>OX327008.1:51049301-53449301 GCA_946800695.1 Geum urbanum | reverse complement strand
TGAATGAGTCGGCGCACGGAGGGGAAGAACCCCACGCCCGTGGCACCCTTAGTGCGCGCAAGAGAGGGGACGGACCCCATGCCTGTTGCCGCCTAACGATTTTGGAACGCCCAGAGAGGGGACAGACCCCATGCCTCTGGTTTGAATGAGTCGGCGCACGGAGGGGAAGAACCCCACGCCCGTGGCACCCTTAGCGCGCGCAAGAGAGGGGACGAACCCCATGCCTGTTGCCGCCTAACGATTTTGGAACGCCCAGAGAGGGGACGGACCCCATGCCTCTGGGTACTTTTTCCTGCCTGCACTTGTGCGGACGGGGAGGACATATCCCACACCCGTTGCCTGTCTGTTTTTAGGGTCTGTAAGGGGAGGACGGATCCCCTGCCTCTCACGATAGGCAACCTGTATGCTTGTGCGTACGGAGGGGACGTACTCCCTACCCGTCGCTTTCAGCGCCTGCAACCTGCCAGGGCTGAATCGGTGCGTCGATCGCTAATTTTTTTCGCATACGGGGAGAACCCCACACCCGCGTCGCCCGTCAAGTTTAGCGCGCCATGCCTGTTGCCGCGTAAACCGTGTTGCCAGTTCTTACCGTTGCGCGCACGTTGGGAGGTGCCCTTCGCCCGAGGTGATGTTTACCTTGCTCGGTCGTGCGTGGGTGGTCTGTTGCTACCGGTCGTGCGGGTGCTATGCCTTGCCTTGGATTTGGTGGTGCGCCGATGAAACGGTTGAGGTGACATTCCTTTTGATCTTCCCCTTGGGAACCGGTACGAAATGGATGCTAGCCGTCGCGTTTAATGCTGTCGCGGGCCAGGCATTAAAGGCAAATGTTTGTCATGATTGCTTGAAGGGCAGGCGTCACGCGCGTGGGCGCGTGAGAGTGGTGCATGGGTGCCACGCGTCGGGCTGTTGGAGATCGTGCTAGGGTTTGAATTCAAGGCGGGAAGATGATGGGTTGGCACGGTTACTTAGGAGGGTAAGTGAACCGCTTCTTGCTACGTGGCATGATCCGACGGTGGACACGCGAAAAATGAACGGCTGGCGTTCGCTGGCTGACGTCGTGCGATCAGTATAAA
Organism: Geum urbanum; assembly: GCA_946800695.1. Taxonomy (NCBI): domain Eukaryota; kingdom Viridiplantae; phylum Streptophyta; class Magnoliopsida; order Rosales; family Rosaceae; genus Geum; species Geum urbanum. Next base: position 53,448,228 of record OX327008.1, on the reverse strand, counting down.
TAGGGGTTTGGTTTTTGTTTTCTTCATCACTTTCGTGTTTTTGCAAAAACTCTGCCTCTACTGTTCCCCTCGAATTTCTGCTATTCTTCGTTGTTTGCCGGAGTTCCCTGTCGACGTTCTTCCTCTCCGCCGAAAAAGACCGAGTTGGTGAGGTTCACCTTCTGTTTGTTTTCTGTCTTTGGTTTGGTGTGTTTTAGGGTTGCTGGGATTTTTCTGGGTTTTTTCTTCTCAAGAACAGGGAGTGTTTTTGAGGTGGGTAGGGTTGGATCTGTTTGTAGGTTGTGTTTTGTGGGTTTTGGTGTTTCTGGTGGTTTGCATTCCTTCACCCCTTGTTTGGTATGTCTGAAGTGCTGCCCCTGCGTTCGCCCAGCCGATGCACCCTGGCGCTCCTACAAATCTGCCTTCGTGCGTACGGGCGGGCCACCCCCCACGGGCGGAAGTCCCCCAGTACGCCCGGCACGAGCGAGTGCCAGGGGGCGCAGGCGTGCGGGTTGTGTTGTAGTTTCTTAGCAAAAACAGGAAAATAAGATAATTTCACGAAGTGCTGTATCTGTTTTGCTAACCTTTCGTGCGTGCGCTTGTAGTGAAGTATCAGAGTTTCAAGGTCTCGAAATGGATGAAGCGGTCAAGCGTCGCCTGCTCAGGATGCGGAGTGTTGCCACGAGGGTCCACAAGGTGGCGGATGATGGTGGTGGCCCATCCGTCCCGGTGGATAGTACTCCACCCAAGACCCCTGTTGCGAATGTGGCTGTTCCTACCCCGCTCGTCCAAGAGATGCAAGCGGATTCCCCACGCCCGCCACCAGGTGATGCGGCTGGGTCCAAGGCGCAGGCCGAGCGAGATGATGTCGGGGGCAGGCGGGAGGTTGTTCTGGCGCTTTCGTCGTCGAGTCGTGCGCCCGTTGCTGCTCTGACTGCCAGTCGACCTTTGAGTCCCCCACGATACCTGTCTCATCAGTCTTCTCCGGTTCGGTCTTTGGGTGCGCCAAAGTCTCCCGTGCAAGGGAAAGGCGAGGAGCGGGCACAGAAGCGGGCGCGGACGGAAGGTTCCCTTCCTGGCCCCGCTCCGGGGTTGAGTGGTGATGTTGTGGATGGTTTACGCCGTTCGCTGGTGGATGGTGCTGCCTCCCTTGCGTCGTTGCTGCAGCCGCTGGAAGATGCCGCGCCTGATGGGCTGGATGCGGTCTTCGGTGCGTGTACCCACCTGATGCAGCAGGTCTTCCGCGTCCGTTCGCGGGAGGTTGCGGAACTTGCACGCCTCATGGCCGACGCGCTGGAGCACTAGAAGGTGGTGGAGCTGTTGGTGGCCACTCAGGAGAAGGCTAAGGATCTGGCGCGTCGGTACGTCGTCCGTGCGGATGATGCAGCTGTCCGGGCGGATGAGGCTGCTGCCTGCGAAGCCCTGGCGAAGATTGATCGGGATAGGGCTTTGGCCGAGGTGGGACAGTTGCGCGCCGAGCTGAAGCGCGTTCGTGCTGAAGTAGCCGCCCGGGAGGCGTTCCTGGAGTCTGAGGTTGAGAGGCTGACGGGCGCCCAATTTCCTTCGTACGAGAGGGAGGTGGGGCCTTCAGGCAAATCTGCTGAGGCGGAGTTGGAGCCGGTGGTCAGGCGGGCAGATCCGGGCGAGCGGGTGGAGACTGTTGCGGCGACGTCGTCGGAGGAGGGTGAAGAGCTGGATGTTGATACGGGGGCGGAGTAGAGTAGCTTTTCCTTTTCCCCCCTTTTTCCTTGTAAGAGTAGATCTTGTAGTTGGGCGAAATGAATGAAGTTTCTTTCCGTTTGTGTGCCTTGTTTTTATTTTTTATTTTTTATTTTTTGGCATCTTTTGAGCAATTTACGTGTGAACGTGCGCCCACTCCGTTGCTTTGAGTGGCAATGGGTTTTAACCAAGTGTTATACCTGCGCGAGCGACCCATCTCCAGTCCAGCGAGTGCAGGGGCGGGCGGGGTAAGGACAAACGGGTGCGCAAATATAAACCAAATGGAAAGAGCACAACAAAAGTACAATACACTAAGATTCTAGCGAGTACTTCCCCCAAATGTTGGACGTTCCACGGGCGGGGTATCCCTCTTCCGTTGGATTGCCTCCCAGTCCCCCAGTTGGGTTGGTTGGGTTCGAATGCGCTGGTCTGAACGATTGGGCGGTCCGTTTCCTCGCCCTTTCAGCAGATCACCTGAGGTGTGGTCCCTCGTCGTTCGCGCGTGGATCGCGCCTTTCGATCTGTGGATCCCGAGACAAGAATCTCCTGCCTGCCCCGAGGCTCCGTGGTTTCCTCGTGATTGTATCCCCGAACGTGCCCGATCCCACGCTCGGTTGGGAATCTTCCCAAGAGCAGATGCCCTGTGACGATCAATTTTAGTTTGCAGATCCCTGGCCTCCCGAGAATGGCGTTGTAGGGGGAGGGGGTGTCCATGATGATGAAGTCCGTTCGGATCTCGCCGTGCGGGGAGTCGGGCGCGCCAATTTCGACCCGGAGGCTATCACTCCCGATTGGATACGATGTTTTGCCCGTGAAGTTGGCGATGCACTCATGGTCCTGCGTTATCTTGCTGGCGGGCCGTCCGAGCGCCGTGTATGCGTCAAAATATATGATGTTCACAGACGCCCCACTGTCGACTAGCACCCTCTTCACAAGGAATTGGTTGATGATCGCGTCGATTACGAACGGTAGGGTGCTGTCCTTCGGGTTCTCCTCCTCGTCTCTTGCTGTGAAGCTGATGGTGGGCGTCTTCTTCCTTCCTTCTTTGGGCGCCCTCCCTGCCCCGATCGCCAGCAGTTCCTTGCTCGTGCGGTCGGGCGATGATGTTCTCTCCTTGCGCTTACCCCCGGATATCGTGTTGATAGTCCCACGGGTGCCGACGTTCACCTGGTGTTGTCGTCCTTCTGCCCTGGGAAGGGTTGTCCGCTCGTCCTTTAAGTCTTCAAGGGCCTTTTTTAGCATAATGCAGCTGTTGGTATGGTGGGTGGCGGCGTTGTGGAATTTGCACCATACGTCCGAGAGTTGGCTGGTCGGATTCATCGCTCTCGTCATGTTGTTTGGTGGAGGTATTCGGTGTCGATGCAGGCGGAGCAGGTGCTCGGGCGACTGCCCGTCGATCGTAAAGACCTCCTGTCCCGCCGGTCGGTAGCGTGGCGCTTGCGGAAAACGAGAGCTCTGCTGCGCTTGCCCCCGCGCCTGGGTGTAGTCGTTGCTCTGATGTTCGCGGAAGAAAGGCCTCTGGTACCTCTGCCTGTGTGTGTCCCGGTTTCTCTTGAAGCCCCCGGTTGGTCTTTCGTCTTCCGCCGGCTGTCGTGGTTGGGCGCCTGTCGCTTCTAGTCTGCCGGAACTGGGTTCGGAGGCGGACCCGTACACTCGCGTTTCTACTAACGCCTTCTGTACAACCAGGTCCATGATCTCATCGTAGTCGAGATGCTCCTTCCTTACAAGTTTCTCTATGAAAGGAGTGGCGAGCAGGTTATCTATCAGGGCGACCTTGGCCACTCGTTTATCAAGGTCCCTGCATGTGCTTGCGAGCGCCCTCCATCGGTTGATGTAGCCCGACAGGCTCTCGTCCATCCCTTGGCGGACCTTGAGGAGGATGCCCGTGGTGTTGTATTTGCCTTGGAGCCGATAGCGCTTCTGAAAGTTCTCCGCCAACTCGAGGAATGAGTGGATGGATCCTGGCGGGATCTCGTAGAACCAGCTCCGCGCTTATTCTGCCAGTGTTTCCTGAAACAGGAAACACAAGGTTGGGTCCGAATACCGGGTTCCGTCCGTGGTGGATCGAAACTCGTCCACGTGCGCGCGTGGATTTCCGCTCCCGTCGAACCGAGCGATCTTCGTTATCTTCGCGTGGGGGTCCATTCCCCTTTCCAGTATGTGCGCCGAGAACGGACTGACCCGGGGGGCGAACGTCCCGCCCTGACCGGCCAGCTTGTCCTTGCGCAGGCGCGAGACTTCCTCCGCTAGCTCCTCCATCCGACGGATGAGAGCGTCGTTTGTTGGTGGTGGCGACTCTTCCGCGGGCGAGGGTGTTCGGGCCGCCTGGGCGTTGGTCCGGCCGAACGGGTGTCGTTCCTCGCTGGTGGTTTCCTGGGTCTCCTCGTGCCGTTCCATCTGCTGGTTGATGAGCGCGTCCAGTCGTTCCTCCAACCTCTGGCGGGTCTGGCGCTCCTCTGCTCTCTCGAGCGCCGCCTCCCGCAACTCCTGGACCAGGATGTTGATGCGTCCCTCGCCATCATTCCTGTCGGCCGCTAATACATTCCGCCCCTGCGAGTCTGGCGGCGTCTCCCCATCGGGCGTGTTGCTGTCGTTAGTCACCGGGTTGAGCATGTGGACCTTTGATTTCCGTAGTGTTTATACGAGGTTTGCAATTTGTAAGTTTCCCACAGACGGCGCCAGATGTTTCTACCGAATTACGCGCGGGGGCGTAACGGGGCAGAAGCAACACGAATACACTTCTTTCTCCTCCTGGTGCGTCCGAACGCTGGGGCTGTTCGGATGGACGGGCGCTCTCCTTCTCTTCGTGCGTGCGGGCTCTCCTTTCGGGCGGTGGATCCTCCTGTTGGGCGCTTCCTCTTCCTCTCGGGCGTTCGGGTGCAGCTGTTAGAAGAATACAACAATGAACAGGCGGTCAGGGGTCAAGACGGGGTGGCCCGCCTTCAACGCTCCGATGCCTAAGTCAGATGATGTATTGGATATAATAGTCAAGCGAACGTGCGGGTAGTGTTCTGGTCGAGTGAATTGGTTGTGAATGTGTGAATTAGTGATCTTACCTGTAATAAATATCTGATATATATAGGTGGTTGAGTTTGGAGCCTGGTGGTGTTCTTCGATGTGGGACAACCTGCACTCTGCTGGTGTGTGTTATGCTTATTCGGGCGCGCCCCCCACGGGCGCGTGCGTGCCCGGAGGGGGTGGGTCTGGAGAGTGAAGTTGAAGCCTCCTTGGTGGTTTTGCGTGTGGTGTGGTAGGTGTCGCTAATCTGCTAGTGGATAAGTATGTTAATCGTACAACTAATGAGGCAATACTAACACCTAGTGTCCTTAAACCAATAGTATGGTCGTCAACTCTACTGATTGTGTTGAATCCCGAGTGTTAGTATGACAATAGTTGTCCGATTAAATATACCTTACCTCATCCGAGCACGCACGCGCCCGTGGGGCGCACAACCGAATGTGCGGATCACATGACAGCAAGTGCACACCAGTCCCACATCGAAGAGCACCATCAAACACCAAACTCAACCACCTATATATGTAAGGTATTTATTACAGGTAACGGTACTCAATCCCATCCTATCTCAACACCCCAACCTACTTACGTACTTGCTCGCACGACTGTTATATCCAATACATCATCTGACTTAGGCATCGGAGCGTTGAAGGTGGGCCACCCCGTCTTGACCTGAAGATGAGGAAGGTAGCCCGAAGGACAGCACCCTACCGTTCGTGATCGATGCGATCATCGATCGTTTCCTCGTGAAGAGGGTGCTGGTGGATAGTGGGGCGTTTGTAAACGTGATCTACCTGGACGCGTACGCGGCGCTCGGCAGGCCCGCCCGCAAGATGACACAGGATCACGAGTGCGTCGCCAGCTTCACGGGCGAAACGTCGTATCCGATTGGGAGCGACAGCATCCGAGTCGGGATCGGCGCATCCGACTCCCCGCACAGCGAGGTCCGAACAGACTTCATTATCATGGACACCCCCTCCCCATACAACGCCATTCTCGGGAGGCCGGGGATCAATAAGCTGAAAATGATCATCTCGCGGGACACTTGCTCTTGGGACGATTCCCAACCGAGCATGGGATCAGGTACGTTCGGGGATACAACTACGAGGAAGCCACGAAACCCCGGGACATGCAGGAGGTCCTCGCCTTGGAGCCTACACCCGGAACGGAGATACCGGACGATCCACGCGACGGGCTGATGGCGGTGTCACCCGTTCCCGAGCGTGAGGAGCTGAGGACGATTCAGCTATCCCCTGGACACCCGGAAAGGACGGTTCAGTTTGGAGCATCATTAGCTCCTGCGATAGTCGAACGGCTGATCGCGCTGCTGAAGGAGAAGCAGGAGGTGTTTGCATGGTCGTATAAGGACATGCCCGGGATCGACACAAGCATCATATCCCACAGGCTGAGCGTCGGTATCAGCGCCCGGGCGGTAAAACAGAAGAGGCGAGCATACAAGGCAGAGCATTACGTGGCAATGCACGAGGAGGTGGACCGACTGCTGGGCATCGGGTTCATCCGCAAGGTGGAGTATCCGAAGTGGATCTCCAACGCTGTGATGGTGCAGAAGAGCAACAAGAAGTGGAGGATGTGCATCGATTACAGTGACCTTAACAAGGCGTGCCCCAAGGACAACTTCCCTCTACCGAGGATCGACCAGCTGGTGGACGCGACAGCTGGGCACGAGCTCCTGTCCATGATGGACGCATATTCTGGCTACAACCAGATCTTCATGGACCCTGAGGACCAAGAGGCGACGACGTTTGTCACAGACAAGGGATTATACTGCTACGTCGTCATGCCATTCGGGTTGAAGAACGCTGGATCCATGTACCAGAGGCTCATGAACGCGATGTTTCATGGCCTGATTGGCAACATCGTGGACGTGTACGTGGACGACATCTTGGTGAAAAGCGTTCAGGCGGTCGACCACGTCCAGAACTTGGGGACTGTGCTCGACGTCCTCATCAGGAACGACATGAGGCTAAACCCGGCCAAGTGCACGTTCGGGGTCACCAACAGCAAATTCCTTGGGTATATCGTCAGCCAGCGAGGAATCGAAGCCGCGCCCGCCAAGGTAAAAGCAATCATCGACATGAAGCCGCCAGTCAAGAAAGCGGACCTGCTGAGCCTCACGGGTAAGCTCGCATCGTTGAACTGGTTCATCTCCCGATATTCAGACATATGTGCCCCATTCTTCAAGGCTCTCCGAACGACGAACAAGCGAGAGGTCGCGTGGACGCCCGAGTGCGAGACGTCTTTCCTTCAGATCAAGGAATACTTGGCATCCATCCCGCTCCTCTCAAGACCCATCCCGGGGGAAGTGTTGTACATCTACATGGCCGCTTCCCTCATGGTTGTTAGTTCTGCCCTCGTCCGCAGGGAGGACTACACGGAGCTGCCCATTTTCTTCTCAGGAAAGGGCATGACGGGCGCTGAAACCCGATACCCGACGATCGAGAAGATGGCGCTCGCGCTCGTCACCGCCGCCCGACGGTTGAGGCCATACTTCCAAGCGCACAACATTCACGTCCTCACCAACGTGCCTCTACGCCAGATCCTCCAATCGCCCGATCACAGTGGTCGCCTGGCGAAGTGGGCAGTTGAGCTCAGCGAATTCGATGTCCAGTACAAGCCCCACATGGCAATCAAAGGACATGCAGTGGCAGACTTTATTGTCGAGTATACGGAGGCAGAGGCAACGCCGGTCGGCGCACCTGACGGCTCGACGGTGGAGGCATCCGACAGGTCGGAGGCCAAGGAGCGACCGTTGTTAGAGTGGAACCTCTACGTCGACGGTTCATGCACAAAGAAGGTGAGTGGCGCCGAGATCATCCTGACCGGGACAGGAGGGGTAAACGCGGAGTACGCCCTCAAGTTCGAATTCAAGACCACCAACAACGAGGCCGAGTACGAGGCGCTCATTGCGGGACTGCAGCTGGCCAAAAACTCAGAGGCGCCCGACCTCAACGTGTTCAGCGACTCACAATTGGTGGTGAGCCAGGTCGGAGGAGAATTCCAGGCAAAGGGGGAGTCCATGATCGCTTATCTAAAGTACGTGAAGGCGTTGATCAAGGGGTTCAAGTACGTCAACATCAACCACATTCACCGAGGGTTCAACGAGAAGGCGGATAGGCTCGCCCGATTGGCCACGGCACCCGTGCATACAGGACCAGGACAACGGATCGTCGAAGTGCTACGATGGCCGAGCATCTCGGGAGCAGAGCAGGTTCTGGAAATCGAACCGCACGAGCACAGCTACATGGATGTGCTCATCGCTTACAAGACAAGGGGAGAACTACCAGAAGACAAAGCGAGAGGCCAGGACCATTGTCGCACGGGCGGCCAACTTCAGCGTGCGGGATGGGGCGCTATATCGACAAGGGAGGACTTGGGCGAGCCTCAAGTGCGTTACTCCAACAAGGGGCAACTCGATCCCGAAGGAAATCCACTCGGGCACGTGCAGCCATCATGCGGGCGCCAGATCGATCGCACACAAGGCCCTTCGGTACGGATTCTGGTGGCCCACCATCCATGCGGATGCTACGGCGCTAACCAGCAAATGCCACCAGTTCCAGCTGCATGCACATCACCACCACACGCCCGTCGTCCCACTGTCCATCCTCCTGTCGCCCGTTCCGTTCGCACATTGGGGACTGGACCTGATCGGAGAGCTCCCTAAGTCAAAGGGGCAATACAGATATCTGATCGTCATCATTGACTACCACACCAAATTCATCGAAGCCCAGCCAATGGCGAAGATCACCACAGAGAAGGTGGAGCGCTTCCTCTGGCGTTTCCTCTTCTGTCGCTATGGGACACCGATCAGCATCATCACGGACAATGGGCCACAGTTCAACAACCCCTGACTCATAGCCTTCTGCAAAAGGCAGGGAACGGACCTCGTGTTCGCATCACCAGCGCACCCCCAAACGAACGGACAGGTGGAAGCAGCCAACAAGATCATCAAGGCTGGTATCAAAAAGAAAATTGAAGACATCGAACTCGGGGATGCGGGTTACGGGCGCTGGCCCGAGGTCGTTCCAGAGATTCTGTGGTCCATCCTAACGACCGCCAACGTAGCCACGGGCGAAACTCCGTTCAGCTTGACATTTGGAACGGAAGCTGTGTTACCCCTGGAGATCACCCATCAGAGCCCACAGATCGAGGGGTACGATCCACGCACGAACGGTGAGGGGCTACGCCTCAGCAACGATCTGCTGGAAGAACGGAGGGACACAGCGCATCTCCACAACGCCGCGAACAAGCAAAGGATCGCCCGATTGTTTAACCAGCGCATTCGGGCTCGACCAATCCAATTGGGGGACTGGGTGATGAAGGCAATCCAGCAAAAGGTGAAGACACTCCGTCCGTTATGGGAAGGCCCGTACGTCGTCGACGAGGTGATAAGCGCCGACACTTTCTACCTCCGTGATATGCAGGGTCAACGACTACGGCACCCATGGAACATCCAACATCTGAGGAAGTACTTTCATTAAAAGTTTTGTTATGTTGTACTTTTTCGTTCTTTAAATTTGTAATATTATTGCGTTCGTTTGTCCTTACCCCGCCCGCCCAGTACTCGGGGGACTGGGGATAGGCTGCTCGCACGAATGTAACACTTGGTTAAATTCCATTCAAAAGCAAAGGAGAGTGGGCGCACGTTCGCGCGAGTCATTCAAAAGATGCCAAAAAAAAACAATCAAGACAAGGCACACGTACGGAAAGAAAATACTTCATTGATAGTTAGGGCACAAGGCCCGACTACAAAAATCTATTCTATTACAAAAAAAAAAAAATCCTACACTACACCCCCGTATCAACCTCCAGCTCCTCAGCCTCCTCTGACGACAACGCCCCCACCTGCTCCACCTGCTCGCCCGGATGCACCCGCACGATCACCGGCCCAAGCTCCGCCCCAACAGCTTCCCTAGAAGGCTCCATCTCTCCCTCAGGCGCAGGAACCTGAGCGCCCGCCAGTCTCTTATTTTCAGACTGCACGAACGCCCGGTACTCCTCCAGCTTGATGAAGGGAATCACCGCTTCTTAGAGGTTCCACTCCGACAACGGTCGCTCCTTGACCCCCGGTTTGTCAGATGCCTCCACCGTCATGTCGTCGGACGCGCGGACCGGTGTTCCCTCCGCTTCCGTGTACTCAGCGATGAAGTCTACCACGGCCTGTCCCTTGATTGCCGTACGGGGCTTGTACTGGAGGTCGAATTCGCTGAGTTCAATAGCCCACTTCGCCAGGCGGCCGCTGTGGTCGGGTGATTGGAGTATCTGGCGCAAGGGTACGTTGGTGAGGATGTAGATACTGTGCGCTTGGAAGTACGGCCTCAGCCGTCGGGCGGCGGTTACGAGCGTGAGCGCCATCTTCTCGATCGTCGGATATCGGGTCTCAGCGCCCGTCATGCCCTTTCCTGAGAAGAAAACGGGCAACTCCGTGTAGTCCTCCCTGCGGAAGAGGGCAGAGCTGACGGCCGTGAAGGAAGCGGCTAGGTAGATGTACAATACTTCCCCCGGGATGGGTCTCGAGAGGAGTGGGATGGACGCCAAGTATTCCTTGATATGAAGGAAAGATGCCTCGCACTCGGGCGTCCATGCGACGTCACGCTTGTTCATTGTTCGGAGAGCTTTGAAGAACAGGGCACATCTGTTCGAGTAGCGGGATATGAACCGATTCAGGGATGCGAGCTTGCCTGTGAGGCTCTGTAGGTCCACCCTTTTGACTGGCGGCTTCATGTTGATGATGGCTTTTACCTTGGCGGGCGCGGCTTCAATCCCCCGCTGACTGACAATATATCCAAGGAATTTGCTATTGGTGACTCCGAACGTGCACTTGGCGGGGTTCAACCTCATGCCGTTCTTGATGAGAACGTCGAGCACAGTCCCCAAGTTCTGGACGTGGTCGACCGCTTGAACGCTCTTCACCAGTATGTCATCCACGTACACGTCCACAATGTTGCCGATCAGGCCATGAAACATCGCGTTCATGAGCCTCTGGTACGTGGAGCCAGCGTTCTTCAACCCGAATGACATGACGACGTAGCAATACAGGCCCTTGTCAGTTACAAACGTTGTCGCCTCCTGGTCTTCGGGGTCCATGAAGATCTGGTTGTAGCCCGAATATGCGTCCATCATTGACAGGAGCTCGTGCCTTGCTATCGCGTCCACCAGCTGATCGATCATCGGTAGAGGGAAGCTGTCCTTCAGGCACGCTTTGTTGAGGTCACTGTAATCGATGCACATCCTCCACTTCTTGTTGCTCTTTTGCACCATCACAGCGTTGGAAATCCACTTCGGATAATCCACCTTCCGGATGAACCCGATGCCCAGTAATCGGTCCACTTCCTCGTGCATTGCCGCGTAATGCTCCGCCTTGTACGCTCGCCTCTTCTATTTTACTGCCCGGGCGCTGGCGCCGATGCTCAGCCTGTGGGATATGATGCTCGTGTCGATCCCGGGCATGTCCTTATACGACCACGCAAACACCTCCTGCCTCTCCTTTAGCAGCGTGATCAGCCGTTCGGCTATCGCGGGAGCCAACGATGCTCCAATCTGGACCGTCCTTTCCGGATGCTCGGCGGACAGCTGAATCGTCCTCAGCTCCTCGCGCTCGGGGACGGGCGACACCGCAATCAGCCCGTCGCGTGGATCGTCCGGTATCTCCGTTCCTGGCGTAGGTTCCAAGGCGAGGACCTCCTGCCTGCTCCGGGGTTTTGCGGCTTCCTCGTGATTGTATCCCCGAACGTATCCGATTCCATGCTCGGTTGGGAATCGTCCCAAGAGCAGGTGCCCCGCGATGATCATCTTTAGCTTGTTGATCCCTGGCCTCCCGAGGATGGCGTTGTATGGGGAGGGGGTGTCCATGACAATGAAGTCCGTCCGGACCTGGCTGTGCGGGGAGTTGGGCGCACCGATCCCGACCCGAATATTGTCGCTCCCAATTGGATACGACGTTTTGCCCGTGAAGCTGGCCACGCACTCATGATCCTGTGTCATTTTGCTGGTGGGCCTGCTGAGCGCCGCGTACGCGTCCAGGTAGATCACGTTCACGGACGCCCCACTATCTACCAGCACCCTCCTCACGAGGAAGCGATCGATGATCGCGTCGATCACGAACGACAGGGTGCTGTCCCACGGGCTTCCCTCCTCGTCTTCCGCCGTGAAGCAGATGGCGGGCGCCTCCCTTCTTCCTGCTTTCTGCGCTCATCCTGCCCCGATCGTCAGCACCTCCCTGCTTGAGTGATCGGGCGATGAGGTGCCCTCCTTGCGCTTTCCCCCGGATATGGTGCTGATAGTCCCCCGGGTTTCGATGCCTGCCTCGTGCCGTCGCTCGCCTGCCCTGGGGGGGTTGTCCGTTTGTCCCTCTGTATGTCCGCGAGGGCCTTCGTCAGCATTATGCAATCGTTGGTATGGTGGGTGGCGGCGCTGTGGTATTTGCACCAGACGTCCGGGAGTCGGCCGACCGGGATCCTTGCCTTTGACATGTTTGGTGGTAGGAGCCGGTGTTGGTATTGGCGGAGTAGGTGCTCATTCGACTGTCGGTTGATCGCGTACACCCCCTGGGCCGCCAGTCGGTATTGTGGCGCTGGTGGTAGACGGGCCCCCTGCTGCGCTGGTCCCCTCGTCTGGTTGTAGTGGTTGTTGTTGTAGCGGGAGGGTGGCCTCTGGTAATTCTGTCTTTGCGCGTCCCAGCTCCTTTTCTGCCCCCCGGCTGGCTCCCCTCCGTCGTCCGATGGTCGACGTGGCTGGGCGTTCCCTTCCGGTCTGTTGGTGCTAGACTCGGAGGTGGACCCGTACACTCACGTTTCTACGAGCGCCTTCTGCACAATCAGGTCCATGATCTCATCGTAGTCGAGATACTCCTTCCTCACCAGTTTTTCTACGAACGGGGTGGCGAGCATGTTTTCCATCAGGGCCACCTTGGCCACTCGCTTGTCGAGGTCCCTGAACGTGCTTGCGAGCGTCCTCCATCGGTTTATGTAGCTTGACAGGCTCTCGTCCATCCCCTGGCGGACCTTGAGGAGGATACCCGTAGTGTTATACTTCCCCTGGAGCCGATAGCGCTTCTGGAAGCTCTCCGCCAGCTCAAGAAACAAATTTATGGAGCCTGGTGGGATCTCGTAGAACCAGCTCCTGGCCTCCTCGGTCAGCGTTTCCTGGAACAGGAAACACAGGATTGGATCCGAATATCGGGTTTCGTCCGTGGTGGATCGAAACTCGTCGATGTGCGCGCGGGGATCTCCACTCCCGTCGAACCGGGTAATCTTCGTTGTCTTCGCATGGGGATCCCTTCCCCTCTCCAATATGTGCGCCGAGAACGGGCTGACCCGGGGGGCGAACGTCCCGCCTTGCCTGGCGAACTTGTCATTGCGCAAACGCGAGACCTCCTCCGCCAGTTCCTCTATCCTCCGAAGGATCAGGGTGTTGTCCGTCGGGGGTAGCGACTCCCCTTCTGGCGTGAGCGAGCGGGCTCTCCGGGCATCAGCCCCTCCGAACGGATGTAGCTCTTCGTCAGTGGTGTCCTGGGACCGCTCGCGATGCCCCTGCGGCGGGCCGACGAGTGCGTCCAGTCGCTCCTCCAGCCTCCGTCGGATCTGGCGCTCCTGCTCCCTGTCGAACGCCGCCTCTCACAGCTCTCGGATCAGGCCGTCGACGTGCTCTTCGCTGCCGCTCGTCCCGGGCTCTACTATTGGGTGCGCCAGCGCGCCCACGGGTGTTTCCTCAAGTGGTGTGCTGCCGGTGTTAGTCTCCTGGGTAGGCATGTGGCTTTTGCCAGTGGTATTTATACGAGGTTTACAATTTGTAAGCTTCCCATAGACGGCGCCAACTGTTTCTACCGAATTACGCGCGGGACGTAATCTGGCAGAAGCAAGTACGAGTACTCCTTCTCCTCCTTGTTGTACGTCCGAACGTTGGGGCTGTCCGGATGGTCGGGCGCTTCTCCTCCCTTCGGGTGATCGGGTGCGCGTGTTCGGCTACGGCTGTTAGAAGAATACAACAACAAACGGGAGGTCAGGGGTCGAGACGGGGTGACCCGCCTTCAACGCTCTGATGCCTAAGTCAGATGATGTATTGGATATAACAGTCAAGCGAATGTGCGTGTGAGTAGTGTTTGGGTCGAGTGAATTCGTGTGATGATCTTGAATGTTCTTACCTGTAATAAATACCTTATATATATAGGTGGTTGAGATTGTTGTTCGATGGTGTTCTTCGATGTAGGACTGGTAGGCTTGCTGGTGTGTGATCCGTGCATTCGGGTATGCGCCCCACGGGCGCGTGCGCGCTCGGATGAGGTTGGTCTTGTGAGTGAAGTTGAGGCTTTCCTGGTGGTCTTTCGGACGGTCGGGTAGGTGTTGATTACCTGCTTAAGTGGATAAGTATATTTAATCGGACAACTAATGATGCTATCACAAAGGTGAAATCTTGTACCTCAAACACTCACGCACACATGTTACTTAAATCACACTTGGTTCTTATGTGAAGTAGTTAATCGTTTTTTTCTTTCCAACTGCAGTGGGCGGTCCTTCTGACTCTGATCATGGCATAGTCAAAACAGTAACAGGAGAGACAATCTTTGATCGCATACGCACAAAAGCTAAGAATTTTCCGGTGATCAATAAACCAAAGGCGGTGGAGCAGGAGTCCTGGATCCAGACAAAAGAGTTCCCATATAAGACTGAACCACGGGTGAGCATCGATACTCCTGCCATTCTAAACCAATCAACACCAAAATGGAGTTATGAGAGATAGCACCTGCAATTCCTCAGGGATACCGAATGCTTCTCCCAGAGGTTCAAGCAATGGAGCTAATCTATCATCCATTAACATGCTATCTTTCGATATCTCCATGTTCTCGATTCCAAAGCGACCTGTAGATACAAGAAGCACAGTGGAGAATACGAGGAAGAAACATCAGCATTCTCCCATTGTGCCACCAAGGCTGCCTTGCTCGCTGTCGCTGACAGCAGCCGGAAAAACCAGGGAAGTAGACACATTTCTAGGGTTCGAGAGCATCTTTTCTTTTCTTTGATATCTCTTGATACACGAAATTGGAAGGGTACCTGCCACTCATTACAGAGTCATAAATCACAGCCTTGATTTCGGACTGATTGAACTGTGCGGTGTTCGTTACTAGCTGCTTTCCTACTGCTAACAGGAACGCAAAGTTTCAAAGAAGTCCTGTATAGAAAACTGTAGCTGTTCATTGTGTTAAGAAGTTGGAACTGTAAATCTGTATACTGTAAATCTGTAATTGTTCAACTACTGGTACATATGTACGTACTAAAATATGCCACGTAGTATTGTTTGAGTCAATTTGACTCGCTTTGCTTAGTAAACGACAACGTTGTTAGACACGTTGGTGTCCTTGTGTCATCCCTGAGCAGGTGTAATTTCTATGCTCAGTCCCCCTAGTTGCAAGTTGCTCTCTCTCTCTCACTCACTCTCCTAGTTTCTCAGATATCAGGTCAATCGGGCAGGATTTCAGGTAAGTTTCTCTTTGTGTCTGTTTATGTGTTTATGTAGAGCTGTGTAATTTTATGGTGGGAAGATGATGTTGACGCATGTGGGTTTTGTTTTACAGGAATAATGGCTCACGCTGCGTATAAAGGCCCAAGTATAATCAAGGAGATCTTCTACGGGATAAGTATAGGGTTGGGTGCCGGATACTTATGGAAAAGGCATCACTGGAACGAGCAGAAGAGGAGAAAGGAGTTCTATGATCTGCTTGATGCAGGTGAGATCACCACCGTTGTGGAAGAAGATGCCTAGTTGTCGTTGATCAGGCTTTAGCAAAGTCCCAAATGCTTACATGAATATGTTGTACTTCTTTCTCATGAGTTGGGTCTGTACGAGTTTAGTAAGGGATAGTTTTTGGTTTTGTGCTGGGCCTGTCTAGTCTAAAAATATAGAGAGCTCTTCGTTTTCCAAAAATATTATGAATCTGCCAATCAGTCTACATCTACATGGGTCTCACATAATCTATCCTCCAAGAATGATTGTCTTGAACACACTTAAGAGACTCGATCGGAAACCTACTACTGTAGAGGAGTTCATATAGTTGCTGCATGATGCGTTTTTTCCAAGCTTGATGTGCTGAAGAACTCTGACGATGTGCAGGAGGTCTCGATTTTCGTTAAAAGTATTTTGAGGCGATGACATTTTGAAAATATGCATCAAATATTAACACAAAGTATACATTTAAGACACATTTTACGTGTACATAATTTAAAATTTTTGTGTGTGTAGATGTAGCATTGATAAATAGAGATCATTCTAACCGGAAAATTGAAAGATACATGCGAAATTGGTGTAAATAAAAAGGGTTGTAAAAGTTGATTTTCATTTCTTAAATTACTATTTAAAAAATGTCACAAGCATAAATTAAAATATTTCTAGAACTCTAGCATGCAAGACTTCATAGACAAATTACATATAGAAGATTCCTAAGAATTTTAAATCATGCTTAAGACAAAAATAAATCTAACTAATTAGATATATGTAATCGACTTATTCTACACTCAGCTCAATTATTAGCACATACAAATAACAATACTACCGAAATCTCATAACCCTAAATTTCGATTAAACATAGATAATTCATATTTTGTGCTAGGTATCCCCTAAACACCATTGATCTAAACTAGGTATCTCCTAAATCTAAATCAAAGCATTAAAAATCAATTATCTTCATGTAAATCGAAATCTAGAATAAGGAACACATGAAAAAGTTATTGAAATTCATTTATTTAATAAAACCAAAATAAACATATTGTCTCCACAAACAAATTAATAGAAATACAAGGAGAACTACGAAGTAAAGGTTCAATTGACACATTTTGATTTCCGGTAAGCCCTGCAAAATCTCAAGTGGATGGATCATTCGGGTGAAGCCACACACCTTTTAAAAGGACTAAGCGTATTTAGAAGTGGTGAGATGAAGATTTTGAGAGGTGGTGGCGGTGTAGTTTGCCTAGCATTTGGAGAACTTCTTTGTAGGAGACTTTGTGAATATGTTGGCATCAAGAGAGTGTGGAGAACAAGTGATGGATGGATGGATTAGCCTCTAAGCATCCTTTTATAAGCACATTTGTTGCTCTTCTTCATCATGATTTCTTACATTGTCGGCCATCATATTTTCTATCACTTTTCCTCTTACTTTCTCCACACGTTTTCTTCTTTTCTTCTTTCTCTTGCTTTCTCCACACGTTTTCTTCTCTTCTTCTTTCTCTCTTGCTTTTCTTTGATTTTTCCACTTACTTTCTTTTCTTCTTCACTCTTGCTTTTCCCTTGCTTGCCGGCCCTTCTTCTTCTTCTTCTTCTTCTTCTTAACTACTTACTCTTACATGCATGCAAGAAACCTTCACTTTGCTTTTTCTTCTTCCTTCTCTTCCTTCTTCCTCTTTTTCCCTTGCTTGCTGGTTGCTTCTTTCTCTTTTATTTTTCTTTTCTTTCCCTTACCAACTAACTACTTACCATTCATGCAAGCAAGCAACCTCTTTTCCTTCTCTATTCTTTGCCTTGCTGGCTTGCTAGCTTCTTCTTTCTTTTTGCATTGTCAGCTACCATCTCTTCCTTCAACACTCTTTTGCTAACATGGTACACTAGTTAGTGTAGTTAGTGTCATTTACTCCGTCTCTTTTGGTCAACACCTGGAAATGAAAAAATAAGTAAAAACTAAGATACCAAGTGAATAACACAGTTAAATGTGGAGAGAAATACATTAATTAATACGCCTAAAATTCATAGATCAGGCAAAACTTGTTGCACCATTACACACAACGTCTCTCGCTTGCTCTTGCGTAGTCGCATTTACAAAGGGAGGTTGCTTTTGAGATATGAAATGGAAATGTATAAGACAAGACACAAGGATTTACGTGGGAAATTCCAAAAGGAATTCGGGGAAAAATCATGGACAAGTAGGAGGATTTCTCTAAAAGAAAATGAAATTACAAAAGGTGATGACACTTTTCTCTCAATCTAGAGAGAATATTACTCTACTATAAACACAACTCTCTTACACTAAGAGGAGTTTACTAAAATTAGAGGAATTATCTAGGCTTGGTTGTGATGGACACTTGCTTGCTACAATCAAGAGAAGAGGTGATCTCTCTATTTATAGAGGGATCACTGGATCGCTGACTTATGGTGCCCTCCTCCATTTTTCTTGATTCATCTTTTCATCACCGTGGAGCTTCTAGATAAATCTCCATCTTTCGCACTTTTTCTTCCATCTAGAATTTTTTTTGATTACTCTCTCTTCCTCCTTCACCTCCTCTCATCTCCCTCTTCTAAATCATTCTACTTCTTTCTAGAATAATCCACAACCACAAAGTGTGGTCTTTACTCTTAACATTCTCCCACTTAAATCCACTTTGTGGATCTTGTCGTCCTTCCTACTCCTATCATTTTCATGCTACTTACGTTTTTGCTAGGTCAGTAGACGATCGACACCAAATGAACTTGTCCCTGTTGTTCGACTTCGTCAGAGCATCCGTTTGGTTGTCGTTCTTATGGATTTTTTGCATATCCACACATCTGTCTTCCACCACCTCACGAACAAAGTGATATTGAACTCCTATGTGTTTAGTTTTCGAGTGAAATGTCGGATTCTTTGGTAGGTGCAAGCGCTCTGACTATCACAATATAGAGTAACCTTCCATTGCTTGTGTTCGAGCTCCTCCAACAATATTTGTAACTATATTGCCTCTTTGCTGGCTTGTGTAGTTGTGATGTATTCTACTTCTAGACGTAGTCACGAGTGGTTGCAGTTTCGAACCCCAGTTTACAACACCTCCAACAAGAGTAAACACATACCTCGTGGTGAATTTTCTATTTTCTTGATCACCTGCATAATCCAAATGAATATAGTCTCTGACGGTAAACTTCGATTCTCCGTAATATAATGCAACATCTGAGGTACCCTTGATATATCACGGGATCCTCTTTATAAAGTCCCAATGCTCCTTACTAAGATTCGCCATGTACTGATTAATGCTCCCAGTGCTTGCGCAATGTCGGGTCGTGTGCAAATCATGGCAAACATCAAGCTTCCCACTAATAATGCATACAGTACTCGAGACATCACCATCCTCTCCACTTAATTGCTAGGATACATACTTGAGGATAATTTATAATTAATAGGAAGAGAGGTAGAGATTGGCTTACAGTCTTGCATGTTAAAGCGGCTCAAGACTTTCTTCAAGTAGTTCCTCTGTGATAGCCAAATCTTCCTACTTTATCCGTCTCAGTGAATTTGCATACCTAGAATCTTGTTTGTTGGTCACAAGTCCTTCATTTCAAACTCCCTAGCCAATTGAGCATTTAAGTCTTTAATATGATCATTGTTGGGGCCTGCTACCAACATGTCTTCAACGTACAACAGCAGGTTGATGAAGTCACCATCACCAAATCTCCTGTAGTAGGCATAAGGATCTACAAGAAGTCTATTGTACTCAAGGCTCATGATAAAGGAATCAAATCTCTTATACCAATATCTCGGCACCTGTTTGAGACCGTATAGAGATTTGTTCAACATGCAAACCAAGTGTTCCTTGTCTGTCTCAGTAAAACCTTCTGGTTGGAGCATATATATTTCTTCTTCAAGCTCTCCATGAAGAAATGCAGTCTTCACGTCTAACTGCTCCAGATGTTGGACGAACGTAGCACACATTGCCAAGCTACTCGAATTTTTGTGAGTTGAACAACTAGAGAAAATATTTTGTTAAAGTCAACACCTTTTTTCTGAGCAAATCCTTTCACCACCATCTAGCACGATACCTTTCCACTTGATCATTACCATCTCGTTTGATCTTATAGACTCATTTGTACCAATGGATTGGTAGAGGCACAAGATCCCATGTCTTGTTTTTATGTTAAGCTCTAATTACTTCTTACATTGCTGTTATCCACAAAGCTGCGTCTGAACTGCTTGTGGCTTCTTGGAAAGTTGATGGCTCTCCATCTTATGTTAGAAGACAATATGCAACATTGCTCTCTGAAACATACTCTGATTGCCAAACTGAAGGCCTTCTTATAGGAGTCAACCTGTAAACTAGCTTCTTGGTCCTCCATCTCGATTGGTTCTTGATCCTCATGCTCAGGTGCTGCTTCAGAAGAACTTGAATTCTCCTCATCTGGGTTACTTTCGACTCGTATGACTGTAGTCTTTTCTCGAACTGCTATCCTCACGATTTTCTTGTAGTAGTTGATCTTCTTTAATGATCACATCTCCGCTGACAATAACCTTGCAGGCAGTGGGATCCCACATGTGATACTCCTTTACTCTGTTAGCATTCCTCAAGAATATACCACTGTTAAGAACTACACGAGGAAGTTAATACGCAATCGAGATATGAAATGGAAACGTAAACGAAAAGACAAGGATTTATGAGGAAAACCCCAAAACAAAACTCGGGAAAAAATTATGGGCAAGTAGGAGGATTTCACTATAAGAAATTGAGATTACAAAGGGTGATGACACTTCTCTTTCAATCTTGAGGAGAATACTACACTCTATTATAAACACAACTTTCTCACATTAAAAAGAGTTTACTAAAACTAGGGGGTGATATGGTAGACTTTATGTGAAGGAAGCTAGAGGAATTAGCTAGGCTTGGTTGTGATGGACACTTGCTTGCTACACCCAAGAGAAGAGGTGAGCTCGCTATTTATAGAGAAGGATCACTGAATTATGATGACATTCACCATTCTTCTTGATTCTTCTTTTCATCACCATGGAGCTTCTAGAATCTCCATCTTTCTCACTTCTTCTTCCATCTAAAACCTTCTTGAGCCATTCTTTGGCTTCATGGGTGCACGTTGAACCTCAAGTGTAGGTTATGGTTGTTCTATCCTCGAGAACATGCTAGCTCTCGTTGCTCTAACCTTTGGTTCATGAGATAATTTATCAAAGGCTATTACTGGACTGGCGAGAGTTTATTCATCCTCCTATGGTAACATCGGGTCAACGGGTTGAGGTCACAAACGGATCAATGAATCCAAAAATTAGATCCAAATCTGCCTAGTATGTACGGATCTGAAGCGGGTCCTGATCAAAACCTGCCCCATTGACATGCCTAGATATCATACTGCATTTCTTATGGGTCACTTTTGTGTGTATATATATATATATCACATTGACCTTAATACCGATACATGCATGCATCATATATCAAATACGTTACTTTGATAGAAAATAGACTAGTCTTGAGTAATTCTACAATGTGCAGAACATAAATGTACAAGTGAGTAATCTATAATTTAATTTTTTTCATGCACTATTCGTCTAAGTCTAACGAGGTTTAAATTGTGACAAATATCCCGCACACTATATGTGCACTCGTATAGTTTAGTCCAATATATTAATTATACCGAGTTATGTATTAGTTGGTGACATGATCTATTGTGTTATTGTTTTCAGGTCACTTGGAGTGATTTCCGGGATAACAGGCGCCGGGGGGACTATGGGGGCGGTGATAACCCAGCTCCTCCTATTTTCGGGTTCCAAATATTCGAAGGAGACGAGCATTTCTCTTATGGGATTGATGATGATTATTTGCACTCTCCCACTCTCACTCATCTACTTCTCTCAATGGGGTGGAATGCTCTGTGACCCTTCCCATCATGATCATCCTCTCGATCCAGAATCTCACCATTATCGCTTGCTTGATTAGATTAATTGTTCAACCCAACTATATGTAAACGTAGTGCAAATTATTATTAAGCGTTATTAATTTGTTTATATCAAATCTGCCTTGCTTCAGGAAATTAATGGATTCATTTTGTATCGATCATCATCTCATGAGAAAGTGGACATGGATGTAAGAAAATCATCAAGAAAAATTGTCAATATAAACATCACTGGAAATGAGGTCGTTTTATGCCATGGTGGTCATTTTGTTTTTCCAACTTTGATGATGATGTGATATTGATATTGATGGACAGTTACAGTTGGAAAAAAATGGCAAAACCCAAGTTGAGAAAATATCAGAGAGAAAATATCTAGATGGATTTTTCCTGAAAAACATTCTGAGCATTGCACAGAGGAATAATAGTTATTATTGTTCGGAAAGTTTTGCAGATCATATCTTGTATGTCTGTCTTGGCAGTAGTCTCAGTTTCCCAGTTTTCAGTACCAACAGCTTTCACCACCAGCAAGCCCATCTCGAGGTAATTAATCTCATGCAAAGCTTTAAATATCTTGCTATTAGGAATTTGCGGAAATTTGGATTTGAATTTGGCTAGTTTTGTTCATATTTTCTGCTAGGCAGGGATGCATAGATGTTGTAACAAAGAGTCAGGGAAAAGAGCAAGTATAATAGGGAATCAGAATTACTATGAATTGCTTTGTGTTGCTGTTGATTCAAATCCTCAGAAGATCAGACAGGCCTATAGGAATTTGCAAAAGAAATATCATCCAGATATAGCAGGGCAAGAGGTAACCTTTTTTACACCATAGTAAGAGATCCAATTAGTACAACAGTTTGAATTGAAAACGGTGTTTACATTTTGCTAATTATTGTTTAGGGTCATGAGTATACTCTCAAATTAAATGAAGCCTACAAAGTTCTGATAAGAGAGAATCTGAAGCAGGAATATGATGCTTCTATTGGCCACAACAGAGTGAAAATTACTAGGAAAACTATCAAAGTTAAATGGCTTCTCAAGAATCATCGGCCTAGCTATTACACCAACATATAAAGCTTTGGCATTGGTAGTGACAAAGTGGTGATCCGGAGGAATGGGTAAATTGGATACCTTAATAGAAACTTTGTGGGCTCGAGGGGTATTGGTGGTGCTAGCCGAGGTAGTCCCGGTGGCCGGTGCACGTCGTGCTCGAGTAGTTGTGGCAACAGAGGTGGAGGCCAGAGCTTTGCCTTTGGTTGTTGGAGCATTGCCTTTCTTTACCGGAGCTTTTCCCCTCATCGGAGGAACTTCCTCTTCATGATCCGAATTCAAATTTAAATGTGGCATCACAGGAGCCATTGTCTTCCTTGGTCATCTTAGAGTGTACCTCCTTGTAACTTGATTTGAGGAACCCGAACCAGTTGGAGAGTAAACATGGGGTGATGGCTCAATGTACTCCGTGAAGACCAAGGTGAGAAATCCATGTAACTAGCTTGGTTCATAACCAACGGGCTAGAGCTAGAAATTGATCCAAAGCCAAGTGGACTTTTGTAATGGACATAAGTCCATAAAAAAGAAGTCTCAATTTCTATCAAAAGAAAGAGACTAAATTTGGTAGAAGGCATGAACCAAGCATGATGGAGTCTACCAACTTTCTGCTGAAATCAGTCTTCCAAAACGTGATAGTTATGGAGAGATGAACCAAAAATATGGTTAACACACATGTAGGTATTGATGTCTAAGAGATGATGACCATTTTAAGCAAGTTTTGGCAATAACTTGTTTTATCAAAAGTGATAGACCACTTAATAATTATGGTATGGTATAATGATACACAAGGTGATGATCTCCTCAAAAAAAAAATGTACATAAGTAAAAATAAAACCCCTGTTTTTTTTTTGAGATATTTCGAATGAGAATAAAATAAGTCTATATTTGGTAAAATCGAAAAATAGACCCACTTACAAAGGTATTCATAGGCATATTTCTTATTATATTACGAGTGTATCACATGTGGTCTATAAAACAGTAATGGAGAGCATGTGGCATAGTAAAGAGAAATTCATTTGTTCATGGGGTAGCTTTTTTTGTTCCCCGATGAGATATATTATCTCCCCCTTTTTGTGTAAGAGTTAGCCATAAATTGTTTTCTCTGTTTTTTAATTATTTTGTGCAATATTTGTTTGCTCATCTGAAAAATTGTCCTCTTAGAGTCATGTAGAAAGAGGGTAATCATTGACTCCTAGATCAAATAACCTTGGGCAATATGTGTAACAATGACACTGAAAGGATTACCATCTCGAATCCATCGAAGGATAGAATAAATTTCAGGGATTGTTACTTGAGAATATGTAGCGAATAACTTATCAGTAACTCCCAAATCAGATGATTTTAGGGTACTAAGCATAATGAGAATGCTCCAAAGGATAAGGTACTTCAGACTCAAGCAAAGACTATCAAAAATAATTAGTAATAATTTTCTAATTTTTTGATATAAAGAGAAACTGAATTGGGCTAACTCAAGTTTTTGCTTAAAGAGGAACTCCACCTGAAACCGAGCCACAAACAAATAAGTTTCATTTAACCATACCATTGATCGATGTGTGCATGAAAATTGGATGTTGGGACCATTTGTGATAGACAAATAATATAATGCATAATCATGCGTTTATGAATACAAAGGTAAGCGTATCTATAACCACTCAGTTTTACCTCGTACAGGCCAAAATATATATAATAAATTTTTATTTTTTTTGTTTAAAAAAACTTCACAAACAGAAAATATAAATTTTCTCTTGAAGAGATGATCAAGTTCCAGAACACACACCGATTGATTGCCTTAAGTTTTCAAAGCGATGATTATCAAGTGGTTTGGTAAAAATATCTGCCAATTATTTTTCAGTGGGAATAAACACCAATTCAAGCAAATTTTCTTCGACCAGGCTTCTAATGAAATGATAACGAATTTCTATGTGCTTGGTGCGAGAGTGTAAAACTGAATTTTTTGAGATGTTTATAGAACTAGTGTTATCACAAAATAAAGAGAGCTTACCTTGTGGGAAACCATAGTCATGAAGCATGTGCTTCATCCATAGCATTTGTATACAGCAACTTCCTGCTGCAATGTACTCAGCTTGAGCAGTGGAAAGGGATACACAATTTTATTTTTTGCTGTGCCATGAAACAAGATTATTTCCCACGAAAAAGCTTCCTCCGGAGGTGCTTTTTCTCTTGGTAGTATCTCCCGCCCAATCGGAATCAGAATATTCTACAATTTCAATGCCAGAATCAAAAGAATAATGGATGCCAAAATTAGTTGTCCCAGAGATGTTTCGCAGGATGCGTTTGACAGCTTTGACATGAGATTCCTTTGGATTGGCTTGATATCAAACACACACTGCTACACTGTAAGAGATGTCAGGCCTGCTAGCAGTAAGATATAAGAGACTTCCAATCATACTTCTATAATAAGTAGGATCAATACTAACATCAGACAGATTAACATTAATTTTGCATGAAGTTCCCATAGGATTCCGAACAGAAGAAGATGATTCCATTCCAAATTTTTTAATTAAATCTAAGGCATATTTAGTTTGGGAAATGAAAAGTCCATCTTTTTTTGTTGCACTTGCAACCCAAGAAAATAGTTCAATTTTCTACATTGGCTCATTTGGAACACCTTTGTCATCATTGTGGTGAACTCTTTCACCAATTCATCTGAGGTAGATCCAAAACCAATATCATCTACATAAACCTGTACAAGAATGACATGTTTAGTAGTGCTCTTGACAAAAAGTGTCAGGTCAATGGAACCTCTGATGTAGCCATTTTTAATCAAGTAGGAAGATAGTTTGTCATACCATGCCCGAAGGGATTGTTTAAGTCCATACACGGCATTTTTCAGGCAGTATATATGTTCTGGATGTGTAAGACTTGGAAATCCCGGAGTTTGTTCCAGATACTCTTCTTCTTTGATGTCACCATAAAGGAAAGCACTTTTGACATCCATTTGATAAAGTGTAAATTTTTGTAGATGACAAGAAATGGCTAATAATAGCCTTACTAATTCTAACCTAGCGACTGGCACAAAGGTTTCATCAAAATCTATACCCTCAATTTGATTGTGACCTTGAGCTACTAATCTAGCTTTATTTCAGGTGATAGTTCTTGATTCATCAATTTTGTTTTTGAAAACCCATTTGGTTCCAATTACACTCATATCATTTGGTCTAGGGGTTAGTTCCAATACCTCATTTCTTTCAAATTGATTTAATTCTTCCTGCATTGCAATTATCCAATCAACATCCCCCAATGCTTCTTTGACATTTTTTGGTTCAACAGATGATACAAAACCAAAGGCGGTAATGGTATTTATGTTCTTATCAAAAATAGTCAAAAAGGATTTAAGAATCGAGACATCACTTACTAATCTGTGTACCTTAATTCTGGTTCTCATAGGTTTTTGAACCGTTCCTATGATGTCTGAAGAGGAATGATCTTTCTTGACCTGCCTCTTTCTGAGTCTGTGAGGAGGCTGCCAAACTAAAGTCTCGTCAATCATATTTGCTGCAGTGTCAGGTTCAGATTCGTGATCAGACAACTCCATGTCGAAATCTGGATTTTGTTCATCTATTGGAGTTTCCACTTCAGACAGTGGGAGTCTCTCAGCATCAACCTATTCATTAAGAATAGGAGGATTTATATGATGAAAAATAGTAGCATCATCAATTGCAACATTTACAGTTACCATAATTCTGCAAGTTCTTTTGTTATACACACGATAAGCCCGACTATTTGTGGAATATCCAAGAAAACATCCTTAATCGCATTTGGCTTCAAATTTGGTTAGATATTGGCGATCTTTGTAGATGAAACATATGCTTCTGAAAGCCTTAAGATGTGAAATGTTTGGCTTCCTTCCTCTCCGGAATTTATAGGGAGTTTTGTTCATCCCGGGTCTGAGAATGACTCTGTTCAGAGTATAACAGGCATTAGCCACAGCTTCTTCCCAGAAGGAGTGAGGAAGATTAGCAGAGTTGAGCATGACTCTTTCCATTTCAACAAGAACCCGATTTTTCCTCTCAACGATTCCATTTTGTTGGGAGTAATGAGAGCAGAATATTCATGAAACACACTAAACTTATCACAGTAGTCAGCAAAAGATGAATTTTTAAATTCAGTTCCATGATCGGATCTGATTCTTATAATGGCTTTATTTTCATAAAGTATTTCATTTGTAATTCTTTTAGCCAGACCAAAAAAATTCATCAAACACTACAAGAAAAACGTTCTTAGACGACGGAACCGTAAGTGTAACTCAGACGACGGACAAATTGTGCGTCGTCTAAGACATACTTGGATGACGGAAACACTTTTTTCGTCGTCCAAGTGATAAAAAAGATGACGGACCGACACGCCGTCGTCTATGTGACCACTTGGACGATGGCGTGTTGGATTGTCGTCTATGTGGTCACTTGGACGACGGAGACTAGCTCAGTTCGTCGTCTAAGTGGTCACTTAGATGATGCATCGTCGTTTCGTTGTCTAAGTGAAGCATTATATAATGTCCATGCCGAACTCTCTTCCTCTCCGCTCGCTCGTCCCAACTTCATCCTCATATTGATCATTCTCTCTCTTGATCAGACTCTTCTCATACATACAACTAGCTAGCTAGCTAGCACACACATTCTCTCTCTCTCTCTCTCTCTCTCTCTCTCTCTCTCTCTCTCTCTCTCTCTCTATATATATATATATATATATATATCTCCGGCTCCGACCATCGTTTTGCCATATAGCGGAGAAGGCTAGGTACGTACGTAAGTACGTAGTTAATTTCCGACATTCTTAACGTTTATATATATAATTAATTGTACGTTTGATTGATTACATTGTTAGTACGTCTAATATTTATAATTAAGTTATTTAATTGATGATATATATTAGTTAATTAATATTGTAATGTAGTACGTATATATATGCATGGATGCTTAAAAATTTGATTAATATTTAATTAAATCGTACATGCATGTTAGACATATTAAAGTAATTGATGTATAGTATATTGACCAATAATTAATGAAGGTAATTAATAAATATTTTAATTAATTATACGTTAATAATTAAGGTAGTTGAAAATTTGTATATATAATAGTTTAATAATTACTTAAAAATCTGTATATATATAATAGTTGACTAATATGATAAGTAATTACGTAGAAGTATAGACAAGAATGGATGAAGTTGTGGAATAGAAGTGATGTCCGGTATATGGATGAAATTAGAGAATTTGTGAATTTTGCGATACAACATGGTCAGGGAAAGAAGCATTTTAGATGTCCGTGCAAAAAATGTCTTAACTATCAGTATGTGGAGGTTAATGTTATGATGCAACACTTGTACGAAAATGGTATGATGTGCAGTTATACTATGTGGAGCGAGCATGGTGAAACAGTAGTCTTCAGCTCAGCAGACTTCAGCTCAGGGTACAATTACCATGGTTCCGTATCCAGCGGCAGTGGTGTCGGGCCCCCTGTTTGGAACCCAATTGCGGATTTGGTCAAAGATGCGTTTTCGAGATTTAGTCATGGTGGACACCAAAACCAAGAGGGAGGTTACAATACCACTCATGGGCATGATGACACATTCCCCGTTGCTAGCTTGGTCACTGACACTAGTGAGATAGATAAGTACAATAGGATGCTACTTAAAGCGCAGATCCCGGTGTACCCTGGATGTCGAGAGAATGTGTTGCAATATGTGATGGAGAAAATGAAGATAAAAGTGAAGCACAAAATGTCAGTTAGTGCTTTTGACGAAATTTAGGAGCAAATATGTAAGTTGCTTCCTGATGATAACAATCTTCCTAAATCTCATTATAAGGTTAGAAATATCTTGAGCAGTCTCGGCCTAAAGTACAGGATAGTTGACGCCTATCCAAATGATTGTGTGTTGTTTTACAAAGAGTATAAAGATTTGGACTATTGTCCCGTATGTGCCCAGTGAAGATATGAGCTGAATAGGAAAAGTTCGAAAAAGATAATTCCTGTGAAGGTTCTTCGATATTTTCCACTGATTCCTAGATTGCAGCGTCTGTACATGTCTCTATACATAGTAGAGGCGATGAGATGGTACGCAGAAATGCGAATAGATGACGATGTGCTGAGACACGCCACAGATGGGGAAGCTTTCAAATATTTAGACAGCGAATTTGGAGACTTTGTTGCAGAGGTTAGAAATGTTAGACTCGGAGTTTCTACATACGGATTCAATCCTGGGGGTAGTAACAGCTCTGCCGTCAGCACTTGACCAGTTATTCTGATGTCGTACAACCTGCATCCGTGGATGCGCATGAACAAGGAATTTAATTTTCTTACTCTGCTAATTTCAGGTCCTAAATCTCCGGGGAAGTGCTTAGATGTCTACCTCAGACCTTTGATCGACGAGCTGAAACTGTTGTGGGAAAATAGAGTCTCAACTTATGACAAATTTACTAACACGATGTTCATGATGAGGGCTGCCGTAATGTAGACGATCAACGATTTTCCAGCGTATGAGATGTTGGCAGCCTACAGAACGAAAGGATACAATGGATGTCCTATATGTTTGGACGACGTGAACTCTAGTTGGCACGCGGGGAATCTATGTTACTTGGGTCACCGTAGATGACTTCCTCACGACTACCTGTGGTGACAGAATGAAGCTTATTTTGACGGGACAGTAGAGAATAATCCTAAACCCCGTAGTTAGTTGGGCGAAGAGATTTTAGAGAGGTTGAGCTATTTCAACTTTGGTGTGTTGACCAATGACAAAGATATACAGAAATGCAATCCAATACCTCAACATGATCTCATCTATTGGCATCACAAGAGTATATTCTTTGAACTCCCTTACTGGTCGAAGTTGAAGCTGAGGAACAACTTGGATGCGATACACATAGAAAAGAATGTGTGCAACAGCGTGGTGGGAATAATTCTCGGTATTAAGTTTAAGACTAAAGATATTCCCAAAGCGCGCAATGATCTGGAATCTATGAATCTACGTCGTCCCTTATAGTTGAGGAGGGATAAGAGAGGAGTGTACAACAAGATGTCAGCTGCACTTTACACAGTAAAGTCAGCACTTAGAGGTTCTGTATTTCACTGGTTTAAGAGCGTTCGTTATCCGGCTACGTATGCAGTTACTATAATTGGAGCAGTGGATGAGGTGCAACAGAAGTTTTTTGGTCTAAATACACATGACTATCACGTTATGCTGCAACGTCTGATTCCAGTGGTAATTCGACCATATTTGCCTCGTGACGTCGTAGAACTAATAGTGACATTGTGCACATGGTGGCAGAGGTTATGCGCAAGAGAATTAAAGAAGTCAGATGTGGTAAAACCGCAACAACAAATTGTGCACATCATTTGCAAACTAGAGAGAATTTTTTTCCCCTTGCTTTCTTTAACATCATGATTCACCTAATGATCCACCTGCCCGAGTAGATGCTCATTTCTAGTCCATTCCAGTACACTTGGATGTATCCTTAAGAAAGGTACGTACAACTAATTAATTATACAGATTTTTCGATCCATTATTTGTTCCACTGGAGATTATTAAGCGCTATATGTACTTATTCTACAATTAATTAATTGAACGTTTGATTTTGTAGACAGCTTGAACAGTATAAAGGATTCGTGAAAAATAGGTCGGCCCCAGATGACTCCATAGCAGAGACATACCTAATGCATAAGTGTGTTACTTACTGCAACAAGTATCTCAAGGATCCACCACCTCCCACCGCCTCCGATCCCAGTGCTCGCATTAATATTTCTGTCGTCACAAATGTCGTACGATCGTTTAGAGGAATATTAAAGGAATCGTTAACACAAGAAGAATTTATTGAGGCACATTGGGTAGTGTTGCGAGACTGTGACGAAGTGGAGCCATACATGCTTGGGTACAGGGAGAGGCTTCAGGTGTTAAATCCGGACAAGATTTCGGCGTGGTTTGAAAAAATTATTAAGAAGAAGTTCCCCAATTATTTCTTCCAATGAGTACGTATGTTTACTTATTTAGTTCATATACATGTTTGTAGAAAATAAACCCTATAATTATATATATATATATTCCATTTCCCCAGATGATTGATCTACAAAAATCTGAAAACCACGGGGGGTGGTGGTCCTGGCTAAATCACTTGCTAGCAGGGAAGTCAATTAAACACTATATTTACCCCGAATGTCTTGTGAACGGTGTAAAGTTTCATTCATTGGCCCGAGATGAAGAAATAAGAACACAAAACAGTAGGATAGCGGTTAGGAAAGACAATGATCTATATTACGGGGCTATTGTATATGTCTTTCAGCTATGTTACGAGAATGATGTCAATGTTTTCCTATTCAAGTGAAAATGGTTCAAGCGTACAAAGGAATACCTGAGACTTTTATCAGTCAATAAAAACTCAAGCTGGTATGAAGATGAGCCTTTCACTCTCGCCACCTTAGTTAGTCAAGTGTTCTATCTTGATGATCCAAAAGCTAGTGAAGGGTGAAAAATAGTGAACTATATCTCTCATCGAGGAATATGTAATACCATGACAACTGAAGGGACACAGGCAACTAAAGATGCTGAACCGGAAAAATACATTCCTGCATATCAAGAGCCTAATATTTCTGTCATCCACTCTGACATAATGGACCTAGTTCAAGCTGGTGAACGCTTACCCATGTATGATGGTTGTACGGATCTAACTCAAGTAGAGATTATTGATGCAATTAATCAGGTCGATGAAGAAGAGGCGCAGGATGAGGACGAGGACGAGGACGAGGACGAGGACTCAGGATATTCGTCAGACGATGTTGAGTATGATGAGGAGGATGAGCAATCGGATAACAGTGGTGAGGATGATGTTGATTATGACGAAGAGTACAATATAACGACGAGGAATATTAATTGGTAATTAAATATTATAATTTTACTTTTTTGGCATAATGATACATGATTAATTATATATATTATGAGGAGGTATAAGTATGTACAACTAAACCCTTTAATTATGTACTTAATTTATTAATTAATTAATTTTAACTTTTTCGCATAATTAACTTCAAATTTATTAAAGAACGAGGTCGTTTTGACAGACAGAAATATAAATTAATTAATTAATCTGGATGATCGGATCAAGAATCACATTTTTCCTAAACCCTAAAACTTAGACGACGAAACGATTTTTCGTAGTCCATACCAAGGTAATTAAACACAATAGTAACTATTTATATATATAACCCTAAATTAATCCTAAAATTTAACTTAGACGATGCAAAAGCGTAATACCGTCGTCTAAATAAACCCTAAACCCTAAACCCTAAACCCTGAAATTTTAACTTAGACGATGCAAATGTGTATTTGCGTCGTCCAAGTATTCACTTAGACGACGCAATGACATGTTTGGATCGTCTAAGTTCTTATTTGGATGACGCAAACGTGTCATTGCATCGTCTAAGTTAAAATTTCATAATTTCACATCTAAGACAACGACCATGTAGACCATGTTCCAATGCATATTCTTTTCATCGAGACTATAGAGTAAACAAATCTTAGAGTGTGAGCGTCGATGGTTCCAAAATAGGACTTACGAATTTTTGTGTATCCACGTTTCCGGTTTGTAAAAATTTCAATTTTGCGGTTGACTGTGCCGATGAAACTCTTAACGAACTTACTATTTAGTGAAAATTATTCTACTTATATATTGTCTTATGGCAAATGTATCCAACGATTGTTTTGTCCAAATTCAATTTCGTTAATATCGATGTGCAATGAGCATATACTTAATAACACTTAAGTTATACAGATTAGTAGATACTTAACAAGTTTAAAGACGTAAGATTATTCGTCATCTTAAATTTTATTTTTTATATATACGATTCTTTAATCGATATTTTACGACTATTTCATTCGAATGACAGATCAGAAACTTCCTTACGAATTAATTTTAAAAATTATTTTTACAAAAATTTCACCTGGTCCCATCTCCGTCGTTCAGGTGAATACATAGACGACGGAGATGAGACCATCTCCGTCGTCTAGGTTCAAAATTTTGGCGGTCCAAATTTCACGCCATTTTTTGGGAGAACGGTTCAAATTTGACCTGGACGACGAAGATGACTATTTCCGTCATCTAAGTGAAATTTAAACGGTTCCCCAAAATTAAGGCGATTAACTCCCACCCGCCAAATTAATGCCGTTTCCAAAATTTATGTCGGTTCACCTAGACGACGGAAATGAGATTTTCTGTCGTCTAAGTGAAACTCTATATAAAGGCACCATCCGATCTTTTTTCCTCATCTCATCCTCAATCCTCCTCTCCTCTCACTCTCTCTCTCACTCTCTCTAAAAAATCCGGCGACTCCCTCCCTCGGCGACTCCCCTCTCCTGCGACTCCTCTCTCAGATAAATTTTTAAATTTTTAACGTAATTATGTTTTTAATTTATGTTTAATAATAAATTAGTAAATTATTGGTAATTATTAGTAATTATAGTAATTTTTTTGTAATTATGGTAATTTAGTAATGATGGTAAATTGGTATTTATGGTAATTATGGTAAATTATTGAATTATTAAATATAATAAATTAGTAATTATGGTAATTATTATAATCATGGTAAATTATTGTAATTAGGGTAAATTATTGAATTATTAAAAATAATGAATTGATAAATATGGTAATTATTGTAATTATGGTAAATTATTGAATTATTAAAAATAATAAATTAGTAATTATGGTAAATAATTAATTATTGTAATTATGGTAAATTAGTAATACATAAAAAAATAATAAATTGGTAATTATGTAATTATTGTAATAATTATTAATTATTAATTATGGTAATTATATTTTTGCAACTCCTAGGTTAAAATGGCCCAGTGAGGTAAAAAAAAGACCCAAAAAGAAGCCAAAGATGCTCAACGCTTCGCAGAGTAAGTCGGTTGGCAATACGAGGAGGACAACGTCGCGCCTCTTACGGACCCTTCAGCTGGTCCCTCGGCAGCGGCGACTGGAGAAATTCTTGATGCTCCAGTTATACTGACCGATGATGATAACATCCCTTCCGGTCTAACACTGATGCCAGAAAGTGCTTAAGATCGGCTTACCGAGTTTGGATTTTGGGGAAAAGGAAGTACAGGATTGGGAGAACTAGTAATAGGTGCCAAGGAATGGATTAGGGATGAGGACGAGATAGTTCAGGGGAGTATGTCAGATGCTCTCCTAAACAGGAAGTACTGAGATTCAAATTTAGTTTGTTAACGGATAAGTTCAACGTCTTGAATAACAAAACAACTTCAATACTCCATTTCACTTTTGATGAGCTGATAATTAATGTGCAGCTTACATCGTTAATCAAATTCTTATTTTTTGAGTTCCCCACTTTAGACTCTGTTTTTTTTTCATTTTTGGCGTCTGACCATAAAAAGTGTTGTGCATTTTTTTTCTAATTAAAATTAATAGCTTGACGTTACTTGCATTCACATTTCACTTTCGATGAGCTGCAAATTGTTTGCCAAATTCACTTAAACTAGTGAGGTCTTTCATTGGCTGGACCGCGCATTATTTAGCAGCTCATCGATCACTTTCATTAGACTTGCAGAGAACCCATTTCAGTGTTTTGGCCGCTGGAGTTGGGGTTGTATCATCAACAACTAACTACCCATCTCGCTATTTGGGCAAGTGTCAGTTTAGTTCAATCTTAATAAGCTTGTATCGAATTGGGTGTGTGAGGATTCAATTCGATTTCGGTGTTGTGATGAAATGTGCGACTTTGTTTCTGTATGAAATGAACTGAATATGTCAACATTGATTTCGCATGTGATGATTCTCCGTTTAGTATTTGTTCATGAATTGCATATGATGATGTTTGTAAGTTTGTTGGATTGGTGTGTTTGTATGCCACGATGTTGGATTTGTCTTAAATGTTTGTATGTGTTAACCCGATTACAAAAGCAATAGAATTTTTCCTTGTCATTTGCTAATGATTGTCAAAGTACAGTAATTGTCCCAATCAGTCAAGTAATGGATTTGATGTAGTGATGTGAAAGAGCCTCATGTTTCTGTGTTTATGATGAAAATTTATCTCTGAGATTACAGAAAGTCAGTACTTTTATTTAATTTATCATTTGAGATTATAGAAAGGGGTACTCTTATCGAAATACTTGTTCTGCTTCTTCTTCTGATTTAACTCGATATCTTTCTTGCAGTCTGTTCCATAATGGGGGTTGGTTATAGTACTCATGGTGCCATGAGTAGTATATCTGGGTCATCAGATGGAGCTGTACTGGTCTCTGATCATGTTCACGACTCAACAGCAACAGCAACAACAGAATCATCATTATCAAGCGCTGATGCTAGTCACGCTAAAACAATCACTGACATTCATGATCTGGCCGATTCTGTATTGGTTGAAATCCTTTGTCGGCTCCCTAGCTATAAGTACACTGCTCGATGCAAGCTTGTGTCCAAGAGTTGGTGCGCTCTCATGTCGGATCACTCTTTTATTGGACGCTTTCTTCGTCTACAAAGTGATGGCAAGCAAATGCCGGTAGTACAGACTCTGATAAACAGCAATGGGTGGGAATTCCTCGCTAGGCTGTCATCGTCGCGCAATCCACTAGCTCGGTTGTTCGAAATGCTCATGGCTGTGCATCACTTAGAAGAAGAGCCAACTGTGGTAGGTACGTATAATGACTTGGTTTTGTGCTGTGCGAGTCTCACTTATCAACGTGATTACTACATCTGCAATCCTCACACACGTCAATGGGTTACTGTTCCTCGCCCTCCTCAACTCTTTGAGTATACACCGGTGGGATTCATCTGTGATCTTCCTTACTTTCAATGCTTGGAAGAGAATCATGAGCAGAAAGGACAGTTGATTCAAATTAATCCCCAATATAGGTGCAGGGTTGTGAGGCTGATTCTCGATTTTGAAAAGATGCTGATGGGCAAAATCAAAGTGCAGATCTTTGCTTCTGAGACCGGGGAATGGATGGAATTGACTCTATCAATTCCATCACCTATTACCATGAAACATATGGGTATCAGTGCTAGTGACACATGCTATCCTTATAATGGGGTGGTGTATTGGAAAGGTCCCAACTTCCTTATTGGGGTGGATCCATTCATGATGATCACTACAAGGAACAACACTAGCTTACCTACTAGCAGTTCTAGTATTCCTGCTGATGATCACTACAAATGTCATTTTATTGAATTTGATCAATTTGATGATGATATGGTATATTTAAAGTGCCTAGGTGTGGATAGAGGGTGCCTCCAAATGGGGACTTCCGACTCTGCTGCCCATGTATTTTCTGTTTGGGAGTGGAATGAAGATGTCTCTGTAGATGCCGGCAAGTACTGTTTACAACAGAAAATGAGGGTTTATGAACTGGACCGGGACAGCTGGGATGCTGGGTACGACTTCAAATTTCTTCTTGCTTTCGACCCTAGCAATGATGGTACCTTGTACATGCATATAGGTCGAGATACAACTGTTGGAGAGATTTTAATGTACAACAATTATACGGGAGAGTGGTCAAAGATACTTGAGGATAG
Organism: Geum urbanum; assembly: GCA_946800695.1. Classification (NCBI taxonomy): domain Eukaryota; kingdom Viridiplantae; phylum Streptophyta; class Magnoliopsida; order Rosales; family Rosaceae; genus Geum; species Geum urbanum. Next base: position 53,412,296 of record OX327008.1, on the reverse strand, counting down.
TTCATTCTTCTGTAGTAATTTTCGCCCTCTGGCGCTCCAATGTTGGCCAACACCGGTGCCAAACCTTCTGCCACATACCAGTCTTGTCAAGTCTCCAACTTCCTTAGTTGCAAGGCGTATCTGATTCAAGGATTGTCTGTATAGGTATGTCTTTCTTATTTCTGGTAATAAAAAGAGGGTGCCATTCAACTCTCTATCTTTGGTTCCTTGTATATTGTTATGTAATTGATACTGTATATGCAAAAGATGAAGTATCATCCTTTCGATCTTTTTTGTCCTAGAATTCAGAAAAGTATATCTACCAGTCTAACACTATGACTATCTTAGTATCTATCTAGATATGTACTCGTTATTAACTATCTTAGCATAGTTAATTCTCCCAGAGAGTTCCTTAACTTAGTTTTCCCAGTGCCAGAGTTTTAAGAACTCTTCCATTTTGATCTTCATATACGCTTCAGCTCGTGCCTTTGCTTGAGCCGGGGTTTCTTCTTCAACACTTTTGCTTGCTGCAATCAAAACCAATAAGATATGAGTAACTTGTTGTACTAGTTAGGCCTAAACCTATATATAGCAATGATCAAGTGAAAGTTATTACGCTTATTGCGGTGATGCTTTTCGTTGTCAGCCTGTTCTTTCAGTTGCTTATTGAATGTTTCAGCAGCCATGAATACATTTGCAGGTCCTTCCCAACCTCCTCCGAAAATGCCATGTCCTTCTTTCGGCCGAGGCTGAATGAGGAACTCAAGCACCGGCAGGTCTTCTCTTTCCACCCAATGGATGCAGTTCACAGGATGTGAATCAACTGATACCTGTAACTTTTACAGTTCAGCACCCTATTTTGATTACAGCATGTTTTCGTATGGAAAGAAATCGGTTAGTTTTACCTCAATCTTCTGATCATCGTTGCCATATTGAAGTTTAACCCTTGCACATCCAAGAGCCTCATCAAATGTGTAGGTGTTACTTGCTTGGTGCACACATTGTCTACAACCTGCTTCACATCCATTTGCTAAGCTTTCAGTGTATCAAATTTATGTACTATGACATTTAGATGATATGAACAATGAGAAGAAATGACCTATGCAAGCATTTTCATCAACAAAGAGAGCTTGAGGTCTCAATACTCCATTCCATTCTCAAAGCTTTACCTTCTCTTTTCACTCCACACCCTCTCACTGCCTCTCCAGCTTTCTCCAGACACTCTCTACACCATTTCACACTCACACTCTTCTAACACTGCCCTAAACCATAAACTCCAACTCCAAACCCTCATCCTCCTCCTCCAGCCGCCGCAACCCTATTAACTCTCTCCCCCACCTCCGACACATCCTCCTCAAACCCCTCATCCTCTGCCGCTGCCCTTGCACATAGAAGTGTAGACCTAGAAACTGTTAAAGTGGGCACAGAAACAAGAAGTGCAACAGGAAGTGCAGGCCCAGTAATTGCTGAAGGAACAAAAAAACAGAAAGTTCAGGCACATAATCTATTGAAGAGGGCACTTTAAGTGCAGCAATTAGATCCATGGTTTCCACATAGGAACCCGAATGACTCGTTCGAATAAGCGGGAGATATGGTTGCATCTTAGCTGTTGCATATTCACACACTTTGGCCGCCTCCCTCAAAAACACACTAGCCCCTAAGTGCATTTCCAGGAGACAAGTTTGGCAAATGTTGGCCAAAAAATTGTTGATGGAGTGAATGTAATTCACAATCTTACCCGCCACCAGAATCTACATTAAACATAACATAAATGTCCGCACACTAATTCAAAGTTGTTGAGCTCTCCTTCTCATCCTCAGCAACAGAAGCAGCTGGCAAGCTCTCCATTACCACAATAGATGAGATGTTGGAAGATGCAAGAGAGGTGCCACTAGGAGCAGGAGAGGAGCTGTTAAATGCAAATCCTCCATATCGTACAAACATGAAAGCAAATCAAACCACATGAGTAAATTGCAACATAATATTTGAATATGAATCATGCTTGGCATCATTATCTTATAAATTGAAATTCTCCCAAAATATATAGAAGAGAATGGTAATTCCTTATCAAGAATCATAGGTTGGCACTAATACTAGACTGCATTGTAGTAATAACATATCATATATGCATGCATATCAGAGTTCAAAAACATTTTAACATGGAAAAAAATGAATGTATGGTACTTGAACTCTCATGGGCATGTCAATATGGTACCTGAATTGTCAAAACTATCAATATGATACATGAACTCTCAAACCACTATCAATGTGGTATATCTGTCAATTTTTTCGTTTACGAGCCATCTGAGTGCTGATTTGGATTTTTTTGTGCCCAACAGTATTGAGAAATGACCTAACCACCCTTGGTTATCCTCACTTCACCAGTGAACTATGGTAGCAAAACCAGCACAGACGACTTAAGTAAGCCGCCAAAAAATTATGATCAAAAATTTCAAACGAAGTACAGACGATGCAAATCATAGCTTTGATTCTTCATTTCAAAAGTGAAATCACACAGAAACAAGATCAAATCTACTTAAGCGAAAATCAGTATAGAAAAATTTTGAATCAAAGTCATCCATCGTTTATGTTCACACTCAGAGACGCACAATCACACACACCAGAATCCAAATCAAACTCATATAAACCTAGATTTGAAATTAAACAAAGATAATCAACCTCTCTGTCTCACCGAGCTCCCAACTCAGCGACGACAGTCTCCTTCAGCTAAACAACACCAGAATTGAATCCCCATAAAAAAAGAACCAATTCACGGACTCTGCTGCAGACCAACAATGATCTGCACAACTCCCTAATGATCTGCACTTTGCAGACCAACAATTTTCGGTTTGAATCATCCCCAACTAAGAAAGACTCAACATCACAATGATCACATCACGACCCTGTCAACCCAGAGTAAATTCTGACGGGGCAGTCGATGAGGATGAATTGGGTTGAGCGGATGACGAGATCTGAGAGCATCAACGACCAAAACTAAGGCTCACAGGGAGCTTAGATCTGAGTTTAGAGATACATAGGAGAAAAGAAAGCAATCTCTTCAGAGATGCAGAGGAACAAAGATGCATCAACGAAGGTGACCTCAACGGCGCCGTGTCTCTCTTTGGATTCAGACAATCCCAACAACCTACTTTTGAATCCGAACTTGATGTTCACAGTTTTTTCGCAACTCGTGGCCGATGCGAGGAAATAAAGCAACGAGTGGCGAGTGGCGGATCAAGATCATAGGGTCAAAGCCTCATATTGGGGCCGACGACGATGGCGAAATTAGCTTCGATGTTGGTGACCACCAGCAGTGTAGTCTTGGTGGATACCTCGAGAATGAACTCATCAAAAAAGATGATATTCCAGAGCCTAAAGGCTTGAGTAGTCCAACACAAGCTGCTTTAATGAGAGAGTGGATTTTATGAAATGACCAAATTACCCCTATCTTGTAATTAATCGCTATGACACATCATCAAAAAGATATATGTTTGGCGAATTTTGTGACGGAAGTACCACGTTGATAGTGTTTTGAGAGTGCAGGTATCATATTGATATTTTTTTAGAGTTCATGTACCATTTTGACATGCCCGTGAGAGTTTAAGTACCTCTCATACATTTTTTTCTTTTAACATGTGGTCTTCAAACTTAATGTTCACATAAAAAAATTATGACTACAAGAAAATCGCCTCAAGTTTGAACCACCACTTCTTTCTGATGCATCATCTTTCAAATGTTCGAAAACTATGTTAAATATCAACATGTGCCCTCCAAACTTAATATTCTATTAAAAAAATATACTATGACCCTCCATATCGTACAAACATGAAAGAAAATTAAACCACCTGAGTAAATTGCAACATAATATTTGAATATGAATCATGCTTGGCATCATAATCTTATAAATTGAATTCTCCTGAAATAGAAGAGAATAGTAGTTCCTTATCAAGAATCACAGGTTGGCACTAATACCATACTTCATTGTAGTAATAACATATCATATATCATATATGCATGGATATCATATATCATATATGCATGGATATTAGAGTTCAAAAATTTCAACATGTGGCTTTCATACTTAATGTTCACATAAAAATATATTATTACTACAAGAAAATTACCTCAAGTTTGAACCGCGATATTAGAGTTCAAAAAAATTTCAACATCTGGCCTTCAAACTTAATGTTCACATAAACAAAATACTATGACTACAAGAAAATCGCCTCAAGTTTGAACCGCCACATCTTTCTGATGCATCATCTTTCAAAAGTTCGAAGTCATTGTTTATGATTCGTGAACTATATGACTTTTTAAATACCAATATGGATTGTTGTGTTAAATATCAACATGTGACCTCCAAACTTAATATTCACTTAAAAAATATACTATGACCACATGGTTTGGCGTCGACGAAGGCGAGAGAGAGAGAGAGAGAGAGAGAGAGAGAGAGAGAGAGAGAGAGTATTGGCATCAATATAAGGATATGTATATACCTAATGGCATCCTCTGAATTAGAATCTTCATCTGAGCTCAAATCTATAACTATCTGAGGGGTCGGTGAAGCACTGACTTCATTTTCAAATCCTTCAAGTATAGACGACTTTAGATTGTGTTCTTCAACCTCATTATCTTTGTTATGAAAGACTTCGACATCCTGAGTTTTTAAGAAGAAGAAAAATAACATTATTGCATGTCAAGGTGTATACCAGAATGCTATAATGGACCAAATATTCCTCGGTATATAAATAAGGCATTTTTTAGATGATATCTCATTTGTATGCTTGTATCAAGTCTAGCGGTTAAAAGCACATATTAGTGTAGACTTCAATAAAATATGAGAGAGAGAGAGAGAGAGAGAGAGAGTACCATGTAGAGAGATAGGGTCTTTTGAAATTCTGATAAGGTCTGATCTTCTTGCTACATTCTGAGGTGTGGTAGAGTTATTCCTTAATCATTTTCAATACTTACATTAGCTCCTAAAAATTTTCCTCTATTCGGACTGGGATAGTTAGTGTGGAGTAGGTTAATGTTGACAACCATGAACCCCACCATAAGAATGATGACAACAATAGTACGAGCAGATGGTCTGCCGCCTATATGCATGGGTGGTGGAGATGATTCTTAATTTTGACAGAAGGGTTTGAAATTTGACGATTATTGTCAAATGAAAGAACGAACTAAAGTCTGAACGAACTACATTTTCTTATGAGTCAACTACATTTTCTTAAGAAGGAAATGCTCTTGTTTCTAGGAAGTTAACTGGGAATGGATTACTAAGGAAGCTAATGGTGTGGCACACGCTGCAGCAAAGCTAGAAGCGAGATGTTGCGTCTATACAGATAGGCAGACATGCCACCACCATCTCTGATTGGAGTTCTAAAACATGATGGCTGCCCATATCCTTAGCATGTTAAGTTGATGTTTTATTTGTGTCTAGCAGTGATCTTTTTTGCCCCTCTTCTGTGTGAGAGTGGTTGATCAGTGTTTTTAGACGTGTTATGTTTTCTGTATCGTACTTTTTTAGAAGGCAGGATCATTTGTACTACTCTTCTCTGCCTTGTTATGGCGTTTAATGAATCACTCATTTCTAAAAACTCATGAATCAATATTTTTGTCATTTTTACGTGAACATTAAGTTTGACGAGCACATCATTTAGAACACAAAAATAATCTAGTCTTTATATACTTAACAATATGTCTACATGGGTGAGGCCCTTTTGAGTGAAGTTCATGTTCAAATCCTTGGTATTACTTTGTACATTAAACGAAGAAGGGCAGAGTTGTTCATATAGTTGTTGCATGGTGCGTTTCATCCAAGCTTGATATTCTGGAGGTCTCCGACGAGGTATAGGACGTCTCAATTTTCACTAACGTATCAGGGAAAGCTTGTTGCACTATTAAACCTAACGTGTCTGGCTTGCTCTTGTGTCGTCACATTTAGAAAGGGAGGCTGCTCTGGAATTGGAATCTCTCTTTCGTTGTTGGCTGTTAGCATTAGTACAACTTCATCCATAGAAGGTCTTACAACAACCGAGGCATGTGTGCACAGATGTCCCATTTGAAAAACATTTGATGCCTCTTTTGCTGGAAACTCATGATCTCTCAAGGAATGATCCACCACTTTGGCTGTCTCATTTGATTCTTAATGATTCCAAACCTAAGACCAAAATGTATGATGATCAAGTAAGGTCTTGTTAGTTATACCCCAAAATGTTGTACAAAATTCTCAACAGCTATGTGCAAGAGTTGCAAACTTACTTTGTGTAGTAGTGAATCAGAGTCAGACTCTTCATCCTTGAAGGTGCTATTTCCCATGCCAGACACAATCTCGGTTTGATAATATGCACCTTTCCATACTTAGGATCAGTAAAAACATCTTATATGGGACCTTCTGCCAATTGAGAAACTCTTTCCGATGTCTTCTCTGGCATCAATGACAATTTATATTCCTTCTTATGCTTGCCAGCTTTAGCAGCCAGTCTGATTTGTGGTTCAATATATTTAACTGCCTGTATTCTCAAAACTCAATTTATCAACAGAACTCCACTGAATAAAAAAATGTTCTCATTATTGTATAAGCAGGTTACAAAACTTACTTCAGGATGAGCCATTCTCAACCCAGCTTCTAGATCTCTCTCCGATATCTCACGAGTGTCTGGTACACGCATACACCAAGTTGAGATCACTCAAGCTAAGCTGCATTGTCACACCAATAAGTATGATTTCAGCGAAGAAACAAGACCAAAGTATATGCTACCGAGCTACTGTAACCAAAACAAACAACATTGACATGAAAGATTCACCTCATCCATAGTTGGATTCACAATAAACTTCCCCTCTATCCTCCCAATTCTGATCATCCCAATGGGCACGTCCCATGGAATGTCTGATAACATAAGCGCTGCAGAAGCTGTATTCGCTGCCATCACATCCGGATCCTGCTTCCCATCAGACAAAAGCACGCTCGCTGTCACCTAAATATACACACACACAATACATTTTGACAACAACAATCAATTCCGTCGAACCAAAACTACACACATTGCTTAACAAAACTGAAAAACATTAAAACATTATACCTGAACTTCATGGTAAAATCCTTTAGGAAACAAAGACCTAATCGGCCTATTGATTAATCTACCACAAAAAAGCTCAAGCTCTTTTGGAGCACCCTCTCTCCTCATAAACGTGTTCGGAATCACACCTTGCGCAAATTGCTTCCCTTGATAATCCACCTGTACATTTCACCACAACTCAAAAATTCAATTCCATCTTTGAAAAATTTCAAAACTTGAAAGTGAAGAGAGAGAGAGAGTCACTTACGGTGAGGGGTAAGAAGTCCTTGACGGCGTCGCCCTTGGCTGAGCAGACGGTGGAGAGGACACGTGTCTCGTCGACGCCGAAGACGACGGTGCCGTTAGCGAAGTGAGCGATCTTTCCGGTTTCGAGAGTGATGAGGCGGTAACCGATCTCGAATTCTTCGGCGAAACTCTCGAGGACTTTGGTTCCGGCAACGGCGGCGGCGGAGGAGGAGGAGAAGCCCATGCGGCCGGAGCAGACGGTGCGGAAGCCCTAGAGATCGCCATGTGAGGAAATGAGGGAGGGTTTGGAGAAGAGGGTAGGCTTTGTGGGCCATGGCGATGAGTGAGAGTGAGAGTGAGAGACTGAGAAAGAAGAAAAGGGTTTAGGGTTTAAGAGAATTTAGCGCGGGGAAGAAGAAGAAGAAGAGCGGTTTAAGGGGGGTTTGACTTTGCTGCGATGCGGTACATGGTAAGAAGTTTTTGTTCTGGCCAATTGGTGATAGAGTGTGATTGTTTGGGCCTGAGGGAGTGAAAAGGCCCAACAATAATCTGGACCTGAGGTGTTGGAAAGTGTTGGATTGGAGTATATTAAACGGCCCAATAATGAGCCCGTTTCTTTTGGTTTTTATTCAAAATATGTGCCAATGTGGTGGTGTTTGTATGTGTTTCAGTTCTAAATTTCTGTTTGACAAAAAAAATAAAATCCTAAAATTCCCACCTCGACGATTAATCTTCTGTTCTAGCGTTATCCAGGTGCGTAGTGGTTGTCTCGATCAAATTACATATTATATAACTAATTATTGTAGTGTTTACGACTCAATTGTCATTCGATAATATATAACCTCTTAGATTATGATGAACGAAAGTGTGTGCATGCGAAACTGTAATATTTTTCAATATGTTTTTTGTTGTTTGTGCGTTAATACCATAATACTCATTGTTATCTTCATCTCTACTAATATAAAGTCAAGCGTAGTTTTTGATGTCATCCCATACCAAATTATGGAAACCCGAAAATACCCCTATGAAAAAATAAAAGCAACATCAAGAAAAAAAAAACAGAAAAGAAAGAGAAAAAAAAGAAAAACTCACGGGAGACAAAAAAAAAAGGTGAACAACAATTTTGCCCAACAAAAACTGTCATAGAAGTGAATAAAGTAGTGTGTGATCTGATTTAACACGTGTGTACACACGAGTGGTTAAGCTAGTGATTATAATGGTAAACACATATAAGTATATAGTTATCTTTGTTTTCCTTTTGCTCCCATGCATATCCCACTTAAGTTTGTAAACAAGCTAAGCAAGGGATGGGACCAAGCTTACAAAAACCTAGCAGAGATTCTTAGGCCCCTTTGTACGTTAGATTGTTAGAATATGAAGAACTGGCTAGAAGAAGAGAATACTCGCTAGATTTCACGAGGAAAAAAAACAAAACCAACCTGAAATGTTGAAGAAGAAAAACACAGTAGATGGATTCTGAGACTGACAAAGGCGACGGTCTATCCATCTATCCATGCATGGATCAGAGAGCGTACTATATATATGCATATATGGTCCATCAAATCCATGCACAACCACAAGAACGTTAACGTAGCTGCTCCACTTTTCTCTAAAGCCCATTTTGTAGCCGAGTTCCTCTTGTCTCCATCCATCGATCTCCAATCTCCCTCCATTATATTACACTGACTACTCGATCTCTGTCTTTCCAAGACCACCATTGATAACTGGGAAATGAATATCTGACTAGCTTTCTGGGTTTCTTCACTTTCTTGGCAGATATATAGGAACTCACTCACGAGGCCATAGAGAATGTCTGACGTCCCCTAAAAGCTAGCCCTAATCATCTATATATTATTATTTCTGCAGTTTAATTTTCTGTGCATATACATGCATATCTATATCCACGTAAGTAGAGTGCAGACGAAGATCTTCAGCTTCTCTAGATGTGAAACAAAAGAGAGTTTGAATTTGTTTGTTTTCTCTTTATGGCTTTATGCATTGGCATTTTGTTGTTTAACGTATTTTACTTGGGTTCCTATAATCGAATTGCCCTCTCAGTAGAACAAGCATGACAAGTCACTACTCGATATCGGTCGAGCTCAATGATCGAGTGTTAGCTTTGCTTTTTTTTTGCCAGGCATAATTAGCTTTTCATCAGATTTTCACAGTGCCAGTACTACTACTAGTGTGGGGAATGTTCATATATATAATCTTTATGTACGTAATCTAATCTTTATAGGCAAAAATACTGCCACAAAAGTTAACCAACATATATAAACTTTTCTTTAAGCATCATTTCCTATATATTATCCTTAATGTCCTTTTTCTCAACAATGCTGTTGAAATTGAGATGGTTCTTATGACATCATGGTTTTCTTGATTTCTTCTGTTTAGGATCAGTCTTTGGGTTCTTTTGAGTATCTTTTGGTCCTTTATATATATATATATATATTCAAAAATATCCAATATTAATCTTTGCTTTTCATTCTTGTTATGTAAAATGGATGTATGTTGGCACTGCGTACTTGTCACTTAGCTTTGATCATTTTTAGCATCGATCTGTCTCGGTAAAACTCCATCACCTAATCAAAGAGCTAGCTGGTAATTAACATTGTAACATAATATGAGATATTGTGGGAAGGGATGAACAACAAAATAGCTATATAAGATTGTTAAAAACAACGATCACAGAGAAGCATGAAAAACTTGAGCGAGCTAGGATGGAAGTGGCTAAAATCTACGTTAGGTCGAATGAAACAAACTGAGTTCAGTAAGCTATGATGGTTACATCTTACAAGAAAGTTACATGAAATATAAACAAAAGAATGAGCTGCAGAGAGCTTGGACATGCACTAGCTAGTACTACTAAAGAAGCTGGCCGGAGAGTACTTGAAGGCTCAGGTTCGGACAGAATCATCGGTTGTGAAGTGGATTTGCGCCGATAGGTGTGATTCTCTTCTGTTCTTCATCAGTGAGATGATGATGATACCTTGCTGGTATTCTGAAACCATGGTTGCCAAATCTCCTCTGCTTCAAGTTTCTTACATTCCCTGCATTGTAGTTGAAGAAAACCGTTTTCGACAAACTTGATCTTGAAAAATGATGAACATGTAGCATCATCGCTCCTTCCAATACCATGAAGACTATGAGAATAGCAACTAGTACTGATTTATACTTATACCTCATACTTTGCTAGGACAGTTCATAATCTCTCTTTTTCTCTCTTTAGCTCATGAGCAGAGACGAGTGTATTTATACATGGAGGGTTAGAGAGTTCTCAGATCAGCTGAGACAGACCCAGTTGGTATCACTGTGAAAGAGACTTGTCACTATTGTCTTGTCTTTTTCAAAATGAGGGAAGAAAAGGAAGTTGCAATGTTTACAAATACCAAAAAATACGTGTAAGATCAAATAAGTGCGAACTAATTGAACTAGTCTCATCATAACTATGCCAAGAATTCTCTTATTGCCAATAAGTAAAAAGTGCATATTCCAATTATGGCAATGGCTTTAGTTGTGGAAGGACTGAGTTTGCCCAATTTACAATTAGAACAGAAAGGTTTCCATGTACCAAAAGTTCACGAAACTCTATGGTTTTCCTATGTTACCATCTTGAATAAGAGTTCTAACTATTTAGACAAGAGCAGGTTCCCGAAGCTTTTGCTCAATGTTCTTAGCTACAGTGTCGATGAACTCTTCTGTATTCAAATATAACTCCCTTGATACCCTGCACGCAACAGAAACTTGTCAGTTCAAATAACCAAGAATCATTACCTGCCTAATTTAGTCTCGAAGGTAAAGAAATTGACAGATGAATCCCAATCAGCCAAGAGGAAATTCAAGGAAGAAAATTTTATATGGACTGGTGCATAATTTTTGCTTTCACGTGATGGACAACCCAACGAACTGTAAGCGTCATAACATCACCCAAAAAAAATGTACTCACTTAGGGCCATGGTTTAATAGGGCAAGATCCTTGGTCATGTGTCCAGCCTCCACCGTCTCAATGCATGCAGCCTCCAGCTTTCGAACAAAATCCAGCAACCTGTCATTTTTATCTAATTTGGCCCTGGAAAGATTAATAATTTTTCAGCTTATCTGGTGCCAGATTAAAAAATGCAAGCCCAAGTGTTTAAAGAGATTTTATGAGAAGCAGACTGCCACCGAAAAGCATTTTGTCACATCTCATTTAACGGAATCCAGCATAGTATATAAAGATGACCCAGGAGGCCAGGAATTTTGGTTGAAACAATACCTATGCTCTAGTCCTCGTGTCCATGCAAATATTGAAGCAATACTGTTAGTACTTGTTTCCTGTCCCTTCTGATGTAATCGATAATGACGAGTTACTGTCCCATGAGCTGCTTCAGCTTCTAGTGTTTTCCCATCTGAGGATAGCTGCACAAATTGTGGTTAGAACTTAGAACTGGAAGCATAGATCTCAATACTGTTAACGTTTTACATACCAGCACAGAAGTCATGAGACCCAAGGAGCCAAATCCTGCAAAGAAAAGAGAGCAAAATCTTATGAAATTCTACATGGAAAAGAGTTACATCTAATTAGATCCAAAGTAGTTATAGAGAGGGGAATTTATCACTTATGGCACACACATGAAACAGAAATATAGCCACAGATAATATTGCATAGAGATAATAATATACAACTGGTAAAACTCTAAAATAAAATAATGCTACGCCAAGTTCAACAGCACCTTGAGCAAGCAAATCACTCTGGACATCTCCATCATAGTTTTTGCAAGCCCAAACATATCCACCCTCACTTTTGAGTGCATAAGCAACCATGTCATCTATCAGTCGATGCTCATACCTATATGTCAAAATAATCTTAAATTAACCAGTTCAAACTATAACAGGAAATATGTATTTACATGGTTCACAATTGAAATACCAACCATATAGAGTTCTCTTCAAATTTCTGCTTCCATTTCTCCGTATAAACCTCCTCGAATATGTCCTTAAACCTGTGTCAGTCCACAAATTCAACATTTTGTGGAGAGAGAGAGAGAGAACTAAAGTACATTTTTGGTCCTGCAGTTCCTGCTCTAATATCATAACTTCAATCTCCAACACATTTTCTTATCATTTTTATTAACATTTCCATTTGGGCAAGATATACAATTGGGTCAAATTGGTAGACAGACAAGTGAAACCTCTACTTTCAGCGTTCACCGATATGATATCCTAATGAAGTTACCATCACATATGTTCATGCCTTTAATCAGTTTATCCAAACATGATGAAAGAACTGTCATGTTTTGGACCATATATAGCATAAGGATATCCAAATGAATAAATCAGAGATGAGTCTATTCTACATTTCTACAGCACCAAAAATGTTATAGCCAGAAAGAAATCATTGAGATAATGCTTCTCCCATTTTTACCTGCCATCATATTTCTTAAGGATTGTGTTTTTGGTGCTCAAGTACAGTGGCCACTTTTTGGAAAATGCCATCAACATAGAAGAGTCGGCAAAAGCTCGGATGGACTGACAAGTTAGACAAGAGAATATTAGCAAACTTGATCAACCTAATATCAACAAAAAGGTTTGGCTTGTGTGTGATGAATGAGATAAGATAAACCTCGTCAACGTTATACATAGCGAGGGCCACACCGGGACCTTTGAAATCGTAGACATCAAGCTCTGTAGGGGTGTCTCCTCCTTCTGGGACTGCACAATAGAAACATAGAGATAATCAAAGTTGACTTCATGAGCCTCAACCATCATAATAAAAATTGTTGATATTTACTTACCGAAAACCATTTTCAGCTTTCCTGGCCCTTTAATAACTGTATCAGTGGCTCGATACTGATCACCAAAAGCATGCCTACCAATGCATATGGGTTTCTTCCAACCTGTAAATTCAACAACCATTAAGAAGTTTCCAGAGTCTTCACCTATGTTCATGCCATGGAGAGAAAGTCCAACTCTTACCAGGAACTAGTTTAGGAATATTTCGGCATAGGATAGGTTCACGAAAGACAGTACCTACAAAATAAAGCATTACCACAACTTGTAAACATTAGTTGATTCACTTTTGCAAAACTTTTGCAGAGTTGCCAAGGTAAACTTGTATAAACTGTAGCCACATTCATCAAGCACTACAAAGTTGCCAATCAACAGAGCATTTACACAAAGTTTGTAACTTTCCAACCATGACGGGAATATATCTAGGAAATGAATGAAATACAGAACTACTAATATATCGGACTCTAAAGTTTATTCAATACACACCGTCTAGAATGTTTCTGATTGTTCCATTGGGACTCCTCCACATTGATTTCAGCCCAAACTCCTTCATTCTGGTCTCATCTACAATTTATCGTTGACAATTATATTAGATGCAATAAACTTCTCTCCGCAGAAGACAAACTGTCCACCGTCTGTTGAGGTGAGTATGTGGAAATTATAAAACCAACCAGTATAGCCTAGTTTGAGTTCCTCAAAGTAAGAAATATAAACACAGTAATAAGGCGAAAAGTATAAAAACTAACCAGGAGTTATAGTAGCACATTTCACTGCAACATTGTACCTGCAGACCATAATCAAAAAAACAACACAAGAAGCAAATCACCGTCAAATAAACTTCACCAATTTCCTTTCTTTATAACAATGTGCAACCAAATTAAAGCTCCGAGTCATACATACTTAAGAGTAGCTTCCGCACTCTCCACAGTAACTTTGTCATCCGTAGCATCACGGTTCAATATCCCTAAATCGTAATACTTTATGTCCAAATCCACATAAGGAAAAATAAGCTGCATTTTCAACAGAGAAGAAAATCCCATCATATCAACACAAACTACAGCAAAAGTTCAGTAAAAACAGGAAAAATTCATATCGAAAAGAACGAATCCTCGTACTTTTTCTTTGATTGCTGTCCATATAATCCTCGTCATTTCATCACCTAATTGAATAAAATTAAACAAAAACAAGAATTAAGCTTAGAAAAATGAAGCTGCTTTATCATACAGTGTTAGGCTAGTATTTAAATACAAGTATTACAAGGACTCAAAATAACAAAATTGAGCTAATTTTCTGAAGTAGAATAATCTCTAAGCAAAATCAAGCAAGGCACAGTTGAAAAGAACTGACCGTCCATTTCGACGATCGGATTCTGAACCCGAACTTTCTCGAATCCACTAGAAGAAGCGAAGCACCGGAGCGATGTCCGATTGGAGCGAGCGGCGGCGGTGAACGAGACGCGGCTGACGGTTGTTGCGTTGAACAGCTTCGGCGACGAAACGAAGAAAGAGGAGGAGAAGAAGCTCGGGGTTCTTGTTGCTGACGTGGCGACGGCGCGTGACATGGCGCTGAGTTGGGGTGTGGTCGACTTTAGCATTCAGTTTTTGTTGAATTTTCCGAGCTCTTTGGTTTTTCGGAGGTCCGGAAATTTTGGTGAGCTGAGAGTTTTTGGCGTTGGCAGGAAATGGGCTCGGGTTTTACTATGGGGTTTATCGGTAGGGTATTTTATAGTAGGTGCCACCTGGCAGGGTGGTGACCATCTTACTCTCTTAGAGCAAATGCACCCATTTGGGGAGGGGAGGGTCAATTTTCCACCCAGGTCAATACACTATTCATCTGAATTGGTCCTTGGTCCTTGGTTTGACAATGCAGCAATGAGATCAATTCGAAGACTAATTACTATTCATTCAATTTATATTTAATATATTTTTTAGGTTTTGTTAAGTACTTAATGATTTAACATTATTGGTGAATAATTAACCAAATTGAATATTTAAAAAAAATCATATAATTAATTTCGAATGACGTGCATTTTCGATAAGAATATGGCAAACCAATGTACGTACGCCACGTGTCACCCTCAATATCGTTATCTTTCAGCCAAAAATATCTGACATTTCCGAATAGATTTTCAACCAATTGGTGAGGAACACGTGTCCATTGCAAGATTCGTTATCTTCAGAAATAATTGAGACGATTTTCGATAAGATTTTCAACCAATTGGTACACGCCACGTGTAATCACGATAACTTTTTATCTTCCACAAAAGTCAATAAATAAGGCCGGTACTTCACTCTCTTCTCACACATTCCTCTCATTAATCTCTTCCCTCCATTTTCAGATAGAAAAATCCATTTCATTTGTCATATTTTCTATGGATGCTTTGAGAAATTATTTGAGGATCAGGGATGAAGAAGATGAAGAACACATTCAGCAAATTCAAGCCAACAATGCTCAAGCATATGCAATTCTCGGAGCGTATCATTCAATGGAGACTCCCGAAGGTCGTGGTTCACGCCCCGGTCGTGCCCCTAATGTCGAAAGACACCGGGAATCAAGAGGTAATAACATGATGGAGGATTACTTTGTCGAACGTCCAGTGTACGGCAATGTAATTTTCCGTCAGCGTTATAGAATGCAAAGAACTTTATTTAACCGTATTATGGGGGACCTTTGCAATTTTGATGTTTTTTGGGGGCAAAAACCGGACGCCACTGGGAAGTTGGGATTGTTCCCGGAACAAAAAATGACAGGTGCTCTTCGAATGCTTGCATATGGTGCTGGAGCTGATCAATGCGATGAATTCACTAGGATGGGGGCATCTACGGGCCTAAAATGTTTGAAGAAATTTTGTGCCCAGGTGGAGTATCTATACGGTGATTGGTATCTTCGTGCTCCCAATGCCGCTGACTTGCGCAGGCTTCTGCTGAAGGGGCAACAACACGGTTTTCCGGGCATGATTGGGAGCATCGACTGCATGCACTGGAAGTGGAAGAATTGTCCAAAGGGGTGGTCTGGAGCATTCTCAAGCCGCAAAGGCTACCCAACGGTTATTCTTGAAGCAGTGGCCTCGTATGACACACATATATGGCATGCCTTCTTCGGTACCCCAGGAGCTTAAAATGACCTAAATGTTCTCGGTGCGTCCAACGTCTTCGCGAGAGTTATAAACGGAAGTGCTCCTGAGGTATGCTTTAAGGTCAATGATAACACATACACAACTGGGTATTACCTTGCAGATGGAATCTACCCGAGGTGGCAGACGTTTGTGAAATCAATATCCAAACCCAGGAATGCAGATGAGGCACACTTTAGCAAAATGCAAGAGTCTTATCGAAAAGATGTTGAGCGGTGTTTTGGTATCCTCCAAGCTCGGTGGGCTATACTTCGTCACGGTGCTAACTTGTTCAAGTTGGAAGATCTGCGTACCATCATGGTAAGTTGTATCATTCTTCATAACATGATTGTGGAAGATGAGTTTGTGGAAGAAGAGTTTGTGGAGCCTAATGAAGATGATAACATGCATCCATTATTGGCAAGCGTTTATGATAGGCCGGTGGATTTAAACGGAAATGTTATTCGTCATGAACCGGTTTTGAGGGATGGAGAAAGTCTTCCGGCTTTCTTAGATCGTGACTTCCAATTACATTCTGCGTACCTCCACAAGGCCTTGCAAGATGACTTGGTCATCCATATTAACAAATGATTTGGATCATTTGTATTTGTTTTGTAATTTTATTTTAAGTACTTTTCTTTGTGTGCTTTCAATAATGATGTATGTGTGCTTTGGCTTGTAATTTTAATTTGTGTGCTTTTGTTTGTGTGATCATGTTTCAATAATAAAGGTATGTGTGCTTTTGTTTCAAACATAAAGGTTTATGTTTCAATTTGTATAAAATACATTGTATACTTTTGTTACGTACACAATATTTATTAATAACATTCAACTTTTATTTCATGAAATTTAAGATACATAAAAGACAATCCAAGCCTAGCAATACAAGAAAAATAAAATTTAAAACACTACAACATTCTATTGTGGGGATTGTGGTTCTTGAAAAAGAGGTCTATAACAATCCGCATTCGGATTGGTTTTTTTCATGATGTTGCTCTTCAACTTTTTGTACCACTCTCTTGAGTCCGGGGAAAAATCACTAGTCTTCATGGCCATGATCCTTGCATCCTCTTTCGCCTCTTCAAACTGATATATTTTCAAAGCTTCTGCTCGGCGTTCCTCGTCTCTTTTCTGCAGAAGCTCCATGGATTTTTTGTTGCTCTCATTAATGGCTAAAATTGCAAGGGCCACATCACTTCCCAATTCTTTATTCTTTCCTTTCCTCTTTGCTTCTTTTGCAGCCTTTTGTCCCATAGGCCTTCCAACAGAGCTAGTAGGAGTATCCAAACCTACATCAGTATCCAAATCAATTGGTGTCTCGGTTTCATCAAGACTTACCGTCGGATAAACAAAAGGAGAGACGGGAGCCGTTGGTGGATCTTTAAAATAAGGGTGATCCTTCACCGCGTCCCAACATTCCTCATTTACAAATTGCTTATTAGTTGTTCTAATGAATTCCAATTGAATTTGACGGGCCTAACAAAAATTGAAAATGTTATAATGGGATATAAATGATTGTTAAAAAAATAAAAAATCACACTATAATGAGATATAAAAAATAATGGGATATAAATAATGAGATATAAAAAATAATGGGATATAAATAATTAAATCACACTATATTATATTACCTCATCCAATTGATTGGTGCCGCTTAGTCTATGATGACGAGCTTGAAGTTTTGCATTATGCCACTGTTTGAGAAGTTTTTTCAAAGGTTTGAAATGAGATTGGAGAGCGATCGGAGTTCGTACCGCGGTTGGACCGGACCAATTTTCCACATAATCTTCACGTACCTTTTGCCATAACCTTGGAAGGGTTTGAGCATTGCCGGTGATCGGGCATACGGTGACACGCGCCCAAGACTCGCACAATTGAACTTCCTCCGCGGTGTTCCAATTAGTACCCGATTCTCCCATTTTTTGAACTAAAATGAAGAAATAAGAACAAGGTAGGAGAAACAACAAGATGGATATGTGAAATCTCAGAAATTTTTGGTGTGAAAAATGAAGAAGAGTGCTTTGGTATTTATAGAATTTTTTGGAAATTTTTTGAATTTTTTAAGACAGGTTTAAAGCATATTCCCGTTTGGATTTTATCTGAGCCGTCAGATTAAATCCAACGGCCCAGATCTGCCAAGAAGAGTTTTTTTTTTCGTTGGTTTAAAAAAAAAAAATGGATCCGTTATGTTTGAATGTTGACCGTCCAGATCAGATCGGACGGTCAGCATCAAATGACCGTTGGGCAGCCGGCAGTGTGCAGGCCGTGGGGCCCACAAGCGAAATTAAAAAAAAAAAAGGGAGCCGCGTCTGACCAGCCGCATGGCTGACGTCAGCGGGCCCCACCACCAATTCACCCAGCCCAAACCGAGGGTCAATTTTCAACCCTCTCTCTGATCGATCACCTGGGCCCCGCCACCAACCAAACCTCCCCCCAGCCCAATTAATACCCGGTGGATCAGCAAATTGACCCTCCCCTCAATCCAACCCAACAAATCAGTCCCTTGGTGCATTTGCTCTTAGCTAGAAAAGGCTCGAGTCTCAAGTTACCGTTTCCAAACTTACGACGCTAAAATAACCATTCCTCGCAAGTGTTTGCCATGAAAGTTGGTAACATGTACAGATGTAGATGTTGATGTTCGAGGAGGAATATGGATGACGAGGGATCTTGCTAATAAATTAATGAGAATGTGGCGAATTTCTCTATTTTGGACACCTGTTCATGAATTTTCATATCATTGTATCAAATACTTTGATCAGCATTTTTTTTTTACTTTGTCGAAGTCAGTAGCTTTCCCTTGACGCAAAAGGTGTTGGCCAGGGCGGATCGGAGGAAGCTGGCAGGAGACCACGTTAATTATTAATCATCGGTCATGGTGTGTAAGCAATAAACAATTAACTCATCATTATCGAGCACGTTAACTGATTGTATTAGTATATAAAAATGCATATCACTGGTAACGTTTCGGCCACTAGTCCGGTTGGAGTGACCAAGTCCAGCCAGCTAGCCACAATATTTTATATTCATTGATATCTGTTCACTTTGGTGTATGCTACCTATTTGGTTTCCTCTATATAATTGAGAGATTGCAAGAAGCCCGAAATGCGCAAAAAGTAGTAGTGCAGAGCATTGATCAGTTTTGCTAAAAGCCCTAGATATCCTTGTAGCTATCCGGTCGATCATGGCGATGGTTGGGGACTTGGTTCTAGGGAAAACACTAGAAGCCATGTATGCTGGTGTTGAGGACTTAATCCGCAAGAATGTCGTGTTCAGAGAGCTGTCTACGGATATCAAATTAGAGTTAAGCTCTTTAGCACTGCTGATCCAGGAGATGGTGCAATACAACCGGAAGATTGCCGCAGGTGTCTCGCATAATGAACTCGATCGAAGATTTACAAACACTAATGAAAGATGCCACAGCGCTTGTGGACAAGTGCGTTGAGGTTAGCCGTTGTAACCTCTTCAAGAAGTACGAGTACGCAAGGAAACTTCTTCAACTAAATGAATCACTCGATAAGCAATTAGATATACTCAAGGTGCAGGTAGCTAGGGATGTAAAGAAGAACACTGCTATACTATATGATATGAAGGGGGTAGTGTACCATGTCGATGAGGTCGTCGGCCGCTTACATCTGCAGAAAGGAAAGCTATTGGTGCAGTGCCTGACCTTCCAAAGCTTGTAGTTGGCTTGGATGCTCCTTTGGAGGAGTTGAAGACAATGCTTTTTAAGGATGATAAGGTTTCAATGCTTGTGCTCATGGCTCCTGGAGGATGCGGTTAAACTACTTTGGCAATAAAGTTTTGTCAAGATCAACAAGTCAAAGGTATGTCTCTTAACTTTCTCCATCTAAATATAGGACAACATTCTGAAAATCCTAATTTGTTATATTTGTTTTGGATAGATAAATTCAAGGATAACATCCTCTTCATCACGGTGTCACAGAAAGGAACTTTGGAACTTATTTTTAAACAACTATATGAGCACAAGGGTTGTTCAAAAGTTCCAAATTTTACAAATGAAGTACAAACACTTCAGTGGTTGCAAACATTTTTCAAGGATAACACAGAAAATTCTTTACTATTGGTATTGGATGATGTTTGGTCGGGATCTGAATCCCTTTTGGAGAACTTTCAATTTGAAATTGCAAATTATAAGATCTTGGTGACTTCAAGATCTGAATTTTCGAGATATGGTTCTTCCTATCATTTAAGATTATTGAATGATGATGATGCCACAAAACTTTTTCGGCACTCGGCATGCTTAGAAGATCAGAGTTCTACAAGTTTAGAAGAACTCTCCATAAAGGTGAGTTAATTTATTAGATTAATTTAACTTCATAAGAACATGAGAGGTGAAATTGGCACCCTATTTGTTATAAACTACACCTCTTCTATATTTTTTTGTGTATATTTTCAACACTTTTGCATGAAAAATATGAAAAATGAGGGTGTGATTTGTGAACGACACCCCCTCATTGACAATAGAAAAACTCACAGTAACTCGGGTGTGGAAGTGTGAAAAAAAATAGGAGGAAGTTAATAATATATATCTTTCAATTTTCACTTTTAGTCTTGAATTTATAATACAACCCCTTTATACTATCTGTTTTTTGTAATTGATTTTTGTTTATATTTTGGGCAACTTAGGCATTTGTATAGTGGAGATATGTTTGATCTCAATTATACTAACTAATTTACTCAAATTTGATCATTTCAAAATTTCAATTGCATGCAGATAGTGAAACGATGTAATGGGTTTCCACTGGCCATTACAGTTGTGGGAAGATCACTTTGCAAACAACCAATTGCTATTTGGAAAAAAAGACAGATCGAGTGGTCCAGAGGTAGTTCAATTCTTGATTCCGAGACCAGATTGCTTCTTTGCCTTCAAAGCAGCTTAGATGCTCTGAATGAAGAGATCAAAGAATGCTTCTTGGACCTGGGCTCATTTCCTGAAGACATAAGTATCCCTGTTACTATCCTCATTGATATGTGGTCGGAGTTATATGAGGGTGTTGATGAAGACACTCTATGCTATGCCATTGTCTGCGAGCTCATCAATCGGAATTTGGTTACTCTAATTGACTGTAGGTATATACGTAGTATCTCTCTATCTTGAATGAACATCAGAACATGCTTTTATACATTGACTAAAAATGGCTTGATTGGCAACAACTTGATTTTGCTTATTTAATTTGCTGTTACTCACTACTACTCGAATAGCTGAAACAACTACTTTTATGTATGATATGCTGTTCTCAATCTCAACAAATCAGATATACGAAGATGGACACAGAAGAATTCTATGAAAAAATGTATGTTACGCAACATGATTTGCTACGAGAGTTGGCTATCTGCAATGCTAAATTGGAGCCGATAGAGCAAAGGAGGAGGGTGTTCATAGAAGTAATCGGAAACAATATTCCCAAATGGTGGCGAGAACAAAAGAACCAACCACTAAAAGCACGTCTCGTCTCCATCACCACAGGTACGTACGCATATCATCACTAGCTAACGTCTCTCTTCTTTAACCAATATTGCATGCATTTGTCCTGAACAATTGCATCAAATTAATAACAGATGAAAACTTCTCAATGGAATGGCCCGACATGCAACTACCTGAAGTAGAGGTTCTACTCTTGTATTTTAAAACCGAATCATCGTATGCCTTGCCTACGTTTGTGGAGAAGATGAATAAATTGAAGGTGCTGTTAGTATCCGATTATGGCAGCGGCTATGGTCGATTAAGCAATTTTGAACTACTGCTTTCGTTACCAAATCTAAAGAGAATCAGATTACATGGCATCGAGTTCTCCAACATATTGAACGACCCCATACAGTTGAATAGTCTACGGAAGCTATCTATAAAAAACTGTATGTTTTCTCTGATCGATCATCCTGTCAAACTGTCCGATATATTTCCTAATTTAGAAGAAATCAACTTTCTCTATTCTAGCGTGAGGGGGGATGAGAATATTGATGTTAATGATCTGATTCTTTTAAAAAAGATGAGTTTGTCGTCGTTTAATGGGCTGCTGAGCCCGTCAATTGGAAATTTGGTCAACTTGGAGGTACTGAGGTTAAGAGACTTAGATGACTTTAAGAAGCTGCCAGATTCAATTAGGAACCTCAAAAGGTTAAAGTTTCTAGACATATGTGATTGCCTTGAACTTGAAGAGTTGCCCGAACACATTGGTGAAGTGAGCAGTTTAACGAAGCTGGACATGAGAAGTTGCTGGAGTTTAAGCTTCCTCAGTCAATTTCAGAACTTAATCAGTTAGAGGAAGTCATATGTGATGATGATTACACAAAATATTTATGGTAACCCTTTCTTCCTACGATGAAGAAACTCAGAGTGTTCTGCATTGCCGGCGATGGAACCTGTAAGGAGAAGCTGACGGGTGGTGAGTCTGAGGAGGACACCCAACTACGAGGAAGTTGAAGCTAGTGAAGTAGTGACGATGATGTTGAAGATGACCAGGAAGAAGATGATGCTGACAAGTGACAGTTTGGTTGATTATCCTGTTTGATGTATACTTTACTTTTTCCTTCTTTTTTTTGGTGTGTCGATATTTTCTACTTAATTTGGATTATTTGAACCAAGTACACTTAAAAGTCCACTCACATTGAATTCCGAACTTCTTTGGGGCGGTAAGTAAATAGAAACATAACACCAAAATGTTTTTTTTAACGTAGAAATTTTGTAACATAGAAAAAAACTGTGTCTCTAACTCTTGAAGTACAAACATTTTCACTATGTAAATCACTCCTTACAATATTAGTTCTCAGGATAGAAACTCGCACGTCTATTCTAACCAGTATAGCACACTAGTTTATGAACTACACTCTCATCTCTAAGTGTTTACATATGAAGGTTTCATAAGCTTCTACCCTAGAATTCAACTCTCATTGTTGATTTCCAAGAATACATGTCAAGACACTCCTTACAAAACTACAGCTCCGATGATAGCAAGAATGGTGTTATCCTATCTAGTCTCACTCACTAGCCTAAGAACTATACTCTGTCTTGTTTCTAAGTATTTGCACATGCGAAGTTAAATGAGGATGGCAAGACACGAAGTTATCTCAACTAGACTGTCACACTAGCTTGAAATCTACTCGGCCTTGTTTCTTCATTTTCATACATGAAGATATCAAAAGGTTTAGATCATGAACCCAACTATTCACAAAGCTGGTTCTTTAGAAACACTTCAGGGGTTGCTTGCACTACCAATACGATCGTATGGATGCAAGATGCAATTAGTATATAAATAGGTTTTATGCAACTCTAAGCTTATAATCACAAATGGTTAACTTAGAGTGAAACATAATATGAACAAACCTAGATTCAACAAAGAAACCATGCAGCTCTAAGGTTCTACATTTTAACAACCTAGTCAAACACTAAGCAAGACAACCCCTTTCAAAATGAATTAGTCTTGTTCATTATATAGCTAGGCCACAAAGACAAGTAATATAATGACCAAACACCTCAGCCATGTGAGCATGTTTTGGACTATGGCATAGCTATAATTCAGAGGTGAAAATGACGAGAGAGTTCGTCATAAGCCAAGAGGAAAAGGAAAAAAGTCCATGGTGCAAAATATGATTAATATAAATCAAAGAGAAATATTTTGTTGATTTAGAAAACAAGTTACACGACTAGCAAAACACATTTCTCCAAATTAATATATACACAGCAGAAATCTCGAGGTTTAATTCACAAACCCAGCTGGAGCATTGTGTGCTCAATCAAAGAAGTCACGGGTCTAGTTACGACACGGTGAGATTTGGATACTAAGGCTGCTATATATATATGTTGTGTCTAAACAAGATACAAGATACAAGATACAAGACACATGCTATATGACAAAACCATAGATAGTCTAATACACTTATGGACGACTTTTCAGAGACATTAATTAGGAATGGAGGTTCTCTATCCAATACTCACAAAAGAGACAAAAGCATCTTTCAAATAGTGTATTCACATTGTCCAAGGAGAAAAAAAGGTTTTGCTACTTTTACTTAAAGGTAAAATAGTCACATGGAGTCAAAACATATTTTTCTATAAGCCCAGCTATCATCTTGAGTTTGTAAATCAAAAACCCGACCCAACTGGAGCCTAAGAGCCTAGTCAAGATATTATGAGTTCGATAAAGAAATAATAAACTGATA
Source organism: Geum urbanum (assembly GCA_946800695.1). Lineage (NCBI taxonomy): Eukaryota > Viridiplantae > Streptophyta > Magnoliopsida > Rosales > Rosaceae > Geum > Geum urbanum. The sequence continues at coordinate 53,387,954 of OX327008.1, read as the reverse complement.
GTTGCATATTTATGCAATTTTTATGTGCTTAACCGAACCTTATATTTAGTTCTTTTGTTACGTTTTTAAGTAAATTAATATTATTATTTGTTTTGTAGGAAATTGGAGAAAATGAATAAAAGATGTGTAATTGAGTTTTCCTAGTCCAACGAGGAGAAGAAATTGGTTGTCAAAGAGACCCGTACCGATTTTTCAATCTCCATTTTCCTGTGGGCTATTGAAGTGACGTACGATGACGAGAGGAGTTTAGCCCATCTTGATTTGGGCTAGAAAGAATAGAACGTGATGAACTAGTTGATTAACTAGTTATATGAGATTGAATAAAGAAAGGAGACATACGTACGGAAGTCTCCTAATCCATGAAGAATTAAAAGAGAGCACGTGAGCTATGGAAGGAGATTGATTAATTAAGCTAACCTAGTTGATCGGTGGGAGATATAAGAGAACAACAAAAGGAGTTGGACGACCTGACTCTAGCTATATATACACACATTTAACTAGCCAAAGAGACGTGAAGGAGGTGGCATGCATATGTATATATATATCTAGCTTGATATATAGCTGGGAGATATAGAGGAGTTCGGCAGTTTTGAAAGAAAGGAGTTTTTCTGAAGAGAAAAAGAGAAGACGTACGGAGAGGGGAGGAAGAGAAGCTTCTCATTTATGAGTTTGTATCAATTTTCTTCTTCTTTCTAAATTTTTATGGATTCTATGAGGAGCTAAACTCCATTATTAAGGGGCTGTTTTGAAGCTCCGTTCATGATATCTAGATTGCTTATACACGTTAATTAAGTTTTGCTTTTGTTATTCGAATGAGGTTTCTTTGTTATTTATACGGTGATGATTCTTGATTATGTATGCTTTGAGTGCACACTTAGTATGCATGTTTAGGAATCTAATTCTAAGAAAATTGATGGCTGTTGGTGATCATTACCTTCCTCAAGTTTCATTCGTAGAACCCATACATGCTTGGTATAAGAAACCCTAGGTCTAGTAAGACACGACCGTAGTGTACTTATGAAGCCTTGTAGATTCTCAAACCCTTTCTAGATCGTAATATTTTTCTCTTGGTAAATTCGAGTCCGTGACTTCGGGTTCTTTGAGGGATATACAATGTTGATAAGCAAACCTTCGACATTGTAAACATAAGGATTGGGTAATAGGTTGAGTTCACAGCTAGGGACCTTCCTGGGAGTCTTTCATTCATAACATTTGCATTGTTTAGTTAAGAATTTGTTGTCTAGATGGAGTGAAGGTGGTGGATAGCGCTTCCCTTAACCCATTTTATTATTGAATTCTCATTTTACTCTTAATCTGTCTACTGTTTCAGTTTCGTAATCTGTTTTGCAGGATTTTATTCGGCAACCAAATCAACTCCAATTACATTGAAAATTTGTGTGGTAGTCTGCCACTATGTCTATAGTGTCCTGTATTAATTTCGTGATTTTAGGTTGAGTCTAAATATTTTAATTAATTACGTTTTCGTCCAGTGGTCGAGTCTGTCAGATTTCTGACTTTCGCGTCTTAGTTTGTGTTTAGAGTATAGAGTCTACTTTTCCCTGTGGATCGATCCCTATCTGTACTATATTGCATTAATCTTAAATATCTACTGAGTAGAGTATTATTTTTGGTTGGTGTGCGACCACTGATCAAATTTTGGCTCCGTTGTCGGGGAAAGATCTAGTCTTTATATTCTAACGTGCCTTTTGTTTCAGTTTTGTTGTGTTTCATTTCTTTTGTAGTGTAACATGTCTCTTGTATGCAGGTACTTAGTGCATGCATACTTGAAGGTCAAGGAGAACTGAGCCTTTATTGCTTGATTTAGAGGTTGAGCGCTCAGCTAAGCAAAATCGGAAGCAGAAGAGGCGAGCAGAATTGGAGGTTGGAAACACAAGTGGCACAGTGTCACTACCTGAGATTGAGGTAGAAACAGGTTCAGATTCAGAAGAAGAAGTACATCAATCACCACCGCAAAGAGCAGCAATGAGAGAACAACCAAGAACGTTGATGAATTCCTTTGTACCTAGTGCTCAGGGGAATTCATCACCAATAGTGTTGCCAGCTCTTGGGACTTATTAAGTGCCTCCTGCTTTACTTTCTGCCCTACCTCATTATAGGGGGGTGTTTTCAGAAGATCTGCAACAACATTTGGCTGAGATTGAAGCTTTAGCATCAACACAAAACTTACAAAATGTTGAATCGAATGTTTTGAAATTAATTTTATTTCCTTTTTCTGTGAAGGAAGGAGCGAAGATGTGGTTCAATTCTTTGGCTCCTAGGTCTATACAATCTTGGGATGAGATGAAGGTGACGTTCATGAAGGAGTATTTCTCATCCCAGAAGACTAAGCAGTTAAAGAAGGAGATTAATAGCTTCATACAAAAAGATGGTGACATGCTTCATGAGGCATGGAGTCATTTCAAGGAGTTGTTGAGGAAATGCCCACATCATGGGTATGATCTAAATGACAGGATGACTTTCTTTATGAAGGTCTGGAGCCATCTAACAAGACAAGAGTGGATTCCACTTGTGGAGGTATGTTTATGTACCAAACAGGTCAGCAAGCTCATGATACCATAGAGAAATTGGCTGAGAACACCAAGCAATTTTACACAAGAGAGAGAACGTTGGCGAGCAAGAAACAGCAAGCTGTATTTGAGGTTGCCACCAACCCAGACATGGATAAGAGAATGAAAGCAATGGAGAAGAAGTTGGAGTCCATTTCTACTGCCATCAAGAGCCAAACGACATCATCATCATCTGTTTCTCATGTATGTTCTGTTTGCTCTATGTCGGATCACACTAACGAAACTTGTCCCTTTATTCCTGATGAAGAACATGTGAATTTTGTGCAACAACGTGCATCAAGAAATGATCCAATTTCAAACACATACAATCCGGGATGGAGGAATCATCCTAATTTCAGCTATGGAAACAAAAACAATGTGCTGAACCCACCCGCCGGATTTAAGGTAAGACCTGAATTTCAACAGGTACAACAGCCGGTTGCAGCTCTAGCTCCTGATCCTACCATGGCAGCAATATTGGCTAGGCTAGAGAGGATTGAGATGCACAACAAGAACTCTAGCAAGGCATTCGAGCTTATGGAGAAGCAGCTGAACAGCTTGCAGCAACAAGTGTCAACAAAAGAACAAGGTACTCTTCCAAGCAATGTGGTTAAGAACCCAAGATCTCAACATGAAGCTAATGTAATCACATTGAGAAGTGGAAGAGTGATTGAAGAGGTTGAAAAGCCTACAAAAAAATCTTTAGAAGATGAGCCGGTCCTAGAACAGGTGCCACCATTTCCACCACTACTGCAGGATCAGGGAGAGAAGAGTGCACGTGGACAAAAAAATTCATCAAATGAAAACTCAGGTAAGTCAATTTCTGAACCTTCTCCTTCAATTCCTTTACGTGTTCATTTTCCTGGTAGGTTGAAAAACAAGAAGAAGGATGAGTTGGAGCAAGAGATTCTAGATACATTCCGGAAGGTGGAAGTGAACATTCCGTTGCTTGATGCGATTAAGCAAATACCGAAGTATGCAAAGTTTCTTAAGGAACTTTGTACAATGAAGAGGAAGTTCACAGGGACTGAGACCGTGGCCTTGAGTGAGAAGGTGTCAGCAGTACTTCAAAGGAAACTACCACCCAAGATGGGTGATCCTGGACGATTCACCGTCCCATGTACAATTGGTAACACTAATTTTACTGGAGCTTTACTTGATTTGGGTGCATCAATAAATTTAATGTCTTACTCTGTGTATAAAACTTTGAATATTTGTGCATTACAACAAACTGGTGTTACAATTAAATTAGCTGATCGATCTAACTGCTACCCCAGAGGTTTTGTTGAGGATGTTTTGGTGCAGGTAGGTAAGTTGATCTTCCCAGCTGATTTCTTCGTGTTAGAGATGGAGGTAGAGCCTCAACCATCAGAGCTACCATTGATACTTGGTCGTCCATTCTTACGGACCGCTAGGACCAAGATAGATTGTTTCAATGGTACCCTCTCCATGAAAGTAGATGAAGAGAAGATCCGCTTCAACATCTTCAACGCAATGAGGCATCCTAGTGATAATGATTTGTATTCCTGTTTTTCTATTGATACATTTGATAATTTTATGCAGGAATTTATACAGCACTCGGTGAATGAGAATGAGGATGCGTTGAAGAAAGCGATTGAAGAAGGGGGGAGGAAATCTGAAACCTCCCCATGTTCTAAAGTGTGGGATGAACTTGAGGATTTGATCACCCAAGTTCGATCCATGGATGAAGAAGATGAAACAATGAGAATCAGCTCAGCTGAAGAGTTAGTGTTGGGAGAAGAGTACGATGATGTTATTGCAGCCCTTGAGTCATTGCCATACATGAGAGGTAATTCAAAATCTCTTCCTCTTCCTATTACTAATGACACGCTTCTTCCTTCCATTGTAACAGCACTAAAGCTTGAGCTCAAGCCTTTGCCTGAGCATTTGAAGTATGCATTCCTTGGAACTGGTGAGACTTTACCAGTCATTTTATCTTCAAAACTAATAGTGTTACAAGAAGAGAAACTAGTTACTGTACTTAGGGAGTACAAGGAGGCTATTGGCTGGACAATTGCAGACATTAAAGGAATAGATCCAACATTATGTACTCATAGGATATTCCTTGAAGATGGAGCAAAGCCAACGAGAGAACCACAACGAAGACTCAACCCACATATGATGGATGTGGTGAATAATGAGGTTATCAAACTTCTCGATGCAGGTATTATTTATGCAATATCTGATAGCAAGTGGGTGAGTCCTGTCCAGGTGGTACCCAAGAAGTCAGGCATCACAGTGATTAAAAATGATGAGGATGTGATGATGCCTAAAAGAGTTCAAACAGGATGGAGAGTCTGTATTGACTACCGCAAACTTAATGCCACAACCCGTAAGGATCATTTTCCTCTTCCTTTTATTGACCAAATGTTGGAACATCTTGCAGGTCATGTGTATTATTGCTTTCTAGATGGTTATTCTGGCTACAACCAGATTGCCATTGACAGAGAAGATCAGGAGAAGACCACGTTCACGTGTCCCTTTGGTACGTTTGCTTATAAGAGGATGCCTTTTGGGTTGTGCAATGCACCAGTTACTTTCTAGAGATGCATGATGAGCATTTTTTCAGACATGGTGGAGAAGATCATCGAGGTATTCATGGATGATTTTTCTGTTTTTGATGATTCTTTTGATACATGTTTGAATAATCTGTCCCTAGTTCTAGAGAGATGTGTAGAAAAGAACCTTGTATTAAATTGGGAGAAATGCCACTTCATGGTTGATCAAGGTATTGTTTTGGGACATGTAATTTCTGAAAAAGGTATAGAAGTAGACAAGGCTAAGGTTGATGTTATACGTACCTTACCACCTCCCACTACTGTGAGAGAGGTGCACTCTTTTCTTGGACATGCAGGTTTTTATCGCAGGTTTATCAAGGATTTCTCCAAGATAGCCCGACCTCTCAGTGCATTTCTCCAGAAGAGCATGACATTTGATTTTTCTGAAGATTGTCTTGCTGCATTCAACAAGCTCAAGGAGTTGTTGATCACCGCCCCAATCATCCAACCACCAGATTGGAACTTTCCGTTCAAATTGATGTGTGATGCATCGAAATATGCTGTAGGTGCTGTGTTGGGACAACGGGTTGAGAGGTTACCACATGTGATTTATTATGCTTCTCGAACCCTTAATGATGCTCAGTTAAACTATTCAACAACTGAGAAAGAACTTTTGGCTGTTGTCTTTGCTTTAGAGAAATTTAGATCTTATTTGTTAGGAACTAAAGTGATTATTTTCTCTGACCATGCTGCATTGAGATATCTTATGACAAAGCAGGATGCAAAGCCAAGGCTGATTAGGTGGTTACTACTCCTTTAGGAGTTTGATATGGAAATCAAAGATAAGAAAGGAACAGAGAATGTGGTTGCAGACCATTTGAGTCGATTTCAACATGGATCCAATGCGGAGGAGGACAACCTCCCATTACTTGAGAGCTTTCCGGATGAGAAAATTTTTGCTATCCAGGATTCTGAGCCGTGGTATGCGGATATTGTCAATTACCAGGTTTCAAAACTGGTACCTACTGACTATACCCGTGCTCAGAAGGACAAATTGAGGAAGGAGGCCAGATATTATGTGTGGGATGATCCATACCTATGGAAGCATTGCCCAGATTCCATCATTCGAAGGTGCGTTCCCGAATCTGAAATTTATTCAATTCTTTCTTTTTGCCACTCACATGTAGGTGGAGGACATTTCGGGGGAAAGAAAACTGCACTAAAGGTGTTGGAATGTGGATTTTATTGGCCTAGCATCTTTAAGGATGCTCATGAATTCTACAAGTCATGTCCAAGATGCCAGATGACAGGTAACATAGGTCCTAGGGATCAAATGCCTCAACACCCAATTTTGGTGGTTGAAATTTTCGATGTGTGGGGTATTGATTTCATGGGTCATTTCCCTTCTTCTCATTCTAATGTGTACATACTATTAGCAGTTGGTTATGTGTCTAAGTGGGTGGAGGCAGTTGCCACCCGAACTAACGATTCTGTTGTTGTGCTTAAGTTTTTAAAATCCATATTTGCTAGATTTGGCACACCCATGTACATCATTAGTGATGGAGGCTCTCACTTTTGCAACCGCACTTTTGCTGCGCTCCTGAGAAAATACAATGTCCAACACAAAGTGGCGACACCTTACCATCATCAGACCAGTGGACAAGTGGAGGTGTCTAACCGTGAAATCAAGAAGATTCTAGAAAAGACCGTAGGCCCTACCAGGAAGGATTGGAGTCAACGATTAGATGAAGCTTTGTGGGCTTACCGTACAGCTTACAAAACACCTATAGGGATGTCTCCCTATAGGCTTGTTTTTGGCAAAGCTTGTCATCTGTCGGTCGAGCTTGAGCACAAATCTTATTGGGCGGTCAAACAGTTCAATTTTGATATTGATGAGGCTGGAATTCACAGAAAATTGCAGCTGAATGAGCTGGCAGAAATCAGGAACAATGCATACGAGTCCAGCAGGATTTACAAGGAAAAAGCTAAGGCTTTTCATGATCAAAATATCAGGAGCAAGACTTTTGTGGTAGGACAAAAGGTCTTGGTTTTCAACTCGAGGTTGAAACTGTTTCCAGGTAAGCTTCAGTCTAGATGGATTGGTCCATTTGTGGTCACTAATGTTTTCCCTAGTGGTGCTGTAGTTGTGAAAAGTGTCAAAACAGTGAAAGTTTTCAAAGTCAATGGACATCAACTGAAGCCGTTTTATGAGTTGATGTTGGAGCACACCGTTGAGCAGGTACCTCTCGAGGATGTGCCACAGAATAAAGAGTGATACTTGGTACTGTCTGACTGAAGACGTTAAACTTAGCGCTACTTGGGAGGCAACCCATGTGGATGGAGAAGCTTGGCTGCCAGATTTGAATTCTTATCCCTTCTCTTTTTCTTTATTTTTCTCCATGTTAGTGTGATTTGTGATGTGTTATGTGTCTTATTCCATGCTTGTTTGATGTATTGTATGTTTTAGTTTCGTCTTACATTGAGGACAATGCAAATTTCAAGTGTGGGGTGGGGTTTATATCATATCCTTAGCGTTTATGTATAATTTTTTGTTATTTCGGTTTTGGGCAGTATCCTGTATTGTGTCATTTATTTTCTATACATAGAGGGCTCGTAATTTTCTTATGATGTGTGATTAATTTTTTAAAATTCTTGCAAGTGGAGTTGCACAGTACAGTGATTCTGGCGAGTCTGAGGGAGTCTTTTTCGATGACTAGTTCGTCGTGGAAGGGTTTCCTCGCCAAAGTTTGGTGGTATTTTTCAGTTTTCTTGTGTGTTTTTGAGTCCTTATTGATAAAACAAAATACAAAAGTAAAAAGTGTCAAGAAAATACCAAAAATAAGAGTCTTACGATGCCCGTAACAAAGTCAATGATGATTCTATATCTTTCCAATTTGTGATTAAGAGTTTATTATGTTCAAGTTTCTTTGGATGATTTTGATATATGTTACATATGTGGACATGTAGTGGATATAGAAACAAGTTAACATGGTATAGATTTTTGGCATGCTTAAACTTTGTTGAGATTCATGTAACCTGTGAGCGATTGAGCCTAAATGTGAATACACATGCTTTCTTTTATTAAGTGTCGATTGCTTGCCATAGATTAAGTTAATGGACTCTAGAGTTTACTAGAACTTGCTCTTGTGCTTTTCAAAGCTTATTGTCAATACATGTTTTGATTGAGGAAATGATAAAGGCATTTAGGGGACACCACCATAGCCATATAAGCCTATGTCCCATTTTGTGTACACAAGATGTGCACCCCTTAGTTAACCACTTTGAGCCTACATGTTTAAACTTTATGTCATCACCCACATATCTCTGACCTTAAACCTTAGAATAGTTATATCTTTACCCTTATTCTAGGACTTGGTAGAGCTATACATGAGACAAGTGTGTGAAGACGGTGACAATATCGAAATGTGATGCAAAGAAACAAGTGTGGGGTATCAAGCTATTTGTGAAAAAAAAGAAAAAAAAAGGAAAAAAAAAAGCAAAAGAAAGAAGAAAAAATTATGATGTCTAGCTTGATACCCGAGTTAACTGTTGATGAAAAGAATGATGTGAATGCCCAACAAAATGAAATCCGGCCACAATAATAAGAAAGTTTCATGGTTGCAAGATCCGAGAAAAGTCTCTTATTCGGTGCTCTACTAGGTTCTAGAATTTGTTTTCGAATTCCATATCCTTGTTTTCTTACACCTAATGAGCCTAGACCCATTATAACCTACGAAGTCCTATTGATCCTCAAGATGACAGCTTTTGATCTGTGGAGATTAGTTACAAGAGTAAGCATATGGTTTGGTCTATTTGGCAAGTAGTTGAATTGAGCGTTAACCTTAAACACATATGAGTGATACACTTTGAGAGCATGTCAATGTGAGGTTGAATCTTGATTTGTTTATGCATGCTACAACTTTTTCACCATGATTATGTCTTTGTCCTACATGTTGCATGTGTGTTATATGTTAGAGTCATCTCTGGTAACTTGTTTGTACATATGAGACTTGGTGTTACAGTTCTTGGAAGATTGCTGAGACGAATTTGTTAAAGGCATTAGAGTAGTGTTTGTAAATTACTTCGTTCTTTTAGAGTCATAGTTTAGTGTTTTGCTAGAGGACTAGCAAAAGCTAAGTGTGGGGTATTCTGATAGTTGCATATTTATGCAACTTTTATGTGCTTAACCGAACCTTATATTTAGTTCTTTTGTTACGTTTTTAAGTAAATTAATATTATTAATTTTTTTGTAAGAAATTGGAGAAAAATGAATAAAAGATGTGTAATTGAGCTTTCCTAGTCTAACGAGGAGAAGAAATGGGTTGTCAAAGAGACTCGTACCGATTTTTCAATCTCCATTTTCCTGTGGGCTATTGAAGTGACGTACGATGACGAGAGGAGTTCAGCCCATCTTGATTTGGGCTAGAAAGAATAGAACGTGATGAACTAGTTGATTAACTAGTTATATGAGATTGAATGAAGAAAGGAGACATACGTACGGAAGTCTCCTAATCCATGAAGAATTATAAGAGAGCATGTGAGCTATGGAAGGAGATTGATTAATTAAGCTAACCTAGTTGATCGGTGGGAGATATAAGAGAACAACAAAAGGAGTTGGACGACCTGACTCTAGCTATATATATACACATTTAACTAGCCAAAGAGACGTGAAGGAGGTGGCATGCATATGTGTATATATATCTAGCTTGATATATAGCTGGGAGATACAGAGGAGTTCGGCAGTTTTGAAAGAAACGAGTTTTTCTGAAGAGAAAAAGAGAAGACGTACGGAGAGGGGAGGAAGAGAAGCTTCTCCTTTGAGCTAAACTCCATTGTTAAGGGGCTGTTTTGAAGCCCCGTTCATGATATCTAGATTGCTTATGCACGTTAATTAAGTTTTGCTTTTGTTATTCGAATGAGGTTTCTTTGTTATTTATACGGTGATGATTCTTGATTATGTATGCTTTGAGTGCACGCTTAGTATGCATGTTTAGGAATCTAATTCTAAGAAAATTGATGGCTGTTGGTGATCATTACCTTCCTCAAGTTTCAGTCGTAGAACTCATACATGCTTGGTATAAGAAACCCTAGGTCTAGTAAGATACGACCGTAGTGTACTTATGAATCCTTGTAGATTCTCAAACCCTTTCTAGATCGTAATGCTTTTCTCTTAGTAAATTCGAGTCCGTGACTTCGGGTTCTTTGAGGGATAGACAATGTTGATAAGCAAACATTCGACATTGTAAACATAAGGATTGGGTAATAGGTTGAGTTCACAGCTAGGGACCTTCTTAGGAGTCTTTCATTCATAACATTTGCATTGTTTAGTTAAGCATTTGTCGTCTAGATGGAGTAACGGTGGTGGATATCACTTCCCTTAACCCATTTTATTATTAAATTCTCGTTTTACTCTTAATCTGTCTACTGTTTCAGTTTCGTAATCTATTTTGCAGGATTTTATTCGGCAACCAAATCAACTCCGATTACATTGAAAATTTGTATGGTAGTCCGCCACTGTGTCTATAGTGTCCTGTATTAATTTCGTGATTTTAGGTTGAGTCTAGATATTTTAATTAATTACGTTTTTGTCCAGTGGTCGAGTCTGTCAGATTTCTGACTTTCGCGTCTTAGTTTGTGTTTAGAGTATAGAGTCTACTTTTCCCTGTGGATCGATCCCTATCTGTACTATATTGCATTAATCTTAAATATCTACTGAGTAGGGTATTATTTTTGGTTGGTGTGCGACCACCGATCATAAACCCAAAAAACTAAGACAGCAATGTTACTGGCTATCCTAGCAGGATAGGAGACAAGGTAGGTCTCCTCTGTGAAAATCAATGATATGCATATGCATGATTTACATGAACCCATGAGATCATTTTGGTTCTTCATCAGTATTCATCTTGTTCTTCCACACAGTTCTTCACATATGCAAGTATATGTCTTTCATAAATTGTATTTTGTTAAACAATAGGACTGCCAACATATCTTATGCTTACAGATTCTCGTTATTGAAATGTGCGCTTTACACTTCTTGTACTCCCTCCTAAGTCCTCACCATATACTCCAAATAAGCATGTAGGGATTTTCCGAGTCACACATATATTGAGTGGGTTGCATGGTAATTGGGGATTCATGAATTCATGATGGGCTAGTCACCGGAATGTTGACGTTAAGTTAAACCCTATGTAGCACCGACACTTTATTGTAATGTCGTGTCACATGTCTGATATTTGGGACACCCTGACGCTTGGGTACACTTGGAGACGCCATGTCCAAAGCGTCACGTGGTGTGTCCAAAAATATTTCTTTTTGGATGCTCGGGGCACTCCGTGGACGTTCGGAGACGCTTCTTCGACGCTTGGGACACTTTAGTGTATTAAATAATACATATTTTTATATATTTCTAATCATAAATAAAATAGAATCATATTCATATATATTATATATATATATTAGGAAGTGCAGATGTTATTGACCTTGCAAATTTTTCTCTAGACGAACTAACAATAGATGACAAATTATTTGGAACCTTAGAATGATGGTAACAATGATGCAACTAATCATCACACCATGAAGTTACATAATATTATTTCTTGTATAAATTTTTAGTATATTTTTTTAATGACATGGATTTTAAAGTTTGTTATGAATTTTTTAGTTACGTGATTCGTTATATTTATGATAATTTCGATTATTTTACTCATTTTTTTATTTAATTATTAAATATTTTAATATTAATTTAATTTAATTAACGTGTGTTAGTCATTTTTGTGTCATACATTTTAAGATTTTACCATGTCCTGTGTCTCCACGTGTTCGTATCTCCGTGTTTATGTCGACACAACATAGGTTAAACCTCTTTTGTGGAAGAGAAGCCCATCACGTAAGAGCCCACCACCATTAGTTTCAACCCAAAAAGTCCAAAACCCAAACCAAACACGTGGCAACTCGTCACTCCACCACACATACATATATAAATATAACGCGCCTTGACGCGCCATCTCTTCTTCTTCTTCTTCTTCCTCGGACCACGATTTTGCTACGACCAGCATTTTCGAAATTTAGGGGTTTTTGAAAACGTCGCCGTGATGGCACTACCCAAAGCCAAGGAGCTCGTCTCGTCCAACTCAGTCGTCGTCTTCAGGTTCTTCCTTCACCTCTCTCTCTCTACAATCTCGCGTTTTTTTTTAGTTTTAATTTTTTGCTTAACTCAATTTTATGTGAAAATTTGATTGCAGCAAGTCGTATTGTCCATACTGTGTGGATGTGAAGAAGCTCTTGTCTCAGTTGGGAGCCAGTTTCAAGGCTATTGAATTGGACCAAGAGAGTCAGTACCCACCTCTCTTTGTGTTCTACAAATATTTTATATGTTTCGTTATGATACACTCGACTCAATTAAGTTATTAAACTTTTTGATTTTTTTAGTTTAGTTGAAGTTAATAGAAAACTTGAAAATTATGTCTTTGATCATTCTGTTTATGAATATGACATCCCTAAAGTAGATGACTTTTGACCTCTCATGGCTCTGCTATGTAGTTTTTAAATTACACTATGAATTCAAAGGTCTGTAGTTTTTAGTTACAATTGAAATAATGAAAAACGCAACTGAACTGTGGTGGATTGATTCTGTTTCGGATAATCTGGCCGTATTTTGATGGTATGGAAAGAGTGACTGGTGGTAGTGTTGATGCGCCGTTTTTGATTTTGAAGGTGATGGAAGTCAGCTACAGTCGGCATTGCATGAGTGGACTGGACAGCGGACTGTGCCAAATGTGTTCATCGGTGGAAATCACATTGGTGGATGTGACTGTAAGACTACAATCTCTAAGCTTACCCTATGATTTGGTTTAACGTCTATTGAAGTCATCTACTAATTTGTAAGGTTTTGGTCGATTGAAATACTGTAATGTAATGAGATATTGTTTTGCAGCGACCACAGCTTTGCACAAGGAAGGAAAGTTGGTCCCTCTGCTCACTCAAGTTGGAGCTCTTGCCAAAGCCAGCAAATCGTCTGTTTAGAAGCTGAGTTTGGAGTAAACTAGAATAATTTCGTTAATGTGCTTCTGTTTGATCTGTATACTATACCCTTTTACAGAACATAAAGCACATTGAATTCGAATCGTATATTAGCCCTGATGAGTTTTCATTTGTGGATGTATGAATTTTTGAATGTTATGTGGGAATGATGAATCGAATATATTGTTTAGTCATGGTTCCATGCTTGTTTCAAAGTCTGTTTCGGCAACTAAAATATGATATAACTCTAATAATGATACCAATGGAGAAACTTGAATATGATCCTGAGTTCACTGTTTTGTGTTGCTGTCTTTCATAAGTGGTAACCCCGATCACCTTCCTTTACCACTTCGGCCAGAAATGTGTGGGTTACCACAGAAATCCAACACATCTGAGCTTTACATTTTTATGTATCCAACAATATATATAAGAGAGGATGCCTCAATCTGAGCACCTCTCTTTGAGACTATGCAAGCTTAAATACCAGATGTATCATCTTTGAGCATATCTACTCCCTTAACATTGATATGTAAGAGGAAACCATCTTGACAATAGGTAATGCTTTGACTTGACAAATAGTGTAAACAAGCCGTAGGATGGAACATACAACACTGCCACCAATAGGTACCTGCAATTCAGTACAATGAAAAATGAAGTCAGAATTACATCATTATGTTCTTTTAGAATGAAAGCACTCACTATGAAGAGAGATCACAATGAGTTGAGAAAACATACCAAGCTGGGGCATATGGTGATGACAAGTCGAGGAATGGGTATGGCCACCTGCAACAAAAGAGAACTATCAACTCTCTCTTTAATGGAAGTATGATGTTCTGAAATTTCAAAATGAGCCAGCCACGAATCATCCTAGTTGCTTAAATTAATCAGAATTATTAAGAACTTTTCCTTTGGTCATAAAACATGCCTATGTTTCTACAGTTCAAGATACAAGCATCTATTTTCCCCAAGGTAACAGAAGCAAAGGGGGAATACAGAGAGTCAAAGAGTGCACAAACCGTTCCGAAATAATATATGTGACAAAATTGTGTCTTTTTCTTTATACAAATGAATATAGACTATATTTTATTTTAATTAAAAAACCCCAGTGACAGCTCCGCGGTTTCCTCCACGGGCGGCCGGGTTCCTAGCGGTGCTAGGTGATTGTGACGGCGAACTTGCTTGCCAGTCTAGAGGTATGGTGTTGTGTTGCGAAAGAAGGGAGTGGAGATACTCTCGTGGAATATACGAGGCACAAAGGATGCGGCTAAACTCACGGAGTTGCGATCCGTTGTGTTTGAAAAGAAACCTTCTATTGTCTTCCTCATGGAGACCAAGACAGATAGTAATCAGAGGTATGAGGCATGGCGGAACAGTCTAGGGTTTGATGAATGCTATATGGTACAATGTACAACAAGGGGCGGCGGCGGACTAATGCTTTTTTGATCAAGAGAGATCGATTTGCAACTGCAGGATTATATCTCGAGCTTCATTGATGCAGATGTGAGGGTAAAGACCGACATTGGCGATTGGATGCATTTCACCAGATTGTATGGGGAACCACACTTGCGTAATAGATTGAAGACGTAAGATTTTCTACGAGGCCTAAAAGCTCAGCCGGTGTCAAATGAATGGGTCGTAGTGGGAGACATAAATGAAATTCGACGTTCAACAGAGAAGTCGGGGGGGAGGGTGGGGGGAGTCAGGGAATCTTGGTAGATGAACCACTTCACCAATTGTCTGAATGATTGTGAATTGGAGGATCTAGGTTACACCGGGGCAGATTTCACGTGGCATAATAGCCAGACACAACTTCAGTTGGATCGAGCAGTGGCGACAAGAGAGTGGAGAAACCAATTTCTTGCGGCGAAATTTATCCACCTTCCTCCAAATGCTTCTGATCATGTTCCCATATTAGTTTTGGTACGAGAAACACCGAGGATTTCCTATCCGAGGTAGCAACACTTCTTTCGGTTTGAGGTCATGTGGGAGGAGGAAGAAAGTAGTAAAGACGTAGTACGAGATGCATGGAAAAAAACTCCAGTTCGGGAACATGAAACTCACCGATATCAACTCAATAAAAAAATTAAGTGTGCTAGGTTTAGGTTGAAGAGATCGGCAAAAACCACTTTTGGCGCTAGGAAGGATGAAATTAAGGCAATTCAAGTGAAGCTGGAAGTTTTTAGTGCTCAACCATTTGATCCAAATGCGGTGGAAGAGAGGAAGGAGTTGTATGCGCGACAAGCAACCTTGCTGACGCAAGAGATGGTGTACTGGCAGCAGCGAGCAAAGATAAACATATGAAGGATGACGATGAGAATTCTAAATACTTCCATCAAAAGGCTACAAACAGGAAGATAAAGAATACTATCCCGGGTTTTTTTGATCCAAACAATGTATGGCAGGAAACGTTGGATGAAGTGGAACCGGTGGTGGTTGATTACTATACAAGTTTATTTACCTCGATTGGGATCTCAGAAGAACATATTGAAGAGGTCACGACTTTTGTGAAACCAATAGTCACGGAGGAGATGGCACGGCCCTTGCTTTTTTCCATATACAGAGGAGGAAATCTAAGTTGCTCTATTCCAAATGCACCCTTTGGAGGCCCCAGGATCGGATGGTATGTATGTCGCCTTTTTTTTCTTCAAAAATACTGGGATATTGTTAGTCATGATGTTACACTTGCAATTCGGGATATACTTCAATTGGGGCAGATCCTTACGGCCATGAACTTCACAAATATTCGGCTTATTCCAAAAGTGCAGCATCCTAAGTGGATTACAGAGTATAGGCCGATTGCCTTATGTAATGTAGTGTACCTAATAGCAGTAAAGGTATTAGCAAACCGGTTGAAACCTCTTATGTAATTTGTTATTGATCCTTACCGAAGTGCTTTTATCCCGGGCAGATTAATTAGGGATAACAAGCTCATAGAAAATGAGGTAGCGCACCACTCGTGAACACAATAGAGTGGGCAGAAATTTCAAATGGCATTGAAGCTTGATGTCAGTAAGGCGTATGATTGAATAGAATGGAAATATTTGGAGATGATTTTGCGAAAACTAGGTTTTTCAGAGATATGGATCGAGAATGTGATGGCATGTGTTACTTCAGTTCGATATACTTTTTTGCTAAATGGCTCTCCGGCCCAAGAGGATATGTTATGCCAAGTAGAGACCTTAGACAAGGTGACACACTCTCTCCGTATTCGTTCATATTGTGTACAAAAGACCTTTCCGCCCTCCTTTACTGTGTGCAACAAATCAGATCATTGATAGGTATTAAAGTCTGCCTGAAAGCTCTTAGATTATCCCACTTACTCTTTGCAGATGACAATTTGATCTTCTCACAAGCTAGCCCACAAGCTTGTCACAATGTCAAGGAGATTTTGAAGGTTTATGAGACTGCATTTGGCCAATCTATAAATTTTTCCAAAAGTAGCGTATGCTTAAGTCAAAATATGCAGGTAGATGCTCATGAGGAATTGACAGCCTTGATGGGCATGACTCAAGTTGATTATCATAAACAATATGTCCAGTTGCCTACGCATGTGGGAGCAAGCAAAAAAACGACATTTTCTTATATAAAGGTTCAACTTCGGGATCGGCTAAAGGGTTGGAAGGGCTCTTTACTCAGTGGAGTTGGCCGTGAGCTGCTAATTAAGGTAGTAGCCCAAGCTCTACCCAGTTACACTATGAGTTCTTTTTTGATACCCAAAACAACTTGTGAGGAGCTTCAACAGATGTGTGCAAATTTTTTCTGGGGTGATACTACGGACCGACGCAGAATTCACTGGTGTACATGGAATGTTATGTGTAGGCCGAAGGATATAGGGGGTCTTGAATTCAGAAATTTGTATGCTTTTAACCTCTCTTTGTTGGCTAAGCAGGTTTGGCATATAATACCGAATTTGGAGTCCTTGATTGCACAGGTTTATAAGGCCCGGTACTTTGCAGCAAAGAGCATCTGGGAGGCCAGGGTGGGCGGGTCTCCTTCATATACTTGGCAGAGTTTCTTAAAATCTAGGGAGGTCCTAGAGAGAGGGTCCAAATGGCAGGTGGGATCAGGTACTCAGATTCAGATTTAGCGAGACTAGTGGATTCCTAAACCACCTTTCACCCTGTAGGAGCTCAGATTTCTTACTACTCTGGATCGATTTTCTCAGCTGATTACACCTCAAACATGGGATCAAGCGGCACTATAGGGGTATTTATCTCCTGAGGATGTATCTATTGTTCTGACTATTCCATTGAGTCATGGCTTTAGAAAGGACAGGATGGTATGGCATTAAACATCTTGAGGGGATTACACTGTTAGCAGTGCTTACAAAGTGGCCCGAGATCAAATGGTCCTCCCATAGAAGACGGTTCCTGATCAGTGGGGTGAATTTTGGAAGACGTTTTAGAAATTGGGTGTAGCATTAACAACGAAACTCTGTGTTTGGAGAGCATGTCAGGGTTTCCTACCCACGAGACCAAGACTACGGAGGCACATAGTGGATGTAGATGGGGGTTGTGTGCTGTGTGCGTAGGAGATTGAGACCGAGTTGCACATGTTTCGAGACTGCCCTTATGTGTGGCCTATTGTGGGTCTCATTACTACAGTTGTTGGTCAGCCAACGATCTCTTTCAGGGATTGGATGGTGGTTTTCTCAGTGGATCTTCCTAGAGATACTTTTGCTCGATTAGTTCTGATGATGTGGTTTATTTGGAAGGGCTTAAATGACAAATTGTGAAATAGAAAATAGTTTGACACTCAGACTCAACGGGTGTAAGCATGGGCTTGGCATGATCGATATGTGCTCTTGCATAAGACTTCAGACTGCTTAAATAAAGTCCCTCAGACATGGTCGAGGCCTCCTATGGGACAATATTGTGTCTGCATTGATGGAGCATTCGATTCCTCTACACATAGAGGTGGTATAAGTATGATTGTGCGTGATCAGGATGAGAGATTTGTGTGTGCAGCAGCTAGTCATATTACTGAGGTTTACTCAGCCTTGGCAGTGGAGATTGAGGCAGCTTGGAGGGCAATGCAGATTGTAAGCCAAATGCTATAGTCCAGCTCGAATCAGCTCTGATAGTCTCATTGTTGTCACAGCGGTGGCTAACCCAGTACGATGTCTAGTATGTTTAAAGACTCCTATGAGGACTTGCGACAAACCATCATGACCATGTCAAACTATAGGTTTGTGCATTTAGGTAGAGAGGCAAATGTACCGGCAAATAGTTTAGGCAAATGGGCGTTGCGTTATGCAGATGTCCCTTATTTGTTCCCAGAGCTACCGGACTTTATGAGGTCCTGGTTAGACTGATTGATATACCCTCTTTGCTTAATACAATTTCTATCTTCACCTCAAAAAAATATATATATACACTCACCCATTTTGAATTTTTTTAGACATATATATAGAAAACACTTACAAACATACTCTTTTTCTCTCACATTTCTTCTATCTCTCTACAGTTTTGTCTATTTCAAAGATAATTAACTATAACAATTTTTTAGACCTAATTTTTTTTATCGAAAAACCGATCCGAAATCGAAATATACCAATTTGAAACTCGTTGGGCCCAAACTCGTGAGACGAGCTTGTCAAAAAATTGAACTGAATATGACCCGAACCGTAAAAAATTTATGATACGATACGGATTCCGGCCTAATACCGAATCCATCCGAACTGATCTCACCCTAGAAAATTCTGTATTAAGAATCACCACGAGAGTCACTAAAATCTACACTAACATCACAGGGTGTATAACAAATATGAAGCATGCACATTAGTAATTCCTTTCATAACAAATCATTCTATGTAATTGAAGGGAATGAAGGCCGGTGCCTTTCCAGCAAAGTGGTTTTGTCATAATGCACCGACGACCAAGACCTACTTTTAGTCGCTCCACTAGATTTACAAAAGCATAATATGATAATATGATAAGTAGACCAAAGCAAATTACAGTACTCTTAAAAGTCTTGGTTTCTAACTGCCCTGCCACTTTGTATCACATAGAATCATTGATCATCAATCATGGTATACGTAAAGCAATAAAGCATGCTATATCATCCACAAGCAATAAAGCATGCTATATTACCTATATAACAATCGTGAGTCTTACTATTCATAGCCCTGTTCATGTTGGCAAGTGTGCGATGCGTGCGGAATAGCTTATCAGCCCGTCTCTCTTTCCAGCCCGTCTCTCTTTCCTTTTCTGTCCTACCCAGACCTAGACTTGCACTCCAAAACCACCTCTCTCGGATCTCCCCTCGATTAAAGCCTAATCTCGCCTGATCCTCGCCTCTTGGTCCTCGCCTCTTGGTCCTTGGTTCTCGGCCTACAGCTCGATCGATCAAAGCTTCTTTGATACGTAGGTATTGGTTTGATGCTGTTGTATGCTTGGGTTTTTGATTGGATTTGGGTTTTGTTCGGTGTTTAATTCTTTTGTCTTAGATTCATATGGATTTCTGATCCTAAGAGGGATTTTGATTGTGGGTATTGAAATTTTGATTGTGAAGGGTCACAGACAAGTTGAGCTACTGTCTCCAATCCCAAAACCGCCGACCGAGGAAGAAAAGAAGCCGGAAGAGAAACCTATTAAACAACAACTACAAAGTAGCCCATTGAGATATAAGAGAAGCCGAATACCAGCTTAAATTGGATACCCATTCTTATAACCGTTTCAACAGCCTCCTCTTCTACCTTACATCAGAACTCTGAAGCTTGCGAGTGCAAAGTTCAAAGCTTTTCAAACAAGTGAGTATCTTTTTTTTCTTCTCTTAAACTTCTAAGAACATCAGTTTTTGATACACTTCATTCTCCTGTGATGTTTACAAAAGGGACTGCACTTTCTGTTCTCTCATATTCAGTACCATTTCAATTCAAGATGTTTGTACTCTATGCATTTGGGGTTTTAGGATCATTGTAGTTTTCAATGTATATGTGATTGAGGAGAAATCGATCGATGTGTTTAATGGGTTTGTGATCATATGCGGAATTTCATATTCCAATGAGTCTGGTTGAGACTTTGAGTGATAAAGTTCGATGCTTTTGGTTAAAGGTGATTGCTTTAAGAGTGATTCATCTAAATTTGCGTTTGCTAATCCCAAATACGATGAGATCTGGTGTTCAATTTGATTCATTTAATTTTACCAAGTCTTTTACCAGTAAGTTAGTAACCCTGCTATACATTAATATGATATCTGAGCAAGTTTTTGCATTGTACTTTGTGCTCATTCTTTGTCATATGCTGTTTTCTAATGTGTTTATGATTACACTATGTGTTTATTCTAAAATTGTCTATTGTTGTTTGTGATTGCTTAAGGATTACGGTGGTCACCAATCTCTGTTTTTTTCATTTACCAATTTGAAATCTTTTTTAATTTTCTTGATCTTAATTTTTTGATTCTTGGTGTCGCAGCCTCCTCAGGTCATCACTGTGGTGCTCAAGGTTCACATGCATTGTGAGGCCTGTTCACAAGAAATCAAGAAACGCCTACAGAGGAAGAAAGGTTAGTCTGCACACACCTTCATCTCTTTTTCCTTTTCCAATGGAAAAATCCAAAAACAAATAAATGGACTCACTTTGATGCCTTTTGTCATATTTGTTCATGCATAAATTACAAAAAATTGAACTTTGAAAGTATGTTCGCAATTAACGGTCCTGCACCTCTATTGGTGTACATGACATAATATAAATCTTCAATCTAGAAACCCAAAGGGACTGAACTCAAACTTAGGAGCATACATACATACCTTCTGCCACGTGGGTGGTATATAATCATATAAGCCACTATTCTCTATAATCATATTTTTTTATTGTATTGCTCAACTGATGTGTAGAATGTGTGTATTATATCTATATGTTGGATTAATATGTTGGATTAAGCAAATTATAGAAGAGGATATCAATAGGTATTGCACAACTAAATTCTAATTTATATAAACTCTTATTGATATATTTAATATTATTGTATTTATTTTAGAGGATTTATTTCTAGAATTTCTATTACGTGGTGGAATTTTTTAGATTATTCTTCATGCTTATAATGTCCTTCATAGTTTTTTTGGCAGGTTCTATTGAAGAAGGAATTTGGTCAAGCAATATCAAAGTTCATTTTTCACAATTAAGAAAACGTATCTGAGAAGGTGTAGTTTGATTACTTGGTTAAACCATGGTCTATTTGTGCTGAGATTGGTTTTTTTTTTTTTGCCATGTTTGGTTCTTATATTTTGATTATCTTTTCTCCCTCTATCTAAGGCATGTTATGGGATTACTGTGATTTGAATTATAGCTTTTGGCTAGATTTGAATTGGCTTGCTTTTTTTGCTATAAAGTGTTGGGGTTTGATAGCCTGATTATAAATGTGTCCAAGGTTATGAGATTTCTGATTTCGCTGACTTAGGCATAGCCAAAAAATAACGGTGTGGCACGTGATATATGGGGACTGATATTATTTTAGTATTAGGTTTTCTAAAAAATGCTGCCAAAGTTGATTCTTTGTAGTCAACTTGGTATGGCAAGTCTTGAAAGCTAATACCACATATATTAATATCCATAGTTTTTAGATTTTAGTTTCTAATTAGTAATAAGCTAATCTATATTTGCATGCTTTGAGTTTATTTTATGATTTATTAGCTTATGATTTGTTTTTATTCTTATTTCAATAACTGACTGTTACTTTTTGTGTTGCTGTAAATTTAGCCGACAAACAATAATCTTTAGATGCAGAAGAGTTTTAATTCAAGCTAATTGCTTAGTGCATTTCTTATATTGCTACATTTGTGTGTTCATTTGTAAATTATCATAGAGTGATAAGCCATTTCTTAATTTTTTGGTTCAGTCAGTTTTGTATTGCAATCTTATTTTTTTATATTTTTTTTTATTTTTGTGTTAGTTGATGGTGATAAGTGTGATTTCAAATTGAAGTTTTGTGACATGATGTAATGGTGCCATTTATTTAAATATTTATAGCAAGTTTTTACTTGGTATGTATTGCTAATTATTTGTATTGTATTTTTTTTTTGTTTTCAGGAAGTTGGGTATATAGAGTGTTTCTACCTTTCTATTATCCTAATAACATCAGTGAGTGTTAGCAGTTGTTTTTCAAGGTATGACCTGATTGAGTTCATAGTTTATATCTATATGTTGATTTTTCCTGATGTAATGACTATAGTTCTTGGAATTTTTAGTTTATGATTGTATTATTTGGATTTGAGAAACTGGTTGTTGAATAATGCCAGATATCAACATGTGCTTTGCTTTAAAAATTGGGTACCAATGGTTCTGATAAAGGGCGTACTAAGAATATAAGTAGAGCTTTTGGTACTAATAACAAAGGGATTAGTTTTGGGATGTGAAATAGATCATGATCGAGTTGTGAATTGTTCGGGTTATCTAGGTAAAATCCAATAACAAAGGGACAAAACATTACCTATATAACATAAGGTTTATACCAGTACCCAATAAATAAAATATTGGGTATGAATTGCTATATGAACCTGTAAAGAAAAATGTCGAGAGAGAGAGAGAACAAAGACATTTGTAGTTATGATGAACATAGACATTTGGTTTGGCCTATAAAGAAACAGTTTGTTAAAACTACATTTGTAATGTATAGTCATTCTCAGGATTTCTTTTGCTTCTTGGTGTAGTTTTGATCAATTTTGTGTAGTTTTGATAAGTTGAAATTCTTTGAGTGGTTTCTAGAATTTCATATTTATGTTCGGTACTACGTATAAATTCAGTGGAAGAAGGCTAGAAGAATGTAAAATCAGATTAACGATGCCGCGTAGGTGAATCATTTTTTAAAACTTGGAGATTCTGATGGAGATTCAAACTTTGTTGTAAAGAAGAGAAGGGGATCTGGGTATTGAATAAGAGAGGAATTGGTGGCGTATCATTGGGTTGTTGGTGCTTAGTTTTTTTCAATCATAAAATAGCTTTGTTGGGGTTGGGAGAGTGAAGAATTAAACAAGATATTTTCACCCTATGAAACAGGAAGAGGCGATCCTGATTCAAATGACATAGGATTCGGGCATATGTTGTTGGGTTGTTTGGTTTATTCTTGCTGATTCCCTTCTAAGAGCCATATCAGAATACTAAGAATCCTGCTGTAAAATGTTTTATTGTTTCTGATTCCTCCGCAAAGTATTTTTTGATGGAAATAGTTAATTGAATCCACTTTGTTTCATTGAATCCTATAGACTGGTATATTGATGGGCTATTATTTTCATTTAATTATACCTGACTTCATTAGTTGTTTGATTTCTGTATTAGGTATGGTGCGAAAAAGGATATTTCAGTGTGTTGATGAAGATGTGGATTCATTATCTGTAGAGTATCCCAGATCAATGGAGCAGAATGACTCAGGTTATTAGTTTATGCTTAATGTATATATCAATCTAACTTTAAATTGTTTTGTTGTTGAGATAAAATCAATTATTGTTTTTTTTTGTTTTGTTTCTCGGTCGGTGTTAATTTATGAATTGAAATGAATTATATTGGTTAGCATGATGTGATGGAGAAGAAATCTAATTTGTTTGGTGGTGTTGTCCAAATGATTTGCATTCCTGGATTGAAATGGTTCTTCCTGGTTAGTTTCATTTAGTTATGATTCGTGAGAGAATTTGTGCTATACAGATAATACGGTCTCATCAATATTCGTTTATGATTGTTTTCCTTTTATATATGTAAAGAAAATACAATTTTATTATAGTGTCAGGATAACTTCCATTGTGTTGCAAATAATAGTTCATTTTTGTTGCTTAAATTATTATTTTTTGTATGTTATTCATTTAGTACAATTGTAAGAAATGATTCTAACAATGTTATGAAATGGACAGGATTTAGAGTGCCATTGGAGTGTGAAACAGAAAGCACCATCAATGGCCTAGGTATGTCCAAGAGAAATCATTTTTTTGAATCCGGAAAAAGCTTGCCATGTGATAACACAACAATGCATTTCAATGATGTGGCGAGAAATCTGAACAGTGTCAACTATGAAGTTGTTGATGAAATAATCTCAGGTACTGTATGCACATAGTGTCTGATAAAAAAGATAGACCACTCAATCCCAGATTTATAATGATTTGCCAAATTTATTTTCCTGGGTTAGGGGAATTTTGTAGATTTTTCTTTTTGAGTTAGTTGTTAATTCTTTTGTATTTTATTTTTATGATTGCTCTGTAAAAAAGAATTGAGATTCGGCTCAATTAGAGAAGGTGAGAAGCTAACATGTTTACGACTTACTATTAAAATTAAGGTGTATGTTGCATATGATCTTAGATCATACCTTTGATCTTAAATCATGCCCACCCCCTGGTCTTAAATTAATCTTAGTATATACACTTATTATTTCGGTGAATTTATTTTTTTGCCATAATCAATCTGCTTCCCATGGAAACACCGACAAGGATGATGGTGTTTATGATCTCTATCTTTATGATTGTGTTTATGTCCTTACCAGTTTGATTTTTCTTTTTGGTCATTTGCAATTATATGTAACATCTATTATACAATTCAGTGTGGTGCTTAGTATCAATATAGCCTTTATTAGCTAGATAAAGCCATTATGTAAGTCCACTACATGGGCTCAATACCCAGCTCAGATGATGTATACCAGAATAATGGAGTTTTTTTGGCCTGTGAATTTTTATGAGAGTGGTCTAACCAGAATATATAAGGGAAAATAGGTGATGTGCTTTACCTGGCTGTGAGTCTCTGGGATGGTCACCCTTAGATATTTTCTTCTAGCAACTATTGTCTGGTCACTATTCTCCAAGGATGGTCTGCCAATGTTTGTCTCGCCATTATTTTTTTTATGTTAACGTGGTTTCGGTATTGTGATTTTGTGCATAATTTAATTTTGTGAGTGGTCAAACTAATTTATATGTGTGTGTGTGTGGATATTAGTTGAATGATTGAGTCTGAAGTTGTATAGACGTTTTGATTTCTGTTGTGGTGTGTTTGATCATAACTTTCCGGTTGTGACTACTGATGTTAATTTGTATCAGTTTGATTCTTAATTCCATAGCTTCGGTATATATACGTATACTTATCTAAATAATCATAGCTTTATAATTGGTATTTTACTGTTTAATTATTCATGTGTTAATAAAGTTATTTGGTCTACAGTTTTGTCGATGTTTGTCTTGCCATTATTTTTTTCTGTTAACGTCATTTCGGCATTGTGATTTTGTGCATGATTCCATTTTGTGCTTGGTTAGGCTAATTTATGTGTGTGTATGGATATTAGCTGTATGAGTGAGGCAGGAGTTGTATGGAGGTTCTGGTTTCTATTTTGGTGTGTTTGTGTGTTGTGTTTGATCATAGCTACGTTTGTGATTGCTGATGTTATTTTCTATTAGTTTGATTAGTTTTATAGCTTTGGTATATCTATATATATTTAACTAATCATAGGTTTATAATTGGTATGTTACTGTTTAATTTCTCATCTATCAATAAAGCTATTTTTTCTACTGTTTTTTATAGTTTCATTAGACAGGCTATTTTCATATATATGATGTGATTCCAGAATATGGTGTGATTCTGCTTGCTTTAATGTTTGTTGCTTTCTTTTCTTTTAGAAAAGCATGATATTTATTTGAATTTTTTCGTCATGAATCTTTTGTAGGAAAAACAATGAATAGACATGGTGATGATGCTGATCTTCATCAGACTATTGCAGGTATTATAATATTGCCTAAATTATTTGTTTCAATTTTTTTATCTTTGGATTGTTAGATGGAATTCAAATTGGTTTTTCAGATATGATGTGCAAGATGAAGCATGGCAAAGGAATGATGTCAGATCAAGCGGAATCTTCTTCTAAGAGAACATGTTTATCTGTTGGTACGTCTCATCAGTCTCTACCATCTCTTGACTCAGAGATGCATGCCAACGATAGTAGTGATGATGAAACACAGGAGGATAGCGATAATGAAGATGTTCATAGAGTTCTATCAGGTATTTTAGCACATAATTATTTGAGTGTTACTGGTTGGTGTTAGCAAAATAGTTTAATTTTTGTTATCTATATTAGAGCACATATAACACATAATGAGTATAGCTTAAATAACAGTTCAGTGAAAATTTGATGAATATCTGTATAACAGTTCAGAGATGCATGCCAACGTTCCTTCGTTTTCTGTTTTCCTAGGCCAAAATGCAGTGTTTCATTTACTGTATGATAATAGTGGGTCATCTATTTGGTTTTGCTATTGTAGAAGTTAAAATTTAGTTTTTAGATCATTGGGTTTATAGATGTTACTATCTTTAAATCTTAATTTAGTTTTGGACGATGTAAATGTGTAATTTTCATGATTGTTTGTTGTTCAGTTTGGCATTTTTTGTGCTTGGAATCCTCGAATAGCATTTGGATGTGACACTTCGAATTTAAATAATTCATAGGGGTTTATTTGGTGAGAAATAATAATAAAATTTGTACAAAGAAAATGGCTGTATATTAGGATAACTATGTCTTATTTTTTCTTCATTCTGTTAATAAAGTTATTTAAGGTAGTGTATGTATATAGTGTCTTTTATATGCTATAGTTTTCTTGAACAATCTAATAATTATGCTTATGTATCAATGACAGGTCTTGATCGAACAATTTATGGGCAGGCATCGTATCAACGAACTCAATCAACCTATCCAGGTGAGGACAAACTTCAAAATTAATTATCAATTAATAAAACTTTATTATCAATCATTATTTATCTAATTTATATTTTTATGATGTGATCGCAGGAGTCATTGTGGATTATAATGACTCCGGTGATGATGTTTATACATGTGAACATTGTGATGCCCTCTTTTGGTTAGATGAAGCATTAAAAAGGAAAAAAAATAACCGATTGATTTACACTCATTGTTGTGAAAAAGGACAAGTCCAACTTCCGATATCATGTCCAACTCCAGCTTTTCTTGATGAACTGTTAAATCCAATTAATGGTCGAAAAAGTGTGTTATTTCGTGAAAATATTAGAGTTTATAATTCCATGTTTGCTTTTACTTCTATGGGGGCTAAAATTGAATATCACATAAATAATGGAACAGCACCTTATGTATTTAAAATTTGTGGACAAGTGCATCATTTAATGGGTTCAGTTTTACCATCTGAAGGAGAAAGTCCTAAATATGCTCAACTATATGTGTATGACACTCAGAATGAAATTTCAAATCGTATAACTACTATTGATCCAAATAACGCAAACAACAATATTGATGTTAATATTGTTAAAGGATTAGTAGAATTGTTGGATGAGTGTAATGAATTAACCAAAATATATCGATCTATCAGAGATGATTTTGAGAATCATTTGTTGCCCAATTTTGATTTCACTATACTTGATCGAGAAAAAATTGATAGCAAGCAATATGAATTACCTTCTGCTTCTGAAATTGGTGGATTGATTGTGGGTGATATAGGAGAATTTGATTCCAATAGAGACATAATTATTCGATCAAACGATGGACTGTTGAAACGAATATCTAAAATTCATCCAAAATTGATGTCATTACAATATCCGCTTCTTTTTCCATATGGAGAAGATGGATTTAAAATAAATATGAAATTAAAAAAAATTGCGGCAAAAAGTGACAATAAAGATAGAAAATTGACAATGAACAAATTTGTATGTTACCAAATTCATGATAGAGAAAATCAATCGAGTACTTTGTTGAAAGGTGGAAGATTATTTCAACAGTATTTAGTCGATACATATGCAACGGTCGAAGAAAATCGATTAGAATATATAAGGAATCATCAACCAGAACTGAGATGTGAAACATGGAATAATATATCAACATTTGTTTCGAGTGGAATTGTCCAAGGCTCAGATATTGGAAAAAGAGTTTTTCTTCCTAGTTCTCACACGGGCAGTCCAAGAGATATGATAAATAATTATCAAGATGCAATGACAATTTGTAGAGAATACGGTAATCCTGATTTGTTCATTACTTTCACGTGCAATGTGAAATGGCCAGAAATTTTGAGATATTTTGAAAAAAAATCAGGATACAAACCAGAAGATCGTCCTGATATTGTTTGTCGAATTTTTAAAATAAAAGTTGATGATATGATTGCTTATATTAAAACAGGAAAACCTTTTGGAGAAGTTGATGCTCACGTGTGTACAATTGAATTCCAAAAGCGAGGGTTGCCTCATGCTCATATATTATTTTGGCTTAAACATAAATACAAATGTTATACAGCAAATGATATAGATTCCATAATATCAGCAAAATTACCCGATAAAAATGTTAACCCACAGTTATTTGAAATAGTTAGTCAATTCATGATTCATGGTCCTTGCGGTCAACTTAATTCGAATTCTCCATGTATGCGAGACAAACAATGTACAAAACATTTTCCAAAACCATTTATTACAAACACGAATTTTCAAGCAATTAAGGCTTCCGAGTATAGACGTCGCGATGATGAATCACGTTTTGTAGTTAAAAAAGGAGTTCATGTTGGTAATAATTATGTTGTTCCTTACAATGCTAATTTGTTGATGAGATATAATGCTCATATAAATGTTGAATCGTGTTCTCAATCTATGTTAATTAAATATCTATTCAAGTATATAAATAAAGGACCTGATAGAGCCCGCGTGTTAGTTCGTGACAATATAAATGATGAGATCCAAAATTATCTCAATTGTCGATATTTAACTCCTCATGAGTCTGTATGGCGTTTATTTGAATTTTCCATTCATTCTAGATTTCCTGCAGTTCAATATTTAAAAATTCATTTGCCCAAAGAACAAACTATTTGTTTTCATCAAACTAATTCTCTTGAAAATGTGTTAAATGATCCGAATATAGAAACTACTATGCTAACTGCTTGGTTTCAAGCAAACAAGACTTATAAGAAGGCAAAGAAATTAACATATACTCAATTTCCTACTAAATTTGTTTGGAATGATAATAAGAAATTATGGACCCCAAGGAAACAATATCGCGTACTTGGTAGAATAGCTCATGTGCCACCAATTGCAGGTGAATTGTATTATCTTAGAATACTTTTAAATATTCAAAAAGGATGTACCAATTTTGATTCTATAAAAACAGTGAATGATGTAATATACTCTACGTATCAAGAAGCATGTCGAGCCTTAGGATTGCTAGGTGATGATAAAGAATGGACAGAAGCACTGTTGGAATCTACTTTTACTGCAACTTCTTCTCAAATTCGTTATTTATTCGTTACGATTATTTTATTTTGTAATGTCTCAGATCCTCGAGCTTTACTTGATACATATTGGATTAGCATGTCTGATGATATAGTACACAAAATTAAATTAAATTTTAATATGTCAAATCTTACCATACCTAATGATGAATTAAAGAATGCTGTTTTATGTGAACTTGAAAAATTGTTTAACATGTCGTCGAGTACTTTAAAAGATCATCAATTACCAATGCCAAAGACACAACATATACATCAACTTGATAATAGGCTCATTAGAGAAGAACTAGATTTTGATTGTGAAGTGCTAAAACAAAAACATTCCGACTTAATTACTAAACTAAATAGTAGTCAAAAAATGATATACAATGAGGTGATCAAAGCCGTCGAACAAAAGAACCCAAGATCATTCTTTGTTTATGGTAGCGGAGGCACAGGAAAAACTTTTTTATGGAATACTATCATTTTTAGATTAAGATCTGAAGGCAAAATTGTTTTAGCGGTTGCTTCATCAGGCATTGCTTCATTATTACTTCCAATAGGCAGAACAGCTCATTCACGTTTCAAAATAAAACCAATTATAGATAAAGATTCAAATTGTAATATAAATAAACAAACCAATCTTTCTAATTTAATTGAAAAGGCTGAATTAATTGTTTGGGATGAAGCTCCTATGTGCAATAAATGGTGTATTGAATCAGTAGATAGAACATTGCGGGATATTTTGTCAAAAAAAGAAGAACCATTTGGAGGAAAAACTATTCTATTCGGTGGAGATTTTAGACAGACGTTGCCAGTCATACAAGGTGGTAGCAAAGAACAAGTCATTCAGGCATCATTTAATAATTCATATTTGTGGCCTACCATTACGGTCTTTCATCTAACTGAAAATATGAGATTGTCAACAGTTGGTTTAAGCAGTGTAGAAAAAAATGAAATTAAAGATTTTGCTGAATGGATACTACAAATAGGAGATGGTCAATTAGAATCAAAATTTTCTACAGGTGATCCCGATGTAAGCTGGATTGATATACCAGAAGAATTACTTACTAATCCTACTATTCATCCTATAGAATCAATTTTTCGAGCAACCTATCCCAATTTTTTAACCAAATATAGTGATACAAATTATTTAAGAGAACGTGCTATAGTGACTCCAAAAAATGTAATTGTACATGAAATAAATAATTATGCAGTTAAATTATTACCCGGTGATAATAAAACATATTTTAGTTCGGATTCAATTTCATACAATTCAGGTAATAGCGATAATATCAATATTTTATATCCCATGGAATTTTTGAATAAGCTTGAATTTAGCGGATTGCCTACGCATGAACTTATTCTGAAAGTTGGCATGCCTATTATGTTGTTAAGAAATTTAGATCAGATGCGTGGTTTGTGTAATGGTACGAGGTTGATTGTGACAAAATTATTTGAAAGACTAATTGAGGCAAAAATACTTACGGGAAATAACATGGGAGAAAAAGTTTATATTCCTAGAATAATATTATATGCAACGGAAACTAAATGGCCGTTTACGTTTAAAAGACGTCAATTTCCTGTCAGACCATGTTATGCGATGACAATAAATAAGAGTCAAGGTCAGTCATTGAGCCAAGTAGGAATATATTTGTCTGAACCAGTTTTTACTCATGGACAATTATATGTAGCACTGTCTAGAGTTACGTCAAAGAAAGGGCTTAAAATTTTTATAAATAATGATGACGAAATCCCTAATAATTGTACGAAAAATATTGTTTATAAAGATGTGTTGCAAAATATATAATTGTAAATTTTTGATACATTACATATACATTTTCATTATACTCACCTAGATTTTTTCGGAATCAATTTCGGCTATGTATACATACATTCACATTTTGTATAAATTGATTGCTAGAAAATTATGTGATTCACAATTTCGCTATGAATACATACATTCACAATTTTTTGTTAAATAATTTGATTTTGATGCCACAAAACTTACAAAATATCGGAGGTTGACTTTTGTGATTGAACTATTTGGAACATGTTGATGACATCGTGGCTGACCATTTTGTGGGCACATCAACCACTCTTTTAGTGGTTCTTATCATTCCCTGTAAATCATCAATCACAAGGTAGGTTCCAACTTTCACTAAACAGTATAATCAGTACTCTCACGTTTCTCTCTCTCTCTCTCTCTCTCTCTCTCTCTCTTACCCGTACCAACTCTCATTGCAAACTCAGACAGAGACTTTCCCTCACTCTCATCGCTGCCAACATCAAGCATTTTCTTCTCCGATGACGTCGAAAATGGAGAGGAAACACAGCGTTCAAGGAGATCAAACTTGCCAACCCCATCTTTGAGATGTACGGTCAGACTTGGATGCTTCTAAAATTTTCAACGGGTGTCACTTTAACTGTATTTAATTTTTCTTTATATTATTGCTTTAATACATTACTCTGTAAAAAAAACTTCAATTTTACATTACTTTGTTTAAATCAATAATTTTGTTTTCTTTGAAATTCTCATTTGTACAAAACCACTCCTCGGCATATCTCTTCAATGCAGTTTCGATCCCTTGCATTCGTATTATAAACAAAATATTACTTTATATATATGCACAGATCTCTCATGCCTTCTTTTATCTCATATATTCTCTACATTAATGTACTATTACTCACCGAAACAGTAGTGTGGTAACACCGCCCCAACGGGGCGGGCGTCCACCTAGTATCGAACAGTTGTGAGGGTAAGAAACATTGATCTGTGTACGTTTTCTC
Organism: Geum urbanum; assembly: GCA_946800695.1. Taxonomy (NCBI): domain Eukaryota; kingdom Viridiplantae; phylum Streptophyta; class Magnoliopsida; order Rosales; family Rosaceae; genus Geum; species Geum urbanum. The sequence goes on along the minus strand of OX327008.1, from coordinate 53,355,888 downwards.
TTGTTGGTTGTTTATAATTGCAGCCAAGCAGCTAGTTGAGAGAATATAGAGCCCTCTCCTGCTAGTTAGTTAGTTAGTCAGTTTATACTGAAATGGCTATGGTGGGAGACTTTGTGCTTGGAAAAACACTCGAAACTTTGTACACTGGTGTTGAAGACTTGATCCGCAAGAATGTCACGTTCCGAGAGCTCTCCATGGAAATCAAGTCAAAACTAAGTTCCTTTGCACCGCCGATTCAGGAGATGGTGCAATATAACCAGAAAATCACCGCGAGTGACTCACAGAATGAACTCAAAGATCTAGAAGCGGTGATGAAGCATGGTATAGAGCTCGTGGACAAGTGCGCTGAGGTTCGTCGGTGGAACCTTTACAAGAAGTACAAGTACGCCAGGAAACTTCTTCGGCTAAGCGAATCGCTCGATAAGCAATTAGATATACTCAATTTACAGGTAGCTAGGGATGTAAGGAAGATCACAGTAGTGGTACAAAATGTGGAGGAGGCAGTCCACCGCTTAAATTTGGTCAAACCAAATCACTCTACTGAAAGGAAAGCTATCGGTGCAGTTCCTGACCTTCCCAAGCTTGTAGTTGGCTTGGATGCTCCTCTGCAAGAGTTGAAGACAAAGTTTCTTGAGAATGACAAGGTTTCGATGCTCGTGTTGACTGCTCCTGGAGGATCCGGCAAAACTACTTTGGCAACAAAGTTTTGCCAAGATCAACAAGTCAAAGGTATATATGTCTCATTAACTTCACTTGTGAAATCGTTGACGATAAAACCTAGTTTCATTATCCTCTAAGACAACTATTTTGTTGTATTTGTTATGGATAGAAAGATTCAGGAACAACATCATCTTCATCACAGTGTCGCAGAAGGGAACTTTGGAGCTTATTGTTAAACAACTATATGAACACAAGGGTTATTCTGAAGTTCCAACTTTTACAAGTGAAGTACATGCACTTAAGTGGTTGCAAACATTTTTCAAGGAAAACACAGAAAGTCCTCTACTGTTGGTTCTGGATGATATTTGGTCGGGGTCTGAATCCATTCTAGAGAATTTTCAATTTGACATGTTAAATTATAAGATGTTAGTGACTTCGAGATCTGAATTTCCGAGATATAGTTATTCCTATCATTTAAGATTATTGAATGATGATGATGCCATAAAACTTTTTCGACACTCCGCATGCTTAGAAGATGATAGTCCTTCGATTTTAGAAGAACTCTCCAAAAAGGTAAGTTGTTTTAGATTCATATAAGCTCACTAAGATGTTATTGCAATATCAACATATATCTGAACACAAATTGATAATGACTGATTGATGAAACTTTGGCTATTTCAAATTTTCAATTGCATGCAGATAGTGAAACGATGTAATGGGTTTCCACTGGCCATTACAGTTGTGGGAAGATCACTTTGCAAACAACCAATTGCTATTTGGAAAAAAAGACAGATCGAGTGGTCCAGAGGTAGTTCAATTCTTGATTCCGAGACCAGATTGCTTCTTTGCCTTCAAAGCAGCTTAGATGCTCTGAATGAAGAGATCAATGAATGCTTCTTGGACCTGGGCTCATTTCCTGAAGATATGACAATCTCTGTTACGACCCTCATTGATATATGGTCGGAGTTATATGAGGGTCTTGATGAAGACACACTATGCTATGCCAATGTCTGTGAGCTCATCAATCGGAATTTGGTTACTCTAATTGACCGTAGGTATGTAGTATCTATATATCTTAAATGAACATGATTAGAAGTTAACATGCTTGTATACAAATATATTCACTAATGATTACTTGATCAGCAACGTGATATTTTGCTAATTTCGTTGTTATTCACAACTGCTCGTATAGCTGAAACAACCACTGCCTATTTGTATGATGAGCATTTGATCGATTTTAACAAATCAGATTTTCGAAAATGGAAGGGGAAGAATACTATGATCTGATGTATGTTACGCAACATGATTTGCTACGAGAGTTGGCTATCTACAATGCTAAAGTGGAGCCAATAGAGCAAAGGAGGAGGGTGTTCATAGACATAATTGGAAACAATATTCCCAAATGGTGGCGAGAACAAAAGAACCAACCACTAAAAGCACGTCTCGTCTCCATCACCACAGGTACGTACGCATATCATCACTAGCTAACGTCTCTCTTCTTTAACCAATATTGCATGCATTTGTCCTGAACAATTGCATCAAATTAATAACAGATGAAAACTTCTCAATGGAATGGCCCGACATGCAACTACCTGAAGTAGAGGTTCTACTCTTGTATTTTAAAACCAAATCATCATATGCCTTGCCTACGTTTGTGGAAAAGATGCATAAATTGAAGGTACTGGTAGTATCTAGTTATGGCAGGCTTGGCAGCGGCTACTATAGTCGATTAAGCAATTTTGAACTACTGCTTTCGTTACCAAATCTGAAGAATATCATATTATATGGCATCGAGTTCCCCAACATATTCAACGACCCCATACAATTGAAGAGTGTAAGGAAGCTATCTATAAGAGACTGTGAGTTTTCTCTGATCGATCATCCAGTCAAAATGTCTGCTATTTTTCCCAATCTAGAAGAAATCAGCTTTATCTATTGTGACGTGAAGGGTGAGAATATTGATGTTTATGATCTGATTCTTTTGAAAAAGATGAGTTTATTGTCGTCTAGTGGGCTGTTGAAACCGTCAATTGGAAATTTGGTCAACTTGGAGGTACTGAGGTTAAGAAATTTATATGACCTCGAGAAGCTGCCAGATTCAATGAGGAACCTCAAAAGGTTAAAGTTTCTAGACATAAGTGATTGCATTCATCTTGAGGAGATTCCCGAACACATTGGTGAAGTGAGCAGTTTAACAAAGCTGGACATGAGAGAATGCTGGGGTTTTAAAAAACTTCCTCCGTCAATTTCAGAACTTAATCAGTTAGAGGAAGTCATATGTGATGATGAAACAAAAGATTTATGGAAACCCTTTCTTCCTACTATAAAGAAACTCAGAGTGTTGCGCTCTAGTGCCTGGGATGGAACCTGTAAGGAGCTGCTGACGAGTGATGAGTCTGAGGGGGAGAATGAGGAGACCTCTGAGGAATCTGAAGCTAGTGAAGATGATGTTGAAGATGACCAGGAGGAGGACGGTGATGCTTACCAGTGACAGACAGTTTGGTTGATTATCATGTAACTATTATTATGATACCAATGGAGAAACTTGAATATGATCTTGAGTTCACTGTTTTGTGTTGCTGTCTTTCGTAAGTGGTAAACCCGATCACCTTCCTTTACCACTTCGGCCAGAAATGTGTGGGTTACCACAGAAATCCAGCACATCTGAGCTTTACATTTGATGTATCCTACAATATATATAAGAGAAGATGCCTCAATCTGAGCACCTCTCTTTGCGACTATGCAAGCTTAAACACCAGATGTATCATCTTTGAGCATATCTACTCCTTTAACATTGATACGTCAGAGGAAACCATCTTGACAATAGGTAATGCTTTGACTTAACAAATAGTGTAAACAAGCCGTAGGATGGAACATGCAACACTGCCACCAATAAGTACCTGCAACTCGGTACAACAAAAAATGATATCAGATTTACATCATAATGCTCAAATGCATGTCCCAATGATATATAAACAGCATATTATGGTTTTGCGAAATTTCGGATTGATTAACCACATCACCGTTTTGACCCTTAACAAGTTTAAAACCTGCCCGACTAAATTTAGATTGAAATTTCAGGTGGCATATCTTCAGTAGATGAAATGTTCTTTTAGAATGAAACTACTCCCACACATACTGACATTGAAGAGAGATTGCGATGAGTTAAGAAAACGTACCAAGCTGGGGCATACGGTGATGACAAGTCCAGGAATGGGTATGGCCACCTGCAACAAAAGAGAACTATCAACTTTCTCTTGAATGAAATTATGATGTTCTCAAATAATCAAAATGATAGCCAACATTACCATATTGAGACACAAGCATGAATTGTCCACTGGAAAATGACAAAAGCACCCGTCCATAGAACAAACAAAGATATCCGAACCAAGGGGACTTGCTGAAAGTGTAGATTGAAAATGTTAACCATCTAAAGAAGCTTACAGAAACCAGTCTTTTCTCAATGTGAAAAAACTTGCCAGAAAGAATTACCAAGCAATTCAACAATGCATCCCCTATGAGAAAAACAGCATTAACTGTGTGCATGATCACTGTCACCTGAAAGAAAAATCAAACCATTAGCTAGATATGAAAAGAAGAGACATCCACAAACCATCCGAGTTATTTAGAACTTTTCCTTTGGTCCCTTTATTCCGACATAAAACATGCCTATGTTTCTACAGTTCAAGATCCAAGCATCTATTTTCCCCAAGGAAGCAGAAAATAAACAAAAAACAAGCAAAGTGGTATGCAGAGAGAGTTGTGTACTTACAAAGGACATATTGTAGTACTTGATGGTGAGAAATGGAAATATTATGAGCCAATAAATGCAATCAGTAAGCATCACAGCTCCAGCATTCATCTGAATACATTAGATCAAAAGGGACGAAAAATAGAGTTAGAATGGTAACATGCTCATTTAGCTTCTTAGTTCTCATAACTAAAAAAAAATTGCAAGAAAAATAGCTAAAATTTATTAGCAGAATGGCTACTGCAGTAATTACTGGGCAAAAAGAACAAAAGAAAGATAAAGACCTGGAATAGCGCTTGAAAAGCATAGCTGCATTTGAGTGCTACTGGGGGAACATAGATTTCCTCTCGGTAACTTGACCCATTCTCCTCATTTGCAAGGGGAATGTATGATCCATTCTCTGCATCTGATCCCACATGATGAACACCTAAATCCATGCTTCTTTTGTTATACCAGAAGCAACCATAAATTGACAAAAGAGATCCACACTGCAAAAGTAACAAAGATGCACACAAAGAAAAACCAAGAGAAAAGTTAATCTGGCAATTTCAAAGACAGGGTTTTTCACAGGGCTTTTGTATAGTTGAAACTGCATATAGATTGTTCAACAATAGAGAGACAGAGAGAATGTAGGCTAAAAGTGTATCAGAAAGCATACCGCAAAATAAATTGTAAGCGAGGTAAAGGTCCACCTGTCCAGAATCCAGAAAACATCACAACCTGAAGTGAGAAAGTATCATAAAAATCAAAAATAATACAACACAATATTTCATAGCTAAGTTAGAAGCTAGCACATGAACCTCACAACAAATAGGATATAGTGGCCACAACTCAAAGAGAGCAAAACTGAAATTGTAACACCTAGAATCCAACAAACTATACGAGATGTGCTAAGACGAGTCTTACTGAGTATAGTAGTAATACACGCCAGCTCCACTGATGACAACTTTGGAGATCAGCGTCACCAAAAGCAGAAAGAACACAATGACTCGGTAAGCCAACAACCACAAAGGGTGAATTACTTTAAGGCACGGTCTCCATGCCTCGTCGCCACGCAAATCCTTCTTTGCATCTCCTCGGAGAGACTTGAAATGCTCCAAATCTTCATATTTACATATCATCAACAACGCCCCAACCGTAGGTGTAAAAACCCAAATTGCACACAACAAAAATCTCCAGTTGAGCCAATAGCTCAGCGCAGTTGTATCTTCAGTAGTGTCTACTTCCATCCTACCAAAGTAAATCAATAACATTATAAATCTTTATATTGAAACTCCTACATTTCTAACAATTATTCCTCAAGTTCTTGAATCTTTCAAACCAAAGTTATATATATATATATATATATATATCTATATGATGATACATAATATAACACAACACAAATGCTATGGCATTGAGTTTGAACACAAAAAGGGCCCACCTTGTTAATGATAAGAACAAGAACACGAAGATATGAGATCAGAATCAAAATGGCTACAGATACTAACAATGACTATAAGCTGAAAAGAGAGTGAGTTGAGGAAGCTAGTGTTACCTGAAACCCAAGAGTGAAGATTTCTGACACAGTGAAATGCTGAGTTCAATTTAGTTCAGATATTTTTTTGGGGTGTTCATCGGAATACGGGGAACGACGAACCCCGAGAGTTTGATTATCCCAGTTGACTGCAGTTTTTCAATCCAAAACGAGAGGGTGTGGCAGTGTGGGCTCAACTAATTGGGCCTGCTTTATGTTTGTTTAGTTGTAGTTAAACTTTTGGGTTTTGTGTTGGGCCTATTAAAAGCCCAAAATATGAGTGGTTGTGCTTTTCTTGGGTGTCGGTGATGGGCTGATTGTCGAAGTTACATATCCTATTAGTGCCCTAATGAAACGTAATGCCGCATTGTCCCACCTATATTATCCGAGGATGACAACGACAGGAGAGTTGTATTATTTTTCCAATTTTGTATCTTTAAAAACAAGCAAACTCTTCATTACTTGGTGCAAATTTTTTTTAACTCACTCGGTGCATATGTTAGAGTCGTTAAGTAACGCTAATCAAGACTTAAGATTAGTTGCACCAAGTATATGTATCCATCCAAAAACCATCTAATAATGGTAGTGTAATGGTTTGTCACTATGTTATTACTCTTATAGACTGAAATTTTCAGTTCCTCATAAAACTGATTTTCGGGTGAATTAATTTTTTTTAGGACAAATAATAAAAAGACCCACTTTAGTGGGTCTTCTCTCTTAAAAACCCAATTACTTTTCAGTTTATCAAAAAATCAAAAAGTTTCCCTGTTATACAATAACTCATCACGTTTAAGTTATTTACGTTAGTTGTCACTCAAAAGTTTGAACCCTCTCCCTTTTAGATCTGATTTCATTTCTGAGTCTCTTCATTTCTACACTCTCTCTTTCTTGATACACTTTATCTTACTCGGCCCACATATCCTCTCTCTCTGACCACAGATCTATCTATCATCTCTTTCACTCTCTCTCTCCGACCACAGGGCCTTTTTGTCGCCGCTCCACGTCGTTATCTCTATCACCGCTGCAGATCTCCTTATCCTTTTAGGGTTTTCATTTTGAGTGTTGTTAAAAAATTTGTAATTTTTATCATGAGTTTTGTTAGATGCTAGTAGATGTAGTGTGTTCGAAATGGTTTTGGTTGTTGTTATTGCCATTGTTTGTGTTGATTTCATGTTATGGTTGGTTAACTTGTTTACTATGTGTTTGTTGTTGTTGTTGTTGTTGTTGTTGAGTTTCATATTATGTTAACTGTGTTTCACTGTATAGTGTTCAATTTGTGTTGTTGGTGTTGTTGTTAATTGTTTATTTCATGTTAGGGTTTAGGGTTAACTGTGGATTCAATGTCAGTTCATTGTGGTTTCATTCTGTATTGTTGTTATTGTTGATTTCATGTTAGTGTTAACTGTCTGTTCATTGTGTGTTGTTGGTGGTTGTGTTCTTGATGTCATGTTAGGTTAACTGTGCGTTGACTGTCTATTCACTGCAGAAGGGTTGTTTACTATGGTTCACTGTTGTTGTTGTTGGTTGATTTTCATGTTAATGTTCACTGTGGATCAATGTAGCGTTAACTGTCTATATCCGTTTGAAGTATTTTTCTTACTTTTTTGTTAGTAGTGCACTATCTAATGTTTTTCTTTTCAATTAGTTTAAAATGGGAAGAACTCAGAAGAGAAAGCATGTAGAAGAAATAGAGTCATCTTCAAAATTTCAGAAGAGATTAAAGAAGCAAGTGAAAAGGAGGGATCCTGAACCAGAATCATCAGAATCTGAAAGTGAACCATCAAATTCTTCTTCCACCTTGAAAGAGCAAGGAAAGAAACGCCCCATGAAATATAAGCTTAAGGAGCAAGCTCAGAAGCCGAAAAAGAAACCGATGGCCAAAAATAAATCATTCTCAAACAATAAAGGCCAAAAAAACAAAAAGATAAGCAGAAGAAGAGAAAGAGCAAGGATACAAGTTCTGAAAATGATGATGAAGAAACTGACGATGAAGATGAAAGAGAAGAAACTGATGCTGAAGATTAAAGCGATAGGGATGACGATGAAAATGCTGAAGAAGACGATGGAGATGATAATGATGATGATAATGAGGACGACAGCGACGACAACGACGACGACGACGACGACGACGACGACGACGACGACGACGACGACGACGACGACGACGACGACGACGACGACGACGACGACGACGACGACGACGACGAAGAAGAAGAAGAAGAAGAAGAAGAAGAAGAAGAAGAAGAAGAAGAAGAAGTGATAAACTATGTCAAGTAAATTGAGAGTAAGAAGGATAAGATCAGCGATGCAGTGATTAGTCAATCGTTGGAGACGCCTTTTGGTGCACTGATTAAGGCAATAAATGAAGGCAAAGTTGGAGAAATCGGAGGGCTTTACAAGTGGGCGATGCAATGATTAGTCGATCGTTGGAGACGTCTTTTGGTGCACTGATTAAGGCAATAAATGAAGGCAAAGTTGGAGAAATCGGAGGGCTTTACAAGTCTGACGTCTCCATGTCATACTTGGTTTCCTGTTACGAGAGCAAGACGAGGTTGTTTATGTTTCACCCTACAAGGGTTAACAGAATTAAAGCGGAGTATGTTGTTGATCTATTTGAGCTAAAAAGTTATGGATCAAGACCAGTTCCAATCTCTGAAAAGGTTCCTATCAAGATACCATTTGGATTAGACTTAATCGGGAAGATGTGTACAGTGCCGAAGAAACTAGTTGTTGAAAATCGGAATAAAGCATTGTTGGATTCGAGCAGAGTGGATGACAGTGTTCAGCTGCTGGTTTTACTACTCTTATGTGTTATTTTGCTTCCTAATTTTTCCAGGAGCCTCGGAATCTTATCAACCTTGTGAACAACTTAAATGATTTGAAATAATATGATTGCCCAAATGGCATTATCAATATCTTGCTGAATTCGCTGGACACTCATGCCAAAAACTGTTATCCAACAACATCGCAGCTCAGAAAGGAGGAAGAGAAGCAGAAGGAATAAGAAAGGAATAAGAAAGGAATAAGAAAGAAGAAGAAGAAGAAGAAGAAGAAGAAGAAGAAGAAGAAGAAGAAGAATGAGACTGACGAAGACAAGAAGAAGACGAAGAAGAAGAGAGTGGGTTTGAAGAACATAAGCGACTGCAGCCTTGTCCTGCTGGTAATCCCCTTTCTCCCTTTGTTATGTTTTTTGATTGTGTGATAGTTTTATATGTCTCCAATCTCGCCACAGGTGCAAAAACCTCTGTATAATCAACTCCATGTTCTTGAGAATACCCTTTAGCAACCAGTCGTGCTTTGTGCTTGTCAATATCCCCATGCTCATTGTACTTGGTCTTATAAACCCATTTTACTCCAATTTTCTTGGCTCCAATAGGCAACTCAACCAATGTCCAGGTTTTATTCTTCTCTATAGAGTTGATTTCACTGTCCATAGCCAACCTCCAGCTTGCATTCTTCATTGCATCTTCATAGTGTAATGGATCATTTGACTCCACTAGTGCCATATTAGTTTCGTCTTCAGATAAACCAAGACCTTCCCCACTAACATAATCTTTCATCCTTGGTGGAGGCACTTGTCACGGACCTAACCGAATGGCCACCACACGAGGTCCATGCGGCGCTCCCCACCAAGGAGCCAGCCTTATCCAAAGGGGCAGTCGACTGGTTTCGCCCTGCCTTGGGCTCATCAGGGGATCGGCTCCAGACCCCGACCAGTTTGTGTAGGGATGGCCTAATCCCTTCTTCAGCGTCAAGTCCTCGACTAGCGACAAGCTCCTCGAACTCAACCGAGTCGGCCTACCTGAACTCCGAAGTGCAGCACATATACTCCCACACATATGATTTGAGCACCCTGAGTCAAGGAACCAAGCATCTTCTCGTTTGGCCTCATGCAGCTCAACATATGACATCAACAGCATCTCATCTTCTTTATCCAATTCAGCATAGTTTGCTTCCTTACTCCAACTTGGACACTCATATTGGAAGTGTCCAAGTTTATGACATTTGTAACACTCCACAGTAGCTTTTGAGAAAGCTTGTCTACCTCTGCCTCTTCCTCTTCCTCTAAAGCTACCTCTGCCTCGACCTCCACCTCCATTGTTCCGTTCAACCGTGGTTATCTTCACAGCTTGCTCTTCACCAACACGCTCATGTGCCTTCATCCTCTGCTCATGCACCAACAAGCTACTATGCAGCTCATCTATGGAAAAAATGTCTACATTGTTGGACTCTTCAATCGAACATATGACATAGTCAAACCTTGAAGTCATTGACCTCAGGATTTTCTCTACTATCACCACTTGCTCCATGCGCTCATCATGAGCCTTCATCTTGTTTACTATGGCTAATGTTCGAGCAAAGTATTGATCAACACTTTCACCTTCTTTCATCTGCAAGGTCTCAAACTCCTTATGAAGAGATTGACGTTGTGCTCTTTTCACCTTCGTAGAGCCTTGATACTTCTGCTTCATAGAGTCCCAAATATGCTTGGAAGTGTCTCTATTAAGAATCGTCTCCATGATAGTCCGATCAATGGCCTGATACAGAAAAATTTTGACCTTGAGATCTGTCAATTTCAGAACCTCTCTCTCCTTTCGTTGCTCCTCTTGCTTCTTCAACTGTTCCTCCATCTGCTTACGCTGCCCTTCTATTTGTTGTGTTCTCTCTGCCACAACTGAGGAGAATGTTCTTTGTTCACTGGATTCTGCCTGATGTATCTCCTCCGGAATTCCTGTCTCTACAAGATTCCACATCTCCTTCGAACGAAGGAAATTCTCCATAAGCTCCGACCAATGATCATAGTAGTGACCATCAAACTTGGGAACAGTTACTTGAGCATAGCTAATTTCTGCTGCCATGCTTCTCTCACTCTTTTCTCTCTTCCTAGACTGTCTTTTCAGGAAACCACAGCTTCCTTTCTCTCACAATCAGGCCCCGTGATGGGGCTCTGATACCAGTTTGTTGAGAACTGAACACCTAGTATGGAATATGCACAGAGACTCAACAATCTGATTGAATGACTTAGTTTATTCAATACTAAAGCTTTGGATTAAATAGCCTTTACAAAGAAACAGAATGCAGAAATAGCAGCCCACATATGCTCAACTAACAGCATCGTGGAATTGATAACAAGGAAACATTCAACTATCCAACTAACATCCTATATGATAGGAACTTATTCAAACAGAGAAACCTACTCCAACTGAAATCCTTAAAACAAGCACTGACTCATCATGCAGGTCTCCTATATGATACTGCAAATGGTGTCACCAGTCACACATGCAGTAGGAAACTGCGTGAAGCGGGTGGTGGTCATAGTCTCATCAGTCATCTTCTTCCAAACACCAGTCTCTCCGATAAACTCACTTGGTGAGTTTCTCAACTATATTTGATGCATACCAATTGAGCAAGAGTTGATGTTAATTGTTAGAGTTTCTTATATATTGGTGCTGTTTTTCAACTGCAGGAACTGCTATGGCTCTTGCTGGAGTCTTCTTGTATTCAAGAGCCAAGAGAATTAAGTCGAAGCCTAAGGCTGCTTGATTTGATGATATGAACAAGAAGGAAATTCATATGAAATTGTAAATATATATATATATATGTTGGTAATATATTTCTTGAGAATGGTTTTATATTATTGTTAACTTGGTTCCAAAAACTAGTATGGTAAGTGGTTCAGTAATTGGATTCCGCCACAAGAACGTTGAAGATGTGGAACTCGCATGCTCTATGTTCAAAAAGTTGGTAAATGTCGGTAGAGGAGGGTGAATTTCCTCAAGTTATTAAACGTTATTGTATTTTTTTTCTTCGACAAATTACTCTACATGGAATATATTCCAAACGTCGGTTTCTTATCACTGAAATCCAAAGAAACAACATTTGCATGTACATCTATTGGCGAGTGATGCTAGATGGTCCCCATGAACTTGCTCAATTTTCTCATGTTTGTATAAACTCGAGTCTTTGACTCCCAGTACGCGAGTTTCTATAAATTTAGAACGGTTATTTGTTTGAAAATCTGCTTTAACGTAAATAATAAAAAATCTACTTTAACATAAATATTCAAAATTGAATATAATTTTATTCATTCTTTCATCAAAAATTTTAGAACATTCCGCTCTTTCGCTCAATTATGTTTCTTATTCTAATTTTTGAGAAGGAAAAATTGTTAAAATGATCACTCAAGTATGTTACGTTCTAAACTTTGTTCACTGATGTATGACAAATATCACTAAAGTCACTAAAGAATAACATTGTTAGTCACTTTGATCACTCTGAACCCTAGAAATTGGTGGCAGTGCTCCAATTTCCAGCGACCCGAAAGTAAATCTTTCCAAAATCAACCCAACAATAATTTTCTCAACTACACCTAAATCCAATTCATCATAGAAATGGTCGAATTAACCTTCGAAGTCAAGAACACCCAAAAATCCTCAAAACTTCAAATCTTCGATTCTTCCTCCTCATGTTGAATTGAGGCTCGACCTTGGTATGAAAAGACACAAGGAAGAGAGCTACAAAGTCCAATAGGTGTCATTGGCCGATTAGAACTCGAATTCAAAGTCTCCATTAATTTTTAGCATTCAAAGTGATTAATGGTGTAGTTCAATAGTGAACAATGTAATATTTGCCATATATGAGTAAAGATGGCACTGGGTAAGGTAGGGTATGAATATTGAAATACCATACCCATACCCAAATCATATTCTGTACCCATACCCGCCCCGATACCCATGATATTTTATTAGAATCATTCTTTCATCGGAAAGTTTAGAACATTCCACTCTTTCGCTCAGTTATGTTTCTTATTCTAATTTTTGAGAAAGAAAAATTGCTAAAATGATCACTCAAGTATGTCACTGCACGTTCTTATTTTCAACTTCTGGAGAAACTTGATTTTCTTGATCATTAGAATAATTGACTAGATGGTTGCATGGAGGTCATTAACGAACTACATTTCACGTACGATTTGTGGTTTGAAAGATGGACGAGGAATGCATCAGGCGGCAAGATAAGCTAGATATGCATGATATATATAGCTAGGGTAGTAAAGTACTAGGATTTTGGTGTATATATATACAGAGATTCTTAGGTGTGGAGGTCCGCATGTTTCAATATATGTGAATTTCTTAATTTGGCTAACTTTTAGGTCATATATTCACATCTCAACCATCCAGATTTTAACTCTTAATGTATAGATCACTTCTGCAAAGTTTCATCTAATTTGGTGATAGTTAAATTACCTAACTACATCAAATTAACGAACGGGCAGAAATCAGTAAAACCAAAATTGTTCCTGTATATAAGTGGTAAATCACGATTTTGAGAGCCTAAATGATCATCAAATTGAATGAAACTTTACAAGATTGATCTATACATATAACTATAAATTAAACGGTGGAGATGTGATTATGTGACTAAAACATTGGTCAAATCAAGAAAATCCACATATTTTAATATAGGCGGAGGTCCGCATCAAAAAGCCCTATATATATATATATATTTATATTTATATATATTATAGTTTTTATATATAGTAAAATTATTGATTATTTACTTAAAAATATTATATACAAAGTAATTATTATACGTAATATTAATTATATGATAAAAATATATAAAATTCTAATTTAATATTATTATTGAGTAGATATGGGTATGAATATCAAAATATCATACCCGTCCCGTACCTGTATTGAAAATCGGGGTATTGGACATACCCGTACCCGTTATCCATTTTTACCCGCATTACTGTTTCCCGTTAAGATTGAACACCCGATGAAAATCCTACCCGATGAGTATTATTTTCGTCCATATATATGAGTGAGCAAAATTTAGAACTTCTCATACTTGCTGAGTCATCATTTTAACAATTTTTTTCTTTAAGAATTTTGACAAAACTATTTTCAACCCATTAGTGATCTGGTTAACCTAACAAGAGTTAGCAGATCACAAAACAGCTACTTTCCCCAGTAGCCCCGGCCCGCTAGCAGTTCCATATTAACGTACTGCCACATTTACTATTTTCATGTAACTGGTAACTCTAAATCAGACACACACCAAAAAAAAAAACTGAAAATTACAGCTTCAGAAACCAGTAAGAAACAGTTCCAAATCAACACCTTATTAGAAATTAAGAAAAGCTGAAAATAACAGCTACAAAGTAACAGTTCCAAATCACCTTGAGAGTACTTAAGAAACGCTTCAAAATCAAACACACCCTAAATAGAGAGCTACGCTCACCAATTTCAAAAACACACAAACTTAAAAACAGTTCTCGCACACATCACACATGCATGCACACTCTCTTATTCAAATCCCAGACATCATCTAGCTACGTCTGGGTTCTCTACTTTGAAATTGCACATAAAGAAATTAGCACGAGCTAGGGCCCAACAAACCCACCTCAGTTGTTGTTGTTCTTGTGAACACACATGAGCTCAAGAAAGTCTTTGTCACCTTCCCCACCAGGGCCATGCACAAGGTTGTTGATCTCCAGGTTCAGACGAGCCGCCTCGTCTTCGCTCTCTGGAAAGTTCCTGCTCCCATTCCCATAGCCGTAGATCATCTCCGGGTGATACACATCGGTGACAATGCTTCGGTCACATGAGATGATTCTGCTTGTTGTACTGTTCCCACCAACAGTTGTTGTTGCCACAATATTGCTGAAGTTGTTGTCCACCTTCTGCCTCATATAGTCGTCGTTCATTGAAGCCGTCGCCACCATCGAAGCCGCCCACTCCGCGTTCCAGGGACGTGTCTCGGTCTCAAACTCGAAGTCCAACTCGGGATGATACACCTGCTGGTTGTTGTTGTCGTTGTCGTTGTTGTTGTTGTTGTTGTTATAGAGTTGCGGGTACACCATTGGAACCTTGCCCTTGTTATTGTTAGCCGAAGCAGCATCAGACGCTGCTGCTTCGGCAGCAAAAGAGACGGTCGCCGCCGCGGAAGAAGTAGAAGAAGAAGAAGCAGAAGCAGATTTTCTCGCGACGCTCTTGATGTACTTGGAAAGCTCGGTGCTCTCGTTGATGAGAGTACTGTTGTTGTTGTTGTTGGCGGAGGAGGAGGCATTACTGTTGAGGGTGATGGCGGTGCTGATTCTTCTCTTGGCGTACTGCTTGCGTTTGGTGGCGTTCCAGTGGTTCTTGATGGTGTTTTCGGTCCTTCCCTGCAGCCTCTTGGCGATCTCGGCCCAGCGGTTACCCATCTTCTTGTGAGCTTCGATCAGGATCCTGTCTTCTTCTTCGCTCCATATATCTTTCTGCAAACTGATAACTACGTAAGTAACGCACTCTGATCATGACTACGTAAAAGTTTATAGGATTATAGCTACGTTACTCATTTTCAGAATTGAATGGAAAGTTCGAAATGCATGGCACGTTACTAGAAAATTAATGCACGTACCTACGTACTAACATGTATATATGCATGCAAAGTTGTCAATTTAGTTCGATATACTGGAAATCAAATATGCAGGATGAGTTTCTAAATAAAGAACGTACTCAATTATATATATATATATGTATAATTTTGGGCATTCAAATAAGAATGGATTAAGCTATATATATGTGTGTCGGCTTCTATACAGTATATTAGAGGATGAGAGTATTCTACTTGCAAAAAATTAGAAGAGAAAAACGTTTAAAAGTATTTTACTAAATAAAATTTAAGAAAACAATAGGGTCAATTGGTAAAAGAAGAGAATTAAAGTTTTGATTAAGCATCTCTCTTCATCCTAATGTACTGATAATTGATGAAGATTAAAAGACTGATTATTTTACAAATCCGATAATCCGAACCATATACCCCAAATTTTGATAAAATAATGAACCAATGAGGAAAACTGAAGTTTCAAAAACTCGTTACTTGTCATGTTTGTTTCAATTCGTTATATTTCAGATTATGTCAATCTAGTCAGACATACTAAGTAACGCTCGTCCGTTTTTTCTGAAAGACACATATTTGACAAAGTATTATGACAATTGGTCGAATCTTTCACAAATTGAATAAACAGAAAAAGGAAAATGCCGGGATAATGTATTCATGATACGCATCGGAAAAGATATAATTATTATTAATTTCTTTTAAATTAATAACCAAAAATGTGCATCGAAAACAATGCCTATATATGTCTATATTAATGTAATTTTGTACCGGTTTAGAAAGTTCAGCCTGTTAGATGAGATACGTTACGTTTATATAAACGGTTAAGATGCAAATAAAAGGTCCCAAAAATAACCAAAATAAGCTAAACTTATTTATGCAACTATGTACAATATAAATCTATGAAAATGGAGTTGGTGATAGAGAAATTGGGAAAAGAGCAAAACCCTAATGTCCGGGCGCAAATGGTTGTGCCATCTTTCTCTACACTGCTTTCCTACTCTCCCGTTCAGCATCCTAGCTATGTGAGACCATTTCTTGATCCCAAACCTGGACACCAGCTCCACCAACATACTGCAATTGAAGTTTGAGAAATTTAATTCCATATATTAGTACTAATTACCAGTCAATTAAATTCTTCTTCATCACTCACATAAAATCACAACAATAAAAAAAATGATGTTGGTGACCAAATAAACAAACAAACAAAAATAAAATAAAAACAACGTAGTAAACCTGTCTTCTGCAACAGTCCATTGTCCTTTGATCAGCATCTTCGGTTTCTCTTCCTTAGCTTTTTTAGTGTAAAGCCTCTTCTTCTGGGGAAGCTCATTTCCAGACCTAGTTATGCTAGATGAGTAAGCATCCTCCAGCATAACCCCACCAGCTTCAACGTCGTTGAAATTAACTAGCGGCGGTAGCTGGACAGCTGGAATCTGATAGTGGTGATGATGACGAGGAGAGACGTCGTCTTCATACTCCTCCCCCCACGCGCCACCATGCATGACGGCCTTCTGGCTGTCTTCCATCGAAACAGCCGCAACAGGGACATATGGGAAAACATTATTGACATGATGATGAGGATTGATGTGGTTGTTGTTGTTGTAACATGCATCCTCAAAAGGGTTGAACCTTTCGATGGTGGTCACATCAATTCCACAAAAAGGGTTTGATGAAGAGCCACCACCCTCCACGGTGGTGGTGACACCGAAATGATCACCACCACCGACGAGGAGAGGAGGAGATCCTTGCTGGTGGTATTGATCTGCGTAATTCAGATCGATAGATCCACGGCTATAGTGGTGGTGATCAAGGTGGTTTTGGAAGTGAGTGTTTGGCTTGTACCCGTTTGGAGATGGAGGTTGGAAAAAATGGGAATTGAGGTCAATGTTCTCATGATCCGGCCTCATCCAGGAGAAGAGAGAAGAAGGAAAAGGGAAATTCGGTTGCCAGAGGTTGGTCCTGAACTCCATGCAAGGAGAGAGAGAATTGAAGGGCAAAGAGCAAGGAGAAAGTAAACTAAGAGAGCTCGATCTCAAGAAAAGGAAGGGTGGGTTAATGTGGAGAGGGCTATGTAAATGAGGGATTTTATAATTTTTATTAATGAGTGGGGAGGAGAGACAACTAAGAAAATTATATCCTATTTAGGAGTGGGACTGGCTACTCACTCCTATTAGAAATCGGACGGCTGAGATTCAGTAAATCGAACAACTGAGATTTAGTGTCAGAGACGACTTTCGAGCTCCACTTTTGATATAATTTTCGCTTCTCTTTATTATTCTTTTAATAATAAAAAAGAAGAGAAAACACTGAACATACATCATGTCGCTTCTCTTTTGATAAATTTTTCGTTTTCCTTTTTCATTTCTTTTATTCATGTCAGTGTAGTAGACACTTGATATATATACATAAAAAAGTAATGAAGAGCTTGAACATTTACTTAGTTCGTGTTTTTGTTGAAAAGAGAACATGAGGTTTGTTACATGGTCCTTGTAGCTCTAGAGCAATTCTCATTAGGGTTCCTATTACACTGTGTGGACATGTAGTCACTTTCGCGAAAAAGAGGTTAACGAACATTTAGGGCAAATCTCATTTAGGGAAAAACTAAGTACGTACAAGAGGTTTGTTATACATGGTCTTGTAGCTTTAGGGCAATTCTCATTTAGGGTTCAGTGACACGTGGCAGACAAGCCAGACATGTAGTGACTTCTGCTATGCTTCCTGGCGTGAGCACTAGCTTAGCAATTCAAGATATTACACAACTCGACCTTATGTTATCACTACTGTTCACCACCATCGACACTGTCATGGTAATCTTGTTTATACTTGATGCAATATCTCTCTCTATGGCTCTCGTAGTTAATTACAACAAAATTACAACCAACAGCAAACACATTTCCATCTCATATCTAGCTGAATTAGCTGTAGCTAGTCAAGCTTATCTCTCATGTTTTGCTAGTTTTAGTGTTCTACTACTTAATTTACTATGGAACAGGTGCATTGAACAATAAGCTATCCTGCAGGCCATACCAGTTCATGTAAAAACTACTGTAAATTCCTCTTCAACTTTTTTCTTACAAGAATATGATTTATGTATGTAAATATATATGTAATGGTCTTCGCTGGAGAACGCTTTCCTCAGGAAAAATCACAAATTTGATCATATATGCATGTTGTTAAATTAGCCAACTCAATTCTCATTATTACAAGCATCCAAATCCAGCAACTTCCATATGCATTAGCCATGTCTCCAAAGCAACTGTTACAGAAAAAAGGCCAGGAGAATCAGGTAGCTCCTTGGCTTTGAGTTCTTACTGTAACCATATATCTTGTTCCCTTTCGGCATAAGAAGTTGAAAACCTGTAATTATATTTTGTCTCCATCCAAGGCAAATGCAATTTTGTAACTGAAAGTTGAAAGTTTATTGCATCCCTAAACTGACATCTAATTCAAAGGCTGTCTATTTATTTCTTAATCAGTTTAGCTATTTCCATATTTTTACTATGGATTTTAAATTTCTTACAGTTACAGTGGTTTATAGCCATTAATATCTGCATATATCTATTTGACTAGTTTACTATCTGGAACATTACACAAGATATGTATGGAAAGCATATATGAATAATTAGATTAGTTAGTGACTTTCACTTAGCTGAGAACCCAAATGTAGTACCTTAAACTTGTCTGCTTAACGTACTGCTGTATATATACTTCACCAATCGGTTACATGAAAGGTGGCTAACGAATCGATATGTACCTCAATGCTCATTTTGGTTTGGACATAAAAGAACTATGAATTTTGCTTACTTTTGTATCACTTTACTCATAAAGACTTCGAGCCTTTGCCTCCGTAAACAATTGGGTGACAGTTCTGCTATGTTCACAATGGATGATCATAAAACTAAGGTAGCCACAGGCGAAGCATAATAAGTATTTGATATTCTTTGGTCTTCGTTAGTGTAATGCAACTGTAATAAGGCTTAGCGGAATTCCACAAGGCTTTGCAACTGCGACAATCTTAATCTATCAGTGGCCTTGGCCCTAACCTACATGCAACAGGTAAAAAGAGCCTTCTAAAGATAGCTATTCAATTCTGTTCAGAACAGGAGAGGCTTTTCCACTAGTGAAACACTTGTGGAAGTGTACCTGACCTGTTATCTGTTACTTTAGCACAAAACAAAACCTATAGTGAAACAGACATATCAACCACACATACACACACAGAGGCACCAGATCAGATGATAAATGTGCTCATGATTACTATCAAAGTGTGTATCAAGAATATAGGCCATTACATTTAAACATAAGCTAACCAGTACCTACATCTTTTCGCCGTTATCTACCCACAAAAATAGAGGCCAGGAGAGGAAAATCTGTAGTCTAGCAAGTGACAATAACTTATAAGAGTCCTGTAAAGCTTTTCAGCCAGCCTCAAAAATCAAAATATAGACTAAACACCTCACATCCTGGTTGCTCTTGGAAGCTTGCCCTACTTCGGGTTAAATCACCATAGACACATAAAGCAAGGCACTACAGGTACATGATTCACATTCCAAATCATCAATCCTCTTACGGTATCAAGCCTCACCTTCCTCCAGTCCGTAGAATGAAGGACGGAAACCATCAACATGACCACCTGAGGATTTCTCAGCAGGTGGCGGCCCGCGCTGTTCCATCATAGCTTGGTGAAAACTCCAACCTCCAGAGCCAGCACCTGCTGGTGGACCTTTGTTGAACCTTTCGGGGCTACGACTGCGCTCCCGAGTAGGACCTCTGCTGCTCCAAGATGACCCCTTGTCATCATAACCATTGCTTGGACCACGGTCATACCTGAGGCATACAAATGACAAGGTATTTCAGATCATCAACAAATAACTAGTGAAAAATAGAAAAAGAACAAAAGAGCATCATTCGGGAACTTTTCAGTCCTTGGAAACCAGAAATCCAAGTTTAGTGATGCGATATTATAAAACCATCTGCATATGTTGACTGATTATCACGAAACAAATCTCCAAGATGCAACACTAATAGCCCATTTACCTGCCAGAAGAGAAAGAAGAGCCAAATCCACCACTCCTGCCACCATCTCTTCCACCATAACTTGAATCACTCCGTCCACCACCGGACCCAGACCCCCATCGTCTGAATCTGTTCATGCCACCACCACGTGAAGCTAATTCTCGAACTTCTGGGGGTACACGCTGATTTGCCCCTTCCAAAACTTTAATGAGTTCTGCTGCATACTTTGCATCCTGATCACCAAAGAATGTGTAAGCCAACCCAGAGGCACCTGCCCTTCCAGTTCTTCCAATCCTGTGAACATAATCCTCCACTCCATTAGGGAAGTCATAATTGACAACCACCCTGCAGTAGATATGCAAATTCAACCATCACTTTCTTGACACACAAAGGCACTTCAGATACATTCAATGATAAATCAGATATGCATGATGCAGAAACATACAAGATGCAAATGAATTTCACTTCCTAATATCGGATAATTGGTCTTAATCTCAAACCTAGCCATGTACTTTTAATCTAATGTTACCCTTTACTCTAAAGCCAGGTAAACTACACGCTGAAACAGAAAATAACTGTGACTCATAACATAATCAGTAAAACACGAGATGCAAATGGATTTCACCTCCTACTTCAACATAACATGTCAAAGACTGAGAACCAATCATATCCTTTAAACATATAATTACATTGACCAGCTTTATCCTTCTAACAGGATTGCAAAAGGAACGATTTTACGATACTCTACCCTATTACCTACAATTGCAGCAAAAGACCTCGACATGCATTGGAAATCAGAATGAATTAGTCCAAACAACATGTGGACCATTTATTACATACTAGAGAGTAGGTGCAAACCTTATGTCCTTGACATCCAATCCTCTAGCAGCAACATCAGTTGCCACGAGAATTGGAGTTCTCCCCGTACGAAACTGACTCAAAACATGATCCCTCTCAGCCTGAGATTTGTCACCATGAATTGCAGCAGCTCCAAACTGACGGGTCAGGTTGCGAGAAAGTTGATCACACATCTTTTTTGTTGAACAAAAGATGATTACCTTGGACCCTGGCTCTTGAGATCGCAATATCTGCTCCAATCGTCTATGTTTCTCCATCGACGGCATAACTTCAACATGCTGTAGGAAACAACATTAAAGGTTAACATAAAAACAAAAACAATGCTAAAGAAAGTCATTAAACCTTCCACAATGGGAAGGAACATAGGAAAGTAAAAATGTTTTTGTCTGCTTATTTAAAGCATATGCTGACAATAATTATGGTGATTTAAGGCCATAAATGGATGGAGTAGAAAGTATCGTACCTGTGTGATAGACTTATTTGCAACAAGTTCATCAACATTGCCAATGTTAACTTGAATTGAGTTGACCAGTAAATCTGATGCAATTTTCCTAACCTCCTTGGGCCATGTTGCTGTATACATTAAGGTCTGGCGACGAGTAGGTATCTCCTTCACAATCTTCCGTATTTGAGGTTCAAAACCCATGTCAAGCATGCGGTCAGCCTCATCCAAAACAAGGTAAGATACTTGATGGAGACTGATTCTCTTCATTTCAAGAATATCATTCAGGCGGCCAGGAGTGGCAACCACAACATCTGCTCCTCTGTCGATATCTCTCAACTGTGGGCCCTTTGGTGCTCCTCCGTATAAACACTGTTAACACAAAAGAAAAGTTAATACCATTGTTAACAAACACACCAATACTAAGAAATTGAGAGCTACTGAAGTGGTGCAACATACCAATGGGGAAAGAAAGAAAAAAAATGTAGTACTATGCCAATACATATCAACACATTAGGCAGTTGCTCTAAACTAGTGCACTACATTTACTGAACAAAACCACTCAATTCTAGACAAAAGATTATTATACAAGGATCACAAGTACATACCACAACTGCTATTCTTGACGACTTCCCAAACTTCATGGCTTCATCTTGAATCTGTGTTGCCAGCTCCCTTGTTGGTGATAACACCAACACAGTTGGACCCATTTGAGGATTATTACGAGTGCGCTTGAGATGCATAAATCCCGGAAGCAAGTATCCCAAAGTCTTCCCTGACCCTGTTTTAGCAATGGCTACAATGTCTCTACTTTGAAGAGCAACTGGCCATGACTGTGCTTGGATTGCAGTAGGGGCAGAAAATCCAGCATTTTGTACCTGGAAAAAGCAAAATTCAACAAACCCTATAAGCAGAGAGGTACAGGCCTCAACAACTATGTTTTTTCTTTTGTCTTTTTTCAGTTCTTTTTGGTGGGACTAAAGAAGAGTTGAATGACAGAAGAAGCCACACCCCCATATCAGGCGGCCAAAGCTTGCATCAGCAAGCTGGAGCAGGAGGAGGCCTCTTCTTTCATTCGGACACAGTGGCAGACTGTATCATCACCAACAGCAGTCCCGGCCACAAACATGGGTGATTCGAAAAGCCCTTCACAAAAATTTGTCCACCATAAAAGGGCGCTCCAAATTATTTGCAAGCCCCCACAAGAGGGCAGCACAGCGTACGACATTGGCTCCTGCCAGGAGCAAATATCGCACCTGAGACAAAAAGTACAGATGGCAAAAGAATTAACATGAGTCTGAAACCCAATATTGGACTCCAGGAATCACATAACTTTGCACTAAACACGACTCAACTCGCACTACTTACAGTAGCTAGCTACTAAGCATCAGTATCGAATAAAAAATATATTAAATAAAATAGAACAAAATGCCCATACCTCTCTAAGAATCTCGGAAGGGAAGCCAGTAGCTTCAAAGGAAGTAAATGGTGGTGGCACATTATCACCCTAAGACATTCAAAAGAAATCATCAGTAATTACACCAAAGAAGAACCTTAAACATTACAAAAGCTCACAGGTTACAACTTATCACTGGCTAAATGAATCATCACTTAGCATTATATAATATATCATTTTCTCTCTCAAGTGCACATACCAATTGCTTAGTAACTAAATTGAAAGCACGAGATTTTCATAGTACTCACAATAACAGTAATTTCATGACGTCGACAATACGCCTCAGCTGACAAACCACTGTCCGATGGTCCATTGCTTCTAATAGCAGATCCTCCAGGTGCACCAGCTGAGCCGCTTGGACCATTGTTGGATGGAAGTGGTTCTCTTGCACTCTGAATGCATAAGCAAAAAAGAGAATATATATCGGTTCACATATGAAGATTCTAAAAGAAGGTTTTAAGAAAATTAGCACAAATGAAAAGTTAAATATAGTTGAAACTGTATAAAGTGACCACAATTACCTGAACATTCCTTGGTCCTACGTCAAACTTTGACCCACCGTTGCTGCCCCTGCCATACCTAACATCTCCCTCATCATGTCGTTGACCTTGCGAAGATTGCTGAACTTGAACTGAGGAGCTTATATTATACTGTGCAGAAGGTGGCTTTGATGGAGGAGCTGTGCTCGTAGGCTTTTCATATTGAGTCACATTGGTCTCGGGATTCCAAAAGTACAGATACCCAGTTTTACCATCGACCAATCCTTTCCACGGTTTCGGGAGAGTTGGATCCTCCGGTGCATACCGAGGAGCAGCTGAGGCAGTTGCAGTGGCAGCCATGGCAAGTAACCGCTATTCTACAAACAACAAAGGTTTACGTAAAGCATCAGTTACTAATTCCAACACAGCAAACACTCCACAAACATTAAAGTAGCTTCTGAAAATGAACAAAAAAACCTCTACAACAACCTTTTCAACAAAAATCCCACAGTTACGTAATCAACGTATAAACTACGAGCAGCTGAGAATATCCATTAATTTACATCAGAAAAATCGAAAAAACAAAAAAGCATGCTACTTTCGCCTAAAGCAACCAAAAATGGGGATACGATATGCACAAATCGGAGTTTAAAACATGTCAAAACTATACAACAGTATCACAAAACCTCAAATTTGTCCTATTTCAAAACGAAAAAATGGCTCCTTTCTTCACAATCCAAAAGTCTTAAGCTACTACGAAGCTATAGACAGCTGAAACACAACAAAAACCTAAACCTAAACACAAATTACGAGCTTCCTGAGCTACCATGGACCTCAACAAAACACCAAACACGCCAAAACAGCACAATCAAAGCATGCAAATTGATACTACAGCTCAGCTTTATGAGAATCGGAGGCGTAGAAACCCTAGCGAGTTAAAAAAACCAGCACATTTCAGATCTGGAGAGATCTAGAAAATACAAAGGCGAAAAAAACGGAGACGGAGAATTAAGAATCGAACCTGACGGCGCCGTTACGGTGAGGTGAAAGACGAACGCGGAAAGTTGCGACGGATCTGATTTTAGGCGGTGGTGGTGAAGAGTTGTACGTGTAATCTCTCTCGCCCTAGAAAATTTAGAGAGAAAGAGAGAGAAGGCGAGGTGTAGAAGACGGTGGGTTATTTATAGAAATGGAGTTCCACACGGTTCTGGGTCGGTTTTTCGGTTTTAACTCGCGGTCAATTTTTATTTTTATTTTTTCAATGCTCTGTAAAATTCTTTCTGTCGATTTCAATGACACGTGTCCTCGAAGAAAATATCTGGATGAGAAAGTTCATAGGAGCCTCCCTTCATGTGTAAAACATTCTATTTTTTTGATAGAAATCTTAGGTCACTCTACCGAAATGTTAATGATTATTTTGATGTTTTCTGGGGAATTCTGGCGAATCATGTGTCGAATATGTCGAAGAAGATAATAAATTACGTCAGTGCATCTCGTGCGGACCATATTTATTTGGACGGTTTCGAATTCTGGCCAATCGTCTGTTGAGATTCTCCAATTTATGAATAACGTATAATATTTCATCCGCTTTCGACCAATCTCAGATAAAGGTTTAAGTCTTTGCCAAAACTATTATACACATTATTTCGATGGCGGCCAAAATTCTAATGAGTCATTATGACAGAGCTACGACATAATTTTCTAGTAGTGTGATGCCCAACTTCCTTTATTGGTGTCACAATAGTGATTATACTATAAAAATGTTTATGAGATATATATTGATGTTTCTGGCCAATCATATGTCTGGACAAAATAAATTAAATTAGGTTACTACTTAGACATTTTGTGTGTCGAGCGGACGATATTTATTTTAACAATTTTGAGTTATGACCAATCATATGTCGAGATTCTCTAATTTATGAATGTCCAATCATATGTCAATATTCTCCCTAATTTATGAATGACGTATAGTATTTCATCCGTTTTCGACCAATCCAAAGTAGGGTCTAAGTCTTTGCTAAAACTATTACACACATTATTTCAATGGCTTCCAAATTCTGATGAATCATCATGCGATGCCCCAACTTCCTTATTTTGGTGTCACAATGTAGATAAGTAGAATGTTGATCGGCACATAAATATGCGCATTTATACTATTTATTGATGATCATATACTTATTCTTTTGTTATTTATTCAGCAATATTAGTTTACTTTATTGTCTTATAGGTATTTTGAGTCAATAAGGAGAAGAAAAAAGATAGACTTTAAGCTTAATGTAGGAAATCTGCCTGTGCAGGTTAGTCAACTTCGATAGAAAACTGGGAACAGCTCGGGACGAACCAGATGATGATCTTTATATTCATAAAAAATTCTCGGATGTCTAGTTTCTAGAACATCTTCCAGATCATGATTTGGATGTTTTTAGAAGAAGTTATGGTTATATTAATACCGAGATGTCAGTCTGCTCGGGAATCCGACTTTTGACGAAAATTCATGTTTTGAGACCCAAATCTCACCGAGAATCCCATTGACGAATTTGTGCTCGAAATTTTCATTTAATATGGATGTGGCTGGTGATAAGAAGTAATAAAAGTGAAGAGCCAATAAAGAAAAAGAGAGAATGATTTTTCTTCCAAAAGTCTCAAACTACAAGGAAGAGGATTCAAGAAGATATAAGGGATATTACACATAAAAATCAGATTCTCTTCTCTCTTCCATCTCTTTTCTCGCGTCTCTCTTCTCTCTTCTCTCTTCTTTTCTCTTCTTCTTCAATCTTTGTAATATGTTTGTTTAGTTTTCTTTAGTTAGGGGATGATCAAAGCCCTAGATATGTTTTCGGTTTTGAACCCCTTGTGATTTATATAATTTTGGATGAGAATATCTTCACTATTACATTATTGATGACTTCTATCTCATGTTTCTTTGGGTTGACACTTAGTTACATGTTTGAGGGTTTATGGTATTGAGTATGTATGGCCAGTGTTAACATCGGTATGTACTCTGGAGAGGCAAAGCAACACTATTAATTGTGTGAAGTTATTCCTAGGTGATGTAAAAAGCACTTACCAGTAGCTCTAGAAACCTTGTTGTTTCTCAAACATTCTACAGATCTTAATGACTTTAATTAGTTAGTCTTAGATTACCATCATAAGGTTGCCAATTGAAGATCAAGTGGAGGTGGTTTACTAACCTCAAAACATGTCAAGTAAGAGAGTGTAATACAGTTAGTGTCCTAGCAAGTTTGGGCTAATTGTGGGAAGCATTCATCCATGATTATGTAGATTAGATTTGGAGTAGATTGAAACTATTTAGGGTGGAGAGAAGTTCCTAGCTTTCATCTTTATTAGATTCTTCTTTGTTTTACTTTCTAATATGTTATTTTCAGTTTTGTTTTCAGTTTTGTAGAATTTATTTCGATAATCAAATGAAATCATAAAATTCTGTAAATTTACGTGGGGCCCATCACTGTGTCTATTTATAGTTTCTGTTTTCTTGAATTTTACCAAGAATTTGGCCTGAAACCCGTGGGTTTTCGGGGTTGTTCGCCGACGACATTTCGGCCGTTTTCCAGCACGGTGAGGTGGTGGGTTTGGTCCAAGGACCAAAACCCCTAAGGTTTGGTAGGCCGAGGTGCGCCACCGGCGTCGAAATCGACCGAAAAAGTTTTCCAACAATTTTCGACCTGTGGCTTTTTGGGGTGTTTTTTGACAAATCGACGGCGATTTGGACTTCGGTCCAGTTGGGAGAAATGTTGAGCTTGTTGTGATCTTTCCAACGAGTGATCAAACGCTCCCATCGGAGCTGTTTGAACCGGGAGCGCATGTGGCTCACGCACCACCGTCAGTGGTGGCGCGTGACTGCCACGGGCCGCCGCCCACGGCAAAGCTCCGGCGAGTTAAAAATTTTATTTTTTCTGTGGGGTTTCCGGGATGGTTTATGAGTTGTTTTTCGCACGTTTTATCGAATTTTGAAATTAAACGAATCTGTTAATTACTCAGGAAACCACGAGAAAGATTTTGGCGAAGGAACTTCTGTCGGACCTTCGAGCTAGCTACATACTGTGAGTGGACAATTTATTTTCACTTATTGAAATGCGAGTCCTGATTATGCATTTTATGATTATGCACGTACAAGTATACATTTACGATTATGTATTTATGATTATATATCGTACAAGTACGCATTTACGATTATGCATGTGCATGGAAACAAATATGATTTGTTTTACACAGAGTACAGTCTCAGAGGTAGTAGTGGCATCGATGCACCGGCATGCTCGGCTGATCCCCGATATGCTCCGGGGGGAACAGAGTTCTGACCTGAGGTCTTTTTGACTATTTAATCATGTGTGGGTCTGGGATCCCGTGATTTAGACTGTACTGAGGCGGAGGTGTCCGAGAGCGAACCCTACGATTTTTAGACTCGCATCATGTTTATTTGCATATATATTGTGAAAGGCATGTTATATTTATTACTATTGGTTTAAAAATGAAAGTTTATTTTCGTCTACTCACTCTAACAGTTTTATTATTTATATGCCTTTCCCTGGGATTTTCAGGTTCCTTCTTGCTCAGTTTGCAGTTTCTATCCTGTGGTTGCGCGTCATTGTCAGAGGCCTAGAGTTCAAGTCACCGTTCTTTTCTAGTATGTTCTTGGTTTAACCTACTAGTTTTGTATATTTGTAAATTAGAAGTCGCTCTGAGTTCTATGTTAGTTTATTTTCCTTTGCAATGCTTTCCGAGTATTTACTGGATTTTGAATAAATGATGTAAATGAATACTTTTACTGATATTTAGTAGTTTGTGGATTTGAGAAATCCGGATGGGAATTGGTGTCCCACGGTTTGGCTTTTGTAGACTATTTGGAAGTGTGTTTTCATTGCAAGTTTTGGTTTACTCATTTTATAAAGTAAACTCTGGCAAAAAATTTTAAAGGTTGTAGTGTTGTTAGGATCTAATTCCGGTTTAGGCAACATAATCGGAGTTGAGTTTTTTTACTATCAATTGTAGATTGTTTCTTATCAACATTGTATAGAGCATCTTTACTTCTTTACAGTGGCAATTATAATACAAGACCGTTTTCATCCTAGTCTAGTTAGGAACTTATTTGCTCAAGTATTTACACTTGGTCTCTGTGATCATGGTTCTGTAAATAAGCAAGGGGAGACCACGCAATGATTCTCACAAATGGAAACAAGGTCACGACATGATAGCAAATGTTGCATTCACCTAAAGTTGGGAACATAACAACAAACCTAGAGTATCAAAGTATCTAGTTCACGAATAAAGATTACACTCATCAAAACTACCTAAGCCATCTCCTTGCCCATAATATCCTTCACTAAGTCTAATATA
Source organism: Geum urbanum (assembly GCA_946800695.1). Lineage (NCBI taxonomy): Eukaryota > Viridiplantae > Streptophyta > Magnoliopsida > Rosales > Rosaceae > Geum > Geum urbanum. Next base: position 53,326,968 of record OX327008.1, on the reverse strand, counting down.
CGAAAATAATCATAGAACAGAGAAGACTCCTTCCCCTCAAGCCCATCCCTGTGATGTCTATTGCTACCGGCAAGGTTGTTGCAAGGGCTACCACCGACGACAAGATCAAACCCGCCGAAAGTAGCAATGTAACGCTTTAAGCGGTCCTCATTCAACTCCCGGACATCATCAAGGTGATACAAGTTCCCTTTCTGGTTGGTTTGTTCCCACCAAGTCCTCACGACGGTTCTGCTCACTTCCGAAAGCTCAACAGATACCACGTTCTTCATCCGAATGCCGAGGCGATGAAGGGCTATCTCTGCCCCGCCGATCCCAGAGAAAAGGGAGAGGACGTTGATGCCGTTGGGGAAACGTTCCTTCAAGGGAGAGAGATGATAGGCTACTGTGTCAACCTGCAGTAAGTTGAACTCATAAGCAAAGTTCTATTAACTGATAGTAGACAACAGTGATTTTAGTTTGAAAATCTAAAAGGTTATCTAGCTCATTTATATAGAAACACTGAAACATTTAGATATCATGCTACTTGAGACATTGAACAACAAAGCAAATGAAACTTTTTGAGACATTTATATTTATCAGAAGATAGAACATGCACTGTACAATAGGGAATATAAAGTACCAATGATTCCATATGCAAAACTTCAACAGCATAGAATATCTCACATAAAAAGTAGTATTTTTAGTTCAAGATGCTGAGGGAAATCTATAGCAGGGTTGACACAAGAAGTTTAATTAATAGAAAAGTTGAGAAACACAGAATTTTCAAGTATAGAGTGATCAATAGACATGTCTCACAGGATTTAAACGCAAATAAAAGCAAACAGAAATTTACCTGGAAAGAATTACCAAGTGACTTGTAACGATCTGTCCTACTTATTCCTCTTGTGTGGTTCCTCGGAAACCCCAAAAGAGATTCCACTTCGTCAGGCTCCAGTGGGGCAACCTTATTCTTTCCGACCCATACAAGATTCCACTTGCGACATTCATGTAGCACATATCGTCGAACATTTTCAGGTGGAATCTCATTCTCATTGTAGTTCTTAAGAGCCATCCTGACCCTCTGACTCAACTTTGCACTAGCAATGCAAGTCTGTAGACAATTGAACTTTGTACGCTCATCCCAACTAGGCCACCATCTCCTTGCCATGGGAAATGCATCAAATATAGTCTGAGGAGGAATAGGAATAAGAGGAAACCTTCCCTCGAGCGGAAGATTATGAACATAACCTCTTTTTCTTTGGGAAGCACAGAAGAACTTGGAATCCACAAATTCGGGTTCGATGTCATATAGAAACCGAGAGATTGTGCTCCAAACCCCTTTAGGTGTCAATGCCACATTCTCATAGTAGAAGTAAGGAGGTCCCGTGGCTGCCTCTGGAAGTGGCCTATGAATTCGACAAGGATGATTTGGAGTCCCAAATCCAATCATTGGATTTGGGAGATGAAGTGCATTATCCTCTTCCATGATCCCATTTCTCATCTCCGCCTTCTTTTTTCTTCTCAACAAGTTATTGTCACATAGTTTCCTCTTCTTCTTGTCATCAATGTGAAGACATCTAGGCTGTAAACATACAATCAGTAATCACAATCTACCCAGCATGGCATGAATAGATAAATTTGATTATTTGGAGAAGTTAATAGTTGTATGATAAACGAAGAAAAGAAAAATAATACCTTCTCTTCAAGGGGATAATTGGAATCTTCCGCCCTTGAAAACTGAGCAGCTGAGATGAAGTCAGTCAGATCGACTAGGGATGAATCCACACCTGCAATATTTGAAAGAGAGAAACTAAGGAAGACACTCAGCTACAACATATAATTTTGTAAAAATAAATATAAGGGGATTGACAGATGGCATCACCAACTAACTGAACTAGATGATCCAGAAACTTAGTAAACCAGGTTGAATACTTGAATTTCCCCCAATCACTGGCCATTATATGGTATGAAAAACATCGTAGTATATACATCCAGGTTGACTACACATTTTAAGTCATATGATTGTGATCCTAACTACGCATATACATATATTTAGGCTGCCCCGGAAGATGATATTTAGACCCTACACAAATAAGTCCTATTTCTTCTTCTGGTGCATGATTTAGGTCACAAGATAAACCTAAAGTAACAGTTTACAGAATACCAACAGTTCCATCAAACAAAAATAAAGCTGTACTGGTAATGCTTAAAAGCAATTTAAGATTCTGCAGACTTGATACATGAAAGTCATACCGCATCTTTCTATGGCAAGTGAAGCCTCAATTTCTGTGTACCCCATACTGACCAGGGCCATCACTTTTTTCCCTTCCTCAGTTGTGGGATTAATGATTTGCTGAAGAAGAAGAAGAAGAAAAAAGATTATTTAAATTTCTACAAACACACATAACACATGTGAAATGATGAGTATTCTAAACGACATTAAAAAGTCCATACAACACAAATAGCCACTAAAATGGACGGAAAGCTACCTCGGTGTCAGAGCTCTCGAGATCCGAAAATTCATCCAGAAAGCTCCCATCATAATCAGAAAAGGAAAGATCGGAATCAATTTGATTCGGCTGACGAGGTAAGCTCTCAACTGGAGGAGAACTATTTTCCGGAGAATCCTCCTCCCCCTCCGGGGAATTTTCAAGAGCCTGCCACATAATAGCAAGGATTCAGAAGAATTGAGAATCTTTCTCCTTTCATTTCAAGGCATGAACATTCTTCAAGTTCAATTATATAAGACTCAGAAAACTCTGGGCTCACTCATCTTGCAAAAACACCATATTGTATGTTCCAAAGTGACAACAAAGCTCATAATTTGAATCATCTACTGAAGAAGGCATTGGTAAATGAAACATTCTGAAACTTACGCCATATAAAAGGAGGCTTTCCAGAATTACATCTGCATCTTCGTCTCCTGGAGATTTTATCAAAGCAATGGATTAAAAAGTAGGGCGAAAATGAAGGATTCTGAGTGTAAACTCGCACCAGGAATGAAATGATACAGTCCTCTAAGAGTCTTACCACGCTCCTGAACAGCTTTAGCAACCAGTTTTGGGGAAAATCCCATGCTGATGAAATGATCAAAAACTTTGGTATTGGAAGGTCCTGTTAATGAGCAAGCCTGTAGGAGGAAGAAGCAATTGCATGTTCAGAATGTAATATTTATCGTATCTCATCCAAATAATATGCTTAATTATACTGCCCACAGATACCAATCTTTGAGATTTTAGAATTCATTTGCTGCTTTCTCAGGCAAGAGGTTAAATTAAAAAAAAATTAGGCTAAAGAACTTCACTAAACAATAGTACTAACCTGATTTTTTAATATATGAATATAATAATACTAGTTACTTTTGTGTGAAAAATGGATCACTCACTAGATGCAAAGGGGAAAAAAATCAACGTCACATCAGTAAATACAGAAAATTACGTTGAGATCGACAGAGAATTTCAACTAGGCTCAAAATCAGTTCATACATCTAAAACCTTAGAACTGATAGATTCCTTTTGCACTATAACTAATAATAACCTCAGAACCACAGTAAACTCAGAAACTGTTGATGAAAAAGATTTACCTCGCCACAGGCCACATTAACTGAAGACGATGATAAAGTGAAGTTATCAATCTCATCATCAGTATCCCAGTCAACATTACCATCTACCCCAGATGTATTTCCATCCTGGAGAAGTTATGTGTATAGGAATGTGGAAACAATAGTAATAAGTAAATGAACTAACAAAGACTACATGAAATGAAATGAATACCAAATACTACTAAAATGAGAAGTACCATTTCTTTATAATGCTATGTTCAGCCACAGCAAAGGTCTCAAAGCTGTCCAAGTAGAACACAGAAGGAAAAACCTACCAAACAAAGGAAAACTTCAATGATAAAGACGGTAAATACTGTAAACCTCTAACTTCAACAGTCTTTAAATATAAACAAAAAGGTTCATTGCTACTTAAAACGAACCCATAAATGAGATTACTTTCCACCAATAACAATGTCAAATTGACATCCAAACAGGCATAACCCTATTTTGATACAAGAGTCTTGTATATAATAGAAGAATCAACTAAAAGTCTCAGTAAATAAACAATCTTTAATAAGATACAGAAACCCTCTCCTAGACTTCAAGACTTTGAACCTCACTAGCGAAAACGAAAGGTTAATTCATTCATCATGGTGCATGATCCTCTTAAATAGCACCAATGAGACCGAACAAGCTTTACTAATGCAGGCTATATAAACCTATTGCAACTACATTACATAAAACTAGAACAATACAAAGCTCAATTTCTCTTCTTTTCTTTTAATACGATAGAATATGAATCCAGCTAGGATTCTGTTACAAAGAGATCATTATATATGTATGTGTGTGTCAGAAATCGAAAACCAAAACCCAATTCCACATGCCATTTCCATTCAACAATCAAAACAAAAACACGGCAAGCAAACAAAACCTGTTTTACATTTTGAACTTCCTTGTTTACCGCAGTTAAAAAAGTGAAAAAGCTTCGGGGGAGAAAACTTTTACCTCCGGCAATCTGATTCCGGCGAGTAAAATGCACTTCGTCTCCGTACAAGGTTTTTTTTCTTGTGCGGAGAGAAGGGAATCAAGCGCAGCTACGCCGTTGAGGAAGAAGAAAGAAGAAAGCAAAAACGGCTGTTGAATTAAGAAACCAAAATTTAGAGAGAGAAGATGAACATCTCTAGATTTTTAGAGAGAGAGAGAGAGAGAGAAACTGTTTTTGGGTTCAGTCCGTGAGAGAGAATCCATGGACTTAAATCTTCAAAGCTCAGAGAGAGAGAGAGAGAGAGAGAGAGAGCTCTGTTGCGCTTAAAGCCCAGACGCATGACGACATGCTGGAGTTTCAAATACTCGCTCTCTCCAATAATATTTTTCTTCTTCTTATATTCTAATTTTGTTAATTAATTTTATAAAATGAAATAATAATTTTTATTTTCATTCTATAAACAGACTTCGATGCAAACTGTGAGTGCTGTGAGGTGAGAATAATTATTTGTCCGCGAATTTTGGACTTGGAATGAAAATGATAAATATGAAATGACCACCTAATTGGATCACACTTAATTGTGTGGTTTGGTGAGGTGGTATATGTGGTGAGAATGAGCGAGTATGATGGTTTCATACTCTCATGGAGTATAGAGAAAGATTCTGTCTTTCTCTTTCTAATAAAGTGACGTGGGAAACTGAAATGGAGGAAGACAGCTAAGAAAAATCAAGATAAAATATAATATAGTGTTCCAGAGTATCGAAACTCTTTAAATACATCTTTCTTAATGTGATATAACTGTAGAACTACACACCCAAGGTGAAAAGATGAGGAAGAAGAAAGGTCGTCAGAGCGATAATTGAGAAATATAGGGTTAAAATCTTTTATCATATAGCTCAACACAAGTCTAAATGACTTTACTAGTCCACTACATGGAGATGCATAAACTTGAGTGATCACACATGGATAAGAGACCAATGCTTCCTTCAAACCTTTAGGAGATTCTCATCCTATCTCAAATCACTACTCATAGGAGATCACAAAACATCACAATACAACGCCTCCTACAAAGCTCTAAGGTCAGATTCGCATTGGGGTAGTTATAAGATGTCCATGGCCTTGAGATTATGCTTCTATATAATGTTCATATCAAGCTAAATGGCCCAATGAATTTTGATGAATGGAAATGCACATTTCTACACGTGATACATTTCCCAAACCATTCTCTAGCTGGTTGCTGGTGTCGACCAGCTTCAACAAACAGACCAAAGAAACAAAAGGCCAATGGGCTATAGCAATCGATGGCTTTCAGTTTGCCGAGTTACCGAGAATATAGAGCGGATAATATATTAAGTTAACACTGGTACATACACAATTCACTAGTCAGGAGTAGTCATGAGTTCCGGTACCCTAATGTGCCACAGCCAAAAGCCTACTCAAATACAGGGAGCTATATCAACAGATACAAACTAGATGTGTCCCTAACTTGTCCATTAACACATAAAGAAGAACCATTACAATAAGACGGTCGCTGCACACAAGTTTGAGACGGGCGTGCTTTGTCTAGGTACCTAGAAAAGGACATTGTTTCTTGGCATGCTCTGGTATCAGCCGGGATACAAGCTCAAAAGTTGCTCCTTTCAACTCTGCATAGCATCACATATCATTATTATCTTTCAAATCACACTTCACTGGCCCACACAAATAGTCACATAGGCAAGACACATGGAGATAGAGAACCAGAGAACAAACCTTGAGGCTTGAAGTTGAAGAGAGGAGGCAAAGGCCGTCCATTGGGGAGACGAGTATTAGGATCACGGAGCTGATCGAAGAATGGGTGGACACAAGCTTCAAGCTGTGAATATAAATGTAAAAAGCAATTAAACAGTTGACAATTTGGCACACAATGCTGATACAAAAGGGCTCGTGCCTCCAGAAACCATATCAATTGCACAGAGCTCATAATGCATCGAAACAGTCCCATAATCATTGCAAGGTTAAAATGAAGACTTCCGACTTTTAAACAAATAGGATACTTACAGCCGTACACCTTAGACTAGGAGAATACTGAAGAAGTCTCGACACGAGATCTACTGCTTCTGGGGGCATGCGCTTGTGGAATATCTACAGATGAAACAGATGTACAATTGTCAGCAAGGAACCTAGAAACAGCAATAATAATCATTAGAGGTAAAGCACAACTGTCAGCAAGGAACTTAGAAACTCACTTTGTGCCACGGGTGAGCCTTGATCTGTGGGAACTTGAATTCTGTATAATTCGGGTTCATGCATTTGATTTCCTCGCGAGTTGGGGTGCCAAGTACCTAGAAACAAAGAAAAGAAGATGCTGATCAGTCGAAATGGCATAAGCTAATGACTATTACTTTAGGTTGATAAACTGGTGATTACATCTGTCCACCAGCATGAGATCGAAGTATACCTTGATAATCTCAACAAGCTGATCAACTCCACTCTCACCAGGGAAGAGAGGCTACAAAGGCAAAAATAGGAGTAAGGAAAAAGTACAAAATTCGTTAACGGTCTCTCATAAACTTGTAAAACCAAAATAAATTAATCAAAAACATTATGTACTATGTAGGCTACCTGTCCAAGAAGTAGTTCAGCAAGCACACAACCCACAGACCAGATGTCAATGGCAGTAGTGTATTCAGTTGCCCCAAATATGAGCTCAGGTGCTCGATAATAACGTGAGCAAATATATGATATATTTGGCTCTCCCTTCACCTGTCAAGAATGATAACAGTTGTGAGAAGAACAAGCCCAAGGATTTTTATGCATGCAATTAAAACTGTACTGGGGAGTCCAGGTTTTTGATTCATCCATGGCTTTCTACATTATTCTATCACCAAAGAACGCTCTACTTTAATATCTAAAAACAATGGGAGAAAGGGAATACCAGGACTTTTGCACTTCCAAAATCACACAGCTTGACTTGATGAGTATGGGGATTAACCTGGCACAACATGTGAGTACCATTGAATAAAGTCCATATATGATGGCATTCAAAAAGATGGGAAAAACAGAGAGCTTTTGGTACAAACCAAGAGATTCTGTGGCTTAATATCCCTGTGGCATACTCCTATGCCTCCATGAATATATGCCAAAGCTCTACAGATCTGTCAAGAACAAAAAACAAACAAAGTGAAGTTACCAATAGAACTTCTTGACCTAACATTACTCGCTACTCTTAAAAGCCTAGACAGCTTTGCCTATATATCATACATGTTAGATCATAGCTCCAACATGAACATCTTTGTAATTTCAACATTACTTTTGTTAGTTAAAATTTGGTTTCAGAAGAACACCTCATAACGAGTGATTTAGACAAACAGTCATTGACGTGAATCATCAGAAGAGGAGCCAAAGAACACTACACCTGATACGTATAGAGCTTGACATATATCATTGGCATCCGCTGATTTGCCTTGCTATAGTGTTTTGTCACACGATAAACCGTCTCAGGTACATATTCGAGCACCAGATTTAAGTACAGCTCATCCTTATCCGTGGTTGAAAAGAAGCAGTGCTTGAGTGCAACAACATTAGGATGATCAAGAAGACGCATAGTTTGCAGCTCACGGTTTTTATATCTCTTGTCTTGCAAAACCTTCTTGATTGCAACAGTTTCTCCAGTTTCAAGGCACTTAGCCTGCAAAAATAGAACAATCAAAGCATCACTAGCTTGTTAAAGCAATAGTCAAGAAAGGTCATTGCTTCTATTACTATAAATCACTTTTTAATCCATACATAAGTTGTAACTGTACTTGAGGAATTACCTGAAAAACAATACCAAACGAGCCCTGACCAACAACACGCTCTGCCATATAACTCACAGTCTGCATTAAGAAATGGAAATGATGTGAGAATTATGTATATCAGCGTCTTTGACAAAAAAATTATGTATCTGCAACATGTAGATAACTAGCACTTCCATTGATTAAGTTCCTAGCATATTGCACTTGGGTTAACTTAGCACCTACTTTGCAATGATCACATATCATGCCCACACATTTTCTATGTACACTACAGCAGCACATGCTCAAGGATTCCACAACCAAAATCATAAACTCACTTACTTCTGTATTTAACTCCCGTAATTAGAATATGGCACTTTTGATTTTCCCTGACCGACTTTTGTAACATAAATGAACTACTATATTCATCTAAACAACGGCAACTGAATTACGGTTACGAAAACTCATCAAAATATACCTGTTTAGGCTGACCATTTCGACCACCGATTGTCGTCACAATAATGTGGCCAGTTTCGGTTCCATTCCCATTCACAACAGCTGCTTCGATTTCCTAACACAAAAAATTGTTTCAAAATTAAAATACCGTCAACAATTCAACTAAACACAAAACTAACAACACTAACTAATATAACAACCATTTTTCACTTTACCTTCTCGTCCTTGATCTTCATCTCGTTAATTTCCTCCGGTAACTTATCAGCAAACCTTGCATTGTCAACACTCGAAGCAGGCGGTGCTGCTGGAGCCGCCGTACCAGCTGAAGCCATCGATCTCACCGCACTTGGGACAACCAAAACCCCGTCGTTTCCAATTCCTACTAGAGCTTCACAACCTCAATTCAAAAAAAAAAAAATACGAAATTAATAAAATAAAATACGAAACTGTAAGCAAAACGCATAGCTCAAACCAAAGCTGAAGCCACTACTAAACTCACACCTTAAAACAACCACAACGTCGTCGTTTCGCAGATTCAACCGGAGCTCACTGAGCTTCAACACCTGAATATATTCAAACAAACACAAATATATACATAAAATCAGAAATTAAGAGAGAAAGAAAAAGCTAAAAGAAAACTGAGACTCTGTGAAAAATCCGCTCACATTTTACGAGCTCGGGGATCGGAGCAAAGCTAAGCTGAGAGAGAGAGAGAGGAACCCTAGCGATTTTCTTGAGGCGATTAAAAAAGCGAAGAGAGAGAGTGTGAGCGAGTCGAGTTTGTCTTTGTAATTTCAAGGAGGTTTTGACCGAGTGAAGACCACTCTCTCCCTCTCTCTCTTTGGATGCTCCGTGTCTTTCTGCATTCTGTAGAGAGCGGGACCCGACGAGTTTTATCAAATTTAGTTAGGGGGGGTAGTTGGAGTCCGTTTTATTTTGACCTGGCTTGTGCCACGTGGCGCTGCCTGGGGATGGTTTGTTGACGTCACTCACGTCAGCCGCAGAGAAATAATGGTTGGGAAAATATGAAGAAAACAAATGGAACGATGAAGCTTTGGTTTGAAGAAGAAAGTGATGATGCTTTGTTTGATAATGTAATTTGATGATAGAAATCTGATTAGTTTGGTAGTGTACTTTATGTCTTTATCAAAATAATCTTTAGTTATGTATTTTGCAAGTATTCTTTTAGTTTGTTCAAAACAATAAATATCTTTGATTTTCAATATTCAACTTTGTAACTGCAAAGTATTAATATTTAGTCTTTCATATTTAGTATTTAGTGATTTTCTTTAATATGATTTTCTCGGTCAAAATACATTTTCATAGCAATGATTTATAAAGATTCAATTTGTAGGTAGGTTTAAAGAGTATGCTAGCTATATATATATTTGATATTTTTGCCTATTAGTGCTATGGGATTCGGCACTATGACAATGAATACACTTGTTATTGTGGGAGTTTTTCTTTCTCTATTGTCAATGCAAATTTCAGTAGAGTGCATATCGATTCCTAAACCCGAATCAATCATTGGGGTCGATGAGGTCAAAAGTTACCTAACAATCTATGGTTACCTAACTCCAGACTCCAAGTTAGAATCTGGACTGACTATGTTTCAAAAGATTAACCATTTGAATGTTACAGGAAAGCTTAATTCTGAAATCATTGATCTTATCAAAACTCCGCGATGTGGAATGTCTGATCACAACCTAATAAGCGGAGTTGAAACAATCGTTGCATTTCGCGAATATACATGGCCATCTAACAAGATGCATCTCAAATACAAAGTGATCCACGGAGCTCCAAGCGATGTTAGTGACTCTGATTTGTTGGAAGCATGTATTCAAGCATTCACCATGTGGGCCAATGTTTCCAAGTTCACATTCGAACTCGTCGCACAAACGTCACCATCTGACCTTACCATCAGTTTTCAACGAGGTGATCATGGAGATACTACGCCATTTAAAGGCAAACTCGCGCACGCGTATTATCCAACAGATGGAAGGATGCATTTAGATGCAGATAAGCATTGGAGTTTGACGCCGTCACATAAAAAAGACCAGCCGGATCTGTTGTTCATTGCCATGCACGAGATAGGACACCTTCTTGGAGTTCAACATATATCAAATAAAAACGCAGTTATGTATCCGTATTATAAAGCAGAACATCCAAGAGTTTTGACCCCTGTTGATATTGCTGCTATAAGGGCACTCTACCCTTGAGACGATCATCATTCTAAATATGCCATTACAATGATCCATAATGTATTAATTTGTAAAAAAATTATTATCTCGAAACTAATCCAACTCTAAATAAATCAGTAGAGAGTTATTAAAATTCTATAATATAAATACTTTTTGTTTAGCATGAATTAGTTTATATTGCTTAATTCGGTTTGCAATTAGTTTACATGCGTGGGCTCCGCCAGGTCGCACGTCCTCTGCAGCGAGCAATCGTTGCTCGTGCTGTTGCTCGTCCGTTTGGTCAACCACCAGTCGCCGAACCTCTTCTTCGTCGCTGCACCCTTCAATATTGGTTGCTCGTGCTATTTCCGATGGGGGCCGTCGATTGCTCCTCCCATATGCACACCTTATTCCTGGTGGGGGCCGCTAATTTGCTCCTCCTATCACAGGTGTAAATAGGAGGAGCAATCTGCGGCTCCCACCGGAAATAACACGAGCAACCAATTTGCGAACGTGTAGCAGTGGAGAAACTGTGCGGCGACCGGTGGTTGACGAAGAGGACAAGTAGCCGGACGAGCGATCGTTGCCGCAGAGAATGAGCAACCTTGTGGATCCCACACACGTGGGTGACGCTAAGTTGCGTGAGATTTTTTTTTTCTGTTCGACGCGTGTAAAAGTAAAAGTGTATTTTTTTTTACGGTAGATTTTTTTTACAGTTGCATTATCAACCAATCACGTCTCGCCACGTAGCCCAGCCAGTAGCTCTCTTCTCTCCCAACAAGCAACTCGATCTGAGCCATTGATTTTGATTCCAAAATTCAATCCGACGACCCAGATTAAACAAAACATTATTTTTTTAAAAATTAAAATTGACAAATAAACATCTAAAATTCATAATAAATAGTTAGTGTCCGAAAAATTCTTACGAGCTCGTAATAAAATACTCTATAACTTTCATAAAGAAAATATAATTAACTTCGTATATGAGAAATAGTGGATTTTAAAAGCTCGTATTTACAACAAATTCGTCATCAATGGTAACGTTATAATCGTGTAACGACAAAATTAACAAACACGTGTCGTCTAGTTATTAATCGAATATCTTACCAAAAAAAATAATTTAAATCGATTAATAGTAATAGGAGGTGCTACATTTTTGCACCGCTGCACAAAAAACATGAACTGCACCTCATATTCGATGAATAGTGACTACACCTCCTTAAATAAGAGGTGCAAGGGACAATAAAAAGTACACACCGATAGAGGTCCTTACCATTATCTAACCTAACAATATTGACCGTAGAATTTAACAGTGCCAATATCACTTATTTTTTTTCCTTTTTCTTTATTTCTCGAGACAAACTCCTCCTATCCCTTATCATCGCGGCCTCTCTCAAAATCTCGCAGCCTCTTCTCTCTCTCTCTCTCAAGCATCTCGTCCAGAGGCTAAACTCCGCGACGAAATCAAAACTAGATCTCACAAACTTAGTAAAACGATGTGAAATCAGGCGGTGTCGCGGCGGAATTGTCGAGGTTAGCTCGTCCTCTGCCGCAACAGATGCCGAAGGAGTGGCTGGGCGTCGTCGCCGACGATGCGATCCAGGATGGGCGCGCGGCGAGGCAACCCGTTCGAAGCTATAAGGTTCTCTCTCTCCAAAATCAATTGAAAGATCTCATACTTCATTCTTTTACTTTATTTGTTTTCCAATTCGGATTTGGGGAAGAAATTATAGCAACGTATATAAAGTTATAGACTTGATTACTTGGGAAGATTGTAGTTTAAGCGAACAAAATACTAATTTTTTCAGAGGCTGCTGAAGATTGTTTCCCAAGATTGGAAGTTTAGCTCTTTTTTGAAGCTTGGAGTTTAATGAGAGTGACTGAATTTTGCAAAAAATTGAAGTTCTGTGCTTATATGGTGCTTACAGGTATGGGAAGGAAGTTTGCGATACAATTGTGGCGAAATTCCTCACGGGGAGGCCGAAGACGGTGGAAAAGGCTCAGGCTTCGTTTATGCTTTGGGTCGAATTGGAGGCCGTGGATGCTTTTTTGGTAAGTTATTCTCTTTGTTTATTACTGTTTTCACATGCACAGAGTTTGGTAGGTGCAATGCGGTGTAATGCAATATTAGTGGTAGTAGTAGGCTGTAGTGGGGATGTTTCTGGTAAATGGATAAGGTATAGATTGCTTAGTAATAGTAGCTAGAGTGAAATTTGATGCGTTGGAGGTTGTTTCCGTGAAGTGGATCATACCTAGGAGTTGTTGTCATAAAGTTGGCTCTTTGTTACGGAACTCCCAATGACATGGGAATGATGGGATGAATATGAATCAGGTGCTAATGTTCTTTTAAATGAGGTAATAGTCGTAATACAATCAGGTTATTTATAAATAGGATAGGATGTTTTCCTATTTGTTTTCGGAGCTTAGCTTTGAGGAACTATATGACAAAGGATAGTACAAATATTGCTTTGGCCTTATACATTGTACAATGCCCTTCATATCTTAAGTCAGTTGTGATTGATGATGTTTGTAGGGGTGAAAACGGAGAGCTGAGATTGGGAATTAGATGAGCTGTTCCAAGGGTTGATGAGATAATAGTTTTCAAGGAGATGATCCACTGAGGATAATATTGGCGGATGTACTGTCATGCAAACAGGGAGGTACAGTGGCCAGCATGCTCATAGATGTGCGTGGTTTTTGGGCACATGACAACAGAGAAAATCTTTTGCAAGAAGAAGCATAAATACTCATTGACTGCTAACAAGCTTGGTACTTTTTTGTTTTGACAAAAGAATACTGTTTTGTATTCCTTGTAGAATTGAGTTGTGGCGAAAATAGAAAAGAAAAAAAAATATAGTATTAGTATTTTAATTTACATTAAAACTTCGATAAATTAATAACTTCAGGACTGACAAAATTTATTAATTTAGCGAGGTTATTAATTAACCGTGTATTAAATTAATACTCAAGTCCCCAAGTTGGGACCGACAAAAAAAATATTATTTTAACGACCTTATTAATTAATCGAGTATTAAATTATCGAAATTTTACGTTAAACAAATATAATTCCAGATTTCAAAGTTGTTATCATATTTTGCCACAGTGAATACAGAGTTGTAGAACTATATATTGAAGTGTAATCCTTAGATATTGAAAGATCACATAACTTTTGGTTTGATACTAAAAATCCTAAAGCTTTCATTCAGGAAAAAAAACCTTAAAGCGTGGACTGTCGAACCAAGAAGATCAAAACCCAAAAAAAATATATATTCTAAGTTGATCCTTTAGACTTGAAAAAGTAGAACATTGGAGTTAAGTTGGATACCTTTGTACAACTTCAAGCTCTCTAAAATTGGAGAGAGAGAAAGTGGAAGATAAGATGATAATAGAGAAAAACAATCTATCTCCAAAACAAAGAAAATGAAAAAAGGAGTAATTTTGGCCCTCTATTCAATCATACGGTCAACATTGTTGGATTAAGTGTAGTAAGGACATCCGTTAGGAGATGATCCGAATCGATGCAATATATATGTAGTTAATAATTCATTAAGAAACTAATATATATCCCTAACCAGTGGACACTAAATTGCTAATACCACGGCGCGATCATTGTTGAAACCAGATGCATATGACTAACTTTATATTTATTTTCAATTTCAAACATTGCGGCTAGTACTAGAATTGAAGTTGTTGATTAGTTATGAGTGTTTTTTTTTCTATTGCTTCAGGTCCCTTTGAGCAGCAGTTGTGTACTACTTTACAAACACAAATGCTTAATTTTATGGAAGAGCTTGGAAGAAGCAAAAGCACGGGTGCATAGATAAGGTGGAATTTGATTGGTGTTAATCGAGACCTCTCTCCATCTAGATAGATCTTTCTTCGAACATTAGAGAACCTCGAGCGCGACTTTTACTTAATTAGTGGCTAATTATAGCCTATTTCATCACGAGAGGTTAGAAATTTAAGTGAGTTCAATTGGATCGAGCAACACGAGAGTTAATGAGTTTGGATCAAGCAACAGATTAGTACATGATCAGTTCTTCCAAAGTATGGGCTCCATATATTTACGTGAGGGATTAATCGATCCGTGACAACTAAAATATGAATCAATTGACTACAACATCATGACTAATGACGACAATTAAGTGTTGTATCAAAATTATGTGCGAGTACTATTTTGTCTCTTGATTAACTCTAGCTACTACTTTCTTAACAAGTAACAATTGACTCTGCCAAAACCCTAACCAGTACAATTACAATGATGCCAAGAAATGAATCGAAGAAAAACATGCAGGCCAACACAAAAGACAAGATCGAAATCGAAAGACGCCATGCATGTGCACGTACGTACGTATATGCATATATGATATCAATCCCTTTCCTTTCTCTATAGATTTCAAAGAACATGCAGCTGCTTGTTTCAAAGGTAAAAGCCAACAATGTCGCTAATTATTCTGACATTACCGTCCGTAATTTATGTCCTTTGCTCCCTCTTTGAATCAAGAAAATTCCATTCAATAAAAGGTTGAAAATCTTCTTTCAATAATTTTGCCATGTCTTCTGCCGCTTCTAATGGCTTCCAGGCCAGTCATGATGCTTCCCGTGGAAAAATCATAACTAATTATGTTCCCTATATATATGTTGTGGTTGTGCGATTATTTTAATTTTCTATTCGAAACACCATATTATATATCGAACATATAACAAATATGATCTTTAGAATGTTGATGATACCTAACTATTTAGGACTTCAGCAAAGATGGTATCACGTCTGAGTATTGGAGACCATGATTATATGACTACAAAACCTAACTTTCATATCTAATAATCTAATACAATATCCTTCATCATCCAGACTAATCCTCATGTACTCTTGCCAAATATAATCATATATGTAAGGATGATGATCTTACAAGACACTTGGTTCACTAAGAACTTGACACCTACCACCAACTAGAACAAATACGATAATTAAGTCTTTTAAGTGTTTACAAACTTAGAATAAATACTCAATCATTGAGATTATCAGCTTAAAATTTAGAGATACTTAATATGTCAACTTCTTCCTAGCATGCATGTGAATAATATTGTAAAGGAAGCGACTGGCGGAATGGTACGCTTCAATTATATATAAAAGGCAAAGTACAACGAGATTTATTAAATGGCAAGAAAATGTACTCACAGGAAGAAATAAGTGTTTGATAATGGAGTTTATATATACATGCATCAGCTAAATAAAATTATATGCTGTGAGTTAGCTAGTTGGCTGGTCAAGGAAGTTTTCTGTTGGAGTATTTTTGTTTGTTATGGTAAAATTTAAAGCATGTGATATAAGTGAAACGGTGGAATTAGTCCTATAATCATAAAAGAAAGTGGATCCTGGAAGTTGAAAAAAATAAAAGAAGACAAATAGAAATTAGAAAGCCTTGGAAGGTATAAACTTGTCGTTGTTTAACTGTAGGTTCATGTGTGCAGATAGTGCTATGAGCTCTGCCAATATATATGTGATCCTAGTATATAATCCTTCAAGTCTCAAACCATATACAAACCAAAGCCTCATTGTTTCTGAAACAAATTAAGATGAGTACTTTCAACCTAAGTAGCATAGCATTGATCTTGCTTATTGCATTTGCTATTTGGTCTTCGAGCTTGTTGGAGACTTGTGAAGCTAGAAAAGGCAAGCATCGCCAATGCAGGCAAAGTCAAGGCGGTGATAGGAGTTATGTCGGTCGTCGTCATTGCCATTCTTCACGGCAGACGGTGTCTGCACTGAAGAGTAGTGACGGTTATGTGACACAAGAAGGTACCGCAGTGAGCGCAGCGCAGAAGAATGGCGGCGCCGTGTACAATGTACTAAACTACGGCGCTAAAGGCGATGGAAAGGCAGATGACACTAAGGTGATCCATTGCTAGGTTTAGACTATCGCAATTTCCATATGCTACAATATTGGTACTACTATTTGGCATGTGCACTAATTTCTTGCATTGCAAGGCAGGCGTTCCAAGCAGCGTGGGCAGCAGCGTGCAAAGTGCAAGCATCAACCATAACTGTCCCCTCCGGTTCTGTCTTCCTCCTTAAACCGATCTCTTTCTCTGGCCCCAATTGTCAAACAGACATTGTGTTTCAGGTAAACATTTCAGTTCTTGTTCATAGTTGCAGCCTTCAAGTACAAGCTTAGCTAGAATTATGCTGATATGTACGTCTATTGGTATGTTGACTATGTTCTGATGCAGTTAGATGGAAAGATCATAGCTCCGACAGGCGCGGCGGCTTGGGGTTCAGGCCTTCTTCAGTGGATTGAGTTCACAAAGCTTCAAAGGCTTACGATCAGAGGTAAAGGTGTTATCGACGGACAAGGCTCGGTTTGGTGGAATGACTCGCCCACATACAATCCTACACAAGAAACATCAGATTCGGTACTTAACTACTCTAAAATGGTTATGTCAAGCCAAAAACAAGGCCGGCCAGTAGCTTAAACAGACTCAAAATTGTCTCATTTCTAATCCTAGTGAAACTACTAATACACTTTTCATGTCAATATCTTACGCAGCAGACAGACAGTTACAGTAGTAAAATGCCAAGCACAAAACCAACGGTACTTAGACTACTTACCTAGCCACCTTTCAACTCCCTGGTCCTTTTATGATGTTGCCAACTTACACATAGGACTGATCTGATCAATTTGCTCTTACAAACAGGCGCTTAGGTTCTACGGCAGTAACGGCGTGACGGTCACTGGCATAACAATTCAAAACAGTCCTCAAACCCATCTCAAGTTCGACGCCTGCACTAACGTACAAGTTTCTTCGGTAACTGTTTCGTCCCCAGGCGACAGTCCCAACACCGATGGCATCCACCTTCAAAACTCCCAAGACGTTGTCATCTCCGGCGCTAGTCTTGCTTGTGGTAATTTTCAACACCTGAGGGGAATCATAACCTTTGATATAAATATACTCAACTACTAATAATAGAATGTTGACAAGCAACATGTATATATAAAAATCACAGATAACAGATAACCTCCACAGATCAAGGGAATTCTATAACGACAAGTATTTATATATGTTGTGCAGGAGATGACTGTATATCAATACAAACTGGCTGCTCAAACGTGTTCATACACAATGTAAACTGTGGACCAGGACATGGAGTCAGCATTGGAGGGCTAGGGAAGGATGGGACCAAAGCTTGTGTATCAAACATCACTGTTCGAGACGTTAAAATGCACAATACACTTAATGGAGTCAGAATAAAGACCTGGCAGGTATATATATACTCCTTAGATCAAACCACACATACCTAACTGTAAACCTCAAGCTAGTTGTAAGCTAGGCTCTAATGGTTTCATACTGCTACAGGGAGGATCAGGGTCAGTGAAGAATGTCATGTTTGCAAACATTCAAGTTTCAGAAGTCGAATTCCCCATCATGATTGACCAGTACTACTGTGACAAGAGCCATTGCGCAAACAAGACTTCGGCTGTGCAAGTTTCGGGTATAAACTACGTAAACATTCAAGGAACTTACACATCCAAATCTGCACATTTCGCTTGCAGTGACAGCACGCCGTGCACTGGTGTGTCCCTAGACACCATAAACCTGAAATCGGTTCAATCAGGGAAGCATTTGTATGATCCTTTCTGCTGGGAAGCATATGGAGACCTCAAAACTAACACTGCGCCTCCGATTAATTGCTTGATGAAAGGAAAGCCATATTCGAGCAGCAGCACAGTTCAGTCTCAAGCTGGTGGTTATTCTTGCTAATGTTAGCCCTTATGTAATGTAGCTTGAACAAGTATTATAGACAGACTTATAGGGGGAGATTCTACAATGTGCCGCCCACCGGTGTGCACCCAGTTTGTTAAGTTTACAGGACTATAGCTAGGAAAGATAGATTTATAGTACGTATATGGCCGCAGAAATTATTCATCTTAGGATCTCTGCTTGTTTCTGAATGATAGTAAAAACTGTAGTGATCTATTATAAGTGATTAGCTTTATTGTTGTGTTTTTGCATGATGAGCTGATAAGCAGCAAATACAGTGAGTGATAAAAAATAGAATTAAAATAGAACAGCAGCACCAGCAAGAATAACAGAATACTTACCTCAAAGGCTTATACTTTGAAGGGCGAATTTCGAATTCTGAGGCAGCTCCCAAGTCCCAACTTTTGCACATCTTTGAGGTTGGAAGCATTTGTACCTATATCACCATTTAAACAAGGATAGTTGTAGCCAAAGCCCCTATTATCAGCAATGTGTTGTTTTTCATGTCATAGTTATCAAATGAGTTTTGACCTTATGATTTTGTATACTTGAGCACTACGAGTCCTTCATCGGCGACTACATAGCGCACCAGTTATACGTCTGTGCTGTATTGATCAGAGTAATGTTAGGAAGGATGTTTCCGCTATGGTCACTAGTAGCAAGGATGTTTCCGCTATGGTTATGTAAACAACAAGGTGGTAGCACCAGCATCACCACTGATTTCCTCTGTATAAAGCTTTTTAAGTCTCTAACATGGTTACAACAATTACTAAGAGAGCAGTACATCTATAAAGATTTTTGATAAGGATAATAAGAGTGAAATACAGTGTCTTTGCGTGTCTATGAAACCCTATAGTACTTATGATTTCCCAAAACCAGCAGCAGCCTTCATCTTTATCCTTTTACGCGCTTCAATTCTCTCAGGACTAGGAAGTTCTGTCTTATCCTCATACTTCTTCTCTAATGCCTGTAATTAGTTGATACAATGTTAAAATTCAGTGATTTCGATCTCAGATTCAAGGGAAACCCATTTCAATTCTATGAATTGATAGAAGTCCCTCGGATGCAATACAGACAAAAAGTCTCCCTTAACAACATATTTTAAGAGAATATGGATCCTCAAGTACTAAAGAAAACGAAACGGGAAGTTTTTAGTTTCAATTAGTAAGGTGGTTCAGAGCCTATTATGAGATAAGTGATTTGGAGGTATCATTGCTCAATACCCACTTACTAACCTGTAGCTGTTCCGAAATGCTTTCAAGAACTCCTTCAGTCATACGATCAAAGAAGAGAACACCCTGTAGATGAAAGTAACCAAATAAGAGTGATGCTTCTCATGTTATAAAAACCTCTTGAATTCCAAAGTTCGCAGCCGACAAACAATGACAGATAACATATCAGACTTTTCCTCTCAATACTCACAAAGGAAAACCATAAACAAGATGCATGAAGGCTACTTAGTCTTCTCATCCAATACTCAGGCATGTCCGCAGATGCTATTCTGCCACAACCAAATGCGACAATTTTTCTCTTACTCCCTCACTGATAAGTAACCTGATCAGCTGTACAGTATTATAATACATCTTCCTTAATTGTTTCTATAACAAGTTGGTAATAACAATATGGCTGGCAATAATTGTGATTATTCTACAGTTAACCTATGTCAAGTACACTTCAACAAGTCATACTCAAGCATCATCATTATAGCTTACTTGACACCATTTTCCACAAGAGCTAAGATCGACTATCATTCTATTAAGCTCACAAGTGAGTATATCTCATAAGACTTAATTGTGCGTAGCACAGTGACCGACAATACTCCTTATCAAATTAAAAGGTCATCACACAAAGAACTCTAGCAGTTAATTCTGCAACTCATCTAACCCCTATCATGTATCACTTGTTTAAGATAACTCGACTGAAACTTTAGTAAGAATAGAGAGCAGAACCTGCAAATGGTCAAATTCATGCTGGAACACCCGCGCAGGAAGACCCGACAAGTTGACTGTAAACCTCGCCCCATTGACATCCCTTGCATCTATTTTCACAGATTCCGGTCTCTAAAATCCCCAAAACACAGTCAGACCACCAAACTTACATTCCACACTAAAAACATATCAAGCAACTCAACCTCAAATTTGCACAAAAAATGTAAGATCAAAGGGACGAAACATCACCTGAACATCAGCATAAATCCCTGGAAACGACAAGCACCCCTCTTCAAATAGCCGAGTCTTCTGCGAATATCTACTCACTCTTGGATTCACAAGCACAATCTCCTCCCCTTCGCCGCGCTCCCCCACCGGATTAAACACCATAAGCTGCACATTCAGTCCAACTTGCGGCGCCGACAGCCCAATCCCATCAGTCCTGTCAATCAACACCCAAAAAACCATTTCCAATCAAAAAGTTTTAATCTTTAAAAAAAAACACCAAATGAAACACAAATTTCAAACTCACTTGTACATTATATCAAACATTTCATCAACTAGCTTCTTCAAATTATCATCAAAAGTATCGATTCTCTTGTTCTTGGCTCTCAGTATCGGATCAGGATACTCCACAATTCTCAGAGGCGTCTCAAACTCAACGTCAGCAGCTATCATTACAAATCAATATAAGCACTACTTAACTTAACTGAGCAGATAAATATGAGTCCTTTCGATAAAGTATGAGTCTTTAGTTTTAGTTCGAGTTTACTTACGAGTAGCAACTTGGTCTTCTTTGACTGAGAAGCCTCGTTTGGCGTGGACCGGAGTGAGGAGGCGGTTGGTTGTTGCGGCGGAGGAGGAGAGAGTGTTGAGGCGGTGGTGGAAGATGGCGGGAAAAGTTGTTGGGCGGCGGAAGAGAGATGATGAGAAGATAATGGCTTGGTGAGTGGAAATAGACTGCAGCCAAGCCGCACAAGCCATTGTTTGCCTCTTGCAAATTTACGTAACACTAAATATTCATAGATATACAAAGCCGGCCCCGGGTATAGGCCCAGTAGTTACTGGCTTGTGCCTACTCCCAAAATTTAATCAATTCATATATCTAAAATAAAATATACATTAAAAATGTATTACATACATAAATGACGTAATTTTTTTGGATTATAGAGAGATACCTGCATCAAAGAAATCAAAGATAAACTAAACAAACTAAAGTATGAGCCCCAACAAATTAAAATAAATTAAGTTGAAGAAAACCATTCATTCTTATCCAGTTTTTTTCTAAATCTCTTCTTACCAAATTTCTTTCTAAAACTCTGGTAGTCTTGCAGTTCTATTTGCACTTTTGCAGATACTTCTCTGTCTCAATTCTCAAATTTATAAATATTTGAATTTATTCTTCAACACTTATAATTCATGATTTTTGCGCATATACAAAAGAATTTCTCTATATGTATAAGGGTCCCAACAAAATTTCGCCCAAGGCCCACTAAAACTCAAGGCCGGCCTTGTAGATATATATGTACTTTTTGCAAAAATGTCAAATTTCAAATGATTCACTACTCTACGTGGAGGGATCATAATGGAAGTACGTTAAACACTTTTCTAAACTCACCAAATTCTCTTCTTCTTTAATTGTTGGTTTTGTAACTTTTACGTCATCAGATAGAAGTGCTAAAAATTGACACAAATTTTGATCGAATTAATATAATTAGTATATCGCCGAGAAACATAAAATGACAAAAATAGTCAGTTTAATACAATCGAAGAGGCGTGAAGATGAGAAAAGATAGTCCAATCAATACAACATAATTAGGACTCATTAGTATGAGTTCTCAATTTTCTTACTCAAAATAACAATGTGGTGTAATTTTGCGTACTTAAACTTTAGATGATGGATTCAAATCACATTCACGTTATAATGTAGAGTAAAGTTGTTAAAACGACGCCGTTCTGTTCTGATTTTCTGAACAAAAACAAAAAAAAAAGTAAAAAGAAAAAGAGAGCGAAAAGAAATAAAAATCTCGCGGCTCTGTTCTGTTTGGCTCCTCCTCTCATTTTTAGATCCTCTTCGATACTTTGTTCGTCCAGGTAATCTCTCTCTCTCTCTCCTATCTCCTCAATCAGATTCGAATTCTAGATCCGCTCCATCGATCTCGTTCATTTTCCCTCTCCAATCCGATTGAATCGATTCGATTTCCACTCGCTCTACGAATCGCAAAAACCTAAGTGAAGCTTTTGATTTTTCTTTTGGCAGCAAAAATGGGGCTGTCGTTCACGAAGCTGTTCAGTCGTCTCTTCGCGAAGAAGGAGATGCGAATTCTGATGGTCGGTCTCGACGCCGCCGGTAAGACCACCATTCTGTACAAGCTCAAGCTCGGCGAAATCGTCACCACTATCCCTACCATCGGTAATTTCGATTATCTCATCTCTCTCTGTTAATTTAAATATTCAGATCAAAAAATTTCACTGTTAGGTTTGTAGTTTATTGTTCGTGTGAGTTAAATTGTGAGTTTGTGATCATTTGTTGCTGTTGAGATGGCGAAAAGGTTTCGTCGAAATGTTGAGTTGTGAGAGTTTTTGTTTGATTTTGCAGGATTTAATGTGGAGACTGTGGAGTACAAGAACATCAGCTTCACTGTGTGGGATGTTGGAGGTCAGGACAAGGTAAATATGTTTTGTTAGAATGAGTTTTGTGTAGTTTTCGATATGTGTGGAATGGTCTGTTTGCATTGTGAGTGAGTGAGTGATGTATATATTGTTTTGGTTTGAATGCAGATCCGTCCATTGTGGAGGCACTACTTCCAGAACACTCAAGGTCTTATTTTCGTGGTGGATAGCAATGACAGGGATCGAGTTGTTGAGGCGAGGGATGAGTTGCACAGGATGTTGAATGAGGTAAGTTGCATGGATACTCGTGTCTTGCTATTCTGGCTTGTTCATTACTTGAATATGTGGGATTCGTGTTAACTGTTAAGTTTCTAAGGTTCCGCAGTTGCCCACTCACTTGCTATGTTATCTTGTGTTTATGTCAATTTGTTGTGGTTGTCTTACCTGAAAGGCTGAAACTAATGAAAGCATTTAGAACCTTGTCTAGGAATGTTCTAGTTGCTTTTAGAACTGGGATTTTAAAGGTCTAATGTTGATCTGGTTTCAGGATGAACTGAGGGATGCTGTTCTTCTCGTGTTCGCAAACAAACAAGATCTTCCTAATGCAATGAATGCTGCAGAGATCACTGATAAGCTTGGTCTTCATTCTCTCCGTCAACGTCACTGGTAAGTTCCTTCATAATTTTTCAGTCCATTAGTGAATTGTTCTTTCATGCTGGTAACTACCTGTCTACATAACTTATGATTTGACAGAGTTGAACAAACTGATGTGAATTGGGTTGGAAGGATATCTCTCTTTTGTTCATCATTGAGTTTACTTAAATGGTTCTCTTAGTTTAGAACTCGAAAAATGAATGCATCAAATTCAAACTAAAGGAAGTAGGAACCTGATGTGATGTTACCTTAAACACCATGTAAAGATCTCAGACATATTGAAGGATCTAACATAGTATGTCTAGAACAGTTGAACTGTTACTGATATTATTGATGTGCTTTCTCAGGTACATTCAGAGCACCTGTGCTACCTCTGGAGAGGGACTGTACGAGGGATTGGAGTGGCTTTCCAACAACATTGCTAGCAAGGCAAGTTCACCAGACCTAATCTGTGATAAATAGTTGGCTTGTCTTGTTGCTTTACGCTGCAACATTTTCCATTTATGGCTTCATAAATAATCTGCAACCTTCTCTCCCATACTATTTAATTTAGTACATCACAAATATGTCACCATGATACAGTCATTTGCTGTTTTTGCACTATTCGTCAATGCTGAATTTCTGACGACCTCCTTCCCTTCATTAACAGGCATAAGAGAATGAAGAGCGCGGTTTGCTTTGGAGATTCTGGGGGAGGATAGTTTTGGTTTGTTTCCAGTGAATGTTATAATAGGAGAATGTTTTGACGGAGTACTTTTTATGGTTCGGTGTTGTGTATTGCTACGTTTAGCTATACTATCTAGCAGTAAACAGAGTTTGCTAAACTAAATACTATGTTACAGTCCTCTTTAAGCATGAACCTGTATCATGTCTGTACAACTCTTTTTTTTCTCTTCATTTGTGGCCGAGCCTGTCCAGTGCACCACATAGAGCCCAGAGGTTAGACGGAGTTTTCTTCTTTTGGGTTATGTAGAATTGTAGGGTTTCAATGCCCAATGAGAGATACATGTCCAGCACAGCCCAACTTTGTTGAGTGTGAATTGATTCCTAACCCACCAAGAGAGAGAGTAAAAGATGTTTGACGAAGAACAAAAATTGATGCCACATGCAAAGATCCTCACTAATTTGAGTCTCTTTGAACTTGGGATGCTCTAGCTTTGGCATCGTATCAATCCACATAGGCATAAATAGACTAAAGAGAATGGACAGAAGTGAAAAACACTTGCAAATTTTCGTATATGATGAGTATATATAATTGGTGTACGATGATTTCTTATCAATTTTTTGTGGAAACCGGCACTCACCGTGTAATTTTCTAGAAGATAAGAATTGATACTATCTCAATTGTTTATCTAAATGGCCGGTGCTTTAAAAGTTAAGCATTATTTTGATACTTGACTCATCTAGGTGCAAACATAAGATTTGGCCAAGAAAGTGATCTTACTCACACCATGATAAACACTTAGCTTCAATCAATTGATATGTCACTCGAACATAATTCGAAGCGTCATTAAATCCATAATGTGGGTATGTCCCTCTTTCAGCACCATTCCAATTTACATGGCTTTTTAAGACGAAGACATCTTTAGCTTATAAAAAACCCTAGTGGATGAACCACAAAATCATATGTGGTTAGCTGTGTTCTCACATGCCATGCCTCTAAACCCAGGATCATCATGGACGTGCTTTGGAAAGACTTGCCAAACCACGAACCCCTTCCATCATCCTTTGCTTTAAGCACTTGCTTCTGTCCAAGCTCAATTAGTTTCTGTATTTCCGGAACCAAAAACGTTCTTATAAAGAGGGTTCATTATGCCACTGTTTGGCCTTAAAAGAAGAAAAGGGCATTATGATATGTGTAAGTCGGGATCAATCAATGAACAACTACAAAATAGTACGTGCCTCCAAATAAATGTATACGACGTTTTCGCTATTATTCCTAAACTCTGATCTGTTTTCTGTTCTCTTCCTCTAAGCTCTTCGTTGTAAGCTTCACTTGGTGTCGACCATGTTCAATCACTAGAATCCTAACTTTGAAAAGTAACTTAATTAAAAGATTTATATATGGAGAAAATGTTCATGTAAATGTGATAATTTGTCAGTGAGTTGTGTCATGCATGTTGATGATTAGAATAAATTCAAAACATCAACTCGATTTTCACTAAAGTATGTAAACATAAGAATGATAAGATGGGCTAAAGGACAATGAGTGAAGAAACAAACTAGTCAAGGACGTAATGGCTTTTAGGGTTTCAGCCAGCTAAGTGATGGAGAGCAACATCATAGCTTTCCAATATTAGTATTGGTTCCAAATGACTTTCGTACGAAGTGTCAAATACTAAGTACATATTTGTATGCTTATTGCGCTGGGCAGGGGCCCTTTCTTGGTGCTTTCTGATTTAGTCGCGTAATGAGGGCTGAGTACTTGTACGTTAAACTCGCTCCCCTTTGGGTTAGGAACTAATTAGATCCCTAGATTTGTAAAATTTTCACTTTTGTATTCTCCTTGTCCAATAGAATCAAGATTTGAGGGATACTGATCCAGCACATGCAGATTTGTCCTGTCTTGATGACTTTCTTTTGTGGATAAAGCCAAAACGTAATGTCTTGTGCCATAGGAATTGGACAAAACGTAATTTCCAATTAGTTCGTTCTTTTCTGTTTTTGGTAACCTGATTAAATGCTTTGTAATTAAACAGTCGGCCAAATAACATTAGGGTTTAGGCCGGTATAGGCCAAGCTGGCCATTACTGATTTCATCGAATATCCTCTAGCTAGCTTTTGCTGCATTAGAAATAATCAAATCATTGAGCTCGGCTAATTATCCCAATTTATCGGAATTACTTTTCGTTTTCTATTCTAAATGATAATAGTTTTACTTAGACTAACCCATCGAGAGATTCGAGCTGTTTTGATTGGTATGCATGCAATGCATGAATAATTCATATATATAGGGAAACCTTTTTTAGGGTTCATCATAAAATCCATGTTTTCAAATATAGTTCACACTTGGTCATAATAATGCAGAAAACTACATGGAGGGGGACTGTTTGCATTTAAGTCGTCGAAGCAAAAACCACTTGTATACATGCTGCTCATAGACTATTGAGACGTAGTACTGTACGTGGTACCTTCTATAATGACTTAAGCACAGTACTTTAATAAAGATGAGATCGACATCTTTTCTTGGAGTTTCTTCACTTTCTTGCATATGATTAGGTCGAATCAGCTGTAGGGTTTCTTCTAACGGATGGATATGCTTTTTGTATTGGTGGCCAGAAAACAGAACAATTGACTTTGATCGATTTGAACATATGCAAAGGAAACTCGATCACTCACTAACTCCGATCCTACAGAGTCGGGGGTCGACGAATACAGTTTTCAATGAACTGGAACGCAAACCGAAACTATGCCGCAAAGACAAGAGAATAGTGTTTGATGAACTGGAACGCAAAGAGAACCCGTAGCTTTTCCGAACCCTAAGTTTTGTTTCACTACTCAAAGCAACTGGCAACAATAGTACGTACGTATGCGTACGTGATAGGCGGAAAACTACCTATCAAAAATAGTTTTTACTAATTATCTAAGTATGTTCAAAATATGTCAATGTAGTGCAATAAAATTAGAGGTCATTCCTGCAAAGGACCGATGAGATTAAATTCTTTAATTAAACGACTCTATACATTAATACCCGAAATCTGGCAGACTCGATCTACAAACGAATAATTAATATACTAAAATACTTAGACTCGACCTAAAATCACAAGAAAACACAAAAAAAAATAGACACAGTGTTGGACTACTACATAAATTTACAGATGATTATAAGATGATTTGGTTGGTAAATTAAATTGACAAACATGAAATACGAAACAAAAACAGGAAATTAAAGTTGTAGAAAATCAAATGGATTAAAGCGTTAGACACTTCTCTCCACCCTGGATAGTCTCAATCTATCCCAAACTCAAATCACACAACAATGAATGAATGTTTCCCATGCATGAGCTATGATTAAGTCGTATACATATTACACTCTCTTACTTAGCATGTTATCCGGATTGATTACCTGGCTTAACGTGATCTTAAACTAGGAGATATGGTACTATGATGGGTCCAAATCTACCTACCCTAAGTCATTACGATCCATAGAGTGTCTAAGAAACACCAAGACTTCTAGTGCTACTATGATATGTGCTCTTGCATGGTCATGTACACATTCAAGACAATAAATCCTACCATATGCATCTAAGTTTGTAACCAAAGAAACATATAATAGAAATTATCAATGATTTAATAGTGAAGAAATTCTCATCCAAAATTATGCAAATCAAAAGGGGTTCAAAATCGAAACATATCTAGGGCTTTGATCAGCCCCTAACTAAAGAAAACTAAACAAACCTATTACAGAGATGGAGAAGAATAGAAGAGAACAGAGAAAGAAGAGAGAAGAGAAACGTGAGAAAGAGAAGGAAGAGAGAAGAGGGAAGAGGAATCTGATTTTTATGTGTAATAAGGCTTATATCTTCTTGAATCCTCTTCCTTATAGGTTTGAGACTCTTGGAAGAAAAGTCATCCTCTCTTTTCTTTTATTGACTCTTGACTTTTATGACTTCTTATCACCAGCCACATCCATATTAATGGAAATTTTGAGCACAAATTCGTCCATGGGATTCTCGGTGAGATTTGGGCCTCAAAACATAAATTCTCGTCCAAAGTCGGATTTCCGAGCAAACTGACCTCTCGGTACTAATACAGACATAACTTCTTCTAGAAACATCCAAATCACGATCTGAAAGATATTCTAAAAACTAGACATCCGGAAACTTTTATGCATATGTAGATCACCATCTGTTCCCAGTTCTCTATCAAAGTTGACTGATTAACACAAGCAGATTTCTAACTTAAGATTTTAATCCTTCTTTTTCTTTCTTTCTTCTCATCCACTCCAAAATACTTATAAAACCACAACATAAACTAATATTACTGAGTGTTTTACAA
The DNA here is from genome assembly GCA_946800695.1 of Geum urbanum. Lineage (NCBI taxonomy): Eukaryota > Viridiplantae > Streptophyta > Magnoliopsida > Rosales > Rosaceae > Geum > Geum urbanum. The sequence goes on along the minus strand of OX327008.1, from coordinate 53,298,115 downwards.
AAGAATAAGTATATGAACATCAATAAATAACATGAATGTGTATATTTATGCACCGATCAGTACGTACTAGATAGAAGAAAGAGAGAGGGACGATGTTATTATGTCACCTCTGGTTTAATTTCATCAAGAACTTCCAACCAGCTGGGCACATGCGAACAAAAGAAAACGTTTCAAAGATACAAGCAAAGTCCCATGCATAATATTTAGCTAGTTTTAACCATATCATAGAGTGAGTCGAGTAGAATCGGGAAACTGTTGAAATGATACCCCAAGCTCGAAAGCTCGATCGACGGAAACAATTCCGTCACGAATTCACGAATTCATCGAGACTTTTAAAATATGCCGGAATTCTTGAACGACTCTTGCATTTTAAGCCCAAGTCCGTACATCTGCAAACAGCTGATCGATCACATCTAATCGAGCTTTATCTTATAGCCAGCAACAGAGATGCAAATTTATATGTATGATCTAATTTAGGGTTTAATTTTTGTTATATAGGCATAGGAATCTAGAGAGTAATTAATTGTACCCTAAAACTAAGAGCCAGTGCGTATTCTGTAAAAGTAGTTAATAACTTCTTGAAGAATAGGACTTGAACCATGCACTTGAACCATGCACGTGTTTTCTGGATTCGTATTTCAACTTTATTTTGATTTGGAGATGTATATTTCATACATGTTATCGGCTTACGTAGGAGTACATGTGTTTTGATATTCGCTAGCTAGCTGCAGAAACATAGAAGTTACAGATCGTATATACAGAATTTTGGTTCTGCCCTAAACAAGAAAGAAATCATGCATGCAAATATATATATCAATACATGTAATATATATGTAGAACTAAAAAAAGAAGAAGGACGTATAGTTAGGTCGAAAGCTTCTCTGCTTTCTAATTCTGATTAAGAGCAGTATTACAGAGGAAAAAACCATCTTAGGCTCCCTCTATAAAAACCCCCAGCTACCTCATTAGCTCTGATATGTCTGCCTGACTTTCTTTGTTTCTCTCTCTTTCTCTATCTCTCTCCTTCTCCTCTCTCTCTCTTTATCTATATCTGTGACACACACAAAAAAATGGATAAGAAACAATGCAATTCATCACAGGATGCTGAAGTGAGAAAGGGGCCATGGACCATGGAAGAGGACTTGATTCTGATCAACTACATAGCAAACCATGGTGAAGGAGTTTGGAACTCCCTTGCCAAATCTGCCGGTATATATACCTTTCTAATCAAAATAGGTTTACCAATAGTATTTTCTATGTGTAATAATCCTAGCTAACAAAAACCTACCATTTAGGTCTGAAACGTACTGGAAAAAGTTGCAGACTCCGATGGCTAAATTATCTCCGGCCTGACGTCCGTAGAGGCAATATCACACCAGAAGAACAGCTGCTGATCATGGAACTGCATGCTAAGTGGGGAAACAGGTGACTGTTCATCCCATCTCATCATATATATTGTTCTATATATACACCCTACGTTATGGTTTTGATTTACAAAGTGTCATAGACATTTCAAATTTAATTATTATTTATTTTCTGTATAACTACAAATACTAATTTGTATGATCTTGGTTATCACCTTCTTTCATTTGGATGATTAACAAAGGAGGTTTTTCTTTGTGATCTCATGCATATGAAGGACTGCGATGATACCTGGGTAGTAAAAGTGAGTGAGCTAGTGTGAGAGAAAGAGAGGTAAGTCAATATGCAACGTATACTTGATTCCTGGATATTCGATCCATACCCACGAAAAGAATTTCAAACACAGATGTGATGGTGATCGACCATGAAATTAATCTCCTCCCTTTGTTTTTATTTACTTCTAAAATTTTAGTTCTGTTTTTTCTCAATCAAGCCTCCTTTGTAGATATAATTTAGTTTATCAGTAAATGTGGTGTGTTATGGGATGGATGGACTTGGGGTGGGGGGGAGGGCAAGGGGGCAAGGGGCAAATCATTCCAGTGGACCTATCCATTTCATATCATAGTTCATCGTGTCTTTTCTTTTTTTGTTTTTGTTTTTGTTGAAGTACCTCCGAAATCAATTTCATTTCATCTTAACCTTTTGTTCGATCCTCTCATATGGTGCAAGATCCATTATATTACAGGAAGTGCGTGAAGCATGAGCTTAACTATAACCGTTTAGATTTTAGAAGAAATTGGAGGTGAAGAGATTGGTGCTGGAAATGATGACGGAGTCTACTTACGTACGTTCTACTTTTCACCGTGGTATTTAACTGAGGCCATGCCAGCTCCCTTTTCCGAATGCTGACTATACGATGACCTGGCATCATGCACGAGAGTTGACAAAAAGAATTGAGAGACCCCAACTCCGTAAGCAAGTAATGCAAGTTTAACTTTGCATGTGCATGCTTATTTAGCATGGGAGACCACTTAATTTTTGTTAAAATTGGTAATAGAGTCCAAATTAGGATACCATCCATAATTAACAAACCTCAAGAGTGTCCAACAATTAGGGAAGTGTTGTCTTTTTAAAAAAATAAAAAGAAAAAGAATCCTTATGTTCAAAGGTCAATTTGGGAAGGCGAACCGGAAAAGGTATGGAGGTAATGAGAAGCTTTCCATTTTTGGTCGAACCCCCTAGCAAATTGGTCACATGCCAAACTTCTCACATAGAAGAAAAGAAGAAAACCTTTTGCCTAATTTGGCTTGAAGTTGACATGAACCTTATTGTTTTGGCTCCATTAAGACAAGGATGGCCGGCCTGCCCCTCCCTCCCCTCCCTCCATAAGTTTTTGTTTTCGTACCGCACGGATCATCGGATTCAGATCGTCGACGGAGATATGCATGACGGCAGCTCAAAACCATGAGCTAGCTTACCTTTTCTTCTCTGCTAATCACTCAAAAATGTCCATATATCTGTTAGGTGGTGAAAGATATATAGCTATTCCTATCAGCCTGGTATGGAATAAAATGCAGCATATATATATAACCTCTTAAGAAGGTTTGACAGGTTGAGAAGTGGAATGATTCAGAATATATATATATATATATAAATGTAGAGTTCCACATACATAGATATATTGTATGAAGCCGCAGATATATATATATATATATATAAATGTAGAGTTCTATATACATATATATATATATACCTGTAATATTTCTGGGATAAATATTGTGTTTGAAGCCGCAGATCTGATATCAGAGGGTGTGTCTTCGAGTATAATATCCAACTGAGATCTGAGTTGATGTAAAATTATTACTCGATCTCTGATGCACACACGCAAAGTCTTTTTTATTTTTCCTCTTGAGGCAACATTTGGTTTCCAGGTCTGCTCTGGCTTTTATTTATATGAAGTCTCCAACTAGGGAGACTTTAAATCTCACCCGTAGAACATGGCTTGGATTGGTTTTTCCACGATATATACAAGCTTTTTATGTTTAAATTTTAAAAATAAAAATGCAAACCCTACTATGGCTTTTACTTCAGCAAACCAACAAGAACGTACCCTTTCCATAATATTATTTTGATAAAGGTTTTCTCATGTACATTCTTTTGGGGTTCCACCATTAATTTTGGTAACGAGCTAGTATAGTCAAAGTAACTTTCATTCCCTCTTTCGCATAGTGCATACTATAAGAATGAGCTGAGCTTCCAAGTTGATTTGGAGGCTCAAGTTCTCAACCATATTGAGGCATTAGAATTATGTCACAAACTGAGCAAAAACCAAGCTAATTCTCACGTACTATCTAGCAAGAGACAAGTTGTTAATTAAGATCGAAATCGTTACAATAATAGGACTTGTTCCCTCGAGTCTTTATATAAGGGCCTTAGATTGTTAGGGAAGATAGGTACAACAACGAGTTGATGGCCATCAAGTACAAGTGCGCTTAATCTGCTTGCTAATTATTAGCTAATCTTTCACAAGTTAATCTAATTTGCTTACGCAGGTGGTCGAAAATCGCAAAGCATCTCCCGGGACGGACTGACAATGAGATCAAGAACTACTGGAGAACCCGAATCCAAAAGCACATCAAGCAAGGTGACCAGAGCAATTCACAACAAGGACAAAGCTCGGATGGGACTGTAGATCAGGCAAGCACGAGTCAACTAGGATCGACCGTGACTACTAATCTGGACTCCATGGACACCACCTACCCTTTATGTCCCCCAACGGCGGCGGCGTACCCGCCAACTCTGGTTCAGCCTCCGGATCACTCTATCGCTATGGCGCCACATCCGGATTCGAACCAAGAGAGCTACTGGAGCATGGAGGATCTCTGGTCCATGCAGTTACTAAACGGAGAGTAATCACGTCCCAACTCATCATCTATATATCATCATATAGTTATATGAAATATAAATATAATTATGGCTCAAGGATTATTTACTAATATAATTAGGTCCGTCTATATAGTGGGGGCTTAATTATCCATCAGTACATACATAATTTTTTTTATATATTTTCTTTCTTGTTATATCTGTTGGCCGGCCTGGTATAATGATACTTAAAATTAGTTTGTAATAGGTTAATCATATACTAAAGTTTGAGATTTGTCTTCCTTGATATAGTAAAAGTATGAGCATCGATCTGTCATTTGTGTCATTCTCAATAATAATACTCATAGTACGTAAACAACAGAGGTTACAGAGATTAGGCAAATTCTCATCGATGTTCTGAACTCTATCTGCAGTTAACTTTGCGAAAATCGTGATTGGATAATGATTAGGGAAAATGATGTTTAGATTTTGTTTGTATTAGCCTAATTAGTAACAGAATTAAACTAATGTGTTTGCATGTCTAACAAGAGGTGCCGTTTTAGCTTGCTTACTGAGAGAAGTACGTAGAATCTTTTCATGATGATAGGTACAGAAATTTGTCTAGTAAGATAGAGACCCTGCAGCTTCGTCCGGACCACACCAGGAAAATACCAACGTGCTCATATTATGTCTATATTATTACTACTATCATAAGCATGAAATCTGGAAATGATTAGAACTCAGAAGAAGCTTTAGGTTGTGCGATATGTAGACCCAATTTGGTTAGTATATATTGCTTTCATCCCGAGTTGACTTTGTCATGGTTCATAGTGAGCCTGATTCACCAGAAAATTATCTTATGACTTGTAGTGCTATTTTGAATATATATGTAAAAAGGGATTAAAGAACCAGTAGGAGGCCGACACGTAGAAAAACAATAAGAGCTATTAGTGTGAGATTCCATTTAGGCTTTCTTCGAAATTATGCATGGCCATGCAAAAATTTGAAGTACGACGTGAACCTAACTTGTAAACCCTGCAAAGGAATTCCTTCACATGCTTATTAACTCGTCCAGTCCTTCTCATTGCTCATTATCTAGCACATCTACTTGTCCCAACTTGCTGCCACTCATTTGCATTCATAACTCGCTTTCGTGTTAGCTATACCTTACTACGTTGTACTTCTTAGAAATATGATTAGTGTTCGTTAAGTTGAGTTAAGGTAGGAGACTCCATTAAAGTCTAGGAGGTTTTGTTTTGTTTTACTTTGATGAAGTTGATTGGAAGGCTTATACTGCACGGCATACACTTATGATAGATTTATACATATGTACCTTAGTTTAGCATGCATATTGTTGATCATCTTTGTTGCAAAATTTCCAAATTTCGAGTTGAATTGTGTGTAAGCATCATATGTATAGTCCAATTCGATCAATCATGACCAGCAGACAGAAACAAGATTAGGTCGTCCTGGATGAGTCACTGGCTATTAACATTTACAACGACCGTCCTCGAGACTTTAGCATCCAATCTTTTATTATTCGAGGGAAAAAGATCTCAGAAAATAACCTATGAGGCCCAAGTCTCGCACTCTGCATTGCCAAAAATGGTAAAAGATAACGAAGGACGATGCATATGTTGGTTGGGAACTTGGAAATTGCCAGCTTCCCAGGCTCATATGTTAAAGGAAGTTCGTCTCGTAGCCATTCGTTTTTCTCGATCTCTTCCATCACATGTTTGTTGTGCGGAATTGGTATGTGAATTGAATGCCAAAGCACAAAGAGATCAAACAATATCATTTCACGTGGTAGATAATGAAGATTCACATGTCGGTCGGCCATGATTTGCAAATATATATTATCCGCATATGTGCATGGGAGAGCTGGCTCTGTAAACAAAAATATCTCCTCCATCGATCGATCTAGGGTTTCATATGTGTACCAACTCCGATCTTACACGGCAGTTGAGGAACTCATAGGTCGATCTCAAACGATGTTGTTCATCGATTACCCTTTAGTCTTCTCATAATATATTAACTTGTTTCAGAAAGGTTATACACGGCGGAATTAACTTGTTTCATAAGTATGGGTGTAGAATGTTGAACGTCCCCCTTAATTATTTTTTATCAAAAATAATGTATGATTGTTATCAGGATAACAAGATGTGCATATATTCTGACAAGCAGTTTATGAAAGAAACAAAATAATATTTTAAGTAGATAAAACTAATAACATAATTATGTTTTCTCTTTGCATAAACTTTTGAATTCAGGGATGAAAACTGTAAAATCTTTCCACTATGCAACAACTTTTATTACAAGCCAATAGTTCTGATAATAGAAAATTTTCGGTGTTATCATTTCTCTAGACTCGCAATTTAGATGTAAGAGCTATACTCTATCATGTTTTACAGAGATTTACAATAGAAAAATACACAAGTTTCAGAAATGAATTTAGTTATCGCACAACTAACTCATTAGGAACACTTGAGATGCTTGCACATACCAATCCAACCTCATGGTATGCAAGATGTATGCATGAGTTTAAAATGTGTTTTATGAAGACTTTAAGACATAAAGATCAGCACAAAAGAGCTTATATAAACAGACTAAGCGTTAGAGAGAAAATGAACAAAAGTAATTTTCACAACTAAGAAAGACAAGGCATGCTTGTTCTTTATAATGACCAAATGAAATGGTCTAAGAAGGAGACCAGCACGTCTCAGCCAAGGAAATCATAAGGAGTTTTTAAACAGTTTTTAATCCTAGACCAAGTGTTAAAACTTGACAGCCACATAAAAACTTGTTTACTCTTTAAAAGAAAATATTTTCACTTTATAAGAGATAAATATGAAGATTAAAGATTAAGTTCTTAAGGGAATAAAAACTTAACATACTGATTTAAGTAACTTGACTAGAGAAGTGTTTTATAAACGGTTTGAATTCTTGAGATAGTTTTTCCAAATAAAACAATAATAATCAAGAGATTTAAGGGATAGAAAGCATTTTTGTTATTTTCAGTAAAAACAGTGAAATGCATATACATATTTTTTACCTGAGACTATAAGGTTTTCATGCTATAATGATGTTGATGTTGGTCTTTTATCTTTAATGTTTTCTTGTTTAAGTCTTCTGATTCATGTTTTGTTGAGTATAAAATATTTCAATAAATATCTACTTTCAAAGTTTAAACTATTCCGTCTCTTTACTTACGTACGTTACTATGCATATTGAAATGAACTGCTCAAAATTGATATAAACATCGCATGCATACACTACGCCCCAAAACATACGTACCTGATCGACATGAGTACTTTGAGTACGTACGTTTACAACGTTGTTGGGTCTAACATGCGCCCCTAGGTTATTGGATATGACATGGATATATACGTTAATACTTAATACTTCAATACTTTATGAACTACTTCAATGCAAACATACGCAGTTATATAACGATTAATTCTACAATGTGCGGAACACAAATGTGGAAAGGGATAATCGACGGCCTATTTTTTTTTCATGCACTATTTATTTAAGTCTAACATGACAGAAATTCTGACAAGTGTCCCATACACTTATGCTCTGCACATTATAGGTGCACTCGTTATATAGCATCAAACTTGTTTGTAGATATATATGAAACCTAGCGAGCTCCAATCTTTTGACCTTGATAATCTGGGTTTGTGCAACTGCTACCGCCTAAACTGTGTAATCTGTATCACAAACCATTTCCATATATATATGGCATAGGCTTAGAGGTTGATCCATGAGTACTAACGTACTTAGCTAGTTTAGTAGTTTACTATCCAAATGGCTTTCTCTATATATAATATAAGTGATTTTGCACGGTGCCGACAAGGAGGATAAATATGAAGGGAGTTGTGTGATTCCAGGAGTCTCGACGTGGAAATGGACATGAGGGGAGATTGAAGAGATGGGAGGTTTAATAATTTTCATACGTGATGACAAATAGTATTGATGGCAAAAGATGAAAGTGGGAGGGGATGGGGAGTCGTCCTCGTTAAACAAGGGAAGGTCTTTCAAGACGTAAAATACAAATGGGATGTTGTTCCGATTAAAGCTGCTTTCGTTGTCCTAATTATGAGTTGCATGTGAAATAACAATGACCATGTTTCTTACATTATCATGCATTATTCGGCAGAATTGGAAAATGAGTTTATAGAATAATTCACCGAAAACCATACTCTTGAAAATAATTTGATATTAATTTTGTTCATGATTCAGCTTTTCAAAAAGACAAACAGAAAGAACTAGGACATGAAGAATATATACGTGACATAAAAATGAGTATTTTTCGTATATGATATTGAATGACGTCTCAATTAAGTTTGCATCCTCGCTTTCTCTAATAACGTGATAGATCCTATATCAAACAATAGATCCAGTAATCATGAACAATCATTTAAATTTTGAGGAGAAAAGATGAAAGAAAATGTAGTACATAAGAAACTCAACTGGACACAATCACTAAACACATTAGCCGTCACAAGGGACGCAATCGTGAACCCTTGTTTGCCGAGGATTTGAATTCGCTTCCAAATGATCGAATCGAACTTGCACTTGTAGAATATTTCAAAAAGAATATCAAACAGGTCGATATGGTACGTACCTCATTATACTCGAGTTCAAGAAACGAAACGAAATGAGAATGTGAGAGAGCTAGATTGAATGGGTTGCTACTAGCTAGCTAGTTTACGAGTAGAAAGATTATAGAATACACAAATTAGAATGTGGAAAACTCTAGCCATATATTCGACCAAGATTCACTCTCTCACTCTCTTGTAGATACCACGTGTGAGTGCGTGTGTGTATATACATATCACCTTTGCCAAACCTAAACTTCCATGTGATGGTATTCAATTAAGAAAGGACTCCCCTAATTTCCAAGCAAAGCTAGGAAAACCTTTCCTCTAATTAGTGCAACCCAGTTTGTTTAGGAAAATGTTTCTCTCTCTAGTTTAAAACGTACTAAATCGATCAGGCGTGGGATCCACAAGACCTTACATTCAAAAGGCCCGAGTTCTTATATTTTCATGTGTATGATCATGATCCACGAATTCATAACAAGATTTACATGACACCAGGCCCAATATATTTAAGTTTGGATTGTTCGCCCTTATTTTGTAAACTCTTGGGCCAGTCAGGCTCTATTACAAAGTGGATGCTAGTAATTTTGTTCTATTTTATATATTTCTTTTTTCTTTTCACATAGGAAATAGTTGTTTTGTATTTGCACAATAATTACAAAATTAACGTCATTCTGTCCTAATTGATGAATAATTTTAAAATAAGTGGAACACAAATATACAAGAGAGTGATCTACGGTCTAGCTCCAAGTCTATTGCGGATGAAATTAAGACAAGTGTCTTTACATCATTAGATGCACTCACCAATTTATTATTAGAATATAATTATCTACCTATCTATCTGACATGAACCGAACTTTCTTACTCTATAGGGCTCACTTCATGTAAATGATTAAGTTGTATTAGTTTCCTTAAAAGAGGGGACCAAATCACATTTGATCGAGTTCTTATGCCGTTAATGTTTACTCTAGAGTGTAAAACACCATGAGAAATGGAAAGAGACATTATTGTAACTTTGTCATCAAATTTTTACAAGAAGCAAGTCATGTAGAAGAGCCAAAAGATTAGATAGAGAGGAAGATGATAAGTTTTGCAGAGCAGAAGATCACACACAAGTGTGTGGCACAGAGACAAACTGTCATCCATAGTTTTTTTGTTGTTGAATTCAGTTATACAAAACCTTCCTCTCTACTCGATTCAGTGTTCTGACAAAAACCTTCACCCCAAATCGATCCAAATCCAACTCACCCATTCTCTATCACAAACTCCCACTTGATACTTTCTTCCATACTCCCGGAACACGTGGTAGCCCACTATTCGCGGAACCGACCCAGGTCCAAAACCAACCGGGCCCCATCTCCCATAAACCAACAAGATTAAAACGGGTTAACGGCCCATGATCTCATGGCTATTAACGTAAATTCAGCTCCCCCACAAATGTCAAATAACTTAAATCCACACCTTGAAGAAATTGGTTTGAAGATTTGATGGTGATCTTGGGAGTGTCTTCACAGGAAGCTCTCCCCAGAATAATTATTATTAATAATAATAAATCTCTCTCTAAATAAAATAATCCAATAATTCTTTCTGTCCTTGAAGAATTTCCACACTCCATTTATATTCAAACAAATAGAAAAAGAAGAAGAAGAAGAAGGACAAAGAAGGAGGAGTGAAATTATGGGGAGGGCGTTTGTGTATGTGATTCTGGGAGGTGGGGTCGCAGCTGGTTATGCAGCTCTTGAATTCACCAAAAGAGGTATCTCCAAAGGTGAACTCTGCATCATCTCTGAAGAAACAGTAAGTCTTCTCCTTATTCTTGTTCTTGTTCTGCTCCTTGTTTTTGGTTTCTGATTACATATTCGTCTTGGGTTTTTGTTGTTCTCAATTGGGTTGTTGCTCTTTTCTTGAAATGGATTTACTATAATGAGGGGAATCAGGGGTAGGAATGTATGGATTGGTTATAGATTTGGTGCAATTCGTTTTAAATTTTAATTGTGTTGGTGATGCATCAACTTGAGCTTGACGTATTCGTTACTTGGTGGAATTGCTTGATTGGATTTCACAATGTGGAGTTTTGTTTTAATCTATCAACACTCGAACAGAACATATTTTATTGTATAATAATTCTATCATAAAGTGAGAATTGATCTTTAGCATAGTTCTTCAATCAAGATAGATATTTTTTTTTCAGTCTTTTCACTAAGTTCATAGTTTCTAGGATTCACAGATTAGTGAGAGACTAAAGTGACGTTTTTTCATGTAGATATATAGGTCTGGAAGGTTTGGTGAATTATATGCAGTTATGTAAGGTGTAAAGTTACAAGATTCTGAGTTGGAGATCATCTGTTAATAGACTCTATGGTGTTTTTTGATGTTTCGATTTGAAATGAGTAAAAAGGGGTAAAGTAACTTTATGTTGATTGTTTTCGAAAGGTAAATTTTCTTCGTCTGCATGTAAACAGGGAATAAATATATCAATCAAATTTCGAGAGGCTTCGAGAAGTGCTTCTCTAGGAGTTAAACTTCCATTTGTCCATATTTCGATAAAAAGTATCTCTTGTTTTTCATTCCCATTCACATAAGAATGCCCGCCAAGTTCAGATAAGGGAATGCTTTCCCCAACCATTAAAGGGATGGGAAGGAAAACGCTTTCGGAGAGAGATATTTTTATTGTTTTTCATCGAAAACGAGGATGGCCTAGGGTGCTCTCTGAAGGGAACACGCTTTTGCGACCGCGGTAGTATGATTGCCGGGGCCTCTCCTCGTTCCGCCCGCGGGCCTATTGGGATAGCAGCCTTCGGGCTTTGCCTGCCCTTAAAAAAAAAAATTCCGGCTCGGCCCTATATGGTTTAAACAAAAAACAAATGAAAATGAATCATAACTCTAATTGTTTTCTAAAATTTGCTTGTAACACAAGCAATCAAGTGCGATTAAGTAAAAGTTTGGAGATTGACAGTCACCACTTCTGTACTTGCAGGTTCCTCCTTACGAGAGACCTGCTTTAAGCAAAGGCTTTCTACTTCCAGAAGGTATACAATTGTTTTGACGATTCTATATTTTCATGATTAAAGTCTTTCTAAGCAATTATCATTAGTCTTCCAGAAGTTTTTCATTGCTTTTCTTTCAATTTCATCCAGCTTGATGATTATATCAACACCTTATACGAAACAGAAAATGGATTCAAAGTATATATAATCGTTTAACTTAGACCTTTATAAACATGCATGATTCTAAAATTTCACTTTTCCGTGGAACACTGGGTAGGCAAGTAGCTAGAAGTCATTTTGGTATTTGAAAAGCATTCATCTTTCCAACATATATCTCTGTGCCTAAGTTCATGGTTTAAATCCATGACTTTTGTTGATGTGCAGCCCCTGCACGCCTCCCATCATTTCACACTTGTGTTGGTGCCAATGAGGAAAGGTTAACTCCAAAGTGGTACAAGGAACATGGTAATTACTATGACATCTTTTATCTTTACTTCTTTGATAATGGAAATTATAGGAGGTGCTGTTTGATTTTGAGCATATGTCCTATTGAAGTGTGATTGTGATTTATTATTGGTCTTTTCATAACAGGGGTTGAGTTGGTTCTTGGAACTCGAGTTAAGTCTGTTGATGTGAGACGCAAGACAATATTGACAGGATCTGGAGAGACAATAACTTACAAGATTCTCCTTATTGCAACAGGTGCTCGGGTATTGAACCTGATCTTATAACTTACTTACCGTTTTCCTTTTAGATGTTCTAACTGTGGAAGGAATGTGAAATTCAACTAGGTATAAGTAACTCTTATGCACACAGAATCACTTTGTCTAATAGTTACAGTCCTATACATAAAGATAAGAAATATTTTATTGCTTAAATGAATTTTCTTTCCCGTATGTGCGGAAACTAGGCACTGAAGCTGGAGGAGTTTGGAGTCAAAGGATCAGATTCTGAAAATGTTTGTTATTTACGAAATTTAGCTGATGCAAATAGACTTGTCAACTTGGTGCAATCATGCCCGGGTGGGAATGCTATAGTCATTGGTGGTGGCTACATAGGGATGGAGTGTGCTGCATCATTGGTGATCAATAGAATGAGTGTAACAATGGTTTTTCCAGAAGACCATTGCAGTAAGTACCTTGCTCTGATGTATATATTGTTGTGTACCGCTGATATCAAATAGTTTATTTTCTGGTTTTTTAAGAGCATATGAATAGCTTTTGTCCTATGCAGTGGCCCGATTATTCACACCCAAGATTGCAAGTTTTTATGAAGAGTTTTACAAGTCCAAAGGAGTGAAATTTGTGAAAGGAACAATTTTGTCCTCATTTGATATAGACGCAAATGGGAAGGTAAATTTATGACTGCTGTTTCACTTCATGTTTGGAACATGTACATATGAGTCCCTATTTTCTGTATGGCTAGTCAATTTCGAGTATAGTAGAATACAGATATGAGACATACTTTTGAATCAAAATGCTACAACAGATGCACCGATTTTGACTCTCAACTCTTGCATAGGTCACAGTCGTTAATCTTAGAGATGGAAGTAGTCTACCTGCGGACATGGTTGTGGTGGGAATAGGAATCCGTCCAAACACGAGTCTGTTTGAAGGTCAACTTACGCTGGAAAAAGGTGGGATCAAAGTGAATGGAAAAATGCAGTCGAGCAATGGTTCAGTCTACGCAGTTGGAGATGTTGCAGCATTTCCTGTTAAACTATTTGGTGACTGCCGTAGGCTTGAACACGTTGACTCAGCAAGAAAAACTGCTAGACATGCCGTGGCTGCAATTATGGAACCAAACAAAACAGCCGAATTTGACTATCTGCCATTCTTTTACTCGAGAGTCTTCGCCCTGTCTTGGCAGTTTTATGGTGACAATATAGGAGAAGTAGTCCATTATGGAGATTTCACAGGAGGGACATTCGGGGCTTATTGGATCAGCAACGGTCATCTCGTTGGGTCATTTCTTGAAGGTGGAACCAAAGAAGAGTACGAAGCAATAGCCAAGGCCACCAGGCTGAAGGCAGCGATTGAAGACATAACCGAGTTGGAAAGGCAAGGTCTGGGTTTTGCATTGGCCGTCAGTCAGCAACCACCACCACCATCACAGCCTCGTGAAGTTATTGACGGTTCTGGCATCATTGTGGACAGACCGATATACACTTTCCACGCAACTGCTGGCGTTCTTTTGGCGGCATCAATCGCTGCATTTGCGTATTGGTATGGAAGAAAGCGCAGGAGATGGTGAGGAGTCGGGTGGTCTGGGCTGTATCATACCCATGTTGTGGCATTCATAGGTCTATAGGAGATTCAGAAATACTTGCTGTATTTGATCATATATATATATGTATGTGTATTCATGCAAATTGTAACTCACAATAATTAATGAATACGAGAGTTTAATACAGATATGTGTATAGCATTGCCAAGATCTTGTTGCTTGTGTAGCATTGACAGAATGACAGGTACCTCAGACTTAACAAAACCCAGCTACATGTGTGTGCAACTCCTCCAAGGTGAGTAAGATTCAAGCTTCATAGTATTGAGTACTGACAAGTAACTATGTAGCAACAGAAACATGTATTGTTATTTTCCATGAGTTTGAGAAACAAAGAATCGGTAGGTATCATTGAGAGAAATATACAGTATGACTGGTATTATCTGTCCACTTGAAAGAATGCCGGTACTGAGTGATGTTCTCACGGTCAGTTATATTCGACGTCAATTACACTCGACTGTTATATGTAATCTACATACGGTTCTTACGACAACTAAGCACAACTGACCAGGAATAGAATTGATCACAGAAGATAATAATTATGGTATCATAGACGAATTTGTCGAAAGAGGGTATTTGGTCTAGTGGTATGATTCTCGCTTTGGGTGCGAGAGGTCCGGAGTTCGATTCTCCGAATACCCCCCCAATTGTTTTGTTTTCCTTTTATACCCCTCTCCAAAGAACAAACCACCTCCCTATCTCCAAGTAATTTCACCACTCTCGCGAGGGTAAACTCGTCACAATCAAAATATAACTCCACCTACATCTTGGACACTGGGTTCACCATTCTCCTCTATTCTCTTATCCTAATCCTCTCTACTCTCTCTCATTTCTTCTTCTTCTCAGACTCAAAACAACAATGGCGGCTTCACTCTCAACTCTCACTCTCTCCACACCTCTCTCCCCCGCCGCCACGTCATCGTTCCCATCATCTCACTCTCCCAAACCATCTCTCCAATTCGCCTTCACACCTCTCCAAAACCCTACCCTCCTCTCCCATCGCGCAATCCACCTCCGCCCCCTCGCCGCCGTCGCCGCCCCGGAGAAGATCGAGAATCTCGGCGCCGAAATCTCCGGCCTCACTCTCGAGGAAGCTCGCATCCTCGTCGACTACCTCCAGGAGAAGCTCGGCGTCTCCGCTGCCGCGCTCGCCCCCGCCGCCGCAGTTGCCGCCGCCCCGGGCGCAGGCGGCGACGCCGCGGCGGTCGTGGAGGAGAAGACGGAGTTCGACGTCGTGATCGAGGAGGTTCCCAGCAACGCGAGAATCGCGGTGATTAAGGCGGTTAGGGCTTTGACGAGCTTGGCTTTGAAAGAAGCGAAAGAACTCATCGAAGGTCTGCCGAAGAAATTCAAGGAAGGAATTTCGAAGGACGAAGCTGAAGACGCCAAGAAGCAGCTTGAAGCAGCTGGAGCTAAAGTTGGAATTGTCTAAGAGGAAAAGTGCTTCTCTCTTTCTGTACTACTACTACTGTTGTTTTTAGGGTAAATGTGAGTCGATTTTGATTTTCAATTGCAACTGGAATTGTAATTTTTAAGAAGGAGAATTTGATTTTTACACTTTTGTAGCTTGGATTATATTTGAAGCAGCTTATCTAATGTTTCATTGTGGGATGCAGGATGGTTGTAGTTGAGAACTAGGTAAACAAGTGCTTAATATGATAGCTACTTCACTCTATGCTGGAACTTTGTTGAGTGGGTGAGGGAGTTGCCTTTTCTGTGTAACTCTATTTCCTTGTAGAATAGCTACGTGTATATATACAAGCACATTCCCCTTGAAAATACCCACCACAAAGTAGTATTTGAAGTTTGAACCATGTCGCGATCGTATCGTT
Source organism: Geum urbanum (assembly GCA_946800695.1). Lineage (NCBI taxonomy): Eukaryota > Viridiplantae > Streptophyta > Magnoliopsida > Rosales > Rosaceae > Geum > Geum urbanum. The sequence goes on along the minus strand of OX327008.1, from coordinate 53,282,185 downwards.
ATTTTTCAGCAAAGTGATCCAAAGAGAAACCAAAGAAGCATGTTTGAGTGGTTTAACAAATGCACATGGATCGGAATACCTATTAGTTCATATTATGAAAATCAAAGGCATCAACCATTGACACGATGATCCAACACAAACTACTAACGAAGAATGTGTTGTAGATCGACCCGTAGATTTTTTGATTCACTTGCATTGTGACAACCACAGAGCCGCAGCATATAGAGTACGTGGGTTACAAGCTTACAACCATGGGAGTCCCACAACGAGAGCAACCAACTATCCTAGAGAAACTGTTTCAGGCTATCCAAGTGGCCGAACCTCACCATCGAATAATGGTGTTCATCGCCAACGTGAGTCACGTGACTGCACGATTGTTGGGTAGGTTCACCGATTGTGTTACTATTCATACACACACAAAAAGAGAACACACCGTTTCGATTACCATTCCGTGTGCCGAAGAAGAAAACTTGGTTGAAACATATGCATTGAGCGAGGCTGACTATCATAATCATGGTGTTTGACACCAAAATCTCTTGGTGACCTAAAAGGCCTTATAAATTGTCTTTTTTTTTTATCGTGTGCTTCGTGCACTAACGTGCCACCGTCTCACTACGGAATTGTTGATTTGTAGGCCGACTGCTACCTGACTTCTTGATAAGTGATTTAGACGGGGAGAACACCAACCTCGTCTGAATAGATCATTCTTGCCTAATGTTTTAGGACTTGTGGTTTTCGTGTCTCTAATTGAGCCACGAAGATCGATACCTTACACTTTTCTTGGTGTAAAACAGAGCAATCTTCTTGATAGGGTTTTGAGAGCACAAGAGTTTGCGTCCTTGAATTTCAAGAATCTCACGCTCTTTCGGGTGACAACTCTCTTGATCTTTGGTTGCAGTTTTTTCTCGAGATGAGAAGAATAGATTACCGATAGAAAAATATGTGTATGATCGAAGATCCTTTCTTAATCACCCTTCTTCCCTTCATATAGAAGACTGTGTTCGTATTTCATTTCACTTGAGACTCTTTAGTAGCTAGACTTATAATGCAACTCTAATTGATCGACACTTCCGTCTGGTTCTTATATGATACTCCGCGATCTTATCAATAAGTCTCGCAAAGGAGTCCTAACCATTATAGGAAAATTTGGATAAATACCAAGCCGCATAGATCGGCCTTTAAGATTATCCCCCTTAGCCCATTACCAACTGGACAATTATACTCCGCTCGGGCCGCTCGCCAGATCCAGCCATCACAGCCCAATAAGAGATATTTTATCTTGGGCCCAAACATTCACTACAAGAAAAATGCACTTAGGCGACGGAACCTTAAAGGTTCCGTCGTCTAAGTAACACTTAGACCGCGGAAACTTCTCCGCGGTCTAAGTGAACACTTAGACGACGGAGATGTCTTTTTCCGTCGTCTAAATGAAACTTAGACCGCGGAGAAAATTTCCGCGGTCTAAGTGTCACTTAGACGACGGAAAAAGACATCTCCGTCGTCTAAGTGAAATTTCAAAAATTAAAAAATTTCACTTAGACCGCGGAGAAAGTTTCCGCGGTCTAAGTTTTCACTTAGACGACGGAAAAAGACATTTCCGTCGTCTAAGTACTTAAACCCTAAACCCTAAGGCCTTTTCCCCTAAACCATGTTTTCACTTAGACGACGGAAATGTGCATTTCCGTCGTCTAAGTGAAAATTTCGTCATTTCACCTAAGACAACGACCATCTAGACCATGTCCCAATGCATATTCTTTTCGTCGAGACCATAGAGTAAATAATGCTTGGAGTGTGAGCATCGACGGTTTTAAAATAGGACTTACGGATTTTCATGTATCCAGGTTTCCGGTTTGTAAAAATTTTGGATTTGCGGTTAACTGTGCCGATGAAACCCTGAACGAACTCAGTATTTAGTGGAAATTATTCTACTTATATATGATGTTATGGTGAGTATATCCAACGGTCGTTTTTTCCAAATTCAATTTCGTTAATATCGATGTGCAATGAGCCTATACGTACCGACACTTAAGTTATACATATTAGTAGATACTTAACAAGTTTGAATACGTAAATTAATTCATCGTCTTAAATCCCACTTTTTATATATACGATTCTTTAATCGATATTTTACGACAATTCCATTCAAATTACAGGTCCAAAATTTCACTACAAATTATTTTTAAAAAATAATTTTACGGAATTTTCACCTAGACCACAGAGATGACCATCTCCGTCGTCTAAGTGAATTTTTTTAATTTTTAATTTTTAAAAAAAAAATTAAAAAAAAATTAAAAATTCACTTAGACGACGGAGATGGTAATCTCCGTGGTCTAAGTGAATTTTTAAATTTTTATTTTTTAAATAAAATAAAAAATTTATTTTTTAAAATTAAAAATTAAAAAAATTCACTTAGAGGACGGAAATTTGTCATCTCCGTCGTCTAAGTCAAAATAATTGGCAGTATCCTTTTCCCGCTAAAATTTTGGCAAAAATTTAAATCACTTGGACGACGGAAATACTGATTTTCCGTCGTCTAAGTGAAAAATTGGCGGTATTGTTTGAAAATTTAAAGCACTTTGACGACGGAAATACTGATTTTCCGTCGTCTAAGTGTTTTAAAACTCTATAAATTCATCATTTTCTCAATCTTTCTTCATTTTTTCCTCTCCCTCAATCCACTCTCCATCTCCCTCTCCCCCCCCCAATCAAACCACCCACCATATATCATCACCATCACCATACACTATTATCATCACCACCATCACCGTCGTCGCCACCACCGACATCACCACCGTTGCCGGCATCACCACCGTCGCTGCCACCACCACACACCACTAGCTACCGCCTACATTGTCACCTCCACCACCGGCCTCCACATTCCGGCCAACACCACCGGCGCCGCCACCACCACCGCCGCCTATAATTAGTTTAGTTTTAGCTTAATTTTGTTTATTTAGGCTAGATTAATTTACTTTATTATATTATGAATTTTGGTTTCATTGTATTTAAATCCATAATAATTTAAATTATTTATTCATTATGAATTTTGTACGTATTATATATTATTAATAATTAATATTCAATAAATTTTGTAATATTATGAATATTGATATACAAAAAATTAAATAAAAAATTCATTAAATGCTAATTATTAAATTATTAATTAGCATTTCATGAATTTTTCATTTAATTTTTTTTTTACAAAATCACCACTTAGACGACGGATATGGACGATTTCCGTCGTCTAAGTGTTCACTTGGACGACGGAGATTGTCATCTCCGCGGTCTAGGTGAAAATTCCGTAAAATTTTTTTTTTTTTTTAAAATTAAAAAATTCACTTAGACGACGGAGATGACAATCTCCGTCGTCTAACTGAATTTTTAAATTTTTAATTTTTTTTTAAAAAATAAAAAAATTTTGTTATAAAATATTTAAAAATTCACTTAGACCCCGGAGAATGTCCGCGGTCTAAGTCTCACTTAGACAACGGAATTCTCCATCTCCGTCGTCCAAGTGCTTGGACGACAGCACTTGGAGCACGGAGCTTGGACGACGGAGATTCCGTCGTCTAAGTACTTAGACGACGGAAAATTGCACCTAGACGACTGAAATCGTCCGTGGTCTAGGTGCATTTTGTAGTGATTGCCCCTTAAGCCTTGAGATTAAATTCACCGTTGCAATTGAAAATGCTTGATTTACCAAACGACGTGCTGTTATAACCCAAACGGTAACTTTACATGCAAATGCCACGTCGCATTCTCTCTTCTGAAAAACTGCGCCACTTCGGCTGATGCCATATAAAAAGTGCACGTCTCCATCAAAACTTACTTCCCAACACAACTCTTTCACTTACATCATTTCAAACTCTAAGTTTCTTTCCAAAGCCAAACTTTCTGTCTTCTCGCCACCGTCATTCTCCGACTACTCAACATGCCTCCCCACAGAGAAAGACAACTAGACCTAACTGAGAACAAAGCAAAACACATTGCTGCTGATATTTTTTCCACCGCGTCGCGAAGACATCCAGGCGCTACTATCACCCTCAGAATCAGCTCCTTTGGTACCGGCTGCTTAAACCCTTTCCTAGCATTGCCCATAAACCCAGAGTTGTTCCCCATTCTCCGTCACCATTACTGCAACTCGGCTCCGATTTTTCAGGATGACCCCCGAGCTAGCCCAAATGGGTGGACCAGCAAGGACTGATGCGTGTGCGGAAGCAACAAGAAATAAATGGATAGGTGATATTGATGAGACGCCGATCTCACGAATATCTATGAGTAAGGAAGAACGCCGATTCGTCCTTAACTCGAAAATCGAAGTACCTTATCGATTAATCAACACAACGAACCTTGTTGTATGCAAAGTAAACTGTATTCTTTTCATAAACTGCTGTGAACATACATCCTTGGTCTTTATTTATAGCAATCCTAGCTTAGACTCCTATCTAGAATAGGTAAATAACTACATAGTTAAGATAGTTTAGGAAATCCCAAACTGACTTGGACTAGCTTTCCCCTCTTGCACGCTGCTTTCCTTTCTTGCAGGCTGCTCCTTTGTTTTTGCGACACGCTGCTCCTCTGTTGCGTAGCAGCCCCCATAGCTTGGAAGTTTGTTGAACTAGCTTGCGACTTGGCATCTTTGATGAGCTTGTCTGGTCTTAAACTGATCTCTTCCCCTAACGTTTGAGTACAGCAATCCTTACTCGGATCATCCCCTCCCTCTTGAAAAGGAATTGTCCTCAATTCCAACAATTCTTCATCCTCGACATATGGTGAGAGATCTCCTACATTAAAAGTGGCGTGCACACCATAATCCCCCGGTAGCTCAATCTTGTAAGCATTATCGTTGATTCGACTGATCACCTTATAAGGCCCTTCTGCTCTTGGCATGAGTTTATTCTTCCTTTTCCCCGGAAATCTTTCCTTACGTAAGTGTAACCAAACAAGATCGCCTTCGCTGAAGACCTTAGGCTTGAGATTTTTATTAGCCTTCCGTTTGTAACCTGTGTTGACAGCTTCAATTCGGGCCTTTACCTGCTCGTGTAGCTTCACCATGGCCTTTATCTTGGACTCTGCATCTTTGTGAATCAATTCGTCCTTAGGTATTGGGATTCATGCTTGGAGTGTTTCCTCGACCTCGCGTTCACATGCCATTATGGTTAGGTTGGGTTTTCTCGTGGCTTGGGCGTGTATCTTTCGAATTGCTTCGGGAGACATGGGTTTGAGTGTAACTTTGCGGCCATCCACGAGTAATGTATATACGTTACTTCTTCCTTGGTGGGTCACATCACGATCGAATTGCCACGGTCGCCCCAATAGTAAATGGCAAGCGTCCATGGGAATTATGTCGCATAAAATTTCATCCTTATACGAACCCATAGCGAACCCAACTCTTGACTGCTTTGTGACCTTCACCTTACTCCCATCGTCGAGCCAATGCAAGGTATAAGGACGTGGGTGTGGAGTGGTTACCAAAGCGAGTTTGTTTACCAATTCGGTTGAGGCTACGTTTGTACAACTTCCCCCATCGATGATCATATTGCACCATCGATCCTTGACTTGACACTTTGTGTGGAATATTTGGTCCCTTTGTTCTTGGTCAATTAATTCCACCTTAGAGTGTAAGGTTCTTCGTAGGACTAACGTCGTATCATAGGTTGGTGCTTCGAACTCCTCGTCATGATTAATTTCTTCTTTGTTTTCTTCGAAGGTGAATACTCCTTCCTCCTTCAAGGCTTCGTCGTGGAGATCGTCCCTCCAATTGATGGCTTCTCGAAGTGTGACGATGCGCTTGTTGGGGCAAGCGGCTTGGAAGTGCCCGAAACCTTGACATTTGAAGCAACGCACTTTTGAAACATCCCGAGTTTGAGTCATAGTTTCGGTCTTACTTCGTTCCAAAGGCTTGAGGTTTGTACTTGGATTAGTTGGTGTAGTGACGCTTTTGTTTCCTTCCCCTTGGTTCCATGGATTCGTTCTTGGGGATAGGGGTGGAGTAGTACGGTTAGTCCGTTGTTGCGCTTCTACTCGCAGGCAGAGGTTACACAACTCATCGAACGAGGAATAATTGTGGAGGTCGACTACATTGGCTACAGTTCGGGTCAATCCTCGACAAAAACGGGCAATCTTCTGTTCCTCGATCTCCTCGACTTCGCTCAGCATAACCAGTCCTTCAAATTCATTGATATAGTCAACTATGTTCTTCGTTCCTTGTGTGAGTTCTGCCATCCTGCGATATAACCCAAGTTTATGCGTACGGGGTACGTACCGCTGTCGTAGTTTCTTTTTAAGTTTAACCCATGAGCATATCTTTTCCTTGCCTTCGCGTGATCGTTGTGCCTTTAGATTTTCGAACCATAAAGATGCGTTCTTGCTCAGCTTAAGGATAGCATACTTACAACTTTTCTCATCAGAGAGATCTTTGAACTCAAACAGTCGTTCGATCTTTCTCTCCCATTCCAAATAATCCTCTGGATCGGTGCCTCCTGTGAATTCCGGGAGTTCTATGGTCTTGAACTCGTCTATGGGCTTTTGTCTAGTAGGACCGGATCGATTCCCTGTTGGCATATTCCGTAGCATATCTCGTACTTGAGCAAGCAGAGTTTCGTCGTCAAAGTCAGCCATTGAACTAGGATCAGGAACCGGTAGCTCTGATGCCACTTATGATGCGTGTGCGGAAGCAACAAGAAATAAATGGATAGGTGATATTGATGAGACGCCGATCTCACGAATATCTATGAGTAAGGAAGAACGCTGATTCGTCCTTAACTCGAAAATCGAAGTACCTTATCGATTAATCAACACAACGAACCTTGTTGTATGCAAAGTAAACTGTATTCTTTTCATAAACTGCTGTGAACATACATCCTTGGTCTTTATTTATAGCAATCCTAGCTTAGACTCCTATCTAGAATAGGTAAATAACTACATAGTTAAGATAGTTTAGGAAATCCCAAACTGACTTGGACTAGCTTTCCCCTCTTGCACGCTGCTTTCCTTTCTTGCAGGCTGCTCCTTTGTTTTTGCGACACGCTGCTCCTCTGTTGCGTAGCAGCCCCCATAGCTTGGAAGTTTGTTGAACTAGCTTGCGACTTGGCATCTTTGATGAGCTTGTCTGGTCTTAAACTGATCTCTTCCCCTAACGTTTGAGTACAGCAATCCTTACTCGGATCAAGGACACCCTTTGCTCAATCGGTAAATGGCCCAACACCTCTAACAGTGACTGCACCTAGTACAACAACCGCCGAGAACTGAACCTGGCTCGATGACAAGCAACCGACATTGACCACCTCCTCGACTTATGCTTCTCACTCCCCAGAGGTAGGAGTCATGCACCATTCTCACTCCCCAGAGGTAGGAATCATGCACCATTCGCCACCGCTATGTGCTTTTCAGATTCTACATGCAACTGCTTCTGTCTCCCCTGCGGCGACGTAAGTATCACTCTCCTGGATCTCTATACTTTATTTGGAGTTCCTATAGCAAGCCCTGTTTGAAAACAAGGAGACCATATAGTGTTCAGTTCAAGCTGATAAATACCGACCTCCTTCATTCTCTGCTTGGACCACTTCTTATGTCAATGACAAGTCTAAGCAATGAGGCATAACTTTCCTCGAATTTTGGTTGTCAAAATATATCTTCTGCACAACAAGAATATGAAGACAGAGAGGGTAACATCTACAATAAGAAAACATACACTCATCTCCAGCGTCAGGGACTGATTTAAGCAATGCCATTGCTTTGGAGAAGACGTGTTCTCAATTCTTTCGTGGTCGGAATTCTAGGGGTGGGTTTTATGTATTGTTTTGTAGCCAGTGTACTATGTATAGCCCTCAAATTCAACTACATCAATTACTCAAAAATTGTACTCACTAGTTGTGAGAGTTGCAAACGTTAATGTTGTTTGCACCTATAATGAAACTTTTCCATTATTCCAAAAAATAAAATGTGGTATATGTACGTATCGGTCACTCTACAACGGCACAAGGTCACGCAGTGGGTTTAGGACCTATCAATAAAATGCCATTTGGGTATTCCATAATGGACTATTTTGGGCCTCACCGGAGTCCAACTTGAAAATTGTTTGCTAAACCCTACAAAGTTCTCGATTAGTATTCAAGCCCATCCATACAGGGGCCTGAATACTAGTGGGCTTCCCTTTTGTACCCATCAAACTGCGTCGTTTACTGTTTTACGGCTCTCTACGCATAGAAACCAACGAAGCAAAACACGTGTCGCTCATCTACTGCCGAATCAAAGTCCCTCGCTTTTCTTTTTTCTCCAACGTAATCTGAACCGTCCGATCTCCCGTGGCACCTTTTCACAATACAAAATTTGAATCGCTCCTTTCACGTCGCCATCCCCTAAGCGAGTACGGCTAAATCGCCTACTCGCACGCGCGTGCCAGCAGAATCCAAACGTCACGCCTTTGCAGAGTGGTCAGACTGGTCACATAAACTTGGCCTCCTCCTTCCCTACTCAGATAACGACAACAAATCCAAAAAACAAAAGCTTCGCCGCTCTCTCCAATTTCTCGCCACACGATATTTTGAGGGTCTGATTTGTACAGAAAAAAAAGCTTCGTCACTGCAGAAAGAGAGAAGCTCTGAAACTCTTGGTGTCTCTTCAGGTATGTCAAAACCTCCTGAGCTGCTTCTATTGTGTAGTAGTAGATATATATTTTTTTAATTTACTATTTATCTCGTCTGGCAGTGCTTTTGTTTTTCACTATTATATTAGTACTGAAATTATCGAGCTTTTTGTGTTTGTTTCAAACGAAGACTAAACCCTAGAAATGATTCGCCTACTTGTTTTTGGTTCGTGTTCGTGTTCGTTGTGATTCTAGGGTTTGTAATTTGTATGTTGCTAGGTTTTGAGCTTTGTGTTTGAATTATTCTAGGTGATGGGAACGTTGGAGACGCGATCTACGGCTTTAGCTGACGGCGGTTCGAACGGGTCGGGTTCTGGATCGATTGAGGACTCGAGTGGGGTTCGGGTCGGGTCGGGAGGAGGGTCCGGGGGTGAGCTGGTGAGGTCGTTTGTGGAGCTGGTGAAGACCGTGGAAGCGAAAGTGGCGGTGGGGATGAGCTTCGGGGAGCTGGACACGTGTATGTCGAGGTTTCGAGGGAGTGAGAGTGGTGGTGGAGAGGTGGAGAGTGAGAGGAGAGTGGTGAGCAATGGCTCGAAGACGAATTCGGAGGCGAATTTTGTTGGGGATGTGGAGAATGGGGATTCCGGGGGAGTGGAAATTGGGAATGGAGAGAATGGGAATGTCGAAGAGGTTGAGGGGATTGGGAAGTCTATGGTCGATAACGGGGAAGAGGTCGATGGGTTGACTGAGTCGAATGGGGCTCCGGTTTCTGGTGCAAGCGATGAAGGTGAGGAAGATTATGAGTTTTCGGTGGGAGATTTTGTGTGGGGTAAGATAAAGAGTCATCCTTGGTGGCCGGGACAGATTTGTGATCCTTCTGATGCTTCGGAGCAAGCAGCAAAGGTGAAGTCCAAGGACAAGTATTTAGTGGCATACTTTGGGGATGGTACGTTTGCGTGGTGCTATCCGTCGCAGTTGAAACCTTTTGAGGAAAATTTCGTGGAGTTCTCTAAGGTGAGTAGCTCGAGGAATTTTGTTGTTGCTGTGCAGCAGGCTTTGGATGAGATTGGTAGGCTTGTGAAGTTGAAGATGAGCTGTGGTTGCATGGGGGAAGAGTATCTGAGTGGTCTGAACCGACCTGTTGCGTCGAATGCTGGAATTAAGGAAGGAGTTGTTGTCCCTGAAGGCAGAGTTGAGAGGATTTTGGGTTGTTTATCTGAGCCAGCTGACATTCTTGCTGAATTGAAAAATGTTGGGCAAGTTGTGTCCATGACTAGTGTGCTTGAATTCAATGTCTTGAAGAGCTTGCTGTCTGCCTTTTATTGTTCGAAAGGGGGCTATCAGTTACCTGTTTACGTTGAACCGCTGCTAATTCCTGGTCTTGAAGATAATCGGAAGGTAGTGGAAGTCCTCCCAATGCAGTTGCCAGTTCAAGACACGCCTTCTTCTCCCATAGGCACCAATACTGGAAAAGACGATCAAAGTGTGCTGCAAAGGTCACCGTCAAGTATAGAAAATAGGCAGCTTCATAGAAGGAAGGAGAAGTTCGTTGTTGATCTTCTGGAAGGACCTGATGGTGTCCAGTCCAAGACTGTCGATGGGGTTACAGCTGAAGGATCAGCCTCAGAGGAAATAGGGTTATCATCCATACGTAAGAAGCAGGGAAGCAGTAATAAGGGAAGAGCCAAGCTCTCAAAATCTACAGTAAGCACTGATATCACGAAAGATTTGATTGTTGACAGTGAATCCAGTGGCAAAAGTGAAGAGACAAAGAAGGATCACTTGTCAAGGAGAAGGAAAGAAGATGAATCTATTCTTACCAAGTCTACTGATGGTGTATCCAAAGAAAATGCTGATGGAAAGAAAGGAACTAAGAAGACTCTAGTAATGGTGTCGAGGAGACGGAAGAGGAGTGAATGTACTGGCCTGGAGAGTAATAGTGGTGATGCTGGAATGGAAGAAACTAAGGTTGAAGGTATTCACATTGACAGTAATGATGGTGAGGCGACGGAAAATTCTGGTGATAGCCCACGCAGTGCTGACTTGAAAGATGAAATTGAGAAATGCCCTCCCACGAGGGAAAGGAAAAAGAGCAAGTACTTGTCCCCACCTTTTACAAGAAGTGATACGGGAAAAAGAAAACGTATCCTGAAGACAGAATCTCCAAATGCGGAAACGACTCATGATATGGGGAAAGAGCAGGACATTGAATTAGTATCACTGGAGCTTTCCAATAAAGTTGAGTTTGGCGACAGGACGACCAGGGCTGCTTCGAACCTCAAGGGGAGCCCTCAGATTATGAATTGTTTGAGCGAGGGAATACAAGAGAAACTCCCTATGGAAAGTGAGAATAACGGCACTGATCCTAAACCAATGCATGCAAAACGTTGCAGCTCAGGTCCCAAAACGCCAGCAGAAGGTGAGAAGATGGATCCTGAATCTTATGTCAACACTAGTACGGTGCTATCTGGAGTCCGCTCTGCAGCTGTTGATCCAGTCAAAAAGCGATCTTCCTTTGAGATTGTTGTAGATTTTACATCCATATTCAGAGACTCGATCTATAGTGATGGATCCAACTACAAACTTTACAAGAAGCAACTACGACGTGCAAAGAGAAAGAAACCAGATTCTGAACCTGGGCCATTGGTGGAAGACGATCCAGGTGAATCTGGGAAGGGGAAGAACCACGTGATGAAGTCTGCGAAAAAGCAAGCTGGTCAGGCACCAAGTTCAAAGAGAAAGAAGCTGAATTCTGTTATAAAGTCGTTGGGAGAAGACAATCAGAATGCAGAAGTTCTGCCTGAATCTCAGCAGAAGAATACTAAGAAGAGGCAAGACAAGCCTACAAATAAGCAAACTGCAGAGCCACCACTTTCAAAGCTAGTCAGGCGAAAATCAAAGCATGCTAAAACTAGGAAGGTTAAGGAGACAGAAGAAGAGGCCTCCGCTACAACCATTTTTGTTACATTTGGCCCGGGATCCTCATTGCCTACAAAGGATGATCTTCTCAAAATATACAGTAAATTTGGGGAACTAGACGAACAACAAACGGAGATGTTCTACACCAATTTCTGTGCTCGGGTTGCCTTTGTAAGCAGCTCTGATGCAGAAGAAGCTTATAACCGGTCTCTTATTGACAGTCCATTTGGAGCCTCCAATGTCAATTTCAGGCTCCATAATCCCTCAGCTGCTTCCAAGACTCGTGAGCTCAGTTCGATTCCCAACTCTCCTCCAGCTAAGAAGCGCAGGCGCAAGACTACAAGTCAGGCTGTTGTAGTTTATCAACCACCTGCCAGTGAGCCAGCACAGATTGACTTCATTAAGCAAAGGCTTGCCAAGGTGAGCTCAATGCTGGAAAACAAAGATGGCAAACGCTCGCGGGTAACAAAATCTAAAGTGGCTAGTGAGATTAAAGACCTGTTGGAGACTGTAAGCACAATGTCTGCATCATCCTCTTAGATATGATACTGTTTAGATCTACAGAGTACCAATTAGTGTCATATAGCTAGTGATCCATATGTAGGTTTAGGGATGACATCTTTTTACTTTGTTGCCAGGAGTTTAGTAATTAGTACAATTATGTTTCTGGCATTCAATGTTTTTGCATATTTTATCTATCTGGGTGAGATCATTCAATCTAAGTTTCCCCGTAAACTGTTTCACAAGCCGATATATGTTAGTACTTTGATACTTGATTTGAAAGAACTAGGAGTAAGACGGTGCATAAACCTGTGAGTGAATTTAGCACGTTCATGTCAATAATGTGCACCTCAAATCTGCGCCAACAGCGAACAGAGCTATGTTGTAAGTTCCATAAAAAGATGGAGCAAATTGGTGACCATATTATCAAATGTGATTGTCAAAGATGTACATAAAGTCGCTCTTAAACATACACGATACAATATCGCCAGAACAGAACAGAACATCCCAATCTCATTCATACATGGAAACACAACTCCTCAACATACAAAGAATCAAACTTCCTACAATGTGAATTATGTAATAGTGTTTCGAGTTCGTTCAAGAAAATGTGCTCTGGCATCAGTCATCAACTGGATCCTGAGGTGTCTCCTCTGCACTGCGCTTGATTGTGATGACAGGGCATTCAGCATGCTTCACGCAAAACTCACTCACAGTGCCCACAAACACCCTATACAAATACAGGAACATAAATTGTGTGAGATAATTAGATAACAAACTACTGAGCTAATAGAACTGCTCTTCACCCTTATACTACGGAAGAGAGTTTCCAGTCTAAGAATACCAAGAGCTGTGTAAGCACTTGAGAGCATACCTCTGGAAAGGACCAAGGCCACGGCATCCCACAACTAGAAGATCCGGCTGTACACGCTTCACCTCATGGCAGATCACTTCCTTTGGATCACCTCTCTTGATCCATGCTTCACAAGCAACCTACAGGCATTCCAATATAGAGTTGTATATTTCAAGCTACGACAAACTGTTCTACAAAGCATTTTTTTTAAAATAGTCTACAAAGGTGAATGCTAGTACCCCAATAGCATGACATCTCTCAACAAAGAACTCCAGGAGATGAGTTCCTCTCACACGGTCTCTGTTCTTCAAGCTTTTAAAATCCTCAGGTGATGCATAGATACTATCCATATCATCAAAGCCTAATATAGAAACAGTTCAAAATATTAATGAGCAGTAGAAAGAGCGACAGTTGATGAAAACTGAGCAACACAGAGTAAAAGGATGGCAGAGCCCCACAGACCATATGTGTCTGAAATAGGATAAGAGAGCATCTTGAGCAACAAAGACGAAGAGCCAAGTATCCTCAACTTAGAATCTTAAAAAGCCCCCAGGCTCATGAGCTATATCACTACTTGAATGCCACTAAACAAACATGATAGAAAAAATTGAAGAATCATTTACAGAACATCTGTAATGCACAAATTGAAGAATCGCTACAAAGTTCTACATGCCATACACAACGACGAAGCAGAGCATCATTAAGCCTCATTACACAGCACTCTTACGGAAACAACAAAATCAAGGCCACAATGCAACCTCCAACTCAATCCTTCAATTAATACCAAAAACTCCATCACCTTAACTAAGATCAATCCTTCAATTTATACCGAGAAACTTCATCACCTTAACAAAGACTAGATATGATTACTTAAAACGAGTAAATAACATGCCTTAAAGACTTAAACGAGTGATTAGTCAAACAATTACAGTATTAAACAGTTTAAACTAGTAATTAGTCAAAATCACATAAACAAAACAAATTGCAACGATTTCTCAACTCCGATCACTATAAACTTAATGATCGGTTCGGTTTTCGATTTCGGTTTCAGTAAAACACAGAATAAGCTCAAAAACACTGAGAGAGAGAGAGAGAGAGAACCGTCTTCGTCGGGAACTTGGACATGGAGGAAGAGAAGCTTGAAGCCATCGGTGTTGGAGCGTACGATCTTCTCGAGAGTCCACTCGAAAGCTTTACGGCTACTAATGGAGGCGTGAGGGTAGCCTTTGATAGTCGACTCGTTCACTCCCATCAGAACCCTAGTCGGTGGTGTTCCCGCCATCTTCGACTCACTCTCACTCGCTCGCTCTGTGATTTTTCTTTTTCTTCAAGGGTGGCCAAAACGAGCACGGACCTTTTCTACTCAGATAAGAGGACCGAGTTTGGACAGCTGTGACTCGGTGACAGATGGCAGCAAACCAATAAGAAGGTGCTAGTGGGGACAGTGGAGAGCGAAAGTACTCGGCCCAATGGCCCAACGGCCCAACCCAAACTCACAAATGACTAGGCTCCATAGAGCAAACCCATTCTTCACACATAGTTAATTAGTTAATTCATATATGTGACTTTTCTTCGATCCACCACTTTGGAGCGGTTATAAAACAAACTTAATTATGTTACCTTCTTATATTTCAAAAATTGAAACTCACAATATAGAGGTTGTAATCTACAACATTTTATACAAGCTTAGATTATACAGTTTTCATAAGTTATAAGTTACAGTTATTTATTGCATGTTTAAGTTAAGTATTCTCAAACTAATGCATTACCATGATCAAAATCCTATAAACTAAACATGACTCATTTTACGGGTCTCACTTTTTCCTTGGCATCATGCTGCCTTCTGCCAAAAGTCCAAAACCAGTAACTCTTACTGCTCATCTCTCTTTTCACTCAAAAAAAACAAAATCATCCCCATGAGACTCTCTATACATCAACATTGTACTATAATACAACAGCACTAGTGCAAGAACACAACATGCAACGGAGATTGGAGAAAGAAAGAAAAATCTTGAGGAATATTTTGGTTCTTTATCATCACTAGCTATTGTCATAAGAGCATCAATTTTTCAATGGTAATGAATCAAAGTAGTTCCAATCAATAATAATACTTCATCATGTCCCCAAACTACTCTTACCCTGCACAACAACAGAATGAACATTACTACTACCCGTTAGTAAAAGGAATCAAAAATTAATTTTACTGCTGTCGACAGAACCGTTTGTAAATGAAGGGCATGGTGTGCGTAGTGTAACGGAGATGTGACGGAGTCTTACTGTTGGAGCTTTGGAGGGTTAGAGAAGCTGAGTGACGTGTGGAAGCTAGCTGGTGGTTCTTGCATTAATCACCTCATCTCACATATTTTGTTGTGTATTTACTCTCTTCGATCTGTTGCCTACTAGATAGAGGGAGACCTTGACTTATACTGATCATTTGTAAGGTTCGAATATAGCAGCGAAGCTCTGCAGAAAATCTATTCTCAAATTCTCTCAAGGTAAATTTCTGCTTACTCTGTGCTTATTTGAGCTTTGTTCTTGTGCCTGCTACCATGTTATCAACTGCCACACTTTTTTTGGAAGTACGTGTTACGCTTCGCTCATGTGTGATTGATATATAGTATTTCGGTATTCTTGTCATCCATGTATAGTTGTGTACAATGCACAACTTATCATAGCAGGTTCCACTTCCTGCTGAATCTAATTCCTTAATTAAAACAGGTTCTAGTATTGGTATGAAGGGTCAGATCGATTGATCGTAGCAAATGAGCTAATCCCGGAATGCCACTTATCTAATTTTCAGGTACATTATTTTTTTCAAGTTCAACTTTAAAGTCGATCGACCCAATCATTTCCATCTGGTTATTATATATATATATATATATATATATATATATATATATATATATACAGTCCGTCTCAGGTGCGGACGTCCGCACGGTGAACAGTACATACGGATTTGGCTTTTCCGGCCACTTCCCGGCCGAATTTGGGTAAACTTCATTCTAGACACATGTACATACACCTGTGTAGATCATTTGTCTAGAAGAAACTTTTGGCTAATTCGATCTCTAAGGCTCTCAAAATCGCGTTTCAAAAAAACTGGACATAAACCGGTCCGATTTATGTCCAGTTTTTTTGAAACGCGATTTTGAGGGCCTTAGAGATCGAATTAGCCAAAAGTTTCTTCTAGACAAATGATCTACATAGGTGTATATACATATGTCTAGAACGAAGTTTACCCAAATTCGGCCGGGAAGTGGCCGGAAAAGCCAAATCCGCACGGTGAACAGTACGTGCGGACGTCCGCATTTGAAAAGCCCCGTATATATATCCGGTTTATGTCCAGTTTTTTTGAAACGCGATTTTGAGGGCCTTAGAGATCGAATTAGCCAAAAGTTTCTTCTAGACAAATGATCTACTTATATATACGGGGCTTTTCAAATGCGGACGTCCGCACGTACTGTTCACCGTGCGGATTTGGCTTTTCCGGCCACTTCCCGGCCGAATTTGGGTAAACTTCGTTCTAGACATATGTATATACACCTGTGTAGATCATTTGTCTAGAAGAAACTTTTGGCTAATTCGATCTCTAAGGCCTTCAAAGTCGTGTTTCAAAAAAATTGGACATAAATCGGACTGGTTTATGTCCAATTTTTTTGAAACGCGATTTTGAGGGCCTTAGAGATCTAATTAGCCAAAAGTTTCTTCTAGACAAATGATCTACACAGGTGTATGTACACATGTCTAGAACGAAGTTTACCCAAATTCGGCCAGGAAGTGGTCGGAAAAGCCAAATCCGTACGTACTGTTCACCGTGCGGACGTCCGCATTTGAGAAGGATTGTATATATATATATATATATATATATCGATCTTTATTCAGAGCTGAGCTCCGCTTTGAAAACAAGGAGTGAAGTTTCGATTTTCACAATATTGACAAACTTGCTCGACTATGGAAACCATTCAATGTTTAGATAGCTTTTAGACGATCATGCTTGTAAAAAAATCTGCCCAATCGGAGATGATTTTGCCATTTGATCATCAGATTCAACTTTTATTGAACACAGTTCATCCGATATATCCCGGTGGGTTGATTTATTGTAAGCATGATCGTCTAATAGCTATCTAAAGATTGAATGGTTTCCATAGTCGAGCAAGTTTGTCATTCTTGTGAAAATCAAAACTTCGCTCCTTGTTTTCAAAGCGGACCTTCGCTCTGGATAGGCCGGCTTATGTGTGGACGTCTACACCGACCAAAACCGTACGGATTCTGACTTTTGGCCGGCGTTCCGGTCACCAAATTCCATCTCCACCGTTCAGAATATAGATATATATATATATATATCTATGTATAGATCAACCCTGTAAAGTTTCATCCAATTTGGTGATCATTTGGGTATCAAAATCTTGATTTACCACTTATAACACGAACGGTTTCGATTTTACTGATTTTTATCCGTTCGTGTAAATCACGATTTTGAGGACCCAAATGATCACCAAATTGAATTAAAATCTATTGAGTTGATACACACACACACACACACACACACACACACACACACACACACACACACACACACACACACACACACACACACACACACACACACACACACACACACACACACACTAAATGGTGGAGATGAGATTTGGTGACCGAAACGTTGGCCAAAAGCTAGAATCCGTACGGTTCCGGTCGGTGCGGACGTCCGCACCTGAGCCGGCAAAAATATGTAGTCCTTATCTAGAGCGGAGCTTCGCTTTAAAAAATGGAGCGAAATTCCAATTTTGACAAGATTGAAAGAGTTGCTCGACGATTTAAACGAATCATCCTTTAGAATATCACTGGAGGATCATGCTTGCAAAAAATCAGCCAAATCGAAGATAATTTGGCTATTTGATCATCCAATATAGCCTAAAAATTTAGTATAGTAATTAAATGGTCAAATCATCTCCAATTTAGCTGATTTTTTGTAAGCATGATCGTCTAATAGTAATCTAACGAATGAGTGGTTTCAATTGTCAAACAACTTGGGTAATCTTGTTAAAATGAAAACTTCACTCCGTGTTTTTAAAGTGGAGCTCCACTCTAGATAGAGATTGTGTTTATGTGTGTATATATATACACATACATACATATATATATATATACAGTTATGTTCTGGTGGTCAGTAAGTTATGTGGTCAATTATTGTTAAATCTGCATCCAACATGGTATTAAATTATTTTTCAACCATTTTTTTAATTACATACTGTTGGATGTATATCTAACGATAATTGACCACAAAATTCACTAACCACCAGAATAGAACTATATATAAGAATCGTGGATAATCACGTGAAAATAGTTTATTGTTTTAGGGAATAAGAATGTAGACAGAATAGTTTGAAGCAATGAATTGTGTAACTTTATTAATGAAGAAGCAACTCCTATATATAGGAGAGTACAAGAGGTATAAACAGGAAAGTAATCCTATTACAACTCTAGATAAGCTATACTACCATATCCTGTGATCTCCACCATAACTAGGAACATCAAATATCCTACAACACTCCCCCTTGTGTCGGTGTATGGTGGTGACGCTTCTTCATTTACTTCATTGATGCATCATCAAAAACATTGCCGAGCCAAAAACCTTTGCAGGAGAAAAATCGGTCTCGCCAAGTAAAAAGAGTGCAGATCATCGTAGACGATGATATGACACATAACTATGTTCCCTCATTAAAACCTTGCTAAGTAATAAAAACTCAGTGGGATAAAAATAATCTTAGTCAAGGAAAAAGAGTACAACATGTCCTTCACATCCAGAAATGCTCATGTGCATGTCAGACTCCCCCCGAAGTCTGCATCTCCCCCTGATATCAAAATCAAGGGTAGCTTGAGTAAGCTGAGCAACCCTATGCTCTGCACATGCTTCTTAAATGTGGAATTTGGCCAATGACTTAGAAAGTCTGCCACATTATCCTCAAATCAAACTTGGTCAACCATAACCTTGAGGATTTGCTATTGTTTTTTGACTATAGAATAACTTATGTGATATGTATTTGGTGTTGTCGCCCTACATGTAATCTAGCTTCATCACCTTGATGCAAGCAACATTATCCTCATAATGCATGTAGGTTCATCAGTGGTGATTCATAAACCACTTGATCTTCGATATGTGCGTTTATGGATCTCAACCATATGCACTCCATAACAACTTCATGTTAGATTAATAATCTCAACATGGTTCAAAGATGTAGCGACAAGAGTCTGCTCTCTAGACTTCAAGAGTCAGTAGTGGATTCCAATCCACAAGCCTCACGAATATGTGTGATGATGGACCTCAGCCATATACACACCTTAACTGCCTCATGAAGAGCAATAATCTCAGAATGATTCATGGATGTAGCGACTAGGGTCTGCTTTGTAGACCTCCAAGATATCGTGGTGTTTCCTATGGTAAAGACATAACCAACTTGGGAACAACTTTTGTGTGGATTAGAGAGATATCCAACATCAGCAAAACTTGCCAACACATCACAACGATTGTTGGTGCAGGGGGTGAAGGGAAATCAACGCCACTCTCTTTGTGGTGCCCTTACTTCCAACGCGCGCCACTTTCTTCATATCCTCTCTGTAGGGATAGATTAAGCACATATCTTTCATAGTCTTTGATACTAAAAGATTGTCTTTAAGCCATTCCAATGGCATTGCATGGGCGCATAGCTACATCTAGCTATTAAGTTCAACAAGAATGAGGAGCTAAGTCTTGTGTATTACGCCAAGTACACTCTTATACTTAGATGAGGCACTTTAGCCTCTAACACGTTTTCGTCATCATCCCTTGGGACGAAAAATGGATCCCTCTAAGGGTCAAGACTATAGCAGATCATGGAAGTACTCATAGACTTCACTTTATCATCATAAAGTGCAATATATCTTAGAGTATAAGCCGATGATGGAGAATTTCATCATTACGGTGCTTGAGTTCCCGTCACTAGCTGTGACTCCTTTATTCGAGATAAAACCATGTCTTCCCAAGATCTTTCATCTCAAATTCGGATTTCAAATACTTTGCAAATCCTGAACTTGTTCTATAAATGAACACGCATGGGCATATCATTTTCCAATCAAGTAGTCACTTGTTGAACGTTTCAATCTCATTGCAAACGTGCTCTGTGGTCTAGAGCCACTTGATTTAGGTAAATGAAGTCCATCTGAGACATTCATATCTCTAGATCCCCATAGAGATACGTCATGACCACGTTTATAAGCTGCATGTCAAGTTTTTCGGAAACTACCAAACTGACAAGGTAGTGGAGTGCAATGACATCCATTACGAGAGAATTTATCTTATCATAATCGATTCTAGAGCGTTGTGAGAAGCCTTGCGCCATGAGGCAAGGATAATCTCTTTATTCTCATCACGCTTTCTAGCAAAGACCCATTTCGATAGGCTTTACACTTGGGTGTGTCAGCATCACCAACCCAACGACCTTTCTCTTTGTTAGTGAACATAATTCAATCTGGATCGCTTTTTTTCATGTAGGCCAATTGCTACTACGTTCGGGAGTTTCAGCGTAGATATGTTTGATAAGTCTCAAAATTCCATAATCTCATGTACACTAGTGTAGCATGTAGAGATCTCTATATTTTGAGGAATTGGTTTTAGCATTAAGGCGTCCCTCAATGATAACCATAATCCAAATATATTCTCATGAGATGGAATATAGTATAAATGATCAATTGATCATATTGTGCCAAACTCGCTCCCTTCCTTGGACGAGATTTATCGAACATTTGGGTATCCTACGCTCTTTAGCGGAACCCATGGCCTGTGACGACACTATGCCACTTTATGACGTCACTATGCCACATTCTACAGTGGCAGCACCATGACCAACTCCTTTTGGTGGCACCATGTCCTCTCAAAGGGACATGAATCCTTACAGGCATGTTTGCAGCAAGTATATGTGATCTCGTCACTTTCACGATACTAGAAAACGTATCAGGCATCGAATATGTTACGTTCTATCGTTTGGAGATCATGATGAGACATAGTGAGGACACGACCCTTCTTTTCGTTCCTATTTGAACATGCATAATCTTATCTTCCCATAACGACGGGAAGACTGTCTCATCAAAGTGACATCCGCAAAACTAGCGGTAAAGAGATCGCCTGTCAAGGTTCTTATAGCGCATTCTTGTTGAAGACTCATGTCCAACATATGTATTCATCCATCTCGATTGACCCATCATAATGTGCTGTGACAGAGCAATGTTTATGGCACATATTTGCGTAAGTGCGAGATATTATCTTCGCACACAGTCACACTAGCTGCACAAAATAAGATTGATGGTGGATCGTAGACGATGAAGTATAGCTGCATGAGATATTGCATAACCCTAAGCTGAAAATATTGGTGTACATTACCAATGCTCAGACTACTATCGTAGTCGCTAAACAGTAGTTTTCTGCGAGACCATTTGTGTTTGTTCATGAGAGTATGATACCAATATCAAATCTCAATGATGTGCAATATAAGTCATCGAAACTCTTCGATGTAAACTTTCTAGCATTATTGAGTCGAACCGACTATGAATGGGATGATTCGAGTAGTGAGCCCGCATTCATATGATCTGAGATAGAAGTTTAAGCAGCATTACAAGTGGAAGATGGCATGACACGTGACCAGTGTGTCTTCATTATAAACCAACACCACAAAACATCGTAGTGGTCCGCTAGTTGGTTGAATCGTCCCATAGAATCACCTTAGATTCTATATAGTGAGAACTTATGTGTCCTTTGCATAGGATGGTCTCAATCATAATCTCTTGAATGAGTGAGCTTACAATAACAAGTGATGAGCCTTTGAAAATAACCAATGAGGATTTTGGTTGAGGCTTGGAGTTTCCATGAACTCGGGAAGTAAGGTAGAAGACTAGCACGCCATCCTCGGCGTTTAGTTCCCTTCTCTTGGGAGAAGAGGCATCGATCACTAATCGACGTTTGGACGATGGAGCCACCACTGAATGGTGCCTAACTCCAATCTCTTATGAACCATTTCTGATTCTTGCTTCCTTTTACTCGAAAGAAGGGATGTCCGATTGACTTTCTCAAAATTCGGATCATCATATCGCGATTTGGGTATCCCAATTTGTCGTATCAAAGCCTATATGTGTTTGAAAGTCATCTTACATGACATTAGTTGATTCTACAACTCTTTTTATTGTCTTACATAGCCCATTAGGCTGACACATAAGTTTCTCTAATATTCGGATCATACCGCAAACATTAAAGATAATGCAAAGGAATTCATGTCCATTCTCACTTGAAAATTGTTGGCATAGATGATGAGAAGACCCATGTCCATTCTCATAATATAGAAACATAATCGACAAGGCACAAAATCGATGTAAGTTGTCTATGTCATAACATAGTATATGTAATTCCCGCGTCAATGAGATACTCAAAGTTCTCGGGGGAAATACTTGCAAAGACACAAGTCTTGCATGAGGAAAAATTGAAAAAATAACTCGAAAGTTTAGTTTTCAGGGGATATGCCTTCGACCCATCGAAGCACCCCCTCGGGGTTGATCCCTCGATCCATCAAGGATACCTTCGATCCATCGAAGGATGTCCTCAGAAAATTTTTCGATCCGTCGAGGATCCCTTCGATCCAACGAAGAGCTTCCTCAGGAAATGTTTCAATGCATCGAGGATCCTTTCGATCCATAGAAGAGCCTCCTCGGGAAACATTTCGATCCATCGAGGGCACCTTCGATCCATCGAAGGGCCTCCTCGAGTTTTCCTCAAGTTTTGGCCTTCCTCAGGCAAACTGACCTCTAAGTACTTAAACAGGCATAACTTTGTCTAAAAAATAGCTTTTGATGTTCCGGATGAAGTTCTAGAAACTAGACATCCGTAAATTTCCAAGCATATATTACTCATATGCTGAATCATTTTGAATCAATCCCAGATTCATGTCAAAACTAAGCAATCTGCACAGCCAAATGTGTTATGTCGGTTTCAAACATCTGTCTAGTAAAACAGGCATAACCTTTTCTAGAAAATAGATATCGACAAGCCGGATATATTTCTGAAAACTAGAGGTTCGTATATTTTCAACCATATGCCATTCATATGTTAGTTTATTCTAGACAAATTCCAGTTTATCGTCGAAGTCGACTGATCTGCAGAGCATATTCTGTTATGCTCTGTTTCTGACCTTTGTCCAGTAAAACAGGTATAACTTTTTCTAGAAATTAGCTATCGACAATCCGGAGGTAGTTCTGAAAACTAGACATCCGTATATTTTCAGCCATATGCCACTTATATGTTGACTATTTCTGAGAAATTCTCAGTTTGTTGTCGAAGCTGGCTGATAGTTCAGCAGATCCAGTTTTTTGTGTTTTTGAGGACTTATAGCACTCTTAACTATCCCAATTGATACATGGACGAATTTACAAGTTTGCGAGGACATCTAAAGTCGTTTGGGTAGCTCTTTTCACTTATGACCAGGTGAAGAGAGATCAATGTAGGTGGAACATAAAGTCCGCCCAAATACCTTTATCGAAAGTCTCTTGTTCTAGACATCACAAGTTACTAAGGTGAGCCCTAGTAGACGATAATCATGTACATTACACAGAAAATGTAGACAAGTATGTTATTAATAAGCCAAAACAATGCCTTTATTAATAATGTCAACATCATACATCAAAGTTTGTTAATCCAAAGTAATTGACCAACATTGTCAAACATAATACTTAGGCACACACGCCTTTTTACATGGAAAACATAAAGCTCTAATCAAAATTCAGTATCTCAGTACTTGAGTCTCTGCCAATTTTGAAGTTTGCCTTAATGAGATTAGCCTCTGCTCCATCTCTATCTTCTGCTTCGTTGTTTCTTTGATCCTTATAATTCGTAAAATCTGAGCACACTTGCTTGTTGATTTTCTGCTGAATTATTGGTGTGTCGGAATGCAACAAAATTTTGCATACCCAAACTAGACACGTATATGAACACTTTTGCAAATTTTAATAATTTTTCGAGACTTGTAGATAGGTCGAATAATTTGTACAATAGTATGCAGAGAACAGTTCTGAAAACTGATGTGTTCAAGGATCAAGTAGATTCGGATTGGGTGGTTTCAATATAATGATGATGATCTTGGAAATCCATAGATCCCTCACATCTATTGCTTATCTATGGTAATCAATACCTATTGACCCAAAACTTCTGAAATCTATCTTCTCAAACATTTTGAGAATAAACAACTCGTTTGATTCGAGAAACATTATGCATCTTATTTTGGCCTCTTTTGGCATTGGTACCTCAGCCTCCATGGCTTCCTTGGTCACCACGGACTCTATGGCCGGCGCTTCCTCTATCATGGTCATCGATCATGACCTTCATGCGCCAACTTATGGCGTCCTTCCTTGTGTGGGTGGTGATAGAGACCAAAAACTGTCTCATCAAAATTCCCTTAACTTAAGGGTTCCGCTCCTTGCGCCATTCTTTTGATACGCTTTCATAATTCGCATAGTGAACACTCTTAGTTCCAACTTGCCTTGAATTATGATTATGTAGAGGATTTTCTCGATCAAGTTTTGCTCTTCAATTGCTTTACGCATAATTGGAGCATGGATCTAAGCTTAAGCATCTCATAGTTGATTGATGCAATTTTACTTGAAGTCGAAAAATCACATGTTATTCCACTTCTCTTTTAGATCCGAGAGCATGGTGTCAATGCATTTTCCATATCAAACACCATGAGAAAACAGAAGATGTATTAGTTTCGCAGTCGTAAGAGACTTCCTCGACAACTACTTTGTTTTCCAATATAATATTTGGATTAGACCTTTACTTTGATGTATATAGTCTTACGAACTCTCTTTGTTCGTTTCAATCGATGTTTTTATGAACACTCTTTGTTCAATCGATTTCGTGAACGCTCTTAGTTCACTCATGAACGCTCTTAGTTCATGTGGGAACGCTCTTAGTTCCAAGAATGCCCACCTTCAAGAAAGGTGCGGTGTAGAAAGAAGGGATGAGATGTTATCCCGAAATCCCTACGGAAAAATCCAAATTTCCCAAAAGAGTAGGTTATTTTGAAAAAGACAAAGCTGAATATATAAAACTTACTTGTTGTTTTATTACAGAACAATTCTTTTTCTTCCTCTTTTCTCTTTAGGATCACAGTAGCTATTGTAGTCGGCGGTGGTGCTCAATTTTAGGTCTTCTTGCTGATAACGTGTTTTAGGGAATAAGAATGTAGAGAGAATAGTTTGAAGTAATGAATTGTGTAACTTTATTAATGAAGAAGCAACTCCGGAGAGTACAAGAGGTATAAACAGGAAAGTAATCCTATTACATCTCTAGATAAGCTATACTACCATATTCTGTGATCTCCACCATAACTAGGAACATCAAATATTCTACGACATCGATTCCTTTAGGCAACTTGTTTTTCAGCATAATATATATCAGAGCAACTTAGGACAGAGAAAAAAAAGTGTCATGGGAGATACGGGCGATATAGATCATGAGGTTGAAGTGAAGGAACCAGTTCCTGCAGAGATCGGAGGTGTCGAGCAATGGATAATCTCTTTCCACGAAACGATTAAGAAAGCTGAGTCACCTTTGACTGATTCATGTTGCATCTTCAGTGTTCCGGAGGTGCTCAAGAGGCATGACAAAGAAGCATACGAACTTGACATCCTCAATCGGACCCTTTCATCGAGGTGGTGAGAAATTTCTGCTCGTCGAAAATGTGAAAGAATGGTACTTAAAGGATGTTCTCTTTGACCAGAACTTAAAGGAAGTTCACTCTGACCAGAACAAAGAAATGGTGTCTTTGATCCAACTCATGAGCGGAATGGAAGAACGCGCCCGTGGTTGTTATTTGGAGAAATGCAGTCTCCCCCCCTCAGACGAGTTCATGAAGATGCTCATACTCGATGGTTGTTTCTTGATACAAGTGTTTCGTTATGCGGCTTTTGGTCATATAACAGGCGTAAGTACAAAAGACCCTATCTTCAACAACTCTTGTATGCTCCAGTATCTTTACCATGACATCCTGCTACTAGAAAATCAACTGCCTTGGTTTGTGCTCGAGTTTTTCTATGACCTTATTGAGGGCGACAACTCATCCAAAAAATCCCTTACTGATCTAGCACTCGAATTTTTCAAGTCATTCCTGTCGGAACCTACTATTTTCAAATACCCTAATCATGTTCTTCCCGATCCTGTTCACATACTCGATCTGATTTGGATTGCCCTCGTTCAGGATACCGAGAAGATGAAGAAACATAAAAAATAAAAATAAACCAGAACGGTTGGCCATGTACCACGACGGGTACCTAATGCTGCTGCTCTTTCAGAGGCAGGTGTTACTTTTGAGAAGGCAACCTCAAGCTGCATATTAGACATCAAGTTCGACAAGGGTGTTTCACTATTCCTTGGCTACCAATCGACGAGAGTACAGGTTCTGTGTTTAGGAGCCTTACTATGAAAGATATCAATGCAGTCATTGGATAACTTCCTACACTGCTGTGATGGATAACATAATCGATACGAGCAAGGATATACATCTTCTGAGCGCGAAAGGGGTATTATGTACCTGGTTGAGTGTTGTCGATGCTTCAAACGTCTTCAACGATCTTTACAATGACACTACGGTCAATTTCGAGTAACAGTCCCTCTGCGAGAAAGTGCACAAGTACTACAAAGCTCCGTGGAACAAGTATAGAGAGAAACTGAAGCGTGAGTATTTTGCGACACCATGGTCTACAATGTCAATTTTCGCAGACTTTGTTCTCTTGGTCCTCGCCTTCTTACAGACCGTATATACAATCCAGTCTTATTATCTTCCGAGCTAGCTAGGTCTATCTTTCATTTTCTTTCATGCTTGTAACAAAATCTGCAAAAATAAGGCTCGCTCGGCCATTGGTCATGTAATATTGACATATATCTATTTTATATTATGTTTCTGTTTTCAGTTTAATATCTCCAATCTTTAATCTCTATTATCATATATAAAATAAAATGCGAAGTAAGTCTCGTGTCCACAACTTTGTTAAAATTAAAGTCCCAATCTGTTCATGGATCAAATCGACGAAATTATATGCGTCAAGTACCGGTTTAGATAAAGTTAATTAATACGTACATTGCGATAATTAGAATTTTACGACATACGCGCTCTCTCTGTGATTCTTTTCTTTTTCTTCAAGAGTGAACACAAACGAACACGGACCTTTTCTACTGAGATAGAGACTTTTTTGGAAATGTACTCGGAGACTGCGAGGGAGAAGAAGGGACCGAGTTTGGGCTTGGACAGCTGTGACTCGGTGCAAGAGTGTGAGTAATGTGGACAGTGGAGAACGAGTACTCGGCCCAACGGCCCAACCCAAACTCACAAATGACTTGGGCTCGATACAGCCAACCCAATCATTATACATCATCCGTTCATTCAAATCCAAAATCAAATTATGCGACTTCTTTGATCTACTTTGGAGTGGCTTATGAAACAACTTACGTTGGTTAACTTTTCAAAGATTGAAGTTCACAATATAGAAGTTGTAATCTACGAGTATATAAAAGTTTAAATTATGTAACTTTCATAAGGTATAAATTACAGCTACTTGTTGTTTAAGTTAAGCCTTCTCAAACTAGATCGAAAATATCCGATATGTACTATCAAACGAAATCATGAGTTTAGTTTTCACAAGACAGTGGTTGAAATTCTGATCATCAGCACTAGTACAGTGACTCTAAGTCTAAACCAAGTAATTTTTTAGATGAGATATTCACCTAAAGAGAACACGATTATAGACTTCACCGAGTTGATGACCATAATCATCTAAAAAAACACATTAATGAATTACCAAACCTATTGTCCCTGTCATCATTCACTATAGAAATGTGATGGGTCAAATTAGGGGCGGATTCCGCCACAGGGTTGGATGGGATGCAACCCAGTGAACCCACCCAATTTTTCAGTCAATAAAAAAAATTTAAAAATATAGGTATATATTTATTTATAAAGTATTAATTAAAAATAAAATGAGAAATATAATTATCTATTACTAATAGTATATATTGTTAATAATTTAATTTTTTTTTGAGTTTCAAGTAAATAGATTTCGCAGATTGAGATATAGTTAGTTAATATCAACGTAAAATTTTTGTATTTTCAGGATTTAAGTTTACGTCTCTATACTCCTGATGTGTTTCTTATATTACAATGGGATAAGCGCGGGTTAAATCTGTGCGGTTTGACGCTCAAACCACAACCACCCCACTTGTTGCAGTTTGCTAAAAATGCAAACCATAACCACTTACTTATTGTGTGCACCCACATTTCGGTATATATATCACATCTTTGGTGTGGAGCGATACAGTTTTGGTTTAAACTCATATTTAGTAATTTTGAAATAACAAATAAATTTAAAAATTATAATAGTACATAATCAATGTCTAAAAATATCAACAATTAAATATTATATAATCACTAACTAAGTCGTGATTTATAGTTATTTAATTATAATTATAAACCCTAGAACTGTGAAAAAGAAAAAGTGACCACAGGGTTTAATAGTTCTGATATTTATATACTATTAGGATTTTGGGTCAGGTTTGTCGTATTCTCACTTTCAAACAAAAACTTAGATAGAGGTTGATACACATAATTATGTTCTATTAACTATACCAATCAAATATAAACATGATGAAAAAATACATTATACATATAAAAAAAATTAAATGCAGTGTTGTGCGGTATATTACTCAACTCGTAACCTCGATCTCTCTGTACATC
The DNA here is from genome assembly GCA_946800695.1 of Geum urbanum. NCBI lineage: Eukaryota > Viridiplantae > Streptophyta > Magnoliopsida > Rosales > Rosaceae > Geum > Geum urbanum. Next base: position 53,253,522 of record OX327008.1, on the reverse strand, counting down.
AACATTGTACTATAACAGTATAACTGTTGTCTCTAACAGCAATAGTGCAAGAACACAACACGGATCGGAAATTGGAGAAACAAAGAATGAAATTAAAGATCTTGAGGAATTTGGTACATTATCATCACTAGCTATAGTCATAAGCGCATCAATTTTTCAATGGTAACGAATTCGAATCAAAGTAATTCCAAATCAATAATAATACTTCATGTCCCCAAACTACTCTCACCCTGCACCACAACAGAGTGAACATTACTACTACCCGTAAACGAAACCCTCCCAAACCCCAAATGCCCTAACTGATACAACTCCAACCACACCCTCTCCGCACTACTAACACAATCCTCCACTTCCTCCTCCTCCTCCTCCTCCTCGTCGAAACTGATCGCGTACCACGATATCTGCGTCGGCATTTCCTCCTCCTCCGCCCACCTCTGATGCCGATTACTACTACCTCCGCTACTATTGTTACCCTTCTTCTTGTTCTTGTTCTTCTTGTTCTTCTTGCCGCTTTTCTTGGAATCACTATTGTGACCTTCGCTTCTGTTCTTGTTCTTTTTGTTCTTGCATAGTCTCAAGCATTTCCGGCCGACCATCCACGGCAGCTTGACGAAAGCGAGCGTGAAGAGGTTGAGAACGGCGCAAGGGCAACAGCAAAGCGCAACGCAGTCGGCGATCATTCCGGCGCTACAAGACTTGCAGTACTTCCCGGAACACTCCATGCGATCTCCGACGACTCCTTCGTCGATGTCGTTGTCACCCTCTACGGCGTAGCGGTTCTTGATCTTCTTGTTGTTCTTGTTATTATGATGACTTCTGCAGCTGATGACTGTGGCGGCGGTTGACGTCGAGGACTCCGGTGATGAATGACAACCGCGTTGACGTGGCACCGGAGTTGGATTTGGACTCCGGTTGTCATGACACATTTTTCACTTGGAGTCGTAACGGCTCTGTAAACAACAAAGAATGAGAGAGAGAAAGAGAGTCTTTCCGAGTTTGTAGGGTGTGAGAGTTTCCTTCTTTTATATACGACGTAGGGGAAACGAACGGAAATATTTTCTTTTTCTTTTTTTGAAGAATTTTTTTTTTCTTAAAGTCATGCATTTTAATAGTGTATGATCAAATATGGAAAATATACCCAACGCCCCTCCCTGCCTCCGGGACGGCTTCAACGCCGTTCATCGTATACTCTAGCTCTCAACGTCATAGCATGTAATTGTCGTGGCATCGTCAATAACGCTACCCAAGATGCCTTGTTGACTATGGTGAAACTACGAAAACCAAGTCTGATATTTTTATTAGAAACCCTAGCATTGGCTAGCCATCTCGAAGATCTCCGTATCAAACTAGGTTTTGATGGCTGCTACTATAAGGAACGTAGTGTTGACTCCCGAGGCCTTGCCCTCTTCTGGAAGGATGAAATACCTATCAAATTCGGCACTACTCTCCCAATCATATCGATGTAGAGATCGGTCAAGCGGGCTCTGATGAACACTGGAGACTAACCTGTCTTTACGGTTTTGCCAACCAAGAAGACAAGTTTCGGACCTGGGAATTGTTACGTCTTCTTGCCAGTCAACTACACATACCTCGGATCGTGATTGGCGATTTCAATGAGATTTTGAGTAATGCCGAGAAATCGGGTGGTCCTCGCCGTAGTGCTACTGCTCTACACAACTTCAAATCTTGTTTAGTGGATTGTGAGCTGCAGGACATGCCAGGGTTTGGTAGCAAATTTACTTGGTTCAACCATCAGACGAGAGAACGACTTACTTCAGCTAGTCTCATCACATCCACTGTTGCCAGAACGACGCTTCGATACATCTCTTGCGCTCCTGCGTGACAAGATAAATAAGAAAGTTTAGTCTTGTTTTTAAAAAAAAAATCCCTAATGTTATTATGAACTAGGGTTTAAGAGTACCTTTGAGGTATGCGATTGTCGCTGTAGGGTTTCTAGAGCAGAAATCCGAGCCGGTAATGAGAGCGGGGCAAATCGTGGTGAGGTTTACGCCGTTTTCCTTGGCTATAGTCCATGCTGCTTTCTCTGCTCTGAGCCTTCCCAAGGCATACCAGAGCTGCCATGTTCCGAATTCTCTAATTAAAATGACTGCTTAATTATCATAATCATTAATCAACATGAAGTTTAGGACTTTAATTTCGAACCTTTTTGTCGATGCAGACAGACTCATTGCTCCAGGAGTCATGGTTGATCACAGGGGCTGAGGAGATGTCCTGTTGTGTGATGATGTCTTGCTCTTGCCATACACAGGCTACAAGTGAAGAAGTGAGCACACATTTTCTTACCGAATGAATTATTGCACATGCTCTCATCACATTCTCACTTGCCTTCACTTCTATTTCAGCCAATTTCAGCCATGGATTTCTGTTCCACAAGATTCATAAAAATATTACAACATGAAAAAAGAGCCAAGATGTAGCAAACAGTAATGCAGGGTCAAGTGTAGGCATCACACGCGTGACGGTGCCACAAATTAAATGGAGAAGGACTCACAGTGTAGCCAGATAGGCCAGCCGGGTCCGTAAACCCAGAGGTGTGGAATACGCCACGACAACCCTGAAATGCCTCTGCTAAACTCTCCACTTGTAATAGCTTCACCATTACAACACACACGTTAACGTTCCCCGTCGTCATCATTTTTCCCGGTCAAAAACAACTTCAAAGTTTAACACATGCATTATGAGTAGACCATTTTACTATTCTTTATAGTTACGTTTAGGTTTAGAGTCGTAACACTTGAGTTAACTGACCATGAATCAGTTGACACTAGATGATTATACGTTACTGACTATGAAATGGAATGAGGTGATATATGTACCGGAGTTATCCACGATGATGCGGACGGTGAAGCCACGGAGGAGGAGGGCGTTGGCGACGGCGAGGCCCAAGAAGGAGACGCCACTTGTCACGCAGACAAGCTTATTAGGTTCTTCTTCAGATATGGTTTTGGGAGAGAAGTGCTTTTGTTTGAGATGGTCTTGTCTGCGGTGGATGCCGGCGGAGGAAAATGTCGACTTGCGGCGGAGTAGCTCGTGAGTTATGGTGTCTTGTAAAAGCACAATCCCCATGTTTACAAAAGATCGGAGAGAAAAAGCTTTGGCAAAATGGTTAGCTAGCTAGCTAGCTTCAGTTGTGTACGTTCTCTATGACAGAATATGAAGGAGAGAGAGAGAGAGAGAGAGAGAGAGAGAGAGAGAGATTAACTTTTATTTGAGCCCGTAAAAACTGTCTACATATATAAGCGTCATAATTTAGCTTAGCTTGAGCTCGTTTTTTGCCTTCTAATATCTATTTACTTATTTCTATTTATTTATTATTATTTATTTTGTGATTGGGTGTATCCAGATGGGTTACATATTTATAACAAGTTAGAAATAAAATTTAAATGATTATGAGGAGATGAATTTTCCAGCATGGCTTGGCTTGGCTCGGCTCGGCTGCAAAGGGGAGTGGCGGCAGCGCAAAGAAGCTAGTCACGTGTTGAAGGGCCGATGAGCACACACGAGGGATATCTACTACTTCTACTCGCCGAGTTAGTTGCCGATTCTTTTTGCGTTGACTTTCCCTACTTTAAAGACCACTAACACGTCATTACTAATCTTGGGTCTTTTCCATCTCACACCTATGGGCCGAACTTAAGAGAATAAGCCCAAATGACGCTCTGGGCTCAGTATTCATATACAATAGGCCCAAATATGAATTATATTAATAGTTGAGTTGTTCTTCTTGTTCAAGTCTTGAAGAAAAGTCATGGACAGCAGCAGTAGTAGTAGCAGCTTCTCTGTTCCTCACAAGAAGTTCTCCATGGAAATCAAGGTACAACCCTCCACTTCTTCCACGAAATAATCTTCGGTTTTGGTGTCTTTGTTCTCAATTGGGTCGGTTTCTGTGTTGTTGGGATTGTTATGTTTTGAAGCTCCCCACTTGTTCGATGAAATGCCTGAGACAGTTTCTGAGCTTCAATTTGCTGACCCTCAATTTTGAATTTTGTTTCTGACGTGGTGATTGTGCAGGGGAACAAAACTGACGTGGTGATTTGTAGTTATGATGATCATATTCTTGTGAGTTATTTCGGCTTTTTCGGGGTTGTTTGCAATTTGCTTTGAATTGGACTCATTGTAGTTTTAATGTTGTGGAAACATGTTTCAGGTTATTGCAACTCAAATAGGAACAATGGGGACTATACTGCAAGCCAGGTCTGCATTACAAGTCTCTAAGCTGGAGTTGTTATAAGTTTTCTTTGTTTCTATCTATGTTTACAGTCCAAAGCCAAAGTCTTATGTTTTTTTAAGCTCATTGCTTCATGCATTACTTTACCGCTACGTCTTGATTATGATTAAGCAGTGGTTTTTATTCTGTATTATAGATAGATTTATATGTGAGAAGAATTTGGTTGTTTTGTTGAGGAATTTATGGTGGTGTATATGTTTTGTTCATCAGTAAGGAGGAAGGGGCGACGTTCAATCCAACGTACAGCGTGTCTGTAATCTTCGGCAAGCGAGATGAGGTACATTTTTCTTATGCTATAGCCTCTCAGTTTGTTGACTGACTTGTGTGAGATCATCTCTATCACTTGTGGTGTTTGCAGCCAATGCTAGAGGCCTGTGCTCGTCAACTTGTGGAACACATCAGGTTGACATTTACATGTATAGCTTGTGTATAGTCGAGTGCTTTTGGTTTTTGTTTCCTCATACGTTCTAATTCGATAGACTAGCTTGGATTCCTACCCAACAATGTACAGAGAGGATCAGTTTCTTTCATGTCTTTGTTTAGATTGGTTGCTAGTAAAAACTAATAGCATATATCTTTAGGAAGATTAGGTCAGTTTCTAATGTTCTATTCTATTGTCTTTGGTTTTGCAGCAACTCAGGCTGCTCCAGGCCATTGATGCTCTCTCTTGGTCTCAAAGATCATTCAGCGGTACGAACTCTGAACTTCAGATACTTATTGGTATGTGAATTGTTTGAAGCTTAAACTGAATCCCAGTTACATGATGCAGGTGACAATGAAAGGCATTGTATCTACTGTAATCGAGAATCGCATTTGGTAATTGCTAATGCTGGACCGATGAAGATTACTGTTCCGAGTCTTCCCAATTTCATGGCCATATTGCACCCTTGTTGCATGTAATCAGTACTTGCATTTCGAGTGACATATTGAGTGTTGTCATGTTGTAATTTTCATAGCTGTAAACATCTTAGAATTGGAGACAACAAAGATCAACTATTGAAGCCAAAAAGATGATTTTTATTAACATTTTTCTCATCCGAGGAATTCTTATTTCAGAGTTGCGTAATGAAAATTAATTTACAATATCGGGTCAATAATTATGTTATACGATGAGATTCAACGAATAGGATTCTCAAAATTTGAATGTCTGCACTAAACACACATTCACTGATTCACACATATGTTACACTAGGATACAACCCACCAAAAAAAAAAGAAATTAATAAAATTGCTCCTATAATTCAGAAAGAACCTTGCAGACTCCATGGTACCATCATTGGCAAGAAACGCAATCAACCCTGCGTGGCCACAACGCCGCCGACACGCCCCATTTTCTCTCTATAACATTTGCTGGACATGGCACATTATGCGACATCCCCACCACGCTTCACTTTAGTTTCTCATATCTTGTCCTTGTTGGCCATAACGTTCAATTGTCTTTCTAACTGCACAACCAGAACAACGAAGTTAAGATAATGCATTTAACGTTCATTCAAATGCACAAGAAAAGCATTAGACTTGTTGTATACACAAACCTGGGCATTTTTCATCTTCTGTCTTTGCAATTGTTCAACGAGATTCCCAACACTGATAATGAAGGCAGTGTGAGCGAAATTTCAACAATATACAAATAGAAAAACTTTACATCATAAGAGGACTATAATTATTGTCATACTTCTGTTGCAGATTAATCACCAAAGATTGCAACTCTCTCTCCCTCGTCGAAGCAGGAGGTGTCTGCATATATAACATAAATGACGGTCAAAATCTACCCAAACTGGAATCAATTATTATCGTTCAAATAAATGCAACATTTGACATATTGGCCTTGAAAAGCTTAAGGCAGGAGATTCTTGGTTTAATGCGAGATATTCAATCCAACATAAAAAGCCAGAATGAATGGTATACAGATTAGGGGTGACATTTACCTGCAAAAGGTCACTGGTGCCTACATCGGCTGTCTCTCCCTGAGTACCTGTGTCAAAAGAGAATTATTAAATAGAGAACTAGAGCTGACTGAGCACAGATGCCAAAAGTGTGATAAAAATTTAGGAAGCATTACCAGAGGCCTGCTCCACATATTTGATCAATTTTATAATTTCCTCCTGAGAGAAAATAAAAGGTAACAGAAAATTGAAATTGTTTAGTCATTATCTAGCAGCAACTAAGGGTAAGAGACAAAAGGCTGGCATGTACCCTTTGTGATGTGTTCTGCTGTAGCATGCATTGTAGTGAAGGAAGAACAGTGGAAGCTGTTACATTTGAGGTTGGTGGACTAGTTGCACCCGCACAAACAGGGCTAAAGAAGCTATTTGAACCCTGGAAAAAGAGAGAATGTCAATAGTTAATAGCCACTTAACATATATCCTGCACATTCAATCCCATTGTTTAAAATTAAAGTTTCAAAAGCGGGCCTCATAAGGATATACCCACAAGTGGAAGATATAGTTATGCAAAAGCAAAATTATTTGAGAGTAAATAGATTCATGTAATTTAGTTTATGAATTGATTTGAGCTAGGTACTGATAATTCAGTTACCTTGGGACTAAGGTCCGCTGAAGTGACCTTGAAGCGCCCCTTACGTTGGACAACTGCTCCATCAGACAGATCCTCAGCTGAATGAACATTTGTAGGAAAACCATAGATGAGAATCAGCAATTAGACATAGAGATAAAATTGGTGAGTATAAAACTCCAAAAGACATACCAGATGCAGAGGTATTGGCATCTCTTCTTTGGCGATACAACAATGGACCACTATAACTACGCTCATGTTGATGTTTCAAGTGTGAATGATCCCTTCAAGAACATATATAAACTGCATCAGTTCCATGCAGCAGACAGAATAATAATCTTGAATATAATTTAAAATTTCTTAAAATATTACACATACTAGGAAATTTATGTATTATGACTAGCTGCTTTCAAATTCGGTCAGAATGCTTGATGCATGGGAGAGGGTTAACGGTTATGGAAAGAAAATCATAGAACGTTTATGCATATAGTCAATTTAAAGAGCACAAAGACAGCTTACCTCTCCCCCTCCCCAATAACCTTTTTAGAAGAAAGGACGTTATCAGGTAGTAATGAACCACTCATGAACTTTTTAGGCTCAGATATATCATGATGTGGTAAAGAACTACTCTGCCCTGAAGTCTCACCCCCACTTGTTCCATTTTCTTGAACAATGGCTGTAGGACTTGTTGCACTCCCATCCTCCTCTATAACATCAAAACAGCCTCTGCGTGGGAAACACAAGTTCTTACATAAGTAATAGAATACAAAATATAAGTCCAGATGCATAATGTCAGGGAAGCTCAACAAAAGATGAATAACTAGGAGATATGGCTAAAAGTAAATAAATATTAACAATGAGCTACACAGACGATCTGTCCACAATATTATCTAAGATCACAGAACTGAAAAAGCCATACTTGAGTGCTTGAAGAGGTTTAATCGGAAATGAGGCAAGTGAGCCGTCCAAATCATGAAGATCGTCAAACCCATCCTGGAAGGGGAGATGACAAACAGATGAGATAATATTCAGGTCAATAATAGAACATATATATAGATGTAGAGATTAGCTGAAGCAATAAAATATATCAATCTTCACCCTGGCTACTGTACCACTACCTCCTGATTGGATGCAGCATGTGATTCGCTTGCAATTTCGGTGGTAAGCCTCTCTGCTGGAATACCATTGTCCTCAGAACTGTCAGTTTGGTCCTTACTCCCTGCAAGTGATGCGCCATCATCCTGAATCTGCAGGTAACTCGGGGACAAAGATAGTGTGAGACATAAAACTAAAGCAACTAATGGTTAAATGAACATTCTATCATACAATTGATTATATATCATCGTTCGGAGAACATGTACAGACGTAGCCTGACAATACTTACAAGTGCAGCCTGATTTTTCAAATCCTCAAGGTTGAAATTCCAGGCACTGATTCCTCGGATATACTCTTGCTGCAAATAAGATGGCTGATATTCAGGATTATGTTGATATGTGATTACTCAGCATTCAGTCATAGAAAAATTAACGTGCATGAGGGATACACTCGGTCAGGGCCCCATTATGAAGGGATGTATACCATGAGATTAAAACATTACGTATGAATCTTGTCTATAATATGTGAAGGTCATGGCCCATGAACTCAGTCTTTTGACGACTCATGAATGTTTAAGGAGAACCTGTAGTATTCATTTGGGCTTATTAAATACCAAACTACTTAGAGTAGAACTTTGGGGAAAAGCCATCATGTGCTATGAGGAAAGAAACTTGTAGTTGATAAACCTAGATCACCAAACGACGTTCGCCCAAACACTGAGATACTCAACATATTTGGCATAGCTAGGCTGTAATGTTATAAGCATTTCTCACCTGTGATAAATGTTCTTTATCCCCATAGAGAGCCTTATTCTGCACAAGAAGATCAGCTTCTTTTGCCTATAATAAAAAGAAAAATGTAGCTTAAGTTCCACGACATGTTCAAAGCAAATGCCATAGGAAAGATGGTTTGAGAACAGAAGCGATACCTTTAGAATGCGAAAACGATCGCCTAATGGAGAGAGGCCATCAAGAATAGTACGAGATAGATATTCCACTGGTCGTGCATGCTTGAAAAAATGGTGCTTCAAAAGCTTTTCTGAAGTTGGACGTTTCTTTGGATCCTTCACTAAGCACGCAGCTACCAACTCTTTGAAAGACTGGAAAACGTAGCACTTCAGTAATTAAATAAAAGGAATGAAAGATGTGAGTTTCAACTGGCCAACACACACCTTAGAAAATCTTTTGTCTCTTTCATAGTCAAGGCCTGGAGGTGCATTTTGTAAAGTCATCAGCAAAACCTGGGGACAAAAAGTGAAACATGTGAGGTCACACTATAAGCACCGATGAGAAGTTCTGTTAGAAAGATCCCACATGTAAACCAGAAATTCGAGAAATTTACTTTCATTGGTGGATACTTGGAAAATGGGGCATGTCCATGAGCTAGTTCAAGTGCTGTTATTCCAAATGACCAGATGTCTGCTCTGTTTGAGAAAAAGAAAAAGTATAACATAAGAAACTTGAACCATAGGGTATACTGAAGCAGCAAAGAGGAGGAGGGTAAATTTAGATAAACAAAGAAAACCACTCACTTAAAGTCATATCCATGCAATTGCTGCATAACTTCAGGAGCCATCCTGAGAGAAAATAAGGAGTGTTTGAACAAATATAGAAGCTCAATTTCCTTACATGAGTCGACAATGGAAATAGGATTCTAACGTTGGCACGTCACATATAAGGTGACACTATCATAATTATACCAGCAAGGAGTTCCAACGAAAGTATTTCTGGAACGTTGTCGATCTCCAGTATCAAACATGCATGCAGATACTCCAAAGTCAGCCAACTTGACTGAACCATTTGAATCGATCAATATATTACCGGCCTGCATATACGGGATAAGATCATTAAAATATGATGTCATACAATCCTTCATTAAGCGTGAAAAAGTTTCCATAAAATGATAGAGTAGCAGACCTTCACATCTCGATGGATATGACCATGAGCATGAAGATAAACTAGAGCTTTGAGGACCTCATGCAATAGAGTTGCAATAACAGGCTCCTCAAAACCTTCTGGAAACGAGGACTTCATTATGTGAAGGCAGGAACCCCCAGCCATATATGGCATGACAACCCAAAGGCTGTGGCCAGCAGTGAATGAACAATGGGCTCGTAATAGATTTGAATGATTGATCAGAGTCATTGTATGTACCTCCCTCCGAATACCATCCTGGATGATTTCACACAAAATAGCTGTAAATGATATTTTTTATACTATTAATACCTTTTCTATTAGAAATTTTGGTAAGCAATCGGTTATTATAGAGGGAATATTCTTGGTGCCAATTTAACAAGTTTGATGCATATAAGAGTGATAACTCTCAAGAGTAAGACAACTTCTCAAATAAATTTTCATATAAATGCCTCCTAGTTGTGATCAAACATTAATAGATTAATTCTTTACATGTCCTATTACTGAAGTCGGCAAATTTTTAGTGGATGGATTTCAAAGAATCTATTAATCAAAGTGTCCATGTACAATATGATGACCCAAGTGAACAATTCGAGCCAAATATTAGCACTTCATTGCCAATAAATTGCACTTCAAGGATAAACTAAAGAAACGAGTTTGTAATTATAAAGAGATTATTCGACATACCAGGTCATTATTGCATTTCTCCAAATCAAGAACCTTGATGGCAACTATTTCATTAAGTGGTACGCACAGTGCTCTATACACACTAGCACTGACACCTTCGCCCACTTCTTCATACAACTTGTACTCTCTTGCATCCAGAGGAAATCTTTTGTCCTTTACTTGCTCCATGACTTAGATTTTTTTATTTTTACAAAACACTCTTCAGACCCTCTTTACTACCTCTTGATCTCCCAAACAAAACAAATAAAGCAAACCCCAAAGTGATGAGCATCAAATTAGAATGGGGCTTCTTCCAATTCGGTAGCATTTTTTCCCCGCTCAACACGAAGTCGCGGATACATTAAGCAACTTCATCCGCAGATTCCTTTCACCCCGAAGCTCCAACTCTAAATTTAACCGCACTAAACGAATGAGTATCACTCTCGAGACTTCAACGCTTTATAATATATGATGTGCTTTCCTGACAACACAAAAATTCATACTTCTGAGCAATATGAACGATTCAAAAACGACATTTACACCCTATTGACAATGATGATCATAAACATAACATGCCAAAATTCAGCTCTTAATATACAGATTACAATTGTGCAGAGCTGCATTATATCATTTTCAATTTCCACATCCAAACTACACATATCTCAATATCAAAAAAAAATCCCACCTAATTCAATCCGATTCTACAAAGTAAACAAACCTTTTTTTTTCTCCAACCAAACGATCAAACGCCGCGCAGATAGCTGGGTGTCGTTTTCTGGTTTAGGTGATGAGAGGTGGTGAGAAGAGACAGAAAAGGTCCGCCACCAGAACTGAATCTGAGTTCTGACAAGAGAGAGAGAGAGAGAGAGAGAGAGAGAGAGAGAGACTCTCTTCTTCCTCCTTCAAACGCGATAGTAAAACGACGTCGAATCAGCTCGACAAAATAAAATTTGTTTATCGTCGATTCAAGTCCCCTCGATTGTCTCTCTTATTCTATCTATCTGTTTTTCTCTCTGCATCCAACTGTCTTCTCGGATTGAATCTTTCGCCGTTTTTTTTCTTCCCTTTTTTTCCTCCTTTCTATTTTTTCTGACCAATTTTTTTTTATAAAACTAAAACTTTGTTAAAAATGAAAAAATATAACAAAATGAGAGTAGTATCTAACTGAGGAAATACAGATGCCGAAATTTTTATATATATTTTCCGTGACCGGCCAACGGCGATGAAAATGAGGTGGCACCCGTGACTGGTAAATATCAGGGAGAGAGAGAGAGAGAGAGAGATTGGTATTTGTGTTAATTATGGAAATTTTGAGCAATTAGTCAAAATGAGATTTGATTACTCTGCTAAAATTAGGGTGGGTGGCTTAAACTAGGGTAAACTGGCCTGTTTAAGTTGGACTTCAGTTTTTTTTCCCAATTAAACATTTTGCGATATCATCTTATTTTCGAGATCACATGATATTTTTGAAAGACGATTATTTGACTACAAATATTTTTCTGCTACTCATTCTCATTCAGGAGTGACAAAGGGATGAATGCATGACTGTCTCATGTGTATGCGAACAATATACTCTATATGTAGTATCAATATAGTACATATTTTGTTGCATGGATTGACAAGTCACCATTTATCTTTAAAAGCACTATTTCTTGCAAAAGTCTCACATGTCCACCAATAACTTCATTCATTATTTGCTCTCCCAATCCTTTATTCAGAGAGAAAAAAAAAATAGTATGTGCCTAAAGGGGCATCAAGTATCCGTCAAAAAGAAGAAGAGTATTAACTATAATATAAATAATTTATAGTTGATGTGTAACATTAACCATGGGAATTGGGCCATGAGAGACTCCTTTCAATAACTACTCTTGTTCTTGTTGGGCTTCAATATCACTTACCTATTTGGGCCGTCAACGATGGTCTCGTCAACAACAGATCCAAATGATTCGTGGCGGGCCTAACATGCACACCTTTTCAAAAGGGCCATGTGACCACGACTTCACCCGTGTTATCCACGCCACATGGTATGCTATCTTACAAAAAGGGAGTGGGCGTGGGCCGACACTCCGACAGGAATGGCCACGGAAATGGAGCCCGCCACGGCACGTGACACAGTTCCAGTGTACCTTTTTGATCCATTTCTACGTACACTCAGCTTTTCTAAGGTCCCATAAACACTGCACGTAACATGTTCTTGTCGGCCGGAGGAGATCTTATGGTTCCGTCAACCGCCGGTGATTTTAACGTCTCTCCACACACACCTTATGAACGATGAGACTCGTGATTAAGTTAAGCTGAAGAAATAAGAACATAAAAGCTTAACAACCATTTGAGGTGAGCTAATCACATATGTGATCTTGACTAATATATGCTTTAACAGCCAAAATTAATGTTGGATATTTTTTTCGTCTGAAAATTAATATTGGGTTGGTGTGGATGATTACGTTGTAATTAGAGGAGCAATTAATTTTGTGTGTAGTGAGAGAGGGCCATCTTGATTCTTGACCAACTTTTAATATGAAGAAACCGTGCTAAGCACAATGTTCTATTCCAAAGGAAGGAAAACCCGCGTGAAGCTCTAACTTATGTGTAGGGCAAAGGCCGATGCTTATGACCGGAATGGTTATACAGCAGTAATGTGTTCGTATAGATTTGTCTAAAATTGTACATATTAGTCGGTTAAGCTAATTTGACTTCAACAGTCAAATATCATCACCATGTCGAGTCCAAATACATGCGTGTATGTCAAGACAATATATAAACCCAAAATAACTCAATGACTACTCAATTATATTTAGAAACACAAATTCTCGATTCCATGTCATATTTTCAAATTTCAAATTCTATGAAATAGATTTCGCATCACAATTTTCATTTACACATGATCCAAATAAGTAAATACGCTTTCATTTTTATTAATCTACACTTCAAAACATTCATTTTCGGATTTGACAAAGGATCCAATAGAGTAAATCACATCCTTTTTAATTCTTCTCATTTTCTTTACTAAAGAAAAGAGTAATTCTCACCCTTTCAAACAAAAAAGAGAGTAATTTTCTTCAAAAGTAAATTATTATTTTTTTGATGTCAAAAGTAAAAATAATAATTAAAAAGGTAAAAAGAAAAGAAAAAAAGGTTTTCTCTCTTTACTCTTCACTCTAGTCTGTCTATAGCAGCAGCCAAAATCCGCCACGTGTGCGGCAAAGATTGCGACCCTCTCTCTTCGTTCTCTTTACGTCGGTCTTTTTCTACAGAAGAAAAAAATTAGAAACGACGAGTCACTGACTCGACTCGTCTCTCTTTCTCACAGCCTTCACGTCTTCACGATCACCTACGTCTCTTCCCCCCCTTCGTCTTCCCCCATTCTCTCCGCTGTTTTCCCATTTTTAATTCATTTATTTATTCAAAGCGCTAAAGCTGAACCACTCTGCTCTCTCTCTCTCTCTCTCTCTCTCTCTCTCTCTCTCTCAAGAAAGAGATCTCTCTCTCTGCAAGTAACGAATTCTCTCTACAACACTCCTCCTCCTAGGGTTTTTCAAAGATATTCCATTGCGTCAGCTCAACACCAGCTCCTCCGCCGCCGATTTCGTTTTGTTTTTTACAAAAATTCACAGTCGGTGCGTTTTTGATTTCTCAGTGGTTTTTCTGTAATTTTCCGCCGTTTGATTTCGTTTACTGTAAAATTTTCTGTTTGCTTTGAAATTAGAGGAAGAATATTGATTGCGTTAATGGTTGGAATTACTACTGTAGTAGGTGTGACTTGTTTGTTTGGTTGTTGAAATGTTGTGTGTGGAGAAAAAAGTTTAGAGAGCAATGTTGGATAGGTTTTGATTAGTGTGGAATTATAGAGAGAGAGAGAGAGAGAGAGAGAGAGAGAGAGAGAGAGAGAGAGAGAGTTTTTTAGGTGTCGAAAGTTAGGCGAAAAATGCCGAGAGGAGGAGGAGGACGAAGGAGCCGAATACATTTCAGCAAGCTGTACTCGTTTTCGTGTGTTCGTCCTGCGGTGGAGGATGATCACGCGAAAATCGGGAGGAGTAAAGGTTACTCGAGGGTTGTGCATTGTAATGATTCGGACAATGCTGATGCGGTGCAGTTGAGGTACAGGGGGAACTATGTTTCAACGACTAAGTATACGGCTGTGAATTTTATACCAAAGTCTTTGTTTGAGCAGTTTAGGAGGGTGGCGAATATATACTTTCTTGTTGTGGCTTTTGTCTCCTTCAGTCCGTTGGCGCCTTTCAAGGCTGTTAGTGTGCTGATTCCGCTGTTGGTGGTGATCGGAGCGACTATGGTGAAGGAAGCTATAGAAGATTGGAGGCGGAGAAAACAGGTAATGTTGTAAACTCTTTCTTTGTTTTGGAGTAATCTAGAACCTAATTTTGTAGAAATTAACATATAGTTTCCGATGAAAACATTGTTGTAGATGGTTGTATGGATCAGTGTATACACATTCCACACGATTTGTGTTTTAACTTTCTATACAAACTAGATGCAGCATAAATAGAAAGAAAACAAGTTACCAGAAAATATCTGATATTAATGTGTGATTTGTTTTTCTTGTTTGTTTGAAAATGATGGGAAAATATTTGAAATGGTTTCAGGACGTTGAGGCAAACAATCGGAAGGTGAAAGTTTATGGTAGGAATTGTACATTTGTTGAGACCAGATGGAAGAAACTCAGAGTTGGTGATCTTGTTAAGGTTCACAAAGATGAGTACTTTCCTGCTGATCTGCTTTTGCTTTCATCCAGCTACGAGGATGGTATTTGCTATGTGGAAACTATGAACCTTGATGGAGAAACAAATTTAAAGTTGAAACATGCACTGGAGGCTACATCCCATCTTTATGATGAAGAGTCCATAGAAAAGTTTAAGGCAGTGATCAGGTGTGAGGACCCAAATGAAAATCTATATTCATTTGTTGGGACTTTGTTTTATGACGGCAGGGAGTTCCTACTTTCCTTGCAACAGATACTCCTAAGAGACTCTAAGCTGAAAAATACTGATTATGTCTATGGTGTTGTTGTTTTTACTGGGCATGACACAAAAGTCATGCAAAATGCTACAGATCCTCCTTCAAAGAGAAGTAAAATTGAGAAGAAAATGGATAAGATAATCTACATACTTTTCAGCACTTTATTTGTGATTGCTTCCGCTGGATCCTTCTTTTTTGGAGTTTACACTGCAAAAGATCGTAGAGGTGAAAAGATGAGAAGGTGGTATCTTCGTCCAGACGATGCCCCGGTGTATTATGACTCCGACCGGCCAGCACTTGCAGCTTTTCTCCATTTTTTGACAGCTCTGATGTTGTATGGATATCTAATTCCAATATCTTTATATGTTTCAATTGAGATGGTGAAGGTACTACAGAGTATTTTCATTAATCAAGATCAGGATATGTACTACGAGCAGACAGATAGGCCAGCTCGTGCACGTACGTCTAACCTGAATGAGGAACTTGGGCAGATCGATACGATACTTTCTGACAAAACTGGTACATTGACATGCAACTCCATGGAGTTTATTAAATGTTCGATAGCTGGCACAGCTTATGGTCATGGTATGACAGAAGTGGAAAGAGCGCTGGCTAACAGAAGGGATGGAGTGCCTGAAGCTAGTTATATATCATCTGATGTGGTAGAGCAAACTGGTGATGCTGATAACTATCGGAAGTCAGTGAAGGGTTTCAACTTCTGGGATAAGCGCATCATGAATGGGCATTGGGTCAATGAACCTAATTCTGATACCATTCAGAAATTCCTTAGAGTTCTAGCACTCTGCCATACAGCCATACCGGTCGTGGATAAAGAATCACGAGATTTATCCTATGAAGCTGAGTCACCAGATGAAGCAGCTTTTGTCATAGCTGCCAAAGAGCTTGGGTTTGAGTTTTACGAAAGGAAACAAACAAGCATATCATTACATGAGTTAGATTACAAGACTGGAGAAAAAGTTGACAGGTAAGCTCCTTTCGTACTGTGGCTTTTTGTTTGTTTGTTTTTTGGGTGTTTTATCTTCAATAGGGCATCCTATAACATATACAGTTGCTATAGTTTGATATATCTTAGCAGATATGTTCTCATATTGCTTTATAATTTAGTTATTAAAGCTAGTCCAAGTCTTTTTTCTGCTGCTTTATCTGGTAGGAAACAGGTCAGTTAAAGCTCATGCAAGAATGTAAGATACCATAAGTACCATAATTTTTAATTGATCAGTTTACAACTTTACATGTTCCGGTCTGGAGTGAGACACTGGGAAAGCAGGGTTTTGGTTTGAGTCAAAATATTGGTTGGAACAGCACCCTTGATTATGCTTTGGAAACTAGCATTTTATGTGTCTGCAGATATGTACCTTTATCTATCGTCTATTCTCTATTTTCTCTATCTGCACCCACACACTTGTATGTTATACACAAACCAAAAAAAATGCTGTAGTTCCTATCAAATGAAAAGTGAAACAATCACCTAGCTGATACACTCTGAATATTTTAGTTCTTGTTGTATAAAGAGATCTATAGCCCAGCTCTGATCACTTGTATTTGTTACCTACTATTGCCTTTCTCGAAGTGTTATACATGTGTACTTACATAATGGGTACATCCGCATACATCTATGATATATACCATTGTCTTTCTTTCTATACAATTACTTCATGGGTTTATGTTTCTATATCCAGAGAATATGAGCTTCTTGATGTCTTAGAGTTCAGCAGTTCTCGCAAAAGAATGTCGGTAATTGTGAGGAGTCCAGAAGACAAATTATTGCTCCTTTGCAAAGGTGCAGACAGGTTAGACTACTGAGTCCTCTTCCATAAGGTTCTCCATTGAGTTGTAAATTGCTCACTTAATTCCTTAAATTTTAATTTTCTCATATACATCCAGTGCAATATTTGAGAGGCTGGGGAAAGTTGGGCAGCAGTTTGAGGATCGAACTAAGGAGCACATTCACAGATATGCTGAAGCAGGTTTACGAACCCTGGTGATTGCATGCCGTGAGCTTGGTCTCGAAGAATAT
Source organism: Geum urbanum (assembly GCA_946800695.1). Classification (NCBI taxonomy): domain Eukaryota; kingdom Viridiplantae; phylum Streptophyta; class Magnoliopsida; order Rosales; family Rosaceae; genus Geum; species Geum urbanum. The sequence goes on along the minus strand of OX327008.1, from coordinate 53,236,073 downwards.
AAAGTTTGGAAACGACAATTTATAAAGGCCAAAGCTTCTCTCACTGAAGGCCGAGATGCATTGATGGATGAGGTTGCTGATAAGATTGAAAGGGATTTAATTCTACTTGGTGTGACAGCTGTCGAGGACAAACTGCAAAAGGGGGTGAGTATTGAATTTTGATAGTTTTTGATCACTTGGTTGGATTTTTTGAAGGTTCATTTAAGTTTTGATATATATGTAAATCAAGTGCATAATTTACTCCATACTGATATTGATCTGTGGATCTCAGGTTCCTGAGTGTATCGAGAAGCTTGGTCAGGCTGGAATTAAGATATGGGTATTGACTGGTGATAAGATGGAAACTGCCATTAACATAGGGTATGGTAGTAATACTCCATTTCTTTTTTCTTTCTGGCTGCTTCTGTTTACTCAGACAAGATTGTTTTCAGGTACGCTTGTAGTTTACTCAGGCAAGATATGATACGGATTGTCATCAGTCTTGATTCGCCAGATATAATTGCCTTGGAAAAACAAGGGGACAAAGAGGCAATTCAGAAGGTATAGAATCCTAAAGCAAAAACCTATGACCTGGATTTTCCTTGCATTTCTTTTTGTTTTTACTGCGTGGAAAACTTCTGACACGTTAATTGTTCAAAGGCATCGCTAGCAAGCATAAGGAGGCAAATTAAAGAAGGGACGTCCCAAATTAACGAATCTAAGAAAGGTTCCAACGTGAAATTTGGCTTAATAATAGATGGGAAGTCCTTGGAATATTCACTTAAGAAGGATTTGGAAAAAGCATTTTTTGAGCTTGCAATTATTTGCCAGTCAGTTATATGTTGCCGTTCTACGCCGAAACAGAAGGCTCTTGTAAGTTTGCTCATGATCACAGCGATGGAAATCATCTTTGGCTATATATATGACTAGTTGTTTACACCTACATAATCTGATAGTATAAAATTTGTGCAGGTCACTAGATTGGTAAAAAATGGAACGGGTAAAATAACACTTGCTATTGGTGATGGAGCAAATGATGTTGGCATGCTTCAAGAGGCTGATATTGGAGTTGGCATTAGTGGTGTGGAAGGGATGCAGGTGAAGTCACTTTTCAATTGTGCTAGTATTGTCATGATTTTAAATGATAATCAACACTATATGCCTTGATTCTGAGCCCAATAAGTGAATAGGAGCTGCAGTGAGGTTATTTGCCATGCTTTTCTTCAACATCTGCAGTGCACAATTCCTTAGTATTGCATGTTACCAATTGTTGGTCCAACTTGTATGTCCAAGTTTAAGTGCTTAGTTATCTTACTTGGTCTGCCACTGGTGACTTCAGCATCTTTCTGGAAACCTCAACAAATTATAGTATGCAGGAAACCAATATTCAGTACAATGTGAAGGATAAAAAGTTTTTTGTAACACAGTTTACCCTTGGTTGTTTACTTTTTGGTGAAGAAGAGCTCTCAGACATTTGAATTGAGTAAGGGTTGATCAAGTCTAAGCTGCTGATTCAATTTGGTTTCTCCATGCAGGCAGTGATGGCAAGTGATTTTGCAATTGCTCAGTTTCGTTTTCTGGAGCGTCTCTTGCTTGTTCATGGGCATTGGTGTTATAGGCGTATTTCAATGATGGTAAACAATTATATTCCTTTTACTTTTCATAAGAACAACTTCAATAAGTTGAGTCGGCAAAGTTAATATTCTATTTTCTTCTGTAATCATCCTTTTAGTCCCATCATGAGTAATTTTCAGTTGAGCTTGTGTAGCATTTTCTAGTTCGCATTTCCCATCTTATGAGCCTGATTATTTTTCCGAAATTTGTGCTATAAATCTTCTGCAGTCTTGACTCTCGATCATATATATATCATCTCATGCTGATCAGTATTCTGTTTTTGTCTTTTTGTTTGGTGCAGATATGTTACTTTTTCTACAAGAACATAACATTTGGTTTTACTTTGTTTTGGTTTGAGGCCCATAATTCCTTCTCTGGTCTACCTGCTTATAATGATTGGTACATGTCATTCTACAATGTCTTCTTCACATCACTTCCCGTAATTGCTCTCGGTGTCTTCGATCAGGATGTCTCTGCTCGACTGTGTCTGAAGGTATAAAGCTATTTCCTTTAAAATAGAGCTCATTCTAGCCTCCCCCCTTATGTCAAATAAAAAATAAAATAAAATAAAAAAAACAAAACAAGTTAAATGTGCTGTTAATAGAGTAAGGCTCTATGGTGACAATTGAGCATGTATCAGTACTAATTGCAAAAGCTAGTACAATTATATGTTTTGCCATATTTATTTTGTTCCTATTCTCATTCTTTAATATTTGAAGCATAAGGTAGAGCTAGAAGAATTAATTTATTTTTCATGCTTGCTCTGTTCACAGTACCCCTCCTTATATCTAGAAGGAGTTGAGAATATCCTCTTCAGCTGGACCCGCATACTCGGCTGGATGTTCAATGGCTTGTTGAGCTCAATAATAATATTCTTCTTCACGACCAATTCTATGATTCCCCAGCCTTTTCGAAAAGATGGTCAAGTAGCTGACTATGAAATCCTGGGCGTGACAATGTACACTTGCGTGGTGTGGGCTGTGAACTGCCAAATGGCTATCTCCATCAACTACTTCACTTGGATTCAGCACCTGTTTATCTGGGGCAGTGTAGCCTTCTGGTACATATTTCTAGTCATATATGGTATTGTCTCGCCAAATATATCCACCACAGCATACAAAGTGCTTGTGGAAGAGTGTGCTCCTAGTCCGCTGTATTGGCTGGTCACCTTTCTTGTTGTTATCTGCACTCTGCTGCCATACTTCTCATACAGGGCTTTCCAGACACGGTTCAAGCCAATGCGACACGATGTCATACAGCAGAAACGGTTACTTAGTTATAACAATGTGATTGACGCCTCTGGTGAACTGCCTCTTGGAGTCAGAGGCAAGCTACAACATCTGACCCAGAGATTAAGAGAGAGAGAGTCGTGAACCTGGATGCGTGTTAGTCTTGTCGAGATTTAGGAATATGCTTTGGTTTTGTGTATATTTGTTAGCATTTTACAGTTTGATTGGGGCAATGGCCGTCGAGTATGTACTATGTAGAAAAGGAATACAAACTCACCTCCTTCGTAGGTTAACCTTGTAAAGCTGATATATCTCATTATAAAAACAGTAAGGGAAATCCGGTTTGATATCCCACCATGTTTTTCAGCTGTCTCATTTTAACAAGTGAAAATTTTTCCGTTGAGGACCTCTATAGTAAAGATTTAGTGAGTACTTTCTATACAATAGTTTATAAGTTTTAATTTTGATCGTATTTTGACATATCAACCGTTAGATGTTTAGCTATATATAAGTAGATTATTCTTGTAAATTTTCAACCAAATCAAAAATCGTTAAGAAATTCAAAATCATGATTTATCAATTATTAATATAAACGGTTCAAGTTTGATAAATTTGGAATATTCATATATCATTTTGTTCGATTTCTTAACAATTTTTAAATTTGATGAAAATTTATAGAAATAATTTACGTATATATATCTAGATATGCAACGGTTGATCTTCTAAAATATTATTAAAAATATGATTTTTAAGAAAATACTCGTCAAGTTTTCATCATAGAGATCTTTAATAAAAAAATTCCCTTTAACAAGTATGCACCATATTCAAGTGTTCAAGTTGCATCATGTAAAGTTCCAAAGCAGCAACTTGCTGGCTTGCTGGGTTTGCACAGTAGTTTTATTCCATGAGGTATATTCATTGCAAATCTTATCCCATAGTTTAACTAACTACCCACTGATCTTCTAGATCAACATCAATATTGACATGTGATATACTATGCAGTGTGGAAGGTCCACTAAGACATCTAACTAATAGCAAATGATTCTAAAAGAGACTAGAGTAGGAGATTGTTAAAATCCACATGTGGGATTATTATTCCTAGGAAGATTTGACATGCATTGTTAATGAAATTGAGATTCCAAAGTGTTGGCAGAGATCTTAAGTTTGATATCTCTTTACTCTCATAATAAAGAGTTTGAAAACATTGACATGCATTATCACATCTTCTACAAAATAGTTAAAAGTTATAATTTTAAAAAATTATAGTTTTTATGCTTTCCAACAAAGTAATTAAAGTTATTTTAAGTAACTACATATAACTTGAGAGGAGAGAGAAAATGACCCAAAATTTATATTTTTTTAATTGTCTTATTTAAGTATAATTTTCACTGCTAAAATTGAAGTTAAATTTAAGTGAACTACATTTAACTTTTTAACTTAAAATAACTATAATTTATAGCTTCCCTGTTAGAGTTGCTCTAAAACATAAATTGCGAAGCTAGGTATTTCTTCATAAAAATTGCGACCAGATCAAGGAACTAATATCGCATGAGCCTTCTTTTCGAAACAGGAAAAAAGAGCATGCATCAACGCAGCTTTATTTGATTCGAATCCGGGCCGACTCCATCTCTGTTCTAAAGGCAAAGGCACAAGGCTGGCTGTGTTATTGTTTAATATAGAAAGAAAAAAAAACCCTGAAAGAGCTTAGCTAGTTTGGCATGAGAATGTCAATTTGGATCTGCCATATCACTTTCCAAATACATAAGCACTTTAACACAAATCTTCTTCTTCTTTTTCAAGATTTAAATTGGCTTTCTTGAATGGGTTGGTATGTGGTTGAAGATCCTCTTCGAAGCACTTTTGACATTACCACCTTATTTAACGAAGTCTGTGATTATCTAGCTAGCTAACTCCATATTTTATGCATGTTATCCATGAAAGACTGCAGATCTTGACGTCCATGACTAGTGGGAAGGGGCTGCCTCGAGTAGACTTGAAGAGACATATTAACTCGAGTGCTTAATATAAATTGGAGCTTCATCTTGCAGCCATGCTCTTTGTGCCTTTACGAAGTTAAAAACTTTTTGGGATCGAGTTGTTTTTTCCTGCTTGGAACGTAGAAAGTTGGGGGATTTATATATACCAATAGCCAATGGGCGATGGATGCTTCTACAAGGACTTTTGATTCTGACTTTAGAAGAAATGCGTGTATCCTTCGTTTTCCCTTTGTTCTTTTCCCTTTTCTTTTATTCTTTGACAGTCATTTGTGATCGAAGAAGAACAATAGTACTTCCACACATCTACCTACATACGTACAAACTTTTATAATTACAAACTTGCGTACTAATGCATCAACATCGATTGATGACCTTCGTGATAAGTATTATACTTTACATAATAGAGCTAGAGATCGATCTTATAATCATAAGATATGGAACAAGCATGGGGCATGCTATACGTACATAACTATTAAGCATATATATGATATGCGTATATACCCTTATGTATGGTTTATCCTACAATATACTTTAATTTACAATTACTTCATCTCTATATATGTTATGATGTCAACAATAATTAGGTAGTACACATATAGTTTAACACATTGTTTAGCCATGCATCTATAAAACAATATCAAACGTAATCAAGGAAATAGATTCTCGATCTTAATAAGATGCTTTAAATTTACGTACCTAATTAAACCTCCCTATAGACATAGCAATCGATTTAAGATGTATGTGCATGCACGTATAATTCGTTAATTACGTAAAAACCAGGCTTTGAAGATTATGATCTCGATATATATGTTTCTTTCTTCACTAATTAATTATTGACACTGTCTAATTAAGTTTTAGCCGTTCTAATTAATTAAGGAACATCTGATGAAGTGTGCACATACGTATATATATACCGAGGACAAAGCTTCATATGCATGTACATATGTCATAAGGTCAGCGCTAATTAGGTATAATATACCACCCCTTATACACTATGCTCCATATTATTAGATATAAAGAGCATCAAAAGTCCACAAGTCCTTGGCATTCACCTCGTTTAATAATAGAACGTAGCAATTGTCACAGTTGCGCTTCAAGTCTTCAAGAAGCTAGGTTGATTTTAGTTTCTTCTCTATATATATTTTGGTCAGATTGCATGCATTTGTCCGGACCCAGTTTTCTATTCTATTCGATCCATTTTCTCTTGCGTATCGCGGTATCTACGGCTATATGCTGTTTTCCTGGTCTAATCTCTGTGATCTTCATTCTAGAAGAAGTAGTCCACATGGCCCCATGAGGTTGGCAATTGGCATTACTAATCAAACTATTCTAGAACACCGCCAATTTAACGTCCATGGATTTCTCTATCATCGAGAAGAAAATTCCAAGACCAACACCACTTCGATTTGGCTGTGTGAAAGTTTGCGTGGTACGTCATTCACTACTGGAGGAAGGAATCGGGGCGACGTAGTTACATTTCTACGTCGCTCCGATTTTCAACGAGGCGACGTAAATTGCCTTTGATAAAACGTACGTCGCTTCAAAAAATTGAGGCGACGTAGATTGAAGTACGTCGCTTCAAAAAACTGAGGCGACTAGTTTTTCTTTCGAACTGACCAAACTAATCTACGTCGCTTCGAATCAAAACGAGGCGACGTAGATTGAGCAATCTACGTCGCCTCGATTTTATTCGAAGCGACGTATATTAGTTTGGTCGCTTCGAAAGAAAACGAGGCGACGTAGATTGATCAATCTACGTCGCCTCGTTTTTTTTTAAATCTGGATCTACTCTTCTTCTTAAAGTCAACCCGTTCATAAAGTGAGAAGTTTAGAAAAACAGTTTCATTTCGTTCTGCAGCTGTTTTGGGCGATTTTGGGGAGAAATTAGAGGAAATTGAGAAAGAAGGTTGTTCTTGCCATTGATTTGATTCTTGAGTAAGGTTAGTTTGATTTGTATCTCTTTAACCCTCTTTATGACCATAATATGTTAAATTAGAAGTGAAATTGAAGTTTTGGTGAAATGTTTGAAGTTGAATTGAATTTGGTGTTATGTTGTAGTTTTAGTGTTTGAATCATTGAATTGTGTTAAATCATGTTATGGGTTCATGAATAATGTTTGAAATTTGGTTAAGTTTAGTGAAATTTATTGATGATTAGAAGTGAAATTGAAGTTTTGGTGAAATGTTTGAAGTTGAATTGAATTTGGTGTTATGTTGTAGTTTTAGTGTTTGAATCATTGAATTGTGATAAATCATGTTATGGGTTCATGATTAATGTTTGAAATTTGGTTAAATTTAGTGAAATTAATTGATGATTAGTGTAGATTATGTGTATTCGAGCCTTAATTAGTAGTGTTATTAGTGTTAATCATGATTTTGAGCGTATGGCTATATATAATTGTGGTGTTTATCAACTTAGAACTCCCGTTTGAGAATCAACAACTCATCTAGTTGATCGAGTTGAGTTGTTGATTCTCGAATTGTCCCATTTTTGGACACTTTAGGTGAACATGACTTTGTTGATCCTTTTGCTATTCGTGTGATTTCAGTTTCAGTTTTGGAATATGGTTTCGACAGTGTCTCCTTTAAATGTTCCCCGAGTGCAAATTAGGTTGTTTAGATATGTGTGCACTCGGGGAACTGTAGGGAGATGCTGCCGAAATTTCCCTAAACTGGAGCTGAAACGCATGGGTGCAAAAGCGTTGACAAATGTCGTGTTCCCCTGAAGGGGATAGGACCCAACCCGGAGGCATAAGGCGAAGAAGTGTGGGGTTTTGGTTGAATCGCAACTGTGGCGTGGTAACTTTGTTCATATTGATTGTTTATGTTGACAGGAAACATGGACGGACTCCCAGACAAAACTTGGATGACATATCATCGTGCTGATCCAAGGTACATCAACGGCATATTCGAGTTCATGAATTTTGCCCTGCTACATAGTAACGGAGCCGATTATCACTACTGCCCGTGCAAACGTTGTAAGAACGGTCCGTACAAGGTTACTATGGATCAGATGTATCATCACTTATCACACAGTGGTATGAGTCCTACTTATACAGTCTGGCACCTTCACGGGGAAGTTTCTGGTGAACCGGCAATGCTCAGTCAACGAAGACAGTGGCTTCAAGACAGAGTCGGTCCTTCTAGTGGTGCCGGTCCTTCAGTGAACCCGCAGTTGGAGATTCTACATGATGCATATCCCTATTATCCTGGATACCATGCAGATGCACCCCAACAATTTGTGGAAGATAATTCGGGCATGAACTTCAATGACATGGTAGACGATGATTATGAAAAGTACGATAGATTATTGAAGGAGTCACAGACCCCATTGTATGAAGGCAGTGAGGAAACTGTTTTGAGTGCCATATTAGATGCAATGGAAATGAAAAATGAAAATGGATGGTCGGACACAAGTGTTGACTCTTTATGTATTTACATTAATAAACTTCTTCCTAAAGGGCACACATTCCCCTGTTCATACTCGAGAATAAAAAAAATCTTGAGTGATCTTTCACTGGGTTACGAAAGAATTCATGCGTGTGAGTTTAACTGTGTGTTGTTCAGGGGGGCGCTCGTAAACGAGAGGATTTGTCCAGGAGGAGGAGGAGGACGAAGAGGAGGACTAAACTAATATTATTATCTATTTGAAACCTAAATTCGTATTTTCTTTAAAGCATAGTTTATGTATACGATCAAATATTACTAACTTTATAATTATAAACTTCATTTATTAAAAAAAAACAAAAGCAAAAATTAAATAGAAGGAAGCGACGTAGATTGATCAATCTACGTCGCCTCATTTATTCAAAAAAACAAAATTCTAAATTAAATAGAAGGAAGCGACGTAGATTGATCAATCTACGTCGCCTCATTTATTCCAAAAAAAAAAACAATTAAATAGAAGGAAGCGACGTAGATTGAGCAATCTACGTCGCCTCATTAATTCAAAAAAATAAAATTAAAAAACTAATCCAAGCGACGTATATTGATTCTTACGTCGCCTCGTTTATTAAAAAAATTAAAAATTAAAAATTATGAAGCGACGTAGATTGCAATATACGTCGCGTAGATTAATTAAATGAAACCAAGCGACGTAGAATGCAATATACGTCGCCTCGTTTCCTTTATATTTCCAGAATCACAGATTGCTTTCTTCTTCTCACTTCTTCTTCTTCCTCGCGCCGTCGCCCCCAAATCCCTAACCCCCAAACCAAATTCATCTCCCTCCACAAAATCAACCTCCCCAAATCTCAACTCGGACCTCGTTTCAATTTCCCTTCCCGATCAATCTCGTTTCCATTTCCCCTCCACCAAATCCCCTCCACCGAATCGTAAACCCCCTCGATTTCGAATAACCCCCTCGTCTGCAACTAAGTCCTGGAACTGTTGCCCTTCGGTAAGTTTAATTGCTCCTGTTTTGGTATATTATGAGTTGAATGCAAACTTCTGTATGTCTTGGTATTACGAGTTGAATGCAAGTTTCTGTTGCTTTTCTTTAATGACTTTATACTGTTATAATTGCTATTTGGTTGTGATTTGTGGTTGTGCAGAGAAATCCGTAAGTACCAGAAGAGTACTGAGCTCTTGATCAGGAAGCTGCCATTCCAGAGGCTTGTTCGGGAGATTGCCCAGGACTTCAAGGTATATAGCAACTGCTCATTTGTCTATGTTGTGATTATGTTTGGTTGAATATGAATCGCCAACTAAGTCTTTGGTGAAAGGCTATTTGTGTGTGTGTGTGTGCAGCTTAGTCTTTTATGTTGCTTTACCAAATTGGCAATTTAGTGATTCAACATTATGGATGATAGATTGTCTTGGATGCTTGTATTCAAGTGACATGATGCAACTGTTTGTGTCTTTAATTGTTGTGTTTTTTTAAAAAACTGGTTTATCCGAAAAGAACTTGTACTAATGTGTTGAGTTTTATAGTAACAAATGAGAGAAAGTTGTATGATAAGCTATATGTGTAGGTTGCTTAATGTTCATGTTTAGTTGCTTTGTGAATGTGATGATGCTTTGTGTGAATGTTGTTTAAACAGATCATATAATGATTCCGAATGTGTTTTCAATCTGTTTTCAAGCTGGTTGGTTAAATGATTGTAGTACTGTCGGGATTAAGGATTAAGGGTTTGGTTAAATAAATATATGCGTAATGTGGATGATTGTTTGGTTATTGAAGTTTGGTTAATCTTATGTGATTATTACTTGATGTTTCTTTCATCAATTTCAAAGCCTAGATTGATAAGAGTAGTTCAATTTTAATAGAATAGTTTTAATAGAATGGCTCCCGGAGATACTGCATATAAGAGGAGGAAAGCGTTGATGCAGCGTCGTGAAGCGGAAGCGGCGGCCGCGACGGCAGCTGCGGAGGCGGGGTGACGAGCATTCAGCCGAGATGGGGCTTCCGGGTCTGGTTTCCCCACGGGACAATCGGTCAACGGGTCGAATCCAGAAGCTCCGCAGTTAACGCCCGCCCCTCCACTTGAGGATGCGATTCCGCAAGGACTGGATGACAGCAGCGACGCCACTACGGAGTCACAGCACCCTCCCGCCCTCAGCATCCGGTGTAAGAAGACCAAACTCCCCGACATGGTCGACATGGCAACCGGAGACCCGACGACGGAACAGCGCGGAGTCGTTGTCGGGACGAAGACGGAGTACCTCGTCCGGATGAACAACAATAGGCGACTACAAGTCTCTTACTCTACGAGGCATGCGGGGCCGGCGACGAGGGAAATGCGGAGTCTGATGTGCCGAGACATCGGTAGCATCATCCGCGGAAAAGTTCCAATGCTTGCATCTAGCTTCTTGGGACTTAGCGATTTGCATCGCGATATCGTCGGCCGGAGTCTTGAGGTATACTTGCTGGACTCCGAGCTTACTTACATACTTGTAGTAAATGTAAATATAACTTTTACATAACGGAATTTAAATGTGTTGTGCTAGACGAACTACGACATCCCGGCGACTGATGTGGAGATGTGGAACTTCATTGATAGGACGGCGCAAACAATCTATAAGGATTAGAAGTACGATTGCCATCAACATTATCTCCACGTCAGCCAGGAGACTCCGGCCGAGTTTCTCGGGAGGGCAGACCAATGGGCGTGGTTAAAAGCCCACTTCGAAGACCCTGCTTACTTGGTGAGTTTCATAAACGAACCTACAGTTTTGGTAGCCAACATTCGAACAATATGCATGTTTATCTGTTTTTATTTTAAACCCGATTTTTGTGTGTGTGTGACAGCGATTGTGCGAACGGAACCGAGGGAACCGAAACAAGAACAAGGAGCAGCAGCTCAACCACCATTCGGGATCCCTCGCCCTCTCGTACCGAAGCGAGTTGTTGGAGAAGGAGGGTCATAGAGCGCCCGCTGTCCAGACGTGGATTAACGTATACCAGCCGGAGAGGAATGCGGCTGAGAAAGTGGTAAGCTCAAATAGGTTCACGTTACGTTATTTCAATTATTTTTGTTTACTAAATTGTAATATTATTGATTTTATCTATTTTAATTGAGCAGGCGGCAGTGAAGCGTCGACTGGATGAAGTCTTGTCGCAACAAGATAGTGTTGCGGGCCCAGTTGACGGCGAAGAGGTTTCCCAACCCCAGCCTCTTCCTCTTGATACACAAATAAATATCATAGAGGAAGAGGTGGGTTCAAGGCACGGGACCTCTATAAGAGGTAATAAATCTCCAAAACGATTCCGTCGATGCATATCTCGATTTACGGTTTGCTTTATTTTGGTTTACGATATAATTTACTAATATTTGTTCTTGTTCGACGTTACAGGGGTGGGGGCCGCTCTCACACGCGACCCCAAACCGAGAGGAGGGGCCCGGGTAAACCAGGAACGCCAAATCCTAATGCAACAGGAGATCGCTGAAGCCAAAGAGGCGGCGCTCAGATCGAGCGAGGAGGCGCGCAGATCGAGCGAGGAGGCGCGCAGATCGACCGAGGAGGCGCGCAGATCGACCGAGGTGGCGCAGAAGGCCTTAGCGGATTACAATGCGCTCGCCCAAAGGATGCAAGAAATGGAGGCCATGATGCGATCATTCCAGGCTGCGGGTCAACAACCTCAAGCTCCTCCACCACCTCCCGGCTCGTAAACTGTATCTAGCACTACAAGAAAAGGAGACATTACCGGCGACGGGAGGTCGCCGGCCTTGTCTTTTTTTTTCGCCGGAAATGTCATTCCCGGCGACGAATCTCCGGCAATGACGTCGCCGGAAATCTCCCTCCGGTGTTAACAGTCGCCGGCAATGTCGGAGACATTACCGGCGACTTGAGACATTGCCGGCGACGCCGTCGCCGGCAATGGTTCCGCCGCCGTGGCCGGAATTTGTGACATTGCCGGCGACTGAGGTCCATGTCGCCGGCAATGTCTGAAAAAATTTTGAAAAAAAAACGCGGTTCTGGATTGGGCCCAATTCCAGAACCTGCATTGAAAGACATAAACCGTACAATCATACAAGTTCAACAGTACACATAAATGTCCAACGTACAGTACAAATAGCAACGACGATACGAAAATTAACTACAACTACAGGTCAGGGTCGAGGAACTTGCGGGTCAGGGTCGAAGTAATCAAAGTACTCATTTGAATTCCGGTGGCTACCTTGGTCTTGCTCTGGCGTTGACTGGTGCGGTGGTGGTGGTGGATAGCTAGGGAACGGAGGGACCGGGACCGAGGGAGGTGTGGGGAAGGGTTGTCCGGTAGTCTGAGCCTCGTACATCGTCCGCATCCATGTGTACATCTGAGCCTGCACCTGTGTCTGCTGCATTTGGTACTCGGCCATCTGCCTCTTTTGCTCCTCCAACTCCATCTGCGTCCTATGAAGCTCCGCCGCGAGGTTACGACTAGAAGTTGAACTTCTTGACCCGGTAGAGTATTGTGAAGTGGTTTTCAATACTCCTTCGCCCGCCGAGCCCATTCCCCTACAGTAGTAGGTATTCTTTCCAGTCCCGCACGCTTTTGCCATGATCTGAGCCGCTATCGGGGGATCAAGCGGATCGATCTGAGAGGCATACTGGGTGACTTCTTCCTCGGAGCAGTCAGGATGGTTAGTCCGAGCTATACTCATGGTCACTTCTGTGGTCACCTCCTCCACTCTCGCCTAATTGAAAAGCGAAAATGAACAACGTATTAACTAACAACATCTATTAATATCGAGACAATAGTTTTATTAACACATGGAGAGGCGAAAGACTTACCGCTTCGTCAGGGCACTGCGGATAGAACTTCTGATGAATATACACCAAGGGGTTCACTTCTTGTTGTTGCTGCGCCTTAGTCGACCAACCCATGTAGTTGAGTGAACCTGCATGATGGGCCCTGGTGTTTTTCAATCTATTCGCCCGGTTCGTCTTCGAAATCGCCTTGTTTGATAAACATATGGAAAAAAATTAGATCTCACACTATTTCAATCTGATACGATACATTAGGCTTGTAAGATATATTAAGGATGCATACCTGAGCTTTGGGGTGCTCGAAGTGGGCTATCAGCCACAGCCACTCGTACTCCCTAAACCGGAATTCGCTAGGGGTAGAACCTCGGCCTAGCTCCTTGTATACAGTGTAATGGGAAGAAAGCTCGTTCTTCCACTCTTTATACCTATATTAAAACAAGGAAAAAAAGTTAGAGATATTAAAACAGTTGATAAACAAAAATCTAACTCGATATATATTCAAATAAGTCGAAGCACATCACCGATTATGTAGTTGACGCTCTACCCACGTGTGAATAAGAACTTCATCCACGTCAAACCACACCTGCAATATGAATATATAAAAGGTAAAATTATATATTTAAGTGGACTTAATTAATAAATGTAAAATTTACGTAATGAAAATACGATTTTACTCACACTGAGTGCATTATGCACTTGCATCTTCACGTAGATAGGCACAGATTCCCAATCTGGCCAAAGCATTGGGACCTTGTCCCGCACGATCGCACCGGCCATGCTGACATATTTGCGCGTGGTGTCGAATGCCTCGATCACCTCGCCATCCTCATTGGCCCTTATGGGCGTTTTCCTTCCGCCGGTGGCCTGCTCAAGTCTCTTCCTGGTGCAGGTGCCTCTAGCCCCTTTCCGTTTTCCAGTCCCATTAACGAAATTGCCTAATAAAACAATGTCAACAAATTGATATCATTAATTGAACCAATCGCAAGTCTTAAGTAATAATTAATTAATCAATCTGATGTTAAATAAAATTTACCTGCATCGTCCGTTTGTTGGTTGGTGCACCTCACACTCCAAAGATACACGGGGTCGAACGGGAGGAAGTTATACGCTTCCTCCACGGTCAGGAAATCCGGCCGTCCTTCAATATAAACAGGCATCCCCCTATCATCGAATTCAGGGATGACAGGAATCTCGTCGGGTAGGAAGAGACCGGACGGCGGAGATAGACGAGGCCTGGACGATGAGGCGCCAGCACCACCATGTGCCTCAGATGATTCCCGTGAAACGGGAGTAGGCACCATCCGAATATGGGGCATTCAGATTGAGGGAGTTTCTGATGCCCCCGTTGACTGTCGCTCGTCTGAGGCTCTGCCACCGGAGGGACGTCTGCTGATTGAGCGTCTAGAGACTGAGGCTCGAGCCTCGAATTCTGGTTCCACGGCTCTTGATCGTGCAGCTTCCTCCTCAGCTCGCGCCTCTAGCAAGGCTCTCGTGCGAGCAGTCATCATTGGCCCACTGGGCGTGTTGCTAACTGCGGGCGAGGAGGAAGCTTGACTACTGTTCCCTCCACTATTTCGGGAACCTCTCCGAAGCCAATTAGCCGCAAAACCTCCTGGACATCGTAATAGTCATGGATTCGGTTCAATAACAAATCGGAACCGGAACGGTGTGGAACCGGAACCGTTTGAAACCGGAACTGTTTGTAACCGGAACCGTTTGTAACATAACGGTTCCGGTTACAAACAGTTCCGGTTTTGGAACCGTTCCGGTTCCAAACCGTTTCGGTTCTATAACAAATCGGAACCGGAACGGTTTGGAACCGGAACCGTTTGAAACCGGAACTGTTTGGAACCGGAACCGTTTGTAACATAACGGTTCCAGTTACAATAAGTTCCGGTTCCAAACCGTTTCGGTTCAATTACAAATCGGAACCGGAACGGTGTGGAACCGGAACCGTTTGAAACCGGAACTGTTTGTAACCGAAACCGTTATGTTACAAACGGTTCCGGTTACAAACAGTTCCGGTTTCAAACCGTTCCGGTTCCAAACCGTTTCGGTTCTATAACAAATCGGAACCGGAACGGTTTGGAACCGGAACCGTTTGAAACCGGAACTGTTTGTAACCGGAAACGTTTGTAACATAAAGGTTCCGGTTACAAACAGTTCCGGTTCCAAACCGTTCCGGTTCCAAACCGTTTCGGTTCTATACCAAATCGGAACCGGAACGGTTTGGAACCGGAACCGTTAGAAACCGGAACCTTTTATAACCGGAAACATTTGTAACATAACGGTTCCGGTTACAAACAGTTCCGGTTTCAAACCGTTCCGGTTCCAAACCGTTCTGGTTCTAAACCGTCCCGATCCCGATTTCCACCTTCATTTATACGATTAATTAACAACTATATCACCTAAATTAACGACTATACATATTCGATGTGTATATATATATACATCATGCATCTTAATTAAATTTATCCATCACATATTCATCCAAATCACAAACCCTAATTAATTTTCCACATTTTTCACACATATATATATCATGCATCTTAATTAGGTTTAATTTCCACATATATATACATCACATATTCATCCAAACCACATTTATACATAATTTTCACATATATATATACATCACTTCATTTTCACATACCTAAATATATATATACATCACATATATACATACATGCTAATTTATAACTTATCACCCTAATTTCCAACTTAGCACCCTAATTAATTTACACATACACATACACATACACATACACATACACATACACATACACATACACATGCACATGCAAAAAAATAATTAAAAATTGAGAGAGAGAGAGAGGGAGAGAGAGAGGATCGGACCTGCCATGGTGGAGTCCGATATGCTTTGCCGGCGACGGAGGTGAGGGGAGGAGAGGAGGGGAGGAGGGGAGGAGGAGAGGAGGAGAGGATCGGAGGAGGAGAGGAGATGACTCGGTGGAGAGGAGGAGGAGGAGAAATAGGAGGAGGTGAGGGAGAGGAGGAGGAGGTGAGGGAGAGGAGGATGAGGTGAACTAGTTTTCGCCGAAGGAGGAGGAGAGGGAGAGGAGGAGGAGGAGAAATGAAGCTCGGGCTCGACCACCCAGTTTTTATCCAGACAACATTGCCGGCGAGTTGCTTATAACTCGTTGGTAATGTCATTACCAACGACATCAACTCGTGGGTAATGACATTACCAACGAGTTAACTCGTTGGTAATGACATTACCAACGAGTTATAAGCAACTCGTTGGTAATGACATTACCAACGACGAGTTAACTCGTGGGTAATGTCATTACCAACGAGTTGCTTATAACTCGTTGGTAATGTCATTATTTCCTGAAGAATATCCGACAACATTTTCCGTCTACGATTTCCGGCTACATTTTCCGACTAAAATTTCGATTATCAATTTCTAGGGCTGGGATCGGTACGGGACGGGTCGGGATTCGACCTATCCCGATCCCGATCCCGAAAGTAAAATCGGGATCGGGACGGGTCGGGATTCGACCTAATACCGAATTATCCCGATCCCGATCGGTTCGGGACGGGTTCGGGACCAATCGGGACCAATCGGGACCATTCTGCATATTACTTTTTTTTTTGAAAACCTGCACATTAATTACTGCTTGCAATCAAGAACATAGCACAATAACAAGTTCATACTCATATAGCAAACTAATACAAAACCAGTAGCCAAACTTAATACAAACCAGTAGCCAAAATACTGGAAGTAACTTCAACAGAACTGATGCATTGGTTCACATTGGTTCACATTGATTCACATTGGTTCACATTGGTTCACATTGGTTCACATTGGTTCACATTGATTCAGTCCCTGAACTGATGCATTGGTTCACATTGTTCAGATCAGTTTCTAAACACAGATGCATTGGTTCACATTGGTTCACACTGATGCATTGGTTCACATTGGTTCACATTGGTTCACATTGATTCAGTCCCTGTAAGTTCTATTTGTTTTCATTCTATAAACACAGATGTTCTTAACATGAGTTTTGCAGAATTCATATCACTAGAAACTAAGTTATCTAACATTAGTACCCAGTCTTAAGTGTCTAACAATCAATGCTTCAACAGATTTGTAATCAATGCTTCAAAATAAATTAATAAGATAGCATTAAAGTGACTAAACCACAAACAATCAAGTAATCAACAATTCAAAATGAATTCCCGCTGTGAGAAGATATAATGCAGAAGTTGATTATCCTCTTATGCATTTCCCACTTATCATCGATAAAGTGTGCCGTTAGCACCATGTAGTTCATGTTTTGAACACTTGTCCAAGTATCGGTAGTGAGGCACACCCGATCCGACCCGTTTATTTTAATTCGGGATCGGGACGGGTCGGGACGACATAATTTTAGAGGTGTATCCCGACCCGATCGGGACGGGATCGGGACGGGTCGGGTTCGGTATCGGGATTTCGGTATTGGATTCTCAGCCCTATCAATTTCCGTATACGTACGATTAACGACTACATTTTCCGACTAAAATTTCGATTATCAATTTCCGTATACGTACGATTAACGACTACATTTTCCGACAACATTTTCGATTATCAATTTCCGTATACGTACGATTAACGACTACATTTTCCGTATACGTACCATTTCCAGCTACGTACATTTTCCGACTACAATTTCCATTATCAATTTCCGTCTACGATTAACGACTACAATTTCCGTCTACGATTTCCGGCTACATTTTCCGACTACAATTTCGATTATCAATTTCCGTCTACGTACGATTAACGACTACAATTTCCGTCTACAATTTCGACTACATTTTCCGACTACATCATATTTCCGACAACAATTTCCGACTACAATTTCCAACGTACTAAGGATGATAATCGTAATCATCTTCATCACTTGAGTCTGACTCGGTTTCATAGGTAACCTCTGGCAATATGTGCCGCTCCTCGTCATCTGAATCAGCGTCAACTTCATATGGATTAACATCGAGAAGTTCTGCTCCAGTAATTCGAACCACACTCCCAGATCTCACATTATTAAGGCGAATCGTAGATGATTCCGGAATGTCAAAAGCGTTCGGCTCTTGGTATGCAGTAACTTCCTCATCATCTGCGGTATCACCAAGTGTGGCAGCACTGTATATGTTTCTATGAGCAACATGGTTAACCACCTTCCACGGGACTTTGTTAAGAAGATCGTCCAGGTAAAACACTTGTTTTACTGATGAGGCAAGAACGAAAGGGTCATCTTCATACCAGGTAGTAGCAGTATTCACCGAAAATGTTCCGTACTGATCGGTCCTTGTGTTCTCCGGGCTAGTATCAAACCATCTACACTTGAACAAGTGCACTTTCATGCGGTTCCCATAAATTAGTTCAACAACTGAATGAAGGACACCGTAATAGTCAACGCCATCCTGCCCACCATGGACCATCACCCCACAATTCTGTGTTTTCAGTCGGTCGTCTCGATTTTCACATATAAATTTCACGCCATTGACCTGACACATCGAGTAAACTTTTGAAGCAATCGGTTTCATCGCCAGGACCCTCAATTCGTTTGACCACTCTGGGCAACCATCATCTGCTACATGGTTCATCTGAAAACGTCCATATATTAATACGTACAGAAGAAATTATGTCATCTTGAAACCACAAAAGCACGTACATACATACATGCTATGTAAGGATATATATATAAAAATAGACATATACACATATACTTACCCATTGACCAAAGTAGTTTGCAAACGTCTTGTTGTGGTAATCAACATTTCCGGCAATAGCAGGGCAGTGAAGATGATAGTTTTTCCAATATTGTACTTCTTGACAGTTAATCAGTACCGACCAGTGGGCAATGGCTACCTCATTTCCATCCAACTTGTACGACTTTGGCAAGCTTCCCTGTACTACCACGTCACTGGAGATGATAGAAAGGTTGAACTGGGGTTCATCTATCGGCATATGTTGTTGGGGGTCCTCTACATTTTCGAGGTAGACTTTGGTGTACGTTACACACTCGTGCGCAAGATATGCTTCAGCGATACACCCTTCAGGTGCATATTTATTCTTCACATAGTCCTTGTAGGCTCCCAATTGTCTACAAGTTAACAAGTGCATGTTAACTTACTTAACCAGAAGTCATTACATATAAAAACCATAGGTAAACCAAATTTATGAATCATTTGTACCTTTCCATGGGATACATCCAAGTGTAGTGTACGGGACCGGTAAGCAACAATTGTTCGGGAAGATGGATCATCAGGTGCGGCATTATGTCGAAAAAATTTGGGGGAAATATCCTCTCAAGCTTGCACATGATAAAAATGATGTCATCTTGCATCTCCCTCAGGTCTGCTTTTTTAACTTCCCTGGTGCATAACTTCTGAAAGAATCTTGACAAGGCCACCAACGGCTCCACCACCTCTTTGGGCATGTACCCTCGAATGAAAATAGGGAAAAGGCGTTGAAGCAGTACATGGCAGTCATGACTCTTTAATCCGTACATCTTATTGTCCCGGAAGTTAACACACCTGCTTATATTTTCTGCATAGCCATAAGGATACTTGCATATATATATAGATGAAGCCATATATATGGACCAATTATATTTCTCGCATATAACCATATATACTCCGCTAAAAATTTAAGGACAAATTCATACATAGCCATAAGAATATATACCTGACATTACTCAGCCACCGAAAAATTTCATGCTTATGCTTCGGCTTTACGGTGTACGGAGCTTGCGGCATTTTTCTCTTACCATCTCTTAACCACAAATGTTTCCGCACACCCATTGCTTTAAGATCAATGCATGCCTTAGGGATGTCTTTTGTTTTCCCCTCCAAGTTAAGAACTGTGCCCACCACACTTTCACACACATTCTTCTCTATGTGCATGACATCTAGGTAATGTCTGATAAGCAACCTGGGCCAGTAGGAGAGTTCCCAGAATATGCTCTTGTGTGTCCAAAACTTATACCTTTCGGGCTTGTCTGGAATTGACGCCACTATGTCAGGATGATTGCTCAGCTGGCCAAAATCGTATTCATTCAACACTTCCAAAATTTCGTCCCCTGTCCATCGCCTGGGTGCCACACCAGTTTCAACAGTCCCATCAAACGCGTCTGGATCCTGCCTAAATGGGTGATCATATGGAAGCCAACAACGGTGACGCATCGAGACAATTTTACTGCAATGAGGACTGCAACAATCAACCGTCATGCACTCTGAACAAGCCCTGTAACCCCTGGTAACGTTGCCCGACAACATACCGCGGGCAGGAAAATCACTGATGGTGCCAACAAGCATGGCATGCATCTGGAACATCTCCTTTTTGAACCTATCGTAAGTGGGGTGGCCACACTCACTCAGGTACTTAAGCTCCTCAATCAAAGGCCTCAAATACACATCGAGACACTTTCCTGGATAACCCGGGCCCGGAATTAACAGAGTGAGCATATTGTATTCCTTCTTCATGCACATCCATGGTGGAAGGTTATACGGTACCAAAATAACTGGCCATATACTGTATTGAAGACTCATGTTGCCAAAAGGGTTGAATCCGTCAGATGAGAGCCCTAGCCAAACATTTCGGACCTCTGCTGCAAAATGATCAAACTCCCTGACCATGTGCTTCCAAGCCTCTCCGTCGGAAGGGTGTATAAGGGTGTCATCGTCAGGCAAGTTCCTCTCAGCCCACCATCTCATTGCCTCGGCCGTGAAAGCACACATGAACAACCGCTCCAGCCTATCAATAAGCGGGAAATATCGAAGTATCTTCACAGCTTTCTTGTTGCCTGCAGGAGTCAACTTATACCTTTCTGTAAAACATACCGGGCAGGCTTCAAGGTCTTCGAGATCTTTTCCCCAGAAGAGAATACAATCATATCTGCATGCATGGATTTTGATGTAGGAAAGCCCAAGATCTTTCAGGATATGTCGCACCTTATGATGAGTGGTAGGAAGACGATGACCGGGTGGCAGTAGCGAAGCAGTCCACTTCAACCAAGAATCAACAGCTTTGACAGACATTTTGTTCTCCATTTTTAGCTGCATCACTCCCATCAGACTTTCAAGAACAGTCTTACTACAACCGTCGTACAACGGAGTCTGTTGCAATGCAATCAGGTTGTTGTACTTGTCCATACCGCTTGTGTTGGCATGACCTCCAGGTAATGGTTCGACTGGCTCGATATGGGGGAAACCCTCAACGACGGGAGGGACATTTGGTGCTTCATCAGCAAATACACCGCTCTCATGAGGAAACATATCATTGATTAACATCGATGTTGGATCATAGGATGAACTGCCCCTCTCAGCAAAATCTCCATAATCATAGCGTGGACTGGCCCTCTCACCAAATTGTCCATGATCATGCGGACCCGCTACCGATGTTTCACCGTGATAAATCCAACAAGTGTACTTATCCCAAAACCCGTATTTACTCAGGTGCCTCTGGACTTTATCAATGGGAAATCGAAATCGATCGCTGAAACACTTACATTCTTTACACGGGCAATAATGAAGTGTAGTGTCTCCACAATTAGCCTTCACAAAATCCACAAAACTCCTAATTCCCTCGTGATATCTGACATCCCATCTTTCGAGGCTCATCCAACTCTTGTCCATCCTGAAAATTCTAACAATTTTACGTATTAATTATATATATATACACACATTCACTACTAATAATCGACGTGATCTCTCAATTCAACTCTAATTATATCAACACATGCATGCATATGTATATATATCGATCTAATCTCTGAATTCGATTCAGTACTCGATGATAGTATTCTCCTTTTTTCAATTCAAAACGTATTTGACTGGGTATATAGGAGGAGGCTCTGTTAAGCCTGGCTCCGATAACAATACGATAATACCAGTCATTGATTCAGACACAAGATTAACTACAAGCTGTTTTCTCGTTTCGGTGACCGTACATCAACAACATTTCATATATATATATATATATATATATATATATATCTCACGAATTGGATTTGATCAACACACACACACACACACATATATATACCACATATACGTATATATACACCTACGTACCTATATATATAGCTTCCCGAGTGATCGAGTTTTCGACGCCCGCCTTAATTTTGACAATATACCGAATGATCGATTTCAAAGCGTACGTTTTCCTTCTTTCGATTTCTCTGGATTTTTTTCGCTCAAAATGATTGAATGATCGAGCTGCCCGATCCGGCATCTAATATAAGACACATTGCCGGCGACGGAGTAAGTCGCCGGAAATGAAGACATTACCGGCGACTTTACGCCGGAATCTCGCCGGTAATGTTGCAAAACATTACCGGCGACTCCAACCGTCGCCGGCAATGTCTAGGGAGACATTTCCGGCAAAATTCCCGCCGGAAAATCGCCGGAAATGTCTCCCTAGACATTGCCGGCGACGGTTGCAGTCGCCGGTAATGTTTTGCAACATTACCGGCGAGATTCCGGCGACATTACCGGCGACGGGCTAAGTCGCCGGTAATGTTGAACATTACCGGCGACTTTTCCGGTCGCCGGCCTTGTCTCCGGTGATCTCGCCGGTAATGGGCAAAAATGTTGTAGTGTAGGATTTGTATCAACTTGATTTGTGTAAACTTGATTTGTATAAACTTTTAACGTTTTGATTTGTGATTGAATGCGTTTTTGTGGTTGAATGCGTATCTGCAATTTGAATGCGTTTTTGTGTTTGTAAATTGCGATAGGTCGTGACTTGGTACAATAATATTTATTTTTTATTTTTTTTATTTTTCAATAAATGAGGCGACGTAGATTGTTCTATCTACGTCGCCTCATGTATTTCTAAAAAAATAATAAGTAAATATTAAATAAATGAGGCGACGTAGATAGAACAATCTACGTCGCCTCATTTATTAAAAAATAAAAAAATAAAAATTAAATAAATTGAGGCGACGTAGATTGTTCTATCTACGTCGCCTCATTTATTTAATATTTACTTATTATTTATTTAGAAATAAATGAGGCGACGTATATTGTTCTATCTACGTCGCCTCATTGTATTCAAAAATAAAATAAAATAAATATTAAATAAATGAGACGACGTGAATTGATCAATCTACGTCGCCTCAATTTATTAAAAAAAGAAAAATAAATAAAATTACGCGACGTAGATTGATCAATCTACGTCGCCTCAGTTGAAGCGATGTGATCAATCTACGTCGCGTCAATTGAAGCGACGTAACATTATTTACGTCGCGTGAAATGAAACGAAGCGACGTAGATTGTATCTACGTCGCCCCAATGGTGGCGTGATCAATCTGAAGCGACAAGACGAGGCGACGTAGTTTTGGTCACATGGAATCGAGGCGACGTAAAATTCAATCGAGGCGACCACCTTTCTACGTCGCCCCGATTGCTTCCTCCAGTGGTGATTCTTAAAATGAAATGATGAATGGAACTTATCTCTTATCCCTCTTGAGTGGCGGATGAGCTTAATATGGAATTTTCACATAGTTGCGATGAGTTTTTTCTTTCCATTTTCATTTAGAGAACATACTCTCTATACCCTTTTGTCAAATGAACGTATCTCTTGACAAGCATAGTCTAAAATGACCACTTAGAGAATAAAAAATTGTAGAATTCACTACTAGATTTGATAAGAAAAAAAACTTACCACAATTAATGCGATGCAAAAATGTCATAGTACGTCTCTTCACGATAAAATAGTAGCTAGCTAATCTCGTGTAATCCGTCTATTATCTATAATTATAACAAAATTACAAACCGAACTAAACCAAATCAATATTATCAATCAAGTGTATCGTCCAAACAACATTACAATTATTCATCTACATTACCGTTTCGATATGTAATTTGGAACATTTACTTCGTCTTCATAAAGCTCCATAATTAGGGACGTCGTCCAAGTTCATTTTCCTTTTCCCGGTCAAGTAGGTAAAAACTCTTTACTCGGCTCCAAAGTTCCAAAACGCACGGGGAAGATGAAGAATGTTGTGGCATGGATACAGTACAAACGCGCGTAACGTCAAACGCGTACACAAAGAATGAGGGAAACAAGTGTGCATGTGATTCGTGTATCTCACTTAGCAACTTAGAAGCCAGCAAAGTGTTAATTAATTAACACCACCTGTAATTCGTGAGAGAAAACCGACACTATATAATTTATTTATTCCATTAACACCTTCCTCACCTCCCTCCCTTACCTTTCCGTCTCCCGCTTCCCACCAGTCTCCCAGATACATACATACACACACATACACACTTCCATCATTAACAGAAAACAAAACCAACCAAGAGTCACACATACTTCTCCTTCTCTTCATTTTCTCACACACACTAATAATTAAGATGCAGAATCAGAGTCAAGATTACTACTATGCCGATCAGGGTTTGGTATGTCCGAGCTTCAACACCTACTCCACGGAGGCCGACACCGCCGCTAAGGTCTGCCGCGAGTTCGCCAATCTCGGACTAGTCGACGAAGAGTTGGAGTACGAAGAGCACGATCACGAAGAAGACGATGATGACTTCGAGTTTGTGTCGTTTCGGAGATCAGCCGACGAGGTTTTCGTCGGGGAAGAAAACGACAGTACTATCGGTCCTGTTTTCCCGGTCTTCAACCGCGACCTCATAAGTCAAAGGGATCCGAACGACGAGGCGACGTCGTCGTCGGCTTCGTCCAACGTGGACGAGCTTGACCGAGTCCCGGCGGGAAGCTACTGCGTGTGGATGCCGAAGACGACGCCGGCCTCGTCGCCTACGCACTGCAAGAAGAGCAAGTCGACAGGAACTTCGTCATCGAAGAAATGGAGGCTCAGAGATTTTCTCCGGCGGAGCAACAACGAGAGCCGAAAAGACTCCTTCGTGTTGCTGACGCCATCGCTTACGTCATATCCCAAGAATTATAAGCAAACGGCCGCCAGAGAGAAAATGGTGGTGACGTCGTCGACGACGACGACGAAGAAGAGCCTAGAAAGACCTAACGGGCCGAACACGGTGTCGATGGCGCACGAGTTGTTCTACGCCAAAAGTAAAGAGAAGAAAGAGTTGGGGTTTAACAAGAGGAGGCAGTCGTTTTTGCCCTACCAGAGAGACCTGGTCGGGTTCTTTGCTAGTGTGAACGCCATGGGCGGCAGAACCTTCCCTACTTTCTAAGATTCGTAATAGCAACCATGGACTTGATCCGTCTGTTTGCGCTCAAAATATCTCTGGATGAGATATCCTTTCGGAAACAGTCTCTTTTAATGACCTCGAATAGTTTGACCACAGATGTCGGTTTATCCTGTATGTTCTTCGCGTGCTGGCGTGTCACCGTTTCTCAACGGAATATAGAATGTAAAGCTGTCTGACTTCTTAATAAGCGATTAAAACAAGGAGAGCACCAACCTTGTCTGAATGGGTCCTTCTCGCCTAGTAACCTAGGACTTGAGTTTTTATGTCTCTAGCAGAGCCCAGAAATCGATACCTCACACTACCCTTTACGAGTGCAAAGCAGAGTAACTTCTTTGACGATGTGTTGAGAACACTGCTTCTTTAAATATCCGAACTCTCACTCGATATGTGACAAGCCCTTCAATCTTCTAGTTGCATTGCTTCCTTTGATCGCGATACTCTCACTCGATTTGTGACAAGCACTTTGATCGTGTGGTTGCATGGATAGAATATCTTGACGAGATGTCTAGGTGTACTTGCGTATAGCAAATATTTTGTATTTGATCGGGGACCCTTTCTCTATTGCTCTCACTCTCCTTATATAATGCTCAATAGTCGTCTTTCGATCCTTCTGAACTTCTTCTGCTATCTGAATCTCAATATAATTCTTCCAACACACGGGTCTGTTCTTTATATAGAACTCTAATGTTATCACAATTCCTTCCAATGAAGGAAACCTAACTAAAGCAAGAAAGATTTGATAAGCATTAAGCCGCATAGATCATTTATCTTAATTCACAGTCCTAAACCGATACGGAAACGGACTCTGTTAATCCTGTAGACCGCTCGCCAAGCTTCATTCCCAACTGGGCCGCTCGCCAAGACTTCGGTCTTTCAAGCCTAAAATGAAATATTTATTTCAGGACCAAACATTGCCCCTCAAGTCTTGAGCTTAAATTACCTATGCAAGCGAAAAGACTTGAATATTATCCAAATGACGAGCTTGTTAATCCAAACGGTAACATCACACGCAAGCGCCATGTTACACAATTCTCCTAAAAGGTTGCGTCACTTGAATGATGTCATTATAAAAGTATAAGTCCATATCAACAAAATTTCATCCCCGAACGAGACTCCTTCACTTGCCTTGATTCTAACCTTTTCCGCCTCCTTAGCCGAAAGCTAAACGTTTTATTCTCGCCACCATCCAAATACTCCGATCATGCCTCCACGCAAAGATATTTCCATCCAATATTCAGACCAAAACGTCGAGAAATTTTCTGAACAACTCAAAGCCGTCGCTAATCGACAAAACCCAAAAGTTATCATCCCTTTGAATGTCGACCCCAGTAAAGGCACTGGCCTACTCGGTCCCTTTCTGGAAACTCCCATCAATCCAGAACTCTTTCCTCTTCTCCGCCACCCTCTCTGCAATTCAACCTTAATATTACAAGAACATCCACAAGTAGAGCCTAAAGATTGGACGAACAAAGACACCCTTTGTTTGATTGGAAAATGGTTGCACCCAAATGCAGAAGACCTCACTTGGTACCGGCATTGTCGCGAACAATAATTGATCGATGGGAAGCAACTGGCATTACCTAACTCATCGATTTGTGCTTTTCACTTCCCGCTGGTGGCAACAGAGCACCGTTTGCCACAACCGTGTGTTTTTGGGACTGCACCGCCAACTGCTTCCGTTTCCCCTGCGGTGATATGAGCATTACCATCCTTGATCTCTATGCCCTTTTTGGAGTTCCTGCCTTTGAAAACTCTTGGCTACGTAATCACCAAGTTGGAACACCAACTCAAGCCTCCCTCAATCGACCTTCCTCCTACTCCTCCTGGGTTAAGCACTTTACACAAGAGGAGAAAGACACCAATCAAGGAGGCATAGCCTTTTTAGAATACTGGCTATCGAAGTACATCTTCTGTTCTTCTTCCGCCAAGGTCAACAAATGCTGGACCAACCTCGCCGAACGCCTCTTCAACCACGAACAACTGGGCTTAGTTGAATCTGTTCTCGCCTACATCTACTATGGCTTGCGGCGAGTCGTTCTTTCGAAGCTCGACCTTAATCAACCAGGACCTCTCTGGATGGTAGAATTCTGGTTGCAGATGTACTTTCCTTACTTTCGCCCTTCAGCAGTTCCTCCCTTTGAAGAACACAAGCTTCTGGGCCAGACCTTGGTGTCTGCACCGTCTAGGACTAGAGTATGATCCTACTTAGCCTGTTTCAACCACCTCTGCCTGCATAGAGACTTTCCAATCGCAGTAGTTGAAGTAATTTTGAATCGCCATCATCCCAGCAGTCTCGCGAGTGGATTTATGCCCTCGCCAGAGCAAAATGACCTTGCGAGGAACCTTTTCCTTCAAAGTCACACATGCAAGGACCTGCCAGTCCCTGATTCCTCGAGCCCTGGGTATGAACTCTATGCTCCAAATCATTTTTCGAGACAACTCAGGATCACGCAGGATGCCCCTATGCCCCTCGCTTGTTCCTTGAACAAATATACTCTTAGGCGAGGGTCAGGTCATCCTTCAACACTTGACATTCAGGATGAACACTTTGGCTTCCCGACAGTAATACTCACTGTAATGTCAAAGCCACTCGTGCTCTCTCAAGCGGTCACCGAATCATACCTGGTATGGCATTCCCAGTTTTGGGAAAACATTCGCCGCATAGGACCGCTTGCTCGCTTTGCCAATATCTTCTATGATTTTGGCAAAAGGTTTACAAATGAAGACTTAGCAGTTATTGGGAAGTTGTACAAGAACATAAGTAAAACTCCCTGGCCACAGGTATACTCCTTGCATTTATCTTTGCCACATGTGTTAGTGATTTCTTCATAAGGTGTCTGACCTAATTCTTCTTTCTTATAATCAACAGCACGTCCAAGAGAAAAGGTCCAATCCTTCTGGACAACCAGTAAGTATCGAAGATTCTTTACCCAGAACAATTGCATCTTTAATTCTTTCACTGATCACAAAATGACCAAACGAATCTTTATCAGTCTCATAAGCGTGGGAGGACTACCCCCAAGCTTTCTTTAGCTTTGGAAGTGCCCCAAAGTGGAATCTGGACAGCTACGGAGATCAGAAGCAGGGATGGACAAGCTAGACTTCAAGCCCATGTCTTCCACGCCTCCTTCGACCAACGAAGCGAGAAAGCTTCCGGGGCAAGCGCTTGCTCAGCATTGGTTTTCACCATTGCTCATTGGTTATGTGCAAATCATAAACAATGGTAAAGAGTGCTGTAAAAACTTCATAACCAGGTTTCTGGCTGGAATCATATTAAAGGAGCTTGAGGAAGTAGAAAAGAGAAAGACAGTTGACATCACAGTTCTCTTCCGGCGTCTTCAGATTGAATTTCAATCTTGCTTCCTTCTTACCCCCTCTGGCGAGGAAAACGACCTCCAAAATGACCATGTCATCCCAGAGCAGGACCTTCAAATTCAGACCTCGCCAGAGCTCCAGGTCATGGTTGAGGAACCACAGCAACTGGTTGAGGTTACTTTAGAACCAAAGGGTCAAGTTTCTCCCTCGCAAGAGCCTAAACTTCAAGCGATTGAAGAACCACAACGCTTGTCTCCCGTCCAAGTAAGACATCAGTTCATTTACTTCGTTTGTATATTGGATTCCTTTCGATTGAACCCTGACATCTTGTTTCTTTCTAGTCCAAACTTGACTCCCAGAGAATATCAGAGAAAAAGGCAAGCCCGCAACGCCAACTCCAAACTTCAAATAGTCCTTAATCTCCAGAGCTTTCCATAATGGCCGCTGTGGACCAGCCTTCAAGCTCGCTACATGCCGACTATGAAGAATCAAAAACTTCCCCTGAAGCTGTTGCTCCAACTTCAACAGAAAAACCTTCTTCTCCAGCAACCAACCCTCAGAGTGAGATTTCAATTCTGCAAGAGATTTTGACTAGGTTGGATGCAAAGAGCTCCCCTTCGGCCATGGATATTGCCCTTCAGAAGATCCTTTATGGTAGCCTGGATTCTCCTCAAGACGTCAAACGAGTTCAAGAACAAGTCAGGAATTAAAAAGCCTCTGCCAATACTGAATTCCTTCGGACTAAACCTGATCTTGAGGAAAAACTTCATGAATTCCTTGGTCAAAGCGAAGCCCATCACCGCCTAAAGCTCGAGGCAGAACGCAAGAAAGAGGCGGTGGAGACAATGGCTCGCCAGACACAAGAAGAAAACCAACAAATCCAGACCCTTCTGAAGAAAACATCAACTCAGCAAGAAACTTTGGCAGCCAAAGAAGTAGAATTAGCTGCCCTTCAAGCTGAGGTGGATCGCTTAAGGTCAGATACTTACTCAAATCAAGCCTCCATCCGCCAACTCATTATTAAAGGAGAGAGCCAAGCTCAACTGTGGCAAGATGCCAAAGAAGAAGCCGCAAGCGCTCTCCAAGTGTATAAACAATCTTGGCGAGACCTTGAAATTGCAAAAGTATCTTTGAGGGAAAACAAATATCTATAGTATAGTTATTGGGCTACATAGATTAAGCCCTTCTTCGTATGATGATATTCCAAAATATCTAAAGTATTTTCTTTGCAATTCACATTTTGGAAACAAAATTTTAATTGGGCCCTGAAAGTCTTACTGGTCCTCAAGCTTAGGCTTTTCAGGAATTCAACGAGCAAAACCAATCCTTGTTTAAAGAACTCAACCGCTCGCCTGCCCTGATTTTCCGGATTAAATGGACTTTAATTCCAAGCTTGAAATCTGTATCGCGTCAACCATCAAATCTTCAAAATACGTTTTATCTGCCCAAAAAATCTTTTATTCATCAGGCTTTCATCCAGGGGTAGATAAACCGTATCACGACCCAATTTCCATCAGACGCGTGTCTTCTATTAACGGGTGCATTTACTCTCGCAAAGCCTTACCACAATGCCTCATTGTAGTTTCTTTCTATAAAGAGTCTCTCCCTTCATTGCTTGTAATCATACCTTCCAAACCTCTTCGCGAGAATGAACTCCCCTTGTTCATGTTTGCTTTAGTTCTCCTATATAGAAAATCCTCCAGATAGAACCGACCACATTATAAACTCTAGATAGTAATATCCAAGTCCATTCCTGGACTCGATAGTAATATCTAAGTCCAGGTGTTGCCTTGGCTAACTCACCCAGATTTTCTTTGGGGTGACAAAGCCACAATCCCGAGGTGTAACCCCCCTCGTCTTCCTCGCAGGCATCCGCTCAGTTTCCAAATGCATTGAGGCTGCAAGCCTTGTGGACGTGGCTATACTGAAGAGGAAAGACATGGACTTCAAACCTGGGAAAGGCAACAAACGCCAAGTCTACTTCAAACGGTCTTCTGATCTGTTGAACTAGCTTCCTTGGCGTCTAAATCCTCCTTTTTGTCTCTTGAGGTTCCTCGTTTCAATGTATGCATATTTGATATGTGAACCCAAAGACCGGATATCCGCTGTTTTAGGATTTGGAAAATAAATTGTATTTCTCTTTCTGTTCTGTTGCTGATTGTAGTTTGTTCTCATATGGTATCAGAGCTTGAGGCCTCAAAGCCTTTGTATTCTTCTGAATAATGTGATTTACTAAAACTCAGATGTAGCTTGTACATAAATTTTAAAACTCAGATGTAGTTTGTACATAAATTTTGGCCATAGTGATTGGCTTTTAATTCAGACGAAAAGAAATTATTGCCCCAAGTATGGGTTGTTTGTAGTTTGTACATAAATTTTGGCCACAGTGATTGGCTTTTAATTCAGACAA
Organism: Geum urbanum; assembly: GCA_946800695.1. NCBI lineage: Eukaryota > Viridiplantae > Streptophyta > Magnoliopsida > Rosales > Rosaceae > Geum > Geum urbanum. The sequence goes on along the minus strand of OX327008.1, from coordinate 53,205,145 downwards.
AAAGAAATTATTTCCCCAAGTATGGGCTGTTTGTAAATAAACCCTATGTAACCCTATGTATTGCCCCTTCAGTTTAATCATGCGAGCAAGATGTGATGAGCATGAATAAACTGGATTAAGCGCCTATTGGAGGGTCTTCATATGTCCAGACTGGTTGTATATATTTTTTTTAAGGAAATGACCATTGATAGGATTCACATGAATAGTTTCATTTCGATCTCGCAATCTGATTGGCGAAGATTATGTACAGGCTATGTGGCAAGAACATGAAGACTTAGATGATCAAAGAATACAAGCTTACGATAGTCTGTGTGCTGAGAAACGAAATGTGGCTCGTGCCTATGATCGATGTACTAGGGGCAAGAGTTTTGCAGAAGGAGAATTGGTCTAGCGAGTCATTTTGCCCGTTGGCGAGAGGATTGAAGGCCGGAGAAAATGGTCAGGAAAGTAGGAAGGACCATACATCGTCGATCGACTCTTGAGAAAGGGAGTTGTTCGTTAGCGAGATCGAGATAGAACTATTCATGCGAATCCTATCAATGGTCGTTTCCTTAAAAAATATATACAACCAGTCTGGACATATGATGACCCTCCAATATGCGCTTAATCCAGTTAATTCATGCTCATCACATCTTGCTCACATGATTAAACTGAAGGGGCAATACATAGGGTTACATAGGGTTTATTTACAAACAGCCCATACTTGGGGCAATAATTTCTTTTCGTCTGAATTAAAAGCCAATCACTGTGGCCAAAATTTATGTACAAACTACAAACAGCCCATACTTGGGGCAATAATTTCTTTTCGTCTGAATTAAAAGCCAATCACTGTGGCCAAAATTTATGTACAAACTACGTCTGAGTTTTAAATTTATGTACAAGCTACATCTGAGTTTTAGTAAATCACATTATTCAGAAGAATACAAAGGCTTTGAGGCCTCAAGCTCTGATACCATATGAGAACAAACTACAATCAGCAACAGAACAGAAAGAGAAATACAGTTTGTTTTCCAAATCCTAAAACAGCTGATATCCGGTCTTTGGGTTCACATATCAAATATGCATACATTGAAACGAGGAACCTCAAGAGACAAAAAGGAGGATTTAGACGCCAAGGAAGCTAGTTCAGCATATCAGAAAACCGTTAGAAGTAGACTTGGCGTTTGTTGCCTTTCCTAGGTTTGAAGTCCCTGTCTTTCCTCTTCAGTACAGCCGCGTCCACATGGCTTGCAGCCTCAATGGATTTGGAAACTGAGCGGATGCCTGCGAGGAATACGAGGGGGGTTACACCTCGGGATTGTGGCTTCGTCACCCCAAAGAAAATCTGGGTGAGTTAGCCAAGGCAACACCTGGACTTAGATATTACTATCTAGTCCAGGAATGGACTTGGATATTACTATCTAGAGTTTATATGGAGGATTTTCCAGATAGGAAAACCAGAGCAAACATGAACCAAGGGAGTTCATTCTCGCGAAGAGGTTTGGAAGGTTTGGTAACGAGCAATGAAGGGAGAGACTTTTGATAGGAAAGTGATACACGCTTTTACTAAGTACTAAATAAACACTTAACACTCAACAAAAACGCAAAAGCAATTAAAACCCTTTGTTGTAGATGTAGCATTGGTAAATAGGGTATCGTTCTTAACCGGGGATTGATGGTGTATGCATGACTACGCTATAGTTAAAAAGGGGGGATTTTAAGTTGGTTGTTTACTAATTCCTACGAAATTGAAGACAAAACATGGTTAGTAAACACATAGAGAAATCCTAGGTTCTAACATGCTTCACTCATAGACAAGTAGAAAATAATCAAGAACAAAGAACCCTAAACATGCTTACTAGACCGAAAATAAAAACTAATTACATATATACAAGTGATCATCTCATCTACTCACCTCATCTCTTTATAACCTAGCCAATTTCATGCATCCTATTAAGTTTCTAAGTCTTTACTACGTTTTTCATGCATCTTTTGCAGGTAAGTATTCAAACTTCGATTGCGGCATTTAAACACTTAAGCATATCATAACCTAAACTTCGATTGCGGCATTTAGATTAAGCATTAAGAATGGAAAACACATGCATAGAAAAATACCTAGTCAAATAATAAGACACATGAAATTGTTAGAATCATATAACTAAAAGCACTTCTTTAAACTCTTCTTTAAAAATCAGAAATCCATACAAGAAAGTAAATAAAGTAGAAGGTGACACGTTACACTTTTTATTTCGCGATTGCGCTAGTACAAAGCATATAATGGTCTTCTAGTGGATGGAGAAGAACACTCTTCGATTGCGGCAAGTGTTCTAGGAGGTACGGCGTTGATGAAGTGTGGAGGAGGGTGGACCTTCTTGATGAATTCGGGTTTTGGAGGAGACAAAGTGTTTTAGGCAGAGCTTTGGCTTGTAGAATGAGAGATGATCATGAATGAGGCCGAGCTCCTCTATTTATAGGAGAAGATGACGTCTTTTCCTACCAAAACAAGACTTTCCTTATGTACTCGGGCAAATCTGACCAGCTGTAGTAAAACACGTTTTCCCGAAGTTCCAGATCTTGAAAAATTCTGATTCTTGTTTCAGTGGAAAGCTTATTCAAAGGGATATAAAATACATATAAGGAACGCCATATTTGGAATTGAATTGGATTTACTACGAATTTTAGAAGTTAAGTGACCTGGCTGCCCTGTTTTCTTCTTCTTCAAGGAAAAGGAAATCTTCATATCTTCAAATCTTGCTTTCCTTATTCCCTAATAATTCTTGGCCGAATCTAGCATATTCTTGCACATATTTTGGCCCTCAAATCAGGTCTGAAAATTCATATAATATCTCCCAAAATTCGTCCATTATATGCTCCATATATTCCGCTATATTTGCTCTTTCCTAGGTCGCGCAGGAGAAATGTCTTCATCTTTTTGTCCACCATTTTGGTATCCATTTCATTTGGCATTTGGTTTCCAATTCTTGACACCATATGGGAATGCATTTTAGTAACCATTTGAAGACCATTCCTCGGACCATTTCTTCTCCGAAATTAGGAACTTCCTCCTTATTGCGTTTTGAGCTCATTTCTGCCTCCTTTATTCATTCCTCTTTATTTTGGACCTAAAACAATAAAATAAGTAAGAAACGATAATACTAAGGTCAAAACAAAGCTAAATGTAAAGAGAAAGACATTAATAATCGAGCATAAAATGCGTAGATCAAATTCCCCCACACTTAGACTTTGCTAGTCCCTAGCAAAAACTAAATAAAAGAAAGACTAAAAATAAGAAACACACAATACCAACGTTAGAGCTAGTCTCTATGTTGGGAAAAATTTAAGAGAATAAAAGACTTCGATTTTTAAAACACTACTAAGCCCTTAGCACAATTTGTCTCAGAAATTTTCTTAAGTATATGGCGATGGGGTCACAAGATTTCATAGTGAAAAGTTCAAAAATTTCGAGAGATAAGAGAAATATGATCATGTCATGAACAAGTAGGACTTGGAGTAAACAATGGTGAAGTTAAAGCTATGCATGTTTCGAACAAGTTTAAATCAATCTCACATGGATGCACTCATCATATTTTCACTCATAAAAAAGGTTTACTCAAAATGTATAAATTGAATCGAAAACCTCATAATTACTTGCACAAATGAACCAATCCATATGCTTACTCATGCAACTTACTCAACCAATCGAAGGCTACTCATCTTAAGGATCATAAAGGACTTTAGAAAGGTTGTAATGGGGCTAAGGCTAAGGGATTCGAAATTTAGATAAGTGGTGGTTAAAAACGTTCCAAAGACTTAGTTTAGCACTTAGAATTCTTCAAATTCGTGGCTCATCCTTTCCAAAACGTCACAATGGTTGGATTTCCATTTCGGGGGCCCAATTTCATCATTTTGGGCCCATATATACTTCATTCTAAACTTTTCTTGAGCTTTATGAACATGACAAAGGCCATATTTCATCACTTTTGGGCCTTCAATTTGTAGCACACTCCAAATCCACAACTATAGGGGACATTAATCCAAACTTATTCAATCTAAACACAATGCCTCGAGATCTTTATACATTTTTTTTCTTTCTATCTAGAACACTTCAGCATTTTATTGCAAAGTTTGTTGGACAAGTCTATCCCTATACACACATCAAAACTTCTTCAATCTTTACCAAACAAATCATCATTTCCTCTTATTGACATTACTTCACACTAAGTCTGCAGAACATAGGGTAAAGAAGTCATACACTAGGCCAAGTGTTTAGATATTAAAGGTGATCAAAGAAAGGCTTAATGTGGGCTCAAAAGGGTTATCTAAGGGTGTCGCAACTCGTGCGCGCATAGAAGACACATGGCTATTTGGTTTAAGTGGTGGAAAACCTAAGTGCCTTTAATCATATCCAAAATCATAACATATATCAACTTAAAAGCGTTGTAAATCTACATGAGTAAGTTCTAGTAATCTCTAGTTCATTGAAATCTATGGCAAGTAATTAGATGAAGCATGTTTTTGTTTTTGAAAACCATATGCACGAAATTCACTCTCAAATGAAGTAATGTAGGCTCAAAAACTCACTTTTAAGGTTTGTATGATTTAAAACTCATTCTAGCATGCGAAATCTGTACCATGTTTGGAATTGAATTGAATTTACTATGGATTTTAGAAGTTAAGTGACCTGGCTGCCCTGTTTTCTTCTTCTTCAAGGAAAAGGAAATCTTCATATCTTCAAATCTTGCATTCCTTATTCCCTAATAATTCTTGGCCGAATCTAGCATATTCTTGCACATATTTTGGCCCTCAAATCAGGTCTGAAAATTCATATAATATCTCCCAAAATTCGTCCATTATATGCTCCATATATTCCGCTATATTTGCTCTTTCCTGGGTCGCGCAGGAGAAATGTCTTCATCTTTTTGTCCACCATTTTGGTATCCATTTCATTTGGCATTTGGTTTCCAATTCTTGACACCATATGGGATTGCATTTTAGTAACCATTTGAAGACCATTCCTCAGATCATTTCTTCTCCGGAATTAGGAACTTCCTCCTTATTGCGTTTTGAGCTCATTTCTGCCTCATTTATTCATTCCTTTTTATTTTGGACCTAAAACAATAAAATAAGTAAGAAACGATAATACTAAGGTCAAAACAAAGCTAAATGTAAAGAGAAAGACATTAATAATCGAGCATAAAATGCGTATATCAGAAAGAAACTATAATGAGCCGTAGTGGAAAGGCTTTGCGAGAGTAAATGCACCCGTTAATAGAGTATACGCGTCTGATGGAAATTGGGCCGTGATACGGTTTATCTACCCCTAGAAGAAAGCGTGATGAATGAAAGATTTTTTGGGAAGGTAAAACGTATTTTGAAGATTTGATGGTTGACGCGATACAGATTCCAAGCTTGGAATTAAAGTCCATTTAATTTGGAAAATCAGGGCAGGCGAGCGGTTAAGCTCTTTGAATAAGGATTAGTTTTGCTCGTTGAACCCTTGGTAGGCCTAAATTTGAGGCCCAGTAAGACACCCAGGGCCCATTTAAAATTTTGATTTCCAAAAATATGAATGGTAAAGAAAATACTTTAGATGTTCATACAAAGAAGGGCTTACTTTTGCAAATTCAAGATCTCGCCAAGATTGCTTATACACTTGGAGAGCGCTTGCGGCTTCTTCTTTGGAATCTTGCCACAGTTGAGCTTGGCTTTCTCCCTCAATCGTGAGTTGGCGGATAGAGGCTTGATTTGAGTAAGTATCTGATCATAAGCGGTCCACCTCAGCTTGAAGGGCAGCTAATTTTGCTTCTTTGGCTGCCAGGGTTTCTTGCTGAGTTGATGCTTTCTTTAGAAAGGTCTGGATTCTTTGTTGTTCCTCTTGTGTTTGGCGAGCCATTGTCACCACCGCCTCTTTTTTACGTTCTGCCTCGAGCTTTAGGCGGTGATGGGCTTCGCTTTGACTCGGGAATTCATGAAGTTTTTCCTCAAGATCAGATTTAGTCTGAAGGAATTCGGTAGGGTCAGAGGCCATTAAATTCCTGACTTATCTTCTGAAGGGCAGTATCCATGGCCGAAGGGGAGCTTTTTGCATCCAACCTAGTCGAAATCTCTTGCAACATTAAAATCTCACTTTGAGGGTTGGTTGTTGGAGAAGAAGGTTTTTCTGTTAAAGTCGGTGCAACAACTTCACGGGAAGTTTTTGGTTCTTCATAGTCGGCATGTAGCGAGATTGAAGGCTGGTCCACAACGGCCATTATGGAAAGCTCTAGAGATTGAGGACTGTTTTAAGTTTGGAGTTGGCGGTGCGGGCTTGCCTTTTTCTTTGATATTCCATGGGAGTCAAGTTTGGACTAGAAAGAAACAAGATATCAGGGTTCAATCGAAAGGAATCCAATATACAAACGAAGTAAATGAACTGATGTCTTACTTGGACGGGGTACAAGCATTGTGGTTCTTCAGTCCCTTGAAGTTTAGGCTCTGGCGAGGGAGAAACTTGACCCTTTGGTTCTAAAGTAGCCTCAACCAGTTGTTGTGGCTCCTCAACCATGACCTGGAGCTCTGGCGAGGGATGAATTGGAAGGTCCTGCTCTGGGATGACATAGTCATTTTGGAGGTCATTTTCCTCGCCAGAGGAGGTAAGATGATCTACGCATTTTAGGCTTGATTCTTAACGTCTTTCTCTTTACATTTAGCTTTGTTTTGACCTTAGTAAATATGTTTCTAACTTACTTTATGTTTTTAGGTTGAAAATAAAGGAGGAACAATAAAGGAGGCAAAAATGGAGCAAAAGCGCAGACAAATGAAGAATCCTATTTCGACTAGGGATCTTTGTTGGAGTAGAAGTCCTTGGGAGAATAAGAAAGTGAATTCGGAACACATGTGCAAAATATTTCATAAAGTGAAGAGGTAGTGTCCGGATCTTTCCTAATTGTGATTGGAGAAGAATTGAAATCCTAGTCCACCTAGAAGAAGGATTTGTCACGGGCTTACTTATATATTGAAAATGTCGACCCTATTGCTGAATGGGAGCCCAAATTACTCAAGAGTGGACTAATATTAATGAAGATGGGTTAAAGACCAAGAGCATGTCCAAAGAAGCCCAACGAAAGAAGATGGATTAAAGTGAATTATCAGAAATCGGCCTTTGTACATCAGCCCACTTCGAAAGACCACTGTGAACAGATCCGGATGAATCTAGACGCGGTTAGCATATGGTTGGAAATCTCTATAAGTCTAGTTTCCAACGCAACTGGAATCACACGATTTGGAGTTCTAGAACGAGAGAAATTCTTGTTTTAGTGGAGAAGGGTCAGGTTACCTGAGTGGAGTAGTAGAGTCCTAGAAGGAGTCGAATTAGGCTTTGCTTGGCCTATATAAAGGGAGCTTCGGCCAGAACAAAATGATCACACAATATAGAAGCCAAACCTCTGCCTCAAACACCTTTCCTCTCATACTTAGCAAATTCCTCCTCCAAGGCCGAGCATCCATCTTCTCCACGGATCAAGTGTAATCGGCGCTCTTCGTCTTGCATTTGAGAATCACCACTTGGCGTTTGCAGTGCTCTTCACGGAACAAAAACTGTAACCATGAACTTTTCTACTTCATCTCTTCCTTGTAATAGATTTTTTTAAGTATGATTGTAATAAAGTTTGACAAAAGGTTTTATGTTTCAGATTTACTTTAGTATCTTCCATGTGTTCTTAGTTTTTAACTTTTAATTCGTATGCATGCTTATGTGCTTAAAGCTTCTTAATATGCTAGGTGATACGCTATTCGTTCCTCTCTTGCATGTTTTGTATGATCTTTAGATGATTAAGTTGTTGCGCTCTTCGTTTTCAATTTAAAAGCATGTCTATTTATTTTAGGTTGGAGATTAAGAATTTCGTTGACACTAAATAAATATGAGCATGAATTGGCTAGGTGGATATAATGTGTCGATCACTTGTAAGTATATTAGTTAGTGTTTTATTTTCGTTCTAGCAAGCATGTTTAAGGTTCTTTGTTCTTGTTTGTTTTCTACTTGTCTATGAGTGAAGCATGATAGAATCTAGGATTTCTTAACATGTTTGCTTACCAATTTCTGTTCTTATTTTCGTAGTTAATTAAACCAAACTTTCAAACCCCCCATACCTTTTATTTTATGTTTACAAACGTTGTCATGCATTAGTACCCTCAATCCCCGGTTAAGAACGATCCCTACTTATCAATGCTACATCTACAAAGAAGGGTTTTAAATTGCATACGTGTGAACTATGTGTTGAGTGTCTACTTTGTGTTAATATTTGATGCATGTTTTACGCGTTATCAATTTTTGGCGCCGTTGCCGGGGATTGAAAAATCTATTGTGTGATTTCGTTTGTGTAAATATGTTCATATCATGTCAATATTATACTTGTGCATATTTTTTTTCTTTCTGTTTTTGAACTGTGCACTGACCTGTTTTGTGCAATTTATTTGACATGGCTAAAGATATTTGAAAAATCTGAAAATTTTAAGAAGTGTTGCGTGTTGTGTGGTGTCTATGCCTGTAAAATTTTATTATATTCGGACAAGCCAACAATTCTGGAAAAATCTGACAATCTGCTATGTTCAATTTTGTGCGAATCTGGAAATTTTCATGTGTTCTTGAGTTCCAAGCATGTTGTAACTTTGTTTTTATTTTTGCAGGTCAAAGATTCAATTGTATAAGGTCAAAAAGTATTGTTATTTTAAAGAGATTTTTCATTATTGTTGTATAATGTGATTATAATTCTTTTATTTTTAGTGTTAATTTCAATTCGGGACTGTGATATTTGCTATATTGTGTGATTTATCTGACATGGTTGTAAGTCTTGGAAAATTATGAAAATTTTCAGAGTTATGTATATATGTGTCTAGTTTTCTTTCGTAAAATTTCGTGAAATTCCAACGTGTGATTAATTCTGCATAAATTCTGCAAGTAGCTATGTTCAGTTTCTCCGATTTTGTAAAATGTTAAATGATAAGTCTTAGCTATGTTTTTATCACTTGTTATTTAGTTTTTAAGTTGGATTTTGATGTAAAGAGTTGATGTAATATCGTATTGAACTTTTGCTCTTAGTAAGAAATTTTCGGTTATGGTGACTAGAAGGGTTATGACTCGTGACGGGATTTGGATCTAAGAAAGAGAATATTCTCGAAATTAGTCCTGCCTCTTGCGTTACATCTATCCCAACTGGCCATTTCTGGACTTGCCCAAAGGAGTAGAACGGATTTCGAGCCATTACACAATTTAATCATCTAAGTCCTAATTTAAATTCTAGATGCATGTGATAATCATATATCTTTGGCGAAAAATCAATTGGGACATTATTTTGTAAACTGTATTTGTCTACCATGTTGTAATGAATTTGTAACGGAAGATAAACATACTTGTTGTAAATGCTACATGAGCTATGTTTATGATTAATTAGTTAATTGATCACTAACTAATGTATCTTTGCGTGGATCATGAATCCTAACAAGCTCGTAAAGAGAAGAAGAAGGCCGAGCTAAAGGAGTTAGAGGAGACGGCACCAACATGTACATGAAAGTGCACATGCAAAGAAAACGTCAAGAATGTTGGGAGTCAAAAGTTAAGAAGGAGCAAAGCAACACGTCTAGGCTGTAAGACGTTAAAAAACAAGCGCTTGTTGGGAGGTAACCCAATGGAGGAATCGTCAAGGATTTGTTCTCTCCTCCCTTATCTTTTTAATTTCGTTGCTTATTTACTTTACTTAGCTAAAATTTTCGTGGCTTTCTCTCTTCATACTTAATTCTATGCTTTACTTTAGTACATTGAGGACAATGTAGAGTTTAAGTGTGGGGGAGGGGTTGACAACTTCATTTGAGTCTTTTTGTTTAACTTAGTGTTTTTAAAGAGTCTTTTTCATTTTCTAGAATGCCATTAGTTAGTCTATGATGAAAATGGACCGAAAAGAATACATATGGCGTTGAATAAGCACTAAACTGATTTCTTGTGATAAGTGAGATATTTTGATCGTCATGACATGTAGTGGATATGGTTTGCATAAACATGGTATAGATTTTGCATGCTAGAATGAGTTTTAAATCATACAAACCATAAAAGTGAGTTTTTGAGTCTACATTATCCTTTTGAGAGTGAATTTCGTGCATTATGGTTTCAAAAATAGAACATGCCTCATCTAATTGCTTGCCATAGATTTCAATGAACTAGAGAATACTAGAACTTACTCATGTAGATTTGTAAAGCTTTTAAGTTGATAAATGCTCTGATTTTGGATATGATTAAAGGCACTTAGGTTTTCCACCACTAAACCAAATAGCCATGTGTCCCATATGTGCGCACGAGATGCGTCACCCATAGATAGACCATTTGAGCCCACATTAAGCCTTTCTTTTATCACCATTAATATCTAAACATTTAGCCTAGTGTAAGACTTCTTTACCCTATGTTCTGCAGACTTAGTGTGAAGTAATGTCGACAAGAGGAGAAGATGGCATTTTTGGTGATGTTCCTTAATTGCTATGATGTTTGTATGAGGATAGACTTGTTCAAATAGCTTAAATATGTGTGTAAATTGCTGAGAATAAAACAAAATTATTCGAGAGCTAAAAAAGAAAAAGTGAAAAGAAAATTCAGAAGCTCTCCAGCAATGTGTTTTAGATGTTAAAGTTTGGGTTAATGTCCCCCTTATTTGCGGATTTGGAGTGTACCACGAATTGAAGGCCCAAAATTGAAGAAATATGGCCTTTGTCCTGTTCGTAGAGCTCAAGAATTAAATTTAGAATGAAGTTAGAGCCCAAAAAGATGAAAATTGGCCCCATTTTGAAGTTTGACGCATGAGAAAGGATGGAGCTCGAATTGCCTAAGTGTTGACTAAGTCTTTTGAACGTTTTTATCACCACATACCAAAATTTCGAATGCCTTAGCCTCAGCCCCATTACAACCTTTCTAAAGTCCTTTATGATCCTTAAGATGAGTAGCCTTCGATTGGTTGAGTAAAAGTGCATGAGTAAGCATATGGTTTAGTTTCATTTGTGCAAGTAATTCATCATATTCATGAGGTTTTGATTCAATTCATATACACTTTGAGTGAACCCTATTTGATGAGTAAAAATATGATGAGTGCATCCATGTGAGATTGATTTAAACTTGTTCGAAACATGCACAGCTTTAACTTCACCATTGTTTTCTTCCAAGTCTTACTTTTTCATGGCATGATCATATCTCTATTATCTCTCGAAATTATTGAGCTTTAAATTCTAAATTCTTATGATTCCATCGCCATACACTTAAAGAAATTTCTGAGACATTTTTGTTAAGGGCTTAGAAGTGTTTGTATTAATTAAAATTCCTTAGAATCTTCCCAATAAGGAGATTAGCTCCAACGTTGAATTTTTGTGTGTTTTCTTATTTTTAGTCTTTCTTTTATTTAGTTTTCTAGGGACTAGCAAAGTCTAAGTGTGGGAGAATTTGATCTACGCATTTTATGCTTGATTCTTAACGTCTTTCTCTTTACATTTAGCTTTGTTTTGACCTTAGTAAATATGTTTCTAACTTACTTTATGTTTTTAGGTTGAAAATAAAGGAGGAACAATAAAGGAGGAAAAAATGGAGCAAAGCGCAGACAAATGAAGAATCCTATTTCGACTAGGAATCTTTGTTGGAGTAGAAGTCCTTGGGAGAATAAGAAAGTGAATTCGGAACACATGTGCAAAATATTTCCTAAAGTGAAGAGGTAGTGTCCGGATCTTTCCTAATTGTGATTGGAGAAGAATTGAAATCCTAGTCCACCTAGAAGAAGGATTTGTCACGGGCTTATTTATATATTGAAAATGTCGACCCTATTGCTGAATGGGAACCCAAATTACTCAAGAGTGGACTAAGATTAATGAAGATGGGTTAAAGACCAAGAGCATGTCCAAAGAAGCCCAACGAAAGAAGATGGATTAAAGTGAATTATCAGAAATCGGCTTTTGTACATCAGCCCACTTCGAAAGACCAATGTGAACAGATCAGGATGAATCTAGATGCGGTTAGCATATGGTTGGAAAGCTCTATAAGTCTAGTTTCCAACGCAACTGGAATCACACAATTTGGAGTTCTAGAACGATAGAAATTCTTGTTTTAGTGGAGAAGAGTCAGGTTACCCGGGTGGAGTAGTAGAGTCCTAGAAGGAGTCGAACTAGGGCTTGGCCTATATAAAGGGAGCTTCGGCCAGAACAAAATGATCACACAATATAGAAGCCAAACCTCTGCCTTAAACACCTTTCCTCTCATACTTAGCAAATTCCTCCTCCAAGGCCGAGCATCCATCTTCTCCACGGATCAAGTGTAATCGGCGCTCTTCGTCTTGCATTTGAGAATCACCACTTGGCGTTTGCAGTGCTCTTCAAGGAACAAAAAGTGTAACTATGAGCTTTTCTACTTCATCTCTTCCTTGTAATAGATTTTTTTAAGTATGATTGTAATAAAGTTTGACAAAAGGTTTTATGTTTCAGATTTACTTTAGTATCTTCCATGTGTTCTTAGTTTTTAACTTTTAATTCATATGCATGCTTATGTGCTTAAAGCTTCTTAATATGCTAGGTGATACGCTCTTCGTTCCTCTCTTGCATTTTTTGTATGATCTTTAGATGATTAAGTTGTTGCGCTCTTCGTTTTCAATTTAAAAGCATGTCTATTTATTTTAGGTTGGTGATTAAGAATTTCGTTGACACTAAATAAATATGAGCATGAATTGGCTAGGTGGATATAATGTGTCGATCACTTGAAAGTATATTAGTTAGTGCTTTATTTTCGGTCTAGCAAACATGTTTAGGGTTCTTTGTTCTTGCTTGTTTTCTACTTGTCTATGAGTGAAGCATGATAGAATCTAGGATTTCTTAACATGTTTGCTTACCAATTTCAGTTCTTATTTCGTAGTTAATTAAACCAAACTTTCAAACCCCCCATACATTTTATTTTATGTTTACAAACGTTGTCATGCATTAGTACCATCAATCCCCGGTTAAGAATGATCCATACTTATCAATGCTACATCTACAAAGAAGGGTTTTAAATTGCATACGTGTAAACTATGTGTTGAGTGTCTACTTTGTGTTAATATTTGATGCTTGTTTTACGCGTTATCATAAGAAGGAAGCAAGATTGAAATTCAATCTAAAGACGCCGGAAGAGAACTGTGATGTCAACTGTCTTTCTCTTTTCTTCTTCCTCAAGCTCCTTTAGTATGATTCCAGCCAGAAACTTGGTTATGAAGTTTTTACAACACTCTTTACCACTGTTTATGACTTCCAGCCCTGTTTCTTGGTCTTCATCTCCAAATATGATGCTGGAATCATCAAACTTCAAAATATAGGCTTTGCAACATCCTTCAAAAAGCCTTTCTCCCAGTGAGTCGATAATATAGTAGGCTTCTTTCTCAGCCTTGAGAATGAAGAAGTGATTGTTCCAACTCACTAGGTATACCTGAGGCTTGGTGCTCTTGCTGATGCTTTCCCAGATTTCATCAAACGATGTGAGGTCACTGAAAGGACCCGATCCCTATTTAGTTGCCTAAACCGAAATCAAACCCATTCGAAAACATGATCTTAAAGAAATTTCGCTAGAGTTTACTTTGAAATACGTGAACCATTATTAGAACCTGCAAAGAAACACACTTCGAATATTCCACAAAAGCCAAACCGTGGGACTCCGTTCCCCATCCGGATTTCTCAACAACATATATATAATAAACCAAAAGGTTTACAAGAAATCCAGAAATATTCAGGAGTAAACTCAATTGAAACACAACATAAGTATTCAGAGCGACGCATATATACATCATATACAACTAGTAGGTTGAACAAGGAACCTACAGAAACTAAAGTGTGATCCAAACTCTACGCCTCCACCGTTGACGTGCAACACTGGAACCCAAACTGCAAACTGGGCAAAGGAAACCGAAAAGCCCAGGGGAAAGGAAAATAAAATCATTAGAGTGAGTGGACGAAAATAATAATATGCTTTTCACCATTTATATATTCACAAAAATAATGTGAGTTCTTATAATAAATGGAAGTCGCCACTCCGGCAGATCTCCCTGCCAGAGTAGCATGTCGGGCGAATCTATCAAGCTCGACGGTGATAGACTAGGCGAATCTCTCGAGCCTAGTCGGCATATCAAGCGAATCTCTCAAGCCTGATAAATGGACTACCGGTGATCAGCCACATAGCCAATGCATCGATGCTAAATAAATAAATACCATCACCAATAAAATAAACAATACCTCCAAAACGATAAATAATCTAAATATTATACTGGAAATAAATACTGAAACCAAGAACTCGCTACGACAGTGTAAATAAATGTCCACTCACAGTACGAGGCTAACTCTGAGGTTCGGCGGAAGATCCCTCGCCAAACACTCGATCACGATCACCTGAATAACAGGGATACGATCAATACCTATTGAAACACAATATACGGAGCTAATACGTCAAGAACCCCGCGTTCTCGAAAGACGTATCGCTCAAAATATCGACAAGGATAGTAAAATTCCCAAAATACACCCAAACAACCCTCGTCCCAAAATAGAATACTCAAATCAACTCAAAAACCTCACAATTGTGTTCAGCACGCAAAAATGAGCGAAACGACATAAAACTTGCCAAAAATCCACCTCGCCGGAAATCCGCCTAAATAATCCTTTATCTTTTCCTTTTCTTCACGTGTTCGATGGGGCCCAATGAGCACCCGGCGTGATTTACGGAAGGATATTGTTTTCTTTCTCTTTTAGCTTTTTAGTTTGTCGGCCATTGTTTAGGCCTTTTGTTTGTTTATTATTTTGTTTTTGCAGCCGGTAGCCGGTAGCCTTCCTTTCCAAGTCTTTATAAGGAGCCTCTCTGAAGTAGGATCCTTAAGTTTTAGTTTTCCAAGTTTAGCTCCGCCTTCTCTCTACCCTCTCTCTCTCTATCCCTATATTAAACAGTTGTACTAAGTCTCTCTGATTATCAATAAAATTATTATTCCTCACTTGTGAATGAGCAATCTGATCCGGTACTAGAAGTGGTATCAGAGCCGGACCCTTATCGCACGGCACCCAAGTCGCCTTGAAGCCCCAATTGCGAGAAGAAAGCAGTACAGGGTAAGTCTTCGTAAGTGGTTGACAGCCGTATAAGGCTAAGACTTTTTTACTGCTTTCAGTCTGTTTTTGATTACTTCATTTACTTAAAAAAAAATGCTTTCTAAATTATCCAGGACATCTTCTAAAGCTTCATCTTCTTCTTCAAGGAATTATATTCCTCAAACTATTATTAATCATATTAAGAATGAGGAGGATATTGAATTCTCAAATATTGAGAATCAGCTTCACAGCTGGAGCCTCCCAAAGGTTAAACCTTCTATGATTTATTCAATGAATATGTTCAATTTAAACATGGCTATGACCATAAAAACAATTGAACAAACTATTCCAATAGGAAAGGAACATGAAACTATTCAACTGTTCCATCCTGAAGAGATCAGAAGATATAAGGATAAATACAAATATTTCCATCTTGGTATGGTACAAGTGGCTATTAGACCACTATCAAGAGAAGGCTTAAATGCCTCTTTATTGGTTGCCTTAAGAGATTGCAGACACCTTAATTTCAATGACTCCTTATTAGGAATTATTCAAACCAGTTTATGCAACAGACCAGTTTATTGATATTATCAGACAACGACTTAATCTGATTTTGTCGGGATTTAATTTGAGTTGTTATACTCATAATTTTTAAATCAGACTGGATAAAATTTATCTGATTTTCTTTGAAAATAAGAGTGTTCTTTATCATATCAATTTGGCGAGTTTGGGGCTGAGTTATGAAGCCAAAGATTATCTTTTGGCCTTCAATCTCGCAAATAATACCTTCACTTGTCTTTGTAAAAGGTTCCAAAAGACTAAGGAAAGGAGTTCCTAATATAATTTGTTGGGTCAGACCTTTGACCATAACAAAAGGAGTTTTAAATCACATGCCTGAATTACAAATATAGGCACTGGATAATTTATATCTGATTTTTAATTTTGAACCATCAGCAGTGTTTAACGACTGTGATGATTTGTCATAATATCTTGTAGGGATAATCCCTTCAGAAATGCAATTTAAATCTGCTCCACTGTCAATAAGAGCAATTCCTTTCAAGACATAGTCTTTGTCTATGACAATAGTTACATTGGAATACCATTTTTGGTATGTAACTTGGTTAATAATATTGAGAAAGTTCTCTTCTTTAGGATCAGATGATTCTCCTTGTTCATGAATAATCTTACTGATAATTTCTCTAAGGAACTTTGTTTCTATTTTCAAAATATTTATTTCTGCTTTTAAGTCAGAAATAGAGATTTCCCTTTCTTTGATATTATTTACCTCCATTTTTATGGAGTTAATTTCTTCTTGTAAATCAGAAATAGATAATTTCTTGGAAGAGTGGGTTCTCAAACCATCAAAGACTTCCTTTAAGGAATATGATTCTTTCGGAATATAGGGAGAATCTCGAGGTTTATTTTCTCTCTTGATTGTTTCTAAATAATGCTCAATCATATTTTTCTTGGTTTCAGGATCTTGGATCCCATTAATCAAGTCAAGAATAGTTTTTTCTTGGGATGTAAGCACGTTTATGCTTAAACCATTCATTTCTAAAATAGCTTTGTAATGACTGGCATTACAACCACAGTCTGACGAAGAGGGAGAAGACTCCGAGTCAGGACTGTCAGATTCCTGGTCAATGATATTGACCTCTTCTGACTCACTGTCAGATGGATTTAGAAGGACTGCTAATAGTTGCTTTTTTATACCTTCATCAGAAATTTCATTAATTTTCTTCTTGGTCCAGCATCTGTTAGCATAGTGGCCTGTTTTTCCACATTTTCTGCAAAAAATATCGGAAGAATTCTGAGAATAATTCTTCTTGTAATATGGTTTTGAGTTTCGCTTTTTCTTTTCCTGAGGAGGAGAAGATTTTTTAATAAAGCGTTTCTTTTTCTTAAAATAATATTTTGAGTCTGATCTCTTATGCTTTATTTTATTTAGAATTTGGAGATCGAAGCCAAATTGGTCGCAAAATTCACCAATTTCTTTTTTGCCAGTTAAATGTTGGCGTTTTAATTGGGCTTTTAGTTTAATATCATTGCAAAGGGATAATCCTTCAGCAACGCATTCGCTGATGAGTTGACCATAGGTATACTCATGATAAGGGTTGGAGTTTCCTCCATGTTTTCTTAAAATACGATCTTTAACCTTTTGAGCGAATAAAGTAGGAAGTCCTGCTATGAACTTCTCTTTCCAGAAGTCAGCATTGGCATCTGTTCTGATCATAACTTTGGATAAAAATACATCCTTATACCACCTAAACTGAGTCAAGGTGGGGCATTTTAGATTGACTAATAAGTCTTTGTTTCTTTCGAAGGATACTGGGTTGGATCCTACGAAGGCTAACAGAATAGAAGTAAGCAGTGTATAGACTGCATTTGGAATTGAAGTTTCAGTATACATAATACTGTCTTGACCTTGTTCATTTTTTATGGTCATTGGAGTTTGAGTAATTTTTGTTGCATTTAAAATCTGTTGTTGCTGATCTGGGGTAATAATATTATCCCACCAACCGCGAAGTTGGCCAGCGAATCCGGCAACAATGTATTCCGCAATCTGTTTATCAGTATTGTGAGCTGATATACAGACAGTAGAATACATAGTCATACGATGGAGTAACGTGATTATCTGGTACTCAGATAGTCCGTCAATATTCCATTCATAAATGGTTCTAGCACTGAAGCTAGCAGTAATATTCGAATTTTCTTCCTCGAATAATAAGTCCTGAGGAGTAGGACGGGTATAATAATGTCTAGTTGAAGCAGTAGGAATTGATTTTCTGCCAAAAGCAGTGCTTCTTCCAAAAATATTTTGATTTATGCTAGGAGTCTGATCATTTTTTAGATCATCTTCCATTGCAAGAATTTGCTTTTCAAATTCATTAATACCTGATTCATTATCTGAATCAGAGAATGTTTCTGAAATAGTAGTTATTTGAGCTTTTTTCTCATTAGATTTATGACTACTAAGTTGTAACGATTCTAACTGTTGGGTTAGAATAGAAACAATATCAATATCCTTTTTGCTAGGCATAGTAATATTGATGCTTGGTTTCAGAATAGAAGGTTCTACTATCTTTGGAGTAGCATTAATAATAGGTGACGATACACTAGATTTAGTATCTTTCAAAACTGGAGGTGTTGGAATTTTCTTCAATTTTTCTTCCATTCTTCCGAGTTGAGAACACATGGTTTGCAGAGTCAAATTTGTATAATTATGTTGCCTTTCATGACTGAAAGCAACTGACTCAATAATTGTTTCACCTGCTTTTAATTTCAGATGCTCTGAAGGAGGATGAATAGAGGTAATAATATTACCTTTTGCTGTAGTCCATTCTTTTTCTAAGGACTTAAGCATATTTAAACAGGGAGAATTTTGGTTAATAGCATAATCTAAAAACCAAACAGGGAAAGATATGACTTTCTCTTGGGCTTTAATAGTGTTATGATAAAGAATTTTATAATTTTGTTGTTCTTCTACCTTGAACGTAGAGAAGAACCATTTTCTAAATGATTTATATTTTTCTTGCATAAGATCTTTGCTGCAAGCTTGACGATCATAAGTAAAAGGAATAGAAATGACATTTATTGACGCAATGTCATTAAATTCTGATAATGTTTCAGGTTCCTCATGGTATATTCCTTGAGGAATCTGTTGAGAATTTGTACAAACTCCATCAAATATAAGATTAGGAGTTTTTGTGCCTGATGAAGAGGCCTTCATAGTTTGGTTTGGAGTATAAAACCTTCGAGACTGAATATTCTCATTTTTTGATGAAATAGAAGATCTACTGTCTTCCGAAAGTGACAAACGAGTAGATTTCCTGCTATTATCGAATTTAATAATAACATCTCCATCATCATATTGAAGAATTTCTTCAACTCTTTTGTTTTCTAGAGGCTTGGATGGAGTGGCAGATTCCAACATCCATTCATCAGGAGTTTGAATATCTTGCCATTGGATGGTCTGAGGAATAGACACATCTGATTTTAATAAATTGGTCTTGATTAAGACTGTTTTTCCTTTTGTATCATAATTCTTTGCTCTTGGGCTTAGAGTATTCATGGCTTTATAATATACTCTATAAGTAATATTTAGAGGTTCAGATCCCTCTTTCAAATTATATCCACTTGTTTTAACATTTAATGTTAAAACATCTAGAATATTTTTGTCTGTCAAAGAGACACAAAAATTAGGAAAACAGTTAAAATAAACTGGTCCGTTGCATAAACTGGTTTGAATGATTCCTAATAAGGAGTCATTGAAATTAAGGTGCCTGCAATCTCTTAAGGCAACCAATAAAGAGGCATTTAAGCCTTCTCTTGATAGTGGTCTAATAGCCACTTGTACCATACCAAGATGGAAATATTTGTATTTATCCTTATATCTTCTGATCTCTTCAGGATGGAACAGTTGAATAGTTTCATGTTCCTTTCCTATTGGAATAGTTTGTTCAATTGTTTTTATGGTCATAGCCATGTTTAAATTGAACATATTCATTGAATAAATCATAGAAGGTTTAACCTTTGGGAGGCTCCAGCTGTGAAGCTGATTCTCAATATTTGAGATTTCAATATCCTCCTCATTCTTAATATGATTAATAATAGTTTGAGGAATATAATTCCTTGAAGTCCATGCTTCGATATAATCCCAATAGTTGAAGCTAGCATGGATGAATTTCAAATTCATAGATTTGTTGGGGTTTAGTCCCCATTCAGAAATCTGAATTACCCGTTGAATAAACGCTTTACTGAAAGAAATATCTTCCGTATGTTTATTTTGGTTCATATGATGAAATTTTACTGAACCTGTTTCAATAAGAATGCATTGATAATATTTCCTATTTTTCTGATCGAAAAGAGGAAAATTGGCTTCTTGCTCAAAATACCTTTTAGCCAAAGTATTAGGAGAGTTAAAATACCTCTCATCTCCTTTCTGGAGAATAATAATTTGCTCTTCAAGAGACTTCTTAAAACCAGGAAGAATAGGTTCCTTAAGAGCAGCAGAAAAGCTCTCTTGAGATTTTCCGGTGGATAAATAATCCGCCATATCAGCTGGCTCACTCCTTTTTTCTCTGGAAGGAGGAGGAGAATTGGTAAAACTCTTGGAGTCTGTAGGGAAGCTGTAGTCTTTTCTACCTCTTCCTCTAGAATAAGGCCCGCCTCGCGAGCTGGTGCCCCCACGGGAGCCGCGACTGAACTGGCTCATTTGGCGCCGATAATAAATTCCCTGGTCAAAAAATCAGGGAGAGAGTTAGTTTCTCCTTTAATAAACTCTATCTTAAAATCAAATATGGATAATATAGACTGCCATCTAGCAAAAATTTGTTTAGAAGCTAAATTTTTGACATCTTTTTCCAAAACATCTTTAGCTGCTTTACAGTCTACTCTTAATAAGAATTCTTGATTTAATAAATCATCTTGGAATTTTGAAATACAATTAACAATGGCCAGAATTTCCTTTTTTATAGTGTAGTTTTTCTGGGCATCATTCCACTTTCCAGAGGTATATCTGGATAATATCTCCTTTTCTGAATTAGGAAATTTTTGCTTTAGGATTCCACTAACCCATAAATCTTCGACCTATACATGAAAATGTTCATCTCAATGAGCCCAACAACATTGTAGTACATCACAAAACCCAAATCAAACCGGAACACTTCCAATTTGCCGGAAAACAGAAAAGGTTACCGGAATTTCATTACCTCGGTTCGCCGGATTTCGGCCACCAATGAGGTCAAGACCACTTGGGATAGACTCACCATCCCAAGGGATTTAAAACCCCTATGGTGTCGAGCCTAAACTCCGCCGGCATCGCCGCCACCATCTCGGCCGAATCACCACCGCTGTTGCCGGATTTCTCCAAACTTTAACAAGCCATAACTTCTTCATCCGGCAACCAAATTGAGTGATCCACCTATCAAAAGAAATAAGAGCTCAAATCCCAACAACATTCATGAAGGAACCACAGCCAAAAGATTCCTAAATAAGGCACATCAACGCTAAGAAGCTCACGGCCCAAAACGGGTCAGTTTTGACCTGTGGGTCAACGAGGGTCAAACCAAATTTCCCAAAATGGAAAGTTTCCTCAATTATCACGTATTTAGACCATATATATACCGTACACATACCATTCCCAAATTGACGGCTATAATTCAATCTGATCCAAATTGGACGATCACGATTAAATCGAAAATAAAAATAACATTTTAATATATATTCCTCAACCGACTTCAAAACTCGATAAAACATTGCTCGTTTATCAGAAAAATTTCCCAAAAATTCCCACGATCTCGAAATCAAATCCTCCACAACTCTCGTGAAGGAACACATATCGAATTCCAAACCAAAAATCTCATCGTGAACAAACCCGCCATATCGATCAATTACGACAAAATCGCGACTAATCGTGAAACTCGCAAATCAAGCCCATTAATATACAATTTCTGGTTCGGGTCGTTACAAATCTAACCCCCTAACAAAAAATTTGTTCCTCCAAATTTACATACCTACTAACTGAAGAGGTAGGGATACTGCTCACGCATGTGCTGCTCGGTCTCCCAAGTAGCCTCTTCAACTGAATGATTCCACCACAATATCTTCACACACTATAAGAAAACAGCACTTAGACCACGAAAACGTAAACGTTCCGTGGTCCAAGTGTAACTTGGACGACGGAGACTACTATCTCCGTCGTCCAGGTGCACACTTGGACCTCAGAGAATTCTTCGTTGTCCAGGTGTGAACCTGGACGACGGAGACTACTATCTCCGTCGTCCAGGTGCACACTTGGTCAACGGACCGACACGCCGTGGTCCGAGTGGCCACTTAGACGACGTACCGACACCTCCGTCGTCTAAGTGAGGCATTATATATAAGGCCAATGCCAAACTCGCTAGCTCTTCGCTCACTCTCTCAACTGATCGATCATAATCTCTTCTTGTCTTGATCAGCGCCTCACGCGTGCACGCAATGCAAATGACGATCGACGTTGACCTAGCTAGCTAGCTAGATATATAGCACTATATATATCGATCTTCTGCTCCGACCATCGATTAATTCGCCATATATCGGAGAAGGCTAGCTGGTACGTACGTAATTAATTTTCCAACACCATGCATTAACGTAGGTTTATATATATATATATAATTAATTGCATGTACGTTTGTTAAAACGCCCATTGTTAATAATTAATTAGTATGTCTAATATATAATTAATATATTAAGTTAGGAAATTAATGATATTTATATTAGTTAATTATAGACCTGTAGTACGTATATATGTATGGATGTTTTAAAATTTGGTTAATATTTAGTTAAAACATACATACATACATGTATGTTAGCTAGATATATTAAAGTACGTAATTGATGTGGATCGAGTACGTATAATTAATAGTTAATTAATTGACTAATATATATGTAATAATTAATTAATTATAATATTTTGTAGAAGTATGGACAAAAGTTGGATGAAGTTGCAGAATAGATGTGATGTCCGGTATATGGATGGAAATAGCGAATTTGTGAATTTTGCGATAGAACATGGTCAGGGAAAGAAGAGTTTCAGGTGTCCGTGCCAGAAATGTCTTAATTGTCAGTATGTGGAGGTTAATGTTATGATGCAACACCAGTACGAAAATGGTATGATGTGGAGTTACACTACATGGAGCGAGCATGGTGAAGCAGTAGACTTCAGCTCAGCAGACTTCAGCTCAGGGTACAGTTACCAGGGTGCCTCATCCAGCGGCAGTGGTGCCGGCCCCCTGCTTGCAACCCAACTGCAGATTTGGTCCATGATGCGTTTCTGGGATTTAGTCATGGTGGACACCAACACCAAGACGGAGGTTACAGTACCACTCATGAGCATGATGACACATTCCCCGCTGCTAGCTTGGCCACTGACACTAGTGAGATGGATAAGTACAACCAGATGCTACTTGAAGTGCAGACCCCGGTGTTCCCTGGATGTCGAGAGAATGTGTTGCAATATGTGATGGAGCAAATGAAGATAAAAGTGAAGCACAAAATGTCAGTAAGTGCTTTTGACGAAATTCAGGAGCAAATATGTAAGTTGCTTCCTGATGATCACAATCTTCCTAAATCTCATTATAAGGTTAGAAATATCTTGAGCAGCCTCGGCCTAAAGTACAGGATAATTGACGCATGTCCGAATGATTGTGTGAATTTTTACAAAGAGTATAAAGATTTGGACTATTGACCCGTATATGGCCAGTGCAGATATGAGCTGAATAGGAAGAGTTTGAAAAAGAGAATTCCTGTGAAAGTTGTTCGATATTTTCCCTTGATTCCCATATTGCAGCGCCTGTACATGTCTCTACACACAGCATAGGCGATGCGATGGTACGCAGAAAAGCGAATAGATGACGATGTCCTGCGACACGCCGCGGATAGGGAGGGTTTCAGACATTTCGACAGAGAATTTGGAGACTTTGCTGTAGAGGTTAGAAATGTTAGACTCGGCCTATCTACAGACGGATTCAATCCTTGGGGTAGTAATAGCTCCGCCGTCAGCACTTGGCCAGTTATTCTGATGCCGTACAACTTGCCTCTGTGGATGTGCATGAACAAGGAATTTAATTTCCTTACTGTACTAATTCCAGGTCCTAAATCTCCAGGGAAGTGCTTAGATGTCTACCTCAGACCTTTGATCGACGAGCTGAAACTGTTGTGGCAAAATTGAGTCCCAACTTATGACAAATTCACTGACACGATGTTCACGATGAGGGCTGCCGTAATGTGGACGATCAACGATTTTCCAGTGTATGGGATGTTGGCAGCTTGCAGGACAAAAGGATATAATGGATGTCCTATATGTTTGGACGACGTGAACTCTAGTTGGCACGCGGGGAAGGTGTGTTACTTGGGTCACCGTAGAAGGCTTCCTCACGACCACCCGTGGCGACATGATGAAGCTCATTTCGACGGGACAGTAAAGAACGATCCTAAACCCTGTGGTTGGTCGGGCGAAGAGATTTTAGAGAGATTGAGCTATTTCGACTTTGGTATATTGACCAATGACGCGGATGTAAAGAAATGCAATCCAATTCCTCCACATGATCTCCGCTATTGGCATCACAAGAGTATATTCTTTGAACTCCCTTACTGGTTGAAGTTGAAGCTAAGGAACAACTTGGACGTGATGCACATAGAAAAGAATGTGTGCGACAGTGTGGTGGGAACAATTCTCGGTATTAAGTTCAAGACTAAAGATACTCCCAAATCGCGCAAAGATCTGAAATCAATGAAGCAAAACCCTAAACCCTAAACAGTTAGGCCATAACCCCTAAATTCAGGGTTTTGTACTTGGACGACGGAGATGAGCTTCTCCGTGGTCCAGGTGTGTACTTGGACGACGAAAAACTCATTATCCGTCGTTCAGGTACTCACCTGGACCATGGAGAAGCTCATCTCCGACGTCCAAGTGCAGAATTCGTAATTTTATCTAAGACAACGACCATCAAGACCATCTCCCAATGCATATTCTTTTCATCAAGACTATAGAGTAAACAATTCTTGGTGTGTGAGCTTCGACGGTTCTAAAATCGGAGTTACGAAATGTCTTGTATCCACGTTTCCGGTTTGTCAAAATCTCAGTTTTGCGGTTGACTGTGCCGATGAAACCCTTCACGAACTTATTATTTTCTGAGAATTATTCTAATTATATATTATGTTACGGCGAACGTATCCAACGGTTGTTTTGTCCAAATTCAATTTCGTTAATATCGAAATGCAAATGAGCCTATACTTAATAACACTTAAGTCATAAAAGATTAGTAGATACTTAACAAGTTTAAAGACGTAAAATTATTCGTTGTTTCAAATTTAACTGTTTATATATACGATGCGTTAATCGATATTTTACGACTATTTCATTCGAATGACAGATCGGCAAATTCCTTGCGAATTAATTTTTAATTTTTTAACGTAAATTGAACTTGGACGACGGAGATTGACCATCTCCGTCGTCTAGGTGGTCACCAGGACGACGGAGATGGTCAATCTCTGTCGTCCAAGTTTAAAAACTTGGCGGTTGATTGTGCCGCTTAAATTTCGGCGCCGTTTCGAAAGTTGACTTAGACGACGGAGAATATATTCTCCGTTGTCTAAGTCAACATCTGGAACGGCGCCGAAATTTAAGGCGGTTGAAACCGCCCCGCCAATAAATTGGGCGCCGTTTCAAAATTTGAAACTGTGCACTAGCTTAGACGACGGAAAAGCCCGTTTCCGTCGTCTAAGTTCACTTGGACGACGGAAAATAGGTCTCCGTCGTCTAAGTGTAAGCCTATATATAGAACTGCTCACTCTATCTTTTCCTCCCATCTCATTTCCTCCTCTCCTCTCCTCTCAAAACCTCTGGCCTTCCTCCTCCGGTGACGAAAATTTCGGCGACTTTCCCTCTCTCCGACTACTCTACTCCGGCGACATTGCGACGACTTTCCGGCGAATTTCCGGCGACATTCCGGCAATGTAATAATTATTTTTTTAATTAACATTATTATTATTTAAGTAATTATTTAATTTGTAAATAATTGTAATTAATTAGTAATGATAATAATTAATAATAATAATTATTAGTAATAATTAATAATTTAGTAATCATTATTATTGGTAATGATAATTAACTAATTATTGGTTAGTTATTAATAGGTAATGAATAATTATTAGTTAAAATTAAGTAATAGTAATAATTATTATTGTTAATAATAATTAATTATATTGGTAAATGAATAATTATTATTAAATGCATGATAAATAATAATTATTTATTGTTTTAATTAATAGTATAATTTGTGATTATTATTGCATGTAATTAAAAATTATTAATTGATAATTATGGGAATTCTGTAGTAAATTGGTAGTCTTTGATTTAAATTTAGTACATAAGATTGGTTTATTAAGTTGCATTCTTTGGAATAGATGGCGTCTCGTTTCCTAGGTTATCTCCTTAACCCCTCGTGATGTGTGGATTTCATCAATGCACACCATAACCTAAGTGAAGTTATGGACACGAGGTTGAGGGCGGAGTTTGCAAAGGACTTGAGGGAGTGTAAATTTTCGAAAGATTGGCTAAATGTCGGACATGGTGTCTAGAAACGGGTTATGACTGGTGACAGATTTTGGATCTAAGAAAGACGACACCAATAGAGTATATACCATTGATTTGGTTAGCCTCGGGGTGCTTTGTCGAAATTAGTCCTGCCTCTCGCGTTATCTCTATCCCTAACTGGCCATGTTTTTCGATTGAACCAATGCTGATTAATTGAAAGTTTACACTTTATCGCGCGGGTCGCACGTTCATTGAACGACCCAAAAACCAAGCTAGTGTACTCTATTTAAATCTTAGGCGCACTTAATTACCGTAATTTTTTTTATATAATTATTATGGTAATCAGGTATTTTAACAACGTACTCCTAGGTTTAAATGGCTCCGTCCGGAAAGAAAAAGCCCCAACAGGAGGCCGAAGATGCTATGCTCCGACGCTTGGCGGAGCAAGTCGGTTGGGAATTACAGCAGGGCAACGACGCCCTCAATCCGGACCCTTCATCTGGTCCGTCGACAGCGCCCACTGGGGAAATTCCCGCTGCCCCATTTATCCCGACCGGTGATGACGACGCTTATTCCAGTCCGATGCCCAGTTCAACAGGAAGTACTCAGGCGTCCTCAACCTCTAAATCTATTCTCTATAGCGCCCGGCGCAAGCAAAGGAGGGCCCCGACTGACCCGGAACTGAAAAGGACTCGCGGTCTCGTCAAAGGTGGCAAATCAGAGAAAATTTTAAAGGCGACAGGGAAAAAGATCGACTTGCCGTACGATGAATTCACCAGTGGCCCTCCCACAGCTCAGCTAGCTAGTCTCTCGGCGCATAGCATAGGGTCAATCCTTCGTAGCCGGGTTCGTATAACTGCCCCCACTTGGAAGGAGTTGCCCGATGAAGAGAAGGCGAAACTCTTTAAAGAACTTTTGGTACGTAATAAGTACAATTTTATATTTATTTTCTAATAATCAATTAAAATTTTAATTTCATAATATATACGATTATAATTTTCTATTTATTTCTGATAGGAACAATATGAGGTGGATCCCACACCGGAGATGCTTAGGCATATCAACCAAACCGCCAACTCTATCTACCGTGATTGGAAGTACAAGCTTCATGTGTACTTCGACAATATCGGCCCCGTTCCTACCCCCGTAGAGCTGCGTGGGGATAAGGAAGATGAGTGGCAGTGGTTGTGTAACCACTTCCAAGATGAAGAATATAAGGTGTTTACTTTTTTATTTCAATTAAGAGAATTGAATTATTTTAATTTTAGTTACTCATTAATTTTTTCATGATTTATGTTGTCTAACAGAAATTCTCCGAAATCAACAAAACCAACCGGGGGAAGAAGGACAAATACCATACCTCCGGCGCCAAGCAAGTGATTCAAATAGCCAAGGAGCACAGGGATAATGGCTCTAAACACCCTTATCTCGATGCTAGCATAAGCGCGTACGTGACGCCTGGGCTCGAGAATGAAGCGAGTCAATACGGCGTAAGTGATATATATATATGTGCTTTTAATTATAGTAGTTATTATTTAATTATTATTTTTTTTAATTATTCTTTTGTAGGCAAGGTTGGTAGAACGTGCGCAGGAAGAATTGGCTAGCACTCAGCTTGCATATCCAGATTTGCCGCTCGGAGACCTGCCTCATCTATCGATGGAGAGCCAAATTGCAATCGCCGATGAGGTCTACGGCCGTAGAGCTGGAAGGGAGGTTAGGGGGATGGGACCTAAGGTGATTCGAGATTTTTCGACCTCCGACTCATCTACGGGAGGTTCGGGGAGGAAAAGTACTCAGGCTCAGGCTACGGCCGTCCAAGCAGCCATTCAAGAGGCTCGGCTCGCATGGGAGGAAAATCGGCTCGCAGGGGAGGAAAATATATCTATGCGTCAAAGGCTTTATCAGCAAGAAGCGCAGATAGCCCAACTCGTCGCCCTCATGGAAAATCAAGCTCGACGACAGTGTCAACCTCCTCCGAACCCATACCCCGACGACGACGACCCGGCTGGAGGCGGGGGACTCGGCGGCGCATCTGTTCCTCCAATATTTTAGTAGTTCATTTGTGTAGTTTATTATATCATTTTTTTCCCGATTCCGAACAATATTTTAATTTTTATGCGTTTTTCATGTATTTACAAATTAATTTTTATTATTTAATTAAGTAATTACAAATTTATTTTATTTAATTAAATTTAACATTTTTAATTATTTAAATGAGATTGGAGTTTATAAATTAAATTATTAATATTTTACAACAATTTAAAATTTAATTTTAAAAAAGATTAAATAACCACTTAGACCACGGAGATCCATTCTCCGTCGTCCAAGTGATTACTTAGACCGCGGAGTTTTTCATCTTTCTCCGCGGTCTAAGTTCTCACTTGGACCACGGAGATCCATTCTCCGTCGTCCAAGTGCTTACTTGGACCGCGGAGAATTTCATCTTTCTCCGCGGTCTAAGTTCTCACTTGGACCACGGAGATCCATTCTCCGTCGTCCAAGTGAGAACTTAGACCGCGGAGAAAGATGAAATTCTCCGCGGTCCAAGTAAGCACTTGGACGACGGAGACCAATTATCCGTCGTCCGGGTTCTTACTTGGACCGCGGAGATTCTCCACGGTCTAAGTTTCACTTGGACCGCGGAGTTCACATTCTCCGTTGTCTAAGTGCTTGGACGACTGCACTTGGAGCACGGAGCTTGGAGGACGGAGCTTCCGTCGTCTAAGTACTTAGACGACGGAAAAACGCACCTAGACAACGGAAACTCTCCGCGGTCTAGGTGCGTTTTTCTTGTAGTGACAAGAGGAATGGCTCTGTGCCACAACTTCTGGACCTTCCGATCAAGAATCTGAACTGGTTTTTCCACATAGGTCAAGTCCTCCCGTATAGGAAGCTGACACGGTGCTAACACATGAGATGGATCGGAAATGTACTTGCGCAACATAGACACATGGAACACCTCATGTACTCTGGCCATCTCAGATGGTAATGCCAACCTGTACGCCACAGAACTGACTTGCTCTGTGATCTCATATGGGCCAACATATCGCAAACGAAGTTTACCGCGATTCCCGAAATGAACAACACCCTTCCAAGGAGAAAGTTTCAGGAAAACCCAATTACCAACCTCGAACTCGAGATCCTTCCGTCTCACGTTAGCATAACTCTTCTGTCGATCCTGTGTAGCCTTCAATCTGTCCCGAATAATCTGAACGTCTTCCACTGTACTTTTCACCAAATCAGGACCAAGAAGCCATTTCTCGCCAACTTCACTCCAACACAATGGAGTTCGACACTGTTTGTCGTACAATGCCTCGTAAGGTGCTATACCAATGCTAGCCTGATAGTTGTTGTTGTAAGTAAACTCAATCAAATGAAGTTGCTGATCCCAATTCCCTTTGAACTGCAACACACAAGATCGCAACATATCCTCCAGAGTCTGAATAGTCTTCTCTGACTGACCATCTGCATGAGGATGAAAAGTTGTGCTAAAGTGTAGTCTAGTCCCCATTGCTCTCTGCAATGCCTGCCTGAACTCTGAAGTGAACTGACTATCCCGATCAGAAACTATAGCACAGGTACACCGTGCAATCTCACAACCTCTCTCAAGTACAGCTTCGTCAATCTGCTCACGGAAAGCTTTCCTGGAAGTGCAAGGAAATGAGCTGACTTCGTAAGGCGATCCACAATCACCCAAATACCAGTACTACGACCAGAATTACGAGGTAACTGATATACGAAATCCATAGTAATATGCTCCCATTTCCACACTGGAATCTTCAAAGGTTGTAGTTTACCTGCAAGTTTCTGACGTTCTGCCTTCACTTGCTGACAAATCAGGCATCTGCTCACGTACATTGCTATTTCCCTCTTCATGTTTCGCCACTAATAATGAGCTTTAAGTGTCCGGAACATCTTTGTACTACCCGGATGCATAGCATATGCAGAACAATGGGCTTCGTCGAGTATTTCCTTCTTCAAATCCTCATCTCTGGGCACACATAATCTCCCACTGAACATCAAAGTGCCATTACCCCTCATCCGAAACTCGGTTGGTACACTATTCTGAATCAAATTCTTTTTGCTCAGCAGATAGACATCTGAATCTTGAGCTTCACGAACTTGATCAAGTAATACCGGACGAACTTGGAAGCTGGCTAACAATGCTCCCTCTTCATTCCACTCCAATTCTGCTCCCGTTGCTCGCAACTCTGTCAAAAGTAACACCTTAGCAGCACGTACATGGAAGAGAGAAGCACCATGCTTCCGACTAAGAGCATCAGCAACCACATTAGCTTTCCCTGGATGATACTCGAAAGTGCAGTTATAATCATTAATCAGCTACATCCATCCCCGCTACCTCATATTCAAATCCACCTGTGTACGCAAGTAGGTAAGACTTTTGTGATCGGTGTAGATCTTGCACTGTGCCCCGTACCAGTAATGTCTCAAACTCTTCAATGCTAACACAATAGCAGCTAACTCCAGATCATGAGTAGGATAATTAACTTCGTGTGGTTTCAACTATCTCGAACCATATGTCACCACATTCCCATGCTGCATCAAAACACAACCCAGGCCTAGCTTCGATGCATCACTGTACACTGCAAACTTACCGTTATCGTCAGGTAAGGTCAACACCGGTGCAGTTGTCAACCTTTCCTTCAAAGTCAAGTAGCTTTCCTCGCAAGCATCAGACCATTCAAACTTGACTCCTTTCTTCGTCAAACGGGTAAGCGGTGTCGTTATCTGCGAAAAGTCCTGTACGAATCGAGGATAGTAGCTTGCTAAGCCCAAGAAACTCCGTATCTCTGCCACGTTGGTAGGTTTGCTCAAATTCAGTACTGCATCAATCTTATCTGGATCCACGCTGACTCCCTCAGCTGAATATTATTTTGGCCCAAAAACTTCACTATCTAGCCAAAACTCACATTTGTTGAACTTGGCGTACAACTGAGCATCTCGCAAAGTCTGCAAAACTGCATGCAAATGCTTCTTATGCTGCCCCACACTCCTGGAGTAGATCAGGATGTCGTCGATGAACACAATGACTAACTTGTCCAAATAACATCTGAAGATCCGATTCATCAGGTCCATGAAAGTAGCTGGCGCATTGGTCAACCCAAACAACATAACAAGGAACTTATAGTGCCCATAACGTGACCTAAACTTCGTCTTGTCCACATCGAACTCCCGAATCTGTAGCTGATGGTACCCAGATCTGAGATCTATCTTCGAAAAGACTGAAGCTCCCTTTAGTTGATCGAACAAATCATCAATCCGTGGAAGCGGATACTTGTTCTTCACTGTAACCTGATTCAACTTCCGATAATCAATGCATAGCCTCATCGAACCATCCTTCTTCCTCACAAACAACACTGGAGCACCTCAAGGTGAAACACTAGGTCAAATGAAGCCTTTCTCAATCTATTCTTGAAGTTGAATCTGCAGCTCCCTCAGCTCTACTGGTGCCATACGATAAGGTGTCTGCAAAATAGGTCCAGTACCTGGAAGTAACTCGATGGTGAAGTCAATCTCTCTGATTGGAGGAACACCTGGTAAGTCCTTGAGAAACACATCTGGATACTTACAAACCACCGCAATATCACCAATGTCCGGTACACGAACACTCGTATCAATCACATGTGCTAGGTAAGCCACACAACCCTTCCTCATCATTTGCTCAACCTTCATTGCTGAAATCAAACAAGGCAAAGAAGTATTCTTTTCACCACGAACAAAATT
The DNA here is from genome assembly GCA_946800695.1 of Geum urbanum. Taxonomy (NCBI): domain Eukaryota; kingdom Viridiplantae; phylum Streptophyta; class Magnoliopsida; order Rosales; family Rosaceae; genus Geum; species Geum urbanum. The sequence goes on along the minus strand of OX327008.1, from coordinate 53,173,254 downwards.
TCCGGTACACCTGGACTCCGATGATAACCTCAGGGGAAGCTCTGCCCTCTCCCAGGGACATGGCATGAACTCGAGCTTGTCCTGTTGGTCGTCCATGCTGATTACGGTTCTGCTGACCATCACGTCTAGAATCCTGGGTCACGCGATCACCAGAAGCGGTACCCTGACCATGACCACTGCCCTGAGCTGCAACACCCCCAAAAGTACCACCATGCGGATATTCCCTCGCAAAGTGGCCCTCTTGGCCACAACGGTAACAACTGGTGGTGCCTCGATAACATGAACCATAATGTCGCCTATTACAAATGTTGCACACTGGATAATCTCTGGGTGCAGCTGATAGGTCAAATGTACGTTGAGGATAACTCGATCCATTGGAACTCCCACTCTGGGGTTGCATCTGAGGTCGATTCCACCTCCATCTCTGATTCTCACTCTGGCTCGACGAACTACGTGGATACCTAAAAGTGCTACCACCTGAAGAAGATGCTAAACTCGAAGTACCATAACTCATCCTCTTTGCGGGACCCTGGCTAGGTCCACCCTCCTTAAAACGGCGAGACTGAAACCGCATCTGTCTTTCCCTCTCAATGTCCTCGCCTCTGATTGCAGCACTAACAAACTCATCAAAGTCATCTCGTGGCATAGTGGTCAAAGTCCCCTTGATATTCAAATTCAGAACTAACTCAAACCTCCTGCACTTTGCTTCCTCTGATGCCACCATATCACGTCTAAACCGAGATAAACGAGTGAACTTATCCCGATACTCAAGCACTGACATACTCCCCTGCTTCAGGTTGGTAAACTCCTCATATTTCCGCTGCGGAGTAGCTAGATTGAAATATCGTCGCATGAACAAATCTCTGAACATAGGCCATAGAGTATTAATAGGAACTCTGTCTGTACCAATCCACCAAATGTAGGCATCTGACTCAAGCAAACCCACTGCTACTACAGTTTTCTGTTCATGAGTAAAATGCAAGCGCTCACAAACACGCTCAACCTGAACCACCCAAGCTTCACACACCTTAGGATCAGGGGAACCAGAGAAAACAGTTGCTCTCGCTGTCCTAGCCTTAGCTACAGGGTCAAAACGTTCTTCCAAACGTAATGCTCGCATAAGCAAGTCACGCGTACGTTGATCCTCATTAGGATCCCCAGTCTGTTCAGCACGGACTCCACGTCGAGGAGGCATCCTAAGGATAAAAGATATTATTCACAGAACAAAAAGGATGTAATCATGGAACTTCAGACATTTGAAAGCATACAACACTCTAGAGCATTGATGATTGTCTGCTGGCCAGTCGGGTCATCACTCCTGATATGTTGTACATTCTCAAATACCATCAGTAACACAACTATAAGAGTCTATAGAACCTAAAACCTAATGCTCTGAAACCAAACTGAAATGATCCGATCCCGATTTAGTTGCCTAAACCGAAATCAAACCCCTTCGAAAAGGTAATCTTAAAGAAATTTTGCCAGAGTTTACTTTGAAATACGTGAACCATTATTAGAACCTACAAAGAAACACACTTCGAATATTCCACAAAAGCCAAACCGTGGGGCTCCGTTCCCCATCCGGATTTCTCAACAACATATATATAATAAACCAAAAGGTTTACAAGAAATCTAGAAATATTCAGGAGTAAACTCAACTGAAACACAACATAAGTATTCAGAGCGACGCATATATACATCATATACAACTAGTACGTCGAACAAGGAACATACAGAAACTAAAGTGTGATCCGAACTATACTCCTCCACCGTCGACGTGCAACATTGGAACCCAAACTGCAAACTGGGCAAAGGAAACCGAAAAGCCCAGGGGAAAGGCAAATAAAATCGTTAGAGTGAGTGGACGAAAATAATAATATGTCTTTCACCATTTATATATTCACAAAAATAATGCGAGTTCTTATAATAAATGGAGGTCGCCACTCCGGCGGATCTCCCTGCCAGAGTAGCATGTCGGGCGAATCTCTCAAGCCCGACGGTGATAGACTAGGCGAATCTCTCGAGCCTAGTCGACATATCAAGCGAATCTCTCAAGCCTGATAAATGGACTACAAGTGATCAGCCGCATAGCCAATGCATCGATGCTAAATAAATAAATGCAATCACCAATAAAATAAACAATACCTCCAAAACGATAAATAATCTAAATAATGTACTGGAAATAAATACTGAAACCATGAACTCGCTACGACAGTGTAAATAAATGTCCACTCACAGTACGAGGCTAACTCTGAGGTCTGGCGGAAGATCCCTCGCCAAACACTCGATCACGATCACCTGAATAACAGGGATACGATCAATACATATTGAAACACAATATACGGAGCTAATACGTCAAGAACCCGCGTTCTCGAAAGACGTATAACTCGAAATATCGACGAGGATAGTAAAATTCTCAAAATACACCCAAAAAACCCTCGTCCCAAAATAGAATACTCAAATCAACTCAAAAACCTCAACATTGCGTTCAGCACGCGAAAACGAGCGAAACGACATAAAACTTGCCAAAAATCCACCAACCCAGAAATCTTCGACCTATACATGAAAATGTTCATCTCAAGGAGCCCAACAACATTGTAGTACATCACAAAACCCAAATCAAACCGGAACACTTCCAATTTGCCGGAAAACCAAAAAGGTTACCAGAATTTCATTACCTCGGTTCGCCGGATTCCGGCCACCAATGAGGTCAAGACCACTTGGGATAGACTCACCATCCCAAGAACATCAAAACCCCTATGGTTTCGAGCCTCAACTCCGCCGGTATCGCCGCCACCATCTCGGCTGAATCACCACCGCCGTCACCGGATTTCCCCAAACTTTAACAAGCCATAACTTCTTCATCCGGCAACCAAATTGAGTTATCCACCTATCAAAAGAAAGAGGAGCTCAATCCCAACAACTTTCATGAAGGAACCATGACCAAAAGATGCCAGAATAAGGCACATCGATGCCGAGAAGCTCACGGCCCAAAACGGGTCAGTTTTGACCCGTGGGTCAACGAGGGTCAAACCAGATTTCCCAAAATGGAAAGTTTCCTCAATTGTCAAGTATTTATACCATATATATATACCGTACACATACCATTCCCAAATCGACGACTATAATTCAATCTGATCCAAATTGGACGATCACGATTAAATCAACAATAAAAATAACACTTTAATATATATTCCTCAACCGACTTCAAAACTCGATAAAATATTGCTCGTTTATCTGAAAAATTCCCCGAAAATTCTCAGGAGCTCAAAATCAAATCCTCCACAACTCTCATGAAGGAACACATATCGAATTCCAAACCAAAAATCTCGTCGTGAACAAACCCGCCATATCGACCAATTACGACAAAATCGCGACTAATCGTGAAACTCGCAAATCAAGCCCATTAATATACAATTTCCGGTTCGGGTCGTTACAGTCACTCAGGTTTGCAAACTTTTCTGGGTTAAAGTACTCGATGAAGGATTCATCAGAAGAAATCTTCGAGGGTCTGATGTTTGCCTTCAAAATAACTTCAAGATCAAAATTTTGATCTTGGTAAGAGCTGGCGAGGGATTCGTCCTTGCAGAGTTTCTGCCACTCCGAGGAACCTTTGATGACGAGGTCGTCAAACTCGGAGACCGTGGGCAAGGCGTCCAGATTTGCACATAATCAATGAGCAATGGTGAAAACCAATTCTGAGCAAGCGCTTGCCCCGGAAGCTTTCTCGCTTCGTTGGTCGAAGGAGGTGTGGAAAACATGGGCTTGAAGTCTAGCCTGTCCATCCCTGCTTCTGATCTCCGTAGCTGTCCAGATTCCACTTTGGGGCACTTCCAAAGCTAAAGAAAGCTTGGAGGTAGTCCTCCCACGCTTATGAGACTGATAAAGATTCATTTGGTCAGTTTGCGATCAGTGAGAGAATTAAAGATACAATTGTTCTGGGTAAAGAATCTTCGATACTTACTGGTTGTCCAGAAGGATTGGACATTTTCTTCTTAAGGACTTGCAAGGCAACAGTCACATCTATCTCTTGGACGTGCTGTTGATTATAAGAAAGAAGAATTTGGTCAGACACCTTATGAAGAAATTGTTAACACATGTGGCAAAGATAAATGCAACGAGTATACATGTGGCCAGGGAGTTTTACTTATGTTCTTGTACAACTTCCCAATAACTGCCAAGTCTTCTTCATTTGTAAACATTTTGCCAAAATCACAGAAGATACTGACAAAGCGAGCAAGCGGTCCTATGCGGCGAATGTTTTCCCAAAACTGGGAATACCATACCAGGTATGATTCGGTGACCTTTTGAGAGAGCACGAGTGGCTTTGACATGTCATGGAGTATTACTGTCGGGAAGCCAAAGTGTTCATCCTGAATGTCAAGTGCTGAAAGATGACCTAACCCTCTCCAAAGAGTATATTTGTTCAAGGAACAAGCGAGGGGCATATGGGCATCCTGCGTGAGCCCGAGCTGTCTTGAAAAATGATTTGGAGCATAGATTTCATACCCGGGGCTTGAGGAATCAGGGACTGCCAAGTCCTTGCAAGTGTGACTTTGAAGGAAAAGGTTCCTCGCAAGGTCATTTTGCTCTGGCGAGGGCATAAACCCGCTCGCAAGGCTGCTGGGATGATGACGATTCAAAATTACTTCAACCGCTATGATTGGAAAGTCTCTATGCAAGAAGAGGTGGTTGAAGCAGGCTAAGTAGGACCATGCTCTAGTCCTAGACGGTGCAAACACCAAGGTCTGGCCCAGAAGCTTGTGTTGTTCAAAGGGAGGAACTGCTGAAGGGCGAAAGTAAGGAAAGTATATCTACAACCAGAACTCTACCATCCAGAGTGGTCCTGGTTGATTAAGGTCGAGCTTTGAAAGAACGACTCGCCTCAAGCCGTAGTAGATGTAGGCGAGGACGGATTCAACTAAGCCCAGCTGTTCGCGGTTGAAGATGCGTTCGGTGAGGTTGGTCCAGCATTTGTTGACCTTGGCGGAAAAAGGACATAAGATGTACTTCGATAGCCAGTATTCTAAAAAGGCTATGCCTCCTTGATCGGTGTCTTTCTCCTATTTTGCAAAGTGCTTAACCCAGGAGGTGTAGGAGGAAGGTCGATTGAGGGAGGCTTGAGTTGGTGTTCCAACTTAGTGATTGCGTAGCCAGGAGTTTTCGAAGGCGACAACTCCAAAAAGGGCATAGAGATCAAGGATGGTAATGCTCATATCACCGCAGGGAAAACAGAAGCAGTTGGCGGTGCAGTCCCAAAAGCACATGGTTGTGGCGAACGGTGCTCTGTTGCCACCAGCATGGAGTGAAAAGCATAAATCGATGAGTTGGATAATGCCAGTCGTTTCCCATCGATCAACATCTTGTTCGCGATGATGCCGGTACCAAGCGAGGTCTTCTGCGTTTGGGTGCGGTCATTTTCCAATCAAACAAAGGGTGTCTTTGTTTGTCCATTCTTTGGGCTCTGCCTGTGGATGTTCCTAGAATATCAAGGCTGAGTTGCAGAGAGGTTGGCGAAGAAGTGGAAAGAGTTCTGTATTGAAGGGAGTTTCCAGGAAATGACCAAGTAGGCCAGTGCCTTTACTGGGGTCAACATTCAAAGAGATGATTGCCTCTGAGTTTTGTCGATTGGCGACGGCTTTGAGTTGATTGGAAAATTTCTCAACGTTTCTTTCTGAGTATTGGATGGAAATATCTTTGCGTGGAGGCATGACCAGAGTATTTGGATGGCGGCGAGAATGAAACGTTTAGCTTTCGGGAAGAGGCTGAAAAGGGTAGAGTCAAGGCAAGTGAAGAAGTCTCGTTGGGGAATGAAATTTTGTGACATGGAATTATACTTTTATAATGACATCATTCAAGTGACGCAACCTTTTAGGAGAGTTGTGTAACGTGGCGCTTGCGTGTGATGTTACCGTTTGGATTAGCAAGCGCGTCATTTAGATAATATTCAAGTCTTTTCGCTTGCATAGGTAATTTAAGCTCAAGACTTGAGGGGTATTGTTTGGGCCTGAAATAAATATTTCATTTTGGGCTTGAAAGGTCGAAGTCTTGGCGAGCGGCCCGGTTGGGAATGAAGCTCGGCAAGCGGTCAACAGGATTAACAGAGTCCGTTTCCGTATCGGTTTAGGATTGTGAATTAAGATAGCTGATCTATGTGGCTTAATGCTTGTCAAAACTTTCTTGCTTTGGTTAGGTTTCCTTCATTGAAAGGAATTGTGATAACATTAGAGTTCTATATAAAGAACAGACCCATGTGCTGGAAGAATTATATTGAGATTCAGAGAGCAAATGAAGTTCAGAAGGATCGAAAGACGACTATTGAGCATTATATAAGGAGAGTGAGAGCAATAGAGAAAGGGTCCCCGATCAAATACAAAACATTTGCTATACGCAAGTACACCTAGACATCTCGTCAAGAGATTCTATCCCTGCAACCAGACGATCAAAGTGCTTGTCACCAATCAAGTGAGAGTATCGCGATCAAAGGAAGCAACACAACTGGAAGATTGAAGGGCTTGTCACATATCGAGTGAGAGTTCGGATATCCAAGGAAGCAGTGTTCTCAACACATTGTCAAAGAAGTTGCTCTGCTTTGCACTCGTAAAGGGTAGTGTGAGGTATCGATTTCTGGGGCTCTGCTAGAGACACAAAAACCCAAGTCCTAGGTTACTAGGCGAGAAAGACTCATTCAGGCAAGGTTGGTGCTCTCATTGTCTTAATCGCTTATCATGAAGTCAGGTAGCTTTACATTTTATATTCCGTTGAGAAATGGTGGCACTGCAGCACACGAAGCACATACAAGATATATAAACCGACATCTGCGGTCAAACTATCTGAAGTCATTAAAAGAGACTGTTTCCAAAAGGATATCTCATTAAGAGATATTTTGAGCGCAAATAATTGGCAATGTTGTTGCAGTTAGAGATTGTACAGATGATGCTACTAGATTGTGGCATCATCTGTTCCTTATCTTCCCTTATTTAATTCCAAAATTACCCTCTTAAAGCAGTTGTCTTATCCACATCCTCCTGAGTCACAACCACCGACTCATCCTCCGAATAATCAATCCCAATAAACCCATTCTCATCTCCGTCGAAATCTGATTCGAATTCGACGAGCCTAGAACCAGCCCTCTCTCTCTCTTTCTCTAAATCGAGCTTGCCAAAACCTTAACCTAATCTCGCTGCTATGCTCCGGAGCTCTAGTAAGTACACAGTAAGTAAGTAGTAGAAGCTTGTTTGAAAATGTCGACGATGACCTTGGTTCTATGGCTCGGTCTAGTCCTCTTGACCATAACTGACCAAGCGGCGACGCATTTGAGCTCCGGTGGTCTGTACATTGCTGACGTCAACATCCTGCTCCCTTCTAAGATGACTCATCCCGTCGAGTATCGGCTTCAGGGGAGCGACGACTGTTTTAGGACAAATGTAATGTGTGTAATATATAAGTGATTTCTGCATTTTAAGAACACTAGATAATTGGCTAATTTTTGCTTTTTAATAACGTTATTCGTGGTGAATGTAATGTCTCTAATATATAGGTGATTTCTGGATTTTAAGTACTCTGCACTCCAATGTGTGTAACATATATATATGCAGCTGTATCATATCCTAATATCTTCCTCTTTCCTTCCTAATAACATCATTCTCAAACAACTTTTCGTTTCACATTAAGGTTCAACCACACCCTCGGGGCTTCACTTTGTTCAACCGATCATACAATTAAGAGGACAACGTTCGGTTTTGTCTTGAGTTTTGTGAAATTGGATATTTAGAGAGGAAAATAAAAAAATTGGGTGTAAAAAATATAAAATGGAGCGTGAATATCCGTAACCGTTCAAATATTGCTGGTGCACCAAACTACCCAGGCACGCGTAAATCCAATGAACATATTAAGAGGGGTAGATCCAATACTGCCGGCGCACCTAGTAATCCATAGAATGCCCAGGTGTTTAGAGCTGATTGATTAGTGAGAGGACCCATATATCTCTACTCTATTATCAACCTACTGAATTATAGCCCAGCCACGTGGTTTGATAATGACATTAAGAAAGGATGAATCCAATACTGCAGGTGCACCAATTCATCACATGGACTACAAAGGTGTGTAGAGCTGATTTGCGAGAGCGAGGGACCCTTTTGCCAATACTGCACGTGTCGAACATCAGGCGGTTTCGAATAACACATTTAGAGGGATATTTTAGTCATTCATGTCTTAGCCCTAGAGTTGTCCATATATATCTACTTTTACCTTGGACGCATTCGAACATAAACTGGCAAACTGCATTCAGTTCCTTTTCTCTGTTCCGCTCTCTATCTCTCTCCCTTGAGAGAGCCGAACCCACAAATTCTCTCTCCTCATCTCTTTCTGAAAGAGCAACGCCTCACAAAGCTTCAATTTGAGCTCTTGAGAATAACCATATCGATTCAGCTTCGTAGAGAGAACCTTATTGCTTCTTCAACCCAGAAAGCATCAGTCTTTGAGCCCTTTTTCCTTTGATGGCTAGCCCTGCCCGAGATCTGTGCCCAGGATCCACCGTTCAGACGCCGATGGGTGGTCCCATTTTATGTCGATGCTTCATTAGTCCGCAAATAAATTCGGGCTTCTTTCCAAACGGAAATAGCCGGAGTGTCGCCGTATTTCGATGGTAAGTAGGTATTTCATTTTTTTTAGATAATACGTTTTCAAAACGAAAGTTCAAACAGGATTTTGTAGATCCAGCCCAAAACTAAGTCCAAACAAGATTTTTTATATTCAGCCCAAAACAAAAGCCCAACCAAGTTTTTTAATAACTGCTGGCTTTCACAGCATTAATTTTAACTTTACCTTTATAAAACCCGACTCTATAAATTCTTAACCATTTAGGCCCAAACCGATAAAAACCCTACCCGCATTTACTATAAAAATGATGTACTAAGTCTTCAGTATGTTTTCTAGTTTCCAATTTGAAAAAACCTCTTCACTATTCGCAACTTCTGGTATTTTTCTGGTTCACTATTCGCAACTTCTCTTCACTATTCTCATTTTATGCAACTGTATGTTAAGAGGTTTTTCGCACAGATCTGTATTTTCAGATTATATTGTTTCTAATTATTTTGTATTTTTGAATGCAGGTTTTCTAGAAACGCTTCTGGATCTGGTATGTTTTTAACCCAAAATTTCTACTGCTTTATGTTATCTGTGCGTTAATTAGCGATTTTAGATTTTTGAAGCTATTTTTGAATTTGGTAAATAAAGATGCTTCCGTTATGTTAATTTGGTCATATAAGCTTGTTTTGCTTATTGGGTTTTGCTCCGATAGTACTGTAGATTGTAGTTAACTTGTATGGTAGGGCATTGTATACTTTTTCTAGATACTTGCATTCTTTGTATTAGTGTAGCTTTGTTTCTGTGTTTTATGTAACTCTGTTAAATATTGTTTTCCGATCTTTGAGCTTTTGGGGAGCAGTTGTTGTCTTGGAATTTGGGAGATTAGTGTTGATTTGAGCAATGGGGTGTTTGTTCTTGTTGGTTTCAGTGATTGGTTATCTTCTTAGTATATTGTTGATTGGTTTTTTTTACCTCAGCCAAATATGTCGGCCTCGAAGATTGTGAAGATGATTGTCAGGCCTGAAATACTCAGTAGGCTAACACCTTGTCTATAATTTTTGATCGGCTTTCATTTTCTTCAATTTTGTGCCCCCCTCGCTACAAATCCTAGTTCTGCTCCGATGGTTTGCCTTTCCTTTTTTTTCTCTCTTTTAAGGTGACATCATATGCAAGAACTAATGACGAGAACTAATGACGAGATAAATATTTTTAGACTTGTAAATTACTTTGTGAGGGAGGAAGAAGGTGAGGAAGTGGATAAGGGAATGCAAATAGGACAACTATTTTGGGTAAGCCTCTCTGCACCAAATGTTTTGGAGAATGTAGGAATAGATTGTTTATAGGGGTCGGTTAATTAATCCGAGTCATCTGGTTTTAGATGAGTGAGGGAAGAATTTGGTGCTTTGAATGCATATTTGATTACATGTATATACATTCAGTGAAGATACTGATTATTCATCCTAGGCTGGTATGACATTGCAAATATCCAATTCTTCATATGGGACTCGGGTTTTGATTGCAACACATAGGTAATACACTGAGATTCAAGGCTGTGATTTTAGATTGTAAAGATTGATGTGTTCTTGAGAAAAATACACTGAGATTCTTAGAAAAATACATCATAGCTAACACATCTCACTTCAGCTTGGCAATATCTATATGCTGAACTGCGACATTGGCATTGAGCCAACGAATCAAAAGCTTTTCATTCTTCTGAGCAGATGTTTGATCGGGCTCGTAAACATCTTTCACCCACACCTTCGGAAACCATTTTGGAGGCAGCTCTGGAACCTCAGATGGCTTGATCTTCTTTTCAAGCACCGCTTTTTCATACTGTTTTTCCAGTTTTTCATGCTGATCATCTGAAAATTGCTTCACACTTTTCACGACTTCAGCATGTTCCTGGTTAGTCACCAAGATGTCATTGACCTTCATCATCTGAATCTTTGCTGCTTCCAATTCACTTTGAAGCTGGGCTATGCGACCACGGTTTTTGGTAATGTCTCTCACACTCTTCAGAGAATGCTGTGTTATCACAAAATCCTGCATTGCCCAAAAATTGGTCTGAAGCCTATGGGGTGTTAGCCTACTGAGTATTTCAGGCCTGACAATCATCTTCACAATCTTCGAGGCCGACATATTTGGCTGAGGTAAAAAAAAACCAATCAACAATATACTAAGAAGATAACCGATCACTGAAACCAACAAGAACAAACACCCCATTGCTCAAATCAACACTAATCTCCCAAATTCCAAGACAACAACTGCTCCCCAAAAGCTCAAAGATCGGAAAACAATATTTAACAGAGTTACATAAAACACAGAAACAAAGCTACACTAATACAAAGAATGCAAGTATCTAGAAAAAGTATACAATGCCCTACCATACAAGTTAACTACAATCTACAGTACTATCGGAGCAAAACCCAATAAGCAAAACAAGCTTATATGACCAAATTAACATAACGGAAGCATCTTTATTTACCAAATTCAAAAATAGCTTCAAAAATCTAAAATCGCTAATTAACGCACAGATAACATAAAGCAGTAGAAATTTTGGGTTAAAAACATACCAGATCCAGAAGCGTTTCTAGAAAACCTGCATTCAAAAATACAAAATAATTAGAAACAATATAATCTGAAAATACAGATCTGTGCGAAAAACCTCTTAACATACAGTTGCATAAAATGAGAATAGTGAAGAGAAGTTGCGAATAGTGAACCAGAAAAATACCAGAAGTTGCGAATAGTGAAGAGGTTTTTTCAAATTGGAAACTAGAAAACATACTGAAGACTTAGTACATCATTTTTATAGTAAATGCGGGTAGGGTTTTTATCGGTTTGGGCCTAAATGGTTAAGAATTTATAGAGTCGGGTTTTATAAAGGTAAAGTTAAAATTAATGCTGTGAAAGCCAGCAGTTATTAAAAAACTTGGTTGGGCTTTTGTTTTGGGCTGAATATAAAAAATCTTGTTTGGACTTAGTTTTGGGCTGGATCTACAAAATCCTGTTTGAACTTTCGTTTTGAAAACGTATTATCTAAAAAAAATGAAATACCTACTTACCATCGAAATACGGCGACACTCCGGCTATTTCCGTTTGGAAAGAAGCCCGAATTTATTTGCGGACTAATGAAGCATCGACATAAAATGGGACCACCCATCGGCGTCTGAACGGTGGATCCTGGGCACAGATCTCGGGCAGGGCTAGCCATCAAAGGAAAAAGGGCTCAAAGACTGATGCTTTCTGGGTTGAAGAAGCAATAAGGTTCTCTCTACGAAGCTGAATCGATATGGTTATTCTCAAGAGCTCAAATTGAAGCTTTGTGAGGCGTTGCTCTTTCAGAAAGAGATGAGGAGAGAGAATTTGTGGGTTCGGCTCTCTCAAGGGAGAGAGATAGAGAGCGGAACAGAGAAAAGGAACTGAATGCAGTTTGCCAGTTTATGTTCGAATGCGTCCAAGGTAAAAGTAGATATATATGGACAACTCTAGGGCTAAGACATGAATGACTAAAATATCCCTCTAAATGTGTTATTCGAAACCGCCTGATGTTCGACACGTGCAGTATTGGCAAAAGGGTCCCTCGCTCTCGCAAATCAGCTCTACACACCTTTGTAGTCCATGTGATGAATTGGTGCACCTGCAGTATTGGATTCATCCTTTCTTAATGTCATTATCAAACCACGTGGCTGGGCTATAATTCAGTAGGTTGATAATAGAGTAGAGATATATGGGTCCTCTCACTAATCAATCAGCTCTAAACACCTGGGCATTCTATGGATTACTAGGTGCGCCGGCAGTATTGGATCTACCCCTCTTAATATGTTCATTGGATTTACGCGTGCCTGGGTAGTTTGGTGCACCAGCAATATTTGAACGGTTACGGATATTCACGCTCCATTTTATATTTTTTACACCCAATTTTTTTATTTTCCTCTCTAAATATCCAATTTCACAAAACTCAAGACAAAACCGAACGTTGTCCTCTTAATTGTATGATCGGTTGAACAAAGTGAAGCCCCGAGGGTGTGGTTGAACCTTAATGTGAAACGAAAAGTTGTTTGAGAATGATGTTATTAGGAAGGAAAGAGGAAGATATTAGGATATGATACAGCTGCATATATATATGTTACACACATTGGAGTGCAGAGTACTTAAAATCCAGAAATCACCTATATATTAGAGACATTACATTCACCACGAATAACGTTATTAAAAAGCAAAAATTAGCCAATTATCTAGTGTTCTTAAAATGCAGAAATCACTTATATATTACACACATTACATTTGTCCTAAAGCAGTCGTCGCTCCCCTGAAGCCGATACTCGACGGGATGAGTCATCTTAGAAGGGAGCAGGATGTTGACGTCAGCAATGTACAGACCACCGGAGCTCAAATGCGTCGCCGCTTGGTCAGTTATGGTCAAGAGGACTAGACCGAGCCATAGAACCAAGGTCATCGTCGACATTTTCAAACAAGCTTCTACTACTTACTTACTGTGTACTTACTAGAGCTCCGGAGCATAGCAGCGAGATTAGGTTAAGGTTTTGGCAAGCTCGATTTAGAGAAAGAGAGAGAGAGGGCTGGTTCTAGGCTCGTCGAATTCGAATCGGATTTCGACGGAGATGAGAATGGGTTTATTGGGATTGATTATTCGGAGGATGAGTCGGTGGTTGTGACTCAGGAGGATGTGGATAAGACAACTGCTTTAAGAGGGTAATTTTGGAATTAAATAAGGGAAGATAAGGAACAGATGATGCCACAATCTAGTAGCATCATCTGTACAATCTCTAACTGCAACAACATTGCCAATTATTTGCGCTCAAAATATCTCTTAATGAGAGATCCTTTCGGAAACAGTCTCTTTTAATGACTTCAGATAGTTTGACCGCAGATGTCGGTTTATATATCTTGTATGTGCTTCGTGTGCTGCAGTGCCACCATTTCTCAACGGAATATAAAATGTAAAGCTACCTGACTTCATGATAAGCGATTAAGACAATGAGAGCACCAACCTTGCCTGAATGAGTCTTTCTCGCCTAGTAACCTAGGACTTGGGTTTTTGTGTCTCTAGCAGAGCCCCAGAAATCGATACCTCACACTACCCTTTACGAGTGCAAAGCAGAGCAACTTCTTTGACAATGTGTTGAGAACACTGCTTCCTTGGATATCCGAACTCTCACTCGATATGTGACAAGCCCTTCAATCTTCCAGTTGTGTTGCTTCCTTTGATCGCGATACTCTCACTAGATTGGTGACAAGCACTTTGATCGTCTGGTTGCAGGGATAGAATCTCTTGACGAGATGTCTAGGTGTACTTGCGTATAGCAAATGTTTTGTATTTGATCGGGGACCCTTTCTCTATTGCTCTCACTCTCCTTATATAATGCTCAATAGTCGTCTTTCGATCCTTCTGAACTTCTTCTGCTCTCTGAATCTCAATATAATTCTTCCAGCACAAGGGTCTGTTCTTTATATAGAACTCTAATGTTATCACAATTCCTTCCAATGAAGGAAACCTAACCAAAGCAAGAAAGGTTTGATAAGCATTAAGCCGCATAGATCAGCTATCTTAATTCACAGTCTTAAACCGATACGGAAACGGACTCTGTTAATCATGTTGACCGCTTGCCAAGCTTCATTTCCAACTGGGCCGCTCGCCAAGATTTCGGCCTTTCAAACCCAAAATGAAATATTTATTTCAGGCACAAACATTGCCCCTCAAGTATTGAGCTTAAATTACCCATGCAAGCGAAAAGACTTGAATATTATCCAAATGACGCGCTTGTTAATCCAAACGGTAACATCACATGCAAGCGCCACGTTACATAACTCTCCTAAAAGGTTGCGTCACTTGAATGATGTCATTATAAAAGTATAAGTCCATGTCACAAAATTTCATTCCCCAACGAGACTTCTTCACTTGCCTTGACTCTACCCTTTTCAGCCTCCTCCCGAAAGCTAAACGTTTCATTCTCCCCGCCATCCAAATACTCCGGTCATGCCTCCACGCAAAGATATTTCCATCCAATACTCAGACCGAAACGTCGAGAAATTTTCCAATCAACTCAAAGCCGTCGCCAATCGACAAAACCCAGAGGCAATCATCTCTTTGAATGTCGACCCCAGTAAAGGCACAGGCCTACTTGGTCCTTTCCTGGAAACTCCCTTCAATCCAGAACTCTTTCCTCTTCTTCGCCAACCTCTATGCAACTCAGCCTTGATATTCCAGGAACATCCACAGGCAGAGCCCAAAGAATGGACAAACAAAGGGTTTGATTGGAAAATGGCCGCACCCAAACGCAGAAGACCTCGCTTGGTACTGGCATCGTCGCGAACAAGATGCTGATCGATGGGAAACAACTGGCATTATCCAACTCATCGATTTGTGCTTTTCACTCCCTGCTGGTGGCAACAGAGCGTCGTTCGTCACAGCCATGTGCTTTTGGGACTGCACCGCCAACCGCTTCTGTTTTCCCTGCGGTGATATGAGCATTACCATCCTTGATCTCTATGCCCTTTTTGGAGTTGTCGCCTTCGAAAACTCCTGGCTACGCAATCACTAAGTTGGAACACCAACTCAAGCCTCCCTCAATCGACCTTCCTCCTACACCTCCTGGGTTAAGCACTTTGCCCCTATGCCCCTCGCTTGTTCCTTGAACAAATATACTCTTTGGCGATGGTCAGGTCATCCTTCAGCACTTGACATTCAGGATGAACACTTTGGCTTCCCGACAGTAATACTCCCTGACATGTCAAAGCCACTCGTGCTATCTCAAGCGGTCACTGAATCATACCTGGTATGGCATTCCATGTTTTGGGAAAACGTTCGCCGCATAGGACCGCTTGCTCGCTTTGCCAGTATCTTCTGTGATTTTGGTAAAAGGTTTACAAATGAAGAAAACTTGGCAGTTATTGGGAAGTTGTACAAGAACATAAGTAAAACTCCCTAGCCACAAGTATACTCCTTGCATTTATCTTTGCCACATGTGTTAGCGATTTCTTCATAAGGTGTCTGACCAAATTCTTCTTTCTTATAATCAACAGCACGTCCAAGAGACAGATGTGACTGTTGCCTTGCAAGTCCTTAAGAAGAAAAGGTCCAATCCTTCTGGACAACTAGTAAGTATCGAAGATTCTTTACCCAGAATAATTGCATATTTAATTCTCTCACTAATCGCAAACTGACCAAACGAATCTTTATCAGTCTCATAAGCGTAGGAGGACTACCCCCAAGCTTTCTTTAGCTTCGGAAGTGCCCCAAAGTGGAATCTGGACAGCTACAGAGATCAGAAGCAGGGATGGACAGTCTAGACTTCAAGCCCATGTCTTCCACGCCTCCTTCGACCAACGAAGCGAGAAAGCTTCCAGGGCAAGCGCTTGCTCAGCATTGGTTTTCACCATTGCTCATTGGTTATGTGCAAATCCGAACGCCATGCCCACGGTCTCTGAGTTTGACGACCTCATCATCCAAGGTTCCTCGGAGTGGCAGAAACTCTGCAAGGACGAATCCCTCGCCAGCTCTTACCAAGATCAACATTTTGATCTTGAAGTTATTTTGAAGGCAAACATCAGACCCTTAAAGATTTCTTCTAATGAATCCTTCGTCGGGTACTTTAACCCAGAAAAGTTTGCAAACCTGAGTGACCTCGCATCGTTTGATGAAATTTGTGAAAGCATCAGCAAGAGCACCAAGCCTCAGGTATACCTTGTGAGTTGGAACGATCACTTCTTCGTTCTCAAGGCTGAGAAAGAAGCCTACTATATTATCGACTCACTGGGAGAAATGCTTTTCGAAGGATGTTCTAAATCATATATTTTGATGTTTGATGATTCCAGCATCATATTTGGAGATGAAAACCATGAAACAGGGCTGGAAGTCATAAACAGCGGTAAAGAGTGCTGTAAAAACTTGATAACCAGGTTTCTGGATGGAATTATACTAAAGGAGCTTGAGGAAGAAGAAAAGAAAAAAGACAGTTGACATCACAGTTCTCTTCCGGCATCTTTAGATTGAATTTCAATCTTGCTTCCTTCTTACCTCCTCTGGCGAGGAAAACGACCTCCAAAATGACCAAGTCATCCCAGAGCAGGACCTTCAAATTCAGCCCTCGCCAGAGCTGGACCTTTAAATTCAGCCCTCGCCAGAGCTCTAGGTCATGGCTGAGGAACCACAGCCACTGGTTGAAGTTACTTCAGAACCAAAGGGTCAAGTTTCTCCCTCGCCAGAGCCTAAACTCCAAGCGAATGAAGAATCACAACGCTTGTCTCCCGTCCAAGTAAGATATCAGTTCATTTTACTTTGTTTGTATATTGGATTCCTTTTAATTGAACCTTGACATATTGTATTTATTTCTAGTCCAAACTTGACTCCCAAGCAATATTAGAGAAAGAGGCAAGCCCGCAAGGCCAACTCCAAACTTCAAATAGTCCTTAATCTCCAGAGCTTTCCATAATGGCCGTTGTGAGCTCGCTACATGCCGACTATGAAGAATCAAAAACTTCCCTTGAAGTTGTTGCACCGACTTTAACAGAAAAACCTTCTTCTCCAGCAACCAACCCTCAAAGTGAGATTTTAATGTTGTAAGAGATTTCGACTAGGTTGGATGCAAAGAGCTCCCATTCGGCCATGGATACTGCCCTTCAGAAGATCCTCTCTGGTAGCCTGGATTCTCCTCAAGACATCAAACGAGTTCAAGAACAAGTCAGGAATTTAAAGGCCTCTGACCCTACCGAATTCCTTCAGAGTAAACCTGATCTTGAGGAAAAACTTCATGAATTCCTGAGTCAAAGCGAAGCCCATCACCGCCTAAAGCTCGAGGCAGAACGTAAAAAAGAGGCGGTGGAGACAATGGCTTGCCAAACACAAGAGGAACTACAAAGAATCCAGACCCTTCTAAAGAAAGCAACAACTCAGCAAGAAACCCTGGCAGCCAAAGAAGCAGAATTAGCTGCCCTTCAAGCTGAGGTGGACTGCTTACGATCAGATACTTACTCAAATCAAATCTACATCCGCCAACTCACGATTGAGGGAGAAAGCCAAGCTCAACTGTGGCAAGATGCCAAAGAAGAAGCCGCAAGCGCTCTCCAAGTGTATAAGCAATCTTGGCGAGATCTTGAATTTACAAAAGTATCTCTGAGGGAAAAAGCCCTCCTATTGGGCCACATAGATTAAGCCATCCTTTGTATGAACATCTAAAGTATTTTCTTTACCATTCATATTTTTGGAAATAAAAATTTTAAATGGGCCCTGGGTGTCTTACTGGGCCTCAAATTTAGGCCTACCAAGGGTTCAACGAGCAAAGCTAATCGTTATTCAAAGAGCTTAGCCGCTCGCCTGCCCTGATTTTCCAAATTAAATGGACTTTAATTCCAAGCTTGGAATCCGTATCGCGTCAACCATCAAATCTTCAAAATACGTTTTACCTGCCCAAAAAATCTTTCATTCATCACACTTTCTTCTAGGGGTAGATAAACCGTATCATGGCCCAATTTCCATCAAACGTGTGTCCTCTATTAACTGGTGCATTTACTCTCGCAAAGCCTTTCCACTACCGCTCATTGTAGTTTCTTTCCTATAAAAAGTCTCTCCCTTCATTGCTCGTAACCAAACCTTCCAAACCTCTTCGCGAGAATGAACTCCCCTGGTTCATGTTTGCTCTGGTTTTCCTATCTGGAAAATCCTCCAGATAAACTCTAGATAGTAATATCCAAGTCCATTCATGGACTAGATAGTAATATCTAAATCCAGGTGTTGCCTTGGCTAACTCACCAAGATTTTCTTTGGGGTGAAGAAGCCACAATCCCGAGGTGTAACCCCCCTCGTCTTCCTCGCAGGCATCCGCTCAGTTTCCAAATCCATTAAGGCTGCAAGCCCTATGGACGAGGCTGTACTGAAGAGGAAAGACAGGGACTTCAAACCTGGGAAAGGCAACAAATGCCAAGTCTATTTCAAACGGTCTTCTGATATGCTGAACTAGCTTCCTTGGCGTCCAAATCCTCCTTTTTGTCTCTTGAGGTTCCTCGTTTCAATGTATGCATATTTGTATGTGAACCCAAAGACCGGATATCCGCTGTTTTAGGATTTGGAAAACAAACTGTATTTCTCTTTCTGTTCTGTTGCTGATTGTAGTTTGTTCTCATATGGTATCAGAGCTTGAGGCCTCAAAGAATTTGTATTCTTCTGAATAATGTGATTTACTAAAACTTAGATGTAGCTTGTACATAAATTTTAAAACTCAGATGTAGTTTGTACATAAATTTTGGCCACAGTGATTGGCTTTTAATTCAGATGAAAAGAAATTATTGCCCCAAGTATGGGCTGTTTGTAAATAAACCCTATGTAACCCTATGTATTGCCCCTTCAGTTTAATCATGCAAGCAAGATGTGATGAGCATGAATAAACTAGATTAAGAGCATATTGGAGGGTCTTCATATGTCCAGACTGGTTGTATATATTTTTTAAGGAAACGACCATTGATAGGATTCGCATGAATAGTTCCATCTCGATCTCGCAAATGAACAACTCCCTTTCCCAAGAGTCGATCGACGATGTATGATCCTTCCCACTATTCTGACCATTTTCCCCGGCCTTTAGTCTTCTCGCCAACGGGCAAAATGACTCGCTATACCAATTCTCCTTCTGCAAAACTCATGCCCCTAGTACATCGATTATAGGCACGAGCCACCTTTCGTTTTTCAGCACACAGACTATCGTAAGCCTGTATTCTTTGATCATCTAAGTCTTCATGTTATTGCCACATAGCCTGTACATAATCTTCGCCAATCAGATTGCTCTGTTCCATAATTCGCAAAGAGCGGACGTTAATTTCCAAAGGCAGAACTGCATCGTGGCCGAACATTAATGCATAGGGAGTGGTGCATGTAGGAGCTCTTTTTCTTGTTCTATAAGCCCACAAGGTGTTAAATAACTCCTCATGCCATAGTCTGACATTACTCGCAAGCATGCGTTAAAGGATATGTATTATGATTTTGTTGCTTGCTTCGGCTTGACCATTTGATTGGGCATAATATGGAGAAGAATGTAGAAAATGTAGTCCAAAATCTTTCATAAGATCGTCTACAACTCCAGACATAAACGCTGCCCCTCGGTCCAAAACAAAACTCTCAGGAATACCAAACCGGCAAATAATATATTCAAATAAGAACTGGCGGATGGCCTTTGCAGATGCAACTCTGAGAGGTCGAGCTTCGACCCATTTGGTGAAGAAGTCGGTAGCCACAATGATGTATTTATGCCCCTCTGAAGAATGAGGATGAATCATTCCTATTAAGTCCAAAGCCCAACCTTGAGCTGGCCAAGGCTTGATTATAGGCTGTAATGGTATTTTGGGAATATGGCTAATTGGACCATGTCTTTGACATTCTTCACAAACTTTAGCGAACGTGATGCAATCTTTGAGCATTACTGGCCAATAATAGCCATGGCGTCGTATTAACCATCTCATCTTTGGACCAGCCTGATGTGCTCCTGCTATCCCTAGATGAACTTCCCTCACTAATCGCTTAGCGTCACGTCCAAAGACACATCTCAAGAATATGCCTTCCTCCCCTCGTCTATACAACTCTTCATCCTTGAGTATCCTCTTGTCTACTGGATCATTAGGATTCTGGAGATAAGAAATAATAGACTATCTCCAATCCACATCAATGTGATCAAGTGTAGCAACGTACCACTCATTATTATCTTCTTGGCGAGCAAAGAAATATGGTAGGGTCCGTCATTCAACCTTTAATATACGTTCGCGTACTCCATCTTGTAAGCTCAAATCCGTTGCCAGTTGGGCCAACTTGTTTGCAGCGTAGTTGCTCTTGCGGGGAACATGGCTCAACTCTACTTCAGTAAACAACTTGAGTAAAGCACAGGCGCGCTTAGCATATGGTTCTAATATTGGTCTAGCCTTATACTTGGTTTCAAGTTGTCGAATGACTAATTGGGAATCTCCATAAATATGCACATCTGTGATTTCCACATCTAGTAAAAGCTCTAATCCGATGATAAGTGCCTCATATTCTGCTTGGTTATTTGTGCAGCGGAAATCCAACCTAAAATAATAAGAAAATGTTTGGCAGCGTGGAGAGACAAACGATATTCTTGCCCCAACCATAGTACTCGTGCTTGACCCATCGAAGTATAAACACCAGGGTGCCAGGTCAATTCGAGTAAGTTCTATTTCTGGCTCCTCGCGAACATCCTTCATTGGATGATGAGCCAAAAAAGCAGCCACATCATGTCCTTTGATTGCTTTTTGGGGAACGTACTGTAAAGAAAACTCTGATAAAGCCAGAATCCACTTCCCAATGTGGCCTCCGAAGCGAGGATAGTGGACTGTGGTCTCTGTGGCTGATTCCTCCTCCTCCGGAGTGCAGCACTCACAAACTCATCAGAGTTGTCTCGAGGCATCGTAGTCAATGTTCCCTTGATATTCAGGTTCAAGCCCAACTCAAATCTCCTGGACTTGGCTTCCTCTGAGGCCACCATATCACGAGCAAATCGAGACAAACGAGTAAATTTATCCCGATACTCAAGCACTGACATATTTCCCTGCCTCAGATTGGTAAACTCCTCATATTTCCGCTGCTGCGTAGCTGGATTGAAATACCTCCGCATAAACAAATCTATGAATAATTTCCATGGAGTATCAACCGAAACTCTGTCAGTGCTAACCCACCAAAAGTATGCATCAGACTCAAGCAAACCAACTGCTGCTACTGTCATCTGCTCAGGAGTGAAATGCAGACGCTCACAAACTCGTTCAACCTGAACCAACCAAGCCTCACATATCTCTAGATCAGCTGAACCCGAGAAAACAGTTGCTCGAACTGTTCTAGCTTTGACCACAGGGTCAAAACGCTCCTCCAAACGCAATACTCGCATAAGCAAATCATGCGTCAGGCGATCCTCATCAGGATCCATATCACTATTGACACGGGAACCACGTCTAGGAGGCATCCTAATGATAAAAAAAATTAGTCACAAAGCACAAGGAATGTAATCATGAAACTACAGACATTTGAAAGCATACAACACCCAAAGCATTGATGAGTAACCGCTGGCCAGTCGGGTCAACGCTCCAGACATGCTGTACATTCTCAAATACCCTTAGCAACACAACTAAAGAAGTCTACAGAACCTAAAACCTAATGCTCTGATACCAAGCTGAAAGGACCCGACCCCGATTTAGTTTCCTAAACCAGCATCAGACCCCTTCTGAAAACATGAATATTCAAAAATCATAAATTTTTTGGCAGAGTTACTCTATATCGCGCAGTTACCATTAACCTGCAGCGGAAAACACACTTCTCCAATAGCCACAAAAGCCAAACCGTGGGCTCCAATCCCAACCGGATTTCTCAAAAACATATCAAAACATAAAGCAATAAACAAAACTGTAGCTTTACAGAAATCCGGGAAAATCATGTGAAAATATAAATATAATAGTACTCAGAGCGACCTCTAGTATATACATATATACACAACAGTAGGCCAAACTAGAAACCTACTGAGAAAGGAAAAGTGGCTCGAATACTAAGCCTCCAACCTCGACGTGCGACACCTGAATCCAAACTGCAAACTGGGCATTGAAAACAAAGAGCTCATGGAAAGACATTTAAATTGTTAGAGTGAGTGGACGAAAATAAATGTCTTTCGCCGAATACATATATATGTTTATAAAACATATGCGAGTCTAAATGCATATAAAATTATATGGTACATGAGGGAGACTCTAACTCCTCACGCGTACAGAGCATGCATTGAAAATCCCGCGGGGTCACATATGGACACATCAGCACTAGTACAGTCTGAATCACGAGATCCCTGATCCTCACATGATTCCAGCCAGAAAGGCCTCGAGTCAGGGTATCTGCTCCCCTCCGGTAAAGACCTCGGGTCAGGGTAACAGTCCCTCCCGGTAAACATCCTCGGGGATCAGCCGAGATGCTAAGTGTATCGATACAACTACTACTGAGACTGTACTCTGTGTAAACCAAATCATAAAGGGTTTCCATGCAAATGCATAAAGCGTAATGTAAAAGCATACTCGTAATGCCTAATTATAAAAACATATTCGCAAATGCATAATCTCGTAGAATTGAAATATTGAAATTCTAAAAATTGAACTCGCTATCGATTGTGAAAATAAAAAGGGTCAACTCACAGTACTGTGCCGTGATCTCCAATTAGCCAAGCACATCTATCGGCGTCTTTATATATCTGCCACTAGTTGCTAATACGTCATCCTAAAATAACGATTAATATGTAAAAACTAATCGTCGAAAATCATATCGAATAACCAAACTTGTTACCAACAAGCAATACCGTCGAGAATATCACATTCTCGAAAAATGCACTTCCCGAAATAATACCGAGCTATAATCTAATTCCAAATTTTAATTTTCAATTCTTGAATCCTTTTTAAAATCGAAACATAAACCTTAAATGTTAAGGAACTCGAAGTCGAATCGATAATCAATGCAACCGTTGATCAATAACGTAAAAATGTTTAATTATTATTCGATTAACCATACGTCTTAACCAATAATGTCCAATTAAATTCAATAACTTCATAATTAGATTCGGTACGTAATTACGAACGAAACGATATAAAATTTCTGCTGAAAAATGCCCTCGCCAGAGCTCCGCCGTGAACCACCACCAGCGCTGCGGCGCCGGTGACTTTTCCCGATGAACCGAAGCCCAAGTTATAGAAATTTACCCAACAACAATATTCATCAAAGAACCAACCTCCAATTCTGCCCTAATCGACCGGAATTGTCCTCGAAACTCTCCGGCCGAAAATTCCTTTCCGGCGACCGTTCTCCGCCGCCAAGCTACCTCGTGGCTCAAGCCATACCCCAATCGACTCAGGGTGACGAGGGGAGCAATAACCCCATCACCCCGCCGTCCAATTCACCGTCGACCACCACCCACGACGACGACCTGAACCACCATCGCCGAAGCTGAAGATATTCTGACAATTCCCATCGATTTACACCACCTCGTATCAAAACAAACATACCAATACAATCTAGGATCAAAACCGAATCAAATTATACCTGAAAAATGGTCGGAAACCTCGTCGGAGCCGACACCGGTTAACCCATGAAACCTTGACCTTCATGGTGTCGTTCCTCCTTCCTCCCCCACCAATTACTGTAAAATCACTCACCAACAAGTAGAGGAGGTTGAGGTGCAACTTTTGACATCGGCCCCGCCAGTTTTGGTGGTCGTTCGGTCGTTTGTCGGCGGTGAGACCAACGGAGGGAGAGAGAGAACATGAGGGAAGAGAGAGAAATGAGAGAGAAAAGGAGAAAAAGGAAATTACCAAAACAGGAAAAGTTGACTTTCCATTTACAGAAACTTCTATTTATAGTCGAAATTTGCGACTAAATGTATCATAACCTCTTACAGAAGTTTCGTTAACTATAACTTCTTACTCGTAACTCTGATTTAAACTCTTGACGTGGCCACAAACTCGTCTCGGTAAACTCTATG
Source organism: Geum urbanum (assembly GCA_946800695.1). Taxonomy (NCBI): domain Eukaryota; kingdom Viridiplantae; phylum Streptophyta; class Magnoliopsida; order Rosales; family Rosaceae; genus Geum; species Geum urbanum. The sequence goes on along the minus strand of OX327008.1, from coordinate 53,149,147 downwards.
ACTTTTCGCAAAGAACTTCCTCGAAAAAGGTAATCGGTAAATTTTTGATAAATACCATCGATAATTACCAACAATAAAAATTAATTATCATCGATGATTACCATTAAATAAATCGTAAATAAAGAATGCTCGAAACGGGATGTCACATGCTTCCTCTTTTAGTTCGTTGTGTATTGGTGTTGATTTATTTGAAGGAGTCGGTGAGAAAGATGTTTTTAATCTGTATGTTGATGATATTGAAAATATGCAGAATGTTAATATTGTGCAGGAAAATTAGCTTCTTCTCTCTGTGGTTCTTCGGCATCCACTTCCTCCTCTTGTTCACGGAGTTTCCTAGCTACCTTATCGGCCACTTGCACCAAGTGGCTGCAATCGAATCTCTCCAATCCGACTTTCACATTAATCTCATTTCGCCTCTTCAACTTCACCCTCAGCTCCTGCTCACAAGCCATGTACTTTGGAGGTTCCGGGACATTGGTTGGGGCCCTCGATGGAGACATACTTTCGGATTTTGCAGCAGCCGCAGCATTTGCTTGTTCGAGCAAGGCAGCAGCTCGCTGAGCAGCACTCTTCTTGTAATGTGCGTCAAAGAAAGTCTTCTTCTGAGCAACCGAGCCAGGCTGAGCATACCTCTCGGCCTCTTCAACATATCGATTGTGAGAGAGTGACGGCCATTTTTCCCAAGCCGTCGAATCCGTCATAAACCTCCCAAACGAAGATGAGTGCCCAAGAGCCTGTCAACAATTCAAGTCACACCCCTACCCTAAGTTACAAACAAAGCCAAATCCACCAAAACCCAATACCTTAAAACTCACTCACTAACTTAAACAACAGTAAACTCACTCTCGATTTGGATCCTCATGAAATCATGTGTGAGTGTGACACACATCTTTAAACCCTCAACAGGGGGCAGCAGCCTCGGCCTAATGTGATAAATCGATGTTTCCTCATCATTTCCGGTGGAGAAGATCAGAATCAAGCAGAATATTACTGGCATTCACATCTCTCTGCACAATTCGAAGCCTTGATTCCTCATGCAGATAGTTTATACCTTTAGATACTCCCAAAGCATATGTCAAAACGTGTCGACCAATCAAGATTCAAACTTCACATACTCCACAGTTTAAAACTAAAAATCACATTCAAAGAACATTATACATCATTTCAATGTCTTTGTTTACCAAACAATGCTTGATCGATCAAGACTTTTGTTCCCAAGATACTCATAAACAAGGAGTCTTTTATCTCCCTCGGTGCAGAAACCATACAAAGTGACTAGGTTATTGTGTTGCACTGCAGATATAGTAGCAATCTCAGTTCTGAACTGGTTCTTTCCTTGGTTGGATGCTGCGGATAATTGCTTCACGGCAATGACTCTACCATCATTAAGTGTGCCTATCAATTGCAAATTCATAGAACTTTAGCGAAAACTGATATACAACCAGTGGACTTCAAAAGATTGAAATTATGCAGCCACATCTCATTCATTAGAACAAAACTTACTTTATAGACAGGACCAGATCCTCCCTCTCCAAGCTTATTAGCCAGATTAAAGTCAACTGTAGCTGTCTTTAGTTCGGAATAACTGATAGCAAGTCGTGCAACATCTATTCCATGCAGCTCTGGCAATTGATTCAAACACATTATTAGTTTCATTTTCACATATCTACTGCCATTATTTTCTTTGATTACTGAAGAAAAAAAAAATTACACTTTACCTTCATAATCACAGGAGTTGCGCCTTTTCCTTCTTTGAATACTACAGAAACCCAACATAACCAGAAACAAAACTCCACCACCAACAACAATCCCCACAATCATCCAAGTACTATTTTTTTTTCTGAGTCGGAGAGCTGTTAGTTGGTGAGTTGTTACTGACAGAAGGTAAAAAATCTGTACAGTTTTGAAGTCAGCACCCGGTATTTAATAAATAGCCTAAACTGAGTCTGAAATTTCCACACTGCATTACCTGGTGTGGCGCTGATGGCCGAAATAGCAGGTCCATAAGTACCAGGTGCAGGTACACAGCATGTCCCCTTTCCAGCACAAAAGAGATTGATTTCAAGGTAGTTATCAGTAACATGAGCCTTGTATTTCTTTGTAAGAGCTTGGAGAGATGCCCCTCCAGCCTCCTTTCTTATATCAAAATCCTTTACATCGAACAAGGATACCCTAAAAACAGATAAGAGTAAAAGCAAAAGCACAGTGAATATTTATACAGATGAAATGAAAGATTACACAAGTTCACACGAAAAATGAAAATATACTAATAGAACAAGATTCTTCACCGTGACACTGACCTGAATATAAATATCAAACACACGTCTTCCAAGACTTGTCCATGTAGTAGAATTTAGGATAGTTTGTTCCGCAAACTGGAGATTCACGGTGTAATTACCATTCTCAAGCCCCAAACCGTAATATCTAAGTGATGAAGCAGATATCCTTGCCGTTTGGAACAGCACAGAATCTCAAGTGCTTTTAATTTGTGATGTGGAGGCAATTGTATACAGAGGATCATTGATTCAAGTGGGATATCCAGCATTGTTAACTCCCCATCCGTTTGTATCGTTCACAAAATATGTAGCCGGACCAAGGGACTCATTGTCCTGCTCATATACATTCTGATTGGATGACTTAACCTGAGGACCACCACAGATAATCGTGAAGTTGGAATCTGCACAATGTTTCACAGAGACACATGCAACAGAATGGTCAGAGAGGTACTTTAAGTAAGAATGAACAACACATAGGCTTTGGCTATACTTACAGATTCCAGGGCCACGATGGCATGAAAAGTTCCTTTGAAGGCAATTCAACCCTCTAGGCAGAACGCTGAGATGAGAATAGAGAAGACACTTGACAAGTAAAGTGCTAGATATTTGCTGCATATTGAGTAGTAATGAAGCCTGAGATAGGGCATTACAACAGTAGTCTCATATCTCCATTACCATACTTGAGAAAAAAAAAAAGCAATCACATATAGTACTCATATAGTATACTTGTAATAAATGGCACGCAATTGATCTTTAAAGATAACTAAAGGCTGTGCAAGGAATCACCTGCTGTTTGAACTTCCAATGGTAAAGTTGTTGGCGACCAAATTACTGCAAAGAAATCCAAAATTTTACTTCAGCTTATAGTGTGAAGTGCATGCCCATCCTCCTAACAAAAGCCTGATGATTGTAGGAGAAATGGAAAATATGTCCTGATGAACTAACAAATAAGAGTGACCAGACCTATTATGCCAGATTGCCATATACCTTTTTCAGTTATGTATGCAAGTGTTGATAACAAGAAGAAAAAAAAAACACATATAGAGTATTGAGTAATTTAAAAAAGTGAAAAGAATTATAGAAATGAAGAGGTAGTATATAACATCAAGAGGCTTACAGCTGTAGTTGGTATTCATTCACCCAAGAAGGAAAGCTCCCCACTAGATTATTGTAAGACAGGTCTCTGTATACATATGAAAACAGAATATCATATAGTCATATATATATACACTCCAATACAAGACTTTGTACCACTTTGATTTGGATCTAAAACCTCAGTATATATCCACCTTTCAGCTATGATAATAACTTGCTGCATAATAGTTACACTTATAGGAGTTAGTTGTATAATTATTAGGAAACTGAAACAATTCTAGGCACTCTACTGCCAGGTTGCTCAAAACAATCAGAAAGTTATAACATTTAGTATAGTGAGGCATTCAGAATCCATCTGGGATGATCCAGAAAAGCAACATTCAGTTATTTAACACAGAGACGACTTGATCAACTCATTTTAATGGAAAACATATTTACCAGTAAGCTCTGGATACGATTGGATTATACAGGGCAAGCTAGATAACTGATGAAACTGATATATGGGATCCCTTATATTATGCAGTTGTATTATACAGGGCAAGCTAGATAGCAACCAAGAGATCGAAGAGAAAAGAATTCATTGTCTGTACTTTCTCTTTTCCTAGTTTATTGAGGAATGTACTCAAACTACATTCAGACCACCATTTCTGTAAAGGACAGTCAGACAGATTTGTCTAGTTTGAATGTGCATCAAACAGATGTGTCTAGTTTGAATGTGCATCAGACTCCCATTGGCTTTGTTCCACATCAACCACCCCAATCACCGCAAAAAGAGGAAACAAATACGCCAAGCAAGTGAAAAATCACAGCCACAAATAGAGCCTTGGGGGAAATCTTCTACGGCTTCTCTACTTGTTAGCACTAAAGGGCATGCCTGCATGAACGACAATGGTATTTCCAGGAATGCTTCTTTCATCAGGTCCAGACTAAGTACAATGTGCAATATTAGAACCACAGAAAAGAAAAAAATTGACACACAACACAAATCTCTAAAAGGAAAAAGTTCAAGGGAACAAATAAATAATTTATTATAATTTCAATAAACAATTTAGTATAGATAGTACTGTTATCCAGAAGCAATGAAAAAAGAGCAGTTAACCAACCTGGATAGTTACATTTCAATAGGTGCTTTATGAAGGTTGTTTTTGTTGAATACTGACCCAAAAGCATGACCATGGGATTGGCATCAAAATCACAATCAGTCTGCAGAAAAATAATTTAGTATGTAAATCTAGCAAAATCAAATCATATTTGATTCTCTGACCAAATGACCTTTAAATAGAATGTCATCGTAAAATACAAGTACTCACCAGTAATGGAGTATCAAAATCATTGAAACGATATGCAACTTACGAAGATTTTAGTTTTTCACAGTACGATCTCTTTAAACCATCAGCTATAGATGTAACTCTCTTTAAACCATCTTACATTAGAGAAATGACGAGGGCAGTTTGATGGTAGGAACACGCGGCGATTCCTTCAAAGCTCTCATAGCAACCACTGTACACAATAGCCATTTGATTATGTGAATATGTGATGAACTTAGCAAAATGACAGTCAAAGCATCCAAACACACACCACGGTCTGCCACTCCTCTCGTCGGCAGTATATTCATCAACACCTATACAAATCACAAGAATTCATCACTCAAATTTCATCACCTAACAAATTTACACCAAAAACCTTCAATCAATCAATTAAAAATACCTGAATAGCCTTGTGCTGATGAGCTAAGATGGCACTATCCCGATGAAGCAAACAAAAACCTTCCAAAACTCGAAGCGCTAGCGAGATCTCAGAGTCCGTCGAAGGCGTCGCGCGACTCCGAAAATCGGATCCAAACTCCTCACGATCTCATCCTCCGTCGAGTGATGAAAAAACAGCAGCACTACTGTAAATCCAACACACATTCACACACACTTCAAATAACTCAAATTCCAATTTTCAATTTTCCATTACCTTGGAGGTCGGGGATCAAATGGGTCTGGGAGAAGAGGTTGATGGTGGAGTCGGACTCGGCAACGGATCAGAGGAGGAAGGAGAACTCGGCGCGGAGCTCTCTTAGGCCGAGGTCTCAATAGCAACTCGCAAAAGAGTAGGACTTCATACTCTGAAAATTCGAATGCCATCCCCATTTCGGTAACAAAAAAGCAACTATTTTATGTTTTTTTTACACAACCTAAGCTGAAAGCCAAGCTGGGCGGCGGCTAAGCCTAAGCCTGTTGCTCCCGCTGCCAAGCCAAAGCGGCTCCAACGATATAATTTCTCCTCGGCAACGAGGCCAGAGAGAGACGAAGAGAGGAGGAGGCCAGAGGGAGATAGATGAGAGAGATTTTCGGCGACGGAGTCACGGCGGCCGAGGACGGAGAGTGCCCTGAGTTTCTGGGAAGGATCCATCCTCCTCACTGAAAAATCAAAAATGACAGATACAAAGCGGCGACAAAGGTTTTCTGGTGGCGTATCGCGGTCGTCGGCCACGGAGAGAGGGTGAGTTCCTTGGCCAAGACGAGAATCTAGTGGATTGAACTTATCCTAAGCTCGTTGACAATAGACTTTATTAACCAATCTAATGCTGCCACGTGTAACTTTCTAAAAAGACTTGGACGTGGATGAAATGGTGGTGTCTCTCTCTCTCTCTCTCATGCCTCTGGCTCTCCCTCCGCCTCTCTCTCTCTGTCGCCTCGCCCTCTCCTCTAAAAAAAACCCTAATATAATTTGAATTTGAATTTGAATTATAATTGTAATTTTGTTTAATTTGGTGAAATTATGCATGATTAATTTAGTGAAGTGATTATATAGCTGGTTTGGTGAATTAGGAATTGCAGATCTGGATTTCTGGGAATAGAAATCCAGATCTGCAGTTTTTTTCTTCAGGTCTGGGACTATAGCCAACGACATTCATATACAACGTCTGCAGCTATAGTTTCTCCGTTCAACAATTTTGGCCAGATGAGAAGCTTTGGCTGACGGCTTTGTCGTCGGTTATAGTCCAACTATAGCCGACAACGTGCAAAATGGTCGTCGACTATAGTATAGCCGACGACTTTTTTCCGACGACGTTATAGCCAACGAATTATCGTCGGCTATAGGTATAGCCGACGAAAATAGTGAACAGACCGACGATTTTTGGTCGTCGCCTATAGTACTTATTCTGGTAGTGTAGGGTTAGTTATGTGAATAATAAACTTATTGGAATGTGCACTCGATGCTATAAAGATATGTGAAAGTGAATGTGAATGTTAAATAAATGGGTGGAGAAAATGTGTGGTTCTAATAAAATGTAATATAGTGTAAAAATGAAAAACACATAAACCAATAATAATTAACACCAAATTATGTAAGCATGACCTCTAAAAGTATGAATTAAAATTTTAAAACACAAGGTTCATTTCGGAAAATAGATATGAACAAAGGAAATTTGGTCGTTTTGCTAAAATTCCATTTTCGAAAATCGTCTATTTGGAATTAGGATTTTTTTACCGTTTCTAGCTCGAGTGAAAATATTTTTATACATTGTCTTCGCTAGAAAATTTGTTATCGAATTTCTAAAGGCTCTAAAGTCAAACTAAATTATGGTAATTTCTAAGTTTAATGATTCATTTAATAATATAAATTATTATACTAATTTTCGGGGTATTACATGAATCTTGTGGGATAACGCACAACGCCACAATGTATGTTGTCGAGATGGTGCTGCACTCATCTTGGAGACCGAGCCTGAACCGAGTGGAGTAATCTTAGTTCCCCCATCTAAACCAATGGTTTTATATATTCACACATGCTTCTTTGCTCTTAAGAACAGATGACCATGAGAATTTCTTAATAGTTTGATCACCATAATGCAAAAGATTATAAGAGGCTAAGTCACATAGTAATATAAGTGGTTGCATTGAATTCAATGATCCAAACCGTATTAAGATATAAACCACTACAAATCCTCATAAACTTCTTCAGATTGCGCCGTTATCAGCATTCTACGGAGACTTGACATCAAATTCTCATCCATTTTCACAATGTTAAGTGAAAAACGTTGGCATAAATATTTTTTAGTTTGAATGGTAACACTCAACTCGCCATCATTTATCGAAAAAATAATGTCAATCAAACTGTCTTTGAAACCAAGACATGGCGAACACTTTAAGTGAATACTTAAAGATTGCAAAGGGTGTAACCCTTAATGTGCGCTGATACAGTATAATAATACCTAAACACGACAGATGTATAACAACATCTTATCGATTGAAAAGACAGTTGTATTTTAAGTTCCATGGCATGATATAAACTGATGTATAAACAACATCATTAGTCAAGGAAACAGATGAAAAACTCATCTAAAAACATCACATCCGGGTAACATCTTCGATGGATTAAAGAAATTCCCTCAATAGGTCGAAAAACCCAAATAAAATGTGATTTTCTGATACCAAAATTCGATGGGTCGAAGTAGTTTTTCAATGGGTCGAAATGGTGTGGAGGGTGGTTGCTTCGATGGGTCGAAAATTTCATCTGATGGATCAAAGAAAACCAAAACCGATATCAAATTTTTATGGGTCAAAAATATTTTCGATGGATCGCAAATGGATATAGAAGCTAGGCTTAGATGGATCGAAGGAAACCTCTGATGGATCGAAAAACGATCAGAGCTTTTTCGATGGGTTGAAAGAATTTTCGATGCATCGAAAAATAGCATGTGATCAATATAAACTGCTTCATTTTTATAACAGTTTTAAGGTATTTGTACATTGTTTTACCATATATGTAAAAACATCAAACCATACACAAGAATTGTATGAAATAGAACATTCTCAACACTTTCATATGCCGAAAAATAGAGAAATATTCATTACACCAACAAATAATAGTTACATCATGGATGTTCTTATTCCAAAAACCGACTAAGACAAAGTCTCAAAATATGACTAAAACCAAGTCAAAAGTAAAACTAAACTTGATTATATAACAAAGACATGTGTCTAATACATAGACTACTTAAAAAACTAAAGTCACCTGACTTGCTTTTGTATTGTCTGCTATTATAAGATTTGCTACAGAGCAATCTCACATCTCATAAACTTCAGTGAAGTTAAGTCTCATGTGCCAAATATTTCTTACACTTCTTGTAGGTACGTTGAATATCCTTGGGTGTACAACATTATTTATGCATGTGCTTGGTAGAACCACATCTATAGCAAGATGAAAAATACAAAGTAGAAGCAAAATGTGAAAAATTTCCACCATTCCTAGAACCGAAATTGGAATGATTCTGATTGGAGTTATAGTGAATGTTGTCATGGCGAGCCCAAGTCAGATTCTGACTATATTCTCTACCACGAACGTTGCCACGTGCTCCTCTTCCACCATGGTTATTGTAAGGCTTAGAACGACTGTTTTATTTTATCCTTACGTGTCTTCCCACTAATGAGGGTAAATGTTCTTAAAAACTTCTCGATCATAACCTAATTAGTCTTTATAATGCCACAAATACTCAACTCTGATTAAAGATCTAACATCGCTTGAATAAAAGAAAATGAGATTTAGGGTTTCTTTGACCCAAATTCATATTATGACTAGGTTGCTGCCCGCCCCTTGGGGCGGTGTACCTTAGAAGTATCCAAGATTCCTTGTAGCGGCGACCAAGAGACTGGGAGCAAATAGACAGCTTGACGCAGCTACAAAAATACAACCGAAGCAGGAGAAATGTGAGAGACCAAAAGATGTGAGAGATTCCAAACGAAAAAGAAAAAAGGAGAAATGGAGAAATTTACTCTGAGACACGATCACAATCTACTTCGTACCTTTAATTTCTATCGTTGAAGCTCCTCTCAGGGTCGCCGGAGCTCTTGGATGTTGGCGTTTGACTTTGCCATCGAAGCTTCTAAGCTTTTGGAGATTTCAATCGACGCCTCGTCCCTTTGATCAAATTTGTGCTCAATTGCTAACTTCAGTTGGTCGTCGCCGCCAGAGCTCTTGGCCGTTGCTTCTGAGATTTCTAGAGATCTCAATCGGACGCCCAGAGTCAAAACAATTGAAGAATAAGGGAAGAAATTTGGAGCCCAGCTTCATCCATACCTATGCTTGCGAGCTTCGGGTCAGCAAATTCAGATCAAATATCCTTCAGAGATATTGAAGCCAAAAGAGATCTACAAACAATTAACTATTAACTCAAATCCCATAATAAATCAATATGAAACTTAGAAATTTGACACATCTCAATACCAAATATCACATACCTTAATATCAAATTATATGTTTAAGATTCCAAAAAAATCATGGCCACAAACATCATGAGTCATCAAAGCTCAAATAAGCAGTCTCTCTTATAAGCCTTGATCAACTTCTTCTTCGTCATAGTCGCCTGCATAGTTTCATCAAGACCAGCATAAAAAAAACAACTATATTAGCGATTTAATATCACAAAATCAATCCCAAAAAATAAAAATAAATTAAATTAAACTTTACATTAATTTTCAATACAACATTTAACATATCCAAAATTAAACTATACCAAAATGCTTACCCTTTCAAATTGTTAAGAGGAAGATAAATTTTGGGAGCAGTTTCCTTGGAAACCAATTCCCATGGATTTATATGATATCTCCTCTGAGATCAAAACACCTATTTGTAAACAATGAAATGCATGTAACAATGTATTTGTATTCTTTACAAATAATTGTGTTTACATGGGGATTTCCCCGTTTCCAATAAGGAAGAAAAAAGTGTGTATAATTATTTACATTTCTTCTCTTTAAAATACTTACAAAATTAATTGAAACAATATCATGTACGTATATATCATATATTTTGCAAAACATCCTTATAAACTATATTTTTTGTATAAGTATTTGGTATATCATTATTGTTATTTATCATAAATTTTAGACCTTTTCTTGATGTAACTCTTGATAATGCAACATATAATTGTCCGTGACTAAAAACCGGTTCAGTCAAATATATTCCAACTTGGTTTAACGATTGACCTTGACTTTTGTTAATAGTCATTGCATAACATGCTCTGACTGGAAACTGTCGTCTTCTGAATGTGAATGGCCATTTAGTTTCATTTGCAGTCAGAACAATTCTTGGAATGTAAACTTTTTCCTCAATATTAGTTCCTGTCAGTATTTTGGCCTCTATTAGTCTTTCAAACAACTTTGTTACAATTAATCGTGTTCCGTTGCACAAACCTTGTATTTGATTTAAATTTCTTAATAACATGATTGGCATTCCAACCTTCAGTATAAGTTCGTGTGACGGTAAACTGCTAAATTCAAGTTTATTCAAAAATTCTGTAGGATATAAAAGGCTGTTATCACTATACATTCCTGTATTAAACGAAATTGAGTCTGAACTCAAATATATTTTTTTATCACCAGGTAAAAAGTTAATTGCATATCTATTTATTTCATGAGCAGTTGCATTTCTGGGTGTGACGATAGCACGCTCTCTTAAATAACATGTATCATTGTATTTAAAATCAAAGTTTGGATAAGTAGCCGTAAAAATTGACTTGATAGGATCTAAAGTTGAATCAGTGAGTAAATCTTCAGGAATATGAATCCAAGATGTATCAGGGTCATTTGTTGGAAAATTTGATTGTAATCGACCCTCTCCTATCTGGAGCATCCAATCTGCAAAATTTTGAAGCTCATCTTTTTCAGCAGTTGTTAATTCGGCAGAGCATAATCTCATGTTTTCACTTAAATGGAACACTTTAAGCGAATGCCACAGATATGAATTATTTAATGAAGCATCAATAATATCTTCTTTGCTTCCTCCTTCTACAACCGGTAAAGTTTGTCTAAAATCTCCGCCAAACAAAATTGATTTGCCTCCAAATGGTATTTGTGTCTTTCGATCATCAGAGTTTGCTGACAAAATATCCCGAAGAGTTTTATCCAATGATTCAATAAAACATTTATTGCACATAGGAGCTTCATCCCAAATTATCAGATCAGCCTTATCAATTAATTCTGCAAGATGTGTTTGTTTATTTATCGAACATTTCAAATCTTTATCTACAACTGGCCTTATTTTAAAACGCGAATGTGCCGTTCTACCTTTTGGAAGTAACAAAGAAGCAATTCCCGACGAAGCAACCGCTAAAACAATTTTTCCTTCAGATCTCAATTTAGAAATTATAGTATTCCACAAAAAAGTTTTTCCTGTTCCGCCACTGCCATATACAAAAAATGATTTTTCAGTTTTCTGTTCCACAGCTTCAATCACTTCATCGTATATAATTTTCTGACACGAATTCAATTTAGTAACCAGTTCACAATGTTCACGTTTAAGTGTCTCACAATCAAAATCTAATTCCTCTCTCATCAATTTATTTTTCAATTCATTTATCTTTCCGGCAATTGGAATCGGCAAATGATGGTCTTTTAGTGACGTGGATGCCATATTGAACAATGTTTCAAGTTCATGTAATACACTGTTTTTCAAATCAGCATCAGGCACAGTTAAATCAGGCATTTTGAATTCAGCACGCATTTTGTACAAAATATCATCAGACATACTCATCCAATGTGCAGCAAGTAGAGCTCGCGGATTTGAGACATTACAAAAAAGAATAATGGTAACAAATAATTGTCTAATCTGAGAAGATGTCGCAGTAAATACAGATTCAACTATTGCATCGTTCCATTCTTTATCATCATCTAACAATCCTAATGTCCGACATGCTTCTTGAAAAGTGCTGTGAGTAACTCCATTAACTGTTTTGATGCAATTAAAATTGTGACATCCTTTTTGAATATTCAATAACATTCGTAGGTAAAATAATTCACCTGCAATCGGTGGTACGTGCGCAATTCTACCAATAACGTCATACCGTTTCTTTCTTGGATACCATATTTTGCTATCATTGTCCCAAACAAACTTAGAAGGAAATTGAGCATAAGTTAATTTAGGCGCGTCCTTATAAATAGTGTTTGCATCAAACCAAGCAGTCAGCATGGTATGTTCCGTATTTGGATTTTCCACAACTTGTTCAAGAGATTGACCTTCATAAAAGAAAACACTTTGTTCGTTTGGCAAATGAATTTTTAAGTATTGCACCGCAGGATATCTAGAATGAATGGAGAATTCAAACAATCGCCACACAGATTCGTGGGGAGTTAAATATCGACAGTTCAAATAATTCTGTATTTCATCATTTACATTGTCACGAACCATTACTCGAGCTCTATCTGGACCTTTATTTATATATTTAAATAAGTATTTTATTAACATAGACTGAGAACATGATTCAACATTTATATGAGCATTATACCTCAACAATAAAATTGGATTGTATGGAACAACAAAATTATTACCTACTTGAATTCCATTTTTAATTACAAACTTTGAATCATCATCACGTCTTCTATATTGAGGAGCCTTTATTGAATGAAATACAGTGTTGGAAGTATATGATTTTGGAAAATATTTTGTACATTTTCCATCCCTCATGCATGGACATTTTGAATTTAATTGACCACATGGACCATGTATCATAAATTGGCTGACTATTTCATAAAGTTCTGGACTAATGTTTCTATCCGGTAATTCAGCTGAAATAATAGAATCAATATCTGTCGATGTATAACATTTGTATGGTTTTTCAAGCCAAAATAGTAAATGAGCATGAGGCAACCCTCGTTTTTGGAATTCAATTGTACAAACATGTGCATCAATCCCTCCAAAAGGTTCTCCGGATTTAATGAATCCAATCATATTATCCAATTTAATTTTAAAAATCCGAGAAACAATGTCTGGTCTATCTTCTGCTTTATATCCTGGTTTATTTTTAAAATATCTCACAATTTCCGGCCATTTAACATTGCAAGTGAAAGTTATAAACAAATCCGGATTGCCGTAATATCTACAAATTGCCATAGCATCTTGATAATTATTTAACATATCTCTAGGACTACCAGTGTGAGTACCTGGAAGAAAAATTGATTTTCCCACATCAGAACATTGAGTAACACCATTTGAAGCAAAAGCTGACAACTGATTCCATTTTTCACACTTTAATTTTGGTTGATTATTCCTTATATATTCCAAGCGATTTTCCTCAACAGTTGCATATGCATCAACCAAATATTGCTGAAACAATCTTCCGCCTTTTAATAAAGTGCCTACATCATTAGTCCTATCATGAATTTGGTAACAAACAAATTTTATCATCGTTAATTTTGTTCTTTTTCTCGCACGCTTTTGTCCAGTAGGCTCTAATAACATATCTATTCTGAATCCATCCTCACCATACGGGAAAAGCAGTGGATATTGCAATGACATTAACTTTGGATGTATCTTAGATATTCGTTTCAAACGTCCATCAGCTGATCGAATAACGATATCTCTGTTAGAGTTAAATTCGCCAATGTCACCAACAATTAAACCAGCAATTTCAGAGGCACTCGGTAATTCGTATTGCTTGCTATCAGTAAGTTGTCGATCAAGTATAGTCATATTGCAATTAGCCAATGAAACATTTTCAAATTCATCCCTGACTGATCGAAACTTTTTGGCCAATTCATTGACGTCATCAAGCATATTCGCTAAATTTTCAACAATGGAAGCATCTATATTTTTATTTGCATTATTTGGATCAATAACACTAATACGATTAGAAATCTCATTAGCTGTGTCATAAACATATAGCTGCGCAAACCTAGGACATTCATTTGCAACAGGTAACACAGATCCCATTAAATGATGTACTTGTCCACAAATTTTGAATACATAAGGAGATGTGCCACTGTTTATCTTGTAATCAATTTTTGCACCCATAGAAGTAAAAGCAAACATGGAATTATAAACTCGAATATTTTCACGAAAAGTTGTACTTTCACGACCATTGATTGGATTCAATAATTGTTCAAGAATTTCAGGAGTTGGATTTGATAGCGGAAGTTTGATTTGTCCTTTTTCGCAACAATTTGTATATATCAATTGATTTTTGATTCTCCTCTTTAAAGCCTCATCTGCCCAAAAGGAAGCATTACAATGATTGCACGTATAAGAGTCGTCGCCCGAATCTTCATAATTTACAATCACACCTGTAATCACAATTGAGAAATATTGTTAGATAAAATGTTAATTTTTATTGATAAAAAATAGACAATGCAGTATACAATCCACCTTGGCGACTTCTCTGATACGACGCTTGACACAAAATACTTGCACTGGCAGCTGCGATTATTGCATGGGGAGCTACAATCATGTGTAACAAAATCATTATCTTGATTACTTTTGATAAACTATTATTGATACCCTAAAAGCCACTTATGTTTATAATTACCTGATATATTTACATTATGGCTGGAATCATCGTAGTCTTTGTCTGTTGCAACATGGGAAATTTGCTGATTTTGAAACATACGATGTTTCTTACTCAAATTGCCAGAATTAGATCCGCTGTGTTCTTCATTTCGAAAATAACTCCAGGGTGATGCTGTCTCGTGGCAAGCCAATGCTTGTTCACAAATTGGCTCAAGAAGATCGGGTAATTTCCTCTTCATGACAGAATTTAAATCCCTTTTGAGTGGCATGGCTGAAAAACGAAATAATTAATGACAAATGTTTGCAAGAAAAATTTGAAACATGGAACAATTGATAGTTATTTGACTATAAGAAAGTCTAATAACCTAGTAACATCTCGACTATTTCTATTTCCAATGACAAATTAAAGGGGAGGGGGTGATTTTACTATGCCTTGTATTAGCGTGAACATTTTTGGTAGATATTCTTTAAATGACCAATAATAATAAAACTCACATTTTGTATCATCTCCTAAAAAAAGTGTCATAATAACAATAACATCAAAATGACTACTTTACACAAACATGAAAATGGAAATGAACCTAAAGCTTGGTAGTCGACACCATATAAGTAGTTTCACATTAATCTGAATGTAATCGTAGACCTAAAACTGCAACAGAACACATATAACAATGTTAAAACATATCATAAACAAAAAGGTTTGACTAACCAAATCCCAATTCCCAATTTGTAGGTTTTCAAATGGACTATAATCATCTTAAATTATACTGTACCCCAATTCCCAAATTGTAGGTCTTCAAATGGACTATAATCATCTTAAATTGTACTTAACTGATCATTAGTCATAAATAATAGGATACCTATAGAACTAAATACAAAAAAGATGAAAATACGAACCGAATTATCCAAGTATGAACAAATCAGATGACTTGTGCTGTGACTCACACCTGAAACTCAATACTTTAGAGATCCCAGCACCTACAAAACAAAAATGGGATTAGAAAAATAGCAAACATCAAAGCAAGAAAAAAAAATTAGAGGTAGATAATTTTTTTGAGGTAGAAAAGCAGCAAACATCACCTTAAATATGCAAGTAACTCACTGTATCTAGATGGGAAAAAATGGATTGCCTCACTTTCCCTTATATTGCAATTACCCTCGATGCAATTTTCTGATCAAAATCTCTACATATATTCCTCACTCATTTGTCTTCATCTCTATTAGCTAACAACGACTCAATCAGGGTTCTAGTAAGTGTATAGAAACATTTCCCGCAAATTGAATCAAACTGAATCCAGATATCCTGTTATGCCCAAACATTTGACACTTCCATAACTTTACACAATACCATCCCTAGATTATATTCTTGTAAATTCACTGGTGGGGTGATATGATAATTCTCGCTTGGATATTCGTTCTGTTATGACCTCTTTTCACATAAGGTGGGTTTCACACATATAGTCCTCACCATACTCTCTCTCCTTCTCTCTCCTCCTCTCTCGTCTTTTGCTATTAATTATTCATACGCATCTCGCAACCATCTCTGTATATATGTTATTGATGTCTCAACCCAAGCTATCTTGAGAAAGCCCTGAGATCTCCGGTTTATATTCTGCTTTTTGCTCAGTCCTCACCTCAAACATCGTTCCCTGCTTTCCGTTCTCTCTCGATGTATGATCTTCCTCTCACCGTACTCTCTCCCCCCTCTTATATAGAGCAGCTGCACTGAGCAATTTGGTAACCATTCCTAGCCTTTTTCTAATTCCTCTTTCCCATCTTTTTAAACAAACACAGATAAACTATGCCCAAAATTTCTTTTTTTTTAAATTCCTAATTTTCTTCTTGTCCCAATCTATCTACCATATGCACCAAACACATAGGAAAAGACTCAAAATTTAAGGTTCTTAGATTGATCAAGATGATACCTTGGGGTGGGTTGATCTGTTGTCTCAGTGCAACTGCTCTATATAAGATGCGAGGACCAGACAACTTCAAAATTAATCCCTGTAAACATAACAATAAAGGAAAAACAAAAATTAAATTGAGGCTGAGAAAAATTAGGCTTAGTTCATTCGCACAACCTGCATATTATAGGCTTAGTTCTAATATACCAACTCATTATTCATTAGGCTAGGAATCTATCATACTGTATTTGAATCATTAGGCTCTTATTATACTACTTCCATATGTCCACTGTTTATTCAATATACCATAGTATGAACATATTTGCTGGTTGATTATACCTCAGAGCAATTGGATAAAGTTTCAATTGAACATATTTCATAAGCATATTAGAATGTTGCAGTATATCATACAGTTTGTACAGCATGATTTTATCATGCAATATGGTACAAAGTTTATACCTTGTTGTTCTGACTCGATATGATATACATAGGAAATCATGCATCCATTTAAGAGATCGTATTTACCCTGTTAGACTCACCGTTTCAAAAGTTTTATTCATTGTTTGAATTGTATTGTGACAACACCAGCATATTTACATCAATATGTTAGGAAACCAAGAGAAATCAATAACACAGGACAATGTCCAATATTAAGTTCAAAGTTCAGAATTGAATACTCCCTGCTCACGTAATAAGATGTAAATTCAGATCAGAAAAATACAAAGAAAACAATAGTTAAAACATAATTAAAACAATCCATTCAACAGTAAACACAATGAAAACAATCTATTCAGGAACTAAAACATTACCAATAATAACAAACAGACTGAAAACGAAAAAGGAAAGTCAAAAATGAGACAGAGAAAAGAGGAGAGGTTAGGGAGCTGATAACCCAGATATACTGAAGTTTTTTAGATATGTTGATGCATATGTTAATGTTAAATTTGTTGTTGGTGACAGAAGAATAAACAAAAAAGCTAAATTATCGATCATGCACTGCTACGGTAAGAATTCACTATATTTAAAGCATGACATCAGTAATTACAAACAACAAAAAGAAAAAAGAACTTGGACAAATCTGAAGGAAGCTAAGCATCCAAATTATCGACCAATTACAAACTACGGAGTTTTCCAAAGTCAATCAAGAACTTAACTTTCACTAAGCTCAACTAATAACAATTTCTATATATAATAAACGGCCACATCATTAAGTAAACCTAGACATCAAAACCCATGATAAAGAACATAATTTGCAACATAATTTGCACAACCGAGTGACCTGGGCACCATAGTATAGCTGAACAGATTTAGAATGCCTTGGGGTTTCAAAAGACAGAGGAAGATTACCTAAATTTTGAAGCAGCTCGATCAGAATTGAAAGTCGGTTGATCGGAACCAAGAGCTTTTGCTTCTTCAATCAACTCCAGAAATGGTACAAACCTTCTGATATCAAAAGCCAAAACACCCAAAACAATGAATTAGAAATAGCTAAAACACCCAAATTATAAAACCCATGACTGGAATCCAAATCGTAATCGCAAACTCATGACTGATTTTGTTCATGGATGCCTGAAGGTCAACAAAATACCTTGAACTAAAACAAACCACATCCAAATATCTGGAAATTAACATAAGAGCAATCCGAATTTCATGACAATTAGTAATTAACCACAGACCCTCATAGATGAGACCTAAAACTTATAAACGAAAAAAGTGGGTTCTCATCTCCTTTACTATATTTCATCAGTCAGCTATGTCAACATGCTGTGTGACATCAAACATTCAAATCCATCCAACATTAGGTTATATAACCAATAGATAGAATAAAACATTCAAATCCATCCCACTCCAGATAATCAAAATTGTAAATCCTGGTTTATTAAGTAGTGTACATAAATTGGTATGTACACTAAGAATAAATATATATGTGCAAACATGATCATATATATATATATATATATATGATTAGGTGTAATTATGGATTCACTATAAGGTAGACATCTGAAATCTGGGCGCCCGTGGTTACACATATTTCTACATATCTCTTTATTAATTTTGATATGGGTTAACAAACTTGATAAATGAAGCCGAATCCAAGGGAAGTCTTAGAAGAGAACAACTTCTTGAATGAAAATGAATCCTTCGAGTGAATGTAGCCAAGTATGACATACATTGCGTCTTTCCTTGACTTAATCCTGTAATAGATCGAGGAGGTCAAGTTTATATTCGTAAAGACGATCGTTAATTCTCTGGATACTCGTTGTTGAGTATCCTAATATGATCATGATTTATGCATAATATTGACCTTATATTTAGTCAGCAGACTCCATTCTTATATGGAAACACTCCCGTTTTGGTTGTCAATAATCATATACAGCAAAGGCTATACAGCACAGCATCGAGAAAGAAATTTAGTTTCCAACTCTAAAGTCTGAAATCGTGTTCCATTTCGATTAGGATTCTCTTATAGTGTATAATTAGTATTAATAAATTTCAAATATTGAGTATTTATTTCGGCCAGAAAGCTCAGACTTAAGTCATGAACAGATGCCACGTAGAGTCGAGAGGTTAGAACAAATTAGCATTAGCTAGGTTAGCAATGGGAGTAGCATTACCTAGATAGAAGAGGGAGGCTTTCTCGAATGAACACCTATAGCTGCAATTGAGAGTGGCCTTCAATCAACTCCAGAAATGGTACAAACCTTCTGATATCAAAAGCCAAAACACCCAAAACAATGAATTAGAAATAGCTAAAACACCCAAATTATAAAACCCATGACTGGAATCCAAACCGTAATCGCAAACTCACGACTGATTTTGTTCATGGATGCCTGAAGGTCAACAAAATAAAGAGGAAAATTACCTAAATTTCGAAGCAGGTCGACGGAGCTACGAAATCTCGAAATAAATCGATGCAAGCGTGCGGGTGAGAGAGAGAGAGAGGGATCGCAAATCGGGAGAAATTTTTTTTGGTTTCGACTGGGGAAGTAAATCTTGAACTGGATCTGATTGAAAGATGAGGAATTGGGCAGTGTGGGTGAGAGAGAGAGAGAGAGGACGGAGTGAAGACAGCAAGAGAAGTGTGATCAAGAGAGAGAGGACAGCAGGGAGCAGCTTGAGGTATGAGAAAGGAATTGAAGACAGCAAGAGAAGTGTGATAGAGAGAGAGCGAGAGGGCTAGGTAACTTAGGTTATGCAAATCCTCGCACGGGCCGCACGATGACAAACTCAATGCCCAAAATACCCTGTTTGAACAGTAAAAGGAACAGTTGAACCCTGCTTGAGGATTGTTATATAGTAAATAACTATGTGAAACATATTTACATATATTGTTGTACAAAAATGGTCAGTTGGTAAACCACAGCACTTCTAGTCCCCTAAATGAGGGAAAAATCCAAACAAATTAAAACAAAGTGGTATTTGTACGATTATTAGCAACAACTTAACTTCCAGAAAAGAAAACTTAGGCTAGTTAAATTTCTAAAATCTACATTCGCACAACCTGCAGATTATAGGCTTAGTTCTAATACATTAATATTGGGCTGATTTAAATACTGTAATGAACATATCAAAAAGAAAAGCGAAAGCATCTGAATATTTGGAGCATACATATACCAAATTTCTAATGTTGTGGCCCGAACGGTTTGTCGTCTAAGTAAGATAAAAGTTATTTTGAAAGTTTCCTTTTATATAATAAATAAATAATCGTAACATATAGATTATAATTTACAAACTAAGTACTATTTAAGATAGTACATGGAACATTACGCCATTTACTGAAGAATTAAAACGAAATTAGAGAAAGTACCTAGAATGGATTGTAAGATCGAGAAAGGGCCACTGAGAGATCAAAATGGTCGATCATAAAAAATCCACACAATTTAAACTTATGCTATGAAATTAAGCCGAATCTTAATGTAATGCATGTCAAAAGAAATATGAGGAAGCATTCATTACATTGGAAAACAAAACCATCCAATTGAAACTTTCCATTTTGCTAAAGTAAACATGCATAGCTGGGTATTCTCCATCCTTTCCTTTGAAAATTGAAATTTTGCAACATTTATGTTAATTTTTAGTTTCACCAGAAATATGGACGGTGAATTAATATATATATATATAATATATATCTTTTATGAATGCAACTACGACCATGCTGCTACAAACACCTCTGCTAGATCCTTATGAATGCAGCATGTTCATATATACAATAACAACAAAGACGAAAGCATTAGGTAGACTTGTAAAGTTTGTAGTTTGTTTGGATTTGGTTCTTTACTATAAAAGTTGGAATAGGTCTGATGTACAGCTCCCATCCATGAAAAAAAACATAGACAAAAAATGATTTAAATTAAGTAGTTAGATCGTGAAATATTGATCAATTCTATAAAGTAATGAGGCTGTAGCATCACAAATCACACAATTGCTAGGCCATGCATGTCATACAAACAATGGAATCACAGACCAGTACATATATATATAGATATATATATATATATATATAGCTTTGCATTCATCTCCACACCTGTTTTAAGTAATTAACTTACAGTACTCATTATGTGATGGATGATCTGATCAGGATGGAGAAGGTGACTTTGGATCGAATTCTTTCCCTAGCATTGCGAAAAAAAACTACTTATTTTGTTTTGTAATATTGCCTATGTCAAAAACCGTTCAATCGACCAAAAAGTAAAATTCAAACCCAATCAAATGAAGCCCAGAAAAGACACAAACTTAAGCTGAATCTGCTTAGCATGATGATCAAATTGAAAACCTGAAGAGCAAGGAAACAAAGCAACACACATTCGAAGCAAGCACAATAGAACACAAACACAAACACACCCACAGAAAACAAAGTTCGTGCACGATCACCGATTAGAGATCGAAGCAAACAAATTGGAAGAGACAGACTTGGAGAATGGAAATAGATGAGAACCTGATCAACATACATGGGTTTCATTCATATATGCAAAGGAGAAGAATTGAGAGAGAAAGGGAAAAAAATTGACCCCGAAAATTTACATGAGAAGAGACATGAGAGTTGTCCTCACTCCTCAACCCAATATATCTGAAACTCACCAGATTCGGATTTGAGATTTGGTAGGACTGGTTTCCCGATGGAGGTGGCGTTGGAGCACGTGCGTGGCGAAAGATCCGGATAAGAGGCCGGAGATGAGTCGGAGGCGCGAGAGATGTTCCAAGTTTCAGATCGAAAAAGAGAGTGGCTAATAACACTGGAGGAGGGTCGCACGGGGGGATGAGAGAGTGGCTAAGAGTCTAAAACTGATCACAGAATTGTGAGAGAGAGATGGTACAGGCTGAGAGCAACTGATAGAGGCAACATAAAGAGAGACCTTAGGGAACCCTTTACACGCATCGCACGCCGGAAAATTGCGGACGAAAATGACCCCTTTGAACAGTCAAAGTAACAGTAAAACCCTGCTTCAAAATTGTTAGATAGGAAATTTGGCCCAATCTTCTGGCCGAGTTACATGGATTTGATATAGTAGATCTACATAGGTTTACTTTTGATCTCGTAGATCATTTGGAACCGTTCGATCAGAACCAACAAGCGATCTGACGGTCTAATCCAGAAGATCATTTTAAACCGTCCGATTTGAACCAGAAAGTCAAAAAGATTAGATTGACTGGGTTCAATAATATAGAGGCCCGATATCATAATTGGGGTCCAATATTATATAGACTCGATATTAAATCTGATCCTACAGAACTAAAGTTCACCTCATTAGGCCCAACATAGCTGGTTTAATGCCAAAATTGGCATGTGGCTGCTGGAATTCGAACCTAGCACAAGGGGATACCAGGGAGACCTGCATGCCAACCACTGGACTACTTTAACAGTTTACTATTTATGTATTGTTTCTTGTATATCATCGCTACTACCAGAAAAATACTATAGCCGAGGAAAGTAAGAAAAATAGGCTGATGACTTTTATTTTCGTCGGCTATACTACACTTTAGGGGACGATAACTGTGAATCATTGGCTAAAGTTTTTACTCGTCGACTAAAGTATTTTTGCCGACGGGGAAAAAAATGTCGTCGGTTTTAGTCGAAAAAAATCATCGGCTAAAGTTTGACTAAAGCCGACGATTTTTTATAACTAAAACCGACGACATAATAATATCGTCGGCTAAAGTTTTTTATCTTTATAGATCTGGCAGCAACTCAATCATGCAAACAAAAAATCGGTGAGAAAAACACAAATCGCTCTCAAATCGTTGGGTGTTGTCGGAAGTTGTCCAAAAGGAGTTCGTGAAGCTATGTCCAGCTAGGTACGTATATATATGTGTTATATATATATATATTAATTATTGATTTTTGTTGATTTTGATGAATATATATATATATATATAATTTTATGTAAATTATTGATATTATGCATATATATATAGTATGTGTTAATTTATAATTAAGTAGCTAGCTAGTAGAAGAATTAATGTAATTTGTAGTTTAAAGATATATATAAACATAATGATGAATTTTTAATTAGTGCATACATGTATGTGTGTATATATATATATATATTTTATTTTTTTTTTCAGGATGGACAAGAGTTGGATTTGCCTTCCAAAATGGGATCGAAGATATGCATTTGGAATGTGGAGTTTTTTTGGAATATGTGAAGGTTAATGCTAACAGGAATACAATTCATTATTGCCCGTGTATGAAATGTCGGTGTCGCAGTGATTTGTATCGTTTCACCATTGATATAGTATGGGAGCACCTGAAGAATAACGAGTTTTGGGATAAGTACACATGTTGGATTTATCACGGTGAAATATCATTAGCGGATCAGCATGATCATGGGTAATTTCTTGAGAGGGCCAGTATATTCAATGATCCAACAATGAGGTTGATCTACGATGTGTTTCTTTATGAGATCGATGTATTTGCTTAAGTATAAGATATCCATGCTGCCATTGAGGGATTCCCTAATATTGAGCTAGTCCAGCAATTCGCTAGAGCTGTCAACACTGCCTATATTGACAAGTACAATAAGTTGATTGACCTTTTCAACAGACCTCGTTGTACAATGGATGTAATAAAACTGTTCTTGAAAGTGTCATGGGAATAATGAAGGTCAAAGTGGTACAGTCTCTGTTTCGTTCGGCAGCCTCACATTGATTTCATCCCCAAGCCGGAATACGCCGCCCTTGACCACGAATGTGGATCTCCTCAATTTTCATCGCCGTCGTAAAATCCTAGCCCGACAACGAACGCTTATCGAATACCATGCTCTCTCTGCTTGATTTGGCTCCCTCTCTCTCTCTCTCTCTTGCTCGATCGATTACACAGTTGAATTCACCGCCACACACCGCTGACAATGGAGGTGGGGCAAAAAAAGAATTGCAATATTTTTTTTATATTTATCAATTTAATTCTCTAACTAATAGACATGTGACACGTAGCCAATACACTTGCACTGCTATGTACAAAATACCTTCTGATGAAGATCCTATTGGTAGTAACTAGTAACCATCTTCTGGTCAACACCAAGACAACATATGTTTTTCTATGGTTTCAGTTGTGTTACGTTTGATGAGACTATTTATGTTTATGTTGAAGTTAATTTCATTGTTTTGGCAGTGGTTTCTTTAAGTTAGTGACGGTTTCAAGTTAGGTCGACTGGATTTCCACCAGAGAGCTCTAAACCAATGAAGTCATGTTCAATTCTTTGGATGGTCGGAGATGGACCCGGCATCTTGAGATATCACAAAGATGAGGAAATCGAACATGGGTTTGCCAAGTTATTTCACCTGTTCGACCTTTTTGAGAAGAAACTATGCCAATAATATGTAAGATAGATTTATATTGCATAGTTTTTGGTATACATTGTATCTGAATGGATTGAATGAATCTATCATATGAGCTTAAACATCGTTCAGCAGAAGTGCCATTTCACCTCCTCCATTGATATTCAAGTTACAACAGTACAACCAAATAAACTAGCTAGAGGTGACCAAATCAGTCTAACCTCCACGTACTGTATACTCACTACTCTCCATCCCAGAGTTCCTCGATGGTCTTGTAGAAACCATGAGTCTTGTGGACGAACGCTGTACCTTTAAGCAGCCTCTACTACAGAAAAAAAGAAGAAGAAAAGCAGGTAAACCGTACAACCTCAGATCAGCATAAAAACATAAGTGAACATAACTGTTGCATATATAGTGTATGTCGATACTGTACATGAACAACGTCACCAATTTGAAGTCCCCCACACAAAACTCAACTGCCAAAGAACTCTCTATAAGGAGAACAGGGAAAGGCACTTCCCTGTTTAATTTCAGAGAACTTCGCAAACAAGTCATCAGGTATATACCAATCGAAAATGTCAAAATTTTCCTGAATCCTCATCTGATTTGTGCTTTCAGGCACTACACTATAACCTGTTTGTATCTTCCACCGAAGAACTACTTGTGCAGGGGTCTTGCCCAGTTTTTCTGTCACCATGTTCACAATAGAATTCTCAAGCATTGTTTAGCTTCCCAATGGTGCATATCCCTAAAGAATGATACGCGGACATGAAGTTCCTCGATCATCTCATCCGAAACCCAGTAGCTTTGACAGAACGAGCTCTCAATTTTGGATACTCAAAATCCAAAACTCTCCTAAAACATCCTATCAATCGATTAACTTATCTTCAACAGTTAAGTCATTTTGGATAGTTAAAATATTCCAAAATTCAAATATAATCGATGCGTGTTTAACTCGTGCTTCAGGAGTCATAGTTATTCTTAAACTAATTCAATTTCATAAAAGAATAAAATGAAAAGCAATACGTCAAAATCAAACGGGAAGTGAAAATTTTGGTCACCGAAGGATTTAACTTGAAGTTAATTTCTCTCTCCACTTTTGCTAAATATAACTTAAAGTTTTAACAAAAAAATTAAATTTAACTTAGCTATAGGGTATCTGTTGGAGGAGTTTTTAGCCAAAAAGTAGTTAAAATTGAAAATAAAATAGCTATATATAGGGTATCTGTTGGAGATGCCCTAGATCTACCATTTCAATTAAATTAGTAGGTGTGCTCCTCGCGTGCGGGTAAATTTACCGTTCCAATTTTTGCTCACGTTATGTGCCACGA
Source organism: Geum urbanum (assembly GCA_946800695.1). NCBI lineage: Eukaryota > Viridiplantae > Streptophyta > Magnoliopsida > Rosales > Rosaceae > Geum > Geum urbanum. The sequence goes on along the minus strand of OX327008.1, from coordinate 53,123,494 downwards.
GGACAAGGCGTCCTCGACAGCTTGTGGAGCCTACCAACTTTTCGAAAATGCCCACAGACGTATAAGTTTGAGGCGTGAAAACAAGTCGAACCCCTTGATACGATCATTGTACGTTGTTTAGAAAGCAAAAGAGCTAAGACCATCTCCAATGGGAGGAGCCATATTAGATTTTGGGTCTTAATTGACCAAAGACCATCTCCAATGGTATAGATGGGTCTCCATATTTTGTGAGTTGGGTTGGATAAGTTGGATAAAATGTTCTATTTTCCCAACCATTATACAACTCATCCAATCTCCATCCCACCTAAAAATTGTGGGTCCACCCCATGTGCTTTTATTTTTCATCCATGTTCTATGATTATGCATCTTCACCATTGGAAATTGTCAAATTTTAGAACCTACTTTATGAATGAATAGTGCCTAAGAGCATATGAACCCATTTGCTTCTTCTATTTGGGGTTGCTCCTCCTATTTGAGGGGGTGCTATTACTATTTACCGAATAGGAGGAGCAGTTGTTATTTTTTGTCCAGCAGTGCAAAAAATAGCACCTCTTATTACTATTCATCACTTATATTTATTTATTTTTTATTTATTTTTTGTAAAGTTTTTAACCAATATTTAGACGACACATGTTGTTATTGTATGAATAATTGAATAAGATTTCTGGTAAGATTACCGACCAACCACGAGATGACACGTGTCACTCGTATTGAACGTTATCGTTTAAGTAATTGAGCCAAAATTTGAAAATGTGATTTCCGATCAATCAATTGACGAAACGTGTCTATTTCACGTGTCATTGTCGTGTGAATAATTGCCGAACATTTCTGATGAGATTTCCTACCAGCCGGGAGGTGACATGTGTCACTGACTGATGATCGTTATCGTTTAAATAATTGAGCAAAGATTTTGGATAGGATTTCCGATCAATCACTTGATGACACGTGTCGATTTCACATTTCATTATCGTTGGAATAATTGCCGAATATTTCCTGTGAGATTTTCGACCAACCACGAGATGACCCGTGTCGTCATTATCAGACATCATATGACTTAGAATCGGCTATAAAAGATGAGTCTCGGGCATCTTATATTCTCATACCATCTACAAATTACTTTCTATTTCTTCAAACATTTCTTCACATTCCAGCATCAGTAAGATGGATCTTTTTAGTTTAAACATTTTTTTCACGAGGAGACAACAACAATGTCGGCAGAATGCAGAAATTGCTAACGCCTTCGTGACTAACACTGTCGTGGTAGCTACCATGTTCGATGATGAACCACTTCACCGCCGTAAAAATGAAGAAAGGTTGAGGGTGCCAAGGGGACAAAATCTTATGGAAGATTACTTCATCGAACGCCCGGTCTTCGGCGAGCAAGCATTTTGTCGGAGGTACCGAATGAGTTTGAATTTATTCAACTGTATATGCACTGATCTCTGCAACAACGACCCATTTTGGCATCAAAGAGAAGATGTCACTGGATTGCAATGATTTCTTCCATAACAAAAGATGATCGGTGCTCTCCGAATGTTAGCGTACGATGTAGCCGCAATCTGTGTGCTGAATACACAAGGATGGGTGAATCAACCATGCACACTAGAATGTCTGAAGAAGTGGTGCACCCAAGTGTACGAGATTTACGGTGACATTTACCTCCGCAGTCCAAATGCAGCAGATATCACTCGACTTCTAAGGAGGGTCAGGCATTGGGGATTTCCAGGTATGATCGAAAGCATCGACTGCATGCACTAAGAATGGAAGAACTGTCCAAAAGCTTGGCAAGGGGAATACTTGGGCCGGAGTAAGCGTCCCACTATTATCTTGGAGGCGGTGGCCTCATATGACACGTGGATATGACATATCTTCTTTGGCGTACCTGGATCACATAATGATCTCAACGTGCTCCACCAATCGGATATCTTCGATTCGCTCCTTGTCGAAAGAAGCCCACAAAAGAGTTATAAAGTCAACGATATGACATACCATAACATTTACTATCTGGCTGACGGTACTATCTTCGATTCGGATTTTATAATCTCGTTGGGCAATGATTCGTCATTCAACTCGGTCTCACCACACAGAGGTAATAAAAAATATTATGTTGGCTTGCATCATAATGCATAGCATGATAGTTGAGGAATTTGAGGAGAACGAAGAATAAGATCTACAAAACCCATCAAGTGCCTTTGCAAATTATGATAGACCGGTGGATGAACAAGGTAACCAGATTCCTTTTGAGCAAGTAGGAAGAGATGGACTAGATGAACAAAGGTTTCGTGACCGTGTTGTCGATCTTCAGTCTTCTTATATTCATTGAGAGCTTCAGAAGAACTTGGTGAAGCACAACAGGTTTCTAGAGACTGGTGAATGTATTTAAATATGTTGTTTGAAGTATATGTTTTTTGCATTATGTGTGTTTGAATTTGGTGTGTTTTAATTTGGTGTGTTTGCATTTCATGTAATGTTATTTAATATCATCTCTAAATAAAAAATATATTTTTATTTCTTGAAAATTTAAATTACATAATGACAAGCCAAGCCTAAATTTATTACTAAAACCAAACTATTAAAAAAGTGGGCAATAACAATTTGAAAATGTTCCCTCACTATCTTCTTATTCGTTGTCGTCTCCATCTCCTTGCTTAAGGATTTCCACTTTCATTCTCGTGAAATACCTCTTTGAATTTGGGGTCATTCTCTCCATATCCATTGTTATGATCCTTGTTTCTTCTTGTTGAGCCATTAATTTGTAGTCTTTCTCTTGAAGGAGGAGTGTCGCTTTATGTAAAGCAAAATCGTTATTCTCACTTAATTTTTGAGCGGCGGCCCAAATGGCTTAATTGGCCTCAATGGTCTTCAAAGCCTCATCTCGTAGATCACTTGTAGGAGTCGTGACTTCCTCCCCTGTGACGACCCGAACCAGAATCAGTAGAGTAATCAGCGGAAACCACGAGTTAGCGCGTAATCGCGATTTATCGTTATTGTGTGGTTTGCCTGTTTTGATCACGACTATGTTATCGGCCGAGAATTTGAGTTGAGTCTCTTCTCGAGAATTGTTGATCACGTGATTTCGAGTTCGTGGGTGGTTCCGGAACATTTTTCCGATGACCGTGGAATATAATATGATTATTTGATGTTTCGGGTTATCGACGAGTTTATCCGTTCGTTTCGTGTTTATCCGAATCGCGATGGTTATCCGTTTCGGATCGTCGATCGTCCCGAGGCCCGAGTGTAAATATCAAAAATGTCGGAAATAGTCGAAAATCACTGTTTGAGGTTTGACCGGGCGTTGACCAGCGTTGACTTTACTGTTTGAGCGTTGACCCGTTGACCCATGGAGGAGAACGACCCGGTTTGTGCTCGCCGGCCGACCCGAATTTTCCGGCCACCTCCGGCCACGCTGAGGGTACATATCGATTCCCCTTGAGTTCCTCTTTCGTTTTAGGTATGAATTTGTGGAAATTGGTTGTGTTTTGTTTGGTCCCGAATCGGGTTTGTTTCCCGGATTTCGCCGGTGTCGGTTGGGGTTTTCTGGCGAGCCACGGTGGCGAGGAGGTGGGGGTTTCGCCTCCCCTTGGCCTAGTGATGCTTCACCTATACTTGGTTTGGGCTGAGATGGAGTTTTCCGGCGAACCCGAGGTGGTTGCCGGAGGGGAATTTCCGTTCGGTTTCGGGGGAAATTGGTGAGGTTCCGGTGAGATTTGGACTTTGTGGTAGTTGAGGAAAAGGTTGGGCTCGAGGAGGAGATGTGATCTGGAAATTTTGGCCGGGATCGGTCACCGTTGACGGCGCGCCGCCGGCGACGGCGGCGGTCAACGGCGGCGCTCCGGCCAAACGTTGACTTTTTAGATTTCGACGATTTTAATGTCGTTTTTCTCGTAATCACGCCCCGATCATCGCCCGGAGGTTTTCGACTTGATTTGGGTATCGGATTTTCAGTCGAGGGTTTGATGTGGGATTTCGGGTGTTTCGGCGATTATGGTGTACCACGTTATGTGTTTCCGGGAATGGTTGGTTTCCGAGGTGTGGTACAGAGTTATGGATTGTGATTTTGACCAGATATATTTTATGTTATCCAGGTGATCGAGATCGTGCTTTGGGCGAGGGATCTTCCGCCGGATCTCGTGATTAGCGCGAGTGCGCGCTGTGCTCACCTGTGAGTGGACACTTTTATTTTCACAGTTGATTTGCGAGTTCATGATTTTCGTATTATTATATACGATGTTGATTTATGTGTTTATTTCCGGAGGCTTTATTTTATGTTTTATGGTGACGGCATTCTTGCATCGATGCTTTGGCTACTCGGCTGATTACCGGTAGTCAGACCCAGAGTTGAGAGATTCCTCAGGGTAGGGTTGAGAGATTCCCCTATGCCGCCGGGGTTGAGAGATTCCCCTGGCCCTTCACCGTCGGGTTTGAGCGATTCACCTGACCGTCAGGCTTGAGTGATTCGCCTGGCACCTCCGTTGATGTTTTCCGAACTCGCACTGTTTTATATATTATATATATATGAACTGGTGAAAGGCGTATGTTTATTTTGTCCACTCACTCTAACGTTTATTTGCATTTCCCCTGTGCTTTTCGGTTTCCGTGCCCAGTGTGCAGTTGGATTCTGCTGTTTCACGTCGTGGTTGGAGGCTAATTACTCGAGCTGCCTGTGTTTTCCAGTAGGTTTCTTGTTTCGCCTACTGATGTATACGTTGTACATGTTTACACTAGAGGTCGCTCTGATACATACTGATACTTGTGTGTTACAGTTTTTCCTGGATTTATTATCTATACAGTTAGTTTTACTGTATATTGATATTGTGATGTTATTGAGAAATCCGGATGGGATTGGTGCCCACGGTTTGGCTTGTGAGGCTTTGTTAGAAGTGTATTTTCCGGGTGCAGGTTAAGGGCATTTCCACTTTGTAGCGTTACTCTGCCGGATTTTTGTTGGTTTTTGTTGGTTTGTGTTTTCAGAAGGGGTTCGATTCCGGTTTAGGAAACTAAATCGGGGTTGAGTCCTTTCAGCTCCCCCCCCCTTTTCTTGCTTCTTTTGCCGCCTTCACTCCCGGTAGTCTAGGTGGATTCAAAGGACCTTCATGGTTACTCGTTGGTGCTGCAATCACCTTATCCTCATCCAAATTGACAGTATGAGGCATTTTGCTAACGGTTGGAGTAGTAGCTTCGTAGTTGTAAATACGTGGAGTAGTAACCGCGGTTTTCCCTAAAGTAAGGATGAGTGTTCACCACTTCCCAACATTCAAACTTCGAAAACTCTTTCTTTCTCTTCGACACAAACCACATTTGAGCTTTTCTTAACTATAAAAAATAGTTCGTTGTCGTCTCTTTCTCCTTGCTTAAGAATTTCCACTTTCCTCTTCGTGAAATAGCTCTTTGAATTTGGGGTCATTCTCTCTATATCCATTGTTATGATCCTTGTTTCTTCTTGTTGAGCCCTTAATTTGTAGTCTTTCTCTTGAAGGAGGAGTGTCACTTTGTGTAAAGCAAAATCGTTATCCTCACTTGATTTATGAGCAGCGGCCCAAATGGCTTAATTGGCCGCAATGGTCTTCAAAGCCTCATCTCGTAGATCACTTGTAGGAGTCGTGACTCCCCCCCCCCCCCCATTTTCTTGCTTCTTTTGCCGCCTTCACTCTCGGTGGTCTAGGCGGACTCGAAGGACCTTCATGGTTGCTCGTTGGTGTTGCAATCACCTCATCCTCATCCAAATTGATGGTAGGAGGCATTTTGCTAAAGGTTGGAGTAGTAGCTTCGTAGTTGTAAATACGTGGAGTAGTAACCACGATTTCCCTAAAGTAAGGATGAGTCTTCACCACTTCCCAACATTCAAACTTCGAAAACTCTTTCTTTCTCTTCGACAAAAACCACATTTGAGCTTTTCTTAATTATAAAAAATAACAAATATCTATGTCACAATTTTATCGAATATAATGGAGATGACAACATTTAGTTTATAAAATCAAAATAATAGACATGGAATAATTACAAGGGCTTACTTGATCTTGTGGAGAGGTGTCAGATGGTGGTGGATTCCTTCGTGCATAACTATGAGCTTCACCCTAATTAGTGAAAATCGGTTTCAACTTAGTAAAACGAGATGAAATTGCAGTTTGGGTCCTCTCTTTTTTGGTTGATTCACCATGACTAATCACCCAATTTTCGATATAATTGGCATACACCTTTTCCCACAATTTGTCGACTTTTTACTTGTTGCCGGTGAGAGGACAAATGCTGATATGCATATAAGAAATGCACAATTGCAAACCTTCCAAAGGAAGCCAATTCGACATTTTTTTTGCGAAAATACCATAAATGAATGAGAGAAGAGATGGAGGGAGATAATGAACTTGTTGTGCACAAATTGGTGCGGGAGGTTTGTAAAATTGATGTAGTATTTATAGGAAAATTGTAGGGTGGTGTTTGTAAATTTTTTGAATTTCTTAACAATTTTTTAGAATATTTTTGTTGAAAATATAGTTTCTGCCCGTTTTTTGTTCGGAAAAAAAAATTGGCTGTTGTGTTTGAATCTGAGCCGTCAGATTCAATTTCAGAATTGAAATGAACGGCCCATGATCACTTGCCCGTTGGAGGGAGAAGGTAGCTGGCCCAGCCCCACGTGGCGACCACTAATTGGTCCGTGCTCCACTGTAAAAAAAATATTACCTTTACTGACGCGTGTATTACACGCGCCGAAAAAAAAATCACGCAACCTGGCGTCACCCACGTGTGTGGGCCCTGCTAGGCTGCTCCTCCTATCAGACGAGCAAAGCTTGCTCGAGCAGCTGCTTGCGAGCTCGGTCAACGACCAGTCGCCAGAAGCGAGGGTCACCGCTGCACGCTCCAAAAGCCCCTGCTCATGCTATTTCCGACGGGCCACCACCCTTGCTCGTGCTATTTCCGATGACGTTGTAGATGCTCTAATATGGTTCTATTTTTTGTCACCAAATTTTAATATGGTTCCTACTATCGAAGATTGGCGCCAGGTGAGGTAATACCGTAATAAGGCCACAAATGTAATGTTTTGTCCATATAATTTAGGGTTTGTGAATATATATATATGTATGTATGTATATATATGGATCGAAGAAGCCGCGGCCGCTCCGTGTCCTAAGTTAGCAGACTCTTGGAAGTAGCTAGTGTCTGGAGTAGAGACCTTGAAGATGTGTGCGTTGCAGACATTGATCAGGAGGAAACCAGTGCTATACAGATTGACCTCGATTTTCAAAGTATGCAAGAACCTTCTTTCGCAGCCGGTGCCACCGCCGCTCAAACCCGCCGCCGCCGCCACCGCCGCCACCGCCACCGGAATTGGCTGCTTTAAGAGGTATGAAAATCCCTGCGTTGATCTGTATTTTAACGTGAGACCAGATCAGCCTGTGTCGGAGTCATGTGCTTTTCTAGATCGACTCCTGCCGCCTGCCTGGTCTCACAATCCCCTCACCACTCTCAAGGTCATCCGTGCTTACAGTGGTAACGATTTATATGAGTGGGAATTGTATGCGAAAGCGGTGTATTGGCTCCACCACAACCACCCCAAAACCCTAGCTTTCAACATTCCTTTCCTGCAGCGTGCTGCAATCGTCGAGTATTATTGTTTTATCCGAATTCTCTACAATGTTCTAGGCTTGAAGTCTGATTTTTACCCTTATGAGGGTCATGTCATAGACCACTTCCGGACAGCAATTCGCACCCAACCGGACTTCCGCTTCTTGCACGACCTAGTTTCGGATTTTTTTGCGGAAGGCTTGAAGTTTGATATTCAAAGCTTGAAGAATCATGATCATGATGATGAGAATGCGATAATGGAGATAACTAATGCGGCAGAAGTTTGCATCGACGCCCCTTTCCTTTTGGAAAGCGTTGCAAAAAGATTGTTCCCCGATTGTAATAATGTTGAGGAGGCGGTGGAGCGGCTGAGGAAGGAGGTTTTAGAGCCGTTAAACAAGGTGGTGGAAAGTACTCAACACATTGATGACATGATTAATCGTTGGGGGTATAGATGTGCCGGCCCTGACGAGACAAAGGATCCCATGTATCTGTGTTGGAAATATTTGAAGGAAGTGAAGGAATCCTCCTCCTCCGTCGACAAGATGGTGTCCAATGCTATGCTTCCACATCAGATTGTAAAATATGCATCGCATGTTGGTGATGGAGATTTAAGTCAGGTGATCGAGCTTCAGTGGAAGATAATGGTCCAAGACTTGAAGAAAAAATACAAGGAAAGGATGCAGGGGATATTGAGCCATAGCTTGATTGTAATTCATCCCAAAAAGCTTTGCACTTCACTTGAAATGTCTTTGACAATTCTCATGTCTGAACTCAGTGTAGAGGAGGCATGGAAAGGAAAGTTTATCCCTTTGATACCAAAGCCTAGGCTAGAGTTGATTCAAGGAGATGATCTCAAGTCAAAGATCCAATTCCTTGGACATATGGATGAGGTGGTTACAAAAGACATTGATGAGTATACGGATTTCAAAAGTGTGTTTGATTTGATTCTTCAAGAGGCAGTGGATAAGGGTTTGAAGCCGGATCAGATGATCAAGAGGCTTTATGTTGTCACTGGCGAATATGATAGCTTTACATGGATTTCAAGAAGAGATTGGGTGGATGAAAACGACGAGGATGAGGAAGTGAAGAGCAGTTGGGAGGTACAAGACTATGAGGAAATGAAGAGTAAATATAAGGAGCATGAATATGACATGCCCCATATTATGTTTTGGAGAATTTGTTGTGAATTGGAGCACGTGCAGCAATCTCCGGATGAACGAGGGATCGTCACAATGACCGGGCTCCTCAATTATCCCAATGATGCTGAATTCATCAACATATTCTTGGAGAATGATGGCGAAATGAGCCCCCAACATATCATGGAAGCCAATACTGCCCACCAAGATTTTGACCGGAGTCTTTTGGCTGTGCTGGATTGACTTGACGTACTTCAATGCCCCTTCTTCCATGGTCGATGTAAACTAGTGGTTTTTTTTATCTATTGTGTTGCTGATCATCGATAATAAGACGATTGAAATTAGGTGTGGTTTGACTGCCCCTTCTTCTTCGGTGGGGCAGTCAATGTAAACTAGTGTTTTTTAACTATTGTGTTGCTAATATGACTTGGTTGAAATTAGGTGTGGTTTAACTGCCCCTTCTTCTTCCGTGGTCAATCTAAACTGGTGGTTTTTTTATCAATGTAAACTGGATGTTGTTTATCTATTGTGTCGCTGATGATCGGATAATAAGACTTGGTTGAAATTAGGTATGGTTTTATATCTATTATATTGTGTTTAGACATGGTTGAGTTCGATTGTGTATTTGTTAAGAATTTTTTGTTGATGATTATTATTCTTAGTACGTAGTGTTTTCAAATAACTTATGCTATATTATATATATGGTTTATTAGTAGTGTATAACTCATATGCTATATTGCTAGATATATGGTTTATTTGTTTGTATATATAGTTATATACTGCTATTCAATTGCCTTTGCCTTTAGGAGAAGTAAAAATGTAAAATGGAGCATTATAATAAATTTGGCTCATATATTTTACTTGTGCTACTTGAATTATAATTGTGTTTCGATAAGTTGCTCTTTCATATTAAAATTTAGGGAAAGTTATTTAAAAACCCAAACACATATGAGATTTATTAGAAAATCCCAATTCTCAAGTCTCAATTGCATTGCAAGCTGTTTTGTTTTTACAATTCATCTGTTATGTACATCCACAAACACAAAATCATGCTCAACAAATCCAATTTTGCCATGAGTAGCTCTGCTTTGTAGAATTCACAACGTGATAAATATCTCATTGGTTGTGGAGAGTTTTGTTTTTGAGTAATTTTATTCACACCCCTAAATATTAGATACACATCTCATTATTAATACACCGATCATTAAATTTATTATTTCAATAATGACTAGATAGACACACCCCCCCAAAATTTCTGATTTACCCCTTTTAGTTTAAGTCATCTTGTATTTCTTCTTCCTATTTTTATTATTTATAAGATCGAATTATTAACAAGTGTTTTACCTTGACAATCTTCTCAACAAAGTCCCGTGGAAGGTGGTTAACCATGTTGCTCATAGAAACATATACAGTGCTGCCACACTTGGTGAGACCGCAGATGATGAAGAAGTTACTGCATACCAAGAGCCGAACGCTTTTGACATTCCAGAATCATCTACGATTCGCCTTAATAATGTGAGATCTGGGAGTGTGGTTCGAATTACTGGAGCAGAACTTCTCGATGTTAATCCAAATGAAGTTGGCGCTGATTCCGATGACGAGGAGCTGCACATATTGCCAGAGGTTACCTATGAAACCGAGTCAGACTCAAGTGATGAAGATGATTATGATTATCATCCTTAGTACGTTAATGATGTACGTATTTTAGTATATATAAACGTGCATGTATGTTTGTTATATAAACGTACGTGCATGTATGTTTATTATAGTACGTCGGAAATTCTAGTCGGAAATTATAGTCGTAAATTATAGTCGGAAATTATAATCGGAAATTATAGTCGAAAATTATAGTCGTAAATTATAGTCGTAAATTATAGTCATAAATTATAGTCGGAAATTATAGTCGTAAATTATAAAAATTTGGCCATGCATGCCAACGTCATATCGATCGGTGTTTATGAATTAATACTTGCCGAAAATTCTTGGGATTCACTATCATTACCAACTAGTTGCTTATCAACTCGTTGGTAATAGTATTACTGGCGAGTTGCTTATCAACTCGTGGGTAATACTATTACCAACAAGTTAACTCGTGGGTAATACTATTATCAACTCGTTGGTAATAGTATTGCCCATGAGTTGATAAGTAACTCGCCGGCAATACCCCCTTAAATTCCAGGCAGCTCGAGTTTTTCCTCATTTCTTCACCGAGCTCCTTGCAAACCCTAAAATTAATCCATCTCTTCCTCACCTCGCCGCCCACAAACCAAGAAATTCCTCTCCTCAAATCTCTCCTCCCCTCCTCCCCTCTACCTCCTCCCCGAGCTCGACCATGACAGGTCCTCTCTCTCTCTCTCTCTCTCTCTCTCTCAATTTTTGTTTTAATTTTTGTTTTTAATTAACTTGATTATGTATGTTTTGGGTGATGTTTTAATTTTTGTAAATTATTAGGCAAGTGTATTTATGTATATATCTAGAAAATATTTAGGTAATTTAAGGTGATTTAATTGGATTAATTGATGTAGTTGGATTTAATTGATATAGTTGATAATTATATTGCATTGTATTTTTAAGGTGTTGCATGGGCAAATTAAGGTGATTTGGATTAATTGATATAGGTACCTTAAGGTAATTTAAGGTGTTGGGCAAATTAAGGTGATTTGGATTAATTGATATAGTTGATAATTATATTGTATTTTTGATAAGTTAATTAGTTAATTATGTGATTATGTATTTTTGTGTTGGTTAATTATATTTGTTAAGTTAATTAGTAGAATATATTTGTTAACTTAATTAATTGGTTAAATAAGCATTTGGGTAATAATTAATTGATATTTTGATAATTATATTCGTAATGATATTTTTGGTGATTTGGTTAATTGATATTTTTTATAATAATATTGGTAATGATATGCTTGGTTAATTGAGATTTCGGTATATGATATGTAGGATATTTTGTGTACGTATATATTTTTGTGTTGTATATTTTTGGCATATATAATATTTATTTGGCTGTTTTATGAAATTGTTGGATGTGCAGGAAATTTTGCAACAAATTGGCTTGGAAGCATCAAACGGAAATACCTATCACCGGCGAGAGTATTACCGGCGACATGTCGTCGGTAATACCTATCACCGGCGACTTTAAAAGAAAGGCCGGCGACTTAAAGTCGCCGGCAATACCTAAAAATGTGGTAGTGTATGCTATGAGCTTCATCTTGGGATCTACATGGAGTTGGTGCTCGATTACCGTCCTTTCTATCCCTGGCATGTCTCTCGCTGACCAAGCGAACACATCCTTATACTCCCTTAGTAGCTCCATTAGGCTCTTCCGTTCAACTCCGTTCAGCCTTGACCCAATCCTTGCACATCGTTTAGGCCTTCCTTGGTCAAAGGGCTCAAGTACCACGTCCTTCTCTGCCTTTTTCCTAAAAGGCAACTTCTAGGGGTCGAGTTCAATATCTAGTTCACCAGTAACTCTCTCGGCCCCCGTCCTGTGGTTGCTATGTGGGCGGAGCTGGGATAGCCGTACCCTCAGGCCCTTTTATGGTTTTTTTCTCCATTCCTTTGGTGGCGAGTATTGAGCACAGTCGCGCTGCTACGTACCCTATATCCCTTGATGACAATCAGCCCCTCTGACGTTGGGTACTTCAAGGCCTGGTGGTAGGTGGATGCCACTGCCTTCATCTGGTGTAGCCACGGCCTTCCCATGATTGCATTATGGGGGGAAGGTGCGTCTACCGCCGCAAACATGTGGTGGGGTTGGTGAGAGGCGTTCCAACCTAAAGGGGGATAGTTCCCAGAGTTCTCATCCTCAAATCCCATGAAAGTTGTTTGGTTGTCTTAGATTGCTCCCATTAAGCCCATTCTTTCCACTGCATCCTTGAAGATCACGTTAACGGCCGCTCCTTTATCGACAAAGACCGTAGCCACCGTCATGTGTGCCATTCGGATGTTAACTACTAGGGCGTCGTCATGGTCCTCCTCTTCCTCAGGCAGGTCTGCATCAGAGAATTCTAGCATGTCTGCTGTATTTCTCGGCCCGTGATCTTCCCTGCTCTTGGGCTTCTTCGTTGCATGCTCCTTTTCTTTCAGGGTTACCCCCAGCTCTACTGCCTCGGCCATGATGCAATTTACGTTAGGGAAGATAGTATCCTCTGGATACTCTGGGGCCTTAAGAATGTAGTTCAACACTGGGTACATCTCTTTCTGGCCCTTAGGTGGTTGTGGCAGGCTTCATTGTTTCTTGGGCGCTTGCCACCACCTTGCGGCTCTATCGAATCTTCGAGCTTTTTCCTGTACTCTTATGTTAGGTACTCCCAGCATTATCCTTGGTCCACCAGTTCAGCGAAGTGTCTCTTGAGGACTCCACAGTTGACCGTCTTGTGTCCATTCGCCTTGTAATAGGCGCAGAAGTTCTTCGAGTCATTCTTACTGGTCATCGGCGACGGGCTCTTGAGCCAGGGCACGTTCTTGATATGGTGAAGTATGGTCAAGATTGGGATCGTGATGGTGGGGGGGGGGGGGGGAATAAACAATTTTTCACCTTGTCCAGCAGGCTAGTACCCTGAAGCCTTCCTCTTGTTATTGTAGTTTGTAGTTGTTGATCTACGCATTTTATGCTTGATTCTTAACGTCTTCCTCTTTACATTTAGCTTTGTTTTGACCTTAGTAAATATGTTTCTAACTTACTTTATGTTTTTATGTTGAAAATAAAGGAGGAACAATAAAGGAGGCAAAAATGGAGCAAAAGCGCAGACAAATGAAGAATCCTATTTCGACTAGGAATCCTTGTTGGAGAAGAAGTCCTTGGGAGAATAAGAAAGTGAATTCGGAACACATGTGCAAAATATTTCCTAAAGTGAAGAGGTAGTGTCCGGATCTTTTCTAAATTGTGATTGGAGAAGAATTGAAATCTTAGTCCACCTAGAAGAAGGATTTGTCACGAGCTTACTTATATATTGAAAATGTCGACCCTATTGCTGAATGGGAGCCCAAATTACTCAAGAGTGGACTAAGAATAATGAAGATGGTTCAAAGACCAAGAGCATGTCCAAAGAAGCCCAAAGAAAGAAGATGGATTAAAATGATTTATCAGAAATTGGCCTTTGTACATCATCCCAATTCAAAAGACCACTGTGAACAGATCCGGATGAATCTAGATGCGGTTAGCATATGGTTGGAAAGCTATAGAAGTCTAGTTTCCAACGCAATTGGAATCACACGATTTGGAGTTCTAAAACGAGAGAAATTCCTGTTTTAGTGGAGAAGGGTCAGGTTACCCGGGTGGAGTAGTTAGAGTCCTAGAAGAAGTCGAACTTGGCTTTGCTTGGCCTATATAAAGGGAGCTTCGGCCAGAACAAAAACATCACACAATATAGAAGCCAAACCTCTGCCTCAAACACCTTTCCTCTCATACTTAGCAAATTCCTCCTCCAAGGCCGAGCATCCATCTTCTCCACGGATCAAGTGTAATCGACGCTCTTCGTCTTGCATTTGAGAATCACCACTTGGCGTTTGCAGTGCTCTTCACGGAACAAAAAGTGTAACCATGAGCTTTTCTACTTCATATCTTCCTTGTAATAGTTTTTTTTTAAGTATGATTGTAATAAAGTTTGACAAAAGGTTTTATGTTTCAGATTTACTTTAGTATCTTCTATGTGTTCTTAGTTTTTAACTTTTAATTCGTATGCATGCTTATGTGCTTAAAGCTTCTTAATATGCTAGGTGATACGCTCTTCGTTCCTCTCTTGCATGTTTTGTATGATCTTTAGATGATTAAGTTGTTGCGCTCTTCGTTTACAATTTAAAAGCATGTCTATTTATTTTAGGTTGGAGATTAAGAATTTCGTTGACACTAAATAAATATGAGCATGAATTTGCTAGGTGGATATAATGTGTCGATCACTTGTAAGTATATTAGTTACTGTTTTATTTTCGGTCTAGCAAGCATGTTTAGGGTTCTTTGTTCTTGTTTGTTTTCTACTTGTCTATGAGTGAAGCATGATAGAATCTAGGATTTCTTAACATGTTTGCTTACCAATTTCTGTTCTTATTTTCGTAGTTAATTAAACCAAACTTTCAAACCCCGAATACCCTTTATTGTATGTTTACAAACGTTGTCATGCATTAGTACCCTCAATCCCCGGTTAAGAACGATCCCTACTTATCAATGCTACATCTACAAAGAAGGGTTTTAAATTGCATACGTATGAGATATGTATTGAGTGTCTACTTTGTGTTAATATTTTATGCATGTTTTACGCGTTATCAGTTGTTCCTCCCCTGGTTCGTACCGCTACTAGTTGTATTCCTCCTTGAGCTGGCTCCTCCCCCATATACCTTCTTCGCTGGGGGATCCCTGCTGTTCTAAGTCCTCATGTCTTCCACTCGGGAGTAGTCCAAGGCCTCATGGTAGACCGTAGATAGATCTTTGGTCTTTTTCCTGATCAACTTGTTGGCCAGTTCCGAATCCATATCCAACCCGTTGATGAATGTTGTGGTCGCCACAGTGTCTTTTTGCAGTCGACCGTTGCATATTCCTTCCGAAAGGTTCCTAGGCCAAACTTGATGTGTGAGGATGCTTCCCTGCTTCAAGGTCCCTGTGTCTGGGGTAGTCTGATTGTTTCCCGTCGGCGGGGTTGCCTCCTTATTGTGTTGGTTACTCGCCTCTACTTTGTCTTCCATCTCTTTCTGTTCACGAGAGTTAACCTAAGGTTCTGTACTCAATGAAAGCACCAATTTCTAAGCGCAGATTTGTCCCCTTTAGCTTGGATCTCCGTGATTCTGCAAAAAAAGTCAGAGCACGGTGTGCTACCATGCTTAGACCCTCTGATGCTTAAGTCAGAACTTATATAAGAAATCAAGTATTGAATAGGGCAGAATTACATTACCTGTGACCATGTATGAATGGTCTATATATAATGATCGAGCTAGGTCTAAGCATAATCCATATCGAATAGGATTATTTTACCTTCGGAAAGGAGGAATTCATTAAGGAATAGATCTCCATATTCAGGGCCAATCAAGTATCATGATTACCACAAGCTCTTTGGCATAATCCCCTTATGAGTCGTTCAATTCTTCCTTTTCTCCCCAAGGATTCCATCACCATCCTGAGGTCGGATCGAATAATCACTTGTGGCCAGATTGCCTGGTTTCCTTAAGGTCCGATCGTACCATGGGATTGTCATGCCATCGTTGCTTCTACAAGTTCATGCAACGTTCCAGAAGCTTCTAGAGAGCCTTTAAATAGTTCAATCCTTAGCTGGAACTCGAACCGTCCAAGCACAAGACCATTTCCTGCCTCGTCGGACCTCGTCCTGAATCGTACCTCCCGAGCACATCTTCCCCTTGGTCAGATAGCCAAAACTGACTCCCACAACACCCACTGCCCTTTCGTTAGTTGATCTAGCCTTCTCCTCAGATCCTGCAATATCGTTTTGTTCGAGGCCTCTGCTTGTCCATTACCTTTGGGGTACTATGGAGTAGAGAACTTGATTATGATGCCATGCTCGATGCAATAGTCCCTGACCTCTTGACAATTGAATTGGGGGCCATTGTCTGTTATAATCATTCGTGGAATCCCAAACCTGCTGCATAAGATAAATTTTCAAATAAAGATTTTTACCTCTGCTCCCCGTATCTTCGATAAGGCTTCAGCTTCGATCCACTTGGAGTGGTAATCTATGGCCACAAGCAAGTACTTCTGTCCACCCCCAGTTCCGGTTGGAAACTCGCCCATTATATCCAGTCCCCACTGTACAAAAGTATATGGGATCGCGACTGGGTGCAACTCTTCAGGGTGTATGGGTGGTTGTGGAGCGTGCCATTGACAAGACTCGCAAGCACTGGCATATTCTATGCAGTCCTTTGTCATTATGGGCCAATAATATCTCTCAGTTAAGCACCAGACCACAAGGCTCCTGCCCCCAATGTGCATGCTATAAATTCTAAAGTGAAGCTCCTGCATGATCATTATAACCTGGCTGGGGTGCACCGCTAGCTGGTCTGGTCCACTGAAGGAGCACATATACAACTTCCCTTCTCTAAGTTATATCTTGTCGCTTGTCGTACTACCCTTCTTGCTTCCATACGTTTTTCTGGTTGGGCCTCTGTCTCTATGTAGCTTATTATTTCGTCCATCCAGGAGAGTCCTAGCTGTACCGGCATTACAGCCACAGTCTCCTCCTCTTCCATGCTTGGGTTAGGAAGGTGCTCCACATGGATCGTTTTTCTGAGTTGGTTATCGATGTTGGAGGTCAAGTTTGCTAATGCGTCTGCATGTGTATTTTTGGACCTGGGGTGTTGCATAATGGATAATTCCTCGAACTGGCCTACTAATCCCCTTGCTAGCTTGAGATATGCCTATATAGTCGCGTGATGAGCTGCGTATTCTCCTATTACCTGGTTTGCAATAAGCTGGGAATCGTAAAATACCTTGATCCTTTTTACGTTAAGTTCGAGAGCCAACCTCAATCCTACCAGTAGTGACTCGTACTTAGCTTCATCATTTGTGGCTTTCCACCCTAGAGTCAATGCTTGTTCCAAGATCGTTCCATCTGGTGTCCTCAGTACCAAACATGCTCCGACCCCCTTTTCTTTTGATGACCTGTCTGTGTAGAGCGTCTAGTGGTCCACCCCCTGTTCGTCCCTTTCTTCGCTCTTTTCCTTTCTCTCTTGTACCTATAGTTCTGGGGTTGTGAATTCTGCCAGGAAATCTGTTATGGCTTGACCCTTCATCGTCGTTGAGGCCGGTACTTAATGTCGTGTTGTGCTAGCTCGATGGCCCACTTGGTTATCCTGCTGGAGGAGTCTGGGGTGTGCAAGATCGTTCTTAGGGGATACCCAGTCATGAAAACTATTTTGATCGCGCTTGAAAATATGGTCGGAGCTTGCGGGATGACGTAATCAAGGCCAATATCAATCTTTCCAGTTTAAGGTAACAGGTCTTTGGGTCGATGAGGGCTTTAGACACATAGTATACAGGTAGCTGCCCCCAGCATCTTCTTGAACTAGAGCTCCGTTCACTGCTACACCTGAGACTGCCAAGTACAAGTATATGTTCTCCCATAGTTCTGGCTTGCTTAAGACGGGTGGGGATACTAGGTAATGCTTGAGGGCCTGGAATGTCTTTTCACAGTCTTCCATCCATAATTTCCCCTTGCTATTCTTTAAGGCTTCAAATAATGGTTTGCACTTGTCGGTTGATCTGGATAGGAATCTGCTCAAGGCTGCTAGTTTTCCATTCAAGCTCTGGATTTCCTTAACCGTAGATGGGGATTTCATCATGACAATCGCTCCTACTTGGTCTAGGTTCACCTCTATTCCTCGTTCAGTAACAAAGTATCCCAGGAACTTTCCCGAACTTAACCCGAAGGTGCATTTCTCAGGGTTTAACTTCATTCCATGTTGTCATAAGAGGTCGAAGCACTTCCTCAGGTCAGTTGTGTGGTCCTGTCTTCTCCTGCTCTTCACCAGTGTGGGAGTAATTTTTGGCCATCTGACCTAAGGGAAGATAAGCTTGGAAGGTACGATTTAGGATGAGGTCCGACAAGGCAGGAAATGGCCTCGTGCTTGGAGGGTTCGAGTCTCAGCTAAGGAGTGAACGATCTAAAGGGTTTCTAGAAGTTTCTGGAACTTTGTATAAGTTTCTGGAATGTTCGATGACATGACAATCCCATGGTACGATCGGACCTTAAGGAAACTGGGCAACTTGACCACGAGGGGTTATTTGGGCGGACCTCGAGGGGTTGACAGAATCCTTGGGGGGAAAGGTAAGAATTGAACGAATCCTAGGGGGATTATGCCAAAGGGTCTGTGGTAATCATGATACTTGATTGGCCCTGGATATGGAGATCTATTCCTTAATGGATTCCTCATTTTCGAAGGTAAAATAATCTGTTTCGATATGATTATGCTTAGACCTAGCTCGATCACTATATATAGATCATTCATACATGGTCGTAGGTAACATAATTTTGAACCATTCAATACTTAATTCTTGAGATAAGTTCTGACTTAAGCATCGGAGAGTCTAAGCACGGTACCACACCGTGCCCCGACTTGTTTTGCAGGTTCACGAAGATTCAAGTTAAAGGGGAACAAATCTGCGCTCACAAATTGGTGTTTTCATTGAGAGCAGAACCCTAGGCTAACTCTTGTGAACAGAAGAAGATGGAAGACAATGCAGACACAAGTAACCAACATAACAAGGAAACTACCCCACCGGCGGGAAACAGTCAGGTCACCCCTGACACAGGAGCCTCAAGACAAGGAAGCATCCTCATGAACCAAGTTCGGCCTAGGAACCTCGAGGAAGAGATACATATAACCGAAGAAGAAGAGTTCGACCAAGAGAACGAAGGAGCCAGGGGATGGAGGGCCAAGGTCCATCAGGACCTCCATCGAGCCGAAGTACGATACACGAACCTAAGAGTTGATATGGCCGCACTGTAATAGTCTACTGAGGGGGCCGCCAGGAGCATGAACGAGCTGGCGAGCACCGTGGCTGTCATCCAAGCCACCCTACTGAATCTAGTAGAACTCTTGAAAAACCAGGGATTGGTCACGCCTGACCCACTCGTGGTGGAAGAACAGAACGTCCTAACCAACGAACAGAACAACCAGCAGGAGGTGACAACCAATACGGAGACCCCTGCAGTCGCGACAATTATGCAAGTGAAGATACACTTAACTTGGTTTGGAAATAAAAATAGGCCTTACGCGCTTCCATCCTCTCATCACTTATAGAGCCCTCGGTTATCCAAAGTTGAACCAACTCATGCTCATGAAATTCATATTCAGCCGGAAAAATGGAGCAGTAGTTATATAGCTGTTGTAGAATTCTAGCTTCCAGTTTCATTGCTTCTTCTTCTGCCATACGTTGTTGTGAAATTGTATCGTCCACTTGAAATTACTCCAGCAGACCTAAGATAAAAGTTTATCTGTATTAATATTTTGAATCAATATGTAGAATTATAAGGTATAATGTCATTTATAGACTATCTACTTAACATTAAGAAACATACCGGTGCATGGGAAATCAATTCAAGGTTGGAAATCAAGGTCATGCTACAGTGAATACTGAGCCTTTGAGATTGACTTTTCCGGTGGCGACTCCTAGCCTTGCTGGTAAGGGTAATGAGAAGATTATTTAGGCACCCAAGAGGTGCCGGCTTACTTGCATCTCTATTAGAGGGTGATATGTATAGAGACGACATACTTACCACAATTGCGTGCTTATGGGTATGTTTCTGTCTTCATCAATATATGCGGGTCTTTTTCCTTTTGACATGTAACTAAGCTCGACAAAGTTGAGTTTAGTTGATTTAAAGAATAGTATTTATTTCTTGATTAGTATAGCTTGTTCTTAGTTGAGTGAGGTGCTTTTCATTCTCAATTTGTATTATTCAGGCTTAGAAAATCCTTTAATGATATCTTTGTTTCGTAAAAAAAAAAAAACATACTAGGCAACCATCTGCTTAACATTCAGATATGAATTATTCAGTATTGATGTTGGGCCAGCCGTGCTGAACTTTTCTTCCCATCGAGCCCAATGAGATCTTTTCTTTTCTGGGGCTAATAGGCTTGTTTCTGAGCCCTTTAGGTGTTGGGGTTTGTGATATATCGAAGGAGCCGACCTCTCGTGTCGACTGAAGTTAGCAGACTCTTGTTGGAAGTAGCCTAGAGAGAGACCTTGAAGATGTGTGCGTTGCTGACCTTGATCAGGAGGAAACCAGTGCCGTACAGAGCGGCCTCGTTTTTCAAAGCATGCAAGAACCTTCTTTCGCAGCCGGTGCCACCGCCGCTCAAACCCAGCGCCACCGGAATTGGCTGCTTTAATAAGAGGTATGAAAATCCCTGCTTCGATCTGTATTTTAAAGTGATACCAAACCAGCTGCCTGTGTCGGAGTCTTGTGCTCTTCTAAATCAACTCCTGCCGCCTGCCTGGTCCTACAACCCCCTCACCACTCTCAAGATCATCCGTAATTACAGTGATAGATTTTATCATTATCAGAAAAGGGAAGTGTATGCGAAAGCGGTGTATTGGCTCCACCAAAACCACCCCAAAACCTTAGCTTTCAACCTTCCTTACCTAGTGGCTGATACAATCGACCGTTATTATCATTTTTCTCTCATTCTCTACTACGTTCTTGGCATGAATGATGTGAACCCTTCAGATGTTAATGTCATAAACCACTTCCTGTTTGCAATTCACACCCAACGCGACTTTCGCTTCTTGCACAACCGAGTTTCGGATTTTTTTGCGGAAGGCTTGAAGTTTGATATTCAAAACTTGAAGAAGAATCATGATCATGATGATGAGGATACAATAATAGAGGTAACTGATGCATCAAAATTTTGCATCAAAGTCCCTTACCTCTTGGAAAACATTGCGAAAAGATTTTTCCCAGATAGTACTAGTGTTGAGGAGGCAGTAGAGCGGCTGAGGAAGGAGGTATTAGCGCCATTAGAAGAAGTGCGGGATAATACTAATCCTGGGCAGATTGATCTTTGGGGATATAGAGTTGTTGACATGGACAGGACAAATGACCCCTTGTTTTCTTGGGAGAAATATTTGAAGGAGGTGAAGGAATCCTCCGTGGACAAGATGGTTGCCAATGCTTTGCTTCCGAATCAGATTGTATTGTATTTGAATGATGAAGATTTAAGGCAGGTGGTTGAGCTTCAATGGAAGATGATGGTCGAGAACTTGAAGAAAAAATACAAGGAAAGAATGCAGGGGATATTGACCCATAGCTTGGTTGTAATTCATCCATATAAATACCCTAGTAGCAAAAGCACTCTCGATGCAGTGGCTATGTCTTGGACAATTCTCATGTCTGAACTGAGTGTAGAGGATGCATGGAAAGGAAAGTTTATCCCTTTGATACCAAAGCCTCGGCTAGAGTTGATTCGAGGAGATGATCTCAAGTCAAAGTGCCAATTCCTTATAGATATGGGTAAGGTGGTTACAGAGGACGACTTTGATGAGTATACGGATTTTAAAAGTGTGTTTGATTTGATTCTTCAAGAGGCAGTGGATAAGGGTTTGAAGCCAGATCAGATGATCAAGAGGCTTTATGTTCTCACTCTCGATCCTTTTGGATATAAAAGCTTTACAATGATTTCAAGAAGAGATTGGGTGGATGAAAACGATGACGTGGAGGAAATGCAGAGCGATTGGCTGGTACAAGACTATGAGGAAATGAAGAGCAAGTATAAGGAGCATGGCTATGACATGCCCCTTATTGTGTTTTGGAAAATTGGTCATCATTTGGAGCATGTGCTGCATACTCCAGATGAACGAGGGATCACGACAATCAGCGGGCTCAGATTTGGTCGCAATAGGGATGCCAATTTCGTCAACATGTTCTTGGAAAACGATGGCGAAATGAGTCCTCAACATATCATGGAAGCCATTCTTGCCCACCAAGACTATGACCAGAGTCTTTTGGCTGTGGTGGATTAATGATCGACTTTCTGCATGCCCCTTCTTCCATGGTCAATGTAAACTAGTGGTTTTTTATCTATTGTGTTGCTAATAAGACTTGGTTGAAATTAGGTGTGGTTTAAGTGCCCCTTCTTCTTCCGTGGTCAATCTAAACTAATGGTTTTTTTATCAATGTAAACTAGTTGTTTTATCTATTGTGTTGCTAATGATCGGATAATAAGACTTGGTTGAAATTAGGTATGGTTTTATATCTTTTATATTGTGTTTAGACATGGTTGAGTTCGATCTGGTTTGTGTATTTGTTAAGACCTTTTCGTTGATGATTATTATTCTTAGGGTATTCGAATAACTCGTATATGTATGGTTTACTAGGTGGCTGCCTGCGCTCAGGCGCGGTTTATGCACAGTTTTGCGATGAATTGAAATAAAAATAAAAATATAAAAATATCGTAAATAAATCTTTAAGAACATCAATCCAAGATATATTAGGATTAATTAGTAACCAATGTTAAACTTTTATGTTACTTTTAAAAAAATCAATATACAAACATAGTATTTATAATAGCTGTAACTCATCAAAAATAACATTTCAAATTACAAATTCAAGAGTGACTGATCGTAGATGCATTTTCACAAACTGGAGTCCTGAAGAAGCGTCTGAAGTATCAAGGAGATGACACTTCACTGTTGTTTGGCATCACTAAGCAATCAACTCGAGTTGCTAGAAATTTTAGAAAAGCCAGCCAAACAGAGGTATGGAACTTTTTCATTCTTCTCTGTTGCCGAAAGACCAAGAACTGGTCACGTCAAGTATGAGATGATTATTTCATAGGAGGCGATATCAAATCCATCTTCTTCGTTACCTGATATAGTAGTGAATATCATACTCCAAACCAAAGAAATAAGAAACTCTAAAATCGAAATCTAGATTTGGGGATTTGGCCCACAAAGAGTTTTACCATAATCTTCTGAGGTAGACCTTCAAAATGGGAGGCTTTGCTTTATTGATTTACTGTTTCGTCATAGAGTTTTACCGAAAACTCACTAATCTTTCGAGGAGGATTCAGAAAGTCAAGAAAAATTTACCCACCCTATATCTGCAATACAAATTCAAAAGAAAAAAAAATCCCCAGATTTGGGACCAATAAAATCCTTAGTTGAATGTTCATAAAGACTTCATATAGTTTTCTAATATGAGTCTGCTCATATTTATATAAAGCTAATCAAATTAGCATCTCTAACTTCTTTTTGTCTGATTAATTTGCTTTTCTTGTTGATTAAAGGCTAGAACTATGGATCTTGTGCTACAAAGTTTCTAGCCTATTTATGCTATAAGACATGTCATTTATCAACTCATATATTATAATCTTGAACTCCAATAATTGATTTTCCGCACCCATTAAATGAGAAGAGAAACTACAATACAACATAATAACAACACATTCACTACAAAAAGGAAAAGAAAGGAAAAACATTCCCAAATTTCAACAAACCCTTGGAAAATAAAACTAACCTCGACATTGACACCAAATTTTTAATTTTCTACAATAACCACTGATCAAGTAAATTCAAATAATGAACAAAAATAATATACAAAAACATATAGCCAATCACAAAATAAACACAAAATGAGTTCGAAAGCTAACCTCGCATACCAACAGTCATCAAAGCCACCACTGACATATCAATGACATATAGGTACCTTTAGAAACCCATAAACATACAAACAATGAGCCAAACCATGTAAATATAGTACATGAAGAGAAAAACAACCAACACCCAGATACCCTAAGTCCTATAAAGACCGAAACACATAGTGAAATTAACCATAATGAGACCGGTGAGTGAGAGAAAATATATATATATATGGTTATCTGAGAGTCTTCTAGAGAGCATAGAGCGCTGCATATATTCAAAGAAGAAAACAATGGTTGGAGAGAGATAGGAACAACAATGCGGGGTATAATGGCTAGACTTAGATCGCAATTCGCAAGAGACTAAGAGAGGAGGGGTGACGATTAGTTCATGAATATTGTCTTTTCTTCCATTAGTAGCCTAAACCCTTATAGTCATTTTCAACATATATCCCCGAATCTTCACCCATCTATAATTCAATCAAATTAAAATTTCAATCGACCCAATCACCAAAAATAACCTAACATATAGAAAAGAAAAAAGAAACTAAATTTCAATTCGATTATAAGTAACTCACCATTAACGCCATTAACTCTGATTGAAGTCTGTTTTAATCGCATAAAACAACCACAATAGGATCAGAAATTAGTCAAATCATAGTCAAAACCTATGACATTTGATAAATCTAAAGAGCATAATTAAAAAATTGAAAGAACTCTAAAAGGGGAAATTCACCTTTTGAGAACAGAATGAGAGTCAACAATCTTGGAATTGAAGTCCTTGAAACTCTAGGTGCAATCTCTGCCCTGAAGTTCCAGTGAAGACAATTGGTGGGAAGGTCTCCAAGGTGGTGAGCACAAAGCGGAGTTCCTCCAGGTCGGGGAAGACGGAAGCTGATGGGCTGCGTTGGATTTCTATGAGTGGTAGGTTTTGTGGAGGCAAAGCTAATCTCTAAAGCTGCAAGAATTAGTGAATATGGAATGAAGCCGAAGGTAAGAGAGAGTGGAATAAAAGAGTGAGAAGAGAACGATCAAAGGTTGAATAGCAGGAAAATGAAACAAAGAGGGAGAGATAGGGGGCTTGGTTGGGGTTGTAATGAAAAATATGACATGAGTGAGATGGTGAATGACCAAAATACTCATTTGTAGACAATGAAATCCGTATAGTAAATAAATTGTATTCTCTACAAAAAAAATTGTGTTATAATTAATTACAATTTTTTTAAATCAAAATTAATTGAAGCAAATAATTACACTGACTATTCACATGTGATTTAATCATATGCTATATTATATATTTTGTAAAACATCTTTGTAAACTATATTTTTTGTATAATTACTCGGTATGTCGTTACTGTTATTTATCATTATTTTTAGGCCCTTTTTTGATGGAACTCTCGATAATGCAACATATAATTGTCCGTGACTAAATACTGGTTCAGCCAAATATATTCCAACTTGGTTAAGCGACTGACCCTGACTTTTATTGATTGTCATTGCATAACAGGCTCTGACAGAAAACTGTCGTCTCTTGAGTGTAAATGGCCATTTAGTTTCATTTGGAATTAGTACAATCCTTGGAATGTAAACCTTATTCCCGATATTAGTCCCTGTCAATATTTTTGCTTCTATTATTTTTTCAAACAAATTTGTTACAATTAATCGTGTTCCATTGCACAAACCTTGTATTTGATTTATATTTCAAGCAACCCTAGTCAGGCAAACGGTATGTTAATTCCAAGCAACAAAGAGTAAATTTTGAACAATGCATGCCTAAGCATAATAGGGATCACTAATAAGAATCACTACTGGAGTTCAGTAGGATCACTCATACAATGCTAGTACTACTGGAATTTAATAGGGATCACTAAAACCAATTATTAAAGTGCCCAAAAATTATACGAAGACTTGTGAACTCACTTTTCATTACATCATTTGATCAACAGTTTGGTTTTATAACTTAAAAATGACATCAAAAGATATGTGAAAACAACCATATTGTACTCTTAAAAATAATTCTCAAGATTACCCAATATATCAATGAAAGAAAATCAATATCAAATTAAGCACTCAAATCATAAAATAGCATAATCAAATGAAACGCATAATCTATAGATAAATTCCATTTTAATAAGTTTCCTATTAATCCTATTTTACCTTCAGTCTTTGGTGCTCAGCTTTCTTCTTTTAATTAGTAGTAGAGATCTGAAAATGACGTCAAAAAATAAATACGTGAAAATTCAATTAAACTGTACTTTCGCAGTAGAACCTATAATAATGATAGACACTAAAAATAACCCAATTGTCCCTTCCCTGATTTTTCATGACGGCAAAAAGGAGGAGCAAAAACTCATATCAATCCAATACCCCTAAACTATGAACTTTCACAGTAGAACCTACAATAATGATAGACATTAAAAGTAACCAAATTGTCCCTTTCCTGATTTTTCTTAACGGCAAAAAGGAGAGCAAAAACTCATATCAATCCAATACCCCTAAACTATGAAAGCTTTCATCTTTAAACCCAGATTTACAACACCAAACAATGAGAGTCTAAAATTTTAAACTTACAGATGATAATGGTACACAAAAGTAACCAACTTGTCCCTTCCCATATACGTTTTCTCAACTGCGAAAATGACTGATACTGATTGAGCAAAAACTCATATCAATCTAATACCCCTAAACTATAAAAGCTTTCATCTTTAAACCCAGTTTTATAACACTAAACAATGAAAGCCTCAAACTTTAAACTACAGAGCAACATTACTCATATCACCAAATTGAAAACCCAAATCCATCGATAAACATATTGGCCTACCCACCTATACCAATATCAAATCCCAGTCTAAGAGAGATACATATACCACAAACAACAATTTTAGATAACTTAGCTAAAACTCGTATCAATACAATACATTCTTGGGCAAGCTACATCAGGGAAAAGCTACATTCGTGTATACGACATTGTGCAAAGGAGTTTCTCATGAAGGTATTGAGCATTCAATAAGTAAGGACATCATTTTATGTTTGCTCTGTACAAATGGACTATATATATTTCTACTGTTTATGAGTAGAAATACCATTCTGAATGTAAACATAATTCGTGCTAATACTACCATAATCATGTTATATTTCCCTAAATTAGGTCTCAGGTTTGTCAAAAAATAATACTTGAGAATGACAATGTATAAATTCATCTTAAGCTGAGAATGAAACATCAATATCATATCACTCGAACATCATAGCCCAATTAGATTGAAATTGACAATTAGATTGAACAAACCCCAAATATAAAGCAGAAGAAAAATATATCAATCGACGAAGAACAATAGTATCAGATTGAGAGAATTGCAATTTATAAATCAAAACAAATATTCATAGAGAGAGAGAGAGCTGACTGATTAGCTGAGCCAACGGGAAGAGAAGAGAGAATGGCGGAGATGGGAGCGAGCAATGTCGGTAGTGTGAGAGAGAGATTGAAAATAGGTAGCGTTTCTGAGATTGTGTGACTACTGATGCCTGTTGCATGATGAAAAGAAACAAATCGAATACATAAATACAGCAACCTAACAATTTATCCAATTCCTGTGTAAGCTCCCCATGGCTTTTATTTCAAAAAAAAATATTTATGGCTTTAGCAACCTATTCACTTCTGTTTGATACAGCCAATTTTAAAATCCAAATCAAATGGAAACACTAAAAAATTTACAACTAAATTCAATGAAAATTAAAATTCCGTGTCAAATGAAAAACTAACTTTAGCAACTTACTGTGCAATCAATAGATACCAAGAAATTATTGAAGCCAATCAATTATAAGCAACTAAAGAATGACAAATTATAAATAAAAACTAATTCTTATATATTCACGTTACTCTGTGTTAATATGACAGAGTAGTATTTGATGGAATTGATGAGTATATTTGAGTTAATTGTTACTCATTCTATAAATCCTATCATAGCTTTCAAACCATGCAGATGCACAGGTATTCAAACGACTGATATCCTATGTATATTTGAGATCCCTAGCCCTTGGAAGTATCTTTCCACCACAATAAAAGAATACAATACACGGTTCATAAATTAAGACGAATTTTAACAAATAACAAATCAGATCGAAACCTCTATGAACATGATTCAAAACGAAAGATCGTAGAGAGGGGCTGACCAGATTCAAATTTGAGATCTAAAGGATTTGGCACTAAGCTCTTTCAATGTCTGCTCATCATAAGAGTACATAACTTAATGAATCAACAAACACAACTACATGAAGGAAAACCAAGATGTGGCAAAAGAGCTCTTACCTATTCCTCATCTTTCTTCTTCTGAAGCTTAGTCAAATCATCCTGCAGAGAAGAATATTAAAACTCTATTCTTGCAAGATACAATAAAAGTAAACTTATATAACGCAGCAAGGGGAAGAAACAGCAACATTTCAAGCTATATGCCTAATGTGACTTATATTAGCATTTGCTACTAAAGAACAAAACATATTCAACTTAAACATTTACTTTAGTAGGACATTCCTATTACCAATATCCTGCAGCGCATATTATGGGCATCTGCTAGTCAGAAACAAAAAATTGATAGTGTTTCATGTCAGACACTGAAAACATAAACAATATATCCACAGAAGTCTAACATTACCAACCTGTCCAAATAGAAAATGTATGAAGTGCATGTTATCTTCATATACAGTTTACACATTCAACACAACAATGCACTTGATTAGATCCTAAATCACTAACATTGATAAAACTGAAATGGAAATGCTGTAACAAACATCACCGACACCTTTCTAGCACGTTTGATTAGCAAATACAGTGGGAAGAGTGGTTGAATGTAACACACTAACAGGGTTTTCCTTTGTGAATTGGGTCAGCAAGATTGATTAGAAAGTTGGAGGAATTGAACTTCATGATTTGCTACCCACGTCTGAGTTGGGTCTCGAAGCTTTGATGCAAATATCCAAGGCTATTTGGGTTTTAGGGGGTTTTGCTGAAGCTTAATTTATGTAAAAGCTAAGAAATTGAGTTCAGTTTGTAATATTACTGACGAGGGTGTAAAATCAAAGAATGATGATGGAAATGTTTTCTCGCTATGAGGATCCTGGAGTCAATTAACTAATGGATTCTTCAACCGTGGCTATGCTAGAGTAATTAACTTTTTACTGTGTGATCAACGAAGATGACTCTGGTGTGTATATATATGCTGTATGCATGCGGTCTCTGTATTTTTTCGGCTCATGTGTTCATCTGCTTGGCTTAATTACTAGCAATGATGAAAGTTTCCCCACAACTTGATGTTTGGACTTGGTAATAAATTGTTATAAAATTGAATGTGCAAGTGTTTCAGGTAGCATTTTTCTCGAAGTAATTCAGGTGAGTTTGCTTTAATTGTTCCTCAATCATTGAACCACAAGGACGAGGGGTTCATGATTTGAAAAGGGTAAAGAATGATACTGGTATTTGTTTTGAAGAAGAACAGTAGGGATTGCCAAACCATTATGCTAAGGCTATGTTGATAAAAATTATGTTCGCTGCTCGAACTTGAAAGTGAATAAATTTTATCTTTCTGGCTTTGTTTGTGTGGTATTCTCATACATGTGTTGTTTGTGTATATAGCTCTCTCATCTTTATACATTGTGATGAGTGGTGAGAGGAGAGTGATGACATGGTGTGAGAGAGTTCTAGCGAGGTTGTGGTAGAGATTGGAGCAGTTCGGATTTGAGTTGTTTCATATAGTTAAGTGTCTGTTTGAACTGTTTTGCTATCAAAGTCTTTGGGAGCTTTTAATTTTCTGTGCGAATGAAGATATGTAGCAACAATTTTGATTTTTGTTGTCATTTACTTTCATTTGAAGTGCCAGGAATTTTAGGCAATGCTGATAGTTTTAATTTTGTAGGCATTGTGGCAGATATTATTTATTGAAATGGCTGTGAGCCAATGACTTTTACGTTTGCTGTTTTGTTCTTAAGAAATCCTGTGATTCAAAAGTTCTTATTTGTAGCTAGCTACCCTTTCATTTTTCATTTCTTGCCAAAAACAATAAGAATCATTTCTCAAAAGGACCCAGAAACTGCATATGAACAAAGAAGTAGGAAATAAAGCCTTCAGCTTCAACTGTAGTTGATGAAAAGAGACTTGCCAAAGGGTTTTGAGTCCAGAGAGAAACTCACAAAGACTTCCTTTGAATTTAGGCAGTTTGGTTCACAAGCACAAAGCTCATTAACATGTATAGTTTGCTTTGGCAATGGTTGCTGCTCTGCACATCTATATCTTTCCATTTATATACGCAATTCATTGAGGAGGCCTGAGATAAAGGATTCTATTATCTCTTAATCGTGGTGTGGTTGCTTTATATTTCAGGCCGTTGACTAACCATAGTTAGCCTTATTTTTCATCAGGTTCTGCTAAACTGTGTGTTGACGATTCTTCCCACTTCCGAGACTAGCTCTGTGTTGACCCCTGCGCCTACTGTCATCACTGTTGCACCGTCCAGGTCTGATATTACAACCTCGTTCTGATCTTATTTCTCGCTGCACTCTCTCTGTTTTATACCTCTGCAGCTGCTCTCTGCCTTTTCATTTCATTTCAACTCCAAATCTGATTAGTCCCTCTACAATCTTTTGTTTTTCTTTTCCAGCATTCGATTGATATTTGACTGAGTTGTTGAATTGAATTTACAAAACCCATTAACATGATTGGTAATGTGTTTCGACCAAATCAAATCAATTTAGGAAGAGTGGTTTATTGGTATAAATGATTGAGGTATATATAATAATATAAACAAGTGTTAGTTGATTGGTACATATCGGTATTAATTTTATGCATTTGAATTTGATTTGGACAACATCTAAGCCTGTTTCTTTGGGCTTTATTGTATAATTTGATGGATTGATTTATTTGTTAGGTTTTTGGCATCTTGGTGTACTGCCTTTGAGTTTATGGATTTGGATATTGTTGATTGTTTCTGGGTACTATTGATTTGGGTACTAAGTGATTGGATTGGTACTTGATATTGTTGATGTGGTTAAGACTTTGCTTCAATTCTTAGACCCTTTGTCTATTTTGAGCTATAAGAAGTGTCATTCTTTTCATGTTATTTCTGTTTTTATTCTATCATATAGTAATGGTGAGACATTGTTCCTCATCGGAAATGTTGTCCTAATACTTAGATGAGGTATATATGATGTGCGAGCAGAAAATCTTTAACTTTTGAGGGATAATGGATGTGTTGTTAAGGTTCACATAGGTTGAATTGGATTATGATATATGCTATATATGAAGTGACTGTAATTGAATTTTTCTTTTCCTTTTCTGTAGTTTGATGACAATTGGTTTAATTTTCCAGGTTACGTCGTTGTTGATTTTTGATCAGTCTCTCTTCATTACTATAGTAAGGTTTCTCTATATCTCAGTCTTCATCTTGGGTTGAATACATGACAGTATACTATATGCAACTAACCGAGAACTTCAACATCTAAAGTGATATTGCTATGTGTGTTTCTGTATGTCTCAAAAGTCTTTCGCTTTCTCTGTATGTGTTTGCAGTGAATGTTGCCATCTTTTTTGCGATATGCTATTTCGTCAATGTCATTTGCTATTTTGAACAACTTATTTTATTAAGTCTAATTTGCAGTTCTTAATTATTATGTGTTCTTTGGAATTAAATTTGATGAATTGTGGTATTTTTATTTAATCTGAGATACCAAGCTTTAGACACTTTTTGTTAAATGATCGACATGTAGTTTAGATGGATTGAATTATTTAGATGTGTTATGCTTTTGTGTGTTGTATTGATGTATGCATCCATTGTAATTTGCAGTCATGCGTTGCGTTTATAGTTTTCACATCTTTTTCTCCTTTTATATTTTTGATTGTATGTTATTAGAGTTTGTGTGTTGTTTGAATGGTTTTAGAGGATAAAATAGTGTTGCATTCGCTGCAATCAATACGTGGGACAACATTTTGTGATCATGGCTATGGATTTATTGATAGAGTTATTCTTATGCGGCAATTATGAGATTGATGTCTGATTAACAAATACATGGTCATATCATACATTTATGATTCTTCAATATCTAAAATCTAATCAGCCACTATTTTTTTTGAAAATAAATAAAAAAGGTAATTCAATTGAAAATAAAATGTATATATAATCACATATAGTGCTAATTAGGATTAACTATACTAACCAATACGCTTTTAAGATATGTTAATAGCAATTAATATTTCACAATTAGTTCTAATTGGATGGATGAAGCCGATTAGAGTGGAATACAAAAAATAGTTTTCTACTCCTTAGGATGGTGAGAGGTGTGATTGTTTATTTGTCTTCTCTATTTGAATATACTGACGATGGTGAGAGGTGTGATTGTTTATTGGTCTTCTCTATTTGAATATACTGACAAATCTTTCCTTTTCCTGCATTTTAGAATATATTGATGATGCTGTTTGTTGGTAATTAAAACCATAGTTATTTTGTGACACTTATATTTTTTTTTTGTTCTTATTGTGCATGTTTTTCTATTTATATTTTTATATTCAATAAAACTCTCATGGTAAAACTCATATTCTCAAACAACTGTTTTTTTTTCCTCATGTTTAGCTACGGGTCGGAAGAGAAATGTGTGCATTGATGCAGCCGTGACAACATCTGGTAGTTTGTTTCATATTATGTTATTTTTTGTACTGTCTGTCTATATTTGTGTATCTTTTTCATGCCTAAGTACATGGTTAATTACTGACCTTAATTGTTTTGTTGTAAACATGTTATGTAGAAAATGATCGAAGCATGATATATTCAAGTAGAAGACGGGTTTTTTCCCAACCTTTGTGCAACGATTCTTTGTTAGAGACATAAACACAGAAAAGTGAGGATAGTTTATATTTCCAACAATATATTGTCTGTATTGTGGTATTAACTAAGTTTATTTTTTTTCCTTTCATCTTTCTGTTTCAATTATTGCATACAAGCGTATATAACCCTTTATTTATGAACCTTTTGTAGGGACAACGACAAACAACATCAATGATAATAGATCTCGACGAAACTATTGCAGGTGATGAAATATTAGTCCATTTTTTTTCTTCCAATTTTTAAAATTTGGATTACTGAATGGAATTCTGATTAATTTTTTAGATATGATGCGTAAGAGGAAATATGCATTGACATAGGAATGAAGTCAAATCAAACAGAACCTTCTTCCTCTGAGAGGTTTATCTCATCTGTTGGCACTTCTCAACAATGTCTACCTTCTGATCAGTTAATGACTCATGCCCACCAGAATAATGATAATGAAATGCATGAGAATAGTGATGAAGAAGATGTTCCTAGAATTGTATCAGGTGCTGCTTGCTTTTTTGTCTTCTTTGATAAGAATGTTGCATTTGTATCCTGTATTCATATCCCTAAGCTCAGTCATTTTTTCGATGGATCACGGATGAATTGTTTTTTATATAATTGTCAATTGATTGCCTTTAAAAAAACTAATATTTCCCTCATTATTTATTGATAAATTTAATCTTATTTATGTGTCACAAATTATAGGTGTTCGTTTTGGAATTTTTGGGCAAGCATCGTACCAACAGAGTCGAGTAGGTCAAAAGAAAATTTTATATCTATTATCCAACACGCAATATTTGTTGACAATTATTACTAACCATGCATTATCTAATTTATATTACTATGATTCATCTTGCAGATGTTATTGTTGATTATGAGGATTGTGGCGATGATGATTATACATGTAATTATTGCGGCGCTCATTTTTGGATTAATGAAGCATTACAAAGAAAACAAAATGGTCAACCAATATATACTCATTGTTGTGAAAAAGGCCGTGTTCAACTTCCAATATCACATCCAACACCTCATTTTCTCGATGAATTATTGAATCCTATTAATGGTAGAAAGAGTGTGTTGTTTCGTGATAATATTCGAGTGTATAATTCTATGTTTTCTTTTACATCTATGGGAGCTAAAATTGAATATGACATAAACAGTGGAAGAGGTCCTTATGTTTTTAAAATATGTGGTCAAGTACATCATTTAATGGGTTCTGTTTTACCATTAGAAGGACAATCTCCTAAATATGCTCAATTATATGTATATGACACGCAAAATGAAATTAGAAATCGTGTTGCTGCTATTGATCCAAATAATTCAAATAATAAAATTGATGTTGATATCGTAAAGGGATTAGTAGAATTATTAGATGGATGTAATGAATTGACAAAAGAGTATCGCTTTGTGAGAGATGTTTTTGAGAATTCTTTATTGCCAAATTTTAATATGACTGTACTTGATCGCGAAAAGAATGACAGCAAACAATATGAATTACCTTCTGATGGTGAAATTGGTGGATTAATTGTGGGTGACATAGGTGAATTTAATTCTAATAGAGATATAATTATTCGATCTAATGAAGGATCTCTTAAGCGTATCTCCAAAATTCATCCAGAACTTATGTCATTACAATATCCGCTTCTTTTTCCATATGGAGATGATGGATTTAAAATTAAAATGAAATTAAGATCAATGCCGGGTGATGTTGATAACAGCGATAGAAAATTAACCATGAACAAATTTGAGTGTTATCAAATTCATGATAGGCTAAATCAATCAAGCACTTTGTTAAAAGGCGGAAGATTATTTCAGCAATACTTAGTTGATGCATATGCAACTGTTAAAGAAAATCATTTGGAATATATCATACATCACCAACCAGAAATGAGATCTGAAACAGTAAATAATTTATCTACATTTAACTCTGAAGGAATTGCTCGAGGCTATGATGTTGGAAACATATTTTTTCTCCCTGCTACTCACACAGGTAGTCCAAGAGATATGGTTAATAATTATCAAGATGATATGACAATTTGCAGAGAATATGGGAATCCAGATTTGTTTATCACTTTCACATGCAATGTCAAATGACCAGAAATTTTGAGATATTTTGAAAAAAAACCTGGATATAAGGCTGAAGATTGTCCGGATATTATTTGTCGAATTTTTAAAATAAAGGTGGATGATATAATTGCCTATATGAAAAGTGGAGTGCCTTTTAGAGAAGTCCATGCTCATGTATATACAATTGAATTCCAAAAAAGAGGGTTGCCACATGCTCATCTACTATTTTGGCTAAAAAATGAATACAAATGTCATACAGCAAATGATGTGGATTCCATTATTTCAGCAGAAATACCTGATAAAAATACTAATCCAAGATTATTTGAAATAGTCAGCCAATTCATGATTCATGGTCCTTGCGGTCAACTTACTCCATTTTCACCGTGTATGAGAGACAAATCATGTACTAAACATTTTCCAAAGCCATTTATAAACAACATAATTTTTCAAACAACTAACTCTCCTCAGTATAGACGTCGTGATATTGATTCACATTTTGTCATAAAAAAAGGAGTTGAAATTGGAAATAATTTTGTTGTACCATATAATAGTAATTTGTTATTAAGATATAATGCTCATATAAATGTTGAATCATGTTCTCAATCAATGTTAATAAAATATTTGTTCAAATATATAAACAAAGGACCTGATAGAGCACGCATATTGATTCATGACAGTGTAAATGATGAAATTCAAAATTATCTTAATTGTCGATATTTAACTCCTCATGAGTCTGTGTGGCGTCTGTTTGAATTTTCTATTCATTCTAGGTTTCCTGCTGTTCAATATTTGAAAATTCATTTGCCTAATGAAAAACTGTTTGTTTTCATGGATCTAATTCTATTGAGAATGTCTTACAAAATCCATGTATAGGAATTACAATGTTGACTGCTTGGTTCGTTGCAAACATGACTTATAAAAAGGCAAGAAAATTAACATATGTTCAATTTCCCACTAAATTTGTTTGGAATGATAATCAAAAATTATGGACTCCAAGAAAACGATATCATGTTCTTGGTATAATAGCACATGTGCCACCAAATGCTGGCGAATTGTATTATCTTAGAATACTTTTGAATGTTCAAAAAAGATGTACTGGTTTTGAAACAATTAGAACAGTCAATGGCAAAGTATATTTTACTTATCAAGAATCATGCCAAGCTTTGGGATTATTAGGTGATGATAAAGAATGGATTGAAGCATTGTTAGAATCTACTTTTACTGCAACTTCTGCTCAAATTCGTTATTTATTTGTTACAATTATTTTGTTTTGTAATGTCTCAAATCCAAAAGTTTTGTTTGATACATATTGGATTAATATGTCTGATGATATATTGCACAGAATAAAATTAAATTTTGGCATGCAAAATATCATCGTCCCTAATGATGATTTGAAGAATGTTGTTTTACATGAAATTGAAAAGTTATTTAACATGTCATCAAGTAGTTTAAAAAAATCATCAATTGTCAATGCCAATAACACAACAAATACATGAACTTGATAATAGGCTTATTAGAGAAGAACTAAATTTTCATTGTGAAGCATTAAAATTGCAACATTCCAACTTGATCACTAAATTGAACACTAATCAAAAAATTATATATGATCAAGTTATCAGTGCTGTAGAAGAAAAAAAATCAAGATCGTTCTTTGTCCATGGCTGTGGAGGTACAGGGAAAACTTTTTTGTGGAATACCATAATTTCAAGATTATGGTCTGAAGGAAAAATTGTTTTAGCTGTTGCATCATCGGGTATTGCCTCATTATTACTTCCGATGGGCAGAACAGCTCATTCACGTTTTGCAATAAAACCGATTATAGATAAAGATTCAAGCTGTAATATAAATAAAAGAACCAATCTTTCTGATTTAATTAAAAAAGCTGAGTTGATAATTTGGGATGAAGCTCCTATGTGTAATAAGTGGTGTATTGAATCAGTGGATAGAACACTTCGCGATATTTTGTCAAAAAAAGAAGAACTGTTTGGAGGGAAAACAATTTTATTTGGCGGAGATTTTAGACAAACATTGCCAGTAATACAAGGCGGCAGCAAAGAACAGGTCATTCAACAATCATTCAATAATTCATACCTGTGGCCTAAAATTACAGTTTTTCATCTTACTGAAAATATGAGATTATCAACCAGTGCTTTAAACAATGTAGAAAATGATGAAAATAAACAATTCGCTGAATGGATGTTACAAATAGGAGAAGGTCGATTAGAATCAAAATTGCCTACAGTTGATCTAGATGTCAGTTGGATTGATATACCAAAAGAACTACTCATCGATTGTACAATTGATCCTATCAAATCTATTTTTGAAGCAATATATCCTAATTTTTTAAACAAATATAATGATATTAACTATCTAAAAGAACGTGCCATAGTCACCCCAAAAAATTTGGTTGTTCAAGAAATAAACAATTATGCAATTCAATTATTGCCTGGTAAAAAAAAAACATATTTTAGTTCAGATTCAATTTCATACAATTCAGGTAATAATGACAATATCAATCTTTTATATCCTATGGAATTTTTGAACAAACTCGAATTTAATGGATTACCAACCCACGAACTTATTTTGAAAATTGGCATGCCGATCATGTTATTAAGAAATTTAGATCAACTGCGTGGCTTATGCAATGGCACAAGATTAATCGTGACAAAATTATTTGAGAGATTGATTGAAGCAAAAATACTTACAGGAAATAACGCAGGCCAAACAGTTCATATTCCAAGAATTGTGTTATATGCTACCGAAACTAAGTGGCCATTTATATTTAAGAGACGTCAATTTCCCGTCCGACTGTGTTATGCAATGACAATAAACAAAAGTCAAGGTCAATCATTGAATCAAGTTGGAATATTTTTGTCGGAACCAGTTTTTACCCATGGACAATTATATGTGGCGATATCAAGGGTGACATCAAAGAAAGGACTTCATTTTTTTATAAATAACAATAACAACATTCCAAATAATTTTACAAAAAATATTGTCTATAAAGATGTATTAAAAGGTGTATAATTGTTCCATAATTTTTCTTATAATCTATACACTTTTAAAAACTATAACTAAAAATTGGGCTAAATATATATTTTTGCTTATTATTTTATAAACATCGAATTATAATAGACAGAATCAATCTCACTTAAATATCCCTCTATTGTATCCATCGATTGATTTCTCAACATTTTTTGTAATTAAAAATATGATATTTGATATCCATTTTTATATATTACACATCTATAAATATATTCTATTAACTTCTTTTGCTCCATCATAACAGTGTAATCTGTTTTTTTTTTGTTTTTTTTCCCTCTTTCCCTTTTCGTGGCTTTCTCCATTTTCTCTATGACAAAAAAATATTGTTTCGTATTATTTGTTGATAAATTTGTTACTCTCTTTCTAAATTTTATTTCTATATTAAAAAATTTAATCTTTTCTGCAATGTATATATTGTACAGAAATATTACATATATATTCACTATAACCTAATATTGGCCTCCAACCAAATTAATAAAGAATTACTGGGGAAAAAAATTTGTTTCATTTTTTGGGTTAACCCAAAATTTGGGTTTCGTCTCTCACTCACTGTTCTTGAGACGGGATGTATCCCTCTTCTGCCAATTTCACCAACCGCACATGCACTATCGATCATCCAACCTTATCTCCATCAAACGATCGTCGCCGGAATTCATTCTGTGGCAAACCAATTCAGTTGAATTGGTCAACTATGCAGTCCAAGCCCTCTATCCTTTGAACCAACCCAGTTCAATTCCAAACCAATTTCTCCTGTTCTTGACAGACCTGGTTCCCATTTCTCCTGTTGCTCACAGAACGTGCATCTCACCAAATCTCCACTAAAAAACCAACTAATCTCCAGCAAAAACAGGGAGAAACAGATGGCGTCTCCTCCAGTGACTTTTCTCTTCATTATAATTGCCACAGCACGCAGAAGTCTGCAACTGTGATTGGAAATCAAGAGCAGACAAAATATCCACAGCAAAAGGTATCGCAATTCGTCAAGATTTCAAGCTCAGTCCGGCGCTGTCAATAACAAAGGTCTTTGTGTTCATTGTTTCAATTTCACAATTTTCCTTCTCTTAATTTTGATTTGGGTGTCTGTTCTATGGATTGATATGCTTGAACAAATTTACTGTGTGTGCTTCGTCTGTGTGATCTATGGATTGATATGATGAACTGTGACTATCTATGTGTTGTTTGTCTATCTAATGGATGTAGTTTGTAGCTTAGTCAGTATTAAGTAGATTCAATAGCTTGGTAATTCTTTTGCAGGATTACTTATGGTTTTGGCATAAATATCTCAGTTCAGGAATTGGACAATCAGTGTAACAAAACCATGTACAAATCGATGTGTTTGAAACCGTGTTAACTTTTTTTTAGCTTTTCTGTTCTTCACAATTTGAAATTAAGGATTTAGGAGGATGCATTATTAAACTGTGTTCATAAACTGATTTAGGTTGGATTTGGATAATTGGCTTTCTTTAATCTGACCATTGCTATTTGTTTTGCTGTGAACTATATTTCTGAGTTCTTCTATGTTGGTATGTATCTGTAATGTTTGTTATATAATTTTACAATTCAGTTTCATCATTCATAATCATGCCACAGATCTTGACTAGCCTTTGTTGCTTCTTTTTCCACACTGTAAACCCCTGGAATCCCATTGCTTGATTTGATGTATAAATGGCATTTGGAAGTTTGTAGCATGCATTTTGTTGTTGTGTGTAGTGTATGTAACAGCAGAACTGGAAACATATTGTTCTAATATGATGGAATCCACTATCTCTTGGTGGATGAAGAGGTGAAATGCAATTTCATTTGCTATATACAATGAAATATAATTGCTGCTTTGTAACAGTTTTTGCTATCACCTTTACTTTTTCTTTCTAAGCTGATTTCTAAATTCTGCATATTTATTGTTTGGTTGTTGGCAGGGTTCATCAATCTATGCTATGATTGATGAATGTTATTATGGACACGTGCCCAAACTGATGACAGTGGGACAAATATATGACATTCACTGGTTTGGTTCAAAGAGAGATACTGCCAGGCAGAGAGTTTGCCAGCGTGATATCATCCTCACCTTCACTGCAAAAACTGAGTTCAATGAAGTGAAAGAAGAAATGGCCACACTTCCAAGATATGCTTTCAAATTCATTGAATTTACTCAGCTGCAGCGAGAGGCAGAACATCAAACCCTGCATACTGGTAAGTTGGTAAATATATATACATATGTGTGTGCGTGTTGTCAGTATACGAAGTACATAACAAGATACTAACATTTTTGCTCCAACAACTGCAAGATCTGTACGGTTGCATCAAAGCAATGAAAGAACCGATAGAAGTCACAGTGAAGAACTCCAAAAGGAAGCAGATCAGAACTGATATTAAATTCATGTTTATAGGGTATGTTTTTCTACAGACTTTTGGCCATACGCTTTAATTCATATGCTGATCAAATATCTTTTTTACAATATAATTAATCCATGACCACTTCAATCAATTCATCTTTATTAGAAATATTGCTTTCACTGATGTTACACACTGAATGTACAGGAGAGAGGAAATAAAAATCACATTGTGGGGAGATGTAGTAGGATCATTTCCTATCCAAGAAATCAGTGAGTCTCCTGAACCTGTGCTCGCAGCCTTCACTGCAATGCGGATAACAAAGTATGAAGGTATTACAATTGACTTATGCATCGTCATTTATATTTGTGCTATCTGTTATTTGGAAATGTTGTGGGAATTCAGTGTTGTTTATAATCTGCAGCATAGAATTCATGTTGTTTCAGCTTAACACAGACAGTTTTACTGAAGGCAGATTAACCTAAGCATAGTTTTTTATGTTGTCTTAGGGTATGTGGGAGCATCCAGTACAAACCATACCTGCATTGTTCTCAATCCATAGATTGAGCAAACAGACAAATATAGAACTGAGTAAGTATCGTATAATATAATTGCTAATGATCATTCTGGAAACAGCCGTGCCAATTTCATTTGCATTGCAGTACTGTTTTCAATTTTTGCCATGTTTTCAAAGCTTCTTTGCCAATAATTTAAATCTCTTAGATGTCTATTAATCTGACTTGCAAATAGAATAAATAATTTTGGACGCAAGATTATTCTGCTGCCCCAATGGCTGCAGCTACTCTGTGTGCCTTTACAGAATAAATAACATTGAAATTGCAGTTGCTATAAATGCATTTCTGTGCCTCAATCATCTTCTGTGCTATGCAATTTCCCTGTTGAATTTGATGCCTTTTTATGAAGAAATGCCACCTGCTTGCCCTTTTACTGACAGCCTTCTTTTATGTCAGATTCTCAAGAACAAGTGACAAACTCAGTATCTTTGCTACACACTCAAAACTGACGCTATCGGGAGAAATCAATGAAACAGACATTAAGACTGTTGCTGAACTGAAAACTTTGGATCCCACAATACACGCGGTATGTCATCAGGCAACTTTCTCAGTCTGAGAATCTACAGATTCCCAACTTTAATTATGTGTGTTATCTTTGAATTGCTTCACCTTTCAAAAGTTGCTCAGTTTATAGAGCTATATGTGAAAACTGAAATCTCTACTACTTTGTTCTGTGGCAAGCTCTTAAAAGCAATTAGGATTTGTTATCTTCTTTTGGATTATGGTTCACTGTCAAGTCATGTGTCACCATAAGAATACTGTGTTTGCTTGAAATCTTTGAATTGATCTTATGCTAATAAATGCAAGGTCTGATAGCTCTGATCCTTCGTACGAATAACTATTATTGGTGGTTTTCTATTAGTTTCCCAAATCAATTCCAATGTGTTTAATTTGATATGTTTGTATTTTCTGCATTACACTTCGTCTATGTGTTATCCTTCTTATGTGCAAGGTATTATCTCATATATGCTTAATTGTTGTGTGTGTCCAAATTCAGCCACTGTTGTGCTATAATTCACATCAATAAATGTAACCATATGTACTGTAAATCAATCTTCATATAGTGAATCTTTATATACAATAATATTTCTGATCAGCCTGGTGTCTTTTTTCCCCCAGTCCAAATCAGTCTTCTGTTCGGCAGTTGTGGCAAGATTTTTTGCCGAAAAAGGATGGTGGTACAACTCTTGCTCCCATGACAAGTGTTACAAGGTTATGATCAAGAATGAAGAGCAGGAAGATGAATATTTCTGCCCTGTTCATGGACAGAATAAACCTAAACAAAGGTTGGTCTCCTCCTTCGCTACTCTGCACAGTTGCACCTGTTCCTATTTGATTTCCGCATTAATGTTACTTGCTCTGGCTTGCTAATATGCATATGTGACTATCATGCAGTTATAGGGCCGTCATGATTATTGAAGACGAATAAGACCAAGCAAGCATAACTCTTATGGGAAAAACAGCAGAGGAATTTTTTGATGCAACCTGTGAGGACTTGCTGAAAAAGAGATTCTACCCTACCGAATCAACCCTACCTCCTGAGATCAGCTGCAAGATCGGAAGAAAATTCTTATTTGAGATAAACGTCAACCAACATGGACAGTTTTACCTGAGGGGCAGCTGTGAAAATGATGTTGCCAACAAGAAAGCAGCCACGGAGAAACAGCTTCAGGATGCACGTCAACCCAAAGAACCCACCCTGGATACTCCTGAAAAAGGCTCTGGCTCAAAGAGAGCCACAAACAAGAGTGCTGCAATAAAACTATTCCTGGATGAAATCAACAAGGAGGGCAACCAGTAAGTACATTTTTGAAATACAATCTTTATGTGCTTTGCAACAATAATAACCATAAAATAACTGAAAATGCTTTATATTTTCAGGGACAACCGTGGCAGTAGTTCAACAACATGAGGACTACTAAAAAATTGACAGGTACATTACTTATACGCGCTACCTAATAATGTGAAATTTATGAGCCAGATGGATCAATCTTAAGCTTTTTTTTTCTTGATTTGTGATGTTGGTATGTTTTGCAATGTCAGTCTTGGGGTAAATACGATAAGGAATTGCCTTTTGCTGGAAATGAAGCTATTTTGCATAGGAAGTTTGTGGAGTATGCCAACTTCTTCAATTCCTTATTTTGCTTAGTTAAGTGGATATTAGTATATCTAAGTTTGTTATTTTAAATGCAGCCAATCAGCTAATGTTGTGATCAAGAATCTGATCTTGATCTGGACATTAGCTGTTTTGTATATTTGGTTATGTAATTAATTTCTCATGTTTGTATTAGTCTGTAATATGGATAATGAATGTACATTTTTGCGTTAAAATGATTTCCACCCGCGCCTCGCGTGCGGGGTTCCTCCTAGTTTTATATACTTATGGATCTAGTAGTTAGCAACTTCAGATTCTAGTTATAAAGTTGTTTTGTATCTGTACATATACCTAGCTTATCGCTCCACTTAGTGCGTACTTAACGGCTTAATTAGTTATAACTATATCTCACCGCTAACGTAACAGCATTCACCGGCAAGGTGGCTCCAACTTCAACGACCAGCCCAGCTCCCATATCGATAAGGATAACGCACACGCGCCGGACAAGGAGCCGGTCAAAGAACACTTCAGTAAAAGGATATGCACGCTGATCCCACATCGAAGAAATGGTAATAACCCAAGACTCAACCACCTATATATGCCGGTCAGCTCAACATTAATGGTACGCATTCAATACTCAATCTCGCCGTTATTCTACTAAATTCAAATCCCGTTTCTAACTTAAGCATCGGAGGGTTGAAGGCGGGTCACTCCCATCTCTCCTTAACCGTTGTCGATCTTAGCAACGGGAATGACCTAGGTGGGAGTAATCGTAAAGCGATATTGAAAGCAGCAGGAGCGATAGTGACAAGTATTCATGAATCGATAAAGCGACAGCGAGATCAAGTGAATGCCTAGCGACAATGACATCAATCCAAAGACAACATCAGCGATATAGTTATTATTGTTCCCATTATATCTAATCTTGTTGTTCAATATTCAATACCCACAACGATATCGAATATTAACATTGACGCCGTCTGTGGGAATTGAACATTGGAAATTGTTTTCCCAACCACGAAGCCTACAACGAGCGACGAGCATGGATACCAGCCTGACACTCGGTATGACACCCGACACCCGGCGAGAAATCCTTCACCAAACACCGGTTACGAATGAGCACATCGGAGAGCCCGAAT
Organism: Geum urbanum; assembly: GCA_946800695.1. NCBI lineage: Eukaryota > Viridiplantae > Streptophyta > Magnoliopsida > Rosales > Rosaceae > Geum > Geum urbanum. The sequence goes on along the minus strand of OX327008.1, from coordinate 53,079,604 downwards.
TTACCCAAAGGCCAGGGAAGCGGCACGTTACGCAAGACCGGGATGTCGCCGACAACATAGACAGGCGCATTAGCGACATGGAACACCGATACGAAATAGCCATGGAAAAGTGTCTCGAACTAGAAAGAGCCCGGAAATTTGAGCATCAGCGATACATACAATTCAAGAGAAGGTTAAGGGCAACAGAGCAGCGCCGACTCAATTCAGAGTCAACGGCCGACTCTGAATGTATGGAACCCCACGAGGTAGTCCGACAGCGGGAAATGGTCATCCTGTCACCACTACGACCTCATCATCTACAAGGAATTAGATCACCCCCGAGACCGGAAAGACTACAATAGAACCTCGAGTCGGAATTGAATAATGTTGCGCGCATCCCATCACTGCCCGTTTGGGCACAGCCACCACCACCCCCGCAACGCGAGATTGCCCCAGCAGCAAATCAGGCTGATGCAGGTATGGCGACAAGGATCGCCAGTCTCGAAGCAATGGTACTACAGTTATCACAACCCAAGGTGAGCTATCTGGATCGCACACTCCCAGCAGTACGTGTTTAACCATTTTCAACATATATTATGCGCCGAGGGCGACACCCACTGGCCAAGGTCAAGCTCGAGCGATACAAGGGAAAAACGAACCCCTCCCTCCACATCGACATCTTTGTTTCGGCGACAACCGGCAAAGGATACGATGACGCTACCAACTGTTACTTATTCATAGAAAGCCTCACCGGCGAGGCACTCAGCTAGCTCTTCAACTTACCTCCGAGATCCATAAATTCTTTTCCAGAACTTATTAGAGCTTTACTAAAGCGATACATAACGTCGGCTAATTGCTCGCTAACTTACAATCAACTGCAGGCTATTCGGAAGGAACCCTCAGAAGGACTATCCACGTTCATCTAACGATGGAACATCGCTATCGCCAATTGTCAGGGAATCACCGACGATTCGGTGTTTTGCGTGCTCAGGAATGCATTACAACCCGAATCGCTAACGTGGAAACTCAACGAGAACCCAGCAATCACATATGGTGATCTACTCGACCGAGTGACATCCTACGCCCAGTTGGAGTTGCAAACTTTCGGCTCCAACCCCACACTAACTTACAATCAACTGCAGGCTATTCGGAAGGAACCCTCAGAAGGACTATCCACGTTCATCTAACGATGGAACACCGCTATCGCCAATTGTCAGGGAATCACCGACGATTCGGTGTTTTGCGTGCTCAGGAATGCATTACAACCCGGATCGCTAACGTGGAAACTCAACGAGAACCCAGCAATCACATATGGTGACCTACTCGACCGAGTGACATCCCACACCCAGTTGGAGTTGCAAACTTTCGGCTCCAACCCCACACTGACACAGCAGGTAAACACATTTACTAACACCACAATAACCAATGTACAGTGCGCGCTTCCTGCACCAGAGCCTGTGCAAGTGACATCGCCTAAGTATAGAGCTGGATCCTACGATCAGGATCGTCAAAATTGGAAGCATAAAGGTCGAAGAGCGGGAGGAAATCAAAGATATCATAACGACAGCAACAACTACAACGGAAAGCGACCGGGAGACGAAAAGAACGACCGACCCCACAACAACATAGCACTGCTACCACAACCAATCTTCAGCATGTTAAACGCTAAATATACCGACATCCTGGCAGCTCACCCAGAATTATTCACATTACCAAAGAAGTCGTATCGGGCAACAGAGTATAGAAACACAAGAAAGTGGTGTAACTTCCATCAAAACGAATCACATGATACAGAGAAATGCCAAGGCGTGAAGAAGGCAGTAGAGGTGCAAATGGAAAAAGGAAACATGTCGGAGTTCAAGGCGGGAAGCAACAACCCAACAATGATGGTAGTAGCAAACATTGGAAGCATCGGGAGGATCAATGCCATCACGGACGGTAAGTCAAGGATAGAACGAAGAAACAAGCGGGAAGTATGTAGCATACGACAAGGACCGACAAAAGCATCCAGGACCGTGTGGGGATCCATCACGTTCTATGAATCCGAGGAGCAGAATCAGCCCCCGGTGTCCTAAGACTATCCTTACCTGGTCGACGCCATCATCGATCTGTGCAGCGTCGGGAGATGTCTCATAGACACGGGTGTGACGACCCGAACCAGAATCAGTACAGTAATCAGCGGAAACCACGAGTTAGCGCGTAATCGCGGTTTATCGATAATTGTGTGGTTTGCCTGTTTTGATCACGACTATGTTATTGGCCGAGAATTTGAGTTGAGTCTCTTCTCGAGAGTTGTTGATCACGTGATTTCGAGTTCGTGGGTGGTTCCAGAACATTTTTCCGATGACCGTGGAATAAAATATGATTATTTGATGTTTCGGGTTATCGACGAGTTTATCCGTTCGTTTCGTGTTTATCCGATTCGCGATGGTTATCCGTTTCGGATCGTCGATCGTCCCGAGGCCCGAGTATAAATATCGAAAATAGTCAAAAAATTGTCGAAAACACTGTTTGGACGTTGACCAAGCGTTGACTTTCCATTTCGGGCGTTGACCGTGTTGACCGAGGAGGGAAACTTTCCCGTTTGGTTTCTCGCCGGCGACTTTCCGTTTCCGGCCACCTCCGGCCGAGATTTTGGTATGAATAGCTTCCTCTCATGATTTCCTATTGATTTGCAATTGGTTTGGGTTGATTTGATGAGGTATTGAATGAGAACGAATCGGGTTTGTTTCCCAGATTTCGCCGGTGATGGGGGGTGGTCCTCCGGCGAGCCACGGTGGCGGGGGTGAGGGGGTTTCGACTCCCCTTGCTGCCGTGGTGCTTCCTAGGTAGTTTGATTTGGACGGGGAGGTGTTTTCCGGCGAACCCGAGGTGGTTGCCGGAGGAGAATTTCCGTTCGGTTCGAGCTTGATTTGGAGGGGTTCCGGTGAGTTTTGGACTTTGTGGTAGTTGTGAAAAATGTTGGGCTCGAGGGGGAGCAATTATCTAGAAATTTTGGCCGGGATCGGTCACCGTTGACGGCGCGCCGCGGCGGCGGCGGTCAACGGCAGAGCTCCGGCGACCCGTTGACTTTTTGGAATTTAGTGATTTTAATGTCGTTTTTCTCATAATCGCGCCCCGATCATCGCCTTGAGGTTTTCGACTTGATTTGGGTAACGGATTTTCAGTCGAGGGTTTGATGTGGGATTTCGGGTGTTTCAGCGATTACGGTGTACCACGTTATGTGTTTCCGGGAACGGTTGGTTTCCGAGGTGTGGTACAGGGTTATGGATTTTGATTTTGACCAGATATATTTTATGATAATTCAGGTGATCGAGATCGTGCTTTGGGCGAAGGATCTTCTGCCGGATCTCGTGATTAGCGCGAGTGCGCGCTTTGCTAGTTTGTGAGTGGACATTTCTTTTCACAGATTGATTGCGAGTCTTTTATATATGTTTTACGAGCATCAGCATGCAGTTATGATCAGGAGTTATATGAGCATGTGTTTTACGATTATGCACTTATATTATGCTTCATGCATTTGCATCGAACTATTTATGATTTGGTTTACACAGAGTACAGTTTCAGTTCATGTTGTTGTATCGATACACTTGCATCCCGGCTGATCCCCGAGGGTGCCTACCAGGGGGAACTGTACCTTGTGCCGATGTATTTCCGGGTGGGTACAGATTTCTGTTTCTTGTGCCGATGTATTTCCGGGTGGAAACAGATACCCTGACCTGAGGCCTTTCTGGCTAGAATCATGTGTGGGTTTGGGATCCCGTGATTCAGACTGTACTAGCACGGATGTGTCCATGAGTGACCCCGTGAGATTTTCCATGCATGCTCTGTATGCGAGTTGGAGTCAGCGTCTCCTCACGTACCATTTGTTTTTATGCATTTAGACTCGCATATGTTTTTATAACATATATTATTCGGAGAAAAACATTTATTTTTGTCCACTCACTCTAACAGTTTATATGTCTTTCCCCTGGGCTTTTCGGTTTCCGTGCCCAGTTTGCAGTTCAGTTCTGGTATTGTACGTCGCAGTTGGAGGCCTAGTTACTCGAGCTACCTGTGCTTTCCAGTAGGTTTCTTGTTTCACCTACTGATGTATATTTTGTATATATGGATACTAGAGGTCGCTCTGATACGTGTTTTATACAGATTTTCCCAGTTTTACTATATATTACAATTATGTTTACTGTATATTGTTATTGAGTTGTTGTTGAGAAATCCGGATGGGATTGGTGCCCACAGTTTGGCTTTTGTGGCATAGGTTGAAGTGTATTTTCCGGGTGCAGGTTAAGGGCAATTCCGCGTAGTAGCGTTACTCTGCCGAAATTTTAATGGTTTTTGTTGATTCGTGTTTTCAGAAGGGGTTCGATTCCGGTTTAGGAAACTAAATCGGGGTTGGGTCCTTTCAGCTTGGTATCAGAGCATTAGGTTATCAGATTCTGTAGACTCTTGTAGTTGTGACGCTTAGGGTATTTGAGTTTGTACAGCATGACTGGAGCGATGACCCGACTGGCCAGCGGTACTCATCAATGCTTCGGGTGTTGTGTGTTCTCAAATATCTGAGGTCTCATGATTGCGTTCCTTCTGCTTGTACATAATGCTTATCTTGTATCAGTAGGATGCCTCCTCGACGTGGTTCCCGTGTTAATACGGATGTGGATCCTGATGAGGATCGTCGGACGCGTGACTTGCTTATGCGAGCATTGCGTATTGATGAGCATTTTGACCCTGTGGTCAAGGCTCGTACTGCTGGAGCGACTGTCTTTTCGGGTTCAGCTGACCCAGAGATGTGTGAGGCATGGGTGGTTCAGGTTGAACGCGTATGTGAGCGTTTTCATTTTACCCCTGAGAAGATGACAGTGGCAGCAGTTGGATTACTTGAGTCAGATGCATACTTCTGGTGGGTTAGCACCGATAGAGTTCTGATTGATACTCCGTGGACTTTGTTCCGAGATTTGTTTATGCGGAGATACTTCAACCAGGCTACCCAGCAGCGTATGTATGAGGAGTTCACGAATCTGAGGCAGGGCAGTTTGTCTGTGCTTGAGTATCGGGACAGATTTACCCGCTTATCTCGATTTGCGCGTGATATGGTGGCTTCAGAGGAAGCCAAGTGCCGCAGATTTGAGCTGGGTTTGAACTTGAACATCAAGAGGACTCTGACTACAATGCCTCGGAACAACTTTGATGAGTTTGTCAGTGCTGCACTCCGAGGTGAGGATATCGAGAGAGAGAGAGAGAGAGGCAGATGAGATATCAGCCTTGACGATTTGAGGAGGGCGGACCAAGTCAGGGGCCTTCAAAGAGGCAGAGTTCTGATACTTCCGGTTCGGCTTCATCCTCGGGCAGTGGACCATATCGGCCACCAGCTAGTGCATCGAGACAGAGGCAGAGGTGGAGGAGAGATCAGCCGCAGCAACCACATGTTAGTGGAGGTTCTAGCGGCTCTAGTTATCCTCGGTATGCCGGTGACACGTTTGTTGTACCGAGAGAGTATTCACTATGCAATTTCTGCAACCGACATCACTATGGTCCTTGTCAGCGAGTCCCTACCCTTTGTTATTGTTGTGGCCAGGAGGGTCACTTTGCGAGGGAGTGTCCTCAGTTGGTGGGTGTTGGTGGACAGGCGGCCCAGAGTTCCGGAGCTGAGCGAGGTGCCACTTCGGGAGCTCGACCAGCACAGTTTGCAGGCCAGAGAGGAAAGCAGGGACAGCCTCAGCGTGGACGACCAGCCGGGCAGGCCAGGGTTCATGCCATGACTTTGCGAGAGGGCAGAGCATCACCGGAGGTCGTTATCGGTACGTTGCATATATTTGGTTATCCAGTACTTACATTGTTAGATCCAGGTGCTACGCATTCATTTATGTCATATAGACTATCATCTTTAGCTATTATACCTGCGTCTCCACTTCCGGGGTTGTGGAGAGTGTTATATCCGTTTGGTGAGGTTGTGAGTATTGGCTGGGTGTACAGTGACGCGTCGAAGTTGGGACTTGGCTGTATATTGATGCAGCATGGTAGAGTTGTGGCCTACGGTTCCAGGCAGCTGAAACCGCACGTGGTCAACTATCCGACGCATGATTTGGAGTTAGCCGCTATTGTGTTAGCGTTGAAGAGTTGAAGACATTACTTGTATGGTGCTCAGTGTAAGATTTACACTGATCACAAGAGTCTCACTTACCTACAGACGCAGCCAGACTTGAACATGAGGCAGCGCAGGTGGATGGAGTTGATCAACGACTATGATTGCACTTTCGAGTACCATCCAGGGAAGGCCAATGTTGTTGCCGATGCACTCAGTCGGAAATCTGGAGCTTCATTATTCCATGTGTGTGTGGCCAGGGTGTCTATGTTAGCCGAGCTTCGGGCTATGGGAGCCGAGTTCGAGTGGGACGATGATGGAGCCTTGTTGGCCAGTTTTCAGGTTCGACCAGTGTTGGTTGATCAGGTTCGGGAAGCTCAGGATTCAGATTCCTACATGTTGGACAAGAAGACCATGATTCGGAATGGTGTGCTAACAGAGTTTCGGTTGTGTGATGATGGTACGTTGCTGTTCAGAGGCAGATTGTGCGTACCCAGAGACGAGGGTCTGAAGAAGGAGATTCTAGATGAGGCTCATTGTTCGGCGTATGCGATGCATCCCGGTGGTACGAAGATGTTTCGTACACTTCGAGCGTATTACTGGTGGCGCAACATGAAGCGGGAGATTGCTGCATATGTGAGCCGATGTTTGATCTGTCAGCAGGTGAAAGCGGAGAGGCAGAAACCTGTAGGCAAGTTACATCCACTGGAGATTCCGGTTTGGAAGTGGGAGCACATTACCATGGATTTCGTTTATCAGTTGCCGCGTACTTCTGCTGGCAATACTGGTATTTGGGTTATTGTGGATCGACTGACAAAATCCGCTCATTTTCTTGCACTTCCGGGGAAGATTTCAGTGGGCAGATTGGCCAAGCTGTATTTGTCTGAGATTGTTCGACTGCACGGTGTGCCTGTATCTATTTTTTCTGACCGAGACAATCAGTTTACTTCTAAGTTCTGGCAGGCATTGCAGCGAGCCATGGGCACGAGGTTGCATTTCAGTACAGCTTTTCATCCTCAGACTGACGGGCAGTCTGAGCGGACTATACAGACTCTAGAGGATATGTTGCGGTCTTGTGTGTTACAGTTTCAAGGAAATTGGGACCAGCAACTACATTTGATAGAGTTCGCCTACAATAACAGTTATCAGGCCAGTATTGAGATGGCACCGTACGAGGCCCTGTACGGGAGGCAGTGTCGCACTCCGTTGTGTTAGAGTGAGGTGGGCGAGCGTTGGCTCATTGGCCCTGATCTGGTGAAGAGCACCATGGAGGATATTCAGATTATCCGGGACAGATTGAAGATTGCCCAGGATCGCCAGAAGAGTTATGCGGACTTGAGGAGAAAGAGCCTCGAGTTCGATGTGGGCGATTGGGTCTTCCTAAAACTATCTCCGTTGAGGGGAGTTGTGCGTTTCGGGAAGCGTGGCAAGCTTCGACCATGGAACATTGGTCTGTATGAGATCACCGAGAGGGTTGGTGCCGTGGCTTACAGACTTGAGTTGCCAGCCGAGATTGATACACGAATTTGCAACCATTAAATTAACACTTAACAATCAACAAAAACGCATAAACAATTAAAACCCTTTGGTGTAGATGTAGCATTGGTAAATAGGGTATCGTTCTTAACCGGGGATTGAGGGTGCATGCATATTTACGCTAGTTTGGGGGGAGTTTATGATTTGGTTGTTATTTAACGAAATAAAAGATAAAAAGGTGGCATAGCAAACACATCGTTGGCTTCTAAGTTCTAACATGCTTAAACTCATAGACAAGCAAAACAAACAAGAACATAGAATCCTAAACATGCTTACTAGACCGAAAATAAAGTCTAATTACATATATACATGTTGATCAACTCATCCACACACCACGTCTTACTAACCTAGTCATGTTATATGCAACCTATTAATATCTAAGTCTTTAATCAAGTTAACATGTATGATCTTTATTAGTGCTCGGGAATTTGCCCTACGACACATACCAACTTGGCAAGGAATTTGCCTTAGCCTCAATTGATTCATTAAGCTTGACATGCTTGACCAAATTCTAAGATAATAATAAGTCACGAAGATAACACAAAGATGACAAGGAAGTGAACCGAAACAAACTTTATTTCAACCATAATAACAAAAGTTTACAAGAAAGAAAATAGAAGGGTTCGAAATACACTTCGCTCGGGAATTTGCCCTACGTCGAGAGTGTGATCCGGCCTTCTAGGATATGGAGAGCCTCTAAAGGAGTTTGCCTTATAGCCGACTTCGGTGGAGGAGTTTCTTTATGGACGGAGGAGCGGCTTCTTGTAGAAATTTGGTATAGTGGTGGAGAGGAATGCTTGGCAGAGCTTTTTGGTGTGTAGAATTAATGATGCTGAGAATGAGGCCGAGCTCCCCTTTATATAGGAGAAGAATAGGTCTTTTCCTACCAAAACAAGACTTTCCTTATGTACCCGGGCAAATCTGACAGTCTGTCTTCAAACGCGTTTTCCCGGGGTTTCAGATCTTGGAAAATTCCGATTCTTGTTTCATTGGAAAGCTTATTCAAAGGGCTATAAAATCCATATAAGGAACGCCATATTTGGAATTAAATTGGATTTACTACGGATTTTAGAAGTTAAGTGACCTGGCTGCCCTGTTTTCTTCTTCTTCAAGGAAAAGGAAATCTTCATATCTTCAAATCTTGCATTCCTTATTCCCTAATAATTCTTGGCCGAATATACCATATTCTTGCACATATTTTGGCCCTCAAATCAGGTATTTATCTTCATGGAATATCCTCCAAAATTCGTCCATTATATGCTCCATATATTCCGCCATATTTGCTCTTTCCTGGGTCGCGCAGGAGAAATGTCTTCATCTTTTTGTCCACCATTTTGGTATCCATTTCTTTTGGCATTTGGTCTTCAATTCTTGACACCATGTGGGAAATCATTTTAGTAACCATTTGAAGACCATTCCTCGGACCATTTCTCGGACCATTTCTTCTCCGGAATTGAGAACTTCTCTCCTTAATACGCTTTTAGCTCCAAAACTCCTCCTTTATTATTTTCTCCTTTATTTCTACCTAAAAGCATAAAGTAAGTTAGAAACATATTTATTAAGCATACAACAAAGCTAAATGTAGAGAGAAAGACATTAAGAATCAAGCATAAAATGCGTAGATCAAATTCCCCCACACTTAGACTTTGCTAGTCCCTAGCAAAAACTTAAAATAAAGGAAACGAGAAGGTAAGCAACATAATTCCAACAATGAGGCTAGCCTTCACGTTGAACATATTTCATGGACTCAAAATAATAAAAACAACTTCTAAACCCTTAGTACAATTTGTCTCAGAAATGTTCTTAAGTATATGGCGATGGAGTCACAAGATTCCATAGTGAAAAGTTTAACAATTTTCGAGAGATAAGAGAAATATGATCATGTCATGAACAAGTAGGACTTGGAGTAAACGATGGTGAAGTTAAAGCTATGCATGTTTCGAACAAGTTTAAATCAATCTCACATGGATGCTCTCATCATATTTTCACTCATGAAAAGAGGTTCACTCAAAATGTATATGTATTGCATCGAAATACCTCATAATTACTTGCACAAATGAACCAAACCATATGCTTACTCATGTAACTTACTCAACCAATTGAAGGCTACTCATCTTAAGGATCATAAAGGACTTTAGAAAGGTTGTAATGGGGCTAAGGCTAAGGCATTCGAAATTTTGATAAGTGGTGGTTAAAACATGTTCCAAAGACTTAGTCTAGCACTTAGAATTCTCAAATTTCGTGGCTCATCCTTTCTACACACTTCCTTGTGTCAAACTTTCAGAATCGGGGGCCAATTTTCATCTTTTTGGGCCCTAACTTCATTCTAAACTTCACTTGTCCAAACTTTTACACTTAGAACTTTTGCCGGAGTGCTTTTACACATTTTTTCTTTTCTTTTGCTCTCGATTTTTTTTCTTCTTTTTTTTTTCTTTCGGCAATCATCTTTTGGACAAGTCTTCCCTTCTTTTGTATTCTTTCATCACTTTTTTCGCCACTTCTTTTATGCTAGCTTCGAAACCTCTTCACCAAGTCTTTGAACAAGGGTTGGAAATTCTACACTAGGCTAAGTGTTTAGATATGTATGTGGTAAATGAAAGAAACGGCTTAACGTAGGCACAAAGGGGTAATCTAAGGGTGTCGCAACTCGTGCGCACAATGGGACACAAGGCCATTTGGTTTAAGTGGTGGTAACCTAATTTGCCTTTAATCATATCCAAAATCAGAGCATATATCAACTTAAAAGCTTTGCAAGTCTACATGAGTAAGTTCTAGTAATCTCTAGTTCATTAAAATATATGGCAAGTAATTAGATGAAGCATGTTTTGTTTTTGAAAACCATATGCACGAAATTCCCTCTCAAATGAAGTAATGTAGGCTCAAAAACTCACTTTAAGGTTTGTATGATTTAAAACTTGTTCTAACATGCGAAATCTATACCATGTTTAATCAAACCATATCCACTACATGTTATGACAATCAAAATATCTCACTTATCACACGAAAACAGTTTGTGTTTATTCATCGCCATATGTATTCTTTTCGGTCCATTTTCATCATAGACTAGTTAAGGGCATCCTAAGACTCTTTAAAAACAAATTTTTTTTAGGGCATCATCCGCCGGAAAGTTCCATTGTCCGCCCGGTTTTAACAATTTATGACTCAAATAAGTTGTAAACCCCTCCCCCACACTTAAACTCTACATTGTCCTCAATGTATTTAAGGGAATCATAGAATTTCGTATGAAGGGAGAGACCCACGAAAATTTTAGCTAAGGAAAGTAAATAAACAACGAAATTAAAAAGATAAGGGAGGAGAAAACAAATCCTTGGCGATTTCCTCCATTGGGTTGCCTCCCAACAAGCGCTTGTTTTTTAACGTCTTACAGCCTAGACGTGATAGTTCTTCATGTGTGTGAGATGGCTGGATCTTCTAGCTTATCTTCTTCTCAACTTCCATCATCGGTGGATGGAGTCTTCTTTGAGCTTCTCTCAAAGGTTTAGCCCCATCTTCGAGTAGAATTCGATGCACGCAAGTGGCCGGATTGATGCCTTTGATGTCGGCAAGGGTCCATCCAATTGCTGTTTTATGACGTTTGAGCATGTTGATGAGTTTGCCCTCTTGTTTTTCCTCCAATGATGATGAAATGATAACCGGCAAAGTGTCATTTTCTCCCAAGTAAGCATATTTCAAATGAGCCGGTAACACTTTGAGTTCTAACTCCGGTGCCTTAATCACGGATGGGACAAGCTTGTTTTCTCCATAGGCCAACGGAATTGGAGGTGGCCTATTTGCAATCCGTGGAGCCTCATTGAGTGCCATAGCCATTTCGAGGATCCTTGGCTCCAACATGTCGATTAGTGCATCAAAAAGGGCTTCATCCTCGAGTCGAGTCAGCCCCGCTCCTTCTTGAATGGCAATGTCGAGCACATCATCTCCAATGGTGTCTAAGTGTTGTTGAGCTGCCTCTTCTACCATATCCATCGAAAATATTGCATTGACACTTGCCGTGGGAACCTTCATGGCATCTAGTATGTTGAATTCAATCTTTTCTCCATCAATTTCCATGGAAAACGTTCCCTCAAAAACATCGATCTTCGTTCTTTGCAGTCCTCATGAAAGGTCATCCAAGAAGTAATGGCGTGGTGTTCAAAGAACTTTCTTCCATGTCAACAATGTAGAAATCAGCTGGAAAAATCAGGTTGTTGACTTGCACAAGAACATCTTCAACGTATCCCCTAGGATACTTATGTGAACGGTCGGCTAGCTGAATGATGACGTTGTCTTGTTTGAGCTCGCCTAAATCCATGGATGCATATAAGTAATAGGGCATTACGTTAATGGATGCACCAAGATCTAGCATAACATCTTCGAATTTGTTGTCACCAATCACACAAGGAACAAAAAAGCTTCCCGGATCCTTCAATTTGGGGGGTAACCGACGCTGTAAAACCGCTGAAACGGTTGCATTCACCTTCACAACCTCCTTCGCTCTCGTTTGCCTCCTTTGGGTGCATAATTCTTTGAGAAATTTCGCATAGATAGGCACTTGCTTTATGCACTCGATCAAGGGCAGATTTACTTGCACCTTCCGAAAGATGTCCAAGATGTCTTCGTATTGATCATCTCTCTTAGATTTCGTCAATCTATGTGGGAATGGTGCATGAACAAACGAAGCATTAGTATTAACCAAACTTGAAGGGATAGAGTTAATACCTTTGTTTGGGGCAGATTGTGATGATGAGGGTTGTGCCTTAGTGGCGTGAGGAGCCACATTCTTCTCGACTTCTTTAGTAGCCGGATCTTTTTCTAAGTCTTCCACCTCAAAATAGTGTTAATATCAAAAGAATATACAAGTAATGCAAGACACTAACCAAAAACGTTGAAAATTAAAAGAAAGCAATAAAAATACACAAAATCACACCAAAAACAAATCACACGAAGAAAAACAAACCAAAAACACACGAAAGCTGTAAAACACTAAGTTAAGACACTTCAAGAATTGTAAACGTGAATGCAAGGCTTTAGACTCCCTAAAATGAATGCAAAGTTGATAGAATAAGTTAAGACTCAATTTACATGTTTTCTGCAAAATTAGGCATATATACAATGCAAAGACTTAGAAACACATATATACAAGTAAGGTAATGCAAGCACACCACGTTTCATTCAAATTCATGCTCAAAACAATTAAATCGTCATTCAAATGCATCAAACAAGAACCTAAGTGAAATATGAAGTGAATGCATAAGAGAAAATGTTAGAAACCTGCAGAAAACACACAAAGTTACGTGCTAAATACATGATGCAACGTGACCATACGTTTGGCCTCATGTCCCTAACTTCACTTAGGTTAGGGTACCCGGTGATGGAATCCGAGCATCACAAAGCCGCCGGCAGGTTATGCAAGCTATATGCAACGTGGTTAATTTTTTTACAAGTTTTAATGCACACGAAATTTACAAGTAATTTGCACAAGTATTTTGTTCATTGATGTTCGCCTTCAATTTAAAGAGAGTACGTTCGTTTAGCCTTTAGGTCTTTCATTGGACGTGCGACCCGCGCGATAAAATGTACATTCTCAATCAATCGGCCTTGGTTCAATCGAAAAACATGGCCAGTTGGGGATAGAGATAACGCGAGAGGCAGGACTAATTTCGACGATACACCCCGAGGCTAACCTGGCCAACCGGTATATACTCCAATGGTGTAAGTCTTTCTTAGATCCAGAACCTGTCACCAGTCATAACCCGTTCTAGACACCATGTCCGACATTCAGCCAAAATTTCGAGAAAGACATTCCCTCAAGTTCTTGTAGACTCCGCCCTCAACCTCATGTCCATAACTTCACTTAGGTTATGGTGTGCGGTGATGAAATCCACACATCACAAGGGGTTAAGGAGATAAACAAGAAAAAGAGGCGCCATCTATTCCAATGAGTGAGACTTAATCAACCGAACTTGCGTACTCAATGTAAATCGAAGACTTCCTTTAATATGTACCTATTTACATGGCTGCAAAACAAAAGGTTAGACTAGAACGTATTATGAACATGTATAGAAAATTTCGACACTTTACATATACATATACACACTTATTTACACATATTCACATATTTACAAGCATAAACACACAATTCTTTACAATCCCCGGCAACGGCGCCAAAATTGATACACGAATTTGCAACCATTAAATTAACACTTAACAATCAACAAAAACGCATAAACAATTAAAACCCTTTGGTGTAGATGTAGCATTGGTAAATAGGGTATCGTTCTTAACCGGGGATTGAGGGTGCATGCATATTTACGCTAGTTTGGGGGGAGTTTATGATTTGGTTGTTATTTAACGAAATAAAAGATAAAAAGGTGGCATAGCAAACACATCGTTGGCTTCTAAGTTCTAACATGCTTAAACTCATAGACAAGCAAAACAAACAAGAACATAGAATCCTAAACATGCTTACTAGACCGAAAATAAAGTCTAATTACATATATACATGTTGATCAACTCATCCACACACCACGTCTTACTAACCTAGTCATGTTATATGCAACCTATTAATATCTAAGTCTTTAATCAAGTTAACATGTATGATCTTTATTAGTGCTCGGGAATTTGCCCTACGACACATACCAACTTGGCAAGGAATTTGCCTTAGCCTCAATTGATTCATTAAGCTTGACATGCTTGACCAAATTCTAAGATAATAATAAGTCACGAAGATAACACAAAGATGACAAGGAAGTGAACCGAAACAAACTTTATTTCAACCATAATAACAAAAGTTTACAAGAAAGAAAATAGAAGGGTTCGAAATACACTTCGCTCGGGAATTTGCCCTACGTCGAGAGTGTGATCCGGCCTTCTAGGATATGGAGAGCCTCTAAAGGAGTTTGCCTTATAGCCGACTTCGGTGGAGGAGTTTCTTTATGGACGGAGGAGCGGCTTCTTGTAGAAATTTGGTATAGTGGTGGAGAGGAATGCTTGGCAGAGCTTTTTGGTGTGTAGAATTAATGATGCTGAGAATGAGGCCGAGCTCCCCTTTATATAGGAGAAGAATAGGTCTTTTCCTACCAAAACAAGACTTTCCTTATGTACCCGGGCAAATCTGACAGTCTGTCTTCAAACGCGTTTTCCCGGGGTTTCAGATCTTGGAAAATTCCAATTCTTGTTTCATTGGAAAGCTTATTCAAAGGGCTATAAAATCCATATAAGGAACGCCATATTTGGAATTAAATTGGATTTACTACGGATTTTAGAAGTTAAGTGACCTGGCTGCCCTGTTTTCTTCTTCTTCAAGGAAAAGGAAATCTTCATATCTTCAAATCTTGCATTCCTTATTCCCTAATAATTCTTGGCCGAATATACCATATTCTTGCACATATTTTGGCCCTCAAATCAGGTATTTATCTTCATGGAATATCCTCCAAAATTCGTCCATTATATGCTCCATATATTCCGCCATATTTGCTCTTTCCTGGGTCGCGCAGGAGAAATGTCTTCATCTTTTTGTCCACCATTTTGGTATCCATTTCTTTTGGCATTTGGTCTTCAATTCTTGACACCATGTGGGAAATCATTTTAGTAACCATTTGAAGACCATTCCTCGGACCATTTCTCGGACCATTTCTTCTCCGGAATTGAGAACTTCTCTCCTTAATACGCTTTTAGCTCCAAAACTCCTCCTTTATTATTTTCTCCTTTATTTCTACCTAAAAGCATAAAGTAAGTTAGAAACATATTTATTAAGCATACAACAAAGCTAAATGTAGAGAGAAAGACATTAAGAATCAAGCATAAAATGCGTAGATCAGAGATGGCTCGTGTTCATGATGTATTTCACGTTTCGATGTTGCGGAAGTACATCTCAGATCCTTCACATGTGATAGCACCACAGCAGCTACCTATCCGAGAGGATTTGACGTATGTGGAGGAGCCGATTCAGATTCTCGATCGGCGTGAGCAGGAGTTGAGGAACCGTGTTATACCGCTGGTGAAAGTCTTGTGGCAGAATCACTCGGTTGAGGAGGCCACCTGGGAGACTGAGCAGCGTATGCGGGAGCAGTATCCTCATTTGTTCACCTGACAGGTATGTAAATTTCGAGGTCGAAATTTTTTTTAAGGGGGGTAGATTTGTGACGACCCGAACCAGAATCAGTACAGTAATCAGCGGAAACCACGAGTTAGCGCGTAATCGCGGTTTATCGATAATTGTGTGGTTTGCCGGTTTTGATCACGACTATGTTATTGGCCGAGAATTTGAGTTGAGTATCTTCTCGAGAGTTGTTGATCACGTGATTTCGAGTTCGTGGGTGGTTCCGGAACATTTTTCCGATGACCGTGGAATAAAATATGATTATTTGATGTTTCGGGTTTTCGACGAGTTTATCCGTTCATTTCGTGCTTATCCGATTCGCGATGGTTATCCGTTTCGGATCGTCGATCGTCCCGAGGCCCGAGTATAAATATCGAAAAATTTCGAAAACACTGTTTGGACGTTGGCCAAGCGTTGACTTTCCATTTCGGGCGTTGACGCGTTGACCGAGGAGGGAAACTTTCCCATTTGGTTTCTCGCCGGCGACTTTCCGTTTCCGGCCACCTCCGGCCGAGATTTTGGTATGAATAGCTTCCTCTCATGATTTCCTATTGATTTGCAATTGGTTTAGGTTGATTTGATGAGGTATTGAATGAGAACGAATCGGGTTTGTTTCCCGGATTTCGCCGACGATGGGGGGTGGTCCTCCAGCGAGCCACGGTGGCGGGGGTGAGGGGGTTTCGACTCCCCTTGCTGCCGTGGTGCTTCCTGGGTAGTTTGATTTGGACGGGGAGGTGTTTTCCGGAGAACCCGAGGTGGTTGTCGGAGGAGAATTTCCGTTCGGTTCGAGCTTGATTTTGAGGGGTTCCGGTGAGTTTTGGACTTTGTGGTAGTTGTGAAAAATGTTGGGCTCGAGGGGGAGAGCATATCTGGAAATTTTGGCCGGGTTCCGGCGACCCGTTGACTTTTTGAAATTTAGTGATTTTAATGTCGTTTTTCTCGTAATCGTGCCTCGATCATCGCCTTGAGGTTTTCGACTTGATTTGGGTATCGGATTTTCAGTCGAGGGTTTGATGTGGGATTTCGGGTGTTTCG
This sequence comes from Geum urbanum, assembly GCA_946800695.1. Taxonomy (NCBI): domain Eukaryota; kingdom Viridiplantae; phylum Streptophyta; class Magnoliopsida; order Rosales; family Rosaceae; genus Geum; species Geum urbanum. Next base: position 53,062,877 of record OX327008.1, on the reverse strand, counting down.
GCGATTACGGTGTACCACGTTATGTGTTTCCGGGAACGGTTGGTTTCCGAGGTGTGGTACAGGGTTATGGATTGTGATTTTGACCAGATATATTTTATGATTGTTCAGGTGATCGAGATCGTGCTTTGGGCGAGGGATCTTCCGCCGGATCTCGTGATTAGCGCGAGTGCGCGCTTTGCTAGTTTATGAGTGGACATTTCTTTTCACAGATTGATTGCGAGTCTTTTATATATGTTTTACGAGCATCAGCATGCAGTTATGATCAGGAGTTATATGAGCATGTGTTTTACGATTATGTACTTATATTATGCTTCATGCATTTGCATCGAACTATTTATGATTTGGTTTACACAGAGTACAGTCTCAGTTCATGTTGTTGTATCGATACACTTGCATCCCGGCTGATCCCCGAGGGTGCCTACCAGGGGGGAACTGTACCTTGTGCTGATGTATTTCCGGGTGGGTACAGATTTCTGTTTCTTGTGCCGATGTATTTCCGGGTGGAAACAGATACCCTGACCTGAGGCCTTTCTGGCTAGAATCATGTGTGGGTCTGGGATCCCGTGATTCAGACTGTACTAGCACGGATGTGTCCATGAGTGACCCCGTGAGATTTTCCATGCATGCTCTGTACGCGAGTTGGAGTTAGTGTCTCCTCACGTACAATTTGTTTTTAAGCATTTAGACTCGCATATGTTTTTATAACATATATTATTCGAAGAAAGACATTTATTTTCGTCCACTCACTCTAACAGTTTATATGTCTTTCCCCTGGGCTTTTCGGTTTCTGTGCCCAGTTTGCAGTTCAGTTCTGGTATTGTACGTCGCAGTTGGAGGCCTAGTTACCCGAGCTACCTGTGCTTTCCAGTAGGTTTCTTGTTTCACCTACTGATGTATATTTTGTATATATGCATACTGGAGGTCGCTCTGATACGTGTTTTATACAGATTTTCCCGGTTTTACTATATATTACAGTTATGTTTACTGTATATTGTTATTGAGTTGTTGTTGAGAAATCCGGATGGGATTGGTGCCCACAGTTTGGCTTTTGTGGCATAGGTTGAAGTGTATTTTCCGGGTGCAGGTTAAGGGCAATTCCGCGTAGTAGCGTTACTCTTCCGAAATTTTAATGGTTTTTGTTGATTCGTGTTTTCAGAAGGGGTTCGATTCTGGTTTAGGAAACTAAATCGGGGTTGGGTCCTTTCAACGGGATCCTCCGTCAACGTCATATTTCGGCCCGCATACGAAGCTCTCGAGCGACTTCCATCCAAACTCAAGAGGGACCATCACACATTAGTCAGCTTCTCCAGCGATCAAATCCAACCGTTAGGAAGTGACTACCTAAGAATCACCTTAGGACATGAGGGCTACAGCGCAGAAACCCACATCGAGTTCCTAGTAGTGGATGCTCCATCATTCTACAACGCCATTATCGGATGTAGTACGCTACACAGGATCAACGCCATCGTATCTCAGAAGATGTTGACGATGAAATTCCCTACGCCCAGCGGTATATGCATCGTCAGGGGGACGACGCCCGCGTTACCAGGATCGAAAGGAAACACCGACTATCCAGCATGGGAGGTGTGTCTACTTGCAAACAACCCGTCAGCGGAAACCCTAGATGTCCCAAGAGAGGGATCACTCACGGCTCGGCCCGTTGGCGAGGAGTCAACAAAACTCATCCCGATATCGGACGAGCACCCTGAACAGACAGTCATAATAGCAACCAATCTGGATCCAACAATTGAAACCGCCCTCGTCAACATCCTCAGGGAATGCGGCGATGTATTTGCATGATCTTACGCCGACATGCCAGAAATATTGACGGACATCGTTTCGCCCAAATTAGGAATCTCGCCCGACGTCATACCCAAGAAACAAAAACGAAGGGATTACAATGAAGAACAGTACGCCGCCATGCAGGAAGAAGTGACCAAGCTCATCGATATCGGATTCATCAAGAAAGTCCATTACCCGGCATGGGTCTCGAACGTTGTCATGGTCAAGAAAAGCAACAATAAATAGAGGATGTGTGTCGATTACACCGACGTCAACAAAGCCTGCCCGAAGGACTCATTCCCATTACCAAGAATTGACCAGCTCGCCGATGCCACCAGTGGCCACGAACTCCTATCAATAATAGATTGTTACTTCGGATACAATCAAATCAAAATTAACCCAGCAGACGCCGAGGCAACATGTTTTTATCACAAACCAGGGACTATATTGTTACAACGTCATGCCATTTGGAATGAAAAATGCGGGATCCACATACCAACGATTCATGACGGAGCTACTGGCCCCATTGGATAACGATACGGTGGCGGTTTACGTAGATGACCTAATAGTCAAGAGCCGATACCGAGAGAACCACGTTAAAAACCTACAAGCAGTTTTAGATACCCTCATTAGAAGCGGGATGAGGCTCAACCCGGCGAAATGTATCTTCAGAGTATCATCATCCAAGTTCTTAGGATACATGGTGAATCAGAGGGGAATAGAGGCCAAACCGGAGAAGGTCCAAGCCATCCTCAACATAACACAACCAATAACGAGAAAGGAACTTCAAGATCTGATGTGTAAACTAGCATCACTAGCTCGATTCATCTCGCGCTATACCGACAAATGCAATCCGTTCTTCAAAGCAATAAGAGTCACGAAGAAAAAAACGGTGGAATGGACTGACGAGTGCGAAGCAGCGTTTGCCGGCATAAAACAGTATCTCGCTCACATCCCATTCCTATCAGCTCCTATACCAGGTGAAATTTTATACATTTACCTAGTTATTTCAGTAACCGCCATTAGCTATACCCTCGTTGGGCGAGAGGCAGACACGGAAATGCCAGTGTTTTTTGCAGGCAAGGGACTGGACAAAGCAGAGACAAGGTACCCAGTGTTAGAACAATTGGCCTTAGCACTTATAGTATCGGTGAGACGCTTAAGACCATACTTCCAGTCACATACCATCCATGTTCTAACAGACCAACCACTCCGACAAGTACATGCAAGCCCAGACTACTCAGGTAGACTAATCAAATGGGCGATAAAACTCAACGAGTTCGACATCAAGTATCAGCCAAGAGGGGCGGTAAAGGGTCAAGCAATAGCAGACTTCATAGCATAAATTACACCGATATCATAGGGCCAATCATAACCAACAGCCCACGTGTTACCCTCCACGGCACCCATACCACCACTGGCACTGGTACAGCTATCCCACTGGAACCTATATGTAGACGGATTGCGAACGGCAGTCGCAGCAGGAACGAGAGCAATCTTAACCGGCCCTGGTAGAACCTACGCCGAGTACGCCCTACGATTCACGTTTCCATCATCCAACAACAAGGCCAAATACGAAGCTCTTATCGCCGGATTGCAACTCGCCATCGACACGGGGGCCAAAGATGTTAACATATTCAGCGACTCCCAATTAATGGTAAATCACGTAGCCGGGGACTTCGAGGCAAGAGGAGCACAGATGCCAGCATACCTGGGGTACGTAAAAGCACTTTTAAGCAAATTCTCTTTTTACAACATAACTCACATCCCCATGGAGCAAAACAAGAGGGCTGATGCCCTAGCAAGACTAGCAACGACACCAGTGATCACAACAAGAGGGCACACAATAGTGGAAACGCTAGAAAAGCCAAGCATCTCCAAAAAAATTCCAAGAAGTATTCATGGTCACGCTAGCAACACCGCCGGCACAAGAGGAAGATTGGAGAAGGGTCATGGTCAATTATCTGGTGGAAGGAACGATACCGGCTGATCACGTAGATGCAAGGAAACTCGCTCAATGCGCGACATTCTACAACATGCACAACGGCCAATTATACATGAGAAAAAGGGGTTCCCTATGCTCAAATGTGTCACGAAATCGGAAGGACGCAAGATACTAGAAGACATTCACGGCTGCAAGTATGGCAACCTTAGCGGACCAAATAGCATAATACACAAACTCCTTCACTACGGTTTCTACTATAAAGGAATGAGGAAAGACGCGAGAGATATAGTAAACCAGTGCCAGATGTGCGCCCAGTACACTACTAAGATACACGCCCCGGCAGCGCCAATGTCCTTCATCGTCAGTCCGATACCGTTCACGCAGTGGGGACTAAACCTCATCAGACCACTAAAAGTGTCATCCTGCCAATTCAAATACATCATCGTCTGCATTAACTACCACACGAAATACATCGAAGCTAGACCGCTCGTGCTCATCACAACAAAGAAAGTAATCAACTTCCTCTGGAAGGACATATATTGCCGATACGGGGCCCCACTTATGATAGTCACCGACAACGGGAAACAATTCAACAACGACGAAATGAAGAAAATCACAGGCAGCCTGGGGACTCAGTTGGTATTCGCATCGGTATACTACCCTCAGACAAACAGACAAGTAGAAGCGGAAAACAAGAAAATAAAGGCCGGGCTTAAAAAAATAATGGAAGATTACAGCCACAAGTGGGCAGAATGCCTATATGAGGTACTATGGTCAATACGAATGACATCGACAGAAGCAACAGGCGCCTCACCATTCTCACTAGTCTACGGAGCAGAAGCGGTCCTACCATTTGAAATCACGCACCGAAGCCTGAGACTCGAAGGATACGACAAAGACAGAAACGAGGATGGGCTGGATATGGCCAACATATTTCGGGAGGAGAGGCAGGATGAAACCAACATCGCACTCATGGAAAACAAACAACTAGTCGCGCGACACTACAATATAAGAGTTAAGGCACGAAAGCTCTATGTCGGCGACCTGTTATGGAGAGAAGTTATCCCCAAGCCAAAGGGACTAGCGTCGATAGAGAAAAAAGTTCAACATCACGAAAATGGCGAGTTAGGGGAGTTGACGATGATGCACTAGGCGTTAAGGAATGAAAGCCGTTAGGAGTCATACCTTCAAGAACGTTACCCCGTTGACGGTCCGCCTCATCTGCCTCATCCTGCTTAACCTTAGCCAAGGCCTTCTGACTGGCCTCGCGCCTCAGCGTACACTCCTCATTAATACGCTGCAGATCGGCATGGTACTTTTTTTTGACCCACCCATTGTCAAAAAATCGAGCCTGGGTCTGCTGGAGACCGTCGGTAAAAGCCTTGCGCAGTAATGCATCAAACGCCGAGCTGGCTTTGAAATCCTCCACGGCATCGACCATCTCCCGCTCACGTCGCTCCTCCAGCTCTTTAACCTGGCCGCGGAGGGAGGTCACCTATCCTTTAGCAACAGATAGCTTCGCCTGGAGCACCTCCACCCGCTGCCGCTCTTCCTTCTCCTCCAGCTCTAATTGCTTATCGCGCTTGAAAGAGTCGTCCAAGCACTCATCGACCAGCTTCTTCTTGCCCTCCAGGACCTCATACTTCTGCTGCAAGGATTTCCATTCCTCGCTCGCTATCACCTGCTCTTAGTTCTTCTTGAGCAACTCCTCGCTCACGCGAGCTAGCTCCTCGGAGGAGGCAACCATAGTATGTCGCTGATGACACATCAATTTAAGCACATCAATTTAAGCTCAGCAATGAGATCGTCGATATCGCCATACGAACTCTTCATCTTTCTATCTCGCTTTTGGTTCTTATAGCCAACTACAAGTACAAAAGAAAGGAGGGTCAGCGTCGTAGGAACACAACACAACAACGAAATAAAACCAAGCATGCAACAACACGAAAGAAAGACGAGAAAAGAAAAATAAGAAAGGCGGCATACTAGGCTTCTTCGCGAGACCGGTCATCTCCATAATATGGTAGTCAGCAAGAAGGTACACACTCTTAAATTTTTCACTAAAACCCTTGTCAATCCTATGACATCGCCTCTTTTCAGCAGCAAACAAGGCATACTGATGGGTAACTACAAAATATGGGACGAGTAAGAAAAGAAAGAAGTCCATAGCGCCATGAAAAACAAAAAAAGAGCGAAGAACACTGGGATAAATAGTCACCTCGGGCTTGAAATCGGCTGGGAACACGGCTATTTAAAAATGTGGACCACCCGCTGGCCAAAAAATGCTCACCCCTCCAATCCGGGCAAGAGCTTGCAAAGTCTAAAAAATCAAGAGAGCTTCTACGCCGTTGTAGAAGCGATAGCATCCCGCCACACCCTTTCTTGGTTGAATACGCAACGTCAAAATAAAATAGCACTTCGTTGCGAGTAGGATAATCCAAACCGGCGAGTTTCCAGAGCGTGAACATCGCATTTAAAACCCGGAGCATCAACGGTGAGACCTGACCCACCGCGCAATTGAGGTCCCCAAAAATGTACTCATGGAAGGGATGCAGCGGGAGACACACCCCATAACGCATCTGGGCTCGATCCAAGGCAATAAAACCCTTGGGCAGCCTCGAGAATGTTTCATTTTTCCCCAAGGCCCTAATCAAAATGCCCTCGCCCACCTGAAACTCGGACCTCACTTTCTCCAGCTCAGTTTTTGAAAGAGACTTGGAAGGTTCGTCAACCTCTTTACAATCGCTCAAAGTCCACAACAGCGGCCCGTCCAAACCTAGCCTACCTGAACCGGTACCGGCAGCATTACCACCACCAGAAGCCGATATCACCTACTCAGCAACGTCAACAGCGGGTTGGGAAGAGAAAGCCATGTCACCTGTGAAACAGTCATGTATAAGGTCAAGCCTAAAGGTTCACCGATATCGGATCCCCAATCTGCAAGCGGCTTCCCAAGCAACATACCCGGCCTCCCCAACACCGATAACACAGTAACACGGTAAACATAATGATAATTAAACAGTACTACGCACGCCTAGACACGCATCGACACGACAATTATCTGGACCCGGGGACTGGTTCTGGACCCAACAACAAAAAGAAAAACACCCAAAAAACCTATAAGATATCGCCGGCGCCACGAGGCACTTCCAATCACACAACCGGCGGCAAACACATTACGAAATTACGATTACACAAAGAAGCACCAAACTAGGAAAAAGAACCCAGAAAAGAAAAACCAGAAGCTCCAAAAGTAAGAAGCAGCAAAACCCACTACGACCGAAAGTGAATTAGGGCAAGCGAAGATGTAATTTACCTGATATAGCACAACCGAGAGCGGGGGAGGCAGTGACAGAGCAACGGCGAAGAAAAATCACGGCACGACGGAGTCACAACAATGCAGATGAGCTCTCTCTCTCCCTCAAAGAAAAACCCTAAGTTCAGATGAGAATGAAAAGTGTGGGAAGGAAGCAGGGGCAAAAGCTTAAATACAAATGAGATCGGCGAGATCACAACCGTTGAAAAAGACACGTCGATTCGACAGATGATCACGCGTGTCGCATGACATCACTGGAAACAAAAGGGTCCAGAACGAGAACCGGTACACACCATTTCAAACAATCACGACCTTCGAGGTACATGCAATGATCACACTTTATAGCTACGACGGGACGTTTGGGTGCTCCGAGACACCCTACGACAACACGTGGAAACCTAAGATTTGGCGGCATTTAATGAGCACACACTAAGTAGTTGCAACTACCACACTGGCTAAAAAAGCATTTCAGAGAGTTGACATCGCCATCCGTAAAGATTTCACCGTCACCGATACAATAAAGTCCCGCTGTCTTGGATCCTATCACGATACTGTCTTGATCTTGGAATACTTTCTTCATTACAGATACTCTATACCCGCTACCGATCTACGTACTACAAAGTCGCTCGGAGGAACGGACTCGGGGACTTAAGGGTTACCAATTCAAACGAGTTCCCCCAACTGTTTGAGATACCAGCGACAGAGCAAAACAGCTACCGACCTGGGCAGGACCGAGTGTTTGAGTGCCATCGAGCAACTCCCTCGATCAGTGCAATGTTGCCACTCATTTGCACCCCCCCCCCCCCCCCCCCCCCCGGCACTGACCAGTCCTTATATGTCAGTCAGCCGGGAAAGACTCCACTGGGAACGGGCCTACTGGGTTAAACCGTTACTTGAGGGAACCCCGATATAAATTCATGCCTCTATCGGGAAGACACTTTGTTACCATTATTAGTTCTATCTCGACAAACGGTGAATTAGCTGCTCACCGATCTCGCTGCTAACCAACTATCAAATACCACTCATTTACACATTTGTAGGTACACCTCTCACCAAGCATCGCAACCTTGGTCGCCAAATTGGGGGACTCTAGGGTATGATACCCGGCTCTAACAAGGTAATATCGTTGTTAAGTACGTGCAGGTGATTTCACCGGTATCATTTCTTACAACTCACCAACCAAGGTTGGTCCCCTTGGCTGAGCGAGTCAGGAGACTTGTACATATACCTAGCTTATCACCCCACTTAGTGCGTACTTAACAGCTTAATTAGTTATAACTATATCTCACCGTTAATGTAACAGCATATACCGGCAAGGTGGCTCCAACTTCAACGACCAGCCTAGCTCCCATATCGGTAAGGATAACGCACACAAGCCAGACAAGGAACCAGTCAAAGAACACTTCAGTAAAAGGATATGCACGCTGATCCCACATCGAAGAAATGGTAAGAACCCAAGACCCAACCACCTATATATGCCGATCAACTCAACATTAATGGTACGCATTCAATACTTAATCTCGCCGTTACTCTACTAAATTCACATCATGTTTCTAATTTAAGCATCGGAGGGTTGAAGGCGGGTCACTCCCGTCTCTCCTTAACCGTTGTCGATCTTAGCAGCGAGAACGACCTAGGTGGGAGTAATCGTGGAGCGATATTGAAAGCAGCAGGAGCGACAGCGACAAGTATTCATGAATCGATAGAGTGACAGCGAGATCAAATGAATGCCTAGCGACAACGACATCAATCCAAAGACAACCTCAGCGATATAGTTACTATTGTTCCCATTATATCTAATCTTGTTGTTCAATATTCAATACCCACAGCGATATCGAATATTAACAGTATCTAACTTCCATTAACTTACATAGAATTTACAAAAAGGAACAAACAATACAAACGTTTAATTTAAAATTGAAAGCATGCAAGGCTTTTCTTTTTGTGCAAGCAACAATATTTTGTTCTTACAACACGAAAATAATCAAACAGGGGGCATTGTGAAACCAAATTTGGAAGGAAAGGAGACAAAAAAAAAGATTTTACGGCTTGGGTGAACTCTATTCATCTACTTTTTAAATTTTTAAATTGATTCACGTTAAATTCGATTCATACGAGAACTTCTCCAAAATAATCAAACAGGAGCATTGTGAAACCCAGATTAGAAAGAAACGAGTAAAAAGAAAGGTTACAACTTGGGTGAACCTGATTCACCTACTTTTTTAAAATTTTGCATTCATTCACGATAAATCTGATTCATATAATTAAAGAACTTCAAAATAATCAAACGGGGAGATTGTGAAACCCAAATTAGAAGTAAATGAGTCAAAAGAAAGGTTTACAACTGGGGTGAATCTGGTTCACTATTTTTTTAAAATTTCTACATTCATTCGCGATGAATCCGGAGACATCCGAGAAGAAGCTGCACATGCAAGAGTTGTGGAGATTAGTGAAGAAGCCGCCGCCATTACTGCTCAGTATGTAAAAGATCGAGTCTTTATATCCAAGTATTCATATTAGAAATAGATTGTCCTTGAATAAAATGAGACCATCTCATCCATATATATACACTTTTATTTAATATTTTAATTAAATTATGACTGTGGCTGTTCACATTTTTTACTCATCTCACCCTATTATTCAATACACCCCATAAGAATATTTTAATAACTATAAAATACTAAACACACCCCTTTTTAGACCTAAATACTCTTTTGGGGTGTGCAGAGTGCAAACACAGAATAAGTAGAAGAAGTTGTCACAGTTGCCGGAAGAGAAACCGTCATGAAAATAGGAGAAGAGAGAAGAAGTTGTGAATTTGAACACTAATTGTAATCGCTCATTCACTTTGATCGACATTTTATAGGCAGAAGGAAGAATCAAAGGTATAAGAATGGAAATCCCGTGAGTGCAAAAATTAAGATAACATATCCTCGTTTGTCGGGACTTTAACAAATAACACACCATTTTTAGTCAGGACCTGAACAAAAGAAATTAAAGCGTTTGTCAGTCGTTGACATATAACATTAAAGCGTTTGTTAAGACTTTGACAAACAAAATATTCTGTGCGTTCCTTACTGTCAGAATGACATTGCACCCTCGTTCGTCAGGAGTTTGACAAAAAAATATTAATTCGTTTGTCAGAATTCTGACAAATATCATGGTATTGTTTGTCAGGACTCTGATGAACGAAACATTATATCAAAACGTACTTTACTTGAGAAAATAACTCAGCTAACTCTTTACGTGATTACGTTCTTTTGGGTTTATTGTGTAGTTATTGGCTAGGGTGTATTAAGTAACAGAGTTTTGTAATTTTGAATTTAAATATGTACATTTATGTAAATTAAACGAAGATAAAATAATAATTTAATAATTCAAAACTTATGAGGTGTTAAGAGAAAAAATGGGGTGTGAATAACCACAGCTTTAAATGACTTGTGTTTTCAACCTATAGAAAAATAACGAATATTATAATGAATTTAACAATTAGTATATAATGTAAAAGATAAAAACGAAGACAATTACAACACAATTACAACCGGTGAAAACTCCACAATTCCTCAGTGAACTCATTACTCATTTTTTTTATCATCAAATGAGAGGCACTTTATTAATCAAAATGAAACATTGTTACACAGCAGACGCCCATAGGGCTTGAGAGAATTGACTACTGACAAACTAATCTAGAAGATCTAAACTAGTTCATGAACAAATGCTCATACAATAACACAAAGTAACCAAGACATGCCTCTCACAGTCAAGACGAACACCAACACGGGTAAACCAAGGTAATGTTCGCCTAAAAAAAACTACTTCTGGGCCTCACCAGGAGTCTCCATGGCCATAGTAGCCAGGTCCTCGCTGTCTGCCAAATCAGAAGTAGACACTGCCACAGATGCCACAGAAACCGGCTCTGCCTCACTTCTCAATGCTATTTTCTTACCAAAAATATGTTTCTTACGGACTTTAGGCGAGCCAGCCATAGCCAGGCTTCCTGCATCCTCATTCACTGTCACTGCCTCCTCCTTAGCCTTATTCTTAGATCTCGCACGACGTCCCCTCTTCCTTTTCAAGGGAGAGACTTTAATATGACCAAACTCGTTCGTGAGCGACGAACATAGCGCGGTGAGTAGTGCCTCACCCTCAGAAGGAGGTGATGGGACCTGAGCGCGAGCAGTGCTCTGATAAACCTTCACTGATCTCGGCAATGACTTTGGAGTGTCCTCCGCCATCTTCCTTTTTGCACCAAGCATCGGCCTAGCATCCTCCGAGAACTTGATGCTGGGTATAACCTACTCCGGAGACTTGAATGAGAATGCCCCTAATTGACGAGCAAGTGCCGATGCAGATATACCTGGGAATGACAACGTAAGAACTGTCGTTGTCAGAGATCCCCCCAGAAGAAGTCAATATACCTGTGGAAGGTGGAAACCCAATCAAACTAGGACTCCTGGTCAAACTAGGGTTCCCAGGTTGACCAGAAATCCCCTTCTGACCCGCCCGCTCTCAAACCTCCTCGACGCCGATATCTTTCTTCCCCTTTGGGCTGGGGAGCTGGTAAGCCGCCATTGCCTCCTCGGCCGCTGACATGTCTGGTGGCCCTCTACAGATTGCATGCTCGAAGATCCCACATGTCCGACAATAACCACAAAGACGATCATACCTATACCGCACCGATATAATGATTCCGTCGAAATCAAAAACCTCTGGTGGAAAGGCTTGCTTCACGTCATGCCAAATCTAGACTCGGACTCGTTTGCCACTCCTATTTCCCGGTTCATCCAACCGGATTATCTCGCCAAGGGCAGCGGAGATGTACCCGACGGTGGTGACTGTCTGCAACCACGGAGGAATCCCCAACACTTCGACCCACACTGGGATTCGATTCAGCACCACCTTACCAACATCACTAACTCCATCATGAGGGCTCAAAACCAGGTTAAACTTGCCATAAAACCAAGGTCCTTCCTTCAAGATCCAATCTCTCTCCGCTTCGACATCAAAAGCAAAAACAAATTGATCCACTAGCTACCTAATCGATAGGCGCTTCTTAAGATCCCACACGCCTGCAATCGTGCCCATGAAAGCCTTGAGACTCAGATCTTTCTTCGCCGCCAATAAACGGCCTACAACATAGTGCTTGGAGTTGCTTGCGTCCTTAACGCTAAAGGAGGTCTTACCCCGCTCGGAGACTGCGAAAGCAGCCGAGAACCTGCGGGTTATACCGTCGGAGAAGGCAATAGGGTGCGAGCACTGCAATAACCTGAGAGAGAGGTTTACGGCACTCTAGGGTTATTATAACTCATTACTGATTAAATTATGGTCTTCTAGGAATACTCATAAAGATCAGTATATTCACAAAAACATATGAATGAAACCTCCCATTTGAAATCCATCAAAAAAACAAAAAAGTAAAACCTCCTTAGAGAGGACTCAATTCCAAAACTCATGAATTTAGAAAGCTAAGAACATCAATTCTATGAGCATTGATCTCAGATGAACGTGCCACACGTGCAAAGTTAGAGGATTTTCCACAGGGGTCTCAATTCCATTGGGACGCCGTCAAAGTTTCCAGCACTGATATTTGATTCTAGCATGGGGCGTTTCCCGGCTTTCCAAACTATGCCTTCTGCCAGGTGCTCCTTTGTTGGTGTCAACATTACGAAATTTGGATCCGCTCTTTGGTAGCTGAAAAGTGATTGGAAGGAAACATTAGAAGTATGAGCCAAAAGAGCGCATATACGTAAGTTTACATCATTAAGCGGAACGAAGAACAAGCAAAAATATTTGAACCTAGCTTGTCTGAGATTCTCAACACGAATGCCAAAACCATATGCTGTGTTTCCATGTATGTGATCTCTCACAGCTGCGAACACAAACATCATATGTCATCGAGGATTCATAACTTCAAGAAAGTTGAAGAAAGCCTATGCCTTTCAGGCCCAAAGTCAGATAAGATACCTGAGATGCTGAATGTGAAAGCAGGTTTCCACCATGATTTAAATGCCATGGCTACTAATGAGCTGAGAGGGCCTGCCTTGCCCTGCATACGAGTAAAAGTAAGGTTTTCACGAGATCTTGATAAACTTTGAAATTCCAAGCACAAGAGTGCTTCAAATATGGTACCTTCAGCAAGAAGTTCTTATTGGCTTGCCATGATGCAGCTATTTGAAAGGTCGAATCTGGTATATCTTTAGGATCTGGTACTTTCTTTGATTTTTCAGCATCATCTGTTTTGGCATCCTCGAACCTTTCAACCCTACAAAACAGCACCACATAATCAACAAACAAACAACCACTATTTCTGTTACTCACATGTAATGTATATACATATATATGATATATATGAGAGAGAGAGAGATCAATAATTCACCTTGATTGTAATTCAAATCCAAAATCGATATAATTCGTGATTCCAACCACTTGATTTTCTTCGAGGGGGTTTTTCACCTTTAGAATCAAAGAAGCTCAAAAGAATGAGTGTACTGCATAGGTTGACACAGTGAAAAAACAACAACCATTATTCAGAGAATCATACCCGTCTTTGGACCACCACATGTTGATAGAACGAGGCAACGAACTGTGGCATAAAAGAGTAGTGTTTGAGGCCCACCAAATAGTTGTATTAACACAGTATCAATCATGGAAGCTAGCATTAAAAGGGAAGATAACCAAAAACAAGATGGGACTGGAATCAGTTTGCACTCAAAAATCTGAATCAAACTAAACAAAAACAAACCTGATTACTTCTTTGAAGCTCAAGACCAAAATTGAATGATGGACTTAAAGGACTGCCTGATCCCACTCCATATCCAATTGCAGCACTCCAATTCTTCAAGTCTCGAAATTTCTGGCCATCTGTGCTCCAACTTAAAATAAACAAACAACAAACATGATGAAGATTGGATTCAAATTGTATTGAGATCCTTATCAATCCATTTCTAGCAATAGCTTTGAAGGAACCACACCATGGCAAGGTCACATGAGCAATTGTATACGTAAGAACTTGTTTTAGATTACTTCTTACTACACATGGTCTAATTAAATAAAACTACTTCCACAAAAAAATCTCATTTCACAAATCCATAATCTATTCTTCATGTGAAGTTTGTCTCAACCTCTAGCACGACATTCAAGGAAACTGTCTCCCCACTAGTCTACTATTACATTTTGGAATATGCCTAATGACCGTGACGACGTTTCAGTGATGATGATGGGATGATGAAACTTGGTATCAGATAGAACAAGGGCAATCAAAACATAACACATGTTCATTACATAGGGCTACTTGCATATGAAATCATGTGTGGAAAAAAAAAAGGCGAGGCGAGGCTTTTCTAGTCATTATTTGTGGGTATGACTGTAAGACTGAAGCCACAATCCTCTGGTCAAGCCACAATCTTTTGAACAAATAAGTGTGCAACAAAGGTGACACACAATATCTCCAAATAATAAAAATTTGGTGACTTACATTCTGGCTCGTACTGCACGCCTGCAGTTAGACTTCCCATCTTGCTCACCAACCATGCCTTCTTTGGCAATTCATCTTTCACTGCAAAAAGGAATCGAGTCATACAAAATACTCAAGTCTAAGCTGTACGTAGACTTGATCAACCCTTCTTCTAATACATTCGCCGATAAAATGTATCTCTAAGACGACACCCTTATTTTCTCTCAGGATGGCTCCTGAAGTTATGCAGCAATTGCATGGATATGACTTTAAGTGAGTGGTTTTCTTTGTCTATCTAAATTTTCCCTCCTCCTCTTTGCTGCTTCAGTATACCCTATGGTTCAAGTTTCTTATGTTATACTTTTTCATGAGGATTTGTTTCCTGGTGTCGTCTTAAAATTAAGCGATTCTCTCTAGAATCTCGCGTTTTTTTTTTAGTTTTAATTTTTTGCTTAACTCAATTTTATGTGAAAATTTGATTGCAGCAAGTCGTATTGTCCATACTGTGTGGATGTGAAGAAGCTCTTGTCTCAGTTGGGAGCCAGTTTCAAGGCTATTGAATTGGACCAAGAGAGTCAGTACCCACCTCTCTTTGTGTTCTACAAATATTTTATATGTTTCGTTATGATACACTCGACTCAATTAAGTTATTAAACTTTTTGATTTTTTTAGTTTAGTTGAAGTTTATAGAAAACTTGAAAATTATGTCTTTGATTATTCTGTTTATGAATATGACATCCCTAAAGTAGATGACTTTTGACCTCTCATGGCTCTGCTATGTAGTTTTTAAATTACACTATGAATTCAAAGGTCTGTAGTTTTTAGTTACAATTGAAATAATGAAAAACGCAACTGAACTGTGGTGGATTGATTCTGTTTCGGATAATCTGGCCGTATTTTGATGGTATGGAAAGAGTGACTGGTGGTAGTGTTGATGCGCCGTTTTTGATTTTGAAGGTGATGGAAGTCAGCTACAGTCGGCATTGCATGAGTGGACTGGACAGCGGACTGTGCCAAATGTGTTCATCGGTGGAAATCACATTGGTGGATGTGACTGTAAGACTACAATCTCTAAGCTTACCCTATGATTTGGTTTAACGTCTATTGAAGTCATCTACTCATTTGTAAGGTTTTGGAGGATTGAAATACTGTAATGTAATGAGATATTGTTTTGCAGCGACCACGGCTTTGCACAAGGAAGGAAAGTTGGTCCCTCTGCTCACTCAAGTTGGAGCTCTTGCCGAAGCCAGCAAATCGTCTGTTTAGAAGCTGAGTTTGGAATAAACTAGAATAATTTCGTTAATGTGCTTCGGTTTGATCTGTATACTATACCCTTTTACAGAACATAAAGCACATTGAATTCGAATCGTATATTAGCCCTGATGATTTTTCATTTGTGGATGTATGAATTTTCGAATGTTATGTGGGAATGATGAATCGAATATATTGTTTAGTCATGGTTCCATGCTTGTTTCAAAGTCTGTTTCGGCAACTAAAATATGATATAACTCTAATAATGATACCAATGGAGAAACTTGAATATAATCCTGAGTTCACTGTTTTGTGTTGCTGTCTTTCATAAGTGGTAACCCCGATCACCTTCCTTTACCACTTCGGCCAGAAATGTGTGGGTTACCACAGAAATCCAACACATCTGAGCTTTACATTTGATGTATCCTACAATATATATAAGAGAAGATGCCTCAATCTGAGCACCTCCCTTTGCGACTATGCAAGCTTAAACACCAGATGTATCATCTTTGAGCATATCTACTCCTTTAACATTGATACGTCAGAGGAAACCATCTTGACAATAGGTAATGCTTTGACTTAACAAATAGTGTAAACAAGCCGTAGGATGGAACATGCAACACTGCCACCAATAAGTACCTGCAACTCGGTACAACAAAAAATGATATCAGATTTACATCATAATGCTCAAATGCATGTCCCAATGATATATAAACAGCATATTATGGTTTTGCGAAATTTCGGATTGATTAACCACATCACCGTTTTGACCCTTAACAAGTTTAAAACCTGCCCGACTAAATTTAGATTGAAATTTCAGGTGGCATATCTTCAGTAGATGAAATGTTCTTTTGGAATGAAACTACTCCCACACATACTGACATTGAAGTTGAGAAAACGTACCAAGCTGGGGCATACGGTGATGACAAGTCCAGGAATGGGTATGGCCACCTGCAACAAAAGAGAACTATCAACTTTCTCTTGAATGAAATTATGATGTTCTCAAATAATCAAAATGATAGCCAACATTACCATATTGAGACACAAGCATGAATTGTCCACTGGAAAATGACAAAAGCACCCGTCCATAGAACAAACAAAGATATCCGAACCAAGGGGACTTGCTGAAAGTGTAGATTGAAAATGTTAACCATCTAAAGAAGCTTACAGAAACCAGTCTTTTCTCAATGTGAAAAAACTTGCCAGAAAGAATTACCAAGCAATTCAACAATGCATCCCCTATGAGAAAAACAGCATTAACTGTGTGCATGATCACTGTCACCTGAAAGAAAAATCAAACCATTAGCTAGATATGAAAAGAAGAGACATCCACAAACCATCTGAGTTATTTAGAACTTTTCCTTTGGTCCCTTTATTCCGACATAAAACATGCCTATGTTTCTACAGTTCAAGATCCAAGCATCTATTTTCCCCAAGGAAGCAGAAAATAAACAAAAAACAAGCAAAGTGGTATGCAGAGAGAGTTGTGTACTTACAAAGGACATATTGTAGTACTTGATGGTGAGAAATGGAAATATTATGAGCCAATAAATGCAATCAGTAAGCATCACAGCTCCAGCATTCATCTGAATGCATTAGATCAAAAGAGACGAAAAATAGAGTTAGAATGGTAACATGCTCATTTAGCTTCTTAGTTCTCATAATTAAAAAAAAATGCAAGAAAAATAGCTAAAATGATTTTATTAGCAGAATGGCTACTGCAATAATTACTGGGAAAAAAGAACAAAAGAAAGATAAAGACCTGGAATAGCGCTTGAAAAGCATAGCTGCATTTGAGTGCTACTGGGGGAACATAGATTTCCTCTCGGTAACTTGACCCATTCTCCTCATTTGCAAGGGGAATGTATGATCCATTCTCTGCATCTGATCCCACATGATGAACACCTAAAACCATGCTTCTTTTGTTATACCAGAAGCAACCATAAATTGACAAAAGAGATCCACACTGCAAAAGTAACAAAGAAGCACACAAAGAAAAACCAAGAGAAGAGTTAATCTGGCAATTTCAAAGACAGGGTTTTTCACAGGGCTTCTGTATAGTTGAAACTGCATATAGATTGTTCAACAATAGAGAGACAGAGAGAATGTAGGCTAAAAGTGTATCAGAAAGCATACCGCAAAATAAATTGTAAGCGAGGTAAAGGTCCACCTGTCCAGAATCCAGAAAACATCACAACCTGAAGTGAGAAAGTATCATAAAAATCAAAAATAATACAACACAATATTTCATAGCTAAGTTAGAAGCTAGCACATGAACCTCACAACAAATAGGATATAGTGGCCACAACTCAAAGAGAGCAAAACTGAAATTGTAACACCTAGAATCCAACAAACTATACGAGATGTGCTAAGACGAGTCTTACTGAGTATAGTAGTAATACACGCCAGCTCCACTGATGACAACTTTGGAGATCAGCGTCACCAAAAGAAGAAAGAACACAATGACTCGGTAAGCCAACAACCACAAAGGGTGAATTACTTTAAGGCACGGTCTCCATGCCTCATCGCCACGCAAATCCTTCTTTGCATCTCCTCGGAGAGACTTGAAATGCTCCGAATCTTCATATTTACATATCATCAACAACGCCCCAACCGTAGGTGTGAAAACCCAAATTGCACACAACAAAAATCTCCAGTTGAGCCAATAGCTCAGCGCAGTTGTATCTTCAGTAGTGTCTACTTCCATCCTACCAAAGTAAATCAATAACATTATAAATCTTTATATTGAAACTCCTACATTTCTAACAATTATTCCTCAAGTTCTTGAATCTTTCAAACCAAAGTTATATATATATATATAGGAAGATTTTCAGGTGCGGACGTCCGCACCAATCGGAATCCGTACGGATTCCGGCTTTTCGCTGGCGTTCCGGTCACCGAATCCGTACGGTGAGCTCACTGCGGACGTCCGCAGCTGAAACTCACTGTATATATATATCTATATGATGATACATAATATAACACAACACAAATGCTATGGCATTGAGTTTGAACACAAAAAGGGCCCACCTTGTTAATGATAAGAACAAGAACACGAAGATATGAGATCAGAATCAAAATGGCTACAGATACTAACAATGACTATAAGCTGAAAAGAGAGTGAGTTGAGGAAGCTAGTGTTACCTGAAACCCAAGAGTGAAGATTTCTGACACAGTGAAATGCTGAGTTCAATTTAGTTCAGATATTTTTTTGGGGTGTTCATCGGAATACGGGGAACGACGAACCCCGAGAGTTTGATTATCCCAGTTGACTGCAGTTTTTCAATGCAAAACGAGAGGGTGTGGCAGTGTGGGCTCAACTAATTGGGCCTGCTTTATGTTTGTTTAGTTGTAGTTAAACTTTTGGGTTTTGTGTTGGGCCTATTAAAAGCCCAAAATATGAGTGGTTGTGCTTTTCTTGGGTGTCGGTGATGGGCTGATTGTCGAATTTACATATCCTATTAGTGGCCTAATGAAACGTAATGCCGCATTGTCCCACCTATATTATCCGAGGATGACAACGACACGAGAGAGTTGTATTATTTTTCCAATTTTGTATCTTAAAAAACAAGCAAACTCTTCATTACTTGGTGCAAATTTTTTTTAACTCACTCGGTGCATATGTTAGAGTCGTTAAGTCTTTGAAAGCTTCGATGTTTCAATCGGTTTGTACTATAGTTGATGTTATGTTACTCTTATGATTTGATATTTGCATGAGTTTTGATTTTGATTTTCAGTTCATACAGAATATATATATTGTTTTAATGATTACATAACCGCGCCTCACGCGCGGGCTTTCAACCTAGTTCATAACAAAGTACGTACTTGGAGTAGTGTAATACGAGTTCCATTTTTAGATCTTCAAGAACAAATTTAACACTATGATATATGGAATCAATTTGCCAATATCTTCTTAGCTGATTATATATGTAACACGTAAATCAACAGTACGTAATGTGTTTATTGTATTACATAAAATGAAAAAAGTTACAATAATCAAAAGCATGTATAATTATTTTGTTGTTGAAGCTAGCTAGCTAGCTAAGTTGATCCATGTCAAAAGTTGGAACCTGAGCCCTCCTCCGCCCTCGCGATGCAAAGCCAAGTTTAGTTCCTCGTTTCTATCTAGGAAACCCCATAAGTAGACAACATCACCAACTTCAAACTCCTCAAATAACACAACACTTGACCAATCATCTCCCAAAATATAGTAGTCTCCGAATCTGTCGTGCCCTCTGACGAATTGCAATTTAGTTCTAGGAGAATTGCTTGATAAGAACCAAACCTCTTGAAGTTGATATAGAGAAAAAGCTAGATTCATGTCACGTATAGACTTGTTACACCATCTATTGTTGAGCCTGAACTTGAAGCAATCGGTCACGTCATTTTCGGATAACGGTTTTCTGGTGATCATATTGAGACTTGTTGAAGGGTTTAACATGTCGATTCTTCTCTTCACTTCAATGTGCATATTCGCTTCCACCCTTGCCAGTTCGATACACATATTTTTGTTTGAATTGAACTATAGTGTGCGAAACACAAATATGCGCCATTTTATGTATAAAATCGAGGTATAGCCAATCCTTCTTCTGATTTGTCGTGTAATACAATACAACACTTATAGTTCATTTGACTATAAAAAACTGGATATATTGAGTTACTTAGAAATTCTCTAGACATATTGAGTACAATACAATGTGAGTGTCCTTGATATATGTATTATTTTCTTTCTGTATTTCACAAGATTTTATCTACAATTTACTACAAAAATTACGAATCTCATGTGTATTTTTTGCAATTATATACATAGTGCTCTTGCCATATTCCATTCAATTATAAAGTCGTTTGTTTTCTTTGAACACAAACTCTCATGATTCTCATCACGCATCAATTATCTGATTTTTATTCTTTCTTTATTTAGAAACTTTGTCCTCTCTTCTTAGTAACTTCTTACTTACCTATTTTTAGTCTTGGTCAGTAAATTAAAAACTAAAAAGAGAATTTTCTGATACAAAAATTATATGTCCACTATTTTGTCCACATCATTTTTGACAAAAATTCAATAATTGAAAAACAGAGCAAACAGAGCAAGCAAAGCTTAGCTAAAAGCTTTTACACTATTTCCCCGACAGAGCCTCAAGTCCTCTCTATCTCTTTCTCTCTCTAGCCAAGCACAAGTCACAAGTGCACGACACATCAAATTTCCATTACGCGCAAAGAAAGTAGACATAAAAAAGTTGAAATCTTTACACCACTTTCCCTTCACCAATTTCCCAAATCTCAACTACCTTCTTCTTCTTCTCCTCTCTTCTTTCCTCTTCTCTTCTCTGCTCTGCTTTTTCATCTGACCCTTTCATTCCTTCTGCCTCCCAAAACAAAGGCAACACCATCTAGACTTGTGGGATCTGCAGAGCATGGGTCTGTTGCTAAGCCATGCCCTTTTTATTATAGACTAAATGCAATAGGGGTGGGAGGTCACATATTTTATTATGCATATATATCTTTTTTCTTGGTGTTTCTGTATTTAAAGAACTGACCAAAGCTTCTTGCTTTTTTTGCTTTGTAATGTAATCACAACAAGGAAAAGGGTATGCGGAGTTTTTGGTGTAGTTGAGTTGAGTTGAGTTGAGCTGAGCTGAGTTTTTTTGGGTGAGAAGAAGAAAATATGGGATCTGGTAATGGGGTTTATGCAGTTGGGGAGTTTGATTTAGATGCCAAGTGGCTGATTGATCCCAAGCATCTTTTTGTTGGACCTAGAATTGGGGAAGGTGCTCATGCTAAAGTCTATGAAGGAAAGTAAGTCAACTTCACTACTAGTTAGTTTTAGTGTTTATGTATTGGTTTTGCTCAATTTTCAAGTTCACTTTTTTATGATGTTGTAGTGTGAATTATGTTTTGGGCGTTTGGATCTTGATAAAGTCATATGCAGAAGTGATTGGATTTTGAGTTGTGGGGTTGATTTGTGGGGTTTAAGGAAGTTAAAGATCAGAACTTTGCAGTTTTAATTCATCCCAAGACCCCCAGCTTTATTGTTCTACAGCTGTAGTTATGGTGTTTAATGATCTTGAAGAGTTTGAAGTACAAACTTTTCAATGATGGGTTTTAATGTGTTAGTTTTGATTGTGTACTTTTCTGTTTGTTCTAGATATAAGAACCAGAATGTTGCTGTGAAAATTGTTCATAGAGGGGACACGCTGGAGGAGATTGCAAAGAGAGAAGCTCGGTTTGCAAGAGAAGTGGCTATGTTGTCCAGAGTGCAGCACAAAAATCTAGTGAAGGTTTGTGGTCTTAACTTATTCGTTTTAAGTATTCGCGCATGACAAGTCCGAATAGTGACTGATGGGATTTCTGTATATTTTGCGATATACCAGTTCATTGGTGCTTGTAAAGAACCTGTCATGGTCATAGTGACTGAGCTTCTTCTGGGCGGGACTTTGCGCAGATACTTGTTCAGTATGCGTCCAAGGTGCTTGGACATGCCCGTTGCAGTTGGATTTGCACTTGATATTGCTCGTGCAATGGAGTGCATACACTCCCATGGAATCATTCACCGGGACCTAAAGCCTGGTACGGTTCTACTTGTATTATAGTATTTATGATTTGCTTGATTGTGAAGTATATGCTTGAAACACGAGAAGGTTTGCTGTTTGAGGAAAGTAATGTAGTCTATCTGTGGACATTTTATCGAATATGAAGACATGATTAAGCATTATAAGGTGGCCTATAGTTTGGAATTTAACTTAATCACAAACTTCTGCACTTACTTGACATAATCCACTACATGATCAATATGCCAATTGGCTTTGTTTCTTGTCTTCTCGGTAACTGTCCTAATTGTCTTGCAAATATTAGTTCTGAAACTTGAAGGGTTGATTAAGGTCGAGCTTTGAAAGCTTAGAAGAAGGGTGATGTCGTTAATTTCGTGCTTGATCAACCCTTATTAGTTCATGAGGATCTCTAAGACATATAATTAACTAATATATATATCATTAATTTCCTAACTTAATATATTAATTATATATTAGACATACTAATTAATTATTAACAATGGGCGTTTTAACAAACGTACATGCAATTAATTATATATATATATATAAACCTACGTTAATGCATGGTGTTGGAAAATTAATTACGTACGTACCAACTAGCCTTCTCCGATATATGGCGAATTAATCGATGGTCGGAGCAGAAGATCAATATATATAGTGCTATATATCTAGCTAGCTAGCTAGGTCAACGTCGATCGTCATTTGCATTGCGTGCACGCGTGAGGCGCTGATCAAGATAAGAAGAGATTATGATCGATCAGTTGAGAGAGTGAGCGGAGAGGAAGAGAGTTTGGCATTGGCCTTATATATAATGCCTCACTTAGACAACGGAGGTGTCGGTACGTCGTCTAAGTGGCCACTCGGACCACGGCGTGTCGGTCCGTTGACCAAGTGTGCACCTGGACGACGGAGATAGTAGTCTCCGTCGTCCAGGTTCACACCTGGACAACGGAGAATTCTCTGAGGTCCAAGTGTGCACCTGGACGACGGAGATATAGTCTCCGTCGTCCAGGTGCACACTTGGACGACGGAGAATTCTCCGAGGTCCAAGTGGAACTTGGACCACGGATATAGTAGTCTCCGTCGTCCAAGTTACACTTGGACCACGGAACGTTTACGTTTTCGTGGTCTAAGTGCTGTTTTCTTATAGTGTGTGAAGATATTGTGGTGGAATCATTCAGTTGAAGAGGCTACTTGGGAGACCGAGCAGCACATGCGTGAGCAGTATCCCTACCTCTTCAGTTAGTAGGTATGTAAATTTGGAGGAACAAATTTTTTGTTAGGGGGTTAGATTTGTAACGACCCGAACCAGAAATTGTATATTAATGGGCTTGATTTGCGAGTTTCACGATTAGTCGCGATTTTGTCGTAATTGATCGATATGGCGGGTTTGTTCACGATGAGATTTTTGGTTTGGAATTCGATATGTGTTCCTTCACGAGAGTTGTGGAGGATTTGATTTCGAGATCGTGGGAATTTTTGGGAAATTTTTCCGATAAACGAGCAATGTTTTATCGAGTTTTGAAGTCGGTTGAGGAATATATATTAAAATGTTATTTTTATTTTCGATTTAATCGTGATCGTCCAATTTGGATCAGATTGAATTATAGCCGTCAATTTGGGAATGGTATGTGTACGGTATATATATGGTCTAAATACGTGATAATTGAGGAAACTTTCCATTTTGGGAAATTTGGTTTGACCCTCGTTGACCCACAGGTCAAAACTGACCCGTTTTGGGCCGTGAGCTTCTCAGCGTTGATGTGCCTTATTTCAGAATCTTTTGGCTGTGGTTCCTTCATGAATGTTGTTGGGATTTGAGCTCCTGTTTCTTTTGATAGGTGGATCACTCAATTTGGTTGCCGGATGAAGAAGTTATGGCTTGTTAAAGTTTGGAGAAATCCGGCGACAGCGGTGGTGATTCGGCCGAGATGGTGGCGGCGATGCCGGCGGAGTTTAGGCTCGACACCATAGGGGTTTTGAATCCCTTGGGATGGTGAGTCTATCCCAAGTGGTCTTGACCTCATTGGTGGCCGAAATCCGGCGAACCGAGGTAATGAAATTCCGGTAACCTTTTCTGTTTTCCGGCAAATTGGAAGTGTTCCGATTTGATTTGGGTTTTGTGATGTACTACAATGTTGTTGGGCTCATTGAGATGAACATTTTCATGTATAGGTCGAAGATTTATGGGTTAGTGGAATCCTAAAGCAAAAATTTCCTAATTCAGAAAAGGAGATATTATCCAGATATACCTCTGGAAAGTGGAATGATGCCCAGAAAAACTACACTATAAAAAAGGAAATTCTGGCCATTGTTAATTATATTTCAAAATTCCAAGATGATTTATTAAATCAAGAATTCTTATTAAGAGTAGACTGTAAAGCAGCTAAAGATGTTTTGGAAAAAGATGTCAAAAATTTAGCTTCTAAACAAATTTTTGCTAGATGGCAGTCTATATTATCCATATTTGATTTTAAGATAGAGTTTATTAAAGGAGAAACTAACTCTCTCCCTGATTTTTTGACCAGGGAATTTATTATCGGCGCCAAATGAGCCAGTTCAGTCGCGGCTCCCGTGGGGGCACCAGCTCGCGAGGCGGGCCTTATTCTAGAGGAAGAGGTAGAAAAGACTACAGCTTCCCTACAGACTCCAAGAGTTTTACCAATTCTCCTCCTCCTTCCAGAGAAAAAAGGAGTGAGCCAGCTGATATGGCGGATTATTTATCCACCGGAAAATCTCAAGAGAGCTTTTCTGCTGCTCTTAAGGAACCTATTCTTCCTGGTTTTAAGAAGTCTCTTGAAGAGCAAATTATTATTCTCCAGAAAGGAGATGAGAGGTATTTTAACTCTCCTAATACTTTGGCTAAAAGGTATTTTGAGCAAGAAGCCAATTTTCCTCTTTTCGATCAGAAAAATATGAAATATTATGAATGCATTCTTATTGAAACAGGTTCAGTAAAATTTCATCATATGAACCAAAATAAACATACGGAAGATATTTCTTTCAGTAAAGCGTTTATTCAACGGGTAATTCAGATTTCTGAATGGGGACTAAACCCCAACAAATCTATGGATTTGAAATTCATCCATGCTAGCTTCAACTATTGGGATTATATCGAAGCATGGACTTCAAGGAATTATATTCCTCAAACTATTATTAATCATATTAAGAATGAGGAGGATATTGAAATCTCAAATATTGAGAATCAGCTTCACAGCTGGAGCCTCCCAAAGGTTAAACCTTCTATGATTTATTCAATGAATATGTTCAATTTAAACATGGCTATGACCATAAAAACAATTGAACAAACTATTCCAATAGGAAAGGAACATGAAACTATTCAACTGTTCCATCCTGAAGAGATCAGAAGATATAAGGATAAATACAAATATTTTCATCTTGGTATGGTACAAGTGGCTATTAGACCACTATCAAGAGAAGGCTTAAATGCCTCTTTATTGGTTGCCTTAAGAGATTGCAGGCACCTTAATTTCAATGACTCCTTATTAGGAATCATTCAAACCAGTTTATGCAACGGACCAGTTTATTTTAACTGTTTTCCTAATTTTTGTGTCTCTTTGACAGACAAAAATATTCTAGATGTTTTAACATTAAATGTTAAAACAAGTGGATATAATTTGAAAGAGGGATCTGAACCTCTAAATATTACTTATAGAGTATATTATAAAGCCATGAATACTCTAAGCCCAAGAGCAAAGAATTATGATACAAAAGGAAAAACAGTCTTAATCGAGACCAATTTATTAAAATCAGATGTGTCTATTCCTCAGACCATCCAATGGCAAGATATTCAAACTCCTGATGAATGGATGTTGGAATCTGCCACTCCATCCAAGCCTCTAGAAAACAAAAGAGTTGAAGAAATTCTTCAATATGATGATGGAGATGTTATTATTAAATTCGATAATAGCAGGAAATCTACTCGTTTGTCACTTTCGGAAGACAGTAGATCTTCTATTTCATCAAAAAATGAGAATATTCAGTCTCGAAGGTTTTATACTCCAAACCAAACTATGAAGGCCTCTTCATCAGGCACAAAAACTCCTAATCTTATATTTGATGGAGTTTGTACAAATTCTCAACAGATTCCTCAAGGAATATACCATGAGGAACCTGAAACATTATCAGAATTTAATGACATTGCGTCAATAAATGTCATTTCTATTCCTTTTACTTATGATCGTCAAGCTTGCAGCAAAGATCTTATGCAAGAAAAATATAAATCATTTAGAAAATGGTTCTTCTCTACGTTCAAGGTAGAAGAACAACAAAATTATAAAATTCTTTATCATAACACTATTAAAGCCCAAGAGAAAGTCATATCTTTCCCTGTTTGGTTTTTAGATTATGCTATTAACCAAAATTCTCCCTGTTTAAATATGCTTAAGTCCTTAGAAAAAGAATGGACTACAGCAAAAGGTAATATTATTACCTCTATTCATCCTCCTTCAGAGCATATGAAATTAAAAGCAGGTGAAACAATTATTGAGTCGGTTGCTTTCAGTCATGAAAGGCAACATAATTATACAAATTTGACTCTGCAAACCATGTGTTCTCAACTCGGAAGAATGGAAGAAAAATTGGAGAAAATTCCAACACCTCCAGTTTTGAAAGATACTAAATCTAGTGTATCGTCACCTATTATTAATGCTACTCCAAAGATAGTAGAACCTTCTATTCTGAAACCAAGCATCAATATTACTATGCCTAGCAAAAAGGATATTGATATTGTTTCTATTCTAACCCAACAGTTAGAATCGTTACAACTTAGTAGTCATAAATCTAATGAGAAAAAAGCTCAAATAGCTACTATTTCAGAAACATTCTCTGATTCAGACAATGAATCAGGTATTAATGAATTTAAAAAGAAAATTCTTGCAATGGAAGATGATCTAAAAAATGATCAGACTCCTAGCATAAATCAAAATATTTTTGGAAGAAGCACTGCTTTTGGCAGAAAATCAATTCCTACTGCTTCAACTAAACATTATTATACCCGTCCTACTCCTCAGGACTTATTATTCGAGGAAGAAAATTCGAATATTACTGCTAGCTTCAGTGCTAGAACCATTTATGAATGGAATATTGACGGACTATCTGAGTACCAGATAATCACGTTACTCCATCGTATGACTATGTATTCTACTGTCTGTATATCAGCTCACAATACTGATAAACAGATTGCGGAATACATTGTTGCCGGATTCGCTGGCCAACTTCGCAGTTGGTGGGATAATATTATTACCCCAGATCAGCAACAACAGATTTTAAATGCAACAAAAATTACTCAAACTCCAATGACCATAAAAAATGAACAAGGTCAAGACAGTATTATGTATACTGAAACTTCAATTCCAAATGCAGTCTATACACTGCTTACTTCTATTCTGTTAGCCTTCGTAGGATCCAACCCAGTATCCTTCGAAAGAAACAAAGACTTATTAGTCAATCTAAAATGCCCCACCTTGACTCAGTTTAGGTGGTATAAGGATGTATTTTTATCCAAAGTTATGATCAGAACAGATGCCAATGCTGACTTCTGGAAAGAGAAATTCATAACAGGACTTCCTACTTTATTCGCTCAAAAGGTTAAAGATCGTATTTTAAGAAAACATGGAGGAAACTCCAACCCTTATCATGAGTATACCTATGGTCAACTCATCAGCGAATGCGTTGCTGAAGGATTATCCATTTGCAATGATATTAAACTAAAAGCCCAATTAAAACGCCAACATTTAACTGGCAAAAAAGAAATTGGTGAATTTTGCGACCAATTTGGCTTTGATCTCCAAATTCTAAATAAAATAAAGCATAAGAGATCAGACTCAAAATCTTATTTTAAGAAAAAAAAACGCTTTATTAAAAAATCTTCTCCTCCTCAGGAAAAGAAAAAGCGAAACTCAAAACCATATTACAAGAAGAATTATTCTCAGAATTCTTCCGATATTATTTGCAGAAAATGTGGAAAAACAGGCCACTATGCTAACAGATGCTGGACCAAGAAGAAAATTAATGAAATTTCTGATGAAGGTCTAAAAAAGCAACTATTAGCAGTCCTTCTAAATCCATCTGACAGTGAGTCAGAAGAGGTCAATATCATTGACCAGGAATCTGACAGTCCTGACTCGGAGTCTTCTCCCTCTTCGTCAGACTGTGGTTGTAATGCCAGTCATTACAAAGCTATTTTAGAAATGAATGGTTTAAGCATAAACGTGCTTACATCCCAAGAAAAAACTATTCTTGACTTGATTAATGGGATCCAAGATCCTGAAACCAAGAAAAATATGATTGAGCATTATTTAGAAACAATCAAGAGATAAAATAAACCTCGAGATTCTCCCTATATTCCGAAAGAATCATATTCCTTAAAGGAAGTCTTTGATGGTTTGAGAACCCACTCTTCCAAGAAATTATCTATTTCTGATTTACAAGAAGAAATTAACTCCATAAAAATGGAGGTAAATAATATCAAAGAAAGGGAAATCTCTATTTCTGACTTAAAAGCAGAAATAAATATTTTGAAAATAGAAACAAAGTTCCTTAGAGAAATTATCAGTAAGATTATTCCTGAACAAGGAGAATCATCTGATCCTAAAGAAGAGAACTTTCTCAATATTATTAACCAAGTTACATACCAAAAATGGTATTCCAATGTAACTATTGTCATAGACAAAGACTATGTCTTGAAAGGAATTGCTCTTATTGACAGTGGAGCAGATTTAAATTGCATTTGTGAAGGGATTATCCCTACAAGATATTATGACAAATTATCACAGTCGTTAAACACTGCTGATGGTTCAAAATTAAAAATCAGATATAAATTATCCAGTGCCTATATTTGTAATTCAGGCATGTGATTTAAAACTCCTTTTGTTATGGTCAAAGGTCTGACCCAACAAATTATATTAGGAACTCCTTTCCTTAGTCTTTTGGAACCTTTTACAAAGACAAGTGAAGGTATTATTTGCGAGATTGAAGGCCAAAAGATAATCTTTGGCTTCATAACTCAGCCCCAAACTCGCCAAATTGATATGATAAAGAACACTCTTATTTTCAAAGAAAATCAGATAAATTTTATCCAGTCTGATTTAAAAATTATGAGTATAACAACTCAAATTAAATCCCGACAAAATCAGATTAAGTCGTTGTCTGATAATATCAATAAACTGGTCTGTTGCATAAACTGGTTTGAATGATTCCTAATAAGGAGTCATTGAAATTAAGGTGCCTGCAATCTCTTAAGGCAACCAATAAAGAGGCATTTAAGCCTTCTCTTGATAGTGGTCTAATAGCCACTTGTACCATACCAAGATGGAAATATTTGTATTTATCCTTATATCTTCTGATCTCTTCAGGATGGAACAGTTGAATAGTTTCATGTTCCTTTCCTATTGGAATAGTTTGTTCAATTGTTTTTATGGTCATAGCCATGTTTAAATTGAACATA
This sequence comes from Geum urbanum, assembly GCA_946800695.1. Lineage (NCBI taxonomy): Eukaryota > Viridiplantae > Streptophyta > Magnoliopsida > Rosales > Rosaceae > Geum > Geum urbanum. Next base: position 53,033,114 of record OX327008.1, on the reverse strand, counting down.
TTCATTGAATAAATCATAGAAGGTTTAACCTTTGGGAGGCTCCAGCTGTGAAGCTGATTCTCAATATTTGAGAATTCAATATCCTCCTCATTCTTAATATGATTAATAATAGTTTGAGGAATATAATTCCTTGAAGAAGAAGATGAAGCTTTAGAAGATGTCCTGGATAATTTAGAAAGCATTTTTTTTTTAAGTAAATGAAGTAATCAAAAACAGACTGAAAGGAGTAAAAAAGTCTTAGCCTTATACGGCTGTCAACCACTTACGAAGACTTACCCTGTACTGCTTTCTTCTCGCAATTGGGGCTTCAAGGTGACTTGGGTGCCGTGCGATAAGGGTCCGGCTCTGATACCACTTCTAGTACCGGATCAGATTGCTCATTCACAAGTGAGGAATAATAATTTTATTGATAATCAGAGAGACTTAGTACAACTGTTTAATATAGGGATAGAGAGAGAGAGGGTAGAGAGAAGGCGGAGCTAAACTTGGAAAACTAAAACTTAAGGATCCTACTTCAGAGAGGCTCCTTATAAAGACTTGGAAAGGAAGGCTACCGGCTACCGGCTGCAAAAACAAAATAATAAACAAACAAAAGGCCTAAACGATGGCTGACAAACTAAAAAGCTAAAAGAGAAAGAAAACAATATCCTTCCGTAAATCACGCCGGGTGCTCATTGGGCCCCATCGAACACGTGAAGAAAAGGAAAAGATAAAGGATTCTTTAGGCGGATTTCCGGCGAGGTGGATTTTTGGCAAGTTTTATGTCGTTTCGCTCATTTTCGCGTGCTGAACACAATGGTGAGGTTTTTGAGTTGATTTGAGTATTCTATTTTGGGACGAGGGTTGTTTGGGTGTATTTTGGGAATTTTACTATCCTTGTCGATATTTTGAGCGATACGTCTTTCGAGAACGCGGGGTTCTTGACGTAATAGCTCCGTATATTGTGTTTCAATAGGTATTGATCGTATCCCTGTTATTCAGGTGATCGTGATCGAGTGTTTGGCGAGGGATCTTCCGCCGAACTTCAGAGTTAGCCTCGTACTGTGAGTGGACATTTATTTACACTGTCGTAGCGAGTTCTTGGTTTCAGTATTTATTTCCAGTATAATATTTAGATTATTTATCGTTTTGGAGGTATTGTTTATTTTATTGGTGATGATATTTATTTATTTAGCATCGATGCATTGGCTATGTGGCTGATCACCGGTAGTCCATTTATCAGGCTTGAGAGATTCGCTTGATATGCCGACTAGGCTCGAGAGATTCGCCTAGTCTATCACCGTCGAGCTTGATAGATTCGCCCGACATGCTACTCTGGCAGGGAGATCTGCCGGAGTGGCGACTTCCATTTATTATAAGAACTCACATTATTTTTGTGAATATATAAATGGTGAAAAGCATATTATTATTTTCGTCCACTCACTCTAATGATTTTATTTGCCTTTCCCCTGGGCTTTTCGGTTTCCTTTGCCCAGTTTGCAGTTTGGGTTCCAGTGTTGCAAGTCGACGGTGGAGGCGTAGAGTTTGGATCACACTTTAGTTTCTGTAGGTTCCTTGTTCAACCTACTAGTTGTATATGATGTATATATGCGTCGCTCTGAATACTTATGTTGTGTTTCAATTGAGTTTACTCCTGAATATTTCTGGATTTCTTGTAAACCTTTTGGTTTATTATATATATGTTGTTGAGAAATCCGGATGGGGAACGGAGTCCCACGGTTTGGCTTTTGTGGAATATTCGAAGTGTGTTTCTTTGCAGGTTCTAATAATGGTTCACGTATTTCAAAGTAAACTCTAGCGAAATTTCTTTAAGATAATGTTTTCGAATGGGTTTGATTTCGGTTTAGGCAACTAAATCGGGATCGGGTCCTTTCAGTGACCTCACATCGTTTGATGAAATCTGGGAAAGCATCAGCAAGAGCACCAAGCCTCAGGTATACCTAGTGAGTTGGAACAATCACTTCTTCATTCTCAAGGCTGAGAAAGAAGCCTACTATATTATCGACTCACTGGGAGAAAGGCTTTTTGAAGGATGTTGCAAAGCCTATATTTTGAAGTTTGATGATTCCAGCATCATATTTGGAGATGAAGACCAAGAAACAGGGCTGGAAGTCATAAACAGTGGTAAAGAGTGCTGTAAAAACTTCATAACCAAGTTTCTGGCTGGAATCATACTAAAGGAGCTTGAGGAAGAAGAAAAGAGAAAGACAGTTGACCTCACAGTTCTCTTCCGGCGTATTTAGATTGAATTTCAATCTTGCTTCCTTCTTATGATAACGCGTAAAACATGCATCAAATATTAACACAAAGTAGACACTCAACACATAGTTTACACGTATGCAATTTAAAACCCTTCTTTGTAGATGTAGCATTGATAAGTAGGGATCGTTCTTAACCGGGGATTGATGGTACTAATGCATGACAACGTTTGTAAACATAAAATAAAATGTATGGGGGGTTTGAAAGTTTGGTTTAATTAACTACGAAAATAAGAACTGAAATTGGTAAGCAAACATGTTAAGAAATCCTAGATTCTATCATGTTTCACTCATAGACAAGTAGAAAACAAGCAAGAACAAAGAACCCTAAACATGTTTGCTAGACCGAAAATAAAACACTAACTAATATACTTTCAAGTGATCGACACATTATATCCACCTAGCCAATTCATGCTCATATTTATTTAGTGTCAACGAAATTCTTAATCTCCAACCTAAAATAAATAGACATGCTTTTAAATTGAAAACGAAGAGCGCAACAACTTAATCATCTAAAGATCATACAAAACATGCAAGAGAGGAACGAAGAGCGTATCACCTAGCATATTAAGAAGCTTTAAGCACATAAGCATGCATATGAATTAAAAGTTAAAAACTAAGAACACATGGAAGATACTAAAGTAAATCTGAAACATAAAACCTTTTGTCAAACTTTATTACAATCATACTTAAAAAAATCTATTACAAGGAAGAGATGAAGTAGAAAAGCTCATAGTTACACTTTTTGTTCCTTGAAGAGCACTGCAAACGCCAAGTGGTGATTCTCAAATGCAAGACGAAGAGCGCCGATTACACTTGATCCGTGGAGAAGATGGATGCTCGGCCTTGGAGGAGGAATTTGCTAAGTATGAGAGGAAAGGTGTTTAAGGCAGAGGTTTGGCTTCTATATTGTGTGATCATTTTGTTCTGGCCGAAGCTCCCTTTATATAGGCCAAGCCCTAGTTCGACTCCTTCTAGGACTCTACTACTCCACCCGGGTAACCTGACTCTTCTCCACTAAAACAAGAATTTCTATCGTTCTAGAACTCCAAATTGTGTGATTCCAGTTGCGTTGGAAACTAGACTTATAGAGTTTTCCAACCATATGCTAACCGCATCTAGATTCATCCTGATCTGTTCACATTGGTCTTTCGAAGTGGGCTGATGTACAAAAGCCGATTTCTGATAATTCACTTTAATCCATCTTCTTTCGTTGGGCTTCTTTGGACATGCTCTTGGTCTTTAACCCATCTTCATTAATCTTAGTCCACTCTTGAGTAATTTGGGTTCCCATTCAGCAATAGGGTCGACATTTTCAATATATAAGTAAGCCCGTGACAAATCCTTCTTCTAGGTGGACTAGGATTTCAATTCTTCTCCAATCACAATTAGGAAAGATCCGGACACTACCTCTTCACTTTAGGAAATATTTTGCACATGTGTTCCGAATTCACTTTCTTATTCTCCCAAGGACTTCTACTCCAACAAAGATTCCTAGTCGAAATAGGATTCTTCATTTGTCTGCACTTTGCTCCATTTTTTCCTCCTTTATTGTTCCTCCTTTATTTTCAACCTAAAAACATAAAGTAAGTTAGAAACATATTTACTAAGGTCAAAACAAAGCTAAATGTAAAGAGAAAGACGTTAAGAATCAAGCATAAAATGCGTAGATCAAATTCCCCCACACTTAGACTTTGCTAGTCCCTAGAAAACTAAATAAAAGAAAGACTAAAAATAAGAAAACACACAAAAATTCAACGTTGGAGCTAATCTCCTTATTGGGAAGATTCTAAGGAATTTTAATTAATACAAACACTTCTAAGCCCTTAACAAAAATGTCTCAGAAATTTCTTTAAGTGTATGGCGATGGAATCATAAGAATTTAGAATTTAAAGCTCAATAATTTCGAGAGATAATAGAGATATGATCATGCCATGAACAAGTAAGACTTGGAAGAAAACAATGGTGAAGTTAAAGCTGTGCATGTTTCGAACAAGTTTAAATCAATCTCACATGGATGCACTCATCATATTTTTACTCATCAAATAGGGTTCACTCAAAGTGTATATGAATTGAATCAAAACCTCATGAATATGATGAATTACTTGCACAAATGAACCTAAACCATATGCTTACTCATGCACTTTTACTCAACCAATCGAAGGCTACTCATCTTAAGGATCATAAAGGACTTTAGAAAGGTTGTAATGGAGCTGAGGCTAAGGCATTCGAAATTTTGGTATGTGGTGATAAAAACGTTCAAAAGACTTAGTCAACACTTAGGCAATTCGAGCTCCATCCTTTCTCATGCGTCAAACTTCAAAATGAGGCCAATTTTCATCTTTTTGGGCTCTAACTTCATTCTAAATTTAATTCTTGAGCTCTACGAACAGGACAAAGGCCATATTTCTTCAATTTTGGGTCTTCAATTCGTGGTACACTCCAAATCCGCAAATAAGGGGGACATTAACCCAAACTTTAACATCTAAAACACATTGCTGGAGAGCTTCTGAATTTTCTTTTCACTTTTTCTTTTTTAGCTCTCGAATAATTTTGTTTTATTCTCAGCAATTTACACACATATTTAAGCTATTTGAACAAGTCTATCCTCATACAAACATCATAGCAATTAAGGAACATCACCAAAAATGCCATCTTCTCCTCTTGTCGACATTACTTCACACTAAGTCTGCAGAACATAGGGTAAAGAAGTCTTACACTAGGCTAAATGTTTAGATATTAATGGTGATAAAAGAAAGGCTTAATGTGGGCTCTATCTATGGGTGACGCATCTCGTGCGCACATATGGGACACATGGCTATTTGGTTTAGTGGTGGAAAACCTAAGTGCCTTTAATCATATCCAAAATCAGAGCATTTATCAACTTAAAAGCTTTACAAATCTACATGAGTAAGTTCTAGTATTCTCTAGTTCATTGAAATCTATGGCAAGCAATTAGATGAGGCATGTTCTATTTTTGAAACCATTATGCACGAAATTCACTCTCAAAAGGATAATGTAGACTCAAAAACTCACTTTTATGGTTTGTATGATTTAAAACTCATTCTAGCATGCAAAATCTATACCATGTTTATGCAAACCATATCCACTACATGTCATGACGATCAAAATATCTCACTTATCACAAGAAATCAGTTTAGTGCTTATTCAACGCCATATGTATTCTTTTCGGTCCATTTTCATCATAGACTAACTAATGGCATTCTAGAAAATGAAAAAGACTCTTTAAAAACACTAAGTTAAACAAAAAGACTCAAATGAAGTTGTCAACCCCTCCCCCACACTTAAACTCTACATTGTCCTCAATGTACTAAAGTAAAGCATAGAATTAAGTATGAAGAGAGAAAGCCACGAAAATTTTAGCTAAGTAAAGTAAATAAGCAACGAAATTAAAAAGATAAGGGAGGAGAGAACAAATCTTTGACGATTCCTCCATTGGGTTACCTCCCAACAAGCGCTTGTTTTTTAACGTCTTACAGCCTAGACGTGTTGCTTTGCTCCTTCTTAACTTTTGACTCCCAACATTCTTGACGTTTTCTTTGCATGTGCACTTTCATGTACATGTTGGTGCCGTCTCCTCTAACTCCTTTAGCTCGGCCTTCTTCTTCTCTTTACGAGCTTGTTAGGATTCATGATCCACGCAAAGATACATTAGTTAGTGATCAATTAACTAATTAATCATAAACGTAGCTCATGTAGCATTTACAACAAGTATGTTTATCTTCCGTTACAAATTCATTACAACATGGTAGACAAATACAGTTTACAAAATAATGTCCCAATTGATTTTTCGCCAAAGATATATGATTATCACATGCATCTAGAATTTAAATTAGGACTTAGATGATTAAATTGTGTAATGGCTCGAAATCCGTTCTACTCCTTTGGGCAAGTCCAGAAATGGCCAGTTGGGATAGATGTAACGCAAGAGGCAGGACTAATTTCGAGAATATTCTCTTTCTTAGATTCAAATCCCGTCACGAGTCATAATCCTTCTAGTCACCATAACCGAAAATTTCTTACTAAGAGCAAAAGTTCAATACGATATTACATCAACTCTTTACATCAAAATCCAACTTAAAAACCAAATAACAAGTGATAAAAACATAGCTAAGACTTATCATTTAACATTTTACAAAATCGGAGAAACTGAACATAGCTACTTGCAGAATTAATCACACGTTGGAATTTCACGAAATTTTACGAAAGAAAACTAGACACATATATACATAACTCTGCAAATTTTCATAATTTTCCAAGACCTGCAACCATGTCAGATAAATCACACAATATAGCAAATATCACAGTCCCGAATTGAAATTAACACTAAAAATAAAAGAATTATAATCACATTATACAACAATAATGAAGAATCTCTTTACAATAACAATACTTTTTGACCTTATACAATTGAATCTTTGACGTGCAAAAATAAAAACAAAGTTACAACATGCTTGGAACTCAAGAACACATGAAAATTTCCAGATTCGCACAAAATTGAACATAGTAGATTGTCAGATTTTTCCAGAATTGTTGGCTTGTCCGAATATAATAAAATTTTACAGGCATAGACACCACACAAAACGCAACACTTCTTAAAATTTTCAGATTTTTCAAATATCTTTAGCCATGTCAAATAAATTTCACAAAACAGGTCAGTGCACAGTTCAAAAACAGAAAGAAAAAAAATATGCACAAGTATAATATTTACATGATATGAACATATTTACACAAACGAAATCACACAATAGATTTTTCAATCCCCGGCAACGGCGCCAAAAATTGATAACGCGTAAAACATGCATCAAATATTAACACAAAGTAGACACTCAACACATAGTTCACACGTATGCAATTTAAAACCCTTCTTTGTAGATGTAGCATTGATAAGTAGGGATCGTTCTTAACCGGGGATTGAGGGTACTAATGCATGACAACGTTTGTAAACATAAAATAAAAGGTATGGGGGGTTTGAAAGTTTGGTTTAATTAACTACGAAAATAAGAACAGAAATTGGTAAGCAAACATGTTAAGAAATCCTAGATTCTATTATGCTTCACTCATAGACAAGTAGAAAACAAACAAGAACAAAGAACCTTAAACATGCTTGCTAGACCGAAAATAAAACACTAACTAATATACTTACAAGTGATCGACACATTATATCCACCTAGCCAATTCATGCTCATATTTATTTAGTGTCAACGAAATTCTTAATCTCCAACCTAAAATAAATAGACATGCTTTTAAATTGAAAACGAAGAGCGCAACAACTTAATCATCTAAAGATCATACAAAACATGCAAGAGAGGAACGAATAGCGTATCACCTAGCATATTAAGAAGCTTTAAGCACATAAGCATGCATACGAATTAAAAGTTAAAAACTAAGAACACATGGAAGATACTAAAGTAAATCTGAAACATAAAACCTTTTGTCAAACTTTATTACAATCATACTTAAAAAAATCTATTACAAGGAAGAGATGAAGTAGAAAAGCTCATGGTTACAGTTTTTGTTCCGTGAAGAGCACTGCAAACGCCAAGTGGTGATTCTCAAATGCAAGACGAAGAGCGCCGATTACACTTGATCCGTGGAGAAGATGGATGCTCGGCCTTGGAGGAGGAATTTGCTAAGTATGAGAGGAAAGGTGTTTGAGGCAGAGGTTTGGCTTCTATATTGTGTGATCATTTTGTTCTGGCCGAAGCTCCCTTTATATAGGCCAAGCAAAGCCTAGTTCGACTCCTTCTAGGACTCTACTACTCCACTCAGGTAACCTGACCCTTCTCCACTAAAACAAGAATTTCTCTCGTTCTAGAACTCCAAATCGTGTGATTCCAGTTGCGTTGGAAACTAGACTTATAGAGATTTCCAACCATATGCTAACCGCATCTAGATTCATCCGGATCTGTTCACAGTGGTCTTTCGAAGTGGGCTGATGTACAAAGGCCGATTTCTGATAATTCACTTTAATCCATCTTCTTTCGTTGGGCTTCTTTGGACATGCTCTTGGTCTTTAACGCATCTTCATTAATATTAGTCCACTCTTGAGTAATTTGGGCTCCCATTCAGCAATAGGGTCGACATTTTCAATATATAAGTAAGCCCGTGACAAATCCTTCTTCTAGGTGGACTAGGATTTCAATTCTTCTCCAATCACAATTAGGAAAGATCCGGACACTACCTCTTCACTTTATGAAATATTTTGCACATGTGTTCCGAATTCACTTTCTTATTCTCCCAAGGACTTCTACTCCAACAAAGATCCCTAGTCGAAATAGGATTCTTCATTTGTCTGCGCTTTTGCTCCATTTTTGCCTCCTTTATTGTTCCTCCTTTATTTTCAAACTAAAAACATAAAGTAAGTTAGAAACATATTTACTAAGGTCAAAACAAAGCTAAATGTAAAGAGAAAGACGTTAAGAATCAAGCCTAAAATGCGTAGATCATCTTACCTCCTCTGGCGAGGAAAATGACCTCCAAAATGACTATGTCATCCCAGAGCAGGACCTTCCAATTCATCCCTCGCCAGAGCTCCAGGTCATGGTTGAGGAGCCACAACAACTGGTTGAGGCTACTTTAGAACCAAAGGGTCAAGTTTCTCCCTCGCCAGAGCCTAAACTTCAAGGGACTGAAGAACCACAATGCTTGTACCCCGTCCAAGTAAGACATCAGTTCATTTAGTTCGTGAAAGGACCCAACCCCGATTTAGCTCCCTAAACTGGAATCGAACCCCTTCGAAAATACGAACCAACAAAAACTTTTCAAAATTTCGGCAGAGTTTCGTTACTAGCGTGGAATTACCATAACCTGCACGCGGAAATTAACACTTCGTCCTATGCCACAAAAATCAAACCGTGGGCACCAATCCCATCCGGATTTCTCAACATCAATATAATCAACAAACAGTAACATATTGAACTATATATATGTATATCTGAGAAAATCCGTACAAACAAGTATCGGAATGTATCAGAGCGACCTCTAGTGTAAAACATATACAATATGTACATCAGTAGGTGAAACTGAAACCTACTGGAAAACACAGGTGACTCTGATCACTAGCCTCCAAACCGCGACGTGAAACACCAAACCTGAACTGCACACTGGGCACGGAAACCGAAAAGCCCAGGGGAAAGACAATAAACACGTTAGAGTGAGTGGACGAAAATAAATGTCTTTCACCAGTTTATATATATGTTTAAAACATCATATGCGAGTCCAGGTAAATAAAATAATAAGTACACGAGGTAAAACTCATACTCCTCCAATGTACTGAGCATGCAAATGTAAAGCCCACGGGGTCACTCATGGACACACACCGTGCTAGTACAGTCCGAATCACGAGGTCCTTAGTCCCCGTGATTCTAAGCCAGAAATGGCCTCGGTTCCAGGGAAACGCCCCTCACCGGTCAGGTCGGGATAACGACGTCCCACCTGGTGGCCTACCATCGGGGATCAGCCGAGAGGCAAAGTGTATCGATACAACAACGTAACCAAGACTGTACTCTGTGAAAACCAAATCACAAACAGTTCGATGCAAATGCATGAAACAACATATAAGTGTATGCATAATCGTATACGTATATCCGTATAAGTATAATCGTAAAACACATGCTCATTTAATCCGTAATCTCAATACGCATGCTCAAGTTCGAAAATCATATAAATGACTCGCAATCATTTCCGTGAAATAAAATGTCCACTCACAGATCAGCTAGCGCGATTTCGCGCTAAACACGTGGTCCGGCAGAAGTACCCTCGCCCGAAGCACGATCACGATCCGAATCTCGATCTTGATCTCCTGAACACATATACACATAACTGATCAAAATCGTAATTCCCAACTCTGTACGGATGCACGGAAACCAACCGTTCCCGGAAATACAAAATGCAGTGCAAAATGAATTACGGAAATCCCGAAATCCCAATTCGAAATCTCGACTGAAAATCGGCTAACCAAATCAACTCGAAAACCTCCGTACGATAATCAGGGCGTGATTACGAGAAAAATGACACTAAAAACGTCAAAATCTGAAAGTTGACTTTTTGCTCCGCCGTTGACCGCCGCCGCCGGCGGCGGCGCGCCGTCAACGGAGGAATTTCACAACCAAAGTTTCCAGATCGGACCATCTCATCATTTCAAGCAACTTATCCTTCTACCACAAGACCCAATTCAAAGCCTAACTATCCCAACTCATCAAAACCAAATCGGAAATCCAAACCCAAAACCCTATTCGGGTTCACCAAATCTCTCATCCTCGTTCCAAACTAACCAACTAGGAAGCTCCACCACGAGGTGGGGAGCAAAACCCCCAAGCTCATGGCCTCCAATCGTCGCCGGAACCACCTCCACCATTAGAGCCGATTCCGGCGAACCAAACCCAATCAAGTTCGAAATCATACAAGAATACGTTTCCTACCTTTCCCGTGGTGAATCGATGCCGGAATCCGGTCGCCGGAGTTCTCTTTCCCGTTCGGGAAACTTTCCCAATCGGCAGCTCCTCCAACTTTCCAAAATAGGAAAGTCAACACATTTCAAAACTGGTCAACGCCCAAATGAAGTTTTTCGACAATTTTGCGACTTTTCGATATTTATACTCGTCCCTCGGGTCAACCGACGGTCCAAAATGAAAATACGAAATGATTCGGATAAGCTCGAACAATCGGATAAACTCGTCGGAACCCGAAACTTCAAATAATCATAAAATATTCCTCGGCTATCGGAAAAATCTTCCGAAACCACCCACGAACTCGAAATCACGTACTCTACGATTTCCGTGAAGACACTCAACCCAAATTCTCGACCGAAAATATTGTCGCAAATCGAATCGGCAAATCACACGTTATCGTAAAACTGCGACTAATCTCAAATCTCGAGAATCGTGCTAAACACACCTCTGATTCTGGTTCGGGTCGTCACAGTTCGTTTGTATATTGGATTCCTTTCGATTGAACCCTGATATCTTGTTTCTTTCTAGTCCAAACTTGACTCCCATGGAATATCAAAGAAAAAGGCAAGCCCGCAACGCCAACTCCAAACTTAAAACAGTCCTCAATCTCTAGAGCTTTCCATAATGGCCGCTGTGGACCAGCCTTCAATCTCGCTACATGCCGACTATGAAGAACCAAAAACTTCCCGTGAAGTTGGTGCACCGACTTTAACAGAAAAACCTTCTTCTCCAACAACCAACCCTCAAAGTGAGATTTTAATGTTGCAAGAGATTTCGACTAGGTTGGATGCAAAGAGCTCCCCTTCGGCCATGGATACTGCCCTTCAGAAGATAAGTCAGGAATTTAATGGCCTCTGACCCTACCGAATTCCTTCAGACTAAATCTGATCTTGAGGAAAAACTTCATGAATTCCTGAGTCAAAGCGAAGCCCATCACCGCCTAAAGCTCGAGGCAGAACGTAAAAAAGAGGCGGTGGTGACAATGGCTCGCCAAACACAAGAGGAACAACAAAGAATCCAGACCTTTCTAAAGAAAGCATCAACTCAGCAAGAAACCCTGGCAGCCAAAGAAGCAAAATTAGCTGCCCTTCAAGCTGAGGTGGACCGCTTATGATCAGATACTTACTCAAATCAAGCCTCTATCCGCCAACTCACGATTGAGGGAGAAAGCCAAGCTCAACTGTGGCAAGATTCCAAAGAAGAAGCCGCAAGCGCTCTCCAAGTGTATAAGCAATCTTGGCGAGATCTTGAATTTGAAAAAGTAAGCCCTTCTTTGTATGAACATCTAAAGTATTTTCTTTACCATTCATATTTTTGGAAATCAAAATTTTAAATGGGCCCTGGGTGTCTTACTAGGCCTCAAATTTAGGCCTACAAAGGGTTCAACGAGCAAAACTAATCCTTATTCAAAGAGCTTAACCGCTCGCCTGCCCTGATTTTCCAAATTAAATGGACTTTAATTCCAAGCTTGGAATCTGTATCGCGTCAACCATCAAATCTTCAAAATACGTTTTACCTTCCCAAAAAATCTTTCATTCATCACGCTTTCTTCTAGGGGTAGATAAACCGTATCACGGCCCAATTTCCATCAGACGCGTATACTCTATTAACGGGTGCATTTACTCTCGCAAAGCCTTTCCACTACGGCTCATTATAGTTTCTTTCTGATATACGCATTTTATGCTCGATTATTAATGTCTTTCTCTTTACATTTAGCTTTGTTTTGACCTTAGTATTATCGTTTCTTACTTATTTTATTGTTTTAGGTCCAAAATAAAGAGGAATGAATAAAGGAGGCAGAAATGAGCTCAAAACGCAATAAGGAGGAAGTTCCTAATTCCAGAGAAGAAATGATCCGAGGAATGGTCTTCAAATGGTTACTAAAATGCAATCCCATATGGTGTCAAGAATTGGAAACCAAATGCCAAATGAAATGGATACCAAAATGGTGGACAAAAAGATGAAGACATTTCTCCTGCGCGACCCAGGAAAGAGCAAATATAGCGGAATATATGGAGCATATAATGGACGAATTTTGGGAGATATTATATGAATTTTCAGACCTGATTTGAGGGCCAAAATATGTGCAAGAATATGCTAGATTCGGCCAAGAATTATTAGGGAATAAGGAATGCAAGATTTGAAGATATGAAGATTTCATTTTCCTTGAAGAAGAAGAAAACAGGGCAGCCAGGTCACTTAACTTCTAAAATCCGTAGTAAATTCAATTCAATTCCAAACATGGTACAGATTTCGCATGCTAGAATGAGTTTTAAATCATACAAACCTTAAAAGTGAGTTTTTGAGCCTACATTACTTCATTTGAGAGTGAATTTCGTGCATATGGTTTTCAAAAACAAAAACATGCTTCATCTAATTACTTGCCATAGATTTCAATGAACTAGAGATTACTAGAACTTACTCATGTAGATTTACAACGCTTTTAAGTTGATATATGTTATGATTTTGGATATGATTAAAGGCACTTATGTTTTCCACCACTTAAACCAAATAGCCATGTGTCCCCTATGCGCGCACGAGTTGCGACACCCTTAGATAACCCTTTTGAGCCCACATTAAGCCTTTCTTTGATCACCTTTAATATCTAAACACTTGGCCTAGTGTATGACTTCTTTACCCTATGTTCTGCAGACTTAGTGTGAAGTAATGTCAATAAGAGGAAATGATGATTTGTTTGGTAAAGATTGAAGAAGTTTTGATGTGTGTATAGGGATAGACTTGTCCAACAAACTTTGCAATAAAATGCTGAAGTGTTCTAGATAGAAAGAAAAAAAATGTATAAAGATCTCGAGGCATTGTGTTTAGATTGAATAAGTTTGGATTAATGTCCCATATAGTTGTGGATTTGGAGTGTGCTACAAATTGAAGGCCCAAAAGTGATGAAATATGGCCTTTGTCATGTTCATAAAGCTCAAGAAAAGTTTAGAATGAAGTATATATGGGCCCAAAATGATGAAATTGGGCCCCCGAAATGGAAATCCAACCATGGTGACGTTTTGGAAAGGATGAGCCACGAATTTGAAGAATTCTAAGTGCTAAACTAAGTCTTTGGAACGTTTTTAACCACCACTTATCTAAATTTCGAATGCCTTAGCCTTAGCCCCATTACAACCTTTCTAAAGTCCTTTATGATCCTTAAGATGAGTAGCATTCGATTGGTTGAGTAAGTTGCATGAGTAAGCATATGGATTGGTTCATTTGTGCAAGTAATTATGAGGTTTTCGATTCAATTTATACATTTTGAGTAAACCTTTTTTATGAGTGAAAATATGATGAGTGCATCCATGTGAGATTGATTTAAACTTGTTCGAAACATGCATAGCTTTAACTTCACCATTGTTTACTCCAAGTCCTACTTGTTCATGATATGATCATATTTCTCTTATCTCTCGAAATTTTTGAACTTTTCACAATGAAATCTTGTGACCCCATCGCCATATACTTAAGAAAATTTCTGAGACAAATTGTGCTAAGGGCTTAGTAGTGTTTTAAAAATCGAAGTCTTTTATTCTCTTAAATTTTTCCCAACATAGAGACTAGCTCTAACGTTGGTATTGTGTGTTTCTTATTTTTAGTCTTTCTTTTATTTAGTTTTTGCTAGGGACTAGCAAAGTCTAAGTGTGGGGGAATTTGATCTACGCATTTTATGCTCGATTATTAATGTCTTTCTCTTTACATTTAGCTTTGTTTTGACCTTAGTATTATCGTTTCTTACTTATTTTATTGTTTAGGTCCAAAATAAAGAGGAATGAATAAAGGAGGCAGAAATGAGCTCAAAACGCAATAAGGAGGAAGTTCCTAATTTCGGAGAAGAAATGGTCCGAGGAATGGTCTTCAAATGGTTACTAAAATGCATTCCCATATGGTGTCAAGAATTGGAAACCAAATGCCAAATGAAATGGATACCAAAATGGTGGACAAAAAGATGAAGACATTTCTCCTGCGCGACCCAGGAAAGAGCAAATATAGCGGAATATATGGAGCATATAATGGACGAATTTTGGGAGATATTATATGAATTTTCAGACCTGATTTGAGGGCCAAAATATGTGCAAGAATATGCTAGATTCGGCCAAGAATTATTAGGGAATAAGGAATGCAAGATTTGAAGATATGAAGATTTCCTTTTCCTTGAAGAAGAAGAAAACAGGGCAGCCAGGTCACTTAACTTCTAAAATTCGTAGTAAATCCAATTCAATTCCAAATATGGCGTTCCTTATATGGATTTTATATCCCTTTGAATAAGCTTTCCATTGAAACAAGAATCAGAATTTTTCAAGATCTGGAACTTCGGGAAAACGTGTTTTACTACAGCTGGTCAGATTTGCCCGAGTACATAAGGAAAGTCTTGTTTTGGTAGGAAAAGACGTCATCTTCTCCTATAAATAGAGGAGCTCGGCCTCATTCATGATCATCTCTCATTCTACAAGCCAAAGCTCTGCCTAAAACACTTTGTCTCCTCCAAAACCCGAATTCATCAAGAAGGTCCACCCTCCTCCACACTTCATCAACGCCGTACCTCCTAGAACACTTGCCGCAATCGAAGAGTGTTCTTCTCCATCCACTAGAAGACCATTCTATGCTTTGTACTAGCGCAATCGCGAAATAAAAAGTGTAACGTGTCACCTTCTACTTTATTTACTTTCTTGTATGGATTTCTGATTTTTAAAGAAGAGTTTAAAGAAGTGCTTTTAGTTATATGATTCTAACAATTTCATGTGTCTTATTATTTGACTAGGTATTTTTCTATGCATGTGTTTTCCATTCTTAATGCTTAATCTAAATGCCGCAATCGAAGTTTAGGTTATGATATGCTTAAGTGTTTAAATGCCGCAATCGAAGTTTGAATACTTACCTGCAAAAGATGCATGAAAAACGTAGTAAAGACTTAGAAACTTAATAGGATGCATGAAATTGGCTAGGTTATAAAGAGATGAGGTGAGTAGATGAGATGATCACTTGTATATATGTAATTAGTTTTTATTTTCGGTCTAGTAAGCATGTTTAGGGTTCTTTGTTCTTGATTATTTTCTACTTGTCTATGAGTGAAGCATGTTAGAACCTAGGATTTCTCTATGTGTTTACTAACCATGTTGTGTCTTCAATTTCGTAGGAATTAGTAAACAACCAACTTAAAATCCCCCCTTTTTAACTATAGCGTAGTCATGCATACACCATCAATCCCCGGTTAAGAACGATACCCTATTTACCAATGCTACATCTACAACAAAGGGTTTTAATTGCTTTTGCGTTTTTGTTGAGTGTTAAGTGTTTATTTAGTACTTAGTAAAAGCGTGTATCACTTTCCTATCAAAAGTCTCTCCCTTCATTGCTCGTTACCAAACCTTCCAAACCTCTTCGCAAGAATGAACTCCCTTGGTTCATGTTTGCTCTGGTTTTCCTATCTGGAAAATCCTCCATATAAACTCTAGATAGTAATATCCAAGTCCATTCCTGGACTAGATAGTAATATCTAAGTCCAGGTGTTGCCTTGGCTAACTCACCCAGATTTTCTTTGGGGTGACGAAGCCACAATCCCGAGGTGTAACCCCCCTCGTATTCCTCGCAGGCATCCGCTCAGTTTCCAAATCCATTGAGGCTGCAAGCCATGTGGACGCGGCTGTACTGAAGAGGAAAGACAGGGACTTCAAACCTAGGAAAGGCAACAAACGCCAAGTCTACTTCTAACGGTTTTCTGATATGCTGAACTAGCTTCCTTGGCGTCCAAATCCTCCTTTTTGTCTCTTGAGGTTCCTCGTTTCAATGTATGCATATTTGATATGTGAACTCAAAGACCGGATATCCGCTGTTTTAGGATTTGGAAAACAAACTGTATTTCTCTTTCTGTTCTGTTGCTGATTGTAGTTTGTTCTCATATGGTATCAGAGCTTGAGGCCTCAAAGCCTTTGTTTTCTTCTGAATAATGTGATTTACTAAAACTCAGATGTAGCTTGTACATAAATTTAAAACTCAGATGTAGTTTGTACATAAATTTTGGCCATAGTGATTGGCTTTTAATTCAGACGAAAAGAAATTATTGCCCCAAGTATGGGCTGTTTGTAGTTTGTACATAAATTTTGGCCACAGTGATTGGCTTTTAATTCAGACGAAAAGAAATTATTGCCCCAAGTATGGGCTGTTTGTAAATAAACCCTATGTAACCCTATGTATTGCCCCTTCAGTTTAATCATGTGAGCAAGATGTGATGAGCATGAATTAACTGGATTAAGCGCATATTGGAGGGTCATCATATGTCCAGACTGGTTGTATATATTTTTTAAGGAAACGACCATTGATAGGATTCGCATGAATAGTTCTATCTCGATCTCGCTAACGAACAACTCCCTTTCTCAAGAGTCGATCGACGATGTATGGTCCTTCCTACTTTCCTGACCATTTTCTCCGGCCTTCAGTCCTCTCGCCAACGGGCAAAATGACTCGCTAGACCAATTCTCCTTCTGCAAAACTCTTGCCCCTAGTACATCGATCATAGGCACGAGCCACATTTCGTTTCTCAGCACACAGACTATCGTAAGCTTGTATTCTTTGATCATCTAAGTCTTCATGTTCTTGCCACATAGCCTGTACATAATCTTCGCCAATCAGATTGCGAGATCGAAATGAAACTATTCATGTGAATCCTATCAATGGTCATTTCCTTAAAAAAAAATATATACAACCAGTCTGGACATATGAAGACCCTCCAATAGGCGCTTAATCCAGTTTATTCATGCTCATCACATCTTGCTCGCATGATTAAACTGAAGGGGCAATACATAGGGTTACGTAGGGTTTATTTACAAACAGCCCATACTTGGGGAAATAATTTCTTTTTGTCTGAATTAAAAGCCAATCACTGTGGCCAAAATTTATGTACAAACTACAAACAACCCATACTTGGGGCAATAATTTCTTTTCGTCTGAATTAAAAGCCAATCACTATGGCCAAAATTTATGTACAAACTACATCTGAGTTTTAAAATTTATGTACAAGCTACATCTGAGTTTTAGTAAATCACATTATTCAGAAGAATACAAAGGCTTTGAGGCCTCAAGCTCTGATACCATATGAGAACAAACTACAATCAGCAACAGAACAGAAAGAGAAATACAATTTATTTTCCAAATCCTAAAACAGCGGATATCCGGTCTTTGGGTTCACATATCAAATATGCATACATTGAAACGAGGAACCTCAAGAGACAAAAATGAGGATTTGGACGCCAAGGAAGCTAGTTCAACAGATCAGAAGACCGTTTGAAGTAGACTTGGCGTTTGTTGCCTTTCCCAGGTTTGAAGTCCATGTCTTTCCTCTTCAGTATAGCCACGTCCACAAGGCTTGCAGCCTCAATGCATTTGGAAACTGAGCGGATGCCTGCGAGGAAGACGAGGGGGGTTACACCTCGGGATTGTGGCTTTGTCACCCCAAAGAAAATCTGGGTGAGTTAGCCAAGGCAACACCTGGACTTAGATATTACTATCGAGTCCAGGAATGGACTTGGATATTACTATCTAGAGTTTATAATGTGGTCGGTTCTATCTGGAGGATTTTCCATATAGGAGAACTAAAGCAAACATGAACAAGGGGAGTTCATTCTCGCGAAGAGGTTTGGAAGGTATGATTACAAGCAATGAAGGGAGAGACTCTTTATAGAAAGAAACTACAATGAGCCATTGTGGTAAGGCTTTGCGAGAGTAAATGCACCCGTTAATAGAAGACACGCGTCTGATGGAAATTGGGTCGTGATACGGTTTATCTACCCCTGGATGAAAGCCTGATGAATAAAAGATTTTTTGGGCAGATAAAACGTATTTTGAAGATTTGATGGTTGACGCGATACAGATTTCAAGCTTGGAATTAAAGTCCATTTAATCCGGAAAATCAGGGCAGGCGAGCGGTTGAGTTCTTTAAACAAGGATTGGTTTTGCTCGTTGAATTCCTGAAAAGCCTAAGCTTGAGGACCAGTAAGACTTTCAGGGCCCAATTAAAATTTTGTTTCCAAAATGTGAATTGCAAAGAAAATACTTTAGATATTTTGGAATATCATCATACGAAGAAGGGCTTAATCTATGTAGCCCAATAACTATACTATAGATATTTGTTTTCCCTCAAAGATACTTTTGCAATTTCAAGGTCTCGCCAAGATTGTTTATACACTTGGAGAGCGCTTGCGGCTTCTTCTTTGGCATCTTGCCACAGTTGAGCTTGGCTCTCTCCTTTAATAATGAGTTGGCGGATGGAGGCTTGATTTGAGTAAGTATCTAACCTTAAGCGATCCACCTCAGCTTGAAGGGCAGCTAATTCTACTTCTTTGGCTGCCAAAGTTTCTTGCTGAGTTGATGTTTTCTTCAGAAGGGTCTGGATTTGTTGGTTTTCTTCTTGTGTCTGGCGAGCCATTGTCTCCACCGCCTCTTTCTTGCGTTCTGCCTCGAGCTTTAGGCGGTGATGGGCTTCGCTTTGACCAAGGAATTCATGAAGTTTTTCCTCAAGATCAGGTTTAGTCCGAAGGAATTCAGTATGGGCAGAGGCTTTTTAATTCCTGACTTGTTCTTGAACTCGTTTGACGTCTTGAGGAGAATCCAGGCTACCATAAAGGATCTTCTGAAGGGCAATATCCATGGCCGAAGGGGAGCTCTTTGCATCCAACCTAGTCAAAATCTCTTGCAGAATTGAAATCTCACTCTGAGGGTTGGTTGCTGGAGAAGAAGGTTTTTCTGTTGAAGTTGGAGCAACAGCTTCAGGGGAAGTTTTTGATTCTTCATAGTCGGCATGTAGCGAGCTTGAAGGCTGGTCCACAGCGGCCATTATGGAAAGCTCTGGAGATTAAGGACTATTTGAAGTTTGGAGTTGGCGTTGCGGGCTTGCCTTTTTCTCTGATATTCCCTGGGAGTCAAGTTTGGACTAGAAAGAAACAAGATGTCAGGGTTCAATCGAAAGGAATCCAATATACAAACGAAGTAAATGAACTGATGTCTTACTTGGACGGGAGACAAGCGTTGTGGTTCTTCAATCGCTTGAAGTTTAGGCTCTTGTGAGGGAGAAACTTGACCCTTTGGTTCTAAAGTAACCTCAACCAGTTGCTGTGGTTCCTCAACCATGACCTGGAGCTCTGGCGAGGTCTGAATTTGAAGGTCCTGCTCTGGGATGACATGGTCATTTTGGAGGTCGTTTTCCTCGCCAGAGGGGGTAAGAAGGAAGCAAGATTGAAATTCAATCTGAAGACGCCGGAAGAGAACTGTGATGTCAACTGTCTTTCTCTTTTCTACTTCCTCAAGCTCCTTTAGTATGATTCCAGCCAGAAACCTGGTTATGAAGTTTTTACAGCACTCTTTACCATTGTTTATGATTTGCACATAACCAATGAGCAATGGTGAAAACCAATGCTGAGCAAGCGCTTGCCCCGGAAGCTTTCTCGCTTCGTTGGTCGAAGGAGGCGTGGAAGACATGGGCTTGAAGTCTAGCTTGTCCATCCCTGCTTCTGATCTCCGTAGCTGTCCAGATTCCACTTTGGGGCACTTCCAAAGCTAAAGAAAGCTTGGGGGTAGTCCTCCCACGCTTATGAGACTGATAAAGATTCGTTTGGTCATTTTGTGATCAGTGAAAGAATTAAAGATGCAATTGTTCTGGGTAAAGAATCTTCGATACTTACTGGTTGTCCAGAAGGATTGGACCTTTTCTCTTGGACGTGCTGTTGATTATAAGAAAGAAGAATTTGGTCAGACACCTTATGAAGAAATCACTAACACATGTGGCAAAGATAAATGCAAGGAGTATACCTGTGACCAGGGAGTTTTACTTATGTTCTTGTACAACTTCCCAATAACTGCTAAGTCTTCATTTGTAAACCTTTTGCCAAAATCATAGAAGATATTGGCAAAGCGAGCAAGCGGTCCTATGCGGCGAATGTTTTCCCGCATAGGATGGCAAGTCCTAATTTTTATAGACTTGAGTATTAGAAGAAGGGTTGATCAAGTCTACGTACAGCTTTCAGAAAATGTCTTAGACTTGATCAAGCCATCCTATACTAGTCGTGAGCCATCAGAAAAGTCCTAATTGTCCTAAGAGCTCTCAGACATTTTAATTGAGTAAGGGTTGATCAAGTCTAAGCTGCTGATTCAATTTGGTTTCTCCATGCAGGCAGTGATGGCAAGTGATTTTGCAATTGCTCAGTTTCGTTTTCTGGAGCGTCTCTTGCTTGTTCATGGGCATTGGTGTTATAGGCGTATTTCAATGATGGTAAACAATTATATTCCTTTTACTTTTCATAAGAACAACTTCAATAAGTTGAGTCGGCAAAGTTAATATTCTATTTTCTTCTGTAATCATCCTTTTAGTCCCATCATGAGTAATTTCCAGTTGAGCTTGTGTAGCATTTTCTAGTTCGCATTTCCCTTCTTATGAGCCTGATTATTTTTCCGAAATTTGTGCTATAAATCTTCTGCAGTCTCGACTCTCGATCATATATATATCATCTCATGCTGATCAGTATTCTGTTTTTGTCTTTTTGTTTGGTGCAGATATGTTACTTTTTCTACAAGAACATAACATTTGGTTTTACTTTGTTTTGGTTTGAGGCCCATAATTCCTTCTCTGGTCTACCTGCTTATAATGATTGGTACATGTCATTCTACAATGTCTTCTTCACATCACTTCCCGTAATTGCTCTCGGTGTCTTCGATCAGGATGTCTCTGCTCGACTGTGTATGAAGGTATAAAGCTATTTCCTTTTCTAGCCTCCCCCCTTATGTCCAATAAAAAATAAAATAAAATAAAAAAACAGAACAAGTTAAATGTGCTGTTAATAGAGTAAGGCTCTATGGTGACAATTGAGCATGTATCAGTACTAATTGCAAAAGCTAGTACAATTATATGTTTTGCCATATTTATTTTGTTCCTATTCCCATTCTTTAATATTTGAAGCATAAGGTAGAGCTAGAAGAATTAATTTATTTTTCATGCTTGCTCTGTTCACAGTACCCCTCCTTATATCTAGAAGGAGTTGAGAATATCCTCTTCAGCTGGACCCGCATACTCGGCTGGATGTTCAATGGCTTGTTGAGCTCAATAATAATATTCTTCTTCACGACCAATTCTATGATTCCCCAGCCTTTTCGAAAAGATGGTCAAGTAGCTGACTATGAAATCCTGGGCGTGACAATGTACACTTGCGTGGTGTGGGCTGTGAACTGCCAAATGGCTATCTCCATCAACTACTTCACTTGGATTCAACACCTGTTTATCTGGGGCAGTGTAGCCTTCTGGTACATATTTCTAGTCATATATGGTATTGTCTCGCCAAATATATCCACCACAGCATACAAAGTGCTTGTGGAAGAGTGTGCTCCTAGTCCGCTGTATTGGCTGGTCACCTTTCTTGTTGTTATCTGCACTCTGCTGCCATACTTCTCATACAGGGCTTTCCAGACACGGTTCAAGCCAATGCGACACGATGTCATACAGCAGAAACGGTTACTTAGTTATAACAATGTGATTGACGCCTCTGGTGAACTGCCTCTTGGAGTCAGAGGCAAGCTACAACATCTGACCCAGAGATTAAGAGAGAGAGAGTCGTGAACCTGGATGCGTGTTAGTCTTGTCGAGATTTAGGAATATGCTTTGGTTTTGTGTATATTTGTTAGCATTTTACAGTTTGATTGGGGCAATGGCCGTCGAGTATGTGCTATGTAGAACAGGAATACAAACTCACCTCCTTCGTAGGTTAACCTTGTAAAGCTGATATATCTCATTATAAAAACAGAAAGGGAAATCCGGTTTGATATCCCACCATGTTTTTCAGCTGTCTCATTTTAACAAGTGGAAATTTTTTCGTTGAGGACCTCTATAGTAAAGATTTAGTGAGTACTTTCTATACAATAGTTTATAAGTCTTAATTTTGATCGTATTTTGACATATCAACTGTTAGATGTTTAGTTATATATAAGTAGATTATTCTTGTAAATTTTCAACCAAATCAAAAATCGTTAAGAAATTCAAAATCATGATTTATCAATTATTAATATAAACGGTTCAAGTTTGATAAATTTGGAATGTTCATATATCATCTTGTTCGATTCCTTAACAATTTTTAAATTTGATGAAAATTTATAGAAATGATTTACGTATATATAGCTAGATATACAACGGTTGATCTTCCAAAATATTATTAAAAATATGATTTTTAAGAAAGTACTCGCCAAATTTTCATCATAGAGATCTTTAATAAAAAAATTCCCTTTAACAAGTATGCACCATATTCAAGTGTTCAAGTTGCATCATGTAAAGTTCCAAAGCAGCAACTTGCTGGCTTGCTGGGTTTGCACTGTAGTTTTATTCCATGAGGTATATTCATTGCAAATCTTATCCCATAGTTTAACTAACTACCCACTGATCTTCTAGATCAACATCAATATTGATATGTGATATACTATGCAGTGTGGAAGGTCCACTAAGACATCTAACTAATAGCAAATGATTCTAAAAGAGACTAGAGTAGGAGATTGTTAAAATCCACATGTGGGATTATTATTCCTAGGAAGATTTGGCATGCATTGTTAATGAAATTGAGATTCCAAAGTGTTGGCAGAGATCTTAAGTTTGATATCTCTTTACTCTCATAATAAAGAGTTTGAAAACATTGACATGCATTATCACATTTTTTACAAAATAGTTAAAAGTTATAATTTAAAAAAATTATAGTTTTTATGCTTTCCAACAAAGTAACTAAAGTTATTTTAAGTAACTATATTTAACTCGAGAGGAGAGAGAAAATGACCCAAAATCTATATTTTTTAATTGTCTTATTTAACTATAATTTTCACTGCTAAAATTGAAATCAAATTTAAGTGAACTACATTTAACTTTTTAACTTCAAATAACTATAATTTATAGCTTCACTGTTAGAGTTCTAAAACATAAATTGTGAAGGTATTTCTTCATAAAAATTGCGACCAGATCAAGGAACTAATATCGCATGAGCCTTCTTTTCGAAACAGGAAAAAAGAGCATGCATCAACGCAGCTATATTTGATTCGAATCCGGGCCGACTCCATCTCTGTTCTAAAGGCAAAGGCACAAGGCTGGCTGTGTTATTGTTTAATATAGAAAGAAAAAAAAACCCTTAAAGAGCTTAGCTAGTTTGGCATGAGAATGTCAATTTGGATCTGCCATATCACTTTCCAAATACATAAGCACTTTAACACAAATCTTCTTCTTCCATTTCAAGATTTAAATTGGCTTTCTTGAATGGGTTGGTATGTGGCTGAAGATCCTCTTCGAAGCACTTTTGACATTACCACCTTATTTAACGAAGTCTGTGATTATCTAGCTAGCTAACTCCATATTTTATGCATGTTATCCATGAAAGACTGCAGATCTTGACGTCCATGACTAGTGGGAAGGGGCTGCCTCGAGTAGACTTGAAGAGACTTATTAACTCGAGTGCTTAATATAAATTGGAGCTTCATCTTGCAGCCATGCTCTTTGTGCCTTTACGAAGTTAAAAACTTTTTGGGATCGAGTTGTTTTTTCCTGCTTGGAACGTAGAAAGTTGGGGGCTTTATACCAATAGCCGATGGGCGATGGATGCTTCTTCAAGGACTTTTGATTCTGACTTTAGAAGAAATGCGTGTATCCTTCGTTTTCCCTCTGTTCTTTTCCCTTTTCTTTTCTTCTTTGACAGTCATTTGTGATCGAAGAAGAACAATAGTACTTCCACACATCTACATACTTACAAACTTGCGTACTAATGCATCAACATCGATTGATGACCTTCGTGATAAGTATTATACTTTACATAATAGAGCTAGAGATCGATCTTATAATCATAATTAAGATATGGAACAAGCATGGGGCATGCTATACGTACTTAGCTATTAAGCATATGATATGCGTATATACCCTTATGTATGGTTTATCCTACAATATACTTTAATTTACTTACTTCATCTCTATATATGTCATGATGTCAACAATAATTAGGTAGTACACATATAGTTTAACACATTGTTTAGCCATGCATCTATAAAACAATATCAAACGTAATCAAGGAAATAGATTCTCGATCTTAATAAGATGCTTTAAATTTACGCACCTAATTAAACCTCCCTATAGACATTGCAATCGATTTAAGATGTATGTGCATGCACGTATAATTCGTTAATTACGTAAAAACCAGGCTTTGAAGATTATGATCTCGATATATATGTTTCTTTCTTCACTAATTAATTATTGACACTGTCTAATTAAGTTTTAGCCGTTCTACTTAACTAAGGAACATCTGATGAAGTGTGCACATACGTATATATATACCGACGGCAAAGCTTCAACATATGCATGTACACATAATCACATATGTCATAAGGTCAGCGCTAATTAGGTATAATATACCACCCCTTATACACTATGCTCCATATTATTAGATATAAAGAGCATCAAAAGTCCACAAGTCCTTGGCATTCACCTCGTTTAATAATAGAACGTAGCAATTGTCACAGCTTTTGCCTTCTTGCGCTTCAAGTCTTCAAGAAGCCAGGTTGATTTTAGGTTCTTCTCTATATGTATTTTGGCCAGATTGCATGCATTTGCTTCCGGACCCAGTTTTCTATTCTATTCGATCCATTTTCTCTTGCATATCGCGGTATCTACGTACGGCTATATGCTGTTTTCCTGGTTTAATCTCTGTGATCTTCATTCTAGAAGAAGTAGTCCACATGGCCCCATGAGGTTGGCAATTGGCATTACTATTCAAACTATTCTAGAACACCGCCAATTTAACGTCCATGGATTTCTCTATCATCGAGAAGAGACCAACACCACTTCGATTTGGCTGTGTGAAAGTTTGCGTGGTACGTCATTCTTAAAATGAAATGATGAATGGAACTTATCTCTTATCCCTCTTGAGTGGCGCATGAGCTTAATATGGAATTTTCACATAGTTGCGATGAGTTTTTTCTTTCTATTTTCATTTAGAGAACATACTCTCTATACCCTTTTGTCAAATGAACGTATCTCTTGACAAGAGACATGCATAGTCTAAAATGACCACTTAGAGACTAAAAAATTGTAGAATTCACTACTGGATTTTATAAGAAAAAAAACCTACCACAATTAATGCGATGCAAAAATGTCATAGTACGTCTCTTCACGATAAAAGATTAGCTAGCCGTCTATTATCTATAATTATGGAATAGGATTCTCTCCTAACGGAGAAGTCCTTACCACTACCTAACTCAACAATTGTGACCGTAAGATTTAATAGAGGACCAAGATTTGTTTTGGATTCATATCATCTCTTCTCTTCTTCTCTTCTCTTCTCTTCTTCTCTTCTCTTCCCAACTTTTTCCCTACGTACGTCTTGTCTCTGTACGTCTCTCTCTGGAACAGATTCTCTCATTCTCTTTCCATCTCTTCTATTCTTCTATTCTTCTCTTCTATCAGCATCACCCATCGACATCACCATCACCATCAGCCATCACCCATCTCACTTTCTCTCTAAATTCGTACATATACAGGTAATCAACTTAACTCTTTAATAAGTATTTTACTTCAAATTTAAAGATCATACTTTGTTTAATCCGGCCATATGCATCCTAGCGTATATAACATAATTCGGCCATATGCATCCAGATCTGCCTTATCCCTGTTAATTCCACAGTTCCACTTGTATTTTTCTTGTCCTATCTACAATAATACATAATTGTAAGTTAGTGACCATTGCGTGCAATCATAAGTTAGTCATCATGGTTATGAACTGTAATTTCTGTGTTTCGTATGATAATAAATCGTTTGTATTCATTGTAAATAGTATTTTTATTACATATTTTTCTTAATAAAATTTACTGTGCATAATTTCGATTTTTTGAGACATAATCGAGCCATCTAGCTATCAATCAAACTGACTCTAACTCTAAAACCTCTAAAATCAAATGTATTTGTTGTGAAAATCTTACATTTAATAGAAGCGGCAAGGCAGGCCGGTGATGATGTACGTATCACATCCACCTGATGGGATTATAGCTAGTTATAGTTTTTGTGAACTGAATCAAATGGTAGTGAAAGTAGCTGGCTCCCTTGGCCACATTTTCTCAAGTTCCCATGCCTTAGCCAGGTTGTAGTTTAGTTACATGGATATGGTAAGATATCACCGTTCCCAAACCTGAGAAGTCCCATGTTCTCGCACCGACCCCTTTCTTCTGCATGCACACATTCTTTCAGATCTACGTTTTAGGGTTTTTTTTTCATTGAATTAATATTTTAGAATTTTTAGTATCAAATCAAAAGTTTCGTGCAATATCCAAGAACTTTACTTCAATAGATATTTCTACAACCCTATATTCATTGTGGCAACAAACGATAACAACTTTAAAATCTAAAATTATATTTGTTTAAGTGAATACCATACAATGTATTTTTTTTTTCTTCCTATTTTAGTTCTGATCATGTGATAATCTTTGTTTTCTAATAAAGGATTTGAGAATGGCAACCGTAGTGGAAGAAATTGAGAATACTGTGGAAGAAATCGAGAATAGTGTGGAAGATTCTGGCAATATTGTAGAGAGATCAAAACAAGACCTGATAAGTAAACCTAGCTTTGACATGAACTTTGATTCAGAGCAAGATGCTTATGACTTCTATAACGAGTATGGTGGTAGAGAAGGCTTTAGTATAAGAAGAGAAACTTGCCGCAAAGATAAAGATGGTGTGCTTACTTCAAGAGTGTTTGTTTGTTGTAAAGAAGGTCTACGAAAAAATGATAAAAGAGATGATTTGACCAAAAATCCAAGAGCACAAACAAGAACGGGATGTGGAGCGCATATGGCCATAAAACTGCTTAGGAAGACATGTAGGTATCATGTTTATCGTTTCTCTGAAGAGCATAATCATCCTCTTGTTAAGCAAGACTATGTGCATATGTTACCATCTCAAAGGAAAGTCACAACTTCACAGGGTGTATTCATAGAGTTGACCAAAGATTCGGGAGTTCTAGAAATAGAGTCTTGTGTTCTAAACTCATTCGAGTAGCATCAAGAGCATCAGAGAGTGAGAAGGCATATGAGCTAGTTGTTTTGGAAGCTGAAAAACTGGCAAAAATGATTGAAGATGTGTTGCGTTTGGAAATAAATGGTGATAAAGATTTGGAAGACCAAACCCAAAAGGTATCAGTCGATGACGTTAATAATAATGATGTGACAAATGCAAAGGGATTCAAAAAAAGAGAAGCTACTCATCCTGGAAAGCGTAGATGTAAAGGCCGCGTTGAACAAGAATTAAACAAAAATAAGAAGAGGCATGCAAAGGTAAGATGTTTAACCTACTGTTGACTTTGTTGTGTATTTTGTTCGAATATAAGTATATAACTTTAATTTGTAATTTTGACAATGATAGGTAACTGGAATTTCAAACTATAGTGCAAGAACAGACGAATCTCCAACACCTTCTTCACAACAATCCCAGGTATATATAATCTGGAGTGAATCGCTTTATCAAATATTTGTAGCATCAATTTACATGCATAGTTGTACATGAAGATGATTCAAATTGGTGCTTCAGAGTTTTTACCCTTTTTTTTTCACTTTTTATTTACAGGTCTCAATTCAATCTCCTATGATAGTTGGTAATTCTCCATATATGCCATTGATCTATCACCCATACAATGTGAGTATGTGTAAAGTATCTTATTGTAAGCCGTGTCATATGTAAATGTATGAGTTTCTCATTGAGTGATAAATTTTTTGTTATTACTACAGATGCACCAAACATCGAATCAAATGTCGAACCAAATGTCTTGGATGGCTTATCAAGACTCCTCTAACACAAGTGCACAAGCATTATTACAAAATATCACGAGATTTCCAGTTGCATTGTCAGGCCCTAGAACTTCAGATAATGAGCCAGACCTTAGAACTTCAGATAATGCGAAAGATTAGATGCAATAGCATGTGATTCCAGAATGTCATACTATATAGCATTTTATTTATTTTTGAAATAAAGCATATTCTGACTAACATAATCACACTGGTAGTTTGCCTTTGCCATGTCAATTTTGCTCTTTGCCATATATCATCATTACAAAGGGGGTTTGTGATATTCATGCTTGAGGCTGCAGTAGCCTACAGACCAAAAAGTTTAAAACTTGCTATCCTCAAGTGGACTATCCTCCAAAAGGCTTGTGTAAGCCTGCTCTGCCTCTGCCCAGGAACCCTTTGCCTCAAGCAACATAGCCTCTAGCCTCCCTGCCATATTAGGAAGAAAAAAAGACACTAGCTAAGCCATAACATAGCTACCACGAATGACATAAAATTCACACCAAAAAAACATAAAACTAGCCTCTCCCTGCACACGTGTTCAATGAATACTTTGACTTACCAACTCTTTTACTCTCTGGAAATTCTTTCCTTAACAGCTTAATGAGGTCCTGCAGAAATCTAGTAAAGGTAGGCAAAAGATAGCTTCATCATTATTTGCAAGTGTAGAACAGCTAACAAAGTTTCAAAGTGAAACAGACTGTATCTGCCCCAAATAAATATACAAATTTCTGAAATCCAGCAGAGATTATTAAGCCTTAAATACCATTTAGAAATGTTATGATTGCATTGTCTAACCAAACAAAAAACACATATTAAGGCACTTGTTCAAATTAAACTCTGTAAAACTTGATAAGTACATACCTTTGCAACATCGAGGCATTGGCAGTCCATGGCTGCCACTGCAACTTGCTCATATAAAGTCCATTCTGCATCACAAAATCCAAAATTATTTATTATCAGAACCTATAACCTCTCTTAGAATCTTCAAATTCGAGACATACTATGAGCTTTTACAATTACAGATAACCAGGACTTAAACAGACACTCATTTATTCAGGCTATAAGTATTAGCTCATCAATCTGCCCATGTCAAACTCCATATTAAACTGAGTCTCTGTACTCTAAATACTATAACACATCAAGTCATCAATCACTAGCTGAAAACAGCCATAGCAAACCTATGAGTATTTCAGAACCGACGAGACTCCACATCACTATACAATTACTAGTATTTAGTTATTGATTCCAAAGAACACAATATCAAACATCACAAAACCAACTGCGATTCAACGAAACTCGATTGAGAAATTTGAAATTCAAATTCAAAAAGCAGACCAAAGCTTCAGCCTGATTACGAAATCTATACTATCATGATCCACAATAAAAACTAGGCAGAAAAAATCGAATCCGTTTTTTCAAATCTTGGAAGGTTCAAAACTCACCGTCAGGTCCAAGCCTAGATCGTTTAGTGAGGTCGTTCAAGATCGACATGCCGTACTTCAAAACCTTCTCGGACCTTCGCACCTTCAGCTTCCTCACCAAGCTTAGATACTCCCATGCTCCTCCTCCTCCATTGTCCACCTGGCCCTCCAGCCTGTTCAGCTGCGCCTCCTCCGTCTCGCTCACCATCGACGCCGTCGTTTTCTCTCTCCTCGCTGGCGCTTTAAGATCTCTGGAGAGAGAATTGACTCTGAAAATGAGAGAAAGAGAGAGACGTACGTAAACAATTAAGACGGTGGAAAAAGTTGGGAAGAGAAGAAGAGAAGAGAAGAGAAGAGGAGAAGAGAAGAGAAGAGAAGAGAAGAGAAGAAGAGAAGAGAAGAGATGATATGAATCCAAAACAAATCTTGGCCCTCTATTAAATCTTACGGTCACAATTGTTGGGTTAGGTAGTGGTAAGGACTTCTCTGTTAGGAGAGAATCTGATTCCCTATAATTATAACAAAATTACAAACCGAACTAAACCAAATCAATATTATCAATCAAGCGTATCGTCCAAACAACATTACAATTATTCATCTACATTACCGTTTTGATATGTAATTTGGAACATTTACTTCGTCTTCATAAAGCTCCATAATTAGGGACGTCGTCCAAGTTCATTTTCCTTTTCCCGGTCAAGTAGGGTAAAAACTCTTTACTTGGCTCCAAATTTCCAAAACGCACGGGGAAGATGAAGAATGTTGTGGCATGGATACAGTACAAACGCGCGCAACGTCAAACGCGTACACAAAGAATGAGGGAAACAAGTGTGCATGTGATTCGTGTATCTCACTTAGCAACTTAGAAGCCAGCAAAGTGTTAATTAATTAACACCACCTGTAATACGTGAGAGAAAACCGAAACCATATAATTTATTTATTCCATCAACACCTTCCTCACCTCCCTCCCTTACCTTTCCATCTTCCACTTCCCACCAGTCTCCCACATATAAATATACACACACATACACACTTCCATCATTAACAGAAAACAAAACCAACCAAGAGTCACACATACCTCTCCTTCTCTTCATTTTCTCACACACACTAATAATTAAGATGCAGAATCAGAGTCAAGATTACTACTATGCCGATCAGGGTTTGGAATGTCCGAGCTTCAACACCTACTCCACCGAGGCCGACACCGCCGCTAAGGTCTGCCGCGAGTTCGCCAATCTCGGACTAGTCGACGAAGAGTTGGAGTACGAAGAACACGATCACGAAGAAGACGATGATGACTTCGAGTTTGTGTCGTTTCAGAGATCAGCCGACGAGGTTTTCGTCGGGGATGAGAACGACAGTACTATCGGTCCTGTTTTCCCGGTCTTCAACCGCGTCCTCATAAGTCAAAGGGATTCGAACGACGAGGCGACGTCGTCGTCGGCTTCATCCGACGTGGACGAGCTTGACCGAGTCCCGGCGGGAAGCTACTGCGTGTGGATCCCCAAGACGACGCCGGCCTCGTCGCCTACGCACTGCAAGAAGAGCAAGTCGACGGGAACTTCGTCGTCGAAGAAATGGAGGCTCAGAGATTTTCTCCGGCGGAGCAACAGCGAGAGCCGAAAAGACTCCTTCGTGTTGCTGACGCCATCGCTTACGTCATATCCCAAGAATTATAAGCAAATGGCCGCCGGAGAGAAAATGGTGGTGACGTCGTCGACGACGACGAAGAAGAAGAGCCTAGAAAGACCTAACGGGCCGAACGCGGTGTCGATGGCGCACGAGGTGTTCTACGCCAAAAGTAAAGAGAAGAAAGAGTTGGGGTTTAACAAGAGGAGGCAGTCGTTTTTGCCCTACAAGAGAGACCTGGTCGGGTTCTTTGCTAGTGTGAACACCATGGGCGGCAGAACCTTCCCTACTTTCTAAGATTCGTAATAGCAACCATGGATTTGATCCGTCGATCGATCTCCAGGCTAGCTAGCTCCTAATTAATCATAGTTTTGGCTTGCTTGTTAATTATAATCGTTGACTATTGATCATATTTTTTGTTTTGTTTTTATAGTAAAAGGTAACATGTACATAATGATTTTGATTTGCCCTTGTTCGATTCGGACACATGGATATGTATAAGAAAATCCCAGCTAATGAGTTTATAATGCTAGCTTGCACAAATTATACATACTCCTTTTCTGTTTCTCATTTCAAGTTTTCAACATTCAACTCTGATTCACAAAAGCTAAACGGTCTAGTGTTAAGTTTCAATAAATTTCCGGCCTAATCTTAAGTTGTAAGAACTTTCGAAATAATTACAATCCAAGACTAGCTGAGGTCTGAGGCTAAACTAGTTTACAGCAGAGAGCCACTTTATTAAGATTCATTGTTTGATCTTTAGGTTTGCATCATTGTCTTTTTCTATTTGAGAGATATGATATAGCCATATAGGATTGTAGTCACATCCACCGTCGTTGAGTTATCAATTTTGTCTCCTCTAAAGATATAAAGATACATAATTGAACTTATATAAACCCCATATTTTCTTAAAGAAATTAAATTCAACTTTTAGTGTTGTCTAGTCTAGGTAGCGCATCATAATTGTTGTTGGTGTTGCATGATTAAGATTTTTCTTTGAACTATGAAGATTACCTTCAAACCTTTTAGGTACTGTCTAAAACATAGCTATTATAAAAAAGTTTTAATTTACAATTCAACAATGGTAGCAGATCATGCTCGCGTAATCTTATAGCTAGCTAGCAGTTGTGTATACAATTCATACATAAGGAATCAGTTGAAAATTATTTCATTAATTTGTACGTATTTGCATGATACGTACTAAACTTCCAATTGTCATAATTTCCAAAGTTTCGAATAAGCTGTACTAGTTTCATAGTTTTAATTCCTAGTAAAGGAGAAAACGATATGACGATGCCATGATCGAGCTTAGTGCATGGTAGATATGTCGGAGTTGCGCTTACACGTTGTTTGAGCCTCGCCAAGTTTAAACATGTATCATGTATATGCATATATATTCCAGCTGCTTCGTCACTTTGCACTGAAGCTGGAAGGAATATATATCTCTTTAGACTTAAAGCCTCGTACACCCAATCAAAGTCACTCGCCGAGTTTAACGAGTAATTCTTACCATTAGTTCCCACGTATTTTGCCAAAAAAAGAAAGTAACCAGAAGTAGCTAGTCAACTTGAAATGATGAATTATACGTGTTTGGGGTCGAAGATAATTATGGAGTTGTCACCATCTCCATGCTTAATTTCCAAGGGGCAGTTTAAGAGTTGATCATCGAGGGCGGCCTGCATCTGATCTGATGTGAGAGATTGATCATGAACGAAGGTGATCGATCTAATTGACGTTGTTGATCAAGTCTTTATGATCGAAGGTGATATATGATCCCCAATTAGGTGGTGTTACTTATCACATTTATGTGGGAAGAAAACGACGCTTCCAATCGCCTACTTACTAGTTAATTCAAAGTTTACAACATTGTAATACACTTGGAATAATGATCGATGTCAACATTGTAATATATTGAGGACAATATCGCGAAGGTGATCGAGCCATGGCCATATGCATAATTTGTGACATATTATAAAATTTACTTGCTCTTTTAATAAAAAAGAGACATACAAATACAGTAAAAATACTTTTTATTAATCCAGAGTAACTCACACTTTTTACAATTATGATCATCTTAATGTATAATCTAATTTTTATGATCATGAGTGAGCAACGTACAAGTTAACCAATATTTTCTATTCGAAAAAAGAAAACAAGTTAACTCAATTCATATATGGAACTTGCATGGAAACAAACATTACTAATTTACTATGCTACTAGCAAATGAAAAAGTTATTATTTGGGATCCGAGAGACTCGGAAGCTGTGCTCCATTAACAATATGTTTATGCGTCCAAAACCATTTCTTGCGGGTTGATCATTTCTAACATATGAATGGTCTTGCATCACTACCACATTTATCATTATTGTCAACGTCTTAAAGTAGTCGTTCTTTATCTTTAAATCGCCGGTGATAATTATTATCGGCGATATGTCGCCGATAATAATGTCGTCGGAAACAACCCCTCGGTGATAGTATCACCGACGAGAAATGAAGGAAGTCGTCGATGATACCGTCTAAGTATCACCGACGAGAGTTGATCGCCGGCAATAATAAATTGCATCACCGACGACCAAGTCGTCGGTGATGATTCTCCGCCGTGGTCAACGGTTGACCGCCACAATTATTCCCGCCGAAATTTTTGAAGAATGTCATCGGTGATAAGGAAAAAACTAGCCGGAAAGTGGGAGTTATTGCCGATGAGATAGGTCCATCTCGTCGGCAATACCCGGTGACATTTTACAAAAAAAAGCAGGTTCTGGATTGGGCCCAATTCCAAAACCTGCACTGAAAAACAGAAACCGTACAAATACACATTCAACAGTACACACATAATTGTCCAACAATACAAACAGCAATATAGGGGTCATCATTTGGCCCGTGGGCCGGTGGAGGCCCGCAAGCCCGTGGGCTAAAAGCCCGGCCCGGCCCGCAAAAAAGCCCGCCAAGGTGGTTGGTGGGCCGATCATGGTTTAGAGATCTAAAGCCCGGCCCGGCCCGTCAAAGCCCGTTAGGCCCGGCCCGTCAAAGCCCGCACACATATTGACATATATCATTAAATCATTTAATGAATTTTAATCATTATACAATTTATACCTAGTTAAAGTTTAACTACACACATATTGATTGACATATATATATATATGATATATTGACTAGTAGTCTAATAGACTAATACTATATAAATATATATTTTATATTTGTGTATATATATATTAATATATTACATATACATGTATATATTGAATATTCGAATTCCATATATAATTAAATTTGTGTATCTATTTTATTATTAAGTCATTATTTAAAGTTTAGCATAAGTTAGGGTTTAGGTTTAGGGTAAATTAGGGTTTAGGAGATTAAGATTTATGGTAAGTTAAGGTTTAGGAATTTGAGGTTTAGGGTAAGTTAGGGTTCCGGTTCTAGGATTTTATTGTAATTTTTTTAGGGTTTAGGGTTTGGGGTTTAGGGTTTAGGGTTTAGGTCCAAAATTTATAAAAATTAGGGACAACCTACTTAGAATATTATGAACAACCAATCCGACAATCAATTTTTTATATATATAAGATAGTAGTACATATATCATTATACCTACACTTATATATATAATATAGTGACTAGTACTATATATATATATTTATATTTGTATATGTCTATATTAATATATTACATATACATATATTGATCAAATATTGGAATTTCATATATAGTTATATTTGTGTATCTATTTTACTATTAAATCATTGTTTAGAGTTTATGATAAGTTTGGGTTTAGGTTTAAGTTAGGGTTTAGGGGATTGAGATTTAGGGTAAGTTAAGGTTTAGGAATTTTGAGGTTTAGAGTAAGTTAGATTTTAGGTTTTAGGAATTTTGAGGTTTAGAGTAAGTTAGGGTTTAGGGGTTAGGGGTTAGGGTTTAGGGTTTAGGGTTTCATTGTAATTTTTTTATCGATTTACACAGTAAAACAGTAAATATAATAGATGGTTCAGATTAGATCTTGTAATTTTTCAATGGTGAGAGTTTAATTGAGAGTGTGTGGAATGACATCAATACCCTTCTCTTATATATTTCTTATTTTTCCATGGAGAAACTAGATAAATTAAATTTTTATGTCAATTTTTTTGACACTATGAGATAGATATGTAATTTATAAGAATGTGTGTTAAAATTTTGATCTTAAAAAATTCCTTTAGGGATGGATAATTTACGTTTTAGTTGTAAGGGTACTACGGTCACATTTAGCGAAACTCATAGATGTAGGTCTAAATCAAGTCCAAAATTTATAAATTTTTAACGGCATGCTTAGAATATTATGAACAACCAATCTGACAGTCAGTTTTGTAAAATGATGATACACGATCGATTACGTTTCACAAAGGTCTTTCAACCCATATAACCAAGGAATAAAGGTAAGAACATTAGTGTGCATGTAGAGAATTCAAGCAATATAAAAATTAAAAATGTTTTAACAATAAAGAAGGCCATATATAATATTTCACCTTGTAATAAAAGATACCGTACGTAAAAATTAGCATAATCGAAGTACGTTTGGATCCCAGTCAATACAATTAAACAAAATTTGTGAAAACACTAAAATACACTCATCTTATTTTCCTTATTTTCCTATGGGGGGAGTAGATAAATCAATTTTTTATGTCAATTTTTTTGACACTATGAGATAGATATGTATTCCATAAGAATATGTGTCCAAAATTTGATGTTAAAAAATTATTTTCGGGAGGGCTAATTTCCGTTTTAGTTGTAAGAGTACTATTGTCACATTTGGCGAAATACATGGATCGATGTCTAAATCAAGTCCAAAATTTATAAAATTTTAAAGGCATGGTTATAATATTCTAACCAATCAATCTAACGGTCAATTTTATAAAATAATTAAATATGTCCGATTAAGTTTCACAAAAGTATTTCATTCCATATACACTACTAGAAAAAGTATTTTAGACATCGCACATTTAACAT
This sequence comes from Geum urbanum, assembly GCA_946800695.1. Taxonomy (NCBI): domain Eukaryota; kingdom Viridiplantae; phylum Streptophyta; class Magnoliopsida; order Rosales; family Rosaceae; genus Geum; species Geum urbanum. The sequence goes on along the minus strand of OX327008.1, from coordinate 52,996,526 downwards.
CGGTTGGAAAAACCCCTGATGTAAAAAAGTTTTTAGACATCATATTTTTAAAAACCGATGTCATTTGTATAATTTACATCGATTTTAAGTCAGACTGATGTTAGGTATCCCATTTTTTGTTTTTGAAAGTGCGAAAAAAAAACGTAAGTGTCGAACGGGTTATATATGTTGGAGGGAAACAAAATTTTCATTCCCTCCCAATACTTAGGGTTCTGTTACTTAGTTTTTTCGACCTCTCTCTCTCTCACAATGAAAATGGCGAAGCAGTCTAAAGCCAAGAAGCCTGATTTTCTCGGCAAGGGCTCAGTCACCCCTGTCCAAATCGCCTTCCTCGTCGACCAGTACCTCTCCGACAACAGCTACTCCGAATCCCGCACCGTCTTCCGAACCGAAGCCTCCTCTCTCTTCTCCAAGTCTCCAATTCGTGAGGTATCCACTCCATCTCACTACACAATTTCTCCGATTACGTCTCAAATTTGTAATCTGATTTTTTAGGGTTTGGTGATTTGATCGTTTTCAGGTGCCGAAGAGTTTGCTGAGTCTTTCTGAGATTCTGAACGAGTACATAGCGCTGAAGGAGCAGAAGGTGTTGTTGGACCACGACGAGGTTAGGGTAGAGCAAGAGAAGGCTAGGGTTCAGACGCTGTTGAATGGTCTACAGACTTCCATGAATATTTACAATGCTGCTGGAAGAGCCCCAATCTCTGTGGCTTCTTCGGATGTCGCTGCGCCCAAACAGATGCTTATGGCTCCTCAGCCTCGCCCGATTAATGGGCTTTCTGCAGGTACAATCCTAAATCCGTCCGATGTTTTTGTGTCTGAGAGCTTAAATGTACTGAATTCGATGACTTGTAACTGCTTTGTTTTGTTGCGTAACCTAACCATTGATTTAAATTATGAATATGAAATGAATGTTGTGATTGCTGTATCGTGTTTCTGTAACTGGTTGTGTTTCTCTTTCTGCCAATGCGGAATTTCCGATCAAGACACTGCCAATGTAACTGGTTGTGTTTCTCTTTCTGTAACTGGTTGTGTTTCTCTTTCTGCCAATGTGCTACGTTAGCTCAAATTTGGTTTTATGTTTTTAGGTTTATGTTTAGACTGTATATTACTATATTTGGCTTGGTATCGACCAGGGATCCTAACAATGCATCCTAATCATATAGGATGTGCTGCTGTTTTGGTTGTTTTTGAGCATAACCTCTGAGGTTGTTCATCTTTATTCTTGTAAAGAAAATATTACCATTATCGTATTATCCTCTCTAGCACTAGATTAATCATTTACTTCTAAAACTTCTCATATGAGCAAACCTTTAAAGAAGCTGGTCTTTTGATTGCACTTGAGTTTTAGTTATGTATGTAAAACTGAATTTACTTATGAGGTTCCTTTAATGCAGGTGGGCTGAATGGAATGGAATGTATCGTGATGACTTGCGTAGATTTATAAAGGTATTGTGACTAGGTATAATTGTCTAAAATGTTTACAGTACTGGTCTAGTAACCAATTGGAATTCAGAGATCGACTGGAAACAGTCTCGTCTCAATTAAATGAAATATGGGCTAAATTTTAGAGAAAGGATTTGTTGAAGTTGAATAAGTTTTCCTTTTTAGGTCTATGGATTTGCAAAGCTTTTTTCATTAGTTTCAAGGGTATTTCACCTTTTATGTCATCTTGTTTCTTGTATCATTTTGGTATACAAGACATCTGATATGCATTGATTTTGTAATCTGTTCTTTTGTATTCCCACGTGATAATTCCTCCAATCTTTAAAAACTCAAATGGAAATGAGATATAACTCTAAAAGTTTTATTGTCTTAATGTGAAATGAGACTAATATAACCATAAGCATTACTTTTCCTCGTAACATTCTTTAGTCTACAAGCTATGTTGACTGAAACTGGCAAAGCACCAGATCCATACTAGAAATCTTTTATAGCGATGCAACTAAAGTACCCTCATGCTCATGCTTAGTTTGATTGAATGTGTATTTATACATTCTCCTTTCTACAATGCCTCAAGATATGGTGAAGGTTTTCTCCGTCTCTTTTCTATCAACTTGTATAAGATAGATGTAGAGGGTTACATGACATTTCATCCCAGGAGTAGATATATTGTTTCTTTTATCTTAGGCTGTTACTGATTAATGTGATAGTCGAGCTGATATATTGTTTTAATTGCTTCCTGATGGCAATTTGTAAAAATGCTTGTGGCTCTTACACTAATACTAGCTAGAATTGACTATCTTGCTTGCATTTGTCACTATACCTGCCACCAAGCTTGTATCTCAACTTTGCAGCTGCTCTTAAGAGAGAAAATCTTGATCCAGCCCTTGTACAAGAGGTTCTCTTCGGCAATGTTCTTAGTGCAAATTTGGGACAGGCCCCAGCTAGACAAGCTGCAATAGGTGCAGGACTATCTCATTCAGTCATCTGCAACACTGTTAACAAAGTCTGTGCATCAGGATTGAAAGGTGTGGTGTACACTATCATATGGAAACCAAACTTTTATTAAAAACATGTCTTCTTCTATGAAGGAAAAGTGATGTTCTTTAATTTTGTTCAGGTAAACAATCGTTAGTGCAAACAATTTCATTCATGGCCGGTGTTTGTGCTTATGATTGATATTGACAATTAATTGTAGGAGCCAATTTGTTGGTCTCTAAAACCCTTTTTTGGATTGATAGAAATTAGCTCAAAGTATGAAACTTTATGATTGGAATTGAAATGGGTTTGGTTTTGTTTTACAGAATATGGAGGAAGAGAAAGCCAAGGAGAAGGAGTTTAATGATTTGTTCAAGGTTGCTGTTCCACCGGGTATGTCGTTTGTGCTCACTCACTCACTCTTCGTTGTATGATTCCGACGACTCCAGATCCAAACATTTTTTAAAAGGATCCATCTTTTAGGACTCTACCGCTGTTCTTTGATTTCTGTCATCAATTCATTGAATCATCTTAGACTTCGAGTAGTTCCTAATTGGTGTTTTGAATCTGCAACATTTTGAATGAGATCATTCATACTTCTATATTTTCCCCTCAGAATCGAGCTTTTCAATTTTGTTGTCTGTTTCTCTTGTTAGTTTTCTTTTATAATCAATTAGGAGTTTTCAGATATTATATTAGAGGAACAGTTTGTAAGTAGTCTATTTCGATGGTAGTTTCTGTTATATGCGATATTTGAAAGGCTTAAGTGGTTACCAGACTATTATTTCTCATTCCAACTGAACTCAATAACTTATATTAGGACTGGACTAAATAACATATATTATAGAGAAATTCATTTATCACAGCTGATAAACAAGAATCCCAACCAGTCTATATTCCTCTGTTGGGCTACTATAAATGCTGGAAGACATGGCTGTGGTAGTCGGAATGCATTGCTATGCGTTTAAATTGCTTTAACATGCTACGTAGGAGAATCCATTGCATGTTTGTTTGCTAGTATTAATTGTCATATATTGCATGGTGCAGGCGTGTCTTCTTCTGCTTCCAAAGGGAAAGTCTTGATAGCAACTGCTTAATGGTGTTCTCGTCTCACATCGAAAGTTAATCTGTTCATAATTCTCAGAGATGAATTACTTCAGCTCGAGGAGGTAGATGGACATACAGCAGTACTTTGACATAGACTTCAGCTAGACTGGTTCCCAATGTAAATACCAATTCCTTTGACATACAGCAGTACTGTAACTTGAATTTGGGGCTGTAAGAGAGAATCATTCTCATTAATTTAAGCCAATTAGTGCCTCCTATTTGTCTTAGAGAGAATTAGAAATCGTTATAAATAATGCATAAGATGAGAACTGGACATAAAAAACAACCCAAAATCTGATGTCAAATAAAATTTACAACATCAGGTACAAAGCCAAAATCTGATGTATAAGATGAGAGCTGGAATAAAAAACAACCCAAATTCTGATGTCAAATATAGTTTTTAATATCAGGTACAAACTCAACATCTGATGTATAAGATACGAACTAGAACAAAAAAAACCCAAAATCTGATGTCTATTGTAACCTTTGACATCGGTTCCTAACCGATGTCCCATTTTTCCGATCTTTTACATCACCCACTAAGACATCGGCCTGGTATGATTTTTTACATCGGTTCTGAACCGATGTCTAAAATACTTTTTCTAGTAGTGATAACAAATGAACAAACGTAAGAACATTAATATACATATGGAGAATTCAAGCAATATAAGAATTAAATATGTTTTAATAATAAACGAGGACATGTAGAAAACTCCATCTTATAGTGATAAACATCGTACGTAAAATTTAGACTCGTCGGAGTACGTTTAAACCCCGGTGCATGGATGAAGGTTACGTTTATTTTGAAATGTCTTAATTTTTTAATAATTAAAGCCCGATAGGCCCGGCCCGTAAAAGCCCGCAAAGGCCCGGCCCGCAAAAGCCCGCAAAAGCCCGCAAAACCCGCTTGAATGGGCCGGGCCCGGATCCTTATATAAAAGATAAAGCCCGGCCCGGCCCGGCCCGCAAATATTAAAATGTTGTTGAGGCCCGGCCCGGCCCGGCCCGTGCCGGCTATACATGGGCCGGGCCGGGCCGGGCCGGGCTTTTTGCCGACCCCTACAGCAATAATACGAAAATAAAATACAACTACACTAAGGGTCGACCAAATCATTTGAACTCCGGCGGCTACCCTGGTCTTGCTGCGACGGCGACGGCTGCGGTTGTGGAACACTGTGGAACACATGCATCAGTGGAGGTGTGGGGAGCGGTTGTCCGGTAGTCTGGCACGCGTACATCATCTGCATCCATGTGAACATTTGTGTATGCTGCTCGACCATAATTCGGTGTTGCTCGACCATCGTCCGGTGCTCGGCATCTCTGAGTGCCTGCTGCTCGGCCAATTGTCGCATCTCCTTCACCACCCTCCTTTGCTCCTCCAACTCCCTCTGCATCCTCTGAAGCTCCGCTGCTAGGTTAGAGTTCCTAGAAGAAGTTCTTGATCCGCTAGAGTATTCTGAAGTGTTCTTCAATACTCCTTCGCTCGCCGAGCCCATTCCCCTGCAGTAGTGGATATTCTTCCCAGTCCCGCACGTTTTTGCCATGATCTGAGCCGTTATAGGGCGATCAAGTGTATCGATCTGAGAGGCATACTGGGTCACTTCTTCCTCCGAGCAGTCAGGATGGTCGTTTCGAGCTATATTCATGGTGACCTTTGTGATCGCATCCTCCACTCTCACCTAATTGAAAAGCGAATATGAATAACGTATTATTAAACAAAATAAATTAATAGAGAAAAATAGTTTTATTAACACATGCATATGTGAACTACAAAATAATGAGGCCAAAGACTTACCGCTTCTTCAGGGCACTGCAGATAGAACTTCTGATGAACAAACACCAACGGGTTGACTTCTTGTTGTTTCTGCGCCCTACCCGACCAACCCAAATAGTTGAGTGAACTTGCATGATGGGACTTGGTGTTTTTCAATCAGTTCTCCCTGTTCGTCTTGGAAATCGCCTTGTTTGATAAACATATGTCAAAAAATTAGTAACTAACTATTTCAATGTGATACGATACATTAGGGTTGTAAAATATATTCAGGATGCATACCTTCACTTTGGGGTGCTCGAAGTGGGCTACCAGCCACAACCACAACCACCCGTACTCCCTAAATCGGAGTTCGCTAGGGGTAGAACCTCGGCCTAGGTCCTTGTACTGTGTGTAATGTTTTGAAAACTCGTTCTTCCACTCTTTATATCTATATTAACACCAGAAACAAATGTTAGAGATATTAAAACACTTGATAAAGTAAAAATCTAACTCGATATATACTCAAATAACTCGAATCACATCACCTGATATGTAGTTGACGCTCTACCCACGTCTCAATAAGGCATAAACCCCAAGAAAACACATAGCCTATGTAAAGCCCACACTAATAGACCCAATTGTACTTTACAATGGTTAAAACACGTAAAAAGTAGATAACTTCATTAAGAAAACACATGCAGTACGTAGGAAAAAGGAATTTGCTAATTCATAGGAAATAGGCTCAAGGAAAGAGCAATAGAAAACAAAAAAAAAGGCAAAGCAAGTAAGCATCAAGATGCATGCATTATCGCAGGATTCGCAGCCAATGCAGCAAAGAGAAGAACATAATTAATAAGCAGGCTGGGGCACACACACGTACAGACACCGAAGCTTCGCTTAGCTTACTTTGAAGTAAGTCGATTACTGACATACTTACGCAGGGCACTGAGGGCAGGGAAGGTATCCTCCGGCTGCTGCAGGATCCAATCAGTCAAAGACGCCGGATATGTATTATTAGGCGTCGACACTATTCGGGAACTTGTCGGAATAATTCGATATTCTCGTGCCTCCTGGTCTTTTGATGGTGCCATTGGTGTTTCTACGACATTGTAGAAAATGTCATGGTTACTGATTCCAATGGCAAGGCCATCGTGCCTTTCTGTGACGATTCTCTGTCCGGAGTACAGAGTATCCTCCTGAGTGTAGGAAAAAGGAATGTCGTACGAGCCGTGTGACTCCCACCTGGATACGGAGATAGTAGTCATCGGTGGCACGGTGATAGTTATGCTATCCTCCTTGGTCACTTCGGTAGTATGATCTGCTCCCCACTCATAAGCTCCTGAAATCTGATATGTAGTTGTGATCGATCCCGAAGCGAATAATGGAATCCCCATCGACACAGAGATTTCCACGCTAATCGAAGCCGCGACGGTGGCGTTCCATCTGGTAGTGGTCGTCTCGGTAAATGAGAAAGTGCGGTCAAAGATCTGTGGTAGCGAGCTTCCGTTAAACATGGTCTGTGTCGACATGGATTGTGGGTGCCCGGGTAGAAGCCTAGCCGCGAGAACGTTGTATCTGACATTGAATATACTCCTGGCACGAATAGCCTCCTCCATCACAAACCGTGCATCGGCAGCCGGCGGCGTGTTGACGTCGCGGGGCATGGCAGCAAGAATGACTCCAGCGTAGGCGACCAACCACATGGGGGAACCCGAATCGGAATAAGATATAGCGATGACGTTGTCGACGTCGCCGTTGGCGTTTATAATTCTCTGTATGTTGAAGAAGCCGTCCCACCAACTATGGTCGGGTGGCAAACTGGCGAGGTGGACAGATGTGTCGGCATGAATGATTTTAGCCACATCGGCACCGTAACGATACGCTCTCCAGCATGCATTTTCTTTGGCTATGCTACGGATTCGGATCAATCCTACGTCAACTGGGAGGATCTCGAACACCAAGTCTGGATTAGAGTCGTCAACGTCTTTGAAAAAGCCGATACCAGGGAGGACTTCGTCATGGGGAAAGGCCTGAGCATATCTGTTGTTGTTATTTTTAAATCTAAAAAACTGGGGCAAATTGAGTGCGAGCATGGCAGATACGTCGTGGACTGCAAAATCATCAAACACAGCAGTTTGATCATCTTGACCGATGGTAAGGATTCGATCTGGCTCCATAGCGACTACTCTGCGTCCGAGGTGAACGTGGTCAACCCTAGTTCGTCCAGTTGACTGGTTCGTAGTCACCGTGAACATGGTGCAGTTCCATGAGGATTGGTCCTCCACTGGCTCATCGGCCTCCGGAGTAATGCGGTGGTCGGTTTCGCTCCGAATGGACAAGTACTTTTTGTTGAAGCGGCATCTTAAGTGGACTCGTCCACTGCCGGCGTTCACCGGTTCCAGCAGAGAGAACGGGTTTGGAATCTGCTCTCCTTTAGCGATGAAGAGTCCGTGTGAGGCTACGGCTTCGTGTTCCATCTCCAAGAACCGATTTATACGTTTGGTGGTGGTGGTGGTGATATCTTGGGTCACCGACAGCGAAAAGTTTCTGGGAAGTATTGAGGCTGCCATATCGATCTGCCAAAACTCAATTGATAAAGATCGATCTCGAGTTAAAGCTAGCTGGCTTAATTTTGAATTGATCTGCTTGAATTGCCACATCTCCATGCCCCTATATATACACAATCAAACCTATACGTAGCACTTGCATGCATGCATAACAAACGTGAAGATTAATTAGGACATGTGATGCATATGCTTATGCAAGACATCTGGTTTAATCGATTGATTCATCTGCACATGCCCCATTTTCTCAACTCGATCAGTGATAGTTTTGGAACGACTCCAACACTTCTTTCACATTTACTCAAAATTATGCTCCACCACGCACTAAGGATAAGAGCATTGTTCTTGGTCCTTTGTTTTCTTCCTATAAGTTTAGGAAGGATGATTTGCCTATTCAATTTTCATAATGGAATCCAATGATGCTGGTGGTACCTCAAAGATGATTGAAACATGTTTTCCGTTTGTATTTTTACAATAATGCAAAGATAATCATAGCACAAATATCTTAACAATAATGGCATCTTGAACAACTTGTATCTTTACAATAATCGAAAGATCACTACACATTTCTTCGCATTGTCGAGGATTTAAAGTCGTCGGCTTTTCTTAATATCTCGTCGGTGATACTTATAACCGACGACATGTCGCCGGTTATAAGGTCGCCGGAAACCAACAGTCGGTGAAAGTATCACCGACGATATATTGATTATATCGTCGGTGATACTTCCAAGGTATCACCAACGATATCTCACCGTCGGCTATAAAAAAATCATCACCGACGACGTAACTCGTCGGTGATGAAGCTCCGTCGGGGTCAACATATTGACCACCATGTTTATGGCCGACGATTTTTTGAAGAAAATCGTCGGCTATAAGCAAGAATCTCGCAGGAAATTGTGAATTATTGCCGATGAGATAGGTGCTTCTCGTCGGCTATATCCGGTGACATTTTACAAAAAAATGCAGGTTCTGCATGGATTGGGCCCAATTCCAAAAACTGCAGTGAAAAACACAAATCGTACAAATACACATCCAACAGTACACACATATTTGTTCAATAGTACAAACAACAACAATACAAAAATAAAATACAACTACACTAAGAGTTGACGAAATCCATGTTTACGAAATCATTTGAACTCCGGCGGCTACCCTGGTCTTGCTGCGACGGCTGCGGTTGTGGAACATTGGGGAACACAGGCATCGGTGGAGGTGTGGGGAGCGGGTGTCCGATAGTCTGGCACTCGTACATCGTCTGCATCCATGTCATAATTTGTGTCTGCTACTCGACCATAACTCGGTGTTGCTCTACCATCGTCCGATGCTCGGCCTCTCTGGTTGCCTGCTGCTCAGCCAATTGCCGCATCTCCTCCACCACCCTCCTTTGCTCCTCCAACTCCCTCTGCATCCTCTGGAGCTCCGCTGCTAAGTTAGAATTCCTAGAAGAAGTTCTTGACCCGCGAGAGTATTCCGAAGTGTCCTTCAATACTCCTTCGTCTGCCAAGCCCATTACCCTGCAATAGTAGATATTCCTCCCAGTCCCGCACGCTTTTGCCATGATTTGAGCCGTTATAAGGCGATCAAGCGTATCGATCTGAGAGACATACTGGGTCACTTCGTCCTCCGAGCATTCAGGATGGTCATTTCGAGCTATATTCATGGTGACCTCTGTGATCACATCCTCCACTCTCACCTAATTGAAAAGGGAATATGAATAACGTATTATTAAACAAAATAAATTAACAGAGAAAAATAATTTTATTAACACATGCATATGTGAACTACAAAATAATGAGGCCAAAGACTTACCGCTTCTTCAGGGCACTGCGGATAGAACTTCTGATAAACAAACACCAACGGGTTGACTTCTTGTTGTTTCTACGCCCTACGCGACCAACCCAAATAGTTGAGTGAACCTGCATGATGGGACTCGGTGTTTTTCAATCTGTTCTCGCTGTTCGTCTTAGAAATCGCCTTGTTGGATAAACATATGTCAAAAAATTAGTAATTAACTATTTCAATGTGATACGATACATTAGGGTTGTAAAATATATTCAGGATGTATACCTTCACTTTGGGGTGCTCGAAGTGGGCTACCAGCCACAGTTACTCGTACTCCCTAAACCGGAGTTCGCTAGGGGTAGCACCTCGGTCTAGATCCTTGTACTTTGTGTAATTTTTTGAAAACTCGTTCTTCCACTCTTTATACCTATATTAACACCCAAAAAAAATGTTAGAGATATTAAAACACTTGATAAAGTAAAAATCTAACTCAATATATACTCAAATAACTCGAATCACATCACCTGATATGTAGTTGATGCTCTGCCCACGTCTCAATAAGGCATTCATCCACGTCAAACCACAGTTGCAAGATGAATATATAAATGGTAAAATTATATATTTCTTCGGACTTACTTAATAAATGTAAAATTTACGTAATGAAAATACGATTTAACTCACAGTCAGTGCATTATGCACTTGCAACTTCACGTAGCGACGCACAGCACCCCAATCTGGCCACAGCATTGGGACTTTGTCCTGCACGACGGCCCCGAACATGCTGGCATACTTTCGCGTGGTGTTTTCTGTCTCGCTCATTGGCCTTAATGATCGTTTTCTTTCCCCCGGTGGCATGCTCAAGATTCTTCCCGGTGCAAATGGAACTCAAATCGAACCTCGGTAAATTCCCTTGTATGATGATCGATGGCATCAAGATCACAAAAACTACCGAGTAAACGCACAGTGACATCGCCTACCAAGACAACAATGGTCCGTCCTCTTAGGGTTAGCATCTTGAAGCACCCTAGTTAATTTTTCAAGTATAGTTGGCTGCACCCAATCTGGGACACCAACCCTCGAAAGTCTTTGTTTGAAATAGTCGGTAGAACCTAGCCGAGAAGAGAAAGCAGTCTTCGTTTGATCTTTTCTAAGTTTGGAGGCATCATTAGTAACCTCGAGCTCCGATGGATGATCATACCAACTGTGGGTTTGCTTCGCAAACTGAATCTGGATCTCAATGTCCTCATCACTACATCGTAACTCATGTGTTTGTCTGATACACTTTGCTGAAAAAGTAATGTGTCTCGATGGTGGACGACATGCTTGGAATGACGATCACTAACGATCACTTAACTACGAGATCGATCCTCTATATGTAAACAGGTACGTACATCTCACTAGACCTAAATGAACGAGGAGGTTAAAAAGAAACCTACGACGATTTAGAGAAGTCCAGTAAGGGAAAGCATTATCTAATCAAATTTGGAATAACGACTTTTCGCATGTTAAGGAAATTGGTACAATTTTTCACACGGAGAAAGTCAAAACTTTGTATTTTGACCCAAACCAAAAAAATAAAAAATCTTGTGTGGCGCGCATCCACGTCACCCTTTTCCGCATTCGTCCGACGTGGCACCGCTAAAATGACGGGGGAGAAAAATTATAGCTCTCCTCGTGACCACCGTGATCATTGGCACGTGATTTTCTTTCGAAACCAGCGAACGATAATATTTCAATTTTCAATTTTCCACACTCAAATTGAGACCATGTTCACTCTGCAACTTCCGAGTTGCAGAGCCACCTTCGCTCCGCCGTCGTCATTGTTCGGCGGCGGCTCCTCCTCCTCCTCGATTTGGGGGACGGACACGTGGAGGTGGAGGATCGTCGATTCCGACGGCGGCGGATGGAAGCTCCGGCTGAAGAAGAAGATGGAACGGACGGTCAGGATCTACGCGATGACGTCATCGACGGGGTTGAATTTCAGGATGAACTTGAACGAGTACATGGTGACGCTGGAGAAGCCGCTCGGAATCCGGTTCGCGCTGTCCGTCGACGGCAAAATCTTCGTCCACGCGCTCAAGAGAGGGGTAATTTCGTCAATTTAGTTAACTCTGTAGCTCTCTCTGTTTTTGAGTTGTTTCAGTGTTGCAGTGAGTGATTTGGTTTGTGATTCTGTTCAATTTTGATTCTTTTTTTTTATAGGGTAATGCGGAGAAGTCCAGGATAGTAATGGTGGGCGACACGTTGAAAAAGGCCGGCAAATCTTCTGATGGTAGACTTACTGAGACCACGGACTTCGGTGATGCACAGTAAGTTTACTACATTATCAATTTTTTAACTTTGATTACTGCAGTGATTGATTGCACTGAAGTTATAAGTATTATTTTTTTGAAGTGAATAATGTGAAGACTTGTAGGAATGTAGGATTAAGTTGCGATCGCAGCGACGGTATTTTTCTTTGATTCAAGTTAATGAAGTGTAGAGTCTATGATGAAGTGTGGGTGGCTATATTGTACTAAATGATGGTTTTTGGAGCATGATATATTGATTAGTAAACAAAGTCTATGGCAGCAAGTGTCTACATTAGGTTATTGGAATGTTTGAACTTGCAATACAACTGAGAGAGATTGTTGGTTCATTGTGGTTTTTTTGTTTTTATTGTTTCAGTCTTTGGTTTCTTCAGGAAGATGCTGAAGGAGAAGACAGGATCTTACAGTCTTATTCTGGAGAGGCCATTTTCACCCTTTCCGATTCAGCAGCTGCTTGTGATGAATGATCTCGATAATTTATTCAATAGAGGTCGAGTTCCTTTTGCGACTTGGAACAACAGTGTACTGGCCTCAAATTTGCAATCATCTGCAGAAAGCAGTGGCAATTCTGGCTTTGTCACATTCTCCTCTAAGTTTCTGAAACCAAAAGGATGGAATTATTTGGACGGCCAAAATGGTCATGTTCAACCCTACATACAGAGGAATACTACTGCCCAACCCGTACGCCAATTCGTTTGTATTCTTTCTGAAGAGGAACCTGGAGATGGGGAGTGGGCATATGGAAACTTTCCACTAGAAGAATATATTAAAGCATTGGATCGCTCGAAAGGCGAGTTATACTATGATCACTCACTTGGCATGCGCTTTAGTAAGGTCTGATATCCAATAAATGCTTTGCCAATTGTCCATTTAACTAAGAATTGGATAGTAATAGATTCCTTTGGTAGGTTTTAGCTTATATGAGTTGCAATTCTCATCAGCTTGTTCATTTATTCTGTGTTCATGTGCCAGATTACGGAGCAAATATATGCTGGATCATGTATACAGACAGAAGAAGATGTAGAGACATTATCAAATGGCGTGGTAAGTGTCGCGACACCTTTTTTTTTCTCTGCAAACCAACATAGTGTGCTGAATCAAGTTTTCATTGCATGGCTCCTGTGATCTTGGCATCTTGCCTTTGAATTTGCAACATCCTTCTTTTAACTGTTAGGGTTTTTCAAACAGGGGATTACTGCTATACTGAATTTTCAAACTGGAACTGAGACGCAAAATTGGGGAATCAATTCCAATTTAATAAATGAGTCATGTCAGAGGTTTGATATTCTGATGATCAACTATCCGATAAGGTAAATTAATAAAGGTTACATGCACTGTTCTACTTATTGTTGCACCCTTTCTTGCATCTGGGTTCATCTCTGTCTGTGGAGTAGTTGCCTCAACATCTGTTGCAGTTCTTTGTTTCTATGACAATTTGTGACATAGTAATTGGTGAAAATGTCTGCTACTTTGAAATTTGCCAATATCGGCTCATTATTGTGCTTTTGATGTTATGTACTTTTTGTTAACAAGGGAACAAATTCTGGAAGTTAATCTTTTGCAGTGTAACTCCAATTTCAGAAATAAAAAATAAATCCTGAAGGAGTCAGAATGTAATGCTTTGATTTTTTATATCATTGCTAGTGTGGCCTCCTAATATCTGGTCCTTGCAGGGATGGAGATTCTTTTGATTTGAGGAAGAAATTACCGTTTTGTGTGGGATTGTTATTGCGATTGTTGAAAAAGAATCATCGTGTTTATGTCACTTGTACCAGTGGTTTTGACCGGTCTCCTACTTGCGTGATAGCTTACTTGCATTGGATGACTGATACTTCCCTTCATGCAGCTTATAATTTTGTAACTGGGTTGCATTTGTGCAGACCTGACAGGTTCGTCTCACTAACCACCTTGATTGATGTTATGATAGTGTTTACTTGAATCATGCTTTCTAATGGTTAAAATACTTCAATTCTTATTGCAGACCTTGATTGATGTTATGATAGTGTTTACTTGAATCATGCTTTCTAATGGTTAAAATACTTCAATTCTTATTGCAGACCGGCAATTGCTTGGGCAACATGGGATCTTATAGCCATGGTGGAAAATGGCTGGCATGATGGACCTGCAACACATGCTGTGACATTCGTATGGAATGGAAAAGAGGTAACTGTCAACTTCGATCTCAATTCTAAGTGGGGCATATATCTCTGCTTCTGTTGGTGCTTAAGGTACCCACCTCGTTTCTCATTCAGGGGGATGATGTAAATTTGGTTGGAGATTTCACGAATAACTGGAACGACCCGCTTAAGGCTAATCATAAAGGTGGTACAAGATGGGAAGTGGAAATTAGACTCTCACAAGGAAAGTAAGTGAAAGCTTTATCTACTTATCTCCCAATTGTCTTGAGAAATAAATTATTCTCTGATGAACTTGGTTGACTACAGGTATTACTACAAGTTCATTATCAACGGGCACTGGCGGCATTCAACATCCTCACCAGCTGAAAGGGATGATAGTGGGAATGTCAACAATGTGATTGTAATCGGTGATACTGCAAGTGTGAGACCATCTGTTCAACAACAGCAAAAAGTTAGTGCATCTGCTGCATTTCTGTTTTAACTATTTGAATAAGTAGATGAGTTTTATGAACCTGTTTTCTCGTACAGTTAATGATTTCACTTCTTAGTAGAACTCATATTTAGTTTAGTCTAATTGATACTTTTACCTGAGCAAATTTATTGGAAAGAGAAAACTTTTGCTTTTTTAAGGGGGGCCTGGTACTTCCAAATACTTTTGCTTGTTCTTGACAGAAGAACAAGGCTATTATACTCATGATATCTCTGTTTATATAATGGTTGAGGAGGTTATTGTTCTTTCTCTTATTATGTCCAATATATTGATCAATTTCTTATGGTCTGGGCTGTATCATTGTTTCAGGATGTCAATATAATCAAGGTGATTGAGAGACCGTTGACGGAAAATGAGCGCTTCACGCTGGCAAAAGCAGCTCGTTGCGTTGCATTTTCGATATGCCCCATTAGACTGGCTCCGAAGTAAGGCTGCATTTCCTGGAAGCCGCAGGTTTATACATTTTTTCCGAGACCAGAAAGTTTCATGCCAATCAGTTCCTGCCAAGTCCCAAAATAAAGGCATTTCCATGAATGTAACTCGTTGAGGTTGTTCTATTGATGACCTTGATGAGTCTGCGTACAATAGAATAACACAATTTGTTTGTTGCAGAATATTCACGTTACTTCATATTTTAGATAGATGTTATAAGGATGTCGACACTATGTTAGAGATGTCAACATGTTAAGCAATCACTTCATTTCTTGCCTTCTTGGCAAGTGTTATATTAGTGTACTTTTGCTGAATATATAAGCACACACTTCCCACTGATGTCTAGCCCCCTGTGGTGTGTCCCAAGCGATTGCATTGAGCTACATTCTTCAAATTCAAATCGGAAAATGTAGCTTCTTTCATGGTGTTCGATCGATATCTTCCTTAAATCTGAGGCCAAGGTCATGGTTCTTTCATCCCATTTACAGGGTTACTTCCATTCATTTTAGAAGCATGCATCGACTCGATATGACTGGAAAGTGCAAACTTGTGAACTGTGCATTATGAAGCAGGCACAGGAATCAACAGGTACAACCATTTTAAGTATAAAATTGCAGTCTCCATGTGTTCTAGTTAGCTATGCAATTCGAACCATTCCGGCTTACACATTTAGACCGGGGAGGCTTGCATTTAACAACTTTCTAGATCAACATTACGGTTGGTTTGTCGCAATCTAAATCTAAATAAATCGAATACCACAAACACGCGCAGTGAACAGTGAGAAAATAGCTGCTAGCTAGTAGCATCGATCCACAAGAACCATGTTTTAAGGATCAGGCCTTATCTCTGAAAGATTGAAATGCATCACCCATTATGTCTGCAATGTTATGTCACACATGTCCACCATTAATTCCATTTCATGACAGATGTGTTTGATGGTTTTTAACTTCATATTTAGGCTCTTGGGGTGTATATGCAAAGCTCACAACTCCACTTTATCTAAGTAGCGCAAGTTCTAGAAAAGGTGAAGAATGTGTGGACTGCTGCATTTCCATATCTACTTTCTCTAATACCCCAATGTCTATTTCCCACTTCAGAAATGGTCAAATGGATAACACCAACTTTGGATCATATAGTTAGAATCTAGCCAATGCTTTAACCAAACACTAACTTGATAAATTTCAGAAGCTAGTGATAGTTCGGATCCGACTCTATTCAAGTGCAAATTTGGAAACAAAGGATCAGTACGTGAAGATTTTGGAATGTATCTATACCTCAATATAACCCTAACTAGTATAGAGAATGCATAACACTCATCTGTAATCACATTATGCATAATTTCACGTCTAATTAGGATCCATCACAGGACCAATGACAAGCCACAGTCACATGGTACATGCACGAATTCGGAAACAAGCCAATCTCGCGGTTCCACGTGGCGAACAGCCCTTTTCTTCTGCATGTAGATCAAGCAATTTACGAAGATGATAATATTGGATGAGACGAGCATCGATCTCTGACCATGCAAATGAGAATGTAGAAGACAGAGAGCTATCTCCAACGTTCAAACCTCATCCTCGAAGGTTAGAAGCTCTCATTCACCGAGCTTTCGCTTTCGATTTTTCCTTACCGTTTAGAGGATCAGTCAATATATGTGGGAATTCGTTAGATGAGTACGTAGTAGCACGTAGTACGTGATAGCTAAATAGTATAAAGCCAAGGCAAGAGCATTGTCCATAGCTCACAATGTCTGCGACTTCGATTATCAACAGCGTCCGCCTCACCACCACCGCCTCCTCCTCCTCTTCGGGCCTATCTCCTTCTCAATCTAACTCATTCAACCCTAGGAAACCTACATTGTTACGCGTTGCTTCATCTAGATCCCCTCCTACCCTCATCCAAAACAAGCCCGTTTTCACCGTTCCGTCGCCGATTCCGGTAACTTCCTCTCCTCCTCTTGTATTAAAATCACTCATGGCTTACATTTTGAACCACATGCTTAATTAATGTGCCTGAAGGAAATGTTACAGACCCAAGAGAGATCGATATATGGTCTGTATTAGAGCTAGCTGTTCTTATCGATGGAAGTGATTTTGCTTTCCATGCCAGTTGTTTGCTCGATCATTTTGTGTCCATGATTATGGGATCAGGTGTCACTTTAGACATTAAGTCACGGCCATATTGGTTACCCTACGACACTACCTTTACACATGAGTTGATCATACGTGTGTGGTTTGAATCTAAAAAACATACTACACATGTATGGCGCGCATAGAACTATAGCTAAATAGTTAATTTAATTCTTCTTCATATGTATGAGCTGATAATTGAGCAATATGAAAGTTCAAGCTTTAGCTATAAATATGAGCTTGGTAGTTCCTGTTATTTCATAAACACATTGTAGGTCCGTTACGTAATAGAATGCATGCAAATTAATTTTTGAACGTTTTCATTAGTACGTTTAGGGCATCTCCGATGGGGAGTATAATCCCTATAATTTTTGAGGTATTAGAGATTGGGCTTTCCAATGGTTCAACAATAAGGTAATTAATAGACCTTATAATTATAAGATCTAGTCTTAAAAGAAGTCTCAAAATTTTATAATTTTATATAAGACTTCATATAAGACTTGGTCTTATAATTTTATGGTGGGTCATAAAAGTTAGGAGCAAGAAAGAAGATAAACATGTGACCTTATAATCTTGAGATAAGACCTTAGTGTTGGAGATAGACGAGGTCTCATATAAATAGTGGTAAAATGATGTCTCATAATAGGTATAAGACCTTAAAATGAGACTTTGGAGATATATACTTAACTTCAGTTCGAGTAACGGTTTGCTTACATATAAATATATCATATAGCTTTTTGTAATCACATTTCCAGTGTCAAATTAGCTTTAAAGAAGTTGTACTCTTTTCTTAATCGATCTTCCTTATATTTGGGATACGTTTCTAGAGCGAAGATATGGGAAAGAACTACGAGGAGGCCATTGCCGCTCTTCAGAAACTTCTCAGGTATATTTTGTACATTTCATCTTTTCAGTATATGAACATTATAGGCCGGGCTTAATCAATTTGGCTATATATATTGCAGTGAGAAGAATGACCTGAAAACTGTGGCAGCAGCGAAGGTGGAGCAGATTACTGCTCAGTTGGCCACCCCCGAGGCTGGCAGCGAGCCTGCTTTTGATCCCGTTGAGAGGCTCAAAACCGGCTTCCTTCACTTCAAGAAGGAGAAATATGAGTATGCAACATCTTCTTAATTAATTATATCTCTTCCTTTAAGTCACATGGAAATAGTGAAGCTTTGTTTTGATCAAAGTATCTGTTACTTACTTTCTTATCTACAGTACCAACCCAGCACTATACGGTGAGCTTGCCAAAGGTCAAGCTCCCAAGGTATGGACAAAAGTCCCCAACAAGTCCTTTCTTGCATTTCCTAATTCAACTGGGTTATGATGTTTAACACATAATTTTCCTTTTGTTTATTGTAGTTTATGATATTTGCATGCTCGGATTCTCGTGTCTGCCCATCCCACACTTTGGATATGCAGCCTGGTGAAGCTTTTGTGGTCCGTAATGTTGCAAACATGGTCCCTCCATATGATAAGGTTACCATCATCTCCGATCTTCTTCATTCTTTAATTACCTCATTTCTTGTACGTCTACTAATTAATCTCGGATTCCGTCGGTAAAAACAGGAAAGACACACCGGAGTTGGATCGGCTGTCGAGTATGCCGTGTTGCATCTCAAGGTACTAATTTAATTTACAACACTGAGAATAATTTGTTAAAAAGTTGTAATTAGCTGGAGATTGATCTTGTATATATATGTACGTAAATATAGGTTTCGTACATTTTGGTGGTCGGGCACAGCGCCTGTGGTGGAATCAAGGGTCTTATGTCTTTCCCATATGATGGATCCACCTCAACGTAAGCCTAAGCTTGCCCTAATTAACTATTTAACTATACGTTGTTCTTTAACTGATGGAGTGATCGATTGATGGGAGTACAATATATATATACACACACACACATATATATATACATGCAGTGACTTCATAGAGAACTGGGTAGCAATTGGCAAACCTGCAAGGAAGAAGGTGGAAGCACAACATGATGGTGTTCCTTTAGCTGAGCTATGCACTCACTGTGAAAAGGTACGTAAAACTCTTCAACTATTACAACACATGCATATAGCTTAAGTGAGTTTGGAATTGTTTCTGAACTGTGGATGTTGTTACGTTTTTGCAGGAGGCAGTGAATGTTTCCATTGGGAATCTGCTGAGCTATCCTTTTGTAAGAGAGGGATTGGTGAACAAGACACTGGGAATTAAGGGAGCTCACTATGACTTTATCAAGGGGACTTTCGAGTTGTGGGATGTTGATTTCGGCCTTTCTCCAGACTTCTCCGTATGAGCACTATCTGGTTTCCGATCCTAAGTTCTATACTTTCTCAATTTTCATCTTTTCGAGCATCTGCAATTGTACTCTCTCATGTTACGTACGTACATAGTTTCGAATAAATATAACGGAGATCGATCACTGAGGCTCCCTAGCTCCTTGTATTCCTACATCAAGTTTGTTTTGCTTATATATTGAGAATGAATAAACACAAGAGTTCAGTCATTGAATACTGCACTTTCTCTTCTTTGTTTCTCTTCTTGTGTTAGGTTAAAGAGGTGGCCACGGTTCTGCAATGGAAGCTCTAGGGAAAATGGCTTAGAGAGCCTAGAGGTGATTCACCAAAGATGTCCTGTGGCTAAAGCTCTCGTGTCGTATTTGCCAATATCATATAATACATGCATGACACATATATAATTCGTATATGAATTGGCTTATGTAGACAGACCAATAAAGGGCGTTTCTTATTGATTATTTCAAGCTTGCTTCGACATGCGTGCGTCTTAATTAATAACAGTTCAAGGTCACAATAAGAGAGCTGAAACAACTCCATGACCATGTTCTTAGATACAACAAAAGAAAAACTTACTATATATAATTAGAGCATATGAACACCATGTTCCAAACTGTTCAAACTCTTGAGATCGAGTTGCGACACAAGGAGAACTTGTATAGTCTAATCGAGGTTGCAGCCTCCAACATCGATCACCAATATCTTCATCATGCATGATATAACGTACTCGGTATAGATTTCAAAAGGGTTTCTCTATCCATCCTTTCTCCGGTTGGTTCATGTACATATACCTAGTTAATCACCTCTTAATACGTACTTAACGGTCTGATTATACATCATAAATATGTCTCACCGTCACCATGATAAGAACCACCACCAGGAAAGCTCAAACTCCGATGACTAACATCACCCGCACCTCGATCAGAATAGCGCCCACGCGCCGAACAGGAGACCAATCAGACATCATCTCAACAAAAAGAGTATACGCATCAGTCCCATATCGAAGAAATGGTAGGGATCCAAGCCCCAACCACCAATATATATCGGTCAACTCAGCATTAAATGGTACACATTCAATACTCAATCACGCCGTTATTCGATAAGGCTTGTATACTATTTCTAACTTAGGCATTGGAGGGTTGAAGGCGGGTTACGCCCGTCTCTCCTTAACCATTGTTGATCTTAGCAGCGAGAGCGAGTTGAATTCAGATAACCGCCAGAGCGATATTGAAAGTAAAGTAATAGCAGCATCTCCCCAAAGAGCATTAGTAGCACATTTGTCGTTATTCAAGATACGATCTTCTTGTTCAATACCCGATATCCACATCGGTGACGGGTATTAACATTGGCGCCGTCTGTGGGAATTGCACACCGAAAAATGTTTTCTCAACCACGAAACTCGCAGCAAGCGACGAGCATGGACACCAGCCTAACGCTAGGTATAACGCCCGGTGTCATACAGGGATTCCATCACCAGACACCAATCACCAATGAACTGTGACAACCCGAACCGAAAATGGTATGATTATCGACTTGATTTACGAGTTTCGCGATTAGTCGCGATTTTGTCGTAATTGGTTAATATGGCAGCCTCGTTAATGACTAAATTATCGGGCAAGAATTTGATTTGAGATCCTTCACGAAAGTTGTAAAGAATTTAATTTCGAGCTCGTGGGAATTTCTGGAGGATTATTTTGAGATACAAGGAATAAGTTACGAATATTTTCGGCCGTTGAATTTTGTCGTATTTATCGGTTTAAATTTCGATACGTGTACGGTATAAATACGAACGAATACGTGATGATTTTGGAGAATGGAACTGGTAAGCACAAAACAAGAACTAAAAGATGGGAAAATCCCTTAAGAACGTACAGTTAGTTTTATACAAGTGAGCAGTTCTTCGGTGAAACCGTCGTGTATTGTTTTTTTTTAACGACCCAGTAAATAACAATTAGCAAGGACCTTCAGGTTAGTTTGAGAGTTTTGATTCCCACTTGACAAGTATGTATATGATGTTTTTGGATCTTTGAATTCGTATTAGTTGGGCCTATATAACTTGCCATGCCATGTTATTAGTTGGGCCTTATAACCTTGCCTTACGGAGTTCGGCCCAACTGCCAACTTCAGGGGCCCAAATTCACCCTAAGACGCCCAACGCGCAACGTTAATGGCTCTGGTGTCAATGACTAGACAAACTACATATAACTTTTTGCACTTCAATGAACTACATTAGGAAGGATAATCACAGTAGTTCAGATTATATACAACACAACTCTTATCACCGAGCTACAAATACAAAGACAAATGGCTACGTATTGTATTGTAGATACGCAAGCTTAACCAACCATTTGGTAGGTCATGACTCATCTGGCTTTGGTTCAAGTACAACAGGGATCTTCTCCTTCTGATCACCACGCAACACCTCGACAATGACCTGAAGTACAAAGCACCATAGCATTATGTCGAAAAGCACATAACTATCAAAGCCTCATAGGTAAAGAATGAACACAATCACAGAATATGAGGGGAGAGAAGTATGTTTTTCCTAGAAGGGTCTTAAATGTTTACCGGCTTGTTTAGGAATAATAAGGAAGAAGGTGAGGAAATGAGACCATACCTTATCACCCACGTTACATTGGTCAAGAATTCTATACAGGTCACTGCCATTGGTGACCTTCTTTCCATTTACAGATGTTATGATGTCACCTAATATGAGTCTGCCATAGGTGTCACGCTTTGTTGGTAACAGACCCTGCATATGGGAAGAATCATGAGCTCTACTTAATTGGAAGGGCACCACCACTAGTTTACTTTGTATTATCTTGAAAACGGTAAATAATTTGGACAAAGAGACAGGGCAAAGTACCGCTTTTCCTGCTGGACCATTTGCTGGTGCATCTAGAACAAGCACTCCACTGACCCCTAACTGTTCCACTGATTGATCTGGTGCAAACTTGATTCCTAAAATAGGTCTAGTTACCTTGCCAAATCTAACTAATTGGTCAACAATACCATTTACCTGAAAAGAAAGACGTAATCAGAAGAAATGTTGCAAGCATGATAAGTGAAGGATTAGTAGTGAAAGGAACATCATTGATACTCACAGTATCAACTGGAATGGAAAAGCCAACACCGGAGGATGCACCAGATGGAGAATATATTGCTGTGTTTATCCCAATAAGACTCCCTGAACTGTCTAGAAGTGGCCCCCCACTATTACCAGGGTTGATGGCAGCATCGGTCTGTATGACATCTTGGATTGGACGGCCAGTAGCAGCAGAACTGATTTCTCTGCGAAGCCCACTGTTAAAGAAACTATGTTAGAACATATATAGTGTGGACTATAAAGAGCCAAAACTGTGCAAAGAAAACTTTTTAGAAAAGCTAGATAATGTATGCCTTCCTACACGACAAATTGCAGTCAGTTCCATCATGTTAAGAATCTTGAAATTCTTGATAGTCATGCACGACTAGAAGACTGAATCAAATGAAGATTGAATCTTTTTGGAGGAAAGAGATAATGAACTTTGTACCTGATAACACCAGTTGTAAGTGTATGGTCAAGCCCAAACTGCAAGTTACATAAAAGAAAATTAATACTGTAGTCATCTTTAACAGTGTAATCATCTGATAATATGTGATCAAACCCTTCATAACATTTAGTGTGAGAAGGATAATGCAATTATAAGGAGTCTAACAAGTCAATCGAGACATTTCCTACCCAAATGTATTAGTATTAACTATTAACTATTAACAGAGCCTTTTTCGATACAAGGGACAACACTGCTAAGCGAAGCATTTCTAGAGGGATAGTCTTCATTGCCTCTAGCAGAAAAAAATGGGTACAAACATTGTCTAGAAACAGGGAATCAATACATAATCAGGAGGGGATATTAGTAATTCATATACTTAGGCGTGATATAGTGTTCTAATAAGTAAAGATATGTCTAATCATATATTTTTGACCAACTAGCAAGTCCGCAGAGACACCTAGTTAAAAGGCCATCCCTAGTCTAATGTATTAAGAAGTAACAGCAGTAATGCGCACGGAAGCAAGTATGACAGAAACTGATACTTACAGGATTTCCAATAGCATACACTTTCTGACCAACTAGCAAGTCCGCAGAGACACCAATGGGTATAGGCCTCAGCTTGTCCTTGGGTGCATCCACATGTAAAACAGCAACATCCTTGTCTTGGTCAAATCCAACAACTCTCGCATCGAAAGTCGACTGGTCAGCAAGCGTGACCCTGCAAACAATTAGCATCATTATCTTTAGAATGCAACAACCAAGATTCATTCCTTCTCATTTCAAATACATAACCATCTCTAGCCTATCTCCACGAATCCTATAACCAACATTGAAGAAGACATTTGACTAACAACTAGCGGATACAAACATACATATTGATACAATGATGCATACATTTCATTCTAAGCATTATAATTGCATATAACTATTATGAAGTGTAAGACTAAGTTTAATTGCAGACGAAAAACGAACCTCAGATCAGACGCGCCGCGAATGACGTGGTAGTTAGTGACAATGTTGCCGCTACTGTCCCACACAAACCCCGAACCGGAACCAACCGGAACCTTGCGGCACCTCCGTCACGTCCAAAGTAAACACATCCTGCCTGAAATCCACAATTTACTCATGAAAACAAACAATCCAGCCGAAAATCGAAGACTACGAAATGACATATGACATTACCTGGCGGCGAGATTGGTGATGTAAACAACGGAGGGAGTGTTCTCCTGGAACAGCCGCACCGTAGCAAGCTCATCTGTCTGAAGCTTCCTCTGCGGAGTCATAACCAACGCGGCGGCCGAGTCAACGTCGGCGACGAACAACGACAGAGCTACAGCGAGCGAAGTGCATAAGACCACCAACGAATCCAAATCCAACGACAACGGATTCTTCATCGTCGCTGTAAGTAGAACAAGCGGTGGAGGAGAGTGCGGAGTCGGAGACTGTCGTTGGATTCTGATCCGCGACGAAGCTTTGTGGAGAGAAACAATGACGGCGAGCTTTGAAGAGTTTGGAGAGCGACGGCTGGAGATTAACAATGGAGGATTGGTGAAATTGAGAGTTGTGGAGATTAGTGAAGAAGAAGAAGAAACAGTCGCCATTGCTGCTCAGTAAGTAAAAGATCGTGTCTTTATATCCAAGTATTCATTCCCTATATAACATTAATTGAACAACTGTAGCTAGCACTGTTCACTGCTAGGTGACTACCTGCCCCATTGGGGCGGTGTTAACTCAAGTGTTCTGTGTAATGGTCTAATCAAGCTGAGCAAACTTGCAAGTAGAAGAACCAAAGCAGGAGGTGAGATCAACAGTGCGGTTGGTTGACCAAACTACTATCGGATCAAATAACCTGTTGATAGACCAAAATCAACGATCTGTTTGAACAAACCCAAATAAAAAACAAAGAGAAGGGCTTATTGTTGAAAATGACAGTATAGGAACCTAAGCTTAATCTCCAAATATCACATAAACTTTGAATACAACAACGAAAGTTAAATTCTCACAAATGTTGAATCAGACGAAAAAAACTAAAATGGACCCAACTAAATAAAATAGACCACACAAAAACAAAAAACATGAACATTTTCCATCTAATTGCAATATGACCCTTGATATTAGATATTCAAACATACCAACCCATCAAATCATGGTGCTAATAAAATCATAAAAATGTCCCAATTCAATTCATTTACAATGAATCTCTGCTTTAATTTTAGCTGAACAGACTTATGTATCAATTTCTCATATAGTATCTTGTTGAAAATCCCCGGGTGATTGTCAAAGTGAGCATCCACATCGAAGTCTACTTTCAAAGAAGTAAGACACAGAAGAAGAAAAAGACCATACAGTGATAAATTCAATATTATTACAGCTAAGATAAAACTCTACCTCGGCAAAGCTTTCAGAGGAAGAGTTTATCTGATTTTAAAAACCTACAAAAAAAATATCAAAACTTGCTACTATAAACTGCAAACCATACACTACTCAGAGTTCGTAATCAAGTGAAATGCAGCCATCAATATCATATCTTCATGAACAATTGAAAGTCAAAAAATGATCAAACAATGAAATATGTTAAACACGATTATAATAACATAGGCATAAGTCATAACACAAAAAGACATGCAAGAGTCAGATTATGTTAGTGATGTCAAGCGCAATTGGATCATTTTCACGTCTACATTTCGACCAACATCAAGCAATGAATTAATTTGGAACCACAAAGCAACAAAGAAAATCATACTTGTAGCTCATCTGAAACTCGATGAGAAAAATTGAAAATGTAGAGAACCTCAGCTAAATCAACTCCAGGTCTGCAAAACCATAAACTTCTTCATTCAAAACCAGTAAAATAACAACAAAGCGAAACTAAAATCGAAATCAAAGTGAAACCAACATCAAAATCTAAACTTAGATAGATAGAGAGAGAAATTAATGCCGCTTCAAATATCAAAATTGAGTGCAGAAAGTACCGAGCTTTAATGGCGAGGCTTGATTCAGGATCGATCTAGAGCCGGGGAGAACGGAGGTTGAGTGCCTAACAAATAAGAATTCACAACTAATAGAGATAAGCATTCAATAAACCAAATCACTATCTAAATCCAATTAAAACCAAGACCCTCAAATACAGAAGCCAATCCAATCAACTCAAAAGAGATATTATAGTTAAAGAGAAAACCTAAAAATATGCAGTGTAAGTCCACTGATCCTATAATCAAATGCATATCGCATATAAGAAACACATGGTTATCTCTATAAAAAAACAGTGAGCATAGAACAAACTGATTATATATCACATGATAGTTACCTACTTTCTATCTTCTCTTCCTAGAACTGATTCTATGGGTTGCATATAACACAGTTCTTTTAAGCCAATGTGTTGCTTAATCATCACATACGGTCTTCTTGGAAAACAAACTAAAGCATATATGCTTCCTCTCCCCTGAAGGCCTATATCATATATACACATTTGCTTTTACCAGTCTCTCTTCATACAAACTGAAGGCTTTTATCATATTGTTTGGCAACACCTGCATATATGCTTCCTGTATCTCATATTCAAGAAAACTTCTCAATTCAGTCTCCTATTGTTTTCCATTCAATAGGAAAACAACACCAAATTTTGGGTTTATAGTTTTGTAGCATTTCAAA
The DNA here is from genome assembly GCA_946800695.1 of Geum urbanum. Taxonomy (NCBI): domain Eukaryota; kingdom Viridiplantae; phylum Streptophyta; class Magnoliopsida; order Rosales; family Rosaceae; genus Geum; species Geum urbanum. The sequence goes on along the minus strand of OX327008.1, from coordinate 52,969,929 downwards.
TACAACAAACTGATAAAAATGAGTGCATCTGTTTCTATCTTAAAGTCCTTCAACAAACAAACACTGTATTTCTTGATTTGTAACTCAAAACCCATCCCCAATCCACTGGAGCAAGAACAATGCATTAAATTTGGACATCTGAAAAGATTCAAAGGACATTCAAATCTTCTAGTTAATTTCTCAGTACTGTCATTCCACTGGTGTTTGCCATTACCTTGAAGGCTACTGTAAGTTTTTCAAGATCAAAATCATCTGGTGATGGCATGTATGGTAACGGGCTGGATATGTCAAAAGCTCTATCATTGTAACTTTTTAGTTTTAACAGATGGAAAAGCATTAGAGGACAAACGCACTATGATTCAATAGAACATAAAGGCAAATCTTTTACCAATAAGATTGCATATCCGTTGTTTAACTTTACATCTGTACTCTTTATGTATGTCTTGATTCCACAATCATGAGCCCCAAAATCATCTAATACCTAGATTTTACCTATAATCAACCATCAAACTGACTCGAGGAATCACAGCAACATAACCACAGAGTTCATATACTCAACAAAGCTTCATTTAATTCACATCCTCTAGATTATACCAAAAAGCATCATAACCACAAAGATTATACCTAAAAGCATCGTTTAATTCAATGCGCATAAGCAAATGCAATTCAGAATAAGCATAGGATATACGTCCAGCCAAAAAAACAATAACATTCACTCTAAAAAATGGCTACATTTCCAAATAAGATTCAACGCCTCTATAGAATTCGTGTCCGGAAAACAGAGAGTGCATATCAAGCATTATATGTTGCAGAATCTACCAAAAAACAAAGCTCACAGAGTTTACCTAAGATGGTTATTCAGTTTTCCAAAGTGCGAATCGTCGCTTGCGGTGGCGCTGCCGCTGGGGCCGAGCCCAGCGTCGCCGGGGTCAGAGCCGGCAATTATCAACTTATGGAACGATTAGGTATCAGATGAAAGAGACTCAGATAATCGGAGCCGGCGACGATCAACTTCAATGGAAGTCGGGATTGGATCTTCAACGGAAGTCGGGATTTGGGTTCAGATAATGCAAATGAGAGGCGCGGAGTGGGTATAAGGTGAAAAGCTTATCCAGAACAGCTCTCGCACGATCGGTCAGTTACCATCAGATCGCCTTAGCGTCTTGCTCATCACAGGTTCCTCGCTACAGGCTATTAGGTTATCATGGACCAGCTGTAGAGTAATTCTTCTACAGCTCTTCTTCTTCTCTGTTTGTCATGACACGTGTATGGTGGTGATTATCCATGTAATTGTGTGTGCTAGTTCCTGGGCTATATTGAGCTATATGCTGTAACCCTGGGCTCGGGTCAATTTATCCCTAAAAAAGTCCAACCCGAAACCGAACCGAATGGGTTGTCATCGGGTCGGGTTATACGTGAAATTTAAAAGAACCGAATTCAAATTGAACCGACCAAATTCGGGTCAGATTTTCAGGTCCAAAATATTGTTCATTCGGGTCGGGTTTTTTTCTTCTTAAACCGAAAATTCCCATCAAATCTATCTAATCAAATCTGTTTCAAGCACAAATCTCATTCAAATCCTGCCTATCACATAGACACATAATATATGCCTATCTCACAAACACATGAAATATTGACATCCTGCCCATGTCATAACATCCAAATACTCTAAGTCACAGAGAAGTTCAGAAGTTCAAGATCATTACAAACAGTACAAAGTTTCAGCAACAAAAATACATAAAATCAGCCAATATAAATGTCTATGATGTCCAAAACAGTCCGATAAAAGTCCAATAGACCAATAGAGTCCAAAACAGGACAGAATTGCGAAAAAGGAACATTGCATAAGAGAAGAAAAAAAAGCTGCATCAACACGAACTACCAGCACTCCCAGCAGCACATCAACACAACAAAACAGTAGTTAAACAACCTGCAATTACACAACAGCCAACACACAACAAAACAGTAGCAATTAAACCACAAAACGGTAGCAATATGCACACTTAGCAATTAAACAAAATATTAGTTAAACAATAGCTAAACCAGTAGCAATTAAACAGTAGCTAAACTAGCCTAAAACTAAACAACTAAACACTAGCTAAATATTGAATAACAACCTTATGTTTTCTTGGTCATCTTTGATGATTTACCTATCTTCAAACCCTTTTGTACTGCTGCATCTTTTCTGGCTGCTTCCGCCCTCTCTTTTTTGTTTTGCTTCTTGGAGTATTTCTACACATTGCACAATATATCAAACTGTTACACAAATTACACAAGTATACAACAAAACAGTAATAAAAAAATTCAAGCCAGCTAACACCTAACCTTCCTCCATTAACTCAAGCCACTGATATTCCTCAGGTTCTAAAGCATAGCTCAAATTCATGATAGAATCATATATAAGCCAATTTTACAAGCATACCAGGCCCTCCACAGTTTTTGGAGTCAAACAACTCCGTTGAGGATCAATCACTCTTTTACCAGCACTAAAAGTATACTCGCTTACAACTGTAGAGACTTGAATGGCAAGGACATCTTTGGCCACAGCCTGCAGGTTTGGGTACTTGATCCAATTAAGCTTCCACCAAGTTAAAACATTGAATTCATCTTTGGGATTAATCTTCTCAATGGGATCAAGCAAATGGCGATCCACTTTGTGTGATACCATAAGTGCAGCTCCATCTTCTAATTGCCTATCCCAATCTTCTTCAAACTCAACCATTTTCCCACTCACTCTCCTTGAACTTGAACTTGAAGTATTTCTCGGCACACTTGGAACACTATCAACACCACTTACACTTCTTTGGTTGAATGATGAGTGACTCGAAGACGCATTTGATGTTGAGTAGATGTCCACAAGCTCCACAAGGAGATCCTTCAACTCAGCTTGTTTCTTCTTGATAGTGGCTTCATCAAGTTTCAACCCAAGTGCACATAATCTGTCGAAACTAAGTATCTTATACCTTGGGTCTAAAACTAAGGCCACCAAAAAAAGTTGATTCATGTTTTCTAGCTTCCCAAAATACTTTTTGTACTTTGACTTCATTCACTTGGCCATTTTGTAAAGCACATGTTCTGTTCTATGGGCAGCCACTACTGGTTCCTTATTCAAGTCTTCAATTTCTGCATATATAGCTATAATATCGCGAAAAGCTTTAGGTGAGGTTGGGTGGTTTGTAGCACTAACCCTAAGTGTTACATCAAAGAACACTTTCAAAAACCTCACAAAAACTACTGCATTCTCCCAATCACTTTCCACGGGTGACCCTACTCTCTTCTTAGGTGTTCCTAGAACAATATCATCTAACTCGGCTCTAAGAACTTCATCTTCATCAAACTCTTCCTCCTCATCAAAGTAGCTAGTGTATTTTTTTCTTCCTCCTCGTCCATCAAAATAAAGCCATCTCGTAGCTCTAATGTTGTCTCCAACATTAAATAGGTGGAGTTCCATCTTGTTGGGACATCAAGAATGCATACTTTCTTAACCTTCAATCCTTCCTTGACAACACAAGCTTTAAACACATCTAGCCGAGAACTTGAACTCCTCACATACCTAACAGCATTCCTAATACTAGCCACTGATTTCTCCATTAAAATTAACTCATACCTCACAATGAGATTAATTATGTGAGCCAAACACCTCACATGAAGAAATCTACCTCCCAACAACAAAGAGTTGCCTAGACTTTGCTACCTCCTAGAAACATAGTCTATAACCACTTTATTTGTAGCAACATTATCAACTGAAATAGTCAATATGTTCTCTATTCCCCACTCTCTCAAATGGTCCTCTAGAACTCTCCCTATTATTATCCCTTGATGGTTGACTATACGACAGAAATTAAGCACCCTCTTATGCATTTTCCACCCATCATCAACAAAATGGGCAGTGAGAACCATGTAATTGATTTGTTGAACCGATGTCTATGTATCAGTTGTCAAGCATATTGAGTGAGAAGCTAACTCTTTCTTCAACTCAACCTTCTTTGAGTCATACAATTCATGAAATTTTCTCACTACGATTTTCCTAGATGGAATCTTCCATTTTGGATAAATTGCATACTCACAAAATCTATGAAACCCTACCCTTTCAATAAAACTAAATGGTTGTTCATCAAGGATAATCATTTCGGTGGCTGCTTGGATACACCATTCTTGTGTCCAAGTCCTATGAGTAATGTTATCTTCATTATCAGCACCTAAATGTGTTTGCCCACTAATTTTTTAATATAAGCTAGACTACCCTTATACCCTTCACACTTCAATTCTATATGTTTATTCAAATTAGTAGTTCTATTACTAGTTGAATCACATGCATAGTCTTTAGGGCAGTGCTTACAGTGAGCTCTAGTAGTATGACCCTTGTGGACCATGACATCGCCTTCTTTCTCCATGATAGGAACTTGGACCTTGGTGAAGTGATCCCAAACCGGGCGTCGGAGATGGTTCCTTGTAGCCACCTTCTTCATCTCTGACTTCTTTCTCTTAGCCTGTTTTGGAGCAGCCACACTTTTGCCTTTCTTTCTACAAGCCTGAACTTGTGATTCCTCTTCAGAGTCTTCAGGATGTTCATTAGACCCGAACCCATGCACTTCATTAAATTCAACAACTTCATTGTCTCCAATTGATGGACTGGACACAGTGGACATGATTTTGCAGCACCTTAATCACACACAGATCTTGCAAATCGTATCACCAACAACATTTTACATCACAAACAACAAAAACAGTAACAACAATCACTGAGCTAGGTTTGTATTATGGTTGAAAACATAGCTAGGTTAACAACAATAGTAACAACAATCACTGAGCTAGGTTAACAACAAAAACAATAGTAACATCAATCAATTAGCATATTGATTTGTATGATTGAAAACTCAAAGTACCAACAGACCAAACCCTAATTTTACCTTGATTTGGGATTATGGTTGTCCGTGACTCGGAGACTCGGAGGGGTTACGCCGTAGAGACTAGAGAGAGTAGAGACCTCAAGATAGAGAGAGGCACATCGGTGCCACTGGATTCGAGCTGGAGAGTGAGAGAATCAAGGACTCGACGAGATGAGTGAGAGATCGAGATTGTGAGAAAGTCGACAAGATGAGTGAGAGATCGAGACTGTGAAAGAGTCGATGAGATGAATGAGAGATCGAGAGGCGACTCGACCATCTAGATGAGAAGAGGCGGCCGAAACCCTAAAAATCGAGAGAGGAACGAGTTTGAGAATGGACTGAGAAGTGAGAAATGGGGCGGAATGAATTTAGGGTTAAAAATTAGGCTATATACCTGGGATTCAATGCATCAAGAACTATAATAGTAACGTAGGCTCGCTGATATAGCCGAATAGGAGAACAACACGTACACTTCTCGATTTGTTGGGTTCAGATGTGTTGTTCTTACATAAAACCGAACCCGAACCGAACCGGTTCAAGTTCGGTTCAATTTACCTAAAAACTGATAATTGAAGGGAAAACCAAACCGAACCGGCCGATTCAAGTTTGGTTCGGTTTGGTTTGCCAGTTTTCCGATTTTCTGCCTAGGCCTAATATATTATTGCTACCATTCGTGTCTTCTTAGATAAGAAACTAATGGCATGTTTGTTGCCTTGGATTGGATTAGATTGATTATATTCTTAATATTAGAAGAGATTATATAAACTATGCTTATGTAATCCAATACTAATCTTGTGTTTATTTCACAGTTTGAACCAAGGACTATTATGACTATTTAAATTCTATGTTTGGTGTGAGAAAATGTGATGCTCCTTGACTAGCTAGCCAAAGATTAACACAAAGACTAAAATGCAGATCCATGAACTGGTTCAATATTCTCTTATATCTCCAAAGGTAAGATGTTTACAACTACAAAGATTACAAAATGACAACACTCAAAATGTCACTCGAGACGCAAGTGCTGATTACATGTATGGCCATGAGAACGGATTAGCAATCTCCATCGGTCAAGCATTAGCAATTACCAAAGGCAATTCTCGATTACAACATATACAATGCCTTTCATTGTCACCTGCATTATGTAACTGACATTCAGTTTAAGCTTCAAACAATTCACATACAAGTAAGTATTTGAAGTTCACAGTTCGTACGTTGAATGATCTTTGAGACCAAGAGAGAGCATCAATGGCCTGGAGTAGCCTGTGTTACTAAAAAACCAACACTAATAGAATAGAACATTAGGAGCTGACCTATTATTTCCTAAAGATATATGCCATTAAATTTGGACAACAAACAATCTAAATGAAAGGAAGCTGATTTTCTGTATATTGTTTAGGGGAGTTTGTTGGGTAGGAACCCAAGCTAGTCTATCGAATTCGAACCTATGAGGTAGAAATAAAAAAGAAAATCACTCGACTCTACACAAGGTATACATGTAAATGTATACCTTTGTTCCACAAGTTGATGAGCACAGCCCTCTTGCATTGGCTGCAAACACTACGAGTGATATAGATGAGCTCACACATGTTAGTCAACAAACTGAGAGGCTATAACATAAAATATTACCTCATCTCGCTTGCTAAAGATTACAGACACGCTGTAAGTTAGATTGAACATCGCACCTTCATCCTTACTGATGAACCAAACATATACAAATATACACCATGTCTCTCACTTACCAGACCACTTACCACACCGGTCCCTGAAAATCTAAATACCCATTAATTCTCTGACTTAAGAGGAAGACATGCAGAAAAGAAGCAGTCAATGAAAGTGAAATTAATATATACCATATGCAGAGAGATGGACAACCTTCGATCGACATTTAAACAAACAACCATATATGTAATTTATATGCATCTATGTAACTAATAATTTACACTATCAAGATCATGTGGATGTGTCTAAATCTTCACATTGTTTACCTACTGCTCATCAACTTACAAACAAAATGCACCATACAAGGATGAAGATTTATAAGTTCTGATATATCAGTGTAAAAATGCATTCGCGAACAAAACAGATTCTGTGGAAACACACATGAGGTTCTGTGATGTACACGAGCAGATTCAATCAAATCTCAGATAATTTTTTGGCTAACAGCTGCTGCAGTAGATCATTTGATAAGAATATGTACTACAAACTTTTAAGTAGTAATGAAAGATAATCAAACCAGAACACCAGCAAACTATATTTGTGGTGCACATTGTTAGTAGACTCATGCATGTGGCAGCTTTTAGACTATATACTGACCATTGTTATATTTAATTAAGTTGCCAGATGTTATATATATATATAGGTCATCTCTATCTTAAATAAATCAAAGCTTTCATGCTTTAGATTAGAATAACCCTTGTCATTCAATTAACTGCAGAATGCTCAAAAATAGATTTATAGTAGCCATCTGATCAAAACTAGATGTCCCAAAGCACATATTGAGAAGAACTCATGTATATGTAATCAAGGCACATACACCACATTTGTAATCATTTTCTCTTTCTTCTCATTCAGAAACGATACTTCTTCAATCTCAAAGACAATCATGATTTTCACTACAGATTAAAATAAATAAAAAACAAAGCAAATCCAGCACAAACTCATTGCATATACAACTGAATGGAGCCAGACATATTAAAAGAAAATTAGAACAGAAGACCACAACCCTACTATAATCAGCAGTGATGCTAGACTCTAAAATGAGTGATACCAATTCAGCTATCTTTGATATGTGTATCTACACAGATACACAATTATAATTATATATAAGTTCTTTCTTTTCTCCCTTTTGTTTTACCCTGAGACACTTATCAATGGCTTGCAGTGATTTACAAATAAACTAAGAATCCATGTATTGATCATAATGTTTCAGATTGAGCAGGACTAGAAGTGCATAAGCAAATGACATATATAAAGATACTTACTATCCATGTCTTACTTTAATTTTCCAACTTTGAGCAACTGATGACCCTATTTTCTATTCATATTACTGTCACTTGTTCAATACTGATTCCAGAAGCTATATTATGTGCAAATATTTAAAAAGAGAATTTACTCATTTTACATACTTTGGTATATTTCTATTAGAGAGATTGAAGCAATAAGTCGAGTAATGGTTTTCCACAAGAGGGATATTATTCTTTAGTTCAGCAACAGTATCAATATTTTAAATCTTAGTAAAGGGCAACAAACGTGTTAATAATATGTTTTTATAATAAAACGGAGACCATATATACACAAACTAACGGAGACAATTAGTATCCATGTTGCACTGCCTTTTCATTTCAACCGAAGCATACAACTCAAAGTGCAACACTAACTAATGTCAATAATCTGACCAACAAAGTAAATTGCTTTAGAGAAGTCTAAACATCACTAAGTGATTCATAACTTACCGTACCAAAACGGCCTCCAAACTCTAGCCTACACCCTTCTTATCCAATCCTGCTCCTGAAGCTTTAGAGGCAGATACACCTCAGGCAAGTATTGGAAACCGAAATTTCTCAGAGCCTGAATTTCCGCCTTCAGCTTGCTCTTCACCATCAGTGTCAGCTCCTCGACATAATTTGGATTCTTCTTGACAAAATCTTCCTCCAACATATCCTTTCCAGACTTAATATCCTAATCAGTCATCAGCGACCTACACTGCACTGGTATCTTGTGCTTATCCAAATCGCTTGGCCTAATTCCCAGCCATTTAATATCCTGAGTAGTCAAATTTGTACTATCATACGACATATTCTTCGAACCACAACCATAAACAGATAAAATCTTCACCCATATGGATCGCTATCGACCAATGCTAGCACAGGATGCTTCAATTCCATCTTTATCTTCGTCAAGAACAGCCTCGTCGCCACGCCAGGCTGTCCTTTCACAGTCACAATGATGCAAGGACCCAATCTCAAATAAGCAGCATCTTTCTCCACAAGCAAAATGAAGAGAGCATCACTCTGCATATCACCTACTCTATCAATGTTGAGAGGTATGGTCTTACCTCAGTGTTTTATAAAGCTAACATTGAAAGTTAAACTAGCTAGCTTCCAATCGATCCATGCAAAACGGAAAACACAGACTTAGCTACATCCTACTCAAGACGTTGTTTCATGCAAGATCAAAGACCAAAACCAAAACGAAACCAGAAATCAAGTATAAAATCGAGTACAACAAGAATAAGTAGCAGAAACAACCTTCAATGAGTTCAGATTTCACCGAAATCGAGTACAAAATTCAAATAACCTATAATTTTCATCAAGATCGAGTACGAAATTCAAAATCAACTCAGAAATCTAAAATTCCTACAGCGAGCGAGAGATGAGAAGAGCGTCTCTCCTGTCCATGAGGGTCTTCCGTATGGACGTAGTTTTGGGGCTCATATGTAAGGAGGTGCGGGACTCCAATTTCAACCCGTCGGAATTAGCTAAGAAATTTAAAATAATCCTTGTTGGGCACTAAATGCAGGATTAATATTATTTTTTGAAATAGTCCAATCCACTCCACCGCGATCCAGCCCAACAAACAGGCCTAAGAGAAGAAAAGAAAGAGAAGATAATAGAGATTTAGAGAGATCTAGAGAGATATAGAATTGTTCTTCAATTGTACAAACAGATTGAGTGGTGATTTCAATAGAGATGAATGATTGATTCCTATACTGTGTGTGTTACCATGATTTCTATCACAAGCTTCACCAACTCTCCCTCAGCTCTCCGCATGGACGCTCCCACATCGGAACACAAGCTCTCCTTCCGGGTTTCACTCAAATACTCATACCCTTTATCTGTTTTGGTATTGATTATTTGATTTTTGTTTGGTGGGTTTAATCTGATTCGTCAGTTGACTTTAGTTTCGTTAATGGGTTCTGTTGTAAATGTTAAATTGCTCAACTTTGTTTCACTGAATCCGGAAATTCTCTTGGTTTTTAACTGCAGGGCGATGTTGGTGTCTTGCCAGAACTATTGGTAAGTGCGATTCTGCTCAACTCTATTGGGTTTTGTATGTAATTGTTACTTAAATTCTTGGTATGTTGAGATATATGATTAGGTAATTGTTACTTAGATTCTTGGCATGTTTAGATTAGGTCCACATGAGTTTCCTGATCTGGAGTAATTTTGAAGAGTTTGTGATGTAAATCTGCGTTTTTTTTGTTTTGAAAATTAAGGGATTTTGCAGATTGTGCTGAAGTTTTAATCTTTTGGTCTTTGGTACCAGACAGAGTATATATGGTTGATATGAAATGTGAGGGTTGTGTTAATGTTGTCAAGAATAAGTTACAAACCGTAGATGGTGAGACTCTTGAGCTATTTGAGTAGGCTAAAATATGTGCTTTTGTTTCACCTCAGTTGTGGCAATTGTCTTATGCTCAATTAGTTTACCACTAGGGGTCAAAAGTGTAGAGGCAAACCTCTACAGCCAAGTTGTCAGGATTCTGAGTACAACCCCTAAACCTAGATAGAACATGACATGTTTTTTGTAGTAGAATAAATTTATTATGTGCAGCCAAAGAACATGATGATGATTTCATAACCATCAAATCAGCCAATAAGTAATGGATCCCCATATAATTGTTGTTGGCCACGTACTGTTGGAAGTGGTGGAGATCATGCTTTGTTTGTACTTTCTATGTAGCTTTATGTTGCATCAATGCAGACTGTATCAATCTCATTTGGTAAATTCATATATGGATCTGGATCCCCACCTTCGCTGCAGGTAACGCATAGTCTTGATCTCTTGCATCCCAAAGTTTAATAGGAATTGAAGGTCTAAAGCCTTCTCTTCACAGGCTTCCCTGATTAAGTAGTTCAAATTATTCGCTCATATTTCGTTAAGAACATGATAAGATGTTGAATGAGACGTTTAATAAACGTCGAAAAAAGAATCTTATATTGCGGTTATTACTGAGTGCATATAACACAGAAGGTAATAGCTAGCTAGCACACTGGAATTAGGTAGTTGCCTGCCTACATGCATTTAAGTTCCAAATGTCTATAAATAGGAGAAAGATTTAAACGTAACGTGATGAACTCATGATCAATCAAACATATATATATCTTAAATGCTTGGTTTCTAGTAATGAAAATCCAATCCAAATACTTCAAAAGGACTTTACTTCAAAAGGACTTTAACTTTATATCCGGAATGTGGGCACAATAGAAAGATGCATGCATATATAATGCAGCAGCTATATATATATATGCTATTTAATATATATTGTCAAAATATGATTTTGTGGGTGATGCCGACAGTACTACATGTATCTTTTATATGATCATGACTGAAGCTCTTGAGCAGACAGCTCCGGGTGCAACCCCTCAGTAATGGTTTTGCTATTTCGTTGACTTAGATGTGTGATTGAAGCTTTTGTTTGTTGGTTGCAGAGTCTCGAGTTTTTGGGTCGATTTACAGCTCCATTTTGTGCTAGGGATCGTAAAATTGGAAGCTTTCTGTGAAGGAAGGAACCAGGTACTTTTCATTATTTGATTCAGCTGATTGTTAATGTAATGAGTGGTGTTTGATATTTGATTTGTAATGGGTTTAGTGATTCAGTTATGTATTTGTGTGTTTTCAAATGTGGTGTTTTATGATTGTGGTATTGCCTAGGGACTATAGGGGATTGGGATTTGGAATTTGGAATTTTTACCTAACAGGACTTATTTAGGTTTTAATTTTTTTTCACTATATGCCGCTGGACGCTGTGATTTTCCTATCTCTGAATACATAAGGGCCAATGGTCTATATCGATCTTATACATGATCTGGAGAAATTTGCAGCCCAAATTTCAAGGCTTGAATTTGGAAAATCTGCTTTAAGCTTCTATATCAGTGTATAAGGATAAATGGTGTACTATATCAGCAATGGTCAGAGGATTACTGTTTTCATAAACTCGAAAAAATTGAACTACATAGACCTTGGTGTAGCTGGTGTGTGTGTGAGCAGTCGATACATACCAAACAAAAGCAACTGAGGTGAAACAAAAGCTCCCATAGACGTAAGTATGGAGGGAGATAGTGTAGTGGTTCGAAGTCATTAAATCCATAAATCGAAAGCTATTCCCATAAATCGTTGTAATCATATATATTTCATCAAATTTAGTGTCAGCACATGTTTTGTATAGAGAATGAATATATATATATATAAATATATATGCATTCCGGATTTAGTGTCAGCACTGTCTTTAAACATGGTATACTTGCATATTATATTGTTTCCATGTTTTGCTCCACCTGATTCCCATATATCTGTTCTCTTGGTCTTCCTTACTTTCATCAAATTACTCCCATAAATCGTTGTAATCATATATCTTTTGCAAAGCAACTGGCTTACCTCTTGGTGGAGCTGCTTATTCAAGTCTTGGTTGCTTGATCTACGCATTTTATGCTTGATTCTTAACGTTTTTCTTTTTACATTTAGCTTTGTTTTGACCTTAGTAAATATGTTTCTAACTTACTTTATGTTTTTAGGTTGAAAATAAAGGAAGAACAATAAAGAAGGCAAAATGGAGCAAAAGCGCAGACAAATGAAGAATCATATTTCGACTAGGAATCCTTGTTGGAGTAGAAGTCCTTGGGAGAATAAGAAAGTGAATTCGGAACACATGTGCAAAATATTTTCTAAAGTGAAGAGGTAGTGTCCGGATCTTTCCTAATTGTGATTGGAGAAGAATTGAAATCCTAGTCCACCTAGAAGAAGGATTTGTCACGGGCTTACTTATATATTGAAAATGTCGACCCTATTGCTGAATAAGAGCCCAAATTACTCAAGAGTGGATTAAGATTAATGAAGATGGGTCAAAGACCAAGAGCATGTCCAAAGAAGCCCAAAGAAAGAAGATGGATTAAAATGAATTATCAGAAATCGACATTTGTACATCAGCCCACTTCAAAAGACCACTGTGAACAGATCTGGATGAATCTAGACGCGGTTAGCATATGGTTGGAAAGCTCTAGAAGTATAGTTTCCAACGCAACTAGAATCACACGATTTGAAGTTCTGGAACGAGATAAATTCCTGTTTTAGTGGAGAAGGGTCAGGTTACCCGGGTGGAGTAGTTAGAGTCCTAGAAGGAGTCGAACTAGGCTTTGCTTGGCCTATATAAAGGGAGCTTCGGCCAGAACAAAATCATCACACATCATAGACACCAAAGCTCTGCCCAAAACACCTCCCAAGTCGTCCTAAGCCTAATTCCCTCCAATGCCGAAGCTCCCTCCTCACGGATCAAGAATAATCGGCTCTCTTCGTCTTGTTCTTGAGAATCCATCCACTCGAGGCATTGTTAGTGCTCTTCACAGACTCCAAAAGTGTAACCATAAACCTTCTATCTCATCTTTTGTCTTGTAAAGAATTCGGTTTATGACTTGTGATTTGTTTAATAAAGGCTATAAGTTTTTACTTACTTATGTTACCTTCCATGTGTTCTTAGTTTTTGGTCTTTGACTTGTATGCATGCTTGTATGCTTAAAGCTTTTTAATGTGTTGGGTGATACGTTCTTCGTTCCTCCCTAGCATGTTTTGTATGAATCTTAGATAAATTAAGGTGTATGCGCTCTTCGTCGCACTCTTAAAAGCATGTGTATAAATTGCAGGTTGAAAGGTAAGAATTTCGTTGATACTGGGTAAGTGAAGCATGAAAACGGTGGAGGTAGACATGATGTGATGATCACGTGTACATAGTAGAATTAGGTTTAAATTTCGTAGGTTATTAGTTAAACAAACCAAATCTCGCACCCCCATAAACAAACCTAGCATTGTCATGCATTAGTACCCTCAATCCCCGGTTAAGAACGATCCCTACTTATCAATGCTACATCTACAAAGAAGGGTTTTAAATTGCATACGTGTGAACTATGTGTTGAGTGTCTACTTTGTGTTAATATTTGATGCATGTTTTACGCGTTATCATTGCTCTCCGATCTCAATTTCATACTTCCTTCTTCGATCACTTAACCCACTGTCATAGATAATCACAGAGAAGTGTGCTTCGGGATTGCCCTAACACATCAATGATACTAAGTGGGATTGCCCTGCAAAATATCAAAGCATTAAGCACGAAACATACATGTTATAACTAATTTCGTAGAAACAAAACAGATTACACAAAACTTGTTAGAATTATATACAAAAGCATTCCTTGGTGTGTGTGTGTTATGGTTGGTATAAAATCCACCTCGAATTGGATTTGCATAACGACAATGCATCTTCTATATCAGCCTCTTCACATTTGCTAACTTCTCAGTGTACAATTCCATACAGCTTCCCCTGTATCCATTTCATTAGCTATAAACTAATTAATACCTTCCTGTGCTAAATGTTTTACAATTATTGCTGTATCGATTGGTTATCAATTAGAAAATTGCTTATCAATGTTATATGTGGAATATTTGGGTCGATAATTTTGAAAACGGATCTGTGTGTGTGTGCGCGCGCGCGCGCGCTTGCCTAACATGGTGGTTATGGCTCCTTCAGATGAAGCTGAACTAATGCGAACTAATGCACATGGTCATTACAGCAGCAGCTATAAATGATAGACCAAGTTGCTTCAGGTTTCCAAGAGACAATGGTATTGGAGCAGTTCTTCCTGCCCATTACAAAGGAACCCCAATTGAGGTTAGTATAAACAAAATTTAAATTATAAGTGAAAGGTACAACACAGTAAATTGACAGTATCTCTCTTCAACATTACGATTAAATAGATTGGAAAGGGAAGAATACTGATGGAAGGAAGTAGAGTTGCGATTTTGGGACATGGTTATATAGTTCAGCAATGTGTTGGAGCAGCAATCATGTTGAAAGCCAGAGACATATCTGTGACAGTCGCAGATGCAAGGTTCTGCAAACCTTTGGACACAGAGCTAATCAAGCAATTGGCCAAGGAGCATGAAATCCTTATTACAGTTGAAGAAGGATCAATCGGAGGTTTTGGATCTCATGTGTCACACTACCGAAGTTTAAGTGGTATTCTAGATGGACCACTCAAGGTAATCTTCATTATAACTTTCCGTACATAATTGAAATTTCTTATCTTAAGTTTCTGTTTGCCCTAAAATTCACAAAGTTTTCTGCAGTTGAGAGCAATGGACTTCCTGATAGATATATTGACCATGGAGCACCCCATGATCAACTTGAAGAAGCTGGGCCATCTTCGAGGCAGATCTCAGCAACAGTATTATCTCTTTTAGGAAGGCCATAAGAAGCTCTTCAGTAGTGAGTATGAAAGTGGACTGCCTGTTGTTGCAAGATAGCTGTATATATCATATACATCACCGGAGGCTATCTGGTACGGAGAACAATGTGAAACCCTAACTACAGAAAGTTTAGTTGGGGTAGTCATATGTTTTGGTTCAAGACCCCTGGAATCCTGTGTCTCGAGGCTCCATTAGTATGAAGGATCGCTCATTTAGGGATCAGATAGGAATAATTAGGGCATAGTTAGTGATCATCTGTGTTACGAGTTCTATTTTTGTTTCAATTTATCCAGAATCATGATAGAAATGCAGGATAGTGCGTTTCACCATCACTATAGTGCGTTCCTACATAACTGAGATAATTGTCTTTGTATTTTTTTTGTAAAAAGGAAAATAGATCCAGCATGCAATTTTTGAGTTCCTACATCGCTATGTATTATGGCCTCATAAGTCATAACTACATCGTTTCCTAAGACAGCGTGCCATCTGTCTTTGTATTTTAGGATAAACTAATAATTTACAAAGCCAGCATCCACGAGTGGATCGCTCTGAAGCCACCGGTGATGGGCTTAGGGAGGCATAACACATTAACAAATCATTGTCAGCCCTTGGAGATGTTATTTTTGCTCTTGCACAGAAGAATGTACATGTGCCATACAGAAATAGCAGATTGACTCAAGTGCTCCAAAGCTCTTCAGTTATTTACTGACGTTATTTACATCTTTACTAAGAGCATCTCCTGCTAGAAAAATAGTGGTTTTTCACTATTTTAATATGATAATTTAAATAAAATAATTGAGTTATGACAGATTTTTGAGTGGCATTCGTGTCCGCAGGATTCGGGTATACATAAGTCCATGTAACATGCATAATTCAACCAAGATTTGCACCAACCTATGCGCGTGAGAAAGAGCCTCTCTACTTCCTCACTCAAAGCATATTGGGTGCAATTATACTTAAAGACTTCCACATTCATAATTTCTCCCATGTGGGATAAACTTCATTCATTTTGTTTCAAATTGTCAATTTCTCCAACAGATATTCTAAACTTGAAATTAACTCTAATTTAGAGTAAAAACACCATATTTTTGCTCCAACAGATACTCTAAACTATTCTCTATAATGCAGAAAGTGGGTGGAGAGAGAAACAAAAACTTCATATCTATAAA
The DNA here is from genome assembly GCA_946800695.1 of Geum urbanum. Taxonomy (NCBI): domain Eukaryota; kingdom Viridiplantae; phylum Streptophyta; class Magnoliopsida; order Rosales; family Rosaceae; genus Geum; species Geum urbanum. The sequence goes on along the minus strand of OX327008.1, from coordinate 52,953,636 downwards.
AAAATCAAACTCTAAAACAATAAAAAATCTCTAAACTTTAATGCTTAGCCTTCAAAGTTCATAATTTTCTCTCTTCTCTCTCATTCTTTTTTCTTCTTGATCATTCTCTCTCTTCATGAAAACACAAATAAACATATTTTCAATTAAAATAGGGATCGATTCATTAAATTGTGAATAAAATATTAAATTATAGAGAATGAGATATAAAATCTGTTGGAGTTGAAGACTAATTTTTATAGAGATTTTCGATTTTGCTACTCTATTGTAGAGAAATTTTAAATAAGCTGTTGGAGATGCTTTAACATGATTAGATACGACTCGTACAAGTTGGAATTCTTAACCGTCTGTAACCTCATTAGTTGAATGGTATCGTAAGCTTATTGTTCATCTCTACGTGTAGGGGCCAAGCGAACACGCTTATGTTTGTATAGCTGAATCCTGATGCTCAATCCTTCTCTGAAACTTTGAGTACGTTGAAGTTTGCATAAAGGGTTTCAAGTGTCGAAATAGGTGCAGCGTAAAACAACAAGGAAGGAAAATATGTCAAAGAGCTTATGGACCAGGTATTGATATATCTTCTAAACATGTGTACTGTATACGTTCATGGCTTTCGTATTAAACACATGAAAGATTTTAGAGCTTTGTGACCCGGAGGAGATTAATCAAGATATCATAGCTCTGTGTGCCCATTGAAGTGGACCTGCCGTAAATAGCAATTAAACTGCATACAGGAAAGTAAAGTTTATGGTTTTAGACTTTGTATGCCCAATGACCATGGTCATATTGGTTGATGCCTCATTTAGCTTGATAACAATTATCTGGTTTACGCATAATGAAGATATTTATTAAGATCCATGCAGGCGATGCCTAATTTTAAAATTTAATTCTAAATAGATGAAAACGACCTTAGACCCGCATATGAAAAATCACGCAAATCAATAAATCAAAATTTTATTGTGCTATATACTGATACAATATACTTTTCTTCTTCTTTATTGGTACCGATTGACCTCATTTGTTTGGGCCTGAAATAAATATTTTATTTTGAGCTTGAAAGGCTGAAGTCTTGGTGAGCGGCCCAAAGTGAGCAATGTCTTGGCGAGCGGCCCAGTTGGAAATGAAGCTTGGTGAACAGTCAAGTGGAGTAATAGAGTCTGTTTCCAGATCAGTTTAGGACTGTGGAATTAAGATAACTGATTCATGCAGCTTGATGTTTATCATATCTTTCCTATTTTAGTTGGGGTTCATTCATTGAAGGAGTTGTGATAACATTAGAACTATATAAAGAAAAGACCCATGTGCTGGAAGGTGTTAGAGTTATATTGAGATTCAAAAAGCAAGAGACGTTCGAGAGAATTGAAAGACGACTACTGAGCATTATATAAGAAGAGTAAGAGCATTTGAGAAAGGGTCCCCGATCAAATACAAAACATTTGCTATACACAAGTACACCTAGACATCTCGTCAAGAGATTCTATCTTTGCAACCAAACGATCAAAGTGCTTGTCACCAATCAAGTGAGAGTATTGCGATCATAGGAAGCAACACGACTGGAAGATTGAAGGGCTTGTCATATATCGAGTGAGAGTTCGGATATCCAAGGAAGCAGTGTTTTCGACACATCGTCAAAGAAGTTGCTCTGCTTTGCACTCGTAAATGGTAGTGTGAGGTATCGATTTCTGGGCTCTTCTAGAGACACAAAAACCCCAAGTCCTAGGTTACTAAGCGAGAAGGACCTATTCAGGCAAGGTTGGTTCTCTCCTTGTCTTAATCGCTTATCAAGAAGTCAGGCAGCTTTACATTCTATATTCCGTTGAGAGACGGTGGCACGCCAGCACAAACAGGATAAACCGACAGCTACGGTCAAACTATCTGAAGCCAATAAAAGAGACGGTTTGCGAAAGGATCTCTCGTCAAGAGATATTTTGAGCTCGAACATTTTGGCACGCCCAGTGGGACTGTCTTTCGTGTCTCTAAGTGACAATAGGGGATCCTTACCGAAGGAATTACCCTCAGTGTCGTAAACATCCATAACCGGGATACCGTGAACACACATCTACTCGGTGTCGTTCACTAAGTAGCCAAGCGGTTGAAATCATCTTCGCTAGAGAATATCACTCGACCATGTCATTTAAATCTTTAAACGAAGCGGAGATCGCGGAACTTACGTTCCCGTAGTACCTAGCTTACGTGGCTAGGCGCGACGAACATCAGACTAACTACTACACGGCTCTCAGCGAAAGGATTGAACAACAAGAAACTCTTCTCACTACTCAAGGCGACAAAATTGACTCGGCGTTAGCCGAAATCCAAGCGATAAAGGTAGAATTCCATAGAGACCAGGAGGAGAGGGAGGCAATCGGAGCTCAAGTAGCGAGTCTTGCGGAAGGTCAGGACAAATTACGGATAGATATCATGCAAACCTTGGGAGCAAGTTTGGATGAATACCACTGACATGCGGCGACACTGTCTCAAAGGGCAGACAGGGACATAGCGTCTCTAAAAAAATCTGTTTATGATCTTGCCAGAAAGACTAGACAAGCAGAGTCTTTCCCGCCTGCATGGGAACAAAGATTAAACAGGTTCATGAATGACTGTGACATACATCTTGCCAAGATGTATGAGTCATACGAGACACAATTCCCTCCCATGCAGAAAGATGATCTAGATGCATGCTTGGCAATGGCCAAGATAATACTGACATCAAACCTTCTAGACTTTCTCTAGCGATGATAATTCCAATGCGGCAACTCATTTAGCATATTTCACACTGCAGTTAGGGTAGTTTTTCGATAACGATGGACTCAAGTTGAGAGTCTTTGGATCATCTTTGTCAGGGTTAGCCCTTGTATGGTATACGGGGTTGGAAAAGGGTTCGATCAATGAGTGGAAGGACATTGAGGCTTTATTCATAGATCACTTCGGGACGGCAAGACCTGAAACCAGTGTTGGAAAGCTGGCTTCCTTGAGCCAATCGGCGACAGAAAGTCCAGTCACCTTCCTACACCATTTCCAGTCAGAATACAATCTATGCAAGACTCCATTGGGTAAAGAGGAGGTAGTAGAGATGACCAAGAATGGTTTGGAGGATACGTACCACCAGCTATTCTTGAATAGCAAGTATTTTTCCTTGAACGAGCTTATCACGGCTGTAACTAGAGCTTACAGTACCATGCAAGAACGAGACAACAGAAGGAATGCATCCAAGGGAATGTATACCTTACGACAGACCAAAGCCAAAAACTGTGGCTTATATAGAAGACAGACGACCAAGACTCAGACTCTGATGGAGAGCAAGTGGGAGCTGTTGTGACAACCCGAACCAGAAATGGTAGTTAACTGGCTTGATTTGCGAGTTTCGCGATTAGTCGTGGTTTAGTCGTAATTGGTTAATATGGCGGGTTAGTTCACGACGATATTTTTGGTAATGAATTTGATATGAGTTTCTTCATGAGAGTTGTAGAGTTTATGATTTCGAGCTTGTAGGAGTTTTCCGAGGATTTTTCCGATGTCCGATGAATATGTTATGAATATTTCTGACCGTTGGATTAAATCATGTTTATCCGATTGATTTCGATCCATTTTCGACCGTTGATCATTTTAGTCGTGAGTATAAATATCGAAATAGTTGTAAAATTGTCGAAAAATTGCATTTGGGCCGAGTTGACCAAAATTGGACCGTTGACCAGGTTTGACCCGTGTTGACCGAAGGATTTTTGGCACCGCCGTTGACTCGCCGTCAACTTTCTGATTCCGGCCACTTCAGACCACAAGCTTGGTATGGTTAGCTTCCTCTCGTGATTTCCTATTGTTTTGAACTCGGTTTGAGTTGATTTGGTTGAGTATTGAGGGAGAACCAACTCGGTGAAGTTTGAGATTTTTGCCAGAATTGGGTGAGTTTTTCCGACCACTTTTGGGGTCGATGGGGTTGGGGGTTTTGCTCCCCTCAACCCATAGAAGCTTTTGGGTGGAGAGATTTCAGGTTTGGAGGCCGTTTGAAGCTCGCCAGAATAGGTCACCGGAATCAATGGAGGTTGTGATTTCGAGCTGTTTTCTGGCCACGGTGAGCCTTGGATGGTGGTGGTCCTTTGAGAGAAATGGTTGGCCTTGAGGAGAGGAGGAATTCTGGGTTTGGTCCACCGGGAAAACTCTCCGGCGAGGTCCGGGATTTTTGGGAAATTTTATGTGTTTTCAACTTGTTTTCGCGCTCCGATCGCAGTCGTGAGGTTATTGAGTTGATTTGGGTGGTGGATTTTGTGTCTAGGGATAAGTAGAGTATTTATGGGATTTTCGACGATTTCGTTGTTATTCGAGTTATATGTTTCTGGAAATGGTTGGTTTCCGAGGTGTGGTTCAGGGTTTTGAATTGTGATTTTGATCAGTGGTATTTGTGATTATTCAGGAGATCGAGATCGTACGTTTGGCGAGGGATCTTCCGCCGGATCACGGGATTAGCGCGTTTTTGCATTGTGCTTGTCTGTGAGTGGACATTTCTTTTCACTGTTGGTTGCGAGTCTTTTATATACGTTTTACGAGCATGAGCATGCAGTTATAATTATGAATTATACGAGCATGTGTTTATGATTATGCATTTGCGAATATGCTTTTATAATTAGGCATTACGAGTATGCTTTTACATTACGCTTTATGCATTTGCATGGAAACCCTTTATGATTTGGTTTACACAGAGTACAGTCTCAGTAGTAGTTGTATCGATACACTTAGCATCTCGGCTGATCCCCGAGGATGTTTACCGGGGGGGACTGTTACCCTGACCCGAGGTCTTTACCGGAGGGGAGCAGATACCCTGACTCGAGGCCTTTCTGGCTGGAATCATGTGAGGATCAGGGATCTCGTGATTCAGACTGTACTAGTGCTGATGTGTCCATATGTGACCCCGCGGGATTTTCAATGCATGCTCTGTACGCGTGAGGAGTTAGAGTCTCCCTCATGTACCATATAATTTTATATGCATTTAGACTCGCATATGTTTTATAAACATATATATGTATTCGGCGAAAGACATTTATTTTCGTCCACTCACTTTAACAATTTAAATGTCTTTCCATGAGCTCTTTGTTTTCAATGCCCAGTTTGCAGTTTGGATTCAGGTGTCGCACGTCGAGGTTGGAGGCTTAGTATTCGAGCCACTTTTCCTTTCTCAGTAGGTTTCTAGTTTGGCCTACTGTTGTGTATATATGTATATACTAGAGGTCGCTCTGAGTACTATTATATTTATATTTTCACATGATTTTCCCGAATTTCTGTAAAGCTACAGTTTTGTTTATTGCTTTACGTTTTGATATGTTTTTGAGAAATCCGGTTGGGATTGGAGCCCACGGTTTGGCTTTTGTGGCTATTGGAGAAGTGTGTTTTCCGCTGCAGGTTAATGGTAACTGCGCGATATAGAGTAACTCTGCCAAAAAATTTATGATTTTTGAATATTCATGTTTTCAGAAGGGGTCTGATGCTGGTTTAGGAAACTAAATCGGGGTCGGGTCCTTTCAGCTTGGTATCAGAGCATTAGGTTTTAGGTTCTGTAGACTTCTTTAGTTGTGTTGCTAAGGGTATTTGAGAATGTACAGCATATCTGGAGCGTTGACCCGACTGGCCAGCGGTTACTCATCAATGCTTTGGGTGTTGTATGCTTTCAAATGTCTGTAGTTTCATGATTACATTCCTTGTGCTTTGTGACTAATTTTTTTTATCATTAGGATGCCTCCTAGACGTGGTTCCCGTGTCAATAGTGATATGGATCCTGATGAGGATCGCCTGACGCATGATTTGCTTATGCGAGTATTGCGTTTGGAGGAGCGTTTTGACCCTGTGGTCAAAGCTAGAACAGTTCGAGCAACTGTTTTCTCGGGTTCAGCTGATCTAGAGATATGTGAGGCTTGGTTGGTTCAGGTTGAACGAGTTTGTGAGCGTCTGCATTTCACTCCTGAGCAGATGACAGTAGCAGCAGTTGGTTTGCTTGAGTCTGATGCATACTTTTGGTGGGTTAGCACTGACAGAGTTCCGGTTGATACTCCATGGAAATTATTCATAGATTTGTTTATGCGGAGGTATTTCAATCCAGCTACGCAGCAGCGGAAATATGAGGAGTTTACCAATCTGAGGCAGGGAAATATGTCAGTGCTTGAGTATCGGGATAAATTTACTCGTTTGTCTCGATTTGCTCGTGATATGGTGGCCTCAGAGGAAGCCAAGTCCAGGAGATTTGAGTTGGGCTTGAACTTGAATATCAAGGGAACATTGACTACGATGCCTCGAGACAACTTTGATGAGTTTGTGAGTGCTGCACTCCGGAGGAGGAGGAATCAGCCACAGAGACCACAGTCCACTATCCTCGCTTCGGAGGCCGCATTGGGAAGTGGATTCTGGCTTTATCAAAGTTTTCTTTACAGTACGTTCCCCAAAAAGCAATCAAAGGACATGATGTGGCTGCTTTTTTGGCTCATCATCCAATGAAGGATGTTCGCGAGGAGCCAGAAATAGAACTTACTCGAATTGACCTGGCACCCTGGTGTTTATACTTCGATGGGTCAAGCACGAGTACTATGGTTGGGGCAAGAATATCGTTTGTCTCTCCACACTGCCAAACATTTTCTTATTATTTTAGGTTGGATTTCCGCTGCACAAATAACCAAGCAGAATATGAGGCACTTATCATCGGATTAAAGCTTTTACTAGATGTGGAAATCACAGATGTGCATATTTATGGAGATTCCCAATTAGTCATTCGACAACTTGAAACCAAGTATAAGGCTATACCAATATTAGAACCATATGCTAAGCGCGCCTGTGCTTTACTCAAGTTGTTTACTGAAGTAGAGTTGAGCCATGTTCCCCGCAAGAGCAACTACGCTACAAACAAGTTGGCCCAACTGGCAACAGATTTGAGCTTACAAGATGGAGTACGCGAACGTATATTAAAGGTTGAATAACGGACCCTACCATATTTCTTTGCTCGCCAAGAAGATAATAACGAGTGGTACGTTGCTACACTTGATCACATTGATGTGGATTGGAGATAGTCTATTATTTCTTATCTCCAGAATCCTAATGATCCAGTAGACAAGAGGATACTCAAGGATGAAGAGTTGTATAGACGAGGGGAGGAAGGCATATTCTTGAGATGTGTCTTTGGACGTGACGCTAAGCGATTAGTGAGGGAAGTTCATCTAGGGATAGCAGGAGCACATCAGGCTGGTCCAAAGATGAGATGGTTAATAGGACGCCATGGCTATTATTGGCCAGGAATGCTCAAAGATTGCATCACATTCGCTAAAGTTTGTGAAGAATGTCAAAGACATGGTCCAATTAGCCATATTCCCAAAATACCATTACAGCCTATAATCAAGCCTTGGCCAGCTCAAGGTTGGGCTTTGGACTTAATATGAATGATTCATCCCCATTCTTCAGAGGGGCATAAATACATCATTGTGGCTACCGACTTCTTCACCAAATGGGTCGAAGCTCGACCTCTCAGAGTTGCATCAGCAAAGGCCATCCGCCAGTTCTTATTTGAAGATATTATTTGCCGGTTTGGTATTCCTGAGAGTTTTGTTTTGGACTGAGGGGCAGCGTTTATGTCTGGAGTTGTAGACGATCTTATGAAAGATTTTGGACTACATTTTCTACATTCTTCTCCATATTATGCCCAATCAAATGGTCAAGCCGAAGCAAGCAACAAAATCATAATACATATCCTCAAACGCATGCTTGCGAGTAATGTCAGACTATGGCATGATGAGTTATTTAACACCTTGTGGGCTTATAGAACAAGAAAAAGAGCTCCTACAGGCACCACTCCCTATGCATTAATGTTCGGCCACGATGCAGTTCTGCCTTTGGAAATTAACGTCCGCTCTTTGCGAATTATGGAACAGAGCAATCTGATTGGCGAAGATTATGTACAGGCTATGTGGCAATAACATGAAGACTTAGATGATCAAAGAATACAGGCTTACGATAGTCTGTGTGCTGAAAAACGAAAGGTGGCTCGTGCCTATAATCGATGTACTAGGGGCATGAGTTTTGCCGAAGGAGAATTAGTATAGCGAGTCATTTTGCTCGTTGGCGAGAAAACTAAAAGCCGGGGAAAATAGTCAGAAAAGTGGGAAGGATCATACATCGTCGATCGACTCTTGGGAAAGGGAGTTGTTCATTTGCGAGATCGAGATGGAATTATTCATGCGAATCCTATCAATGGTCGTTTCCTTAAAAAATATATACAACCAGTCTGGACATATGAAGACCCTCCAATATGCTCTTAATCCAGTTTATTCATGCTCATCACATCTTGCTTGCATGATTAAACTGAAGGGGCAATACATAGGGTTACATAGGGTTTATTTACAAACAGCCCATACTTGGGGCAATAATTTCTTTTCATCTGAATTAAAAGCCAATCACTGTGGCCAAAATTTATGTACAAACTACATCTGAGTTTTAAAATTTATGTACAAGCTACATCTAAGTTTTAGTAAATCACATTATTCAGAAGAATACAAATTCTTTGAGGCCTCAAGCTCTGATACTATATGAGAACAAACTACAATCAGCAACAGAACAGAAAGAGAAATACAGTTTGTTTTCCAAATCCTAAAACAGCGGATATCCGGTCTTTGGGTTCACATACAAATATGCATACATTGAAACGAGGAACCTCAAGAGACAAAAAGGAGGATTTGGACGCCAAGGAAGCTAGTTCAGCATATCAGAAGACCGTTTGAAGTAGATGTTTCTACCGAATTACGCGCGGGGGCGTAAAGGGGCAGAAGCAACAGAGATAAGCTTCCTTCCTTCCTTCCTTGGTGCGTCCGAACGGTGGGGCTGTTCGGATGGGCGGATCCTCCTCTTCTCTCGGGCGTTCGGGTGCGGCTGTTAGAAGAATACAACAATGAAGCAGGCGGTCAGGGGTCGAGACAGGGTGGCCCGCCTTCAACGCTCCGATGCCTAAGTCAGAATATGTATTGGATATAACAGTCAAGCGAACGTGCGAGTGGTGTGATGTGAATTAGTCCAGATTGGATCTAATGGAGTAAGGCATGAAATTGATCGCGATGGGTTTAAGTCGAATCAATGGGATGGGATTACCTGTAATAAATACCTGATATATAAAGGTGGTTGAGATTGAGACCTGGTGTTGTTCTTCGATGTGGGACTGGTGGTTCCTGCTGGTGTGTGATCCGCATGTTCGGGTTCGCCCCCCACGGGCGCGTGTGCGCCCGGAGGGGGTGGGTCTGGTGAGTGAAGTTGGAGCCTTCTTGGTGTTCTTGCATGTGGTCGAGTAGGTGTTGCTAATCTGCTTAAGTGGATAAGTATGTTAATCGTACAACTAATTATGCAATACTAACAAGTCCCCCAATTCCCCAAGTCAAAGAGAACTTTCTTGACTGGGGAGTTGAAAAAGGGTGGTGCGATTAACAGGAATACTTATCCGGTTGAGCAGCGGTCATGATCCTGTGACCCCCCAAGTCCCCCAACTCTCCGGTCAAGAAAGGACTCGCATGACGGAGCGGGACCTGGGTGGCCGAGCGTGTACCTGTTCATCCGATGGTGTACCTGTGCGTGTATTCTGGGCCCGGCGTCTAAACTGATCTTGCTAGTTTAGGACCCGCGCGCCCGTGGAGTGGTATGGTCGTGCGTTGGAGTACCTATGGGCCCGGCCGCCAAGCACGAGGTGCTATATATGCTTGGGAGCCGCGCGCCCAGATGGTTTTTGCAAGTATACATAAGTACAACAGATATGCAGATATGTAAGTATGCAGGATATGGTGTATGAATGTATGATATGATGCATGAATGTATGATGTGATGCATGGATGTATGGTATGATGTGTGTATGCAAATGTTTTTCGTAACACCGGCGTTGGGATGGCGCGGTGCACCGCGTACATCAACGGGGATGCCGTTCCGTATGGTATAGCGTCAACGGAGGGATCAAGACCGCGACCTATAAGTAACGCGCTACGGAGGGGACGGACCGCGTGCCCGTGCCGTTCTTCGACTTAGCACCCTCAGAGAGAGGGCGTACCCCATGCCTCCGTTATGACAGCCGGCTTGTGTTTCGCTACGGAGGGACGTACCGCATGCCCGCGCTCATCAATCCCAGAACGCACAAGGAGGGGACGGACCGCACGCCCTTGGCGCTCTGAGTCGGGGTGGAATGTTAACGTTGCGCTCACACGGAGGGGAAACACCCCACGCCCGTGCCGCCCATCGACTTTGCACGCCCAGAGAGGAGTTGGCCCCATGCCTCTGTCATGACAGCCGGCTTACTCTTCGATCACCCCATGCCCGTGCCGCCCATCGGTCTCAGCGCGCGCTTAGAGAGGGGGCGTGCCCCATGCCTCTGCCGCCTGATCTGGCTGGCTAAATGCGTGCGCGTACGTAGAGGAAGAACCCCATCCCGTACGGCGCAGCTCTTCGCTCGGGACACGGCCAAAAGGGAATTCAGGCGTTTAGCCCTCTTTCGGGGCGCCCGAGCGGTGCTGGTACTAACCTGATGGTGTCGTGCGAGCGCTCGGTCGTGCGGCTGGTGTGTGCGCCAGTGGAGTTGTTTGGTGTCGTGGCGTGTTGTCCTTGCCTTGGGTTTGGTGGTACTTTGATGAGACGTTTGGAGGTGACATTCCGTTTGACTTCTCTTGGGGAACTGGTGTAATAAATGCTAGCCGTCGCGTTTAATGCTAGCGTGCCCCTGCATTTAATGCTGATGTTGTGATGATTACTCGGAGTGGAGACGTCACGCGCGTGGGAGCGTGGGAGTGGGGCATGGGTGCCACGTGGCGGTCCGTGGGAGACCGTGCTAGGGTTTGAAATCGAGGCGGGAAGCTGGAGGGTTGGCGCAGTTACTTAGGATGGCAAGTAAACCGCCCCAGCCACGTGGCGTGATCCGAGGGTGGATACGCAAGAACGGACGGCTGGCGTTCGTTTGCGTATCCCGTCCGAGTAATATAAATAGGGTTCCTCTGCCGTTGTTTTCTCCATCACTCTCATAACTTACCAAAACTCTGCCGGAATTTCCCTGCGATCTGTATTGTGCGTTTGAGCTCTTCCCTGTGTTGCCGTTCTGTGTTGCCTGGATCCTTGCTTGACGTGAGAAGTTTCTGCCCGTAGACAACAAAAAATCTGGTGAGGCTCTCATCCTTGGTGTGTTGTTGACTGTTCATCTGTGTTGTGTTTTTTTCTGTGTTTTTGCTGGGTTTTCTTTGAATCTCGGGTGTAGGGCGTGTTCTTGGGTGGGAGGGTGTTTTGATCTGTTTGTGCGTGGTTCTCTGTGGGTTTTTGTGTTTCTGTGTGGGGGGGGGGGGGTTTTGGCTAAGTGTTGGTCGTGCGCTCGTCTATAGGATGGAGCCGATTGAGATACCGAGCGATCAGTCACGCGAGCGGATCTACATTCGGGGGTTAGGGTGGATTAGTTGTGGGTCGGGCGGGTCGAGTACGTCCAGTACGTCCAGTATGTCTTCGGATGAGTCTGTCTTGAGTGTCCCGCCACTGCAATGCATTTTGCCTGACACCTCTCCTGTGCAGCCAATGGAAGCTAGGCGAGAGTTGGAGAAGGTGGGGTTGGCGAGCTCGTCTGGGTCGTCGGGTGGGATGTCGGGTGAGCCATCGGGCGAACAATCAGGCGCGCAGTCGTCGACGCACTGGCGTGAAGACAGGTCGGAAGGGGGAGATTCACTTCCTCAACCCACGGCGGGTGGGCCTGTCTACTGGGCGTTCCCTAATGGCACGCTTGTCCAGGAGCCCGAACGTGCGCCAACTTCCTCGGAGTTGACCAGGTGGGCGAGGGATTACCATATCCCTGATTCAGTGAAGTTGCAGGCGCCTGGGAGAGGCCAGACGTTCACTCGCCCGCCGGCCGGGCACGTATGTCTGAGTGAGTATCATCTGAAGGCAGGAATCAAGTTGCCGTTGCACCCATTTTTCCAGTACATGCTGGCGTTGCTGAACATCACGCTGGGTCAGTGCGGGCCCACTCTCACCCACACGCTCGTGGCCATGTTCAACGTGTTCCGGAAGAGCGGACTGGATTATCCCACGCGGGCGGAATTCCTTCACTTCTTTGGGCTGCGCTACTCTACGCGCAAAATGGACTGGGGAACCGTCACCGTGGAGCCGCGCGTGACGTGGTGGCTGTCGGATCCTCCTACTTCCTCGACCCACTGGCGCACGATCAATTGCCTGGTGGGCGGTAACTGGGAGATGGGCTCCTTCGCGGAAGAGTACTTGGCGGAGGCGGATCTGATTGATCGAGTCCCCGAGGCCTTCCAGCCCCTGGACATGCTTGATTACCCGATGACGCCTGCCGAGGAGGATCGGGTCAACCGTTTGAAGTTTGTCTTTGACCCCGCGCCCGAGGTGAAGTCTTTCTACGCATGCTACCATTGGGACATCATCGTGGAGACGCGCCTTGCCAAGCTGCCGCGTACGTGTGCCTGTAGTGCGCTTGTCTAGGAGTAGAGTAGATTTTTACCAACTGTTTATTTGCTGTTACTAACCTCTTGCTTGTTGTCTGCTATAGTTAAGAAGATGGCTGGCAAGAATGCTGCCGCGAGTGACGTGGCCAAGCGCCGCATGGCCGCCCTTCGAAGTACTGGGCCGAAGGTCCGCCTGGTGGTGGAGGACGGGCGGGGTGGTCTGGCGCTGGGGGACACTGAGCAGCCCAAGCTCCGTCCGCCCCCCGCGAGTGAGTATGCTGCTGCTATCCCAGCGGGCGCCCGCCGACCGCCGTCAGGCCATACCGGTGCGTCGAAGGCGAAGGCCAAGGCTGACCGCGTCGAGCGACACAACGAGAAGCGCGAGCGCCGGCAGGACCGGGATGACGCCCGGGGTGAAGCCCGTACGTCCAAGGCGGGTGGTCGATCTTCCTCGTCTCCCCAATCGTCCGAGCGTCCGTCCCCAAGGCCCCGTTCGCCCAGCCCAGCCCGTGGGCCTCCTGAGAAGCGTCAGCGTGCGGAGAACCCGCGTGTTAAAGCGGCTGCCGCCCGGTCCGATGACCCGTTCACCTGTTACACCCCACTGGCGAAGTCTATTGAGGAAGCCATGAAGGTCGTGGATGTGATGGTGCCGGAGGTGGGCTCGGGTAACAAGGATGACATGGATGTGGCCTACAACCTCTGTTTGGCGCTGCAGCGTAAGATGTATTTGGCGCGTGAGCGCTTCGCCAACAGGCTGTGTGCGGAGAGGGCCCAGGCGGAGATAGACAGGCTCACCAATGTCTGCAGGAAGGCGGAGCAACAGGCGGAGATACTCAAGGTCGAACGTGACTCAGCTCTCGCCGCCCTTGAAGAGGAGAAGGCCGTGGCGGTCAATAGGGTGGCCGAAGTGGAGTCCCGCCTGATGGCCGAGGCGCAAACCCAAGTCCGGCAGGCGCGCGAAGAGGCGCGGCTGGAGGCAGTTGCTGATTTCAAGAATTCTGAGGAGTTCAGGGAGTTGGTAGAGGTCGAGGCCGAGGTTCAGGTTGCTGAATTTCAAGACATGGCGCGGCCTTTCGTGAAGGCGGATGAGCTGAATGCCTGGCTGGCGGAGCAGGGGGTGTCGCCAAGCGGAGGTGATGGTGCGGGCGCGGGCGGTGGGGAGTAGAGTAGCTGCTTCTTTCTTTACTTTGTAATAGAGTAGATCTTTTTGCTTTTCTTTCCTTTGTAATCGGGCCTCTGTGCTCTGGATTATACGCCAGCTATTTTTTTGGTTCTGGCTAGATGAATGGAATTTCCTTTTTCGTCCGTTTGTGTGCCCTGTGCTAGTATGCGTTTTCTTTTCCTCTTTTCTTTTTTTGAACTTGGTTTGCCACTTGAATGAACTTGGTAACTTGTACGGGCGCGTGCTGTCCCATCATATCTTTGTGGGCCGCCTATCCCCAGTCCCCCGAATATGTAGGCGGGCGGGGAGAGGACAACCGCAACAGTGTTTACATTTGGACGAAAATACATTGTAAGACTTAGTGAAGGTACTTCCTCAAATGTTGGATGTTCCATGGGTGACGTAGTCGTTGGCCCTGCATGTCCCTGAGGTAGAAAGTGCTGTCGCTTATCACCTCGTCAACGACATACGGTCCTTCCCATAATGGGCGAAGCGCCTTCACCTTCTGCTGGATTGCCTTCATTACCCAGTCCCCCAGTTGGATTGGGCGAGCCCGAACGCGCTGGTTGTACAGCCGGGCGATCCTCTGCTTGTTGGCGGCGTTGTGTAGGTGCGCCATATCTCTGCGCTCTTCTAGCAGATCGCTGTTGAGCCTTAGTCCCTCGTTGTTCGTGCGCGGGTCGTACCCCTCGATCCGTGGGCTTTGATGGGTGATTTCCAGGGGTAGTACGGCCTCCGTTCCGAACGTCAGGCTGAATGGGGTCTCGCCCGTAGCTGCGTTGGCTGTTGTTCGGATGGACCATAGAATTTCAGGGATGATATCGGGCCAGCGTCCGTAACCTGCATCCCCAGGCTCGATGTCTTCTATCTTCCTCTTGATGCCGGTCTTGATGATTTTGTTTGCCACCTCCACCTGTCCGTTCGTCTGGGGATGTGCGGGTGATGCGAAGATGAGGTCCGTCCCCTGGCGTTTGCAGAAGTCTATCAGCCTGGGGTTGTTGAATTGTGGCCTGTTATCCGTGACGATGCTGATCGGCGTCCCATATCGGCAGAAGAGGAAGCGCCAGAGGAAACGTTCCACCTTCTCCGTGGTGATCTTTGCCATGGGCTGGGCCTCGATGAACTTTGTGTGGTAGTCGATGATGACGATCAGGTACCTGAATTGCCCTTTCGATTTTGGGAGCTCTCCGATCAGGTCCAGTCCCCACTGCGCGAATGGAACGGGCGACAAGAGGATGGATAAGGGGACGGCAGGCGCATGGTGGTGATGTGCGTGGATCTGGCACTGGTGACACTTGCTCGTCAGTGCCGTGGCGTCTGCGTGGATGGTGGGCCACCAGAATCCGTGTCGAAGGGCCTTGTGCGCGATTGACCTGGCGCCTGCGTGATGGCCGCACGTGCCCGAGTGGATTTCCTTCAAGATAGATTCGCCCTTTGTCGGAGTGACGCACTTGAGGCTTGCCCAAGTCCTGCCCCGTCGGTAGAGGGTCCCGTCCCGTATGCTGAAATTGGCCGCTCGTGCGACGATGGTCCTGGCCGCCTTCCTGTCCTCCGGTAGTTCCCCCCTGGCTTTGTAGGCGATGAGCTCGTCCATGTAACTGCACTCGTGTGGCTCGATTGCCAAGACCTGTTCTGCCCCCGAGATGCTCGGCCGTCGCAGCACTTCGACGATACGCTGCCCTGGTCTGGTGTGTACGGGCGCCGTGGCCAATCGGGCCAGTTTGTCTGCCTTTGCGTTGAATCCTCGGCGTATGTGGTTGACGTTGACGTACTTGAATCCTTTGATCAGCGCCTGGACGTGCTTTAGGTAGGCGATCATGGATTCCCCCTTTGCCTGGAACTCCCCTCCGACCTGGCTTACCACCAACTGTGAGTCACTGAAGACGTTGAGGTCGGGCGCCTCCGAATTTTTGGCTAGTTGCAGACCTGCGATGAGCGCCTCGTACTCGGCCTCGTTGTTCGTCGTCTTGAATTCGAATTTGAGGGCGTACTCCGCGTTCACCCCTCCTGGTCCGGTTAGGATTATACCGGCGCCGCTCACCTTCTTCGTGCAAGATCCGTCTACGTAGAGGTTCCACTCCGACAATAGTCGCTCCGTGACCCCTGGTTTGTCGGACGCCCCTACCGCCGGATCGACAGGCGCTCGAGCGGGCGCCCCCTCTGCCTCCGTATATTCGGCGATGAAGTCTGCCACGGCCTGTCCCTTGATTGCTGTACGAGGTTTGTACACGAGGTCGAACTCACTAAGCTCGACGGCCCACTTCGCCAGGCGACCGCTGTGGTTGGGCGATTGGAGTATTTGGCGCAAGGGCGTGTTGGTGAGGACGTGGATGCTATGCGCCTGGAAGTATGGCCTCATCCGTCGGGCGGCGGTAATGAGCGCGAGCGCCATCTTCTCGATCGTGGGGTATCGCGTTTCAGCGCCTGTCATGCCCTTCCCTGAGAAGAAGACGGGCAGCTCCGTACAGTCCTCCCTGCGGACGAGGGCAGAACTGACGGCGGTTAGGGAAGCAGCTAGGTAAAGGTACAGAATTTCCCCTCTGACGGGCCTGGAGAGGAGCGGAATGGACGCCAGGTACTCCTTGATCTGAAGGAAAGACTCCTCACACTCGAGCGTCCATACAACCTCGCGCTTGTTCGTGGTTCTCAAGGCTTTGAAGAATGGTGCACACCTGTCCGAGTAGCGTGAGATAAAACGGTTCAGGGATGCGAGCTTCCCTGTGAGGCTCTGTAGGTCCACTCTTTTGACGGGCGGCTTCATGTCGATGATCGCCTTGACCTTGGCTGGCGCGGCCTCGATCCCTCGTTGGCTGACAATGTATCCCAGAAACTTGCTGTTGGTGACTCCGAAGGTGCACTTGGCGGGGTTTAGCCTCATGCCGTTCTTGATGAGGACGTCGAGCACAGTCCCCAAGTTCTGGACGTGGTCGACCGCCTGGACGCTCTTCACCAATATGTCGTCTACGTACACGTCCACGATGTTACCGATGAGGCCGTGGAACATCGTGTTCATGAGCCTCTGGTAAGTGGAGCCGGCGTTCTTCAGCCCGAAGGGCATGACAACGTAGCAATAAAGGCCTTTGTCCGTGACAAACGTCGTCGCCTCTTGGTCCGCGGGGTCCATGAAGATCTGGTTATAGCCCGAGTAGGCGTCCATCATTGATAGGAGTTCGTGCCCCGCCGTAGCGTCCACCAGCTGATCGATCCTCGGTATCGGGAAGCTATCCTTTGGGCATGCTTTGTTGAGATTACTGTAGTCAATGCACATCCTCCATCTTTTGTTGCTCTTCTGCACCATCACCGCGTTGGAAATCCACTTGGGGTAATCCACCTTCCGGATGAACCCGATGCCCAGCAACCGGTCTACTTCCTCGTGCATGGCTGCGTAATGCTCTGCCTTGTACGCTCGTCGCTTCTGTTTCACCACTCGGGCGCTGGCGTTGATGCTCAGTCGATGGGATATGATACTCGTGCTGATTCCGGGCATGTCCTTGTATGACCAGGCGAATACCTCCTGCTTCTCTTTTAACAGTGCGATCAGTCGTTCGGCTATTGCGGGGGCCAGAGATGCCCCGATCTGGATCGTCCTCTCCGGGCGTTCGGAGGAGAGCTGTATCGTCCTCAGTTCTTCGCGTTCGGGGACGGGTGATACGGCCATCAGCCCGTCACGGGGATCGTCGGGTACCTCCGATCCTGGCGCGGGTTCCAGGGCGAGGACCTCATGCTCGTTCTGGGTTTCCGCCGCCTCCTCGCCGCTGTATCCTCGGACATGTCCAACTCCATGCTCGGTTGGGAACCGTCCAAGGAGCATGTACGTTGCGATGATCATCCTTAGCCTGCAGATCCCTGGCCTCCCGAGTATGGCGTTGTGGGGGGAGGGGGTGTCCATGATGGTGAAGTCCGTCTGGATTTCGCTGTGTGGGGAATCGAGTGCGCCAACCTCGACCCGTAGGTTGTCGATCCCGATAGGATATGAAGTCTCGCCCGTGAAGCTGGCGATGCATTCGTGATTCCGCGCTATCTTTCGTGCGGGCCTGCCGAGCGCCTTGTACGCGCCCAGGTAGATTATGTTGACAGACGCCCCGTTGTCAACCAGCACCCTCCTCACAAGGAATTGGTCGATGATCGCGTCGATCACGAACGGTAGGGTGCTGTCGCCCGGGTTCTCTTCCTCGTCCTTTGCCGTGAAGCTGACGGTGGGCAACTCCCTTCTCGTCCTGACTGCCAGCGCCCCCCTGCCCGCACGGTCGGGTGTCGGTGCTCTTTCCTTGCGCTTGCCCCCGGATATCACGTTGACAGTCCCGCGGGTCCCGGCGCCTGCCTGGTGCTGGCGTCCCCCCGTCCTGGGGCGATCGCTGCTCTTCATACCTTCGAGGGCCCTTCTAAGCAATGGGCAGTTGTTCGTGTGGTGGGTGGCGGTGTCGTGGTATTCGCACCAGTTGCTTGGGATTCGACCGACCGGAGCTATTGCCGCCGCCACGCCGCTCGGTCGCGGGAGCTGGTGCCAGTGTTGGTGGAGGAGCTGCGTGGGTGTTCGTGCATCGATAGCAAGGACCTCCTGTCCCGCTGGTCGGCGGGCGTCCTGTTGTGTTCGTTCCTCCGCCCGATGTCCGCGATAGGAGGCCTTCCGACTGCTCTGCCCTGGCGCGTCCTGGTGCCTCTTGTATTCTCTGGTTGGAGTCCCTCCGCCGCCCGAGGAACGTCGAAGCTGAACGTTCTCCTTCGGCTCACTGGTGCTAGATCCGGAGGCGGACCCGTACACTCGCGTCTCCACCAACGCCTTTTGCACAATCAGATTCATGATCTCGTCGTAGTCGAGATGCTCCTTCCTCACAAGTTTCTCTACGAATGGGGTGGCGAGCAGGTTGTCCATCAGTGCGACCTTGGCCACTCGCTTGTCAAGGTCCCTGCATGTGCTTGCGAGCGTCCTCCATCGATTGATGTAGCTCGACAAGCCCTCGTCCGTCCCCTGGCGGACCTTCAGGAGAATACCCGTGGTGTTGTACTTCCCCTGGAGTCGATAGCGCTTCTGGAAACTCTCCGCTAACTCGAGGAACGAGTGAATGGACCCTGGCGGGATCTCGTAGAACCAGCTCCGTGCCTCCTCCGCCAGTGTTTTCTGAAACAGGAAACACAAGGTTGGGTCTGAATACCTGGTTTCGTCCGTGGTGGACCGAAACTCGTCCACGTGCGCCCGCGGATCCCCGCTCCCGTCAAACCGAGCAATCTTCGTTATCTTCGCGTGGGGATCCCTTCCCCTCTCCAGTATGTGCGCCGAGAACGGGCTGACCCGGGGGGCGAACGTCCCGCCCTGACCGGCCAGCTTGTCCTTGCGCAAGCGCGAGACTTCCTCTGCCAGCTCCTCCATCCTCCGCAGGATCACGCTGTTGTTCGTCGGGGGTGTCGACTCCTCCGCAGGTGAGGGCGCTCGGGCGTTCCTGGTGAACAGATATCGCTCCTCACTGGCGGTCTCCTGGAACCCTTCGGACTGTTCCACCTGCCGGTTAATGAGCGCCTCCAATCGTTCCTCCATCCTCCGGCGGGTCAGGCGCTCCGCTGCCCTCTCGAGCGCCGCCTCCCGCAGCTCCTGGGCCATGCCGTTGATGCGCCCGTCGTCGTCGCTCCTGTTGGTCGTCCGTGCGTTCCGCTCCTGTGAGCCCGGCGGAGTCCCTCCTCCGGGCGTGTTGCTGCCGTCAGCCATTGGATCGAGCATGTGGACCTTTGTTTTCGGTGGTGTTTATACGAGGTTTGCAATTTGTAAGTTTCCCACAGACGGCGCCAGATGTTTCTACCGAATTACGCGCGGGGGCGTAAAGGGGAAGAAGCAACAGAGATAAGCTTCCTTCCTTCCTTGGTGCGTCCGAACGGTGGGGCTGTTCGGATGGGCGGATCCTCCTCTTCTCTCGGGCGTTCGGGTGCGGCTGTTAGAAGAATACAACAATGAAGCAGGCGGTCAGGGGTCGAGACGGGGTGGCCCGCCTTCAATGCTCCGATGCCTAAGTCAGAATATGTATTGGATATAACAGTCAAGCGAACGTGCGAGTGGTGTGATGTGAATTAGTCCAGATTGGATCTAATGGAGTAAGGCATGAAATTGATCGCGATGGGTTTAAGTCGAATCAATGGGATGGGATTACCTGTAATAAATACCTGATATATAAAGGTGGTTGAGATTGGGACCTGGTGTTGTTCTTCGATGTGGGACTGGTGGTTCCTGCTGGTGTGTGATCCGCATGTTCGGGTTCGCCCCCCACGGGCGCGTGTGCGCCCGGAGGGGGTGGGTCTGGTGAGTGAAGTTGGAGCCTTCTTGGTGTTCTTGCATGTGGTCGAGTAGGTGTTGCTAATCTGCTTAAGTGGATAAGTATGTTAATCGTACAACTAATTATGCAATACTAACAGTAGACTTGGCGTTTGTTGCCTTTCCCAGGTTTGAAGTCCCTGTCTTTCCTCTTCAGTACAGCCTCGTCCATAGGGCTTGCAGCCTCAATGGATTTGGAAACTGAGCGGATGCCTGCGAGGAAGACGAGGGGGGTTACACCTCGGGATTGTGGCTTCGTCACCCCAAAGAAAATCTTGGTGAGTTAGCCAAGGCAACACCTGGATTTAGATATTACTATCTAGTCCATGAATGGACTTGGATATTACTATCTAGAGTTTATCTGGAGGATTTTCCAGATAGGAAAACCAGAGCAAACATGAACCAGGGGAGTTCATTCTCGCGAAGAGGTTTGGAAGGTTTGGTTACGAGCAATTAAGGGAGAGACTTTTTATAGGAAAGAAACTACAATGAGTGGTAGTGGAAAGGCTTTGCAAGAGTAAATGCACCAGTTAATAGAGGACACACGTTTGATGGAAATTGGGCCACGATACGGTTTATCTACCCCTTGAAGAAAGCGTGATGAATGAAAGATTTTTTGGGCAGGTAAAACGTATTTTGAAGATTTGATGGTTGACGCGATACGGATTCCAAGCTTGGAATTAAATTCCATTTAATTTGGAAAATCAGGGCAGGCGAGCGGCTAAGCTCTTTGAATAACGATTAGCTTTGCTCGTTGAACCCTTGGTAGGCCTAAATTTGAGGCCCAGTAAGACACCCAGGGCCCATTTAAAAATTTTATTTCCAAAAATATGAATGGTAAAGAAAATACTTTAGATGTTCATACAAAGGAGGGCTTAATCTATGTGGCCCAATAGGAGGGCTTTTTCCCTCAGAGATACTTTTGTAAATTCAAGATCTCGCCAAGATTGCTTATACACTTGGAGAGCGCTTGCGGCTTCTTCTTTGGCATCTTGCCACAGTTGAGCTTGGCTTTCTCCCTCAATCGTGAGTTGGCGGATGGAGATTTGATTTGAGTAATTATCTGATCGTAAGCAGTCCACCTCAGCTTGAAGGGCAACTAATTCTGCTTCTTTGGCTGCCAAGGTTTCTTGCTGAGTTGATGCTTTCTTTAGAAGGGTCTGGATTCTTTGTAGTTCCTCTTGTGTTTGGCGAGCCATTGTCTCCACCGCCTCTTTTTTACGTTCTGCCTCGAGCTTTAGGCGGTGATGGGCTTCGCTTTGACTCAGGAATTCATGAAGTTTTTCCTCAAGATCAGGTTTACTCTGAAGGAATTCGGTAGGGTCAGAGGCCTTTAAATTCCTGACTTGTTCTTGAACTCGTTTGATGTCTTGAGGAGAATCCAGGCTACCAGAGAGGATCTTCTGAAGGGCAGTATCCATGGCCGAATGGGAGCTCTTTGCATCCAACCTAGTCGAAATCTCTTACAACATTAAAATCTCACTTTGAGGGTTGGTTGCTGGAGAAGAAGGTTTTTCTGTTAAAGTCGGTGCAACAACTTCAAGGGAAGTTTTTGATTCTTCATAGTCGGCATGTAGCGAGCTCACAACGGCCATTATGGAAAGCTCTGGAGATTAAGGACTATTTGAAGTTTGGAGTTGGCCTTGCGGGCTTGCCTCTTTCTCTAATATTGCTTGGGAGTCAAGTTTGGACTAGAAATAAATACAATATGTCAAGGTTCAATTAAAAGGAATCCAATATACAAACAAAGTAAAATGAACTGATATCTTACTTGGACGGGAGACAAGCGTTGTGATTCTTCATTCGCTTGGAGTTTAGGCTCTGGCGAGGGAGAAACTTGACACTTTGGTTCTGAAGTAACTTCAACCAGTGGTTGTGGTTCCTCAGCCATGACCTAGAGCTCTGGCGAGGGCTGAATTTGAAGGTCCTGCTCTGGGATGACTTGGTCATTTTGGAGGTCGTTTTCCTCGCCAGAGGAGGTAAGAAGGAAGCAAGATTGAAATTCAATCTAAAGATGCCGGAAGAGAACTGTGATGTCAACTGTCTTTTTTCTTTTCTTCTTCCTCAAGCTCCTTTAGTATAATTCCAGCCAGAAACCTGGTTATCAAGTTTTTACAGCACTCTTTACCGCTGTTTATGACTTCCAGCCCTGTTTCATGGTTTTCATCTCCAAATATGATGCTGGAATCATCAAACATCAAAATATATGATTTAGAACATCCTTCGAAAAACATTTCTCCCAGTGAGTCGATAATATAGTAGGCTTCTTTCTCAGCCTTGAGAACGAAGAAGTGATCGTTCCAACTCACAAGGTATACCCGAGGCTTGGTGCTCTTGCTGATGCTTTCACAAATTTCATCAAACGATGCGAGGTCACTCAGGTTTGCAAACTTTTCTGGGTTAAAGTACCCGACGAAGGATTCATTAGAAGAAATCTTTAAGGGTCTGATGTTTGCCTTCAAAATAACTTCAAGATCAAAATGTTGATCTTGGTAAGAGCTGGCGAGGGATTCGTCCTTGCAGAGTTTCTGCCACTCCGAGGAACCCTGGATGATGTGGTCGTCAAACTCGGAGACCGTGGGCATGGCGTTCGGATTTGAACATAACCAATGAGCAATGGTGAAAACCAATGCTGACCAAGCGCTTGCCCTGGAAGCTTTCTCGCTTCGTTGGTCGAAGGAGGCGTGGAAGACATGGGCTTGAAGTCTAGACTGTCCATCCCTGCTTCTGATCTCTGTAGCTGTCCAGATTCCACTTTGGGGCACTTCCGAAGCTAAAGAAAGCTTGGGGGTAGTCCTCCTACGCTTATGAGACCGATAAAGATTCGTTTGGTCAGTTTGCGATTAGTGAGAGAATTAAATATGCAATTATACTGGGTAAAGAATCTTCGATACTTACTAGTTGTCCAGAAGGATTGGACCTTTTCTTCTTAAGGACTTGCAAGGCAACAGTCACATCTGTCTCTTGGACGTGCTGTTGATTATAAGAAAGAAGAATTTGGTCAGACACCTTATTGTTAGTATTGTGTTAGTATTGCATAATTAGTTGTACGATTAACATACTTATCCACTTAAAGCAGATTAGCAACACCTACTCAACCACATGCAAGACCACCAAGGAAGCACCAACTTCACTCACCGGACCCACCCCTTCCGAGCGCGCACGCGCCCGTGGGGGGCGCGCCCGAACATGCGGATCACACACCAGTAAGTGCACCAAGTCCCACATCGAAGAACACCACCAGGTTCCAAACTCAACCACCTATATATATCAGGTATTTATTACAGGTAAGATCATCCCATTGATTCGACTCGAACCCATCGCTATCAATTCACACCACACAACTCGCACGTTCGCTTGACTGTTATATCCAGTACATATTCTGACTTAGGCATCGGAGCGTTGAAGGCGGGCCACCCCGTCTTGACCCCTGACCGCCTGCTTCATTGTTGTATTCTTCTAACAGTTGCTCCCGAACGCCCGAGGAAGGAGGCACCCGCAAGAAGAGCCCGCACGCACGAAGAGAAGGAAGAAGAGGAGAGTCCGCCCATCCGAACAGCCCCACCGTTCGGACGCACCAAGGAGGGGAGGTCCACCGCACGATCGAGGAAAGAAGAGGAAGCTTATTCTTGTTGCTTCTGCCCCATTACGCCTCCGCGCGTAATTCGGTAGAAACATCTGGCGCCGTCTGTGGGAAACTTACAAATTGCAAACCTCGTATAAACACCACTACCCAAAAGACATGTGTTCCATCTGCTGCTGCTAAGGTCGACCCGATCACGCACGATCACCCCGATTCCGCACGATCATCCCGAGCAACATCTTGGCACCCGTCACTCCAAGAGATAAGTATTCTTGATTTCACACCATTCTTATGTTGAAAGTGTACTCGTATTCCACCCGCACGACCGTTCGTACTCCATCCGCTCGACCGTTCCGAGGCCTATTCTTGGCGGACTCCGAACAGCAACATCCGTTCGGGAGTCGCGCGCAAGCGGCTCGGATCCATTCATGCATCATTCGTACGACCGTTCCGAGGCCCATTCTTGACGGGCTCCGAACAGCGTGCAAGCGGCTCGGAACATCCATGCATCGTTCGTAAGACCGTTCCGAGGCTTAACGGCTACAAACAGCAAGATTCGTTTGGGAGTCGGGTCAGCGCTCAGAACCATTCATGCATCATTCGCAAGGCCACATTCGCTCATTTGCATAGCACGATCAAGCAAGTCAGGCATAATACGCAATACTCGTCAGGTACCCGATCAGGCGCGCGAATATACGATCAGGCGTGAAGGCGCAGGCACACAGGTACACGATTGGCGCGCAGGTACACGATTGGCGCGCGGGCGAACAGGTACACGATCGGCGCGCACGCGCAGGTACACGATTGGCGCGCAGGTACACGATTGGTGCGTGGGCGCACAGGTACGCGATCGTGCGCACATGCGCACGGTCGGGCGCACAGGATCATGACCACTGCTCAACCGGATAAGTATTCTTGTTAATCGCACACCCTTTTTCAACTCCCCAGTCAAGAAAGTGCTCTTTGACTTGGGGAATTGGGGGACTTGTTAGTATTGCATAAATTAGTTGTACGATTAACATACTTATCCACTTAAAGCAGATTAGCAACACCTACTCAACCACATGCAAGACCACCAAGGAAGCACCAACTTCACTCACCGGACCCACCCCTTCCGAGCGCGCACGCGCCCGTGGGGGGCGCGCCCGAACATGCGGATCACACACCAGTAAGTGCACCAAGTCCTACATCGAAGAACACCACCAGGTTCCAAACTCAACCACCTATATATATCAGGTATTTATTACAGGTAAGATCATCCCATTGATTCGACTCGAACCCATCGCTATCAATTCACACCACACCACTCGCACGTTCGCTTGACTGTTATATCCAGTACATATTCTGACTTAGGCATCGGAGCGTTGAAGGCGGGCCACCCCGTCTTGACCCCTGACCGCCTGCTTCATTGTTGTATTCTTCTAACAGTTGCTCCCGAACGCCCGAGGAAGGAGGCACCCGCAAGAAGAGCCCGCACGCACGAAGAGAAGGAAGAAGAGGAGAGTCCGCCCATCCGAACAGCCCCACCGTTCGGACGCACCAAGGAGGGGAGGTCCACCGCACGATCGAGGAAGAAGAGGAAGCTTATTCTTGTTGCTTCTGCCCCATTACGCCTCCGCGCGTAATTCGGTAGAAACATCTGGGCGTGCAAAGTTGATGGGTGGCACGGGCGTGGGGTGTTTCCCCTCCGTGTGAGCGCAACGTTAACATTCCACCCCGACTCAGAGCGCCAGGGGCGTGCGGTCCGACCCCTCCTTGCGCGTTCTGGGATTGATGAGCGCGGGCATGCGGTACGTCCCTCCGTAGCGAAACACAAGCCGGCTGTCATAACGGAGGCATGGGGTACGCCCTCTCTCTGAGGGTGCTAAGCCGAAGAACGGCACGGGCATGCGGTCCGTCCCCTCCGTAGCGCGTTACTTATAGGTCGCGGTCTTGATCCCCCCGTTGACGCTATACCGTACGGAACGGCATCCCCGTTGATGTACGCGGTGCACCGCGCCATCCCAATGCCGGTGTCACGAAAAACATTTAGCATACACACATCATACCACACATTCATTCATCATACCATACATTCATACATCATATCTTGCATACTTACATATCTGCATATCTGTGATACTTATATATTCGCAAAACCGATCCCACCTGGGCGCGCGGCTTCAGAATAGCAAGTCTCGTTCTGGAGGCCGGGCCCATAGGTACACCACCGAACAAACAGGCACACGCCCGGGCACCCCGGTCCCGCTCCGTCATGCGATCCCTTTCTTGACCGGAGAGTTGGGGGACTTGGGGGGGTCACAGGATCGTGACCGCTGCTCAACCGGATAAGTATTCTTGTTAATCGCCCACCCTTTTTCAACTCCCCAGTCAAGAAAGTTCTCTTTGACTTGGGGAATTGGGGGACTTGTTAGTATTGTGTTAGTATTACATAATTAGTTGTACGATTAACATACTTATCCACTTAAAGCAGATTAGCAACACCTACTCAACCACATGCAAGACCACCAAGGAAGCACCAACTTCACTCACCGGACCCACCCCTTCCGAGCGCGCACGCGCCCGTGGGGGGCGCGCCCGAACATGCGGATCACACACCAGTAAGTGCACCAAGTCCCACATCGAAGAACACCACCAGGTTCCAAACTCAACCACCTATATATATCAGGTATTTATTACAGGTAAGATCATCCCATTGATTCGACTCGAACCCATCGCTATCAATTCACACCACACCACTCGCACGTTCGCTTGACTGTTATATCCAGTACATATTCTGACTTAGGCATCGGAGCGTTGAAGGCGGGCCACCCCGTCTTGACCCCTGACCGCCTGCTTCATTGTTGTATTCTTCTAACAGTTGCTCCCGAACACCCGAGGAAGGAGGCACCCGCAAGAAGAGCCCGCACGCACGAAGAGAAGGAAGAAGAGGAGAGTCCGCCCATCCGAACAGCCCCACCGTTCGGACGCACCAAGGAGGGGAGGTCCACCGCACGATCGAGGAAAGAAGAGGAAGCTTATTCTTGTTGCTTCTGCCCCATTACGCCTCCGCGCGTAATTCGGTAGAAACACTTATGAAGAAATCGCTAACACATGTGGCAAAGATAAATGCAAGGAGTATACTTGTGGCTAGGGAGTTTAACTTATGTTCTTGTACAACTTCCCAATAACTGCCAAGTTTTCTTCATTTGTAAACCTTTTACCAAAATCACAGAAGATACTGGCAAAGCGAGCAAGCGGTCCTATGCGGCGAACGTTTTCCCAAAACATGGAATGCCATACCAGGTATGATTCAGTGACTGCTTGAGATAGCACGAGTGGCTTTGACATGTCAGGGAGTATTACTGTCGGGAAGCCAAAGTGTTCATCCTGAATGTCAAGTGCTGAAGGATGACCTGACCATCGCCAAAGAGTATATTTGTTCAAGGAACAAGCGAGGGGCATAGGGGCAAAGTGCTTAACCCAGGAGGTGTAGGAGGAAGGTCGATTGAAGGAGGCTTGAGTTGGTGTTCCAACTTAGTGATTGCGTAGCCAGGAGTTTTCGAAGGCGACAACTCCAAAAAGGGCATAGAGATCAAGGATGGTAATGCTCATATCACCGCAGGGAAAACAGAAGCGGTTGGCGGTGCAGTCCCAAAAGCACATGGCTGTGACGAACGACGCTCTGTTGCCACCAGCAGGGAGTGAAAAGCACAAATCGATGAGTTGGATAATGCCAGTTGTTTCCCATCGATCAGCATCTTGTTCGCGACGATGCCAGTACCAAGCGAGGTCTTCTGCGTTTGGGTGTGGCCATTTTCCAATCAAACCCTTTGTTTGTCCATTCTTTCGGCTCTGCCTGTGGATGTTCCTGGAATATCAAGGCTGAGTTGCAGAGAGGTTGGCGAAGAAGAGGAAAGAGTTCTGGATTGAAGGGAGTTTCCAGGAAAGGACCAAGTAGGCCTGTGCCTTTACTGGGGTCGACATTCAAAGAGATGATTGCCTCTGGGTTTTGTCGATTGGCGACGGCTTTGAGTTGATTGGAAAATTTCTCGACGTTTCGGTCTGAGTATTGGATGGCGGCGAGAATGAAACGTTTAGCTTTCGGGAGGAGGCTGAAAAGGGTAGAGTCAAGGCAAGTGAAGAAGTCTCGTTGGGGAATGAAATTTTGTGACATGGACTTATACTTTTATAATGTCATCATTCAAGTGACGCAACCTTTTAGGAGAGTTATGTAACGTGGCGCTTGCATGTGATGTTACCGTTTGGATTAACAAGCGCGTCATTTGGATAATATTCAAGTCTCTTCGCTTGCATGGGTAATTTAAGCTCAATACTTGAGGGGCAATGTTTGTGCCTGAAATAAATATTTCATTTTGGGCTTGAAATGCCGAAATCTTGGCGAGCGGCCCAGTTGGAAATGAAGCTTGGCAAGCGGTCAACAGGATTAACAGAGTCCGTTTCCGTATCGGTTTAAGACTGTGAATTAAGATAGCTGATTTATGCGGCTTAATGCTTATCAAACCTTTCTTGCTTTGGTTAGGTTTCCTTCATTGGAAGGAATTGTGATAACATTAGAGTTCTATATAAAGAACAGACCCGTGTGCTGGAAGAATTATATTGAGATTCAGAGAGCAGAAGAAGTTCAGAAGGATCGAAAGACGACTATTGAGCATTATATAAGGAGAGTGAGATCAATAGAGAAAGGGTCCCCGATCAAATACAAAACATTTGCTATACGCAAGTACACCTAGACATCTCGTCAAGAGATTCTATCCCTGCAACCAGACGATCAAAGTGCTTGTCACCAATCGAGTGAGAGTATCGCGATCAAAAGAAGCAACACAACTGGAAGATTGAAGGGCTTGTCACATATCGAGTGAGAGTTCGGATATCCAAGGAAGCAGTGTTGTCAACACATCGTAAAAGAAGTTGCTCTGCTTTGCACTCGTAAAGGGTAGTGTGAGGTATCGATTTCTGGGGCTCTGCTAGAGACACAAAAACCCATGTCTTAGGTTACTAGGCGAGAAGAACCCATTCAGGCAAGGTTTGTGCTCTCCTTGTCTTAATCGCTTATCAAGAATTCAGGCAGCTTTATATTCTATATTCCGTTGAGAAACGGTGGCACGCCAGCACATATAAGATAAACCGACATCTGCAGTCAAACTATCCGAAGTCATTAAAAAAGACTGTTTCCGAAAGGATCTCTCATTAAGAGATATTTTGAGCGCAAACACCTTGTCTATAATTTTTGATCGGCTTTCATTTTCTTCAATTTTGTGCCCCCCTCACTACAAATCCTAGTTCTGCCCCGATGGTTTGCCTTTCCTTTTTTTTCTCTCTTTTAAGGTGACATCATATGCAAGAACTAATGACGAGATAAATATTTTTAGACTTGTAAATTACTTTGTGAGGGAGGAAGAAGGTGAGGAAGTGGATAAGAGAATGCAAATAGGACAACTATTTTGGGTAAGCCTCTCTGCACCAAATGTTTTGGAGAATGTAGGAATAGATTGTTTATAGGGGTCGGTTAATTAAACCGAGTCATCTGGTTTTAGATGAGTGAGGGAAGAATTTGGTGCTTTGAATGCATATTTGATTACATGTATATACATTCAGTGAAGATACTGATTATTCATCCTAGGCTGGTATGACATTGCAAATATCCAATTCTTCATATGGGACTCGGGTTTTGATTGCAACACATAGGTAATACACTGAGATTCTGTGATTTTAGATTGTAAAGATTGACACTGAGATTCTTAGAAAAATACATCACAGATGCCATGATTTCTTTCACTATCTATGAGCTAACACATCTCACTTCAGCTTGGCAATATCTATCTGCTGAACTGCGACATTGGGCATTGAGCCAACGAATCAAAAGCTTTTCATTCTTCTGAGCAGATGTTTGATCGGGCTCGTAAACATCTTTCACCCACACCTTCGGAAACCATTTTGAAGGCAGCTCTGGAACCTCAGATGGCCTCGAAGATTGTGAAGCCTATGGGGTGTTGTTAGCCTACTGAGTATTTCAGGCTTGACAATCATCTTCACAAGCCTGAAATACTCAGTAGGCTAACAACACCCCATAGGCTTCACAATCTTCGAGGCCATCTGAGTTTCCAGAGCTGCCTCCAAAATGGTTTCCGAAGGTATGGATGAAAGATGTTTACGAGCACAATCAAACATCTGCTCAGAAGAATGAAAAGCTTTTGATTCGTTGGCTCAATGCCCAATGTCGCAGTTCAGCAGATAGATATTGCCAAGCTGAAGTGAGATGTGTTAGCTCATAGATAGTGAAAGAAATCATGGCATCTGTGATGTATTTTTCTAAGAATCTCAGTGTCAATCTTTACAATCTAAAATCACAGAATCTCAGTGTATTACCTATGTGTTGCAATCAAAACCCGAGTCCCATATGAAGAATTGGATATTTGCAATGTCATACCAGCCTAGTATGAATAATCAGTATCTTCACTGAATGTATATACATGTAATCAAATATGCATTCAAAGCACCAAATTCTTCCCTCACTCATCTAAAACCAGATGACTCGGTTTAATTAACCGACCCCTATAAACAATCTATTCCTACATTCTCCAAAACATTTGGTGCAGAGAGGCTTACCCAAAATAGTTGTCCTATTTGCATTCCCTTATCCACTTCCTCACCTTCTTCCTCCCTCACAAAGTAATTTACAAGTCTAAAAATATTTATCTCGTCATTAGTTCTTGCATATGATGTCACCTTAAAAGAGAGAAACAAAAGAAAAGGCAAACCATCGGGGCAGAACTAGGATTTGTAGTGAGGGGGGCACAAAATTGAAGAAAATGAAAGCCGATCAAAAATTATAGACAAGGTGTTTGCGCTCAAAATATCTCTTAATGAGAGATCCTTTCGGAAACAGTCTTTTTTAATGACTTCGGATAGTTTGACTGCAAATGTCGGTTTATCTTATATGTGCTTCGTGTGCTGGCGTGCCACCGTTTCTCAACGGAATATAGAATGTAAAGCTACCTGACTTCTTGATAAGCGATTAAGACAAGGAGAGCACAAACCTTGCCTGAATGGGTTCTTCTCACCTAGTAACCTAAAACATGGGTTTTTGTGTCTCTAGCAGAGCCCCAGAAATCGATACCTCACACTACCCTTTACGAGTGCAAAGCAGAGCAACTTCTTTTACGATGTGTTGACAACACTGCTTCCTTGGATATCCGAACTCTCACTCGATATGTGACAAGCCCTTCAATCTTCCAGTTGTGTTGTTTCTTTTGATCGCGATACTCTCACTCGATTGGTGACAAGCACTTTGATCGTCTTGTTGCAGGGATAGAATCTCTTGACGAGATGTCTAGGTGTACTTGCGTATAACAAATGTTTTGTATTTGATCGAGGACCCTTTCTGTATTGCTCTCACTCTCCTTATATAATGCTCAATAGTCGTCTTTCGATCCTTCTGAACTTCTTCTGCTCTCTGAATCTCAATATAATTCTTCCAGCACACGGGTCTGTTCTTTATATAGAACTCTAATGTTATCACAATTCCTTCCAATGAAGGAAACCTAACCAAAGCAAGAAAGGTTTGATAAGCATTAAGCCGCATAGAACAGCTATCTTAATTTTGGGTTAAAAACATACCAGATCAAGAAGCGTTTCTAGAAAACCTGCATTCAAAAATACAAAATAATTAGAAACAATATAATCTGAAAATACAGATCTGTGCGAAAAACCTCTTAACATACAGTTGCATAAAATGAGAATAGTGAAGAGAAGTTGCGAATAGTGAACCAGAAAAATACCAGAAGTTGCGAATAGTGAAGAGATTTTTCAAATTGGAAACTAGAAAACATACTGAAGACTTGGAATAGTGAAGAGATTTTTCAAATTGGAAACTAGAAAACATACTGAAGACTTGGTACATCATTTTTATAGTAAATGCGGGTAGGGTTTTTATCGGTTTGGGCCTAAATGGTTAAGAATTTATAGAGTCGGGTTTTATAAAGGTAAAGATAAAATTAATGCTGTGAAAGCCAGCAGTTATTAAAAAACTTGGTTGGGCTTTTGTTTTGGGCTGAATATAAAAAATCTTGTTTGGACTTAGTTTTGGGCTGGATCTACAAAATCCAGTTTGAACTTTCGTTTTGAAAACGTATTATCTAAAAAAAATGAAATACCTACTTACCATCGAAATACGGCGACACTCCGGCTATTTCCGTTTGGAAAGAAGCCCGAATTTATTTGCGGACTAATGAAGCATCGACATAAAACGGGACCATCAAAACCCATCGGCGTCTGAACGGTGGATCCTGGGCACAGATCTCGGGCAGGGCTAGCCATCAAAGGAAAAAGGGCTCAAAGACTGATGCTTTCTGGGTTGAAGAAGCAATAAGGTTCTCTCTACGAAGCTGAATCGATATGGTTATTCTCAAGAGCTCAAATTGAAGCTTTGTGAGGCGTTGCTCTTTCAGAAAGAGATGAGGAGAGAGAATTTGTGGGTTCGGCTCTCTCAAGGGAGAGAGATAGAGAGCGGAACAGAGAAAAGGAACTGAATGCAGTTTGCCAGTTTATGTTCGAATGCGTCCAAGGTAAAAGTAGATATATATATATGGACAACTCTAGGGCTAAGACATGAATGACTAAAATATCCCTCTGAATGTGTTATTCGAAACCGCCTGATGTTCGACACGTGCAGTATTGGCAAAAGGGTCCCTCGCTCTCGCAAATCAGCTCTACCCACCTTTGTAGTCCATGGGATGAATTGGTGCACCTGCAGTATTGGATTCATCCTTTCTTAATGTCATTATCAAACCACGTGGCTGGGCTATAATTCAGTAGGTTGATAATAGAGTAGAGATATATGGGTCCTCTCACTAATCAATCAGCTCTAAACACCTGGGCATTCTATGGATTACTAGGTGTGCGCCGGCAGTATTGGATCTACCCCTCTTAATATGTTCATTGGATTTACGCGTGCCTGGGTAGTTTGGTGCACCAGCAATATTTGAACGGTCACGGATATTCACGCTCCATTTTATATTTTTTACACCCAATTTTTTTATTTTCCTCTCTAAATATCCAATTTCAAAAAACTCAAGACAAAACCGAACGTTGTCCTCTTAATTGTATGATCGGTTGAACTAAGTGAATCCCCGAGGATGTGGTTGAGCCTTAAGGTGAAACGAAAAGTTGTTTGAGAATGATGTTATTAGGAAGGAAAGAGGAAGATATTATGATATGATACAGCTGCATATATATATATATATGTTACACACATTGGAGTGCAGAGTACTTAAAATCCAGAAATCACATATATATTAGAGACATTACATTCACCACGAATAACGTTATTAAAAAGCAGAAATTAGCCAATTATCTAGTGTTCTTAAAATGCAGAAATCACTTATATATTACACACATTACATTTGTCATAAAGCAGTCGTCTCTCCCCTGAAGCCGAAACTCGACGGGATGAGTCATCTTAGAAGGGAGCAGGATGTTGACGTCAGCAATGTGAGGACCACCGGAGCTCAAATGCGACGCCGCTTGGTCAGTTATGGTCAAGAGGACTAGACCGAGCCATAGAACCAAGGTCATAGTCGACATTTTCAAACAAGCTTCTACTACTTACTTACTGTGTACTTACTAGAGCTCCGGAGCATAGCAGCGAGATTAGGTTAAGGTTTTGGCAAGCTCGATTTAGAGAAAGAGAGAGAGAGGGCTGGTTCTAGGCTCGTCGAATTCGAATCGAATTTCGACGGAGATGAGAATGGGTTTATTGGGATTGATTATTCGTAGGATAAGTCGGTGGTTGTGACTCAGGAGGATGTGGATAAGACAACTGCTTTAAGAGGGTAATTTTGGAATTAAATAAGGGAAGATAAGGAACAAATGATGCCACAGTCTAGTAGCATCATCTGTACAATCTCTAACTGCAATAACATTGACAATTGTTTGCACTCAAAATATATCTTGATGAGAGATCCTTTCGGAAACAGTCTCTTTTAATGACTTCAGATAGTTTGACCGCAGATGTCGGTTTATCTTGTATGTGCTTCGTGTGCTGCCGTGCCACCATTTCTCAACGGAATATAAAATGTAAAGCTACCTGACTTCATGATAAGCGATTAAGACAAGGAGAGCACCAACCTTGCCTGAATGAGTCTTTCTCGCCTAGTAACCTAGGACTTGGGTTTTTGTGTCTCTAGCAGAGCCCCAGAAATCGATACCTCATACTACCCTTTACGAGTGCAAAGCAGAGCAACTTCTTTGATAATGTGTTGAGAACACTGCTTCCTTGGATATCCGAACTCTCACTCGATATGTGACAAGCCCTTCAATCTTCCAGTTGTGTTGCTTCCTTTGATCGCGACACTCTCACTCGATTGGTGACAAGCACTTTGATCGTCTGGTTGCAGGGATAGAATCTCTTGACGAGATGTCTAGGTGTACTTGCGTATAGCAAATGCTTTGTATTTGATCGGGGACCCTTTCTCTATTGCTCTCACTCTCCTTATATAATGCTCAATAGTCGTCTTTCGATCCTTCTGAACTTCTTCTGCTCTCTGAATCTCAATATAATTCTTCCAGCACACGGGTCTGTTCTTTATATAGAACTCTAATGTTATCACAATTCCTTCCAATGAAGGAAACCTAACCAAAGCAAGAAAGTTTTGACAAGCATTAAGCCACATAGATCAGCTATCTTAATTCACAATCCTAAACCGATACGAAAACGGACTTTGTTAATCCTGTTGACCGCTTGCCGAGCTTCATTCCCAACCGGGCCGCTCGCCAAGACGTCCACCTGTCAAGCCCAAAATGAAATATTTATTTCAGACCCAAACATTGCCCCTCAAGTCTTGAGCTTAAATTACCCATGCAAGCGAAAAGACTTGAATATTATCTAAATGACGCGCTTGCTAATCCAAACGGTAACATCACACGCAAGCGCCACGTTACACAACTCTCCTAAAAGGTTGCGTCACTTGAATGATGTCATTATAAAAGTATAAGTCCATGTCACAAAATTTCATTCCCCAACGAGACTTCTTCACTTGCCTTGACTCTACCCTTTTCAGCCTCCTCCCGAAAGCTAAACGTTTCATTCTCGCCGCCATCCAAATACTCTGGTCATGCCTCCACGCAAAGATATTTCCATCCAATACTCAGAACGAAACGTCGAGAAATTTTCCAATCAACTCAAAGCCGTTGCCAATCGACAAAACCCAGAGGCAATCATCTCTTTGAATGTTGACCCCAGTAAAGGCACTGGCCTACTTGGTCATTTCCTGGAAACTCCCTTCAATACAGAACTCTTTCCACTTCTTCGCCAACCTCTCTGCAACTCAGCCTTGATATTCTAGGAACATCCACAGGCAGAGCCCAAAGAATGGACAAACAAAGACACCTTTTGTTTGATTGGAAAATGACCGCACCCAAACGCAGAAGACCTCGCTTGGTATCGGCATCATCGCGAACAAGATGTTGATCGATGGGAAACGACTGGCATTATCCAACTCATCGATTTATGCTTTTCACTCCCTGCTGGTGGCAACAGAGCACCGTTCGCCACAGCCATGTGCTTTTGGGACTGCACCGCCTACTGCTTCTGTTTTCCCTGCGGTGATATGAGCATTACCATCCTTGATCTCTATGCCCTTTTTGGAGTTGTCGCCTTCGAAAACTTCTGGCTACGCAATCACTAAGTTGGAACACCAACTCAAGCCTCCATCAATCGACCTTCCTCCTACACCTCCTGGGTTAAGCACTTTGCAAAAGAGGAGAAAGACACCGATCAAGGAGGCATAGCCTTTTTAGAATACTGGCTATCGAAGTACATCTTATGTCCTTTTTCCGCCAAGGTCAACAAATGTTGGACCAACCTCGCTGAACGCATCTTTAACCGCGAACAGCTGGGCTTAGTTGAATCCGTCCTCGCCTACATCTACTACGGCTTGAGGCGAGTCGTTCTTTCAAAGCTCGACCTTAATCAACCAGGACCACTCTGGATGGTAGAGTTCTGGTTGTAGATGTACTTTCCTTACTTGCGTCCTTCAGCAGTTCCTCCCTTTGAAGAACACAAGCTTCTGGGCCAGACCTTAGTGTTTGCACCGTCTAGGACTAGAGCATGGTCCTACTTAGCCTGCTTCAACCACCTCTTCTTGCATAGAGACTTTCCAATCACAACGGTTGAAGTAATTTTGAATCGCCATCATCCCAGCAGCCTTGCGAGCGGGTTTATGCCCTCGCCAGAGCAAAATGACCTTGCGAGGAACCTTTTCCTTCAAAGTCACACTTGCAAGGACCTGCCAGTCCCTGATTCATCAAGCCCCGGGTATGAAATCTATGCTCCAAATCATTTTTAAAGACAGCTCGGGCTCACGCAGGATGCCCATATGCCCTTCGCTTGTTCCTTGAACAAATATACTCTTTGGAGAGGGTTAGGTCATCTTTCAGCACCTGACATTCAGGATGAACACTTTGGCTTCCTGACAGTAATACTCCATGACATGTCAAAGCCACTCGTGCTCTCTCAAGAGGTCACCGAATCATACCTGGTATGGCATTCCCAGTTTTGGGAAAACATTCGCCGCATAGGACCGCTTGCTCGCTTTGTCAGTATCTTCTGTGATTTTGGCAAAAGGTTTACAAATGAAGAAGACTTGTCTGTTATTGGGAAGCTGTACAAGAACATAAGTAAAACTCCCTGGCCACATGTATACTCGTTGCATTTATCTTTGCCACATGTGTTAACAATTTCTTCATAAGGTGTCTGACCAAATTCTTCTTTCTTATAATCAACAGCACGTCCAAGAGACAGATGTGACTGTTGCCTTGCAAGTTCTTAAGAAGAAAATGTCCAATCCTTCTGGACAACCAGTAAGTATCGAAGATTCTTTACCCAGAACAATTGTATCTTTAATTCTCTCACTGATCGCAAACTGACCAAACGAATCTTTATCAGTCTCATAAGCGTGGGAGGACTACCCCCAAGCTTTCTTTAGTTTTGGAAGTGCCCCAAAGTGGAATCTGGACAGCTACGGAGATCAGAAGCAGGGATGGACAGGCTAGACTTTAAGCCCATGTTTTCCACACCTCCTTCGACCAACGAAGCGAGAAAGCTTCCGGGGCAAGTGCTTGCTCAGAATTGGTTT
Source organism: Geum urbanum (assembly GCA_946800695.1). NCBI lineage: Eukaryota > Viridiplantae > Streptophyta > Magnoliopsida > Rosales > Rosaceae > Geum > Geum urbanum. Next base: position 52,917,029 of record OX327008.1, on the reverse strand, counting down.
TCACCATTGCTCATTGATTATGTGCAAATCTGGACGCCTTGCCCACGGTCTCCGAGTTTGACGACCTCATCATCCAAGGTTCCTCGGAGTGGCAGAAACTCTGCAAGGACGAATCCCTCGCCAGCTCTTACCAAGATCAACATTTTGATCTTGAAGTTATTTTGAAGGCAAACATCTGACCCTCGAAGATTTCTTCTGATGAATCCTTCATCGGATACTTTAACCCAGAAAAGTTTGCAAACCTGAGTGACTGTAGCGACCCAAACCGGAAATTGTATATTAATGGGCTTGATTTGCAAGTTTCACAATTAGTCGCGATTTTGTCGTAATTGGTCGATATGGCGGGTTTGTTCACGACGAGATTTTTGGTTTGGAATTCGATATGTGTTCTTTCACGAGAGTTGTGGAGGATTTGATTTTGAGCTCCTGAGGATTCTCGATCGGCGTGAGCAGGAGTTGAGGAACCGTGTTATACCGCTGGTGAAAGTCTTGTGGCAGAATCACTCGGTTGAGGAGGCCACCTGGGAGACTGAGCAGCGTATGCGGGAGCAGTATCCTCATTTGTTCACCTGACAGGTATGTAAATTTCGAGGTCGAAATTTTTTTTAAGGGGGGTAGATTTGTGACGACCCGAACCAGAATCATTACAGTAATCAGCGGAAACCACGAGTTAGCGCGTAATCGCGGTTTATCGATAATTGTGTGGTTTGCCGGTTTTGATCACGACTATGTTATTGGCCGAGAATTTGAGTTGAGTCTCTTCTCGAGAGTTGTTGATCACGTGATTTCGAGTTCGTGGGTGGTTCCGGAACATTTTTCCGATGACCGTGGAATAAAATATGATTATTTGATGTTTCGGGTTATCGACGAGTTTATCCGTTCATTTCGTGCTTATCCGATTCGCGATGGTTATCCGTTTCGGATCGTCGATCGTCCCGAGGCCCGAGTATAAATATCGAAAAATTTCGAAAACACTGTTTGGACGTTGGCCAAGCGTTGACTTTCCATTTCGAGCGTTGACGCGTTGACCGAGGAGGGAAACTTTCCCGTTTGGTTTCTCGCCGGCGACTTTCCGTTTCCGGCCACCTCCGGCCGAGATTTTGGTATGAATAGCTTCCTCTCATGATTTCCTATTGATTTGCAATTGGTTTAGGTTGATTTGATGAGGTATTGAATGAGAACGAATCGGGTTTGTTTCCCGGATTTCGCCGACGATTGGGGGTGGTCCTCCAGCGAGCCACGGTGGCGGGGGTGAGGGGGTTTCGACTCCCCTTGCTGCCGTGGTGCTTCCTGGGTAGTTTGATTTGGACGGGGAGGTGTTTTCCGGCGAACCCGAGGTGGTTGCCGGAGGAGAATTTCCGTTCGGTTCGAGCTTGATTTTGAGGGGTTCCGGTGAGTTTTGGACTTTGTGGTAGTTGTGAAAAATGTTGGGCTCGAGGGGGAGAGCATATCTGGAAATTTTGGCCGGGTTCCGGCGACCCGTTGACTTTTTGAAATTTAGTGATTTTAATGTCGTTTTTCTCGTAATCGCGCATCGATCATCGCCTTGAGGTTTTCGACTTGATTTGGGTATCGGATTTTCAGTCGAGGGTTTGATGTGGGATTTCGGGTGTTTCGGCGATTACGGTGTACCACGTTATGTGTTTCCGGGAACGGTTGGTTTCCGAGGTGTGGTACAGGGTTATGGATTGTGATTTTGACCAGATATATTTTATGATTATTCAGGTGATCGAGATCGTGCTTTGGGCGAGGGATCTTCCGCCGGATCTCGTGATTAGCGCGAGTGCGCGCTTTGCTAGTTTATGAGTGGACATTTCTTTTCACAGATTGATTGCGAGTCTTTTATATATGTTTTACGAGCATCAGCATGCAGTTATGATCAGGAGTTATATGAGCATGTGTTTTACGATTATGTACTTATATTATGCTTCATGCATTTGCATCGAACTATTTATGATTTGGTTTACACAGAGTACAGTCTCAGTTCATGTTGTTGTATCGATACACTTGCATCCCGGCTGATCCCCGAGGGTGCCTACCAGGGGGGAACTGTACCTTGTGCTGATGTATTTCCGGGTGGGTACAGATTTCTGTTTCTTGTGCCGATGTATTTCCGGGTGGAAACAGATACCCTGACCTGAGGCCTTTCTGGCTAGAATCATGTGTGGGTCTGGGATCCCGTGATTCAGACTGTACTAGCACGGATGTGTCCATGAGTGACCCCGTGAGATTTTCCATGCATGCTCTGTACGCGAGTTGGAGTTAGTGTCTCCTCACGTACCATTTGTTTTTAAGCATTTAGACTCGCATATGTTTTTATAACATATATTATTCGTAGAAAGACATTTATTTTCGTCCACTCACTCTAACAGTTTATATGTCTTTCCCCTGGGCTTTTCGGTTTCTGTGCCCAGTTTGCAGTTCAGTTCTGGTATTGTACGTCGCAGTTGGAGGCCTAGTTACTCGAGCTACCTGTGCTTTCCAGTAGGTTTCTTGTTTCACCTACTGATGTATATTTTGTATATATGCATACTGGAGGTCGCTCTGATACGTGTTTTATACAGATTTTCCCGGTTTTACTATATATTACAGTTATGTTTACTGTATATTGTTATTGAGTTGTTGTTGAGAAATCCGGATGGGATTGGTGCCCACAGTTTGGCTTTTGTGGCATAGGTTGAAGTGTATTTTCCGGGTGCAGGTTAAGGGCAATTCCGCGTAGTAGCGTTACTCTGCCGAAATTTTAATGGTTTTTGTTGATTCGTGTTTTCAGAAGGGGTTCGATTCTGGTTTAGGAAACTAAATCGGGGTTGGGTCCTTTCAACGGGATCCTCCGTCAACGTCATATTTCGGCCCGCATACGAAGCTCTCGAGCGACTTCCATCCAAACTCAAGAGGGACCATCACACATTAGTCAGCTTCTCCAGCGATCAAATCCAACCGTTAGGAAGTGACTACCTAAGAATCACCTTAGGATATGAGGGCTACAGCGCAGAAACCCACATCGAGTTCCTAGTAGTGGATGCTCCATCATTCTACAACGCCATTATCGGATGTAGTACGCTACACAGGATCAACGCCATCGTATCTCAGAAGATGTTGACGATGAAATTCCCTACGCCCAGCGGTATATGCATCGTCAGGGGGACGACGCCCGCGTTACCAGGATCGAAAGGAAACACCGACTATCCAGCATGGGAGGTGTGTCTACTTGCAAACAACCCGTCAGCGGAAACCCTAGATGTCCCAAGAGAGGGATCACTCACGGCTCGGCCCGTTGGCGAGGAGTCAACAAAACTCATCCCGATATCGGACGAGCACCCTGAACAGACAGTCATAATAGCAACCAATCTGGATCCAACAATCGAAACCGCCCTCGTCAACATCCTCAGGGAATGCGGCGATGTATTTGCATGGTCTTACGCCGACATGCCAGAAATATTGACGGACATCGTTTCGCCCAAATTAGGAATCTCGCCCGACGTCATACCCAAGAAACAAAAACGAAGGGATTACAATGAAGAACAGTACGCCGCCATGCAGGAAGAAGTGACCAAGCTCATCGATATCGGATTCATCAAGAAAGTCCATTACCCGGCATGGGTCTCGAACGTTGTCATGGTCAAGAAAAGCAACAATAAATAGAGGATGTGTGTCGATTACACCGACGTCAACAAAGCCTGCCCGAAGGACTCATTCCCATTACCAAGAATTGACCAGCTCGCCGATGCCACCAGTGGCCACGAACTCCTATCAATAATAGATTGTTACTTCGGATACAATCAAATCAAAATTAACCCAGCAGACGCCGAGGCAACATGTTTTATCACAAACCAGGGACTATATTGTTACAACGTCATGCCATTTGGAATGAAAAATGTGGAATCCACATACCAACGATTCATGACGGAGCTACTGGCCCCATTGGATAACGATACGGTGGCAGTTTACGTAGATGACCTAATAGTCAAGAGCCGATACCGAGAGAACCACGTTAAAAACCTACAAGCAGTTTTAGATACCCTCATTAGAAGCGAGATGAGGCTCAACCCGGCGAAATGTATCTTCAGATTATCATCATCCAAGTTCTTAGGATACATGGTGAATCAGAGGGGAATAGAGGCCAAACCGGAGAAGGTCCAAGCCATCCTCAACATAACACAACCAATAACGAGAAAGGAACTTCAAGATCTGACGTGTAAACTAGCATCACTAGCTCGATTCATCTCGCGCTATACCGACAAATGCAATCCGTTCTTCAAAGCAATAAGAGTCACGAAGAAAAAAACGGTGGAATGGACTGACGAGTGCGAAGCAGCGTTTGCTGGCATAAAACAGTATCTCGCTCACATCCCATTCCTATCAGCTCCTATACCAGGTGAAATTTTATACATTTACCTAGTTATTTCAGTAACCGCCATTAGCTATACCCTCGTTGGGCGAGAGGCGGACACGGAAATGCCAGTGTTTTTTGCAGGCAAGGGACTGGACAAAGCAGAGACAAGGTACCCAGTGTTAGAACAATTGGCCTTAGCACTTATAGTATCGGTGAGACGCTTAAGACCATACTTCCAGTCACATACCATCCATGTTCTAACAGACCAACCACTCCGACAAGTACATGCAAGCCCAGACTACTCAGGTAGACTAATCAAATGGGCGATAAAACTCAACGAGTTCGACATCAAGTATCAGCCAAGAGGGGCGGTAAAGGGTCAAGAAATAGCAGACTTCATAGCATAAATTACACCGATATCATAGGGCCAATCATAACCAACAGCCCACGTGTTACCCTCCACGGCACCCATACCACCACTGGCACTGGTACAGCTATCCCACTGGAACCTATATGTAGACGGATTGCGAACGGCAGTCGCAGCAGGAACGAGAGCAATCTTAACCGGCCCTGGTAGAACCTACGCCGAGTACGCCCTACGATTCACGTTTCCATCATCCAACAACAAGGCCAAATACGAAGCTCTTATCGCCGGATTGCAACTCGCCATCGACACGGGGGCCAAAGATGTTAACATATTCAGCGACTCCCAATTAATGGTAAATCACGTAACCGGGGACTTCGAGGCAAGAGGAGCACAGATGCCAGCATACCTGGGGTACGTAAAAGCACTTTTAAGCAAATTCTCTTTTTACAACATAACTCACATCCCCATGGAGCAAAACAAGAGGGCTGATGCCCTAGCAAGACTAGCAACGACACCAGTGATCACAACAAGAGGGCACACAATAGTGGAAACGCTAGAAAAGCCAAGCATCTCCAAAAAATTTCCAAGAAGTATTCATGGTCACGCTAGCAACACCGCCGGCACAAGAGGAAGATTGGAGAAGGGTCATGGTCAATTATCTGGTGGAAGGAACGATACCGGCTGATCACGTAGATGCAAGGAAACTCGCTCAATGCGCGACATTCTACAACATGCACAACGGCCAATTATACATGAGAAAAAGGGGTTCCCTATGCTCAAATGTGTCACGAAATCGGAAGGACGCAAGATACTAGAAGACATTCACGGCTGCAAGTATGGCAACCTTAGCGGACCAAATAGCATAATACACAAACTCCTTCACTACGGTTTCTACTATAAAGGAATGAGGAAAGACGCGAGAGATATAGTAAACCAGTGCCAGATGTGCGCCCAGTACACTACTAAGATACACGCCCCGGCAGCGCCAATGTCCTTCATCGTCAGCCCGATACCGTTCACGCAGTGGGGACTAGACCTCATCAGACCACTAAAAGTGTCATCCTGCCAATTCAAATACATCATCGTCTGCATTAACTACCACACGAAATACATCGAAGCTAGACCGCTCGTGCTCATCACAACAAAGAAAGTAATCAACTTCCTCTGGAAGGACATATATTGCCGATACGGGGCCCCACTTATGATAGTCACCGACAACGGGAAACAATTCAACAACGACGAAATGAAGAAAATCACAGGCAGCCTGGGGACTCAGTTGGTATTCGCATCGGTATACTACCCTCAGACAAACAGACAAGTAGAAGCGGAAAACAAGAAAATAAAGGCCGGGCTTAAAAAAATAATGGAAGATTACAGCCACAAGTGGGCAGAATGCCTATATGAGGTACTATGGTCAATACGAATGACATCGACAGAAGCAACAGGCGCCTCACCATTCTCACTAGTCTACGGAGCAGAAGCGGTCCTACCATTTGAAATCACGCACCGAAGCCTGAGACTCGAAGGATACGACAAAGACACAAACGAGGATGGGCTGGATATGGCCAACATATTTCGGGAGGAGAGGCAGGATGAAACCAACATCGCACTCATGGAAAACAAACAACTAGTCGCGCGACACTACAATATAAGAGTTAAGGCACGAAAGCTCTATGTCGGCGACCTGTTATGGAGAGAAGTTATCCCCAAGCCAAAGGGACTAGCGTCGATAGAGAAAAAAGTTCAACATCACGAAAATGGCGAGTTAGGGGAGTTGACGATGATGCACTAGGCGTTAAGGAATGAAAGCCGTTAGGAGTCATACCTTCAAGAACGTTACCCCGTTGACGGTCCGCCTCATCTGCCTCATCCTGCTTAACCTTAGCCAAGGCCTTCTGACTGGCCTCGCGCCTCAGCGTACACTCCTCATTAATACGCTGCAGATCGGCATGGTACTTTTTTTTGACCCACCCATTGTCAAAAAATCGAGCCTGGGTCTGCTGGAGACCGTCGGTAAAAGCCTTGCGCAGTAATGCATCAAACGCCAAGCTGGCTTTGAAATCCTCCACGGCATCGACCATCTCCCGCTCACGTCGCTCCTCCAGCTCTTTAACCTGGCCGCGGAGGGAGGTCACCTATCCTTTAGCAACAGATAGCTTCGCCTGGAGCACCTCCACCCGCTGCCGCTCTTCCTTCACCTCCAGCTCTAATTGCTTATCGCGCTTGAAAGAGTCGTCCAAGCACTCATCGACCAGCTTCTTCTCGCCCTCCAGGACCTCATACTTCTGCTGCAAGGATTGCCATTCCTCGCTCGCTATCACCTGCTCTTAGTTCTTCTTGAGCAACTCCTCGCTCACGCGAGCTAGCTCCTCGGAGGAGGCAACCATAGTATGTCGCTGATGACACATCAATTTAAGCACATCAATTTAAGCTCAGCAATGAGATCGTCGATATCGCCATACGAACTCTTCATCTTTCTATCTCGCTTTTGGTTCTTATAGCCAACTACAAGTACAAAAGAAAGGAGGGTCAGCGTTGTAGGAACACAACACAACAACGAAATAAAACCAAGCATGCAACAACACGAAAGAAAGACAAGAAAAGAAAAATAAGAAAGGCGGCATACTAGGCTTCTTCGCGAGACTGGTCATCTCCATAATATGGTAGTCAGCAAGAAGGTACACACTCTTAAATTTTTCACTAAAACCCTTGTCAATCCTATGACATCGCCTCTTTTCAGCAGCAAACAAGGCATACTGATGGGTAACTACAAAATATGGGACGAGTAAGAAAAGAAAGAAGTCCATAGCGCCATGAAAAACAAAAAAAGAGCGAAGAACACTGGGATAAATAGTCACCTCGGGCTTGAAATCGGCTGGGAACACGGCTATTTAAAAATGTGGACCACCCGCTGGCCAAAAAATGCTCACCCCTCCAATCCGGGCAAGAGCTTGCAAAGTCTAAAAAATCAAGAGAGCTTCTACGCCGTTGTAGAAGCGATAGCATCCCGCCACACCCTTTCTTGGTTGAATACGCAACGTCAAAATAAAATAGCACTTCGTTGCGAGTAGGATAATCCAAACCGGCGAGTTTCCAGAGCGTGAACATCGCATTTAAAACCCGGAGCATCAACGGTGAGACCTGACCCACCGCGCAATTGAGGTCCCCAAAAATGTACTCATGGAAGGGATGCAGTGGGAGACACACCCCATAACGCATCTGGGCTCGATCCAAGGCAATAAAACCCTTGGGCAGCCTCGAGAATGTTTCATTTTTCCCCAAGGCCCTAATCAAAATGCCCTCGCCCACCTGAAACTCGGACCTCACTTTCTCCAGCTCAGTTTTTGAAAGAGACTTGGAAGGTTCGTCAACCTCTTTACCATCGCTCAAAGTCCACAACAGCGGCCCGTCCAAACCTAGCCTACCTGAACCGGTACCGGCAGCATTACCACCACCAGAAGCCGATATCACCTCCTCAGCAACGTCAACAGCGGGTTGGGAAGAGAAAGCCATGTCACCTGTGAAACAGTCATGTATAAGGTCAAGCCTAAAGGTTCACCGATATCGGATCCCCAATCTGCAAGCGGCTTCCCAAGCAACATACCCGGCCTCCCCAACACCGATAACACAGTAACACGGTAAACATAATGATAATTAAACAGTACTACGCACGCCTAGACACGCATCGACACGACAATTATCTGGACCCGGGGACTGGTTCCGGACCCAACAACAAAAAGAAAAACACCCAAAAAACCTATAAGATATCGCCGGCGCCACGAGGCACTTCCAATCACACAACCGGCGGCAAACACATTACGAAATTACGATTACACAAAGAAGCACCAAACTAGGAAAAAGAACCCAGAAAAGAAAAACCAGAAGCTCCAAAAGTAAGAAGCAGCAAAACCCACTACGACCGAAAGTGAATTAGGGCAAGCGAAGATGTAATTTACCTGATATAGCACAACCGAAAGCGGGGGAGGCAGTGACAGAGCAACGACGAAGAAAAATCACGGCACGACGGAGTCACAACAATGCAGATGAGCTCTCTCTCTCCCTCAAAGAAAAACCCTAAGTTCAGATGAGAATGAAAAGTGTGGGAAGGAAGCAGGGGCAAAAGCTTAAATACAAATGAGATCGGCGAGATCACAACCGTTGAAAAAGACACGTCGATTCGACAGATGATCACGCGTGTCGCATGACATCACTGGAAACAAAAGGGTCCAGAACGAGAACCGGTACACACCATTTCAAACAATCACGATCTTCGAGGTACATGCAATGATCACACTTTATAGCTACGACGGGACGTTTGGGTGCTCCGAGACACCCTACGACAACACGTGGAAACCTAAGATTTGGCGGCATTTAATGAGCACACACTAAGTAGTTGCAACTACCACACTGGCTAAAAAAGCATTTCAGAGAGTTGACATCGCCATCCGTAAAGATTTCACCGTCACCGATACAATAAAGTCCCACTGTCTTAGATCCTATCACGATACTGTCTTGATCTTGGAATACTTTCTTCATTACAGATACTCTATACCCGCTACCGATCTACGTACTACAAAGTCGCTCGGATGAACGGACTCGGGGACTTAAGGGTTACCAATTCAAACGAGTTCCCCCAACTGTTTGAGATACCAGCGACAGAGCAAAACAGCTACCGACCTGGGCAGGACCGAGTGTTTGAGTGCCATCGAGCAACTCCCTCGATCAGTGCAATGTTGCCACTCATTTGCACCCCCCCCCCCCCCCCGGCACTGACCAGTCCTTATATGTCAGCCAGCCGGGAAAGACTCCACTGGGAACGGGCCTACTGGGTTAAACCGTTACTTGAGGGAACCCCGATATAAATTCATGCCTCTATCGGGAAGACACTTTGTTACCATTATTAGTTCTATTTCGACAAACGGTGAATTAGCTGCTCACCGATCTCGCTGCTAACCAACTATCAAATACCGCTCATTTACACATTTGTAGGTACACCTCTCACCAAGCATCGCAACCTTGGTCGCCAAATTGGGGGACTCTAGGGTATGATACCCGGCTCTAACAAGGTAATATCGTCGTTAAGTACGTGCAGGTGATTTCGCCGGTATCATTTCTTACAACTCACCAACCAAGGTTGGTCCCCTTGGCTGAGCGAGTCAGGAGACTTGTACATATACCTAGCTTATCACCCCACTTAGTGCGTACTTAACAGCTTAATTAGTTATAACTATATCTCACCGTTAATGTAACAGCATCTACCGGCAAGGTGGCTCCAACTTCAACGACCAGCCTAGCTCCCATATCGGTAAGGATAACGCACACAAGCCAGACAAGGAACCAGTCAAAGAACACTTCAGTAAAAGGATATGCACGCTGATCCCACATCGAAGAAATGGTAAGAACCCAAGACCCAACCACCTATATATGCCGATCAACTCAACATTAATGGTACGCATTCAATACTTAATCTCGCCGTTACTCTACTAAATTCACATCATGTTTCTAATTTAAGCATCGGAGGGTTGAAGGCGGGTCACTCCCGTCTCTCCTTAACCGTTGTTGATCTTAGCAGCGAGAACGACCTAGGTGGGAGTAATCGTGGAGCGATATTGAAAGCAGCAGGAGCGACAGCGACAAGTATTCATGAATCGATAGAGTGACAGTGAGATCAAATGAATGCCTAGCGACAACGACATCAATCCAAAGACAACCTCAGCGATATAGTTACTATTGTTCCCATTATATCTAATCTTGTTGTTCAATATTCAATACCCACAGCGATATCGAATATTAACAGTATCTAACTTCCATTAACTTACATAGAATTTACAAAAAGGAACAAACAATACAAACGTTTAATTTAAAATTGAAAGCATGCAAGGCTTTTCTTTTTGTGCAAGCAACAATATTTTGTTCTTACAACACGAAAATAATCAAACAGGGGGCATTGTGAAACCAAATTTGGAAGGAAACGAGACAAAAAAAAAAGATTTTACGGCTTGGGTGAACTCTATTCATCTACTTTTTAAATTTTTAAATTGATTCACGTTAAATTCGATTCATACGAGAACTTCTCCAAAATAATCAAACAGGAGCATTGTGAAACCCAGATTAGAAAGAAACGAGTCAAAAGAAAGGTTACAACTTGGGTGAACCTGATTCACCTACTTTTTTAAAATTTTGCATTCATTCACGATAAATCTGATTCATATAATTAAAGAACTTCAAAATAATCAAACGGGGAGATTGTGAAACCCAAATTAGAAGTAAACGAGTCAAAAGAAAGGTTTACAACTGGGGTGAATCTGGTTCACTATTTTTTTTAAATTTCTACATTCATTCGCGATGAATCCGGAGACATCCGAGAAGAAGCTGCACATGCAAGAGTTGTGGAGATTAGTGAAGAAGCCGCCGCCATTACTGCTCAGTATGTAAAAGATTGAGTCTTTATATCCAAGTATTCATATTAGAAATAGATTGTCCTTGAATAAAATGAGACCATCTCATCCATATATATACACTTTTATTTAATATTTTAATTAAATTATGACTGTGGCTGTTCACATTTTTTACTCATCTCACCCTATTATTCAATACACCCCATAAGAATATTTTAATAACTATAAAATACTAAACACACCCCTTTTTAGACCTAAATACTCTTTTGGGGTGTGCAGAGTGCAAACACAGAATAAGTAGAAGAAGTTGTCACAGTTGCCTGAAGAGAAACCGTCGTGAAAATAGGAGAAGAGAGAAGAAGTTGTGAATTTGAACACTAATTGTAATCGCTCATTCACTTTGATCGACATTTTATAGGCAGAAGGAAGAATCAAAGGTATAAGAATGGAAATCCCGTGAGTGCAAAAATTAAGATAACATATCCTCGTTTGTCGGGACTTTAACAAATAACACACCATTTTTAGTCAGGACCTGAACAAAAGAAATTAAAGCGTTTGTCAGTCGTTGACATATAACATTAAAGCGTTTGTTAAGACTTTGACAAACAAAATATTATGTGCGTTCCTTACTGTCAGAATGACATTGCACCCTCGTTCGTCAGGAGTTTGACAAAAAAATATTAATTCGTTTGTCAGAATTCTGACAAATATCATGGTATTGTTTGTCAGGACTCTGATGAACGAAACATTATATCAAAAAGTACTTTACTTGAGAAAATAACTCAGCTAACTCTTTACGTGATTACGTTCTTTTGGGTTTATTGTGTAGTTATTGGCTAGGGTGTATTAAGTAACAGAGTTTTGTAATTTTGAATTTAAATATGTACATTTATGTAAATTAAACGAAGATAAAATAATAATTTAATAATTCAAAACTTATGAGGTGTTAAGAGAAAAAATGGGGTGTGAATAACCACAGCTTTAAATGACTTGTGTTTTCAACCTATAGAAAAATAACGAATATTATAATGAATTTAACAATTAGTATATAATGTAAAAGATAAAAACGAAGACAATTACAACACAATTACAACCGGTGAAAACTCCACAATTCCTCAGTGAACTCATTACTCATTTTTTTTATCATCAAATGAGAGGCACTTTATTAATCAAAATGAAACATTGTTACACAACAGACGCCCATAGGGCTTGAGAGAATTGACTACTGACAAACTAATCTAGAAGATCTAAACTAGTTCATGAACAAATGCTCATACAATAACACAAAGTAACCAAGACATGCCTCTCACAGTCAAGACGAACACCAACACGGGTAAACCAAGGTAATGTTCGCCTAAAAAAAACTACTTCTGGGCCTCACCAGGAGTCTCCATGGCCATAGTAGCCAGGTCCTCGCTGTCTGCCAAATCAGAAGTAGACACTGCCACAGATGCCACAGAAACCGGCTCTGCCTCACTTCTCAATGCTATTTTCTTACCAAAAATATGTTTCTTACGGACTTTAGGCGAGCCAGCCATAGCCAGGCTTCCTGCATCCTCATTCACTGTCACTGCCTCCTCCTTAGCCTTATTCTTAGATCTCGCACGACGTCCCCTCTTCCTTTTCAAGGGAGAGACTTTAATATGACCAAACTCGTTCGTGAGCGACAAACATAGCGTGGTGAGTAGTGCCTCACCCTCAGAAGGAGGTGATGGGACCTGAGCGCGAGCAGTGCTCTGATAAACCTTCACTGATCTCGGCAATGACTTTGGAGTGTCCTCCGCCATCTTCCTTTTTGCACCAAGCATCGGCCTAGCATCCTCCGAGAACTTGATGCTGGGTATAACCTACTCCGGAGACTTGAATGAGAATGCCCCTAATTGACGAGCAAGTGCCGATGCAGATATACCTGGGAATGACAACGTAAGAACTGTCGTTGTCAGAGAACCCCCCAGAAGAAGTCAATATACCTGTGGAAGGTGGAAACCCAATCAAACTAGGGCTCAGTTTGGGAATGATTCCTGAGCCGCTTTTGGGATGAAAAGTGATTTTGGGTTTTTCACGTGGTGTTTGGTAACACAGCAAAAACTGATTTTAAAGGAAGTTGATTCTTCCAAAAACAGGTTAAGAGAAAGCTGCTCACTACCTGCTTTGAGAATTGATTCTGCGGAAAGCTGAAAAACATGGAGGCCTTTTAATGAATTTTTTCATTAAACCCTATTCTGTCCTCGTTGTTTTCCCTCAAATTACATACTCTAAACCCTATCTCTTTTATCGCTGCAGCCGCTCCCTTTCTTCTTTTCTCATCTCTTCTTTACTTCTTTCCCGTCGAATTCTTGAGCCCCGATTCAAGATGCAAGATAACCCGATGAGCCTCTTCTTCTTTACCATCTTTTCTTCATAGGGTTGCTGCTGCGAACAAGCTTCTCGGACTTGAAGAGTTCTTAGAGGTGAAGGGTAGTATCTACGGGAAGAGTTCTTGGTATTGATATCTCTGAGTTTACGGTATTGATCTCCCTGAGTTTACAATTCGGTTTCTTTACTACTCTTGTGCTCATTAATATTGTGTTTCTTAGTTTATGGGTATGATTGATTGATTGAAAAACACTTGCGTACCCAAAACTTGGTGTTAGCATCAGCCCTGCCGTACGTGAACAGATGTGTATTCGATACTGAGGAGCCTATTCCTTCTGTTTTATTATCTTTGAGTGGCGATGATGGCTACAGAAACAACTCGGTATCAAGAGCAGGTGGAGCATTAGTGTTTAGTAACTTATTTCCTGGGACTTTCTATTTGCGTCCTCTGCTAAAGGTAAAGTTAAATCGTATAAAAACTGAAAAGTAAACTGTTAGTCTCAAGTATACTTGTGTATTTCTATTTCAAAACCAATTTAGCCTCTACTTATATCTAATTTTCAATTTAAAGTACAGACATTTTGTTCACGGTCAGATCCTTTGACCAATTGTCTTGGTCTTAGTGTGTTGCTGTATATCAAGATACACACACATTGTGCCCATGTATCGTCTATTTTTGTTTGATAAAATGCCAATTGATGTAAAGGTCCTGATCCAAGGCCACTGCATTGGAGCTGACATTGAACATGACTATCATATGATGGAGTTTTCGACTGTTTACAAAAAAAATCTGAAACAATAGTTTCTTTCAAAATGAAAGCTCAAGTGTTTCTGTTTATTTCAAAAACAGTAGTGTACTACTACCTTCAATAGGGTTTTTGAACCTATTTTGTTTGTAGAAGTCTTACATGGATTATTGTGTGTTCCAGAGGTTAGGATTAATTATTTAGGTTGAAAGCATGGAGGGGAAACAAATGCTGATGTTTTTTCTTCCTGCTTAAAAGTCTTAGAATGTGCATTTGGTTCATAACTCATGTAAACATAGAGCTGGTTAATGCATTTTTGGTTATACTTGCATTAGAATCATAGAATGCACTGAGCTTTTGTATCAAACCTCAAATTGAATAGTGTGTACTCATTTCCGTCAGATGGGAAAGAAGAAAGCTAGTGGTGAAACTGAGGGTACTGGGAAAACAAAGGCCACATGGCCTGATGATATAGTAGCTGTATTTTGTGATATAGCTCGTAAGGAAGTTGCAAAGGGAAACAGGCCAGGTACTCATTTTGATAAAAAGGGATGGGAAAATGTTGTCAAAGCCTTTAATGACTCAACCGGAAGAGATTATACTAAAGGCCAGTTGAAAAACAAATGGGATTCACTTAAAAATGACTGGAAATTGTGGAGTTCTCTATTGCATCAGGAAACTGGTATTGGATGGGATCCTGTTAAGAAAACTGTCGATGCATCTGCTGAATGGTGGAAAAGTAAAATTCAGGTCTGCTCTCAATTACTTTGATGTTTCGATGTTCTCTTACAATTTAAGCATGAATTATGAATTAAATTCATCTTCTTTTGCAGTCCAATCCGGAGTACCGCAAATTCCGTGATGTGGGAATCAATCCTGAGATGATGGATATTTATGATCAGATGTTCAAAGGTAGCGTAGCTCTAGGGCAATCTGTCATGATTCCCTCAGCTAGTATAGTTGGTGAAGAGGTATTGGAGGATTTTGAGCATGATGAGGATGAAGTTCCTGATCCTGTGGAAGATATTCAAGGTAGGGGAAAAAAGAGAACAACTGTGGAAAGGCAAACAGAAGGTACTAAAGACAAAGGTGTTGGAAAAGGGGTCAATGAGAAGAAAGTAAAGGTGGGAGGTGCAGCAAAGTTGTCTAAACAAATTGACCGCCTTGTTGAAGTAGTTGAGAGTAGGAGTACAGCTACATCAATTCCCACAAGTGCAGCAGCAACTAGTATTCAACAGGTCATGCAAGTTGTTGCAACTTTACCAGGAGCTGAACCTGGAACCGACCTGTGGTGGTTTGCAACAGACCTGTTTTGCTCTCAAGAAAAGCGAGAGATGTTCTCTATCATGACCTCTGTTGATCTGAAGCTCCAGTTTTTGATTCTTAATAAAAAAAAGGCTGATCCTTCTTTTGTAATGTGAATTTTGTTGCTTTTTGTTTGTTGAATACTGAGAGTGAGCCAATAAGGTTTTATTTAATGGTACTTTGTTGAAGAGTATGATTAGAGATAATTTTGATTTGCTATGTTTCTAATAAGACTGATGTGTGACTATCCTTTCATTAAGGGTGCTATTTTATTTTCATGATATGTTGTTGTTCATCGTTAATAGTGTTGCTTTTTACTTGATGTCCATATTATCATTGCCTTGTTTTAATGTTTTCTTATACATATTTTTATGAACTTGGTTACTGGTAATATTTGTTAATGTTGTTGTTCACTTTAATTAATTGTCGTTTGTTTATGTTAATGCTATTGCAGGTTTGTTTTGTAAAGTATGGACAATTCTGGAGATGAAGAGGAGTTGGATCAAATTATATGTGTAACTGGTCGTCTTATTCAAGTGTATCTTGAAAAGTACATTATGAAAACTCCATGCTACACAAACTCTCAAACAGGTTACATTTGGCTGATGGATGTGTTGAGAGGTAATCACACTAGATGTTATAATTCATTTAGGATGGAAAAGAATTGTTTCTATATGCTATTGAAAGATATTGAAAAGGTGTTGGGGGTTTCTAAAAACATATGCACTGCTGAAGTTTTGGCTATGTTTCTATATATTTTGGGAGGGGGTGAGACCAATAGGAATACACAAGAACGTTTTCAACGTTCGGGTGAGACGGTGAGCAGGTATTTCTCCCAAATGCTAGACATTCTCTATAATATGGCTAGAGTACTAATAAAGCCATTGGATCCCGAATTCAGAAGCACCCCAAAAGAAATTGAAAGAGACACAAGATACATGCCTCATTTTAAGGTATGTTCAATGTTATATTCAACAATTTTTTTTATCCAACATAATTACTGCTTATATATTAAAGAATAATTAATTTGTAGGATTGTGTTGGCGCAATTAATGGTGTTCATGTTCAAGCTATTATTCCTTCATATGATCAAGTGCCGTATATCGGTAGAAAAGGGATACTCACCCAAAATGTGATGGCCGTATGTGACTTCGACATGCGATTCACATTTGTTTCTGCAGGGTGGGAAGGCACTGCCCATGATAGTAGAGTATTCTTATCGGCCATGCGCGACCCTCTAGCAAATTTTCCCAAACCCCCAAGTGGTAATATTTGTTTTTTCTTGGATTGTGATATACTAATCTAATTAAATCATAATCAATCATTTATTATATTTACTTCTTTCAGGAAAGTACTATGTGGTAGATGCCGGATATCCACAAATGAGAGGTTATTTAGGACCGTATAAAGGTGAGAGGTATCACCTTCCACATTTTCGTAGAGGTGATGAACCGACGGGTTATAAAGAAATATTTAATCATGCACATTCTTCACTTAGAAGTATTATTGAGCGCACTTTTGGGGTATGGAAGAAAAAGTGGAGTATTTTACGTGACATGCCGAGTTTTCCTTATGAAAAACAAGTGAAGATAGTTATTGCTACAATGGTTCTTCATAACTACATAAGAATGTATGCTCACCAAGATCTTGATTTTGATGAAAGTGAAGATTACTCAAGTGAAGAGATTGGTGAAGAGGATATTGAGGACAATGACGATGGAGGAGATGATTCAAGTAGACGGGAAATGAATATGTTAAGAAATGCAATTGCACAAAGTCTTATGGATGCATCTAATTAACATTTAGTTTTCTTTTTTTATTAACTGTAATATATTTTGTGTAATGACTCCTTTTACTGATGTTAGAAAGTCTTTTATTTGATACCTTATATCAATTTTATATATCTATTATGGGTTTAAGTTAGATCTTTATTCCATTGAAGAACTTAATAACCAAGTAATTGTACAAAAAAAATAACTAGTTTATAACTTATAACAATATGTCTATTTTGGTAATTATACCCACTCAAAGCATATTATAGTTACAATTTACCAAACACTCAAAATTGTTTTTCGTTCTCACAGCACTTTAAAAAACAGTTTACCAAACACCTCATCTGCTTCCTGTAACAGCAGATTCAAAAGCAATTCTACTCACAGCAGATTCAAAAGCAATTCTGCTCACAGCACAGCAATCCCAAACTGGGCCTAGGACTCCTGGTCAAACTAGGGTTCCCAGGTTGACCAGAAATCCCCTTCTGACCCGCCCGCTCTCAAACCTCCTCAACGCCGATATCTTTCTTCCCCTTTGGGCTGGGGAGCTGGTAAGCCGCCATTGCCTCCTCGGCCGCTGACATGTCTGGTGGCCCTCTACAGATTGCATGCTCGAAGATCCCACATGTCCGACAATAACCACAAAGACAATCATACCTATACCGCACCGATATAATGATTCCGTCGAAATCAAAAACCTCTGGTGGAAAGGCTTGCTTCACGTCATGCCAAATCTAGACTCGGACTCGTTTGCCACTCCTATTTCCCGGTTCATCCAACCGGATTATCTCGCCAAGGGCAGCGGAGATGTACCCGACGGTGGTGACTGTCTGCAACCACGGAGGAATCCCCAACACTTCGACCCACACTGGGATTCGATTCAGCACCACCTTACCAACATCACTAACTCCATCATGAGGGCTCAAAACCAGGTTAAACTTGCCATAAAACCAAGGTCCTTCCTTCAAGATCCAATCTCTCTCCGCTTCGACATCAAAAGCAAAAACAAATTGATCCACTAGCTACCTAATTGATAGGCGCTTCTTAAGATCCCACACGCCTGCAATCGTGCCCATGAAAGCCTTGAGACTCAGATCTTTCTTCGCCGCCAATAAACGGCCTACAACATAGTGCTTGGAGTTGCTTGCGTCCTTAACGCTAAAGGAGGTCTTACCCCGCTCGGAGACTGCGAAAGCAGCCGAGAACCTGCGGGTTATACCGTCGGAGAAGGCAATAGGGTGCGAGCACTGCAATAACCTGAGAGAGAGGTTTACGGCACTCTAGGGTTATTATAACTCATTACTGATTAAATTATGGTCTTCTAGGAATACTCATAAAGATCAGTATATTCACAAAAACATATGAATGAAACCTCCCATTTGAAATCCATCAAAAAAACAAAAAAGTAAAACCTCCTTAGAGAGGACTCAATTCCAAAACTCATGAATTTAGAAAGCTAAGAACATCAATTCTATGAGCATTGATCTCAGATGAACGTGCCACACGTGCAAAGTTAGAGGATTTTCCACAGGGGTCTCAATTCCATTGGGACGCCGTCAAAGTTTCCAGCACTGATATTTGATTCTAGCATGGGGCGTTTCCCGGCTTTCCAAACTATGCCTTCTGCCAGGTGCTCCTTTGTTGGTGTCAACATTACGAAATTTGGATCCGCTCTTTGGTAGCTGAAAAGTGATTGGAAGGAAACATTAGAAGTATGAGCCAAACGAGCTTATATACGTAAGTTTACATCATTAAGCGGAACGAAGAACAAGCAAAAATATTTGAACCTAGCTTGTCTGAGATTCTCAACACGAATGCCAAAACCATATGCTGTGTTTCCATGTATGTGATCTCTCACAGCTGCGAACACAAACATCATATGTCATCGAGGATTCATAACTTCAAGAAAGTTGAAGAAAGCCTATGCCTTTCAGGCCCAAAGTCAGATAAGATACCTGAGATGCTGAATGTGAAAGCAGGTTTCCACCATGATTTAAATGCCATGGCTACTAATGAGCTGAGAGGGCCTGCCTTGCCCTGCATACGAGTAAAAGTAAGGTTTTCACGAGATCTTGATAAACTTTGAAATTCCAAGCACAAGAGTGCTTCAAATATGGTACCTTCAGCAAGAAGTTCTTATTGGCTTGCCATGATGCAGCTATTTGAAAGGTCGAATCTGGTATATCTTTAGGATCTGGTACTTTCTTTGATTTTTCAGCATCATCTGTTTTGGCATCCTCGAACCTTTCAACCCTACAAAACAGCACCACATAATCAACAAACAAACAACCACTATTTCTGTTACTCACATGTAATGTATATACATATATATGATATATATGAGAGAGAGAGAGATCAATAATTCACCTTGATTGTAATTCAAATCCAAAATCGATATAATTCGTGATTCCAACCACTTGATTTTCTTCGAGGGGGTTTTTCACCTTTAGAATCAAAGAAGCTCAAAAGAATGAGTGTACTGCATAGGTTGACACAGTGAAAAAACAACAACCATTATTCAGAGAATCATACCCGTCTTTGGACCACCACATGTTGATAGAACGAGGCAACGAACTGTGGCATAAAAGAGTAGTGTTTGAGGCCCACCAAATAGTTGTATTAACACAGTATCAATCATGGAAGCTAGCATTAAAAGGGAAGATAACCAAAAACAAGATGGGACTGGAATCAGTTTGCACTCAAAAATCTGAATCAAACTAAACAAAAACAAACCTGATTACTTCTTTGAAGCTCAAGACCAAAATTGAATGATGGACTTAAAGGACTGCCTGATCCCACTCCATATCCAATTGCAGCACTCCAATTCTTCAAGTCTCGAAATTTCTGGCCATCTGTGCTCCCAACTTAAAATAAACAAACAACAAACATGATGAAGATTGGATTCAAATTGTATTGAGATCCTTATCAATCCATTTCTAGCAATAGCTTTGAAGGAACCACACCATGGCAAGGTCACATGAGCAATTGTATACGTAAGAACTTGTTTTAGATTACTTCTTACTACACATGGTCTAATTAAATAAAACTACTTCCACAAAAAAATCTCATTTCACAAATCCATAATCTATTCTTCATGTGAAGTTTGTCTCAACCTCTAGCACGACATTCAAGGAAACTGTCTCCCCACTAGTCTACTATTACATTTTGGAATATGCCTAATGACCGTGACGACGTTTCAGTGATGATGATGGGATGATGAAACTTGGTATCAGATAGAACAAGGGCAATCAAAACATAACACATGTTCATTACATAGGGCTACTTGCATATGAAATCATGTGTGGAAAAAAAAAAGGCGAGGTGAGGCTTTTCTAGTCATTATTTGTGGGTATGACTGTAAGACTGAAGCCACAATCCTCTGGTCAAGCCACAATCTTTTGAACAAATAAGTGTGCAACAAAGGTGACACACAATATCTCCAAATAATAAAAATTTGGTGACTTACATTCTGGCTCGTACTGCACGCCTGCAGTTAGACTTCCCATCTTGCTCACCAACCATGCCTTCTTTGGCAATTCATCTTTCACTGCAAAAAGGAATCGAGTCATACAAAATACTCAAGGTATGATGGCCATTCACAGCATCTTAATGGCATGCCAAACGATAAAAATAGAGCTATTCTCCAAGATGTTTAGCTAAAAAAATCAGATGGACATAAAAGGAAAAAGGAAAATGGGTGGATTCAAGCTCCTTCCTGGCCCAAGCCCAAGAAGTAACTAGTCCAATAATGGACGTCTGAGTTTTTGTGTGTGAGGATATCCTTCTCAATGAGCAACAATCTAGGTAATTATACTTTATATGGGGAGAAAACTCATAGGGCAAAAAATCCGGTTTCATACCAGAGAAAGGTTGAACTGTGGCACCAATCGATAAGTTTGCTGAGCCATATCTCAATCCCATAACGCCAAAGTCCTCAGATGATATCCTACATGGTAATGAGATTCGTCATTATATATTTCACGAGTAAGAACAACAATGACCCCAAGACTGAATATAATAGCTGTAAGTTGAATCTCCAGTATGAATAAACCTTTGTTTTAGCAAAATTGGAAAAACTCCAAAAGCTCCGAATCCATATCTAGGGTAGTAAGCACATGCCCTCGTCTGCAAAACCCTGAAGTGATAAACGATATGGAACTATGTAAATAAACAGTTATTGCTGTCGGTATGTAAACTATGTAGCAAACTGATACTGTTGATTTCAAAGATATGGTCCCTTACGGATCAGAGTTCGATACAAAGAGGTCCACAAATGTGTGAGGATCATGAATATCACTGCAACAAAATACACATCAATGAAGTTTCAGGTACAGAATCTACTCCAGAAAAATGCAACTCAAAGTAAAATTTGGAATCTGAACTACTACTGCAATAGTACCTTTGCCAACGGAAAAATGCATTCCCAACAATGGTCTCCTCAGGTTTGTGATCAAGTGGACCGGAAAGCTAAACATAGTAAGGGGAAGAAATGAGTGGAGCGCTAAAATGACGCAACAAAGTGGCATGAATATACAGAAGAATAGTCTTAAGATGATGAATTCGAAAGCATACAGTTGCAACTAAATCGACATGAGGGTCGTCAATCGGCTTTAGCATGATCATTGTGCTGAAATGCCTTGCTTGATCAAAATAATCCTCAAACAAGCTTTTCAAAGCAAGCTTCCCAAACAACAAGTCATATGATGACTCCAACATCCTGCACAAAAAGATTGCTCAGAACAGAACTGCACCAAACTCATACTGACTGATTACAATGTAGGCGGCCAATGTTGCCTTCACATATTCCCACATCAGTCCCTGGCAACTACTAATTTCTAACAACTTTTCGTAGTTCCGTCTATCAAAACTTTACCCTTATTACATCTCATCAACAGTAAATCAGTAATAACAATCGAACATGATACGAAATTTACTGCATAGCTAAACGGTCACAGAGTGAAAAACTCTGCCTGGTTTTGTTCCATTCAGCAATATGCTTGCCAAATATAGATTCTTTTAACCTTATTTCATGATTTTCAGCTCATCTACGGTAATAACTGACCAACAAATCTATCAAGATACGAAATTTACTGCCGAGACGACAGTAAAAACATTCCAATGCGTAAAAAAAGCTGAGAATTTTCAGAATTCTGCTCAATGCCGATGAAATTGAACAGTACTGACTGAGTCACTTTGGAATTCGACGACGCCGAATAAGCTTATGCGTCGGACGGCGATGACGTCATGGTGAGATATGATCGGAAATTTAGAGAGAGAAAGAGAGAGAGAGCAAACCTGGTGCGAGCAGCGAGAGGAGGATAGTCGAAGAGAGGCGGGACGAGCACCATAGGCGGCGGCGGCTCCTTGTCGAAAATGTTCCCCATTCTGAAGATGATGATGATGTCAGGCTTCTGTAATCGCTCTACAAATTTTTCTAGGGTTTTCTGAGATGAAGAAGAAGAAGAAGAAGAAGAGGAAGAAGAAGAGGAAGAAGCGAGAGAGAGAAGGAGGAGAGTGAGGAAGAAGAAGCGAAAACAGCGCCTGGGAAAGTTGTTATATTATTAGGCCAAGACGGGACTCTTTCAACACAGTGCCACCGAGACTGTTGCCTACGTGGCGGGTCAAGGGTCCTTCTCATAGTGTGATGAGTCCGATTCTAGTTTGGGCCTGGGTCCAATTGAAATTTATTTATGATCCATTTGATTGTAAGCCCAATCTGATTTATTTTTATTTTTTTAAAATGATTTTTGGCAAGAGCTGATTTGGGGGATATATCTATATCAAACACATTAAAAATCAGCTCTCATCAGAGCATTGGGTATTTGGTCGAGTGGCCAAGGCAGTTTGCCCATTCTTATTATTGGCTTATCAAACAAAATAATCGGCTCTAAAAAATGATGTCAAACTGATGATTGATATACACTATCTAAGAATATTCGGTCGATATTTATGTCATTTTATATCGAATTTACAAGTTTATCGATATTGTTTTGTCTTACAATATCCGGTGATGTCTATATCATTTTCTATCGAATATACAAGTCTATCGATATATGATAGTGAGAAAAAAAAATTAGTATGTTTTGCACTTGTCTCTTGAGATGCCAAGTCATCTTCTTTCTAAACAAAGCTTGCCAAACGCTTGTGCTTCGTAATTCCCTATCGAACACTTTCTTGATGGATTCCTTAACGATCATTACTTCTTCTGAGTCCTATTACTCCATTGTTTTGTCAACAGATGTGTTGCCCCTAAAGTCATCATACTAAGGAACAATGAGAACCAGAAATTTCCTCACTACTTTGTAGTAGTAGTTCAATTCGACTTTGTTTTCTTAATTCTCACCAGAATAATACTACTACTTTCTAGCATTAAGGATCTGCTTGCCTAGTTGGACTATATATACATCAATCAGTTTCAGCTACCTTTTTGGACTTGTGGCCAATCCATGATCACTTTTTCCAAGATTATGCTCTGGTGGCTCAAATTCCTCATGAATATACCACGAAATGTGTGTACCCGCCTCGGCACCTGCCTCCTCAATTTTTGAATGGACACGGCGATTTTAGTCCTACTACATCGTATTAGGCGCATCTTTAAACAAAAGAGTTACCTAATATCCATCACACCCCCATTAACAAAAAAGATATGTTAACAATCCCATCGAACTGAAACAATGCTAACATCAACCATCAAATCCAATATCAGTCTACCTATTGTTAGGAAAAAGTAGAGATCGAGTATCAAAGAAAGGTTGTACCGTGTATAATCGTGATTAAAACTAACATGTACAAGTATGTGGAAGTTCTCCTATAAACCAAGTTCAGCATGGTGGATTTTACCCATAAAACAGATTTTACCTATTTTATGAGTAAAACCCACTAGTTTATGCTCAACCTGGTTTACTCAGCGACGAATACGTTGCTAATCTCCTATCAAATACATAGAAGGATTTAAAAGGATTTAAGGAATACCGTTGTAGCTAGATAGAGACAAAGCTTTAAAGGAAAATAAAGAAGAAGAAAAATAGAGAGGGAAGGCCTGCCTATAAGGGAAGTATGGCGCGAAGTTCCTCGGCGGTTGATTAGCCGCAGCCAAAAGGCTTGGTGGGGGCTTCTCGTGATTCATTTTCCTTCTTTTTTTCATATTCTTTTCTTCTAAATCCTCAAATCTTCAAAGTCCAAATTTGTATGTTCTTATTACTATATATATATATATATAACTCTCTCTCCCTATATTCTCAAATCTATTTGCTCCATACTTTCACATGCAGTTCGCTTCTTTTTCTTCTTTCTTGGCTTAGGTTCATTGAGTAGTCCTTGAAAACCAGCAAGCCCAAATTCTGATACAGTCTTTTGTAAGTATACTTTTTTGGTTCTGGGTTTCAATGGGTTCTTGGTTTTGGTTCCGGGTTTTTCTGGGTCTATGGAATATGGGTTTTGTTGATCAGTAGTTGCTGATATATGCTTAGTCTGTGATTTTATGACGTCTTGTTGGATGTGGTGGAATGATTTACTTGTAATTGAAGCTTCAGCTCTATAAAGATCAATACTTTTTAGCTTAGTAGAGTTGGTGTATGTTCTTTTGCTTATGAAAATGACTTTTGAATTGTTATGTATGATGTGTATCTATCATATGTGAATTGAATTGGATCGCATGTTGAATGGAGTCAAAGAAAGAAGGAAAAATTATGAATGAGAAGGAGTGTGAGTGAGTAAATACAAAGTTGGATCTAATAAAGTGTCAAACTTGGTGACATTTGTATCTTTCTTGTTACATGTGTGATTGGATCCGCGTATAGTTTCATCTCAGTATGTTTGGTTTACTCTTTTCATTGTATCGAGTTGTATGATAGCAGTGGTGTTTCGTATTTGGAGCAGAAATGATTGACATGATTCTCTAACAATATCTTTGGATCTACAGAAGGATCGAAATGACAACATGTATACCCGCGGGAAGTGGCAAACTGCATTATAGAGTGAGGGGATTCAAGGGACAAGGTTGTAGAAAGGCTTCGTGGGTTACCAATGTGACATTCGGTGGACACATGCAGGACCTTTCATGGTATCAAATTACTGCCTTAGTCAATACTGCATTTCATACTTATTACACTCTCGACAGTATTATCTGGCTTGCTCGATCCTTGATTTATGTTTTATTGCAACAATTACAGGTCGCGTAGTGTGTCCAAGTTGTTGCAGATTGACAGATTTAACTTTTCACATTCTCCAATTAATGAGAGCTCAAATCCCTTCAGAACAGTCACTTCAGCAAGCTTGAAAGATGATGGCTCCACTAAGTTTTTCGATTTTACTGTTATTGGTAGTGGAGTTGCTGGTCTCCGTTATGCCCTTGAAGTTGCAAAGCGTGGAACCGTTGCTGTCATTACCAAGGCTGAGCCTCATGAAAGTAATACAAATTATGCTCAAGGTGGTGTTAGTGCTGTGCTTTGCCCTTCAGATTCAGTGGAGAATCATGTCCAGGACACCATTGTAGCAGGGGCTTATCTCTGTGACGAGGAGACTGTCAGGGTATGTTATGGAACCAGTAACATTAACATGCATTATCAACTATGATCTGTGCCAAACATTGAGGATATATGATACTGTGTTAGCTTTTTTCTCTTGAATAGATACTTTTGAGGTCTCCTTATTTTTGATGTATGCTACAGTAAGTAGCTAAAGGAATAAGTTAAATGGGTATTAGTATACTGTCCTAGTGATGTATAATGTGTTTGCATTTGTTAGTATTGGTGCCTGACGTATAATGTCCTTGAGTCCCAGTGATGCATAATGAGTTTTGGACATTATGTGTTATCATGAATTATGTGTATGTACTAATGTACTTGTTCGTGCTTTTACTCAGCCTTTGTCTTTCACTCCAGGTTGTGTGTACAGAGGGACCTGAAAGAATTAGAGAATTAATTGCAATGGGTGCATCATTTGATCATGGGGAGGATGGAAACTTACACCTGGCGAGAGAAGGGGGTCACTCTCATCACAGAATTGTTCATGCTGCTGATATGACTGGACGGGAGATCGAGCGGGCACTGTTGGAGGCAGTTCTGAAGGATCCCAATATCTTCATGTTTCAACACCATTTTGCTATAGATTTGCTAACTTCTCAGGTTTACTCTCTTCTCATGGTTTGTTTGAGTGTAAAGTACGTGTCACTTACTCCTATACAATTGTCTTTGTGGGTTGACTTTCAGAAAGGCAACCGTTTCATAGTTTTATATTTTGAATTGGTGTCGATGATTATTGGGTGTAGTTAAAACTGACTGAAGGCATTTTGTGATTTCTTTTGAGGTCTCTGCAGGACGGTTCTGAGACAGTCTGCATTGGTGTTGACACTTTAAATGCTAAGACACTTGAGGTGACTGCAATATACTTATGCACGTTTAAAATGATGAATGACACATGTTTTATTTTAAGACATCTCACCATCTTCATCATACTCCGTTGAGATCTAATTTCAATATTTGATATATATTAAAATTCCAGGTAATACGATTTATTTCAAAGGTGACTTTACTTGCGTCAGGTGGGGCTGGACAAATATATCCAACCACTACAAATCCTCTGGTACTTACTGTTTCTGATTATGCATGTAATTTTTGTTTCCCCTCATTATATCTTAGAAAATGGTGAATCTCAACTGTATCACAACTGTAATGCTGTATCTGACTGTGGTCACAGGTAGCTACTGGAGATGGAATTGCTATGGCTCATCGAGCTCAAGCTGTTGTTTCCAACATGGAGTAAGTTGCACTGTTTCTGAAGTACTTGTTCTAGTTGCCTAGATCTTGTACTGTTGTTGAGTAATGAAATACTTATTGCTATATGATATATAGGTTATTATTGTCTTATTGATCATGTTAGACATAGAAACTTCAGTTCATAAGTTTCACTAATGGAATGGTATGATGTAAAACACTTAGCATCTGCCTAAAACTGACCAATTGCATTTACAAGAATCTTCCACTCGCACAATGTTGTGGTATAAGCTAGATGGCTGTTAAGGATTATCATAGAGGCTTTTAAGCTATCCCGCCTTTAATAATATCACTCTTGTGGTTTTTCACCTACAGATTTGTTCAGTTCCACCCTACGGCTCTAGCTGATGAAGGCCTTCCTGTCAAACCTGCCAAGCCTAGAGAAAATGCTTTTCTGATCACCGAAGCTGTAAGGGGTGACGGTGGTATCCTGTACAATTTAGATATGGAAAGGTTCATGCCACTCTATGATGAAAGAGCAGAACTTGCTCCCAGGGACGTGGTGGCTAGAAGCATAGATGACCAGCTCAAAAAGCGGAATGAGAAGTATGTGCTGCTTGATATAAGTCACAAGCCTAGGGAAAAAATTCTTTCACACTTCCCTAACATTGCAGCTGAGTGCCTTAAATGTGGCTTGGATATAACCCGCCAGCCAATTCCTGTGGTTCCTGCAGCTCATTATATGTGTGGGGGTGTCCGTGCTGGACTCCAGGGAGAGACAAATGTTCAGGGACTGTATGTGGCAGGTGAAGTTGCTTGCACGGGTTTGCATGGAGCTAACCGTCTTGCTAGTAATTCATTGCTTGAAGCTCTGGTATTTGCACGAAGAGCAGTCCAGCCCTCAATTGATCACATGAAGAGCTCTAACCTCGATCTAAGCGCGTCAAAATTATGGGCCAGACCAGTTGTGCCTAAGTCACTTGGGAGCAATGTCATGGACGAGATCTTGACCATGACCAAGGAAGTAAGAAAAGAACTGCAATCAATCATGTGGAACTATGTTGGAATTGTTCGGTCTACAACAAGGCTTGAAACAGCAGAGCAGAAGATTCATGATCTTGAGGCAAAGTGGGAGGACTACTTATTTCGGCTGGGATGGGAACCCACAATGGTGGGGGTGGAGGCTTGTGAAATGAGGAACTTCTTTTGTTGTGCAAAGATGGTTGTCAGCAGTGCTCTCGCGAGGCATGAGAGCCGTGGGCTTCACTACACAATTGATTTTCCTCATGTCGAAGAAAGCGAGAGGCTGCCAACAATAATATTCCCTTGTTCCTCTGTAAAGAGTACATGGAGTTCGCGACGGCTACAAAATCAGCCAATCTGTTAAGGACAGTGCAGTTTTCCGGAATCTATCTCACACAGTCATGTTTATAGGTATAGAAATTAGAGGTTCCTCAGCATCATTAATATAGTTCAATTTTAGCTTCAAGAGCTGTTTTCGTTCAAGTTGAAGCATCATTCGATTTGAGCTGCTTCTGGTGAAAACTTACAGGTTGCAGTTTCGATTTCTTTTCCCTTATATGATTAACGATTCTTTTGCTTTGAATAAAAGAAAGAAAATTCACTGCAACAATTGGGACTAGTGCTCTTCAATTTTTTAGGAAGTGAAGCTCACTTTGAGCTTGCTGTGCTTTGATATCCATCAGATATAGCTTTCTGTACAATTTAGATAAAGTAGTTTACATAAAGATGGAAACATATATCATGATCACATGATCATCTCCTCTTTCCTTTAGTATGAAAACTTTACAATTTGATTCATGCTATTGGCATGTTATCTTTCGCATCATTCATCAGAATAGGGACCATAAATCCACTGGGTGCTATAACGAAATTCAATGTTGGTCCATTAGGGTTTATGTCATACTGTAGTGACCAAATCTACCGTCGAAAAACAATACCAATTGCAATGTCATATTTACATGTATTTGCTCTTCATGAAAGATAAGTTACTGGTGTAGTTACAAAAGAAGCAAGTAACGCTTCCCCAGAAAGACCTTTAATTTGGTTGATAAGTAGGTCCAGCAAAGAAACAGACATGGTTAATGCCAATGTCTCTTTTGTATTTATGAAGAAGAAAGTTTTTGTCAGATAATGATATGAGTCCGGTCTAGTAGTGTGTATCATTACTTCATAGTTGCTAAGCTTAAGCTTTGCCATGGATGTTCTGAAGCTACTATGTGCACTACTTGTGCTTTCAGTGTTGAGAGTTACTGGTGGTTCTGGAAGTAGATGTGGGTTTCAGGCCATATACAACTTCGGTGACTCAAACTCCGACACCGGGACTGTCTCAGCTGCCTTCTCGGAGCTTCCACCTCCCAATGGTGAAAGCTTCTTTGGACGTTCTTCTGGTCGCTTTTGTGATGGTCGGCTTGTTATTGATTTCATAGGTGAAAAGCTTCACCATGAGCTACAATATGAAACATGTGTATGTCATTAGCTTTGTGCTTACTTTGATACTTTGGTGTTGCAGCTGAGAAAATGAAGTTGCCATATCTCAGTCCATACTTGGATTCAGTAGGCACTAATTTCAGGCATGGTGCGAATTTCGCAGCCGCCGGCTCATCCATTAGGCCTGGCGGTTACAGCCCTTTTCATCTCGGCGTTCAACTCTCGCAGTTCCAACGGTTCAAGTCTAGGTCCATTGCACTCTACAAGCAACCAAGTTCAAACTGTCAGTCTCTCAATCTTGTATACATACTAATACTACTATCAAGCATAGTCTAGCTTTGAATACTTCACCTACTATGATGCATAACTTGAATATTGGTGAATGGTTTCAGCAGCTCAAAGACTTCCTAGGCCGGAGGAGTTTTCGAGAGCTCTGTACACGATTGATATCGGTCAGAATGATCTCGGCTACGGCTTTCAACATGGGACGATAGAGCAAGTTAGAGTCTCCATTCCTGATATTCTCACTCAGTTAGAACATGTTATCAATGTAAGTATACATCTGTTGATCTGCATAGTAAATGTAAGAATTGTGGGATGTACTAATTCACATGCAAGTGCTTTGTTTCAGACACTATACAAAGAAGGAGCAAGGTTCTTTTGGGTGCATAACACAGGCCCTCATGGTTGCTTGCCGATCAATCTTTTCTATGATAAATCAAAGCCTCGTAACCTGGACCAAATCGGCTGCGTGAAGTCGATTAACGAGGTGACTCGGGAGTTCAATCGGCAGCTTAAGGACAGAGTTGTGCTCTTGAGGAAGCAGCTCACTCATGCAGTGTTCACTTATGTGGATATGTATACAGCTAAGTATGCAGTAGTCAGCAATGCGAAAAATGAAGGTAACTACCATTGTCATGGACACATTTTATGCAGAGCCTCGTATGATTTTTTTCCGCCTGATTCTGATGTATGGTGATGGCAGGTTTCGTGGATCCATTTGGATTTTGCTGTGGCAGTTATGAACCTACTCGTATCGATTGTGGAAAGAAAGCTATAGTGAATGGAACTGTGTATGGTAATTCTTGCCGGAATCCATCAAAACATATCAGTTGGGATGGCATACACTATTCTCAGGCAGCAAACATATTGATCGCGAATCAAATTATGCACGGCACACTGTCTGAACCTCCGGTTTCAATCACTGAGGCTTGTCATGGGTGAGAAGCACTGAAGCACCATCAATAATCAATGTAATTTGGTAATGTTTAGCTTCTTCTGCTATAACAACTCTTACTCCTTGACATGTTGATCATAAATAAATTCTGTTCTAAGACTCAGTCATGATGTGTGAGCTGGTATAGTTCAATATCAGAGGTTATTTAAACAAAAGAAGTCTATAAAAGTATTTTTGGTGCACCAACTAGAGAAAGTGATGCTCAACCAATTCTTTATTGAGTATTGACAGTGAGAGACATACAAAGAAGAATCTGACAGAAGGAATTTCATCACACGTCTGAAAACAATGGAAGAACTAAGCAATCTTTTCCAGGATCTTATTGTAATAAGCTGATCTTTTTCGACAAAAAAATCCCGGTGACAACCTAACAAACACAAACCAACTCATTTTCTACTTTGGCATGCTTTACTTACAATATACTATATACATACAATACATTTGCATCACAATACCTCAATGCCATCACTTCTTGTGATTTCGGGTTTGGGAGTGTCGAGAAGTGTCGAGAGCGATCTGGTTTTCCTGCTCCTCACCCTGCCGGCTTCTTTCAGCAACTCAGCCAACCTCCGCTTCTCATCAGCCACATCAGGATTCGCTGTTCCGAGCTTCTCTTCTCTCATGCCAACAACATATTCCAAAATTTCAATTGCGTCATCCAACCTGTGCAGAGTACCAAAACATAAGATGCACTAAATGACTAAAGCTTAACTAAAGCATGTCAAGTAGGATAAGATACCAAAACAAACACATGAATGAAAAAAGTGAATGCCGAAAAGGAGAGTGGAGCATTATACCTGCCCATTGCATCATATGTGCCAGCCAAGTTACTATACACCCCTAATGTATCAGGATGATATGTCCCATACTCTTTTTCTAAGATGTTCCTGGCTTCTTCAAAGAGGTCTGCAGCCTCGTTTATTGAATGGCGCTGCACGCATGCTAGACCCATTTGGTTCAGCGCTATCCCAAACACAGCTGACTTCTTTTCTCCAGTGGCGCGGAACTTGTTGGTGGAACTCTTGAAGGTGTTGTAGGAGTCTGAGTAGTTTCCCATCATATAGTACATGACCCCCATCTGAGCCTCAATGCCTGCAGTTGTGCTTTGATGACCAGGTGCGTCGCCAAAGATCTTCAAAGCCTTCTTGAGTAGCTTGAGGGCCTGCTCCAAATCATTCATAGATTGATAGATAGCAGCAACATCAGTAAGACCACTGGCAATCTCTTCTGCTGGGATTCCAGGATTTGGCTTCCCGTAGATCCGATGTGCATTTTCACAGTATGACTTGGATTCCTTGAACTTCCCTATCTTGTTGTAAAGATCAGCTAAACGAACATAAACAGATGCTACAGCTGGATGTGTCTCTCCTTTAGTGGTCTTAAACACAGTGAGTGCCTTCTGGAAAGCAAAGACTGCCTCATCATACCGAGCCAAGGACAAATAAGCATCTCCAATGCTGCAATCAATCGAAGCTGCATCTGTTTCGTGGTTATTGGCAGACATGGACATTCCTGCTAAAACATAATGCTCAAGAGCAGCTTCATAATCTCCTTTTGAGTCACATATAAGTCCCATGAGTCTTCTATCTGCCGCCTCCTCAAGTGAAGCCGGAGAACCATTTTCCCTGTGAATTTCAAGGGCCATTAGACACATCTTCTCAGCCTCATCAAACTGCAATGCTTGAACATGAGCCTCAGCTACATATCGACATGTCTCGCCAAAGCGAGGATCTGTTTCTCCCAAGACTTGCCTTTGTATTTCCATACCTGCTGTGTAGAACAGTATTGAATTCTCAATGTGACCCGCCATTGCATATACGTCACCCAATTGCATGCACCCTGCGAACTTGGCTAGTGCATGGTCATGTCCATCCTCGATAGCTGGAACATCGATGGCTCGCTCAAGAACAGGAATTGCCTCATTGTACTTGCCTAAGCTGCAATAAATCGAAGCCAAAACATGCAAACACATAACCAAATCTAAACTCGGTTTCTCATCTGTACATTTCTCGAATGATTTCACTGCCCGGAGCGCCAGGCCAAGCGCCTTGTGAGAATTCTCACCAGCAGAAATCATATCCCTTGCTTGCTTAAGCAAAAATGGTCCAGTGTTAAGGCTCTCCGATCCCTCCACAGCTTTATCCCCTACATCATTCTGAAGCTTCGCCCCCCTTAAAGCTAAACTCCTCAGCTTGTTCCTCGAGACCACTGCAGCACTTGCATTTCTCGGACTCTTCTTATCAATAGGAGGCCTCTGATTGGGAGAAACACTCTTAGGACTCGACTTTGGAGACTCCGTTTTCACCTGAAACACATCCTTCCCATTCTCAGGAGTTGAAACACCACTCTTCTCCTCCACAACAACAACCCCTTTCTTAACCCCCACATCCTCATGAACATACCCAACGAGATGGTTCAGTTCCGAATCAATCCTCGACTCAGCTCCAAACGATCCAAAACTAGCCCTCGATGGAGATTGATCCGAGCTTTGCATCTCACACACATTGTTATACAACTGCTCAATTGAAGTATCAATCGCGCAGTCCATCCGCATACCAATAGAGCCACTCTGAGGACTCAATGGACTCCTCGGAGAGCCTTGCTCCTTATAGTACCCTTCCTTCTGTAATCTACAGTCCCCATTGTGCTCGTCTATTACACTATTCTCATTCATTTCCTCCATAACCAATCCAGGCATTCCCTAAATTTGGCACCCAAAAATCAAAAGTCAATAAAAACAAGAACTACAATCCAATATAATCAGATTACATATATAGCTAAACCATATGTAGCTAACTCATATGAGCAATTATAAACCCAGAACACAAATCAAGAGCCTATAATTATCTCCAGAAATAAAGAAAGACATGAACTTTACATCAATTATACGGAACAGCCCAATAAAAATTACAACTACAAAAAGAGAGAGACATAATTGTGCTACTACTTTACAACCCAAAAGTCCATAACACACCCAAAAAAAAAACCAATCTTTATCTCCAGAAATCAATAAAGACATGAACTTTATATCATTAAAACATCACACAGCCAGAGCCCATTAAAATTCAAAAGAAAAAAGAAAAAAACAAGAGAGACTACTACAATTAACGAAAACGACGAAGAACAATAAATGATGAGGTACCTGAATATTAGCAATTATGGAGAACCAAAAAGAGAGAAAATGCCAAAAGCTTTCTGGGTCTTACGTAACAGAGGATATATATATATATATATATGTCTCTGTTGTTTTATAACTACTTATATGTAAATATGTATGTGTGTGCTTGAAGAAGACGAAGAGCAAGAGAGAACAGAAGGACAAAATGGGTAATCGGAGAAAAAAAATTGGGGAAATAAGTGCAGAGCGAGAGAGAGTTGGAATGTCGAAGCTACGAGGAAGGCGACTGCTCTCCCACTCAGTTTTCTCAGCTCCCATTTTTAAGTTTTATTTTCTTTCTTCTTTTTGAAAATTAATTAATTATGTTTTATTTTTAAATTTGATTATTTTTTGGGTGTGACGTCAAGAGTTGGCGGGATTGACGGCTTTTCAACGCGGGAGACGGTGGGGAATGATCTGGTGTGACAGCGCTGTTTGATACCGACTTTAGTTTCTACTTTGTTTCCACGTGGCGGTGCGGAAAAGTAGGCAGCTTTGGGCTTTTTTTTGCCGGAAAAATGATGGGAATGAACCGAAGTTTGTTATAATTGATAATTTAATCATTAAAGTTTAAAAAATATTTAAAAAATCACTGAATTTTAATTTTGTTTATCAAATTAATCACTTTGTCCATCTTAGATATCAATTTTTCTTATTTTATGTTAGTTTTCATACTTCTCTCACTTATGTTATGTGCATTTCTCTCATAATCTCTCATCTATATAAGTAAAAAATTTGACAATTTATAATATTTAAAATAGACAAAGTGATCAAATTGATAAACAAAGTTAAAATTCAGTGATATTTTTTATATATTCCAAAGTTTAGTGATCAAATTGTTAATCATAATAAACTTTAGTGATCATTTAGATCATTTTTCCTTTTTTGTGGGTTATTAATAATTGGGATTGGATTCCCAAGTGGGTCATGCCCAGAAAATTTGGGCCGCCGGAATACAAATTTGTCTTTTAATGAAGGTCCAAATGATTTTTATTTTAATAAAGAAAGTAAATATGTGGTATCTAAATGTTTGCATCAATTAATCACAACTTATTGTAAAAAAAAAACTAATTACAAAGTAAGTTAACCATTGTGGTGTAACTAACTCAATTTTTGTGAAATGCGGGAAACAAAAATGAAAGTGTTTTCCTAACCAAAATATATGCTACTTGATTACATTTCATAAGGACATGCATATAAAAATAACCGAAGAGACTTCACCACTTTACTAAGAGCTCATTCTGTTGAATAACCCTTGTTATCCGAATTTGAAGATCATATAACTTGCATCCTTCTCCAGATTATTAATAGGCAGATTAGTTATACAACCCTTCTACTTGTTTGAGACATGGCTTGTAATTCAAAAGCATCAGCACATAACTTTGTAGTTGCAACTCAAGATTTACCACTCAAAGCATTAGAAACATCCAACAAAGTAAAACCTTAGTGATTCCTAACAACCGCCTCGTAACCCACCAAAATCATTATTACACAACAAAGAGTATTCATATTAAATCTTTAAACATCCCAACCCACCGGCCACCGAGCCAATGATGGGCGATTCGTAGGACAAAGTGGATCCAAGCTTAGAGATGATTATGTGTTATGAACAAGGTTCTAAAAAATGTTAGGCGACCATAGACGGTGAACATACATTCGAACGCCTAGGCGGTTAGACGTGGATTAATCGGAATTAGACGTTTTCTATGCGACTTAAATGCGGTATTAATTTAATACATATATATGTGAAATAATGAATATTTAAAACACTTATATAATAATATTTACAATAAATATAGTTTAAATTGTCATAATCTCCATACAAAAAATATATAATATAGAGTAATAATCTCAAATCTCAAATTATTTGAGTTTTAAATTATTATTATTTTCACGCCCAGCATCGCCTAGGCTCGCCTAGGAGCGCCTAGTCCGCCCAGGAGCGCCTGAGAGCGCCTAGCCCGCCCAGAGAGCTTATTCCCTCATTTAGCTTCGCCTAGCGCCTAGGCGGTCGCCTAGGTCGCCTTTTAGAACAGTGGTTATGACTCTCCTACTAACCCTAAACATTATGCAACCTGAGTACTCTTTTCATTAAGGCCCAGTTATGTAGTAAGGCCCATGACAGATGCAGTCCTGTGCATCTCGTCGTCTTTCCCATTTTGTCGTGTAGGAGTTCTGAACTCTATTTGATGAATCGCCATTGGCAAGTTATCAATCAAGAAGCAAGCTTTCATTTTCCTTCTTTCCCTTACCTAGTTATTTATCGCTACCAAATTGGTATCAGAGACCACAACGCATGCGTGGCCTCCAAACCACGATGCCATCAGTTTCTGATCCCCAAGGAGCTATGATCCCACCCATTCCTCCGGGGACTCAAACTACGACGTCCGCCGTCACCACTCAACCGGCAACTCTGCGTGCTTCGGTGGACCTCCTCCACTCACAGCAGGATGCTCTGTCCCTCTCGGTGGAAACCCTTAACCACACCAACCTTGCCTTCCAGAACCACATGTCTTCCCAGTTAGCGGCGTTCCAAACCACCGTCTTGGATGCACTGAACCGCTTAGCCGCTGGACCACAGACTTCGTCTCCACCTCTGACACCCCACCGATTCGTACAATCCTCGCCATTCTCGGTCGGCATTTTCCCCAGTGCCCTAGCACCACCATCGTGCCCTATCCCAGCTTTCTCCTCACCACCATGTACACCTCACACTACTTCTTCCCCAGCTATCTCTACCTTTTCCACCACCACCACTACCCTCCCTCCCTTTTCCGACACCAGCTCTTCCCTCTTCTCCTTCCCACCAGCTCCCAGATTCCAACCACCTTCATTTCTCTCCAACTTCAAACCACCCAAAGTCGACCTCTCTCGGTTTAACGACACCGATGTTGTGGGGTGGCTAGCCATGGGAGAACGTTATCTCCGGGTCCAGAGAGTTCCTCCTCATGAACACGTTGCCACTCTCGCCGCTCACTTTGGTTCCGACGCATCCATGTGGATGAATGCGTTTGAGCAACGAAACCCATACCTAACCCGGGAGCGTTTCGTCAATGCCTTTCTTGATCATTTTGGCTCTGTTACTTCGGCGGACCTCTGCGCGTCTCTGTCTCACCTCCAGCAGACGTCGTCGGTCGATGATTTCATCACGGAGTTCACGAAGCTGGCATGTCGCACTCCTTGGTCGGACGATGACCTTCTTCCCATTTTCTGTGGCAGTTTACGTCCAGAAATTCAGCACGACGTCCTTGCTCACGAGCCCACAAACTTGGCGAAGGCTCAGCGATTGGCACGACGGTTCGAGTCCAAAAACGCCGACCTCAAAGCGGCTCGACTCCAACGGGCCTCAACGTGGTCCTCAGGGTCAAAGAGTACCAGTACGCAGCATGTGGGCAACAACCCTAACCCACAGACTCAGCCTTGGCAGCTTCTTCCAGTTCTGGCACTTCGTTTGGGCCAACGACAATCAAACCTGGGACCACGATTCGCAGGTTGTCGCTAGCTGAACAACGCGACAAACGTGCTGGTGGCGAGTGCTACAATTGTGATGGTAAATGGTCGGCCACGCACATATGTAAGAACCCAGTGTTAGTTATTTTGGAATGCGCAGAGGTATCTCCAGAGGAGGGGGACCATCGTGAAGCAGTGGAGGAATAAGACACCATGATTCCTCTCCACACTATCACTCACTCCAAACCAGGGCAGATGATGAGGTTCAAGGGTTCGATTAATGGTGCTATTATCTAGGTGTTTGTGGATCTGCAATGAACTTCCTTGACCCTCGTGTAGCACACCGCCTGGGGTTGACCACCACGGCGAGTCCGGGACTCACCTTTACGGCGGTAGACGGGAACGAGCTCACTCCGGCCGGCGTGGCCCAAGATGTAACAATGGTGATACAGAGTTATCAGTTTACCTCGTCGTTTTTACTCTTGCAGGTTCCGGGTTGTGAGCTCTTATTGGGAGCACAATGGCTCAACACCTTAGGGTTTATTGGATGGCATTTTGCGGACAAGGTTATGATGTTCAAAACGGAGCAGACATACCACGTGTTACGAGGTCTTAATTCTCAGACC
Organism: Geum urbanum; assembly: GCA_946800695.1. Classification (NCBI taxonomy): domain Eukaryota; kingdom Viridiplantae; phylum Streptophyta; class Magnoliopsida; order Rosales; family Rosaceae; genus Geum; species Geum urbanum. The sequence goes on along the minus strand of OX327008.1, from coordinate 52,879,116 downwards.
CAAGTCATGGACCAACAATCCTTTTTAGCCCTCTTACCAGGGAAACAATTGGACTTGGGGACGAGGGGACGTTCACAGCGGGGCAACAGAGTGCTACAATAGAGCCAGCAGTACAACACTTGATTTAGGATTTTTCTGATCTCTTTGAGGAGCCCGCATCTCTGCCACCACCACGCGACACCGACCACCGTATAACGTTGATTCTGGGGGCCACTCCGGTGAACTCTCGACCTCACCGCTATGCACATTCACAAAAGGAAGAGATTGAGTCTCAAGTTCGCGACATGCTTAGCAAGGGGTACATTCGCCCTAGCCAAAGCGAGTTCTCTTCTTCGGTTATTTTGGTCAAGAAGAAGGATGCGACATGGAGGTTTTGTGTTGACTATCGGAGCCTCAACAATATCACCGTTAAAGACCGGTTTCCCATTCTGGTGGTGGATGAGATACTTGATGAGTTGCATGGGTCACGCTTCTATACCAAGCTTGATCTTCGCTTCGGTTACCACCAAATCTGTATGCACCCGGAGGATAGAAAGAAAACGGCCTTTCGAACTCATGAAGGACACTACGAATTTGTGGTAATGTCATTTGGACTCTCTAACGCACCTTCTACTTTTCAAGCTCTTATGAACCTAAATTTTAAACCCCTTCTTCGTAAGTTTGTGTTGGTATTCTTCGATGACATTCTCATTTTTAGTCCGGATTTACAATCACATCTTATTCATATTAAGGAGGTGTTTAAACTGTTGAGAGCTAACCATCTTAAGTTAAAGCTTTCTAAGGGCATCTCCAATGGAGAGTCCTAAACCCTAGTAAAATAGCTTTGCCAGAAAAAATTGCTCTCCAATGGTTGTGTTGAGGGATCTAAAAGCTATAAATTATAGCTTGAAGTGTTATATGGGGTGCTAGGATAGATCTTGGTTTAGCACCGATCTAAATTTTATCTATCACACCGAGTTGCTGACGTCACAGAGACGTAGGAGAGAGGAAAGGATGAAGCGACGCGCCGGCAAGGGAAAATGGAGGAAACGCGCGACGTGGAGGAGAGAGGAAACGGAGGAAACGCGCCACGCGCTGGAGGAAGAAGGAGAGTAGCAGGCAGCTACTGACGAGCTGGGACCCGCCACGTGCGCTCCCTACAGAGCCGTTGGCTCCAACGGTCCAAAGATGGATGGTGCGATTTGAAGGCTTTTCAAAATCAACGGCCAGATTTTGACCCAGTTAATTTTAGTTTTTTATTTTTAAAAGTTCTGATTTTGATCCAACGGCTACGAATATATTCCGAAATCGATCTAACGATTAGTATTCAATCAAATTCTCATTTTTGATATAATAGTCAGAAACAAATAGAATTTTTTTTTTATTTTTCAGTGTCCGTTGGAACAGTAACTTCAAATTTTTTCTATAAATACTAACCCAAATTTCCATTCATTTCACACCATTTCTTACATTCTCTCACACAATTTCTTACACCCTCTCAAACATTTCCTCTTTCTCCTCTTTTCTTATAGCAATTTCTGTTTTTTTTGTTCAACACCATGGGTCCAAAGAGAGCTTCACCAACCACAAGGGCACCACGTTTGGAAAATTGGAAAGAAGCGGAAGATAGAGCTTTGTGCGTTGCCGTGTTGAGTATTGGTGGAGATGCCGCCGTCGGTACTAATCAATCCGCGGGAACTTTGTGGGATCGTATATATGAGTATTTCGAAAGTATCAAGCCAACCAATGCACCTAAGCGAACCCAAACAAGCGTCGAATCTCGATGGAAGAAGATCAATCCGGCAAGTATGAGATGGGCTCACGCCATGAACAAAGCCATCAAAAATCATGCGAGTGGCGAAAATGATCAAGATGATGTAAGTATTTTCCATATAGTAATAATTCATGTAGTTAGAATAATTTATTTGTTCCGATTCTTTGTGGTTAGAATAATTTGTTTGTTCCGATATTTATTTGTAAGTATTCATTAAGTTGTATAATAATTTATTTGTTCCGATTGTTTGTAGTTAAGGAATGCGAAGGGGTTCTATTTTGATGAATCTCATGGAGAGCATTTCGCATATATGCATTGTTGGGATATCTTGAAGGAGTCACCAAAATTCTCCCTTCCACCATCAATGGATGCAAATATTGGTGAGTATGAGATTCCTACCAACTTGGATGATAACAATTCATCCGGACATCAAACAACTCCAAGCATGACATCACAAGATAGGCGAGAGCGTCCAACGGGACAAAAAGCGGCCAAGGCGGCGAAGAAAAAAGGTAACCAAGAGTTAACATTAAGTATTCATGCTCAAATGAAAAGGCTTGCTGATCAAAACGATAGAGAGTTTGAACGAAGGGAAAAACTCTATGAAGAGGCTATGGCGGCTCAACAAAGGGAGGAAGATGCTCGCACAATGGCGGTGGATCCTAATATATATTCACCTTGTAAAAGAGGGTATTGGGAGAGGAAGCAAAAAAAGATAATTGAGCGAGAGGAAATGGAGGCACAAAATGCATCATCATTCCATACCCCTACCCCTCGTGGTGGATCAACTTCTTCTCCCTATCTTCAGCTCAATCAAACGGAGTGGATGCGTAATGATGGCGAAGAGTGATTAAGTTGTACTATTTGTTGGTTTTAAGTCTTTAATTTCCTACGTATTAAGTGTATTTTTCATTTCTGTTTTTAAGTCTTTAATTTCCTACGTATTAAGTTGTACTATTTTTAATCATTTGAATTAACTACGTATTAAGTGTATTTTTCTAAATTTTAATGGTAATTCGAAAAATTTCTTAATCATTACGGTAATAAATGTATAACAAAACACAAGAATGTTTAAATGGCTTAAATACACTCAAGTACATATAACCACACAACGGATTAACCACACAATTGAAATTTTGCAAAGTCTAAATTATGTACCATTATATTTTACAAAAAAAGATAATATCATGTACCATTATATTTTACAAAGTCTAAATTATTATTAGAGTCAAAATAAAATAAGATAATCTAAATATATAAATTTAGAACTTTGAGATAGGACTTTAACCATTGGAGATGATTGAAATCCTAAAAATAAGATCTAAATGATCTATAGGACCTTAACCATTGGAGAGCCAAAGTCCTAAATGAAAAGTCCTATAATGAAGTCCTAAATTTAGATCTAGGACCCCATTTTAGATCTCCCCATTGGAGATGCTCTAAGTGTTCTTTTGCTCAAGTCTCTGTTCACTATTTGGGTCACGTGATATCATCTCAAGGGGTTGCAATTGACCCTGCTAAAGTGGAGAGTGCGCAGTCTTGGCCTAAACCCACTACAGTCAAGGGATTGAGGGATTTTTTAGGCTTGCCAGGTTATTACAAGAGGTTCATACAAAATTTTGGGATCATCGCCCAACCACTGAATGATATGCTCAAAAAAGACTGTTTCACATGGTCACCACCGGCAGCAGATGCCTTTGATCGTCTCAAACACGCCTTAGCCGCCGCTCCGGTCCTTACGCTGCCAGACTTCACTAAGCCCTTTGTGGTAGAAAACGACGCCAGTGGTATCGACATCGGCACTGTTCTTTCCCAACTTCACCACCCAATTGCATACCTCAGTAAGACCTTATCACCAAGAAATAAACTATTATCCACATACGAGAAGGAAATGCTAGCCATACTACTAGTTGTGGAGAAGTGGAGACAATACTTGTTGGGACATCAATTCACTATTCTCACTGATCACCAGACTCTAAAGTACCTTCTGGACCAGAAAATACCAACACCGGCACAACACAAGTGGTTGGCCAAGCTTATGGGCTTCGACTACAAAATTCAGTACCGTGCAGGGCACTTGAACACAGTCCCGGACGCATTGTCCAGGCGGATGGAGCTGTGTGCTATACAAGCAGTTTTGGGACCGATTTTTGACTCTGTTCAATTCATTGACCACGCTTGTAAGAGGGATCCTGAAGCACAACAAATCACTATTGCTATTCAAACATAGAGACCACACAGGAAAAGATTTACACTGGTGCAAGATAGATTACTCTACAAGAATCGTATTTATGTACCTGTAACGTCGGAATGGAGAGCCAAAATCCTACATGAGTTTCACTCCTCCCTCCAGGCCAGCCATTAAGGATACTTGCGCACATTTACATGTCTCGCTCGTAACTTTGCCTGGCCCGGTATGCGCAAAGATGTTAAACAATTCATTGCTTCCTGTGATTAATGTCAACGCCAGAATTCAGAGACAATCCACCCCTTGCCTTCTTCAACCTCTGCCAGTCCCTGAGGCAGTCTGGTGTGACATTTCAATGGACTTCATCACTGGTCTTCCGGCGTCACAGGGGTTCAATGCCATCTTTGTGGTGGTTGACAGACTCTCTAAGATAGACCACTTCATCCCAATCGCTCATCCTTACACCGCTGCGACCATTGCCGAAACATTCGTCAAGGAAATATTTCGGTTTCATGGGATGCCGCATTCAATTGTCTCCGACCGTGATCCCATTTTCCTCAGTCACTTTTGGGAATCCTTCTATAAGCTACAATAAACCCAACTCTGCAAAAGTTCCTCCTATCACCCCCAATCAGATAGGAAGACCGAGGTGGTGAATCGGACCCTGGAGCATTTCCTGCGGTGTTTCGTGGCCGGTAAACCAAATTCATGGAGCTCCCTCCTCCACTGAGCTGAGTGGTGGTACAACACCACATTTCACGCCACCATAAAAATGACGCCGTTTCAGGCGGTGTACGGGTTTCCTCCCCCTTCAATCCCAAGGTACATTTAGGGCTCCATATAGGTGCATGCAGTGGACGTCGCGTTACGCGATCGAGATGAACTACTCGAAACACTACGGGATAACATGGTCCTGGCACAGAATCAGATGAAACAACAGTGACAAAATATGTACCAAGCGTGAGTTTCATATCAGTGAATGGGTCTTCTTGAAATTGCAGCCATACTACTAACTCTCTCTGATGAAGCGCCCTTGCCACAAATTGGCCCCTCGTTACTATGGACCATTTCAGATCGAGGATCGAGTGGGATCAGTTGCATATCGCCTCTGACATCCTCCCCAGGCAAAGCTCCCCCCCCTACTTTTCATGTCTCACTATTAAAGAAGCGTGTGGGGGACTCCGAGCCCGTCTCTTAAACCTTGCCACAGTTTGACGCCGATGGCTCGATTCAGTGGACTCCGGCTAAGGTTTTAGACATCGCAGTGGAGAGAAGGAAGAAACGTATGGTAACGAAATGGTTGGTCCAGTGGACTGGGCTTCCCAAAGAGGACGCCACGTGGGAATTGGCCCATGAGATGAAGGCACGGTTTCCTACTTTTGGCACATGAGGACATGCTCCTACTTAAGGGGGTGGGGTTGTTAGGACTCTCCTACTGACCCTAAACATTATGCAACCTGAGTACTCTTTTGATTAAGGCCCAGTTATGTAGTAAGGCCCACGACAGATGCGGTTCTGTGCATCTCGTCGTCTTTCCCTTTTTGTCATTTAGGAGTTCTGAACTCTATTTGATGTATGAATCTCCATTGGCAAGTTATCAATCAAGAATCAAGCTTTCATTTCTGTAACGATCAAACCAAAAGTTACGCTAACTTTTACGATTTAGGTTTTCTGCGAATTATGTAACTCGTGAAATTTTGTTAACGACTTTTCTTTTAGGCGAGAATTTGATCTGACTTTCTTCGCAAAAGTCGTAGAGTATTTAATTTCGTGCACGTGAAAATTTTCGGGTTATCGAGCTATTTCTTTCGATTTTTGGAAGTTCGTATGTGAAATTATGTATTTAAAAATATTTTCCTTGGCGGTTGCCTGCGTTCTTGGTATGGATTTGAAGCCCTTCATCTCCTCTTTCCATTCATGTATATATATTTAATTTTTGGGTGAGTTTTGTGATAGTTTTGATGCTGTGAACTCGTGGGTTTTCGGGTTGGTTCGTCGGCGGCATTCCGGCCATTTTCCGGCATGGTGTGGTGGTGGGTTCGATTGGGTTTGGTCCAAGGACCAAAACCCCCTTGGTTTGGGGGGCCAAGGTGCATTGCCGGTGACAGAATCGACCGGAATAGTTTTCCGGCGATTTCAACCACTGTGGGCTTTCGGGCTCAATTTCGGCCAAACGCCATGGAATTAGGTCTAGGTCCAGTTGACAAATGTGTTGGGCTCGTTGTGATCTTTCCAACAAGTGGTCAAACGCTCACATTGGAGCAATTTGAACTGGGAGCGCAAGTGGTTCACGCACCACCGCCCGCGGCGGAGCTCCGGCGAGTCAAAAATCATAATTTTTCTGTGGGATTTCCGGGATGGTTTCTAAGTTATTTTTCGCGCGTTTTATCGAATTCTGAAATTAAACAAATCTGTTATTTACTCATGAAACCGCGAGAGAGATTTTGGCGAGGGAACTTCTGCCGGACCTTCAAGCTAGCTGCAAACTGTGAGTGGACATTTCATTTTCATTGATTGACGTGCGAGTCTTGATTATGCATGTATGAGTATGCATTTATGATTATGCATTTTACGATTATATAATGTACGAGTATGCATTTACGATTATGCATGTGCATGGAAACAAATATGATTTGTTTTACACAGAGTACAGTCTCAGTGATACTAATGGCATCCATGCATTGGCATGCTCGGCTGATCCCCGGGGGGGAGGGACATATATCCTGACCCGAGGTCTTTCTGACTATATAATCACGTGTGGGTCTGGGATCCCTTGATTTAGACTGTACTGAGGCGGAGGTGTTCGAGAGTCAGACCCCGCAGTTTTTAGACTCGCATCATGTTTATTTGCATATATATTGTGAAATGCATGCTATATTTATTACTATCAGTATAAAAATGAAAGTTTATTTTCGTCCACTGACTCTAACCGTTTTTATTATTTATATGTTTTTCTCTGAGTTTTTTGGTTTCCATCTTGCCCAGTTTACAGTTTCTATCCTATGGTTGCGCGTCGTCGTCGGAGGCCTAGAGTTCAAGTCACCGTTCTTTTCTAGTAGGTTCTTAGTTTAACCTACTAGTTTTGTATATTTTTAAATTAGAAGTCGCTCTGAGTACTATGTTAGTTTATTTTCTTTTGTAATGTTTTCCAAGTACTTACTGGATTTTGAATAATAAGTGTAAAGAAATATTTATACTGTTATTCAGTAGTTTGTGAATTTGAGAAATTCGGATGGGAATTGGCATCCCACGGTTTGGCTTTTCTAGACTATTTGGAAGTGTGTTTTCATTGCAGGTTTTTGGTTTACTTATTTTATTAAGTAAACTCTGGCGAATTTTTTTTTTTAAAGTTGTGGTGTTGTTAGGATCTAATTCCGGTTTAAACAACTGAATCGGGGTTGGGTTCTTTCAATTTTCCTTCTTTCCCTTACCTAGTTATTTATCTACCATTATATAGGGAGAGGGATCAATCCCTCAAGAGTTCATCGCGATGAGGTCCGGCGAGTTAGTGGGCCACCACTGGTTCGCTCCGGCAGTTGCTTCTCGGCTCTCAATAGTTGAGGTAATAGCATGTGTTAGTGTGTTACAGCAACATACCAACTCTGTTTCTAGAGTATTTTTGTTTAGATTATTTCCTATGCACGATCTCGCGTCTTGGTTCGGTCTCGAGCTCACCGCCCTCCGCCGCGAGTTTGCCACCCGTCATCGCTAACCTTTGGACTCGGTGCATCCTCATTACCTCGACGTCTCGGATTTGGAATACACCCTCAACCATAGCATATCTAAGTAGTGAGGTCCGACGATGTGTGGTGTGCTTATCGTAAGATCATAATCAGTTTTCAAATAAATGGCTGACATTTAAGATTTCCAGGGGTGCAGAGAGAGGAGTGCATTCAAGATTAACTCCTTTCCCTCTCTGAATCTCTCTCTCTCTCTCTCTCTCTCTCTCTCTCTCTCTCTCTCTCTCTCTCTCTCTCTCTCTCTCTCTCTCTCTCTCTCTCTCTCTCTCTCTCTCTCTCTCAATTACCCAAGTCTAATTACAGTTCTCTCTTGGTCAATTACCCAATCCCCCTACGAGCGTTGTTAAACTCTGATAGCCTCACAGTTAACCCTCAATACATTCAATAGTCTAGCCAGCGGATCACGGGGTCGGCGACAGTGCAGCAGCAACGTCAAGAGCAGGGTTTTCAGCGGCCATCGTTTTGAAATTTGAACAAGTTGAGAAATTTTCAGATTACGAACAACTAATTGGACTCATACTCAACTCGGCCATGTGCGAATGACACTGCCATCTTTGAGACGATTTCGAAGACTACCATTGAAACTAATATGAATTACCAGACATAAAAAATACTATCAATGCAGAGCAAGAAAAACCAACTAAGCTGAATTTACATGACATATTAATGAGGATAAAGTCTTATACCTCAGATGTAATCAACAATGACTTTAATTGCCCAAAAATTTCATAAAAGCTTATGGAAAAACAGAAATTTTGAGCTCCGAATGGTCTTCGTCGAGGTCTTATTGATCAGGTCAAGCATGAGATGATTATTTCATAGAAGAGAATTATCAAAGCCATCTGTTTCACTACCACCACCTGCTACAATAGTGAATGTCATAGTCCAAACCAACGAATAAGAAACAAATGATAGGTAATTTCAGTTATGAGGATTGACATGAGATCTTACTAGAATCTACTTTGACCACGATAATCTATTGAATCTCTCGGAGCTTGTTGACTTTTCCACGACAGGAAGATCACAATCGTCCGACTGTAAATCAAGCACGAAGATCTTAGATATTCGTGAAGGAGCTGAACGACAGATCCACGGCTCCCGCAATCTGTTCACCGCTTTTATACACGCCATACTTGACTAAGCACAGATACTTGAGAGTATGTATTTTTATCTGATGAACTTACAGATAGTAAAAATTGAATCAGATTATAATGGCTCCATTGAAGTTTTAAGTACGAATCAAATTGACGTGCTTCTATCCTAACCAATTCAACACCAGAGGAAAAGGAATTTGATTTAGCTTAGTTATTTATAGAAGCAAAACATGGTTGTTTTCGATTAGTTAAACTAATAGTCAAGCAAATTTTTCTCATCATTTCATATAGTCTGAATTGTTCAACTATCAAATTTTTTGACAACCAGCACTTTAATTACCTCTCATGATGACATCGTTCAGCCAATCCAGCATTAAAAGTTCGGCAAAGCAAGCTGTATGCGTTTTGTCAAATACAATATAATGGTATTAGTCATATATATTAATAAACAGACTGATATTGGTGGAGTCAAAGAGAGACAGAAAAACAAAGAGCAAATGTCAGTCTCAGTATTTTTGTCCACTAAGTCATACTACCTGCACAGATAAAATCTTTGGAAGATAATTTCCTCTTTCAGCTACCTGAAGAAACTTCATCACAGCATATGGTGCCACTACTAGAAAAAGTATTTTAGACATCGGTTCAGAACCAATGTAAAAAATCATACCAGACCGATGTCTTAGTGGGTGATGTAAAAGATCGGCAAAAATGGGACATCGGTTAGGAACCGATGTCAAAGGTTACAATAAACATCGGTTGCTTATGTACATCTCACTATTCCAGTGTGTGTAGGTACTTTCAAACATTCATATTTAGAGTGAAAGACCCAATGAAATCGAAGTCTACATTACAATTTATTACCTTTACATCGATATTCCATTTATAACCGATGTAAGATGTATGTTTTGACATCAGATTTTTTTTTTGTACCTGATGTTAAATATCGTTTTTAACATCAGATGTTGAGTTTGTACCTGATGTTAAAAACTATATTTGACATCAGAATTTGGGTTGTTTTTAGTTTCCAGCTCTCATCTTATACATCAGATTTTGGCTTTGTACCTGATGTTGTAAATTTTATTTGACATCAGATTTTGGGTTGTTTTTGATGTCCAGTTCTCATCTTATGCATTAGTTATAACGATTTCTAATTCTCTCTAAGACAAATAGGAGGCACTAATTGGCTTAAATTAATGAGTACATATATTGTGTTACTCAACAAAATTGTAATAGTCTTTGAAGTGTTACTCAACAAAATTTTAAAATCAAATATTGTGTACATATGCTTCAGACCGAAAAAGAACTGCAAGTCAGGTTCAGAAAGCAGAAGGTGCAGTCCTCATACCAATCATGCATAACTCCAATAAGTCCCCGGTCATAAATAACTGGTAAGGTGTTGAACCCAGAAACAGGAACAACGTTCATAACCCAAGAGTCTAACTGGTACATCTCACCAAGAGAATATGAGCTCCTGGCACTTCAATGAGTACCGAGATTTTAAAAATACATAAACATTACACGATGAGCTACCTTTCCACTGTACTTGTAGGGCTTCTTCATGTTTATATACAGGCTGCGCTGCCCAAACAAAATATCCTCCTGCTCTCAGCAATCTGTTGACCTCTAGAAGCCAAATACCATCTACATCACAGAATCATGAAAAATATTCTATTAGAGTGACGATATTTTTTCAACAATTAACACAAGAAATACACAAATTTATTCCCCTTATTCCATATCAGATAGAAACTCATAAGATCACTTCTTTGATTGATAGGCACTCCCTCCAGGTAATACCACTAAACTAATCTGAGATCATTAAAAATATAAGATATGAGAATTTTTCTATAAATGGGTAAAAGAGAGAAAGTTTACCATCACGAGTCCAATTGATTCTACATCTTGAACAGTGGATCATGTCAAAAGCCTGGCTCATTTCAGGAATCATCTGCTCATTTAATCCGAGAGACAAAAGGTAATCAATATCATGGCAAGATCATATTTGAAACACTTTAATGAGTACACTGGAAGCAGCTAACCTGAGAAATCTGATCCAAGTATTGGTCTGCCCCGTGAATAAACTGAGTTCCACCTCCGGGAAACACAAACTTATCTCCCTTGATTGATATCCAATTCTGACCTCCTTTGTCTTCAACAAGCCGTGTATGAGGTACATTACTAAACCACACCTGTAATTTCATCTCATATTAGCCAAAAACAACATTCATTCCCAAACGAGCCGAAACAGTAGCATTTATACACAATGGAACTAGCAAATGACAGACAATCAACTAGCTTCAATGCAACAACAATTTGCAAGCAACAAGCAAATCAATTCAAGCATTTAAGCAAAGCTTTTTCGTTAATCGGAGTTACCTCGTCTCTGCTCTGAGGCCATGGGATACGAATCTGATATCCTTTCGGCATCGGCACCACGCAATTCAACCTCTTGCCTTCTCCAGGACAATGCCTTTCAAACTTTTCGCCTCGCTCAGTCGAATTGAGCTTCTTAATCTCCATCTCCTCCGTCCTTCACTCCTCTTCCTCCTCCTGTCGAATTCTTCAACTCCTCGGCGAGGCTGGTAGAATAACAGAAAGAAACTAAAAGCAGCTACAATAGCTTGCCTGATGCACCAGCTCCAATATTCAGAAAGCAACCAGCACCATCTTTTAGATATGTGGGAAGTTGCGCAAATGGTATGCCTCTCATATTTGATAAGAAAGGTAGAAAGAGAAGTACAAAAAGAGCCTACATGACACAGGAATTAAAGATTTCAATCAGGATTTTTTTTTAAACCTAAAGGCAAAGTAGCAGTAGCTTGATCTAGCCAGGACATAAGCCATTATTTTCTAAGTCAACTGTAAGATCAAGTAAACCTTTAATGTCAGGACAACCATCTTTAGTACATGTAAAAATCAACCTAACAGAAGAAAAATGAATTCTCTTGAGCACACACACTTAAGAATTTTGGAGAACAAAAAGCAGAATTTATTAAATGCCATTAGATGCAGCGTTGGTTTGTGACCCAAATTTTTTTTAGTACTGTAGGAGTGTAGGGTGTGTTTTATTGATGGTCTAGCCAGTAGGACCACAGTACCAAGGTGAAGACATTACGAACAAGAAATTGGTACAATGTTACAGTAAACAAAAGCTTAGTGAATGTCACCTGGAATCCAGATCCAAAAGAATTTACAACCAATATATCGAGTGATTTGTCCTGCACAAAAATGGATTTACAAGATGAGGAAGTATAGAAAAAAATTGTCAGCAAGAAAACAATCAAGAGTGCCAGCTGATCACTAAGAAACACACAACAGAATGCTGTACCTTAAGGTGGGCTGCAGCATCAACAAATATAGATTCCTATTCAAAACCAATGGATCAAGATTAATTAATTTGCTTAGTAAGTACAACAATAACTTTGCAGTTCTTATCCATAGTTAAATCGATTTGTGGGAAGGAAGAATACCAACTCAGGAAAAGGAAGGGACTCAGTGCAGTTCTTATCCAGATTCTTCTCTACACCCTGACATGAATACATTTAAATGTTGAGTAAATCTTCATGAATAAAATGCAGATACACAACCAAGCACTCAGAAAAGACAAGAATACCTGTAGAGAGACAAGGTCTTTATAGAAAGACCTCATTGTGTGATTCAAACCTATATCTCTTCTGTATAGAAAGACAAAGTTATTAATATGTAATGACCAAAGTGCATGAAGCAACAATTGCAATGTAATTTGAACTAGGAAAGACCAAAAGTGTAGTAAGAATGAACTTACTCATCTAGAAAGAATCCAGCATCACTCAAGCATTTAACACTGGCATTACTTGGCACATACTTGGTGAAGTTAGGGGTCATCATTTGGCCCGTGGGCCTCGTGGGCCGGTGGAGGCCCGCAAGCCCGTGGGCTAAAAGCCCGGCCCGGCCCGCAAAAAAGCCCGCAAAAGCCCGCCAAGGTGGTTGGTGGGCCGACCATGGTTTAGAGATCTAAAGCCCGGCCCGGCCCGCGGGCCCGGCCCGCCAAAAACCCGTCAAGGCCCGTTAGGCCCGGCCCGTCAAAGCCCGTTAGGCCCGGCCCGTCAAAGCCCGCACACATATTGACATATATCATTAAATCATTTAATGAATTTTAATCATTATACAATTTATACCTAGTTAATGTTTACCTACACACATATTGACATACATATATATAAAATATAGTGACTAGTAGTCTAATAGACTAATACTATATAGATATATATTTTACATTTGTGTATATATATTAATATATTACATATACATGGATAGATTGAATATTTGAATTCCATATATAATTAAATTTGTGTATCTATTTTACTATTAAGTCATTATTTAAAGTTTAGCATAAGTTAGGGTTTAGGTTTAGGGTAAATTAGGGTTTAGGAGATTAAGATTTATGGTAAGTTAAGGTTTAGGAATTTGAGGTTTATGGTAAGTTAAGGTTCCGGTTCTAGGATTTTATTATAATTTTTTTAGGGTTTAGGGTTTGGGGTTTAGGTTTTAGGGTTTAGGGTTTAGGGTTAAGGGTTTAGGTCCAAAATTTATAAAAATTAGGGACGGCCTACTTAGAATACTATGAACAACCAATCCGACAGTCAATTTTTTATATATATAAGATAGTAGTACGTATATCATTATACCTACACTTATATATATAATATAGTGACTAGTACTATATATATATATTTTATATTTGTGTATGTCTATATTAATATATTACATATACATATATTGATCAAATATTGGAATTCCATATATAGTTATATTTGTGTATCTATTTTACTATTAAATCATTGTTTAGAGTTTAGGATAATTAAGTTAGGGTTTAGGTTTAAGGTAAGTTAGGGTTTAGGGGATTGAGATTTAGGGTAAGTTAAGGTTTATGAATTTTGAAGTTTAGAGTAAGTTAGATTTTAGGTTTTAGGAATTTTGAGGTTTAGAGTAAGTTAGGGTTTAGGGGTTAGGGGTTAGGGGTTAGGGGTTAGGGGTTAGGGTTTAGGGGTTAAGGTTAGGGTTTAGGGTTTAGGGTTAGGGTTTCATTGTAATTTTTTTATCGATTTACACAGTAAAACAGTAAATATAATAGATGGTTCAGATTAGATATTGTAATTTTTCAATGGTGAGAGTTTAATTGAGAGTGTGTGAAATGACATCAATACCCTTCTCTTATATATTGCTTATTTTTCCATGGAGAAACTAGATAAATTAAATTTTTATATCAATTTTTTTGACACTATGAGATAGATATGTAATTTACAAGAATGTGTGTTAAAATTTTGATCTTAAAAAATTCATTTAGGGATGGGTAATTTATGTTTTAGTTGTAAGGGTACTACGGTCACATTTAGCGAAACTCATAGATGTAGGTCTAAATCAAGTCCAAAATTTATAAATTTTTAACGGCATGCTTAGAATATTATGAACAACCAATCTGACAGTCAGTTTTGTAAAATGATGATACATGATCGATTACGTTTCACAAAGGACTTTCAACCCATATAACCAAAGAATAAAGGTAAGAACATTAGTGAGCATGTAGAGAATTCAAGCAATATAAGAATTAAAAATGTTTTAACAATAAAGAAGGCCATATATAATAGTTCACCTTGTAATAAAAGACACCATACGTAAAAATTAGCATAATCGAAGTACGTTTGGATCCCAGTCAATACAATTAAACAAAATTTGTGAAAACACTAAAATACACTCATCTTATTTTCCTTATTTTCCTATGGGGGGAGTAGATAAATCAATTTTTTATGTCATTTTTTTTGATACTATGAGTTAGATATGTATTCCATAAGAGTATGTGTCCAAAATTTGATGTTAAAAAATTATTTTCGGGAGGGGTAATTTCCGTTTTAGTTGTAAGAGTACTATGGTCACATTTGGCGAAATACATGGATCGATGTCTAAATCAAGTCCAAAATTTATAAAATTTTAAAGGCATGGTTATAATATTCTAACCAATCAATCTAACGGTCAATTTTATAAAATAATTAAACATGTCCGATTAAGTTTCACAAAAGTATTTCATTCCATATAACAAATGAACAAACGTAAGAACATTAATATACATATGGAGAATTCAAGCAATATAAGAATTAAATATGTTTTAATAATAAACGAGGACATGTAGAAAACTCCATCTTATAGTGATAAACATCGTACGTAAAATTTAGACTCGTCGGAGTACGTTTAAACCCCGGTGCATGGATGAAGGTTACGTTTATTTTGAAATGTCTTATTTTTTTAATAATTAAAGCCCGATAGGCCCGGCCCGCAAAAGCCCGCAAAGGCCCGGCCCGCAAAAGCCCGCAAAGCCCGCTTGAATGGGCCGGGCTCGGATCCTTATATAAAAGATAAAGCCCGGCCCGGCCCGGCCCGCATATATTAAAATGTTGTTGAGGCCCGGCCCGGCCCGGCCCGTGCCGGCTATACATGGGCCGGGCCGGGCCGGGCCGGGCTTTTGCCGACCCCTAGGTGAAGTCATCACAATGTAAAAATGCTGCTAAGCCACCAGCCGAGCAACCTGATAACAAAGCCTACAGAAGAAATGGAAAAGTAAGAATTTGTGTATCGAAGAACTAAGTTTGTGTACTGATGTAGACCAAAAGTTTTATATACTGCATCTCCAGCAAATAAGTAGACAACTTTCAGACTATCCATTTCAGTTTTTAGATACTTTCAGATTTCTTAGCACTCAAACCAGTCTTTCATCACAAACAGATACCCAAAATGTCTACAGCAAAGTCATGGGCTTTAGCCTCATCTCAGCCTGAGCTGGACCTGCTGAAATTCAGAAGCCACAAACACAATAGAAACACTAAATCCAACAACATCAATCCATAATGTAAACCTCAGTAGCCACAATCATACTAATTCTAAATTGACATGATAAATTACAGATAAAAGAACCAACACAAGCTCCAACTGCTAGAACACAACAACACAACAGTGAAACTTATTGAATTGACCCACTACATATTTCATCTAAATGAATCAAACTCATATCATAAATTCATAATCAAACAGCTTGACAGTATAAAAATTGACAAAACTAAATTAGCAAGCAAACAACGTTAAAGGGTAGTAAATTTTCAAAATGGGAAAGCATAAACTAGTTTAGATTTGTCAAGTACGAACCTCACCCTCAATGATATAGACAGTAAGAACACTACCTTCCACAAAAGCAACAAATCTCCCCAGTCATCTTCACGTTGTCGTCGATGGAAGGAGGAGCTCCGGCGAGTCTTAGATGCAGGATTCACTTCTTCATTCCCGGCCGATTCAATTCGGTTAAAGCCCACCCATTCTCGCACACTACCTCGTCAATCTAGATCTTGCCGGAGCAGATCGATATCAGAGGGGGGCTGAAACAATTACATGCCTCTCAACAAAAATAAACAAACAAATCAAACAATTCAAGAGAAGCAAGGCATCGATCACGATAACAGCATCAAACATGAACCAACCCAATTTCTTGTCAGCTCGAATTTGAATGATTCGAAAACCCTAATCGGTGGTGAGAGGGGCGCATACCTGACTCCTTGGTTCGACGATGCGAAGATGGAGACGCGATTGGTGATGCGACTGGTGTCGGTGAGCTAGCTGGATCGAGTTGGGGGTCGAGAATTGATTTCAGAGAGCTACGTGGTCGGAGATCGGGGTCCTGGTCGGAGAGCTACGTCGGAGGAGGAGGAGAGCAGCGTCGGAGGAGAAGAGCGGCGTCGGAGGAGATGGAGGTGAGAGGAAATGAGAGAGTGAGTGAGAGAGGAACCAGTGGTTTGTGAGAGAGAGAGAGGTCGAAAAAAACCAAGTAATAGAACCCTAAGTTTTGGGAGGGATTGAAATTTTTTTTTCCCTCCAACATAACCCGCCCGATACTTGAGTTTTTTTTCGCGTTTTCAAAAATCAATAATGGGATACCTAACATTAGTCTGACTTAAAATCGATGTAAATTATATCAATAATGGGATACCTAACATTAGTCTAACATTACCCTAAAAATTTTTTACATCAGGGGTTTTTCCAACCGATGTTAAAGGTGCGATGTCTAAAATACTTTTTCTAGTGCTTCATTAGTGAGACCTATATACTTTACCTACAAAGTCAAAAGTTGTCCATTCAAATGAGCATTTCATGTTCTTAAAACGTTGGTAACAAAGCGTAAAGCCATTAGACTGAACAACTCAAAAAAAAGGCAACAACATGAAACTAACCTTACCGAAATCAACAGGTCTCCCAAGAGCATCAAGTTGTTCATCTATAGGAATCGACCCAAATTGTCTATTTGGATCATATTCAGTGTCTCTAAACATGTGTACATATCTACAAAAGTAAATTTTCTGGGTCAAGACTCAAGTACCTCGGCCAGGCCCAACACTTGTGGAGAAAGCCAAGTCTCAATAAGAGCAAATAGAAAAATAAAAAGTATATCAGCCAATGGCCCAACTGCTTCACCCCTGAAACTTCTCGCCACTTCTGCCCGGACGGAATCGAAGACCGGAACCCAAAGCTCCGACTTGAAAAAAACCAAGCGAAAGACACCAACTCTACCAATGTTCATACATCTCAAAGCTCGCAACTTTCTCTGTACAATTCAACCCAAAAGGTCACAAACCCACCCTGAACCCATTTCCCCTCTTTCAGAAATCCGATCCAAATCACACACTGAAGTCAGAGCTGGCTTATTACTAAAGCTCATTTGTTTTACCTGTAACTTCCGAACCCAAATCCCGACTTCTGCTGAAGATCTAATCATGGGTAAGTTAGTTGGAATGAATATGATTCCTTATCAGCTTTACGTACCTTCCCTTTTACTTTTTCTTTGTGAGTGGTTCTGTGAGCTTGTATGTGCTGTTGGTTTTAACTTCCTCGGGACTCTATCAGTTAGGATCTGATTCTGTCAGTTAGCTGGAATCTGATGAACTGTAATCTATTTTGACTGCAGGAATAGCAAACTCACACAGATCCTTAAAGACTCCTTAGGTAAACTCACATCGAGCTGAATTTTCGTTTGGAATCATATATCTCTAAGTTGAACAATATGGGAATGGCTTGGATCAAATTCCTAATATTGAAGATTTGATTATGACTGATCACTTTGTTATCTTAAAGCACAGAATGATCTCAGTCGCATGCCATAGCTGCATTTTTCTCCGTTCATCTAGACTTAAAATTGCTTAATCTTTAATTGGTAATCCTAATGCTTTAGGTCACGGTTCAAAGGTGTTGAAGCTGGTGCATGTTAGTCCATGCGAAGGAGATGTTGGAGAGACAATCTGTTCTTTGAGTTTTGCAAAGGGGGTCAGGGCAGTAGAGAATAACAGGGATATATCTCAGGTACTTGGCTCATATTTCTTGATAATATAAATGTAAGCTTCCTCAGTTGAGAAGCAGGCTAACTTTTTCGTTATTTATTTTTGGACTTGAAGAAGCAAAAGGAGAAAAGAATCAAGGAGCTTGAGAATGATATGAGAGAAGCCGAAGAAGAATGTGAGAAACTTAAAAATCAGATACAGAAGACTGAGCTCCTACTACACGAAAACTTTAAGCTCTTCTCAACCACTTATGGACCTTTGGAGCATGAGGAGGCCATGACTTCCAAAGAAAGTTCAAAAGAACTTACAGAGATGCCACGAAAATCTGAGAAAGCAAGTAGAGGAAATGTTTCGAACTCTTTGCCTCGGTTCATGACTTCCACTGCAGCTAGGTAGGGATCTCAATCTAGCGTGCTAAGCGTGTGACGACTAAAAGACCATAATACCCCGTCATGAACAGTGCCTTAAGAACAGTGTTTCACGTGTATTCTGAGGGAAACCCATGATTGTTATATACAAAATTACGATCAAACCCGCTGTTGGCTTGACAATCCAACCGATTTTACTTGTGAAACAGTCCTTAACAGTCGTGGTAAAGCTTTCATCCCAGTTGGAGAAGATTGTTATGACTATGCGGAGCGAGGAAGAGCTTTCTAAAATGTGTGTTCCATTACAAGAGCATGAGTTACTTCTTGCAAAAGTATTTGATTGCTTTTCTTCTGAGCCTGCGGCGGGGTGCATTGTTGTTTTATTAGCGGAGGTGACTGTCTACTTACAGGGCACGTTTCGTGATCTTCGTGCCATTACTGATATTGTGGTGGCAAATCCCAAGGTTGACTTTGAAGTGAATGTTGGGAATACTGAGAACTGCATCGCAGCAGAAACGTACTCTTTCTGATGATGATTATCAGGGTGTGTGTCCTGAGAGATTTAGAATAATAGCTTCATTTCTAAATGAAGTAAGGGGTTCGTTATTGGAGTCATTTGAAATTCAGTCCGTCAGCTTTGTTCCTGCTTCTAAATCAGCAATAGAGAGTTTGCAGAGACTGAGAGTTGATAGTGTGGAAGCAGCAGCTACTATTGAACAGAACCCGTCGTGTTGTATATGCAAGGATGAATTTGACATCCGAGGTGATCATCGGATTATTCCTTTACCTTGCTCTCACATTTTCATGAAGATTGCATTGTCCCGTGGCTGGAGACAAGTCACTTGTGCCCCTTGTGTCGCCATGCCCTCCCAAAGTTAGAAGAGAGCGAGCTTCAGACTTCATCATTGCCTAGTGCGGAAGGGGATGAGCTGCCTTCAGATTCTTAGAGGAGGCCATAAGATCACCACCATTCCCTTCCTTTGTATCATGTTATGTCAATTATTTGTTGAATAATATATGTACGTTTTGATATCCAGTTCGGATGATACTTCATATGTTGGTTTTGGCCAAGATGATTGTTGAGGGAAGTGTTCAATAATATGAAAATGTACCCACTGCCCTTTGTGACAGTAGTAATTTGATGAAATATTTTGATCTAATCCCTGAATTGTTCAATTACCTTTGTTACGTGATAATGTTGTGTAAAAGTTAAGTACCGGTTCCCTTTGTATTGTCTTGCATGCAATTTGTGTGCACGTTTGATGTGACAGAAAAATAATCGAAAAGATCGAAGCATGTAGTGTCATACAGTATATTCTTTGGTCAGAGCTAGGATTCAGAAGAAGAAGAAGAAGAAGAAAAGCATTCCAATCAATTTAACTTTACTTTGCCAAATAAAGCAAGCTTCGACCATCTTCTTTTGGCTAAGCTTGGATCGTGCATGTTTGACTATGTTCTGAAATCAAGTGGGATGCATATGCATTATATCCTCCATACACACATACACATCTATATGAATATTCATAAATGCCAACAAGATCGACGAGGTCGATTCTCCATGCATGTTACAAATGCTAGTAAAAAAATTCCTTTGAAGTCTTGAAAAATTAAACATTGAGAATGTTTTTCTATTGGATCAATAATTGAATTACGTTTTTATGTCTTCATTCTCTTCAAGCAAGCATAATGGATATATGTACTCTCAAGTCTCAAGCATGTTGGTCGCCTGCAACACCATGGCTATGAAGGGATTGTTTCAAAGCTAGGTTTGACAATCGAATTAGAGATGGAGATAGGCCGGTGTATGGGCGAGAGACGAAAGTGCATTATGGTATCGATGGCGATCATGGAACTCCATGCAACACTAACAGAATAAGTATGCGAACAAAAATCGTCGGTCTATTCATTATTTTTGTTGACTATACTTATAGTTGACGAAGATTCGTCAACTATAACATCGTCGGAAAAAGACCGTTGGTGATACTATAGTCAACGATAATTATTGACGTCGTCGGCCAAAGCCTTCCCCTCCTGCCAAAATTGTTGAACGGAGAAACTATAGCCGATGACATTGTATATGAATGTCGTCGACTATAGTCCCATATCTGAAGAAAAAAACTGCAGATCTGAATTTCTGCGAAAAGAAATCCAGATCTGTTAATTTTTTCACCAAACTGGAATCACAATTTAAATTACACAAAACCATAATCACAATTTTATTTTACCAAAACAAAATTATACAAAATTACACACAAATTAAACATTAACCCTAAATTAAACGAAGAGGGGCGGCGACGGTGGACAGGACAAAGAGGGGCGGCGACTGGACCTAGAATGGTATACACACAAATTAACAAATTACACACAAATTAAATCTTAACCCTAAATTTAACAAAAAAAAACAAATAAAATCAAAAACCTTACCTAGGGCGAGGCGGTGGAGAGGGAGAGGCGACAACGGATATGGAGAGCGCAGGGGAGTTATGAGAGAGAGAGAGAGAGAGAGAGAGAGAGAGAGAGAGAGAGATTTTTTAGGATTTTTGAGAGAGGAGTGTCGGTCGGCTGGGATATAAATCCGATAACTATAGCCGACGATGTGTAATGATACATCGTCAGCTATAGTATACCCGACGACCTAACCCATTATCGGAAAAAGTCAAAACTATAGCCGACGATATTTCCAAATAATGCCGACAACTTTTTTTCCGATCGTCGATATTAATACTATAGCCGACGACGTAAATTTTCGTCCGTTATAATGTACTATAGCCGACAAAAATTAACATCATCAACCTATTTTTTAATATTTTCGTTGGCTATAATATTTGTTCTGGTAGTGCAAGTCTGAAATTGTTGCATGGGATCCATTGCTGGACCATGCCAGCAGATGGAATCTCTCCTCAGTTAAACAATGATGTACATCTTTTAATTTGGTCTATGGGTATCTTCAAAGCACCAATGAAGAAGAATCTAGTGGGGGACTACTCCTTCTTGGTCAAAAGAGGGTCTTTAATTTGCTGAATCAAGTCAATAACTTCTGCATGCACGTACGTACTAGTCCAGCTCTCTACTCGGAGAGAAAAAATTGAAAGCAAAAGGTAAGGGTAGCTAGAAGAAGAGAAAGAGATCGAAGACGTTGCGGTGGCCATGCTATCTAGATACCTTGTTATTATATATATGATCCGTAGTTTCAAACTTTGTCCAAAAACCATATACCTCTCAAAACCATAAGTACTCTCTTGGCAGATAGATCGAGACTCGCTCTCTAGTCCCAATCCTAAATTCTAGATGCTGTTATGATCTAGGGTTCTAACCCTAGATTCTAAATAGAAACTCATAAGATTTGATAACCTAGATTTGACCATGATCCTAGAGAAATCTAGAAAGAAAATACGCTTCTTATTATCATCGATCAGCTACGTAATGAAACAGAACATATATATTAATATATAGCCAGCAGCTTAAGCAAGTTAATCACCAAATGGAGTTTAACAGAATCTAAGAAGTGATAGATGGCAGCGTAAATCTGCAGAACGAAGTCAACCTTGCCATCACGATCAGCAATTCTTCAACAAGACTATGATAAGGAAAGGTTAGTATGCATGTGCAAGATTCCTGCATGCACTACTACAATGCCCTTCGGTTAAAATCGTGGACGAACTTAACCGAGCAGCTAGCCATATCTGCATAAATGATAAATGGCTGCATGCCTCCTTGCCGAAAGTAAAAAAAGATTAACCTTGTCTTATCAGGCCACAGACCTCGGTACGAATTTCGGTTTCTTTCTATGGTTTGATGATAAGGAAACGCACAGACGTAACCATGTTTGACTAGAATATATATATATAGAGAGAGAGAGAAAAAAAAATATGAAAGCTAGGTTAATCTCATCTGATCTGATCGATGATGCCCACTCCCTTAACTTTTCTTCAACACCTGTAAAAATTTACATCAATGGTTTGATGGGTAAAAACATTACCACCACAAAAATGTATGCCTTTGGACTATTATTTGCCGCTCCTGCCGTAACACCCGTTAACATTTCTAGCTAGAATATTTTCTTCTAATGGTAAGCTAACCTGTTCCATTCAGACAGCTGAAGGTGATCGAACCAGAGAGATGACATATATCATATATGGTAGCAATTCTAGCAGAAGAAAGAAATATTCTAGGTTGATTATGGCGGACCCCGGCCAAGTAAGCTTTCGGATCACTACGAATGTTCTTAATATACTAGGATGATGCAGGGGTTTTCTGGGTAGTACTGAACCGGTTTAATTTTTGAACATTCGATCATTTAATTTTTTTAAAAATGTGATGATATATAAGTGATCCAATGCTCAAAAATTAAGAAAATTTGATATTCTATAGCACTATAGAATTATATAATTTATCTTAGGGATGCATGGTAAAAACTCAAACGAAACATACGTACTCCATTATATTATCACTTTACTAACTAAGGAATCTATTACCTGAACGAAGCTATTCGATCTCGTTTTAAGCCTATATATACCATGCACCTCTAGTCCTCACTCCTCACAAGTCACAACTACTCGATCACAACCAGCTTTCGGTTTGAGTAACTTCATTGGCCAACTAGTTGATTACCACTACTCGAGCTCCAGCCATCATGGACTATAGCAGGCATGAATCAACTGAAACCCACAGGTTCATTCTCAATTACTACTTCTTAGCTCGTCGTTTTTCTTGAGTATTCTTCGATTACATATCGGATTTTAGTATCGTCTCACTGAATTTGTAGTAATGTTGATTTCCAGGAACAAGTGTGCTGCATGCTACAGGCAATTCAACAAGATCGAGCACCTGGTTGAGCACATGAGAACCTCATACCACTCTTCTCATGAACCCTCATGTGGAATTTGCAAGAAGCACTGCAGATCTTTTGAATCTCTCAGGGAACATGTCATAGGTGTATATTCCATAAATTAATCTTTCCTAAGATTACTACGTAAACACTTCTAATTTAACTGTGAGGTCATTAGAGTGTTAATTATTTCTATTTGTTTTCAGGGCCACTGCCAAAACAAGAGTGCAAGAACATATTCAGCAGCAGAGGATGCAGATACTGCTTATCTGTCTTTGATAGCCCATACACTCTCAGGTTTCACCAGGACAGATGCCAACTCTCTGGCGCAGCGGTACATATATTTGATCTCCTAGCTCATATCACATGCATTTTACGATTTTTACCAAATAATTAACAGATTAACTAATTAAGTTCGTTATAAATCTGCAGGGAATTATCGGTCGGTTCGGTAATATGGGCATACGTGACAATCTGGATCATGGTAACTACACGAGAGGCAGCAGTGGACAAATTGTTGCACTTGCTTGCAAAATGGTTGGTGGGGGAAGTGATGGCTCCTTGGATCTCTGCGCTAGGGTTTGTCTCACTGATGAATATGATAACATCATCTTCCAGAGTTACGTCAAGCCAACACTGCCAGTCACAAACTATAGGTATATATATTTACCATAAGGAAATGTTCATACGTAACTTAGCTATCTAGGTACATAAGCAACAAATGGTTTCAATCTTAACATTGTTGTACTTACTATTCAGGTATGAAACAACTGGGGTTCGTCCTGAATACTTGAGGGACGCAATGACACAGAGGCAAGTGCAAAAGAAGATTCAAGACTTCCTCTGCAATGGTGAGCCGATGTGGAAGATTCGATCTCGAGCCGGAAAAGCTAGAATTCTTGTTGGTCATGGTTTGGATCATGATCTCGAGTCCTTGCAGATTGAATACCCAGCAATCATGATCAGGTAGTTATACTTGGATGAATTCTATCTTTCTAGCTAGGCTACTCAATATGGAACTTATTTCCACAAATTAAATGTAGTCTAACTAGCGTTGACTGAATATGTAGGGATACTTCAAAATACCCTCCATTGATGAAAACAAGCAAGCTCAGCAACTCACTCAAGTACCTAACACAAGCGTATCTCGGGTACGTGATAAAGAAATTAACTAAACCGTGGACGTAGGAATTTAACTGAATTCTATGGATTGATTTTACTTGATACATATCCCATGCAGGTATGATATTCAAAGTGGGATTCAAGACCCTTATGAGGATTGTGTTGCAACAATGAAGCTTTACATGCGAATGAGGTCACAGGTTCACAAGATAGAGGCCTATCCTCTTGCTACTGATCCCCAAAACCGGAATAATTTTCCGTCGTGGCGCCAGAGTGAGCTTGAGAGGATGAGCCCTGAACAAATGTTGGACATTTCCAGGTCTGATTTCTACTGCTGGTGCTTGGACCGGAATACATAGTTCTAGTGCCTCAAAGGTTCAAATTTAAGGAGAGGCACCCATGCACATGATCAAATTAAGGCTACAACTTGTCACCCCCAGCTAGTTATTTAATTAGTGAGCTACGTACTCGATCAGGAGATTAATTACCAAAAATATGAAATAAGTACCAAGGACTGATGGACCTCTCATAATCCTACAAAATTAATTTGTTAGGTCAAATGATGTTCATCATATTCTGGGACTGTATGCATGTATTCAGTGATATATAATGCTTAAGAAGCTAAGCTAGTCTATCTTTAAATGTAAAAGAAAGCTCTCTGTTATATATGTTGATGAATAAATAATCCCAGATGTGTATTGAATTGAAAGTCATTTATAAATTAAAGGAATTTGACGTAAAGATATATATGGATGTCGGTCTCTTGACTCACTTCGTTGTACATATATATGAACGGGAAAAAAAATGAACAACAAAATCTTTTGAGCAATGTCAACTGAAACAGAGATAGAGATGCTGCAGCAAACAACCTAAATTTGCAGCATGCATGATCATATATACTATGTTATAGCTTTTATATACGGAGTTTAAAGGCGACCTCGTATGGTACCGGTACGTAAAAGGGCAGTGACAAATTTAGAAATAAGTATATATATGAACTTCTTGGAGGAACATCCGAACATGCATGGTGCTTGTGGCTTAGTACGTGTCTCCAAGATTGGAGACCACCACTACGCTCTTTGTTATTGACCAAATATACGTGAAAGCTACATGCATTTTGATGCATATTTATCCAGGTTTGACAGTAACGTAATTAATTTAGGCCGTTAATTAATCGGTTAGATTTCGACTATACATTTAGATGGTTATCTACATTCGCAAAATAAAACAAAATCAAAACAAAGAACGTGGTATATCATACGTATACATTTCTGAATATCCCATCATTACATAGTTTAATTTCATGTCCAAACAAGCTTATTCACAGTTACATGCAATACAAGGAAATGGATTCTTTCTATGGTAGAATCCTAGACTATATGGATACAAATAGTTTCATTCTCATGGGATGGGATACACAACCACCTTTCCAGTAGCTCTTGAACTCTCAAGGTAAGCAAAAGCTTCAACTACTTTAGAAAACGGATATGGACCTGTGGGATCAAGCACCGGCTTCACCTTTCCACTCTCCAAGTAAGGCTTCAGCTTCTCCAAAATAGACCCTTTAGAGGTGAGCACAAAATGGACTGCAGGAGGTGTTGCCGGACCTACTATTGTCACCACTTTCCCTTCTTCCTTCACCACTTTCACAGCTTTGTCGGTCTCACCTATATATATATATATTTATAGAAGCAAATTATATATTAGCATCAGACTAGCTTTAAGCACCAAAGCGTATTCACCATGGATGAATTATAGGATGCTTACCAACTGCATCATATACCACATCAAATTTCTCGGGAAAGTCTTCGATCTTCTCCTTGGTATAGTCTATAGCCAAATCAGCACCTAAGCTCCTCAACAAATCAAGTTTCTTAGTGCTGGCAGTTGCTGCTACTTTGGAAGCACCAAACACATGTTTTGCTAGCTACATCACATAAAAGTATAGATCCTTAATTAGTTACAAACATACATGTGATTGAAGCCAAAGTAAGTTAGTGTTGGCAATCAGAATGTACCTGAATAATATGTGTTCCAACACCACCGGCGCCTCCCAAAACAAGGACAGATTTACCGGCAGAAAGATTGGCTCTTTCGAGCCCTTCATAGGCAGTCTCAATAGCCAAGGGAAGGCTAGCTGCTTCAACAAAGCTCAGGTTTTTGGGCTTGTGAGCCAACACTCTTTCTTCTGCAGCTGTGTATTCTGCCAAAGATCCAATCCTCTTTGGGTTCACCAATGCTGTCTCGTTAAGATCCCCATATACTTCATCTCCCACCTTAAACTTTGTCACTTGGCTTCCTACCTTCACCACCACACCAGCCACATCATATCCTGGTACTGTCTGCAAATCATATGGAAAACCAACAAACAAATCATCAAGCTTTAATTTGGACAAAAAAGAACTTCTTTTGATACAACATAAACATGTCAATCTCTCAAGATTTTATATATTAAACATGGAAGATAAGACTCATAAGAGTAATATATTTCATGGGTCATAATGAGATATATGATCATTCTTAACCAAAATGCTAGCTACGCAAAAAGATCAAACAGCACCAAATATTACTTCACACTACCAAATATAGAAAGATACTTTGTATAAGATTAACCCCAAGTTATAATGGGAAGTATGTAAGGAGACAGAGGGTGTGTGACTCACAGGCAGGGGAGAGTCGGTGTTCTTGAAGTGACCAAGTGCCCTTTTGAAATCAACTGGATTAAGAGCAGCAGCAACAACCTTGATCAGGACTTGGTCCTGTTTTATTTCAGGTACAGCCACATTTGGATCAAATTCTAGAATATCAGCAGTTTTTCCATACTGTGAATACACCCATGCACCATGTACAGAGGGTACGGAATCACTTTGAGCCATTGATGTTTGATGTAGAGAAAAGAGCAAAGTTGCCAGAGGCAGAGGCAGAGGTAGAGGTAGAGGTAGAGAAGGACGTGGAATTAGCGAGTGGTTCAACTATTTAAAGAGTTGGGGTCGGTGAATAGTGATGGTTGAGAAGGATGTGGAAGCTTGCCAATTTTGAAAAAAACTCGGGAGTATATGTGGGTATGTAGACGGACAATTGTCATAAGGAACTGCATTTAGATAGATTTTCAACTCATATTCATGTGCTAGTCAGCTGGTGCATGTAAGTGGTGAGGTATTAATCGTATTATTATCCCAAAGAAGAAAAAGAAGTATGCAAGGTCATATGAATATCTGGGCCCTATTTAAATGTAAGCCCTGTGAAGAAAATCCCATTGGGATATTGACAAATTGCATATGTAACACATGTTTTTCTTTTCTAAAAATTTAAGAGAAAATTAATTTTATGAAACTTTGATTTCGAAATTACCTTCAAATGAAAAGGCTAGAAAGTAGAAACAGCAACAATTACATAGCCAAAGAAGTCCAACCCACATGTAAGCACATTGTAGCAGGTTATCTTAATCCTTTTAGAAATAGTTATCCTACTCATCCTTAACCTCATTGATTTAGTATATCATAGTTTATGAGATCGATCATCCTATTAGTTTCAAGCATGTCGTCCACCACCGAGAGACATTACTTTTTCAGCAAAGTGTATCAGAGAAAAACATTTGAGTTCCGAAGTGGTTATGAGAATAAGAGGGAAATTGAGGTCCATGAAGGCATATTTATGTTGGCTATTCTTTGTACTGAACAAAACATAATAGATTGAAGGTGTTCGAGCGCAAAATATCTCTTGCGGAGAGATCCTTCCGCGAAGCAGTCTCTTTTAACAGGTTCGGATAGCTTTAACCGCAGGTATCGGTTTATCCTGTATCGTGTGTTTTGTATGCTGGCGTGTCACCGTTCTTCAACGGAATATGGACTGTTTACAGCCGCGATTTAGACATGGAGAGCACCAACCCCGTCCGAATAGGTCCTTCTTGCCTAGAAACCTAGGACTTTTGGATATGTGTCTCTAGCAGAGCCTTCGAAATTGATACCTCACACGCCCTTATCCGTGCAAAGCAAAGCAACTTCTCTGACGATGTGTTGAGAACACTGGCTTCCTTAGAGTATCCAAACTCTCAGCCTACAGGTGACAAGCTCTTCAACTTTCCAGTAGCAATTTGCTTCCTTGGAGTCCCAACACTCTCACTCGACAGGTGACAAGCACTTTGACCTTCTAGTTGCAAAGAAGATAGAAATCTCGAAGACGAGATGTCTGTCTAGGTGTACTTGCGTATAGCAAATGTTTTGTATTTGATCGGGGACCTCTTCCATAAAGCTCTTACTCTCCTTATATACTCGCATACCAGCAGTCATTCAATTCTATTAAACTTCCTCTGTTCTTGCTCTTAGAATCCCAATATAACTCCAACACCAGCACACGGGTTGTTAATCCTTAAAGATATTCAATACTATCACAACTCTTCTATCAAAGATAAAACAGCTGTAATAGACAACCAAGTCACATGGAATCAGCTAACTAATAAATCACAGTTCTAACTGAACTCTATTTCCTGTACTCGGCTGCTTGCCAAGCTTCCTTATAATTCACGGGCCGCTCGCCAAGACTTCAGCCATTTCTTGGGCCGCTCGCCAAGACTTCTGCCATTCAAGCCCAATATGAAATATTTATTTCGGGCCCAAACATTGCCCCTTAAGTCTTGAACTTGATTTACCTGAACAAGGCGAAAAGACTTGAATATTACCCGACTGACGCGCTGTTAAACCAAACGGTAACATAACGCTCAAGCGCCACGTTGCATGACTTCTTCGAAAAGTTACATCACTCGGCTGACGTAATATAAAAGCACTAGTCTCCATCAATAAAATCTCATTCCCCAACAAGACCTTTTCACTTGCCCTGATCCTGCACTCTCAACCTTTTCGATCAAAAGCTAAGACCTTTCATTCTTAACGTCCCCATCCATCCTTTCCGATCTAGAAAAATGCCTCCTCGCAAAGACATCTCCACCCCTTATGAAACTCAAGACGTCAAGAGATTCTACAGACACCTCAAAGCTGTCGCCAGACGACACAACCCAGAGGCCGTCTGCACCCTTTTTGTAGACCCAAACGAAGGTACCGGCCTTCTTGGTCTCTTCCTGGATGTTCCAATAAATCTGGAGCTATTCAAAATCCTCCGCCATCTCATCTGTAACTCATCCCTGATAGTCCAAGAAAACCCCAAAGCAGACCCAAAGGAATGGACTAAAAAACACACACTTTATCTTATTGGGAGATGGCCGCACCCAAGCGTAGAAGATCTCGCCTGGTACCGGCACCATCGCGGATAAGATATCGACCGGTGGGAAACAGTTGGAATCACTCGACTCATCGACCTCTGCTTTTCTCTCCCAGCTGGTGGCAACAGAGCACCGTTCGCCATAGCCATGTGCTTCTGGGATTGCACCGCCAACTATTTCCGTCTCCCTTGTGGTGATGTAAGTATAACAATGCTTGATTTATACACCATCTTTGGAGTTCCTGCTTTTGCAGACCCCTGGTCGCTCAATCAACACCGTGGGACACCAGTCCAAGCCTCCCTCAACCGTCCTTATTCCTACTCTTCCTGGGTAAAGCACTTTGCACAGGAGGAAAAAGACACAGACCAAGGAGGAATAGCCTTTCTAGAGTATTGGCTATCGAAGTATATCTTCTGTCCTTCTTCTGCAAAGGTCAACAGATGCTGGACCAACCTTGCCGAACGCCTATTTGACGGTGAACAACTGGGCTTGGTTGAGTCTGTTCTCGCATACATCTACTATGGCTTGAGGCGAGTCGTACTTTCAAAGCTCGACCTTAATCAACCAGGACCACTCTGGATGGTAGAGTTCTGGTTGCGGATGTACTTCCCTTTCTTCTGCCCATCAGTACCTTCTGCCTTTGAAGTTCAGAAGCTGTTGGGCCAATCGTTGGTTTCTGCACCAACCAGGACCAGACCATGGTCCTATATCAACTGCTTCAACCATCTCTGTTTGCATAAAGAATTTCCAGCTGCAGTAGTTGATATCATACTAAGTCGTCGCCATCCTGGCCTCCTTGCGAGTGGATTTATGCCTTCGCCAGAGCAAGACGCTCTCGCGAGGAGCTTCTTTATTCAGTGCAACACTTGCAAGGACCTGCCAGTCCCAGACTTAGTGAGCCCCGGGTATGAACTGTATGCCCCTAACCATTTCTCCAGACAGTTCGGGCTCACACAGGATGCACCCATGCCCCTTGCCAGCTCTGTGAGCAGATATAATCTCTGGCGAGGAACAAGTCATCCTCTTGCAGCAGAAGTGCAAGATGAACACTTTGGATTTCCAACAATCATGCTCCCAATCATATCAAAGCCACTAGTGATTTCTCATTCAGTTACCGAGTCGTACCGAGTATGGTGCTCCCAGCTTTGGGAAGGGATACGATACAAGGGACCGTATGCATGCTTTGCCTCTATCTTCTATGATTTTGGCAAAAGATTTTCAAATGAAGAGGACTTGGCTGTCATCAGCAAGACCTATAGGAACATAAGCACATCACCATGGCCACAGGTATGCCTCTTCATCCAAAAATGCCACATGTATTAGCAATTTCTGATATTGTAACTGATCAATCTTCCTTCTTAAACACAGCACGCCCCTGAGTCAGACATGATTGTGGCATTACAGTCTTTTAAGAAGAAAAGATCCAATCCCTCTGGGCACTCCGTAAGTATTTGCATTCATTTTCCCAGAAAAATATATGATTTTGTCATTGAGTTGTAACTAACCCAAAGTTTTTAACAGTCTCAAAAACACAGGAAGATCCACCTGAAGCCCAGAGAGTTTCAAAGTGGAGCCTGGCTAGCTACAAAGCTCACAAGTAGGGACAAACAAGCAAAGCTTCAAGCTCAAGTCTTCTATGCTTCGTTTGACTAGAGGAGTGACAAAGTCTCCGAGGCAAGTGCATGTTCAGCACTGGTCTTTACCATTGCACATTGGTTATGTGCAAATCCCAACAGC
The DNA here is from genome assembly GCA_946800695.1 of Geum urbanum. Taxonomy (NCBI): domain Eukaryota; kingdom Viridiplantae; phylum Streptophyta; class Magnoliopsida; order Rosales; family Rosaceae; genus Geum; species Geum urbanum. The sequence continues at coordinate 52,847,721 of OX327008.1, read as the reverse complement.
CTGCCTATGCTCTCCCAATTTGATGACCTCTTGATCCAAGGTTCCAGGGAGTGGCAAGAATTATGCAAGGACGAGGCCCTTGCAAGCGCTTTTCCAGATCAACACTTTGATCTGAACGTTATTTTGAAGGCCGGCATCAGACCACTAAAGTTTTCATCTGATGACTCCCTCATTGGGTATTTCGACCCAAAAAGGTTTACAGCCCTGAGTGGTCTTCCATCTTTTGATGCAACATGGGAGCAAATCAAGAAGAGCCAAAAGCCTCAGGTATTTATAGTGAGTTGGAATGATCATTTCTTCGTCCTCAAAGATGAAGGCGAAGCCTATTATATAATAGACTTACTGGGAGAAAGGCTCTCTGAGGGATGCTGTAAAGCCTTCATCCTGAAGTTCGATGACTCCAACATCATATATGGTAGTGAAGATCATGACACGGGTCATGAAGTCATCAACAGCGGTAAAAAATGCTGCAAGGACTTCATAGCCCAATTTCTAGCTGGAATCCATCGAGCAGAGCTCGAGGAAGAAGAGAAGAACAAGCCTCTTGATAGCGTCGTGTTATTCCGTTGCTTGTAGACCGAGTTTCAATCTTGCTTCATTCCTTCCTCTTCTGGCGACGGCACAAGTACTCAGGATGACCCAGTCATCACAGAGCCAGAAAAGCAAATCTCTTCCTCGCCAGAGCACTCAGTTGTCGAACCACTATCATTGGTCGAGGTTAATTCAGAACGCGAGGACCCAATTCCTTCCTCGCCAGTGCTTCAAATTCAAGCAACTGAGGAAACACAGTAATTGTCTCCCACACAAGTAAGAACTTCTTAACTTACTTCATTCTGAATTATTAATCCTGATTGATCCTGATAACATGTATCTGTATTGTAGTCCAAAAACGTTCATGTGGACACCGAAGCACCTGAGATAAATCCCACAAGTCCAAAGGAACAACCAATCCTATCAGGCCCAACAACTGAAATGGCCGCCAAGAGTCAGCCTGTTAGTTCTCCAGATGTCAATGGTGAAAAACTCAAGTCTTCAATCGAAGAAGTTACCGTACCAATCTCACCACAAGGAGCCTCCTCTCAGTTGCCCAGACTACAAGAAGCAACAATATAATTGCAAGACATTGTAAGCAAACTGGGTACACTGAGCTCTCCTTCTGACACTGATGTCACTATTCAGGACATCCTATCTGGGGATCTGGATTCTCCTTAAGACATTTGAGCTGTCTACATCCAAATCAAGAACATGAAGGCCATCGTCCCAGCAGACTCCATTCCCTGCCTGAACGAACTTGATGAGAGCTTCTCTCAACTCTTGAGCCAAAGTGAAGCCTTCCAATGTCTAAAACTTGAGGCCGAGCGTAAGAAAGAAGCAACAGAGACATTGGAACGACAAGCTTAAAGAGAGAAAGAGAGAATCCAAGCAATTCTAAAGGACACATCTACTCAAGAAGAAGCCATAAGGAATAAAGAGGCTAGAAGAGAAATTCTCAAGGCTGAACTTGCCAGCCTTGACGCTGAAATAGATGTCCTGCGAGCAGATGTCCTTAGACGTAACGTAGGCCAAATCGTGATGGAAGGCGAGAGCCAAGCTCAACCCATACAGGAGGCACGAGAAGAAGCAAGAAACGCTCGCCAGACAGTCCATCAAGCCTGGGTGGCCTTGAAATTTTCCAAGGCTACAGTGAGGAAACTTTCCCTTTTATTGTAAATTTAATGGGCCTCAGGATTTAAGCCCTATTTTATTTGGTCCAAAATTCTTTATGTAGTTATTCATTCAATCCAAATTGTAGAGACAAAGTGTAATTGGGACCAACAACGAAAATGGGCCTCTGATTCAGGCCTGGTCTAGACTTGTTCGAATGAAACTAGCCTCGTTCATAAGCTACAACCGTTCGTTTGATCTGACTGTTCAAACAATAAATGGAATTCAATTCCATGCTTGGAATCCGTATCGCGTCAAACAATAAAATCCTTGAAATACGTTTTACCTGCCCCAAAAATCTTTCATTTATCATGCTCTCTTCGTGGGTAGATAAACCGTATCGTGGTCCAATTCCAGCTAGACGCGTGTCCTCTATTTTCGGGTGTAATTACTCTTGCAAAGCTTTACCACTGTGACTCCTTCCTATAAAAAGTTTCCCTTTCCTTGTCTTGTGAACCAACTTCCTCGCGAGAATGAACTCCCCTCTTGTTCTTTTGCTCTGGCCTTCCTACCTAAAGAAACCTCCAGATAAAATCTTTCATGTCATGTTCCTTAGATAGCAACATCCACTTCTAAACCTGGACTAGATAGCAACATCTATGTCCAGGCGTTGCCTTGGCTATCCCAACTTGTGTCAGTAGAAGAAAGGAAAGCCACTATCCCGAGGTTGAAAAACCTTCTTCCTCCTCCAGTGCATCCACTCGGTTTCAATATGCATGGAGGCTGCAGGCCCCATGAATATGGCCTGCAGAGATGAGGAAAGACGGGGGCCTCAGACCCAGGAAAAAAGGCAACAAACGCCAAGGCAAGTGTAAAGGGTCTTTTGATCTAATGCACCATCGACCTTGGCGTTTCAAATCCTCATCATCCCCTCGCCGAGGTCGATCTCGCTCTCCAACTTGGTGCATATTTAATGCATCAACTAGAGGGGATGGCTATCAACTAAGAGGATTTGAAAAAACAAACTGTTTTTATCTTTCTAATATGTTGCTGATTTGTAGTTTGTTTCACATGTGGTATCAGAGCTTGAGGTCGCAAAGCCTTTGTATTCTTCTATTTGATGAATGTAATCTTTTGTTTGAAGCAAAGAGTTCCTTATGTAAATTTCTTTATTTGTTAAACTCAGATGTAGTTTTTACATAACTTTGGCCATAGTAATTTGCTAACACGAACTCTTTATTTAGAAGAAATACAAAGAATTTAAAATTTAAAATTTGGCCTCGAATATAGGCTCTAACTGAAGATTTAACCTCCAGTATAGGCTATTGTGATGTACATAATCCCTGTGTATTGCCCATGCAGTTTACTCATGCGAGTAGAATTTTAGCATGAATAAACTGGATTAAGCCATAGTTGGAGGATTGTCATACTCTCAGATTAGTTGTATGAACTTCTTAAGGAAACGACCATTTATAGGATTAGCGTGTATTGTACCATCTCGATCTCGTAAACGAACTGCTTCTTTACCCAAAAGTCAATAGACAATGTATGGTCCTTCCCACTTTTCTGACCATTTTCCTCGTCCTTCAGTCTTCTCACTAACGGGCAAAATGACTCGCCAGACGAGTTCTCCTTCTGCAAAACTCATGCCCCTGGTACATCGGTCATAGGCACGAGCCACCTTTTGTTTTTCAGCACATAGACTATCATAAGCTTGTATTCGTTTCTCATCCAAGTCTTCATGATCTTGCCACATCGCTTGTACATAATCTTCACCAATCAGGCTGTGTTGTTCCATCACCCGCAAAGACTGAACGTTTATTTCCAAAGGCAAGACAGCATCATGGCCGAACATTAATGCATAAGGAGTTGTACCTGTGGGTGTTCTTTTGCTTGTTCTATAAGCCCACAGGGTGTTAAATAATTCTTCATGCCACAGTCTGGCATTGCTCGCAAGCATCCGTTTAAGAATATGGATAATGATCTTATTGCTTGCTTCGGCTTGACCATTGAATTGGGCATAGTATGGAGAAGAGTGTAAAAAATGGATTCCGAGATCCTTCATAAGCTCATCTACTTCTCCAGACATGAATGCTACCCCATGGTCTGAAACAAAACTCTCAGGAATACCAAACTGACAAATGATATCTTCAAATAAGAACTGGCGGATGGCCTTGGCTGACGATACCCTGAGAGGTCGAGCTTCGACCCATTTGGTGAAGAAATTAGTAGCCACTATGATAAATTTATGCCCTTTAGATGAATGAGGATGAATCATTCCAATTAAATCCAAAGCCCATCCTCGAGTTGGCCAAGGCTTGATTATAGGCTGTAATGGTATTCTGGGCATATGGTTGATTGGACCATGTTTCTGATATTCTTCACAACCTTTAGCGAACGTGATGCAATCTCTGAGCATTCCTGGCCAATAAAAGCCATGTCGTCTAAGTAACCATCTCATATTGGGACCGGCCTGATGTGCCCCTGCTATCCCAAGATGGACCTCCCTCATTAATCGCTTAGCTTCACGTCCAAAGACACACCGTAAAAGTATGCATTCCTCCCCTCTTCTATATAACTCATCGTCTTTGAGCACATAATTAGGAGCTAAGAAGCGAATCCGCTTTGTTACCGGATTATTAGGATTCTGGAGGTAAGAAATAATCTCTTGTTTCCAATCCACGTCAACGTGATCAAGTGTAGTAACGTACCACTCATTTTTGTCTTCTTGGAGAGCAACGAAAGATGGGAGGGTTCTTCTTTCAACTTTTAATATCCGCTCGCGTACTCCATCTTGCAGGCTCACCCCTGTTGCTAGTTGAGCCAACTCGTTTACTGCATAATTCATCTCGCGATGAACATGACTCAACTCCACTTCTGTAAACAACTTGAGCAAATCACCGGCTCATTTAGCATATGGTTCTAGGACTGGTCCAGCCTTATACTTGGTTTCAAGTTGTCTAATCACTAGTTGGGAATCTCCAAAGACGTGCACATCATTGATCTCCATATCTAGTAGAAGTTCTAACTCAATGATTAAAGCTTCATATTTTGCTTGATTGTTTGTGCATCTGAAGTCTAACCTGAAAAAATAAGAAAAAGTTTGGCTGCGTGGAGAGACTAATGCAACTCCTGCCCCAGCCATTGTACTCGTATTTGACCCATCAAAGTATAAACACCAAGGGGCCAAATCAATACGAGCAAGGTCCAGTTCTGGCCCCTCACTAACATCCTCCATTGGATGATGAGCTAGAAAGTCAGCCACTGCTTGGCCTTTAACGCCTTCTGGGGAACATATTGCAAAGAGAATTCTGACAAAGCCAAAATCCACTTCCTAATGCGTCCCCGAAGAATGGGTCTGGACAATATATACTTCACCAGATCAGTCTGTGCTATGACACATGTGGTGAAGGAAAGCATGTAATGCCTCAATTTGTACCCTGAAAAATACAAGGCTAGGCACAGTCTTTCCATTGGAGAGTATCTCGTTTCACAATCATTCAAGGTACGACTCAGATAGAAAATAGCACATTCAGTTCCTGACGTGTCGTCCTGAGCTAATAAACTTCCAATAGAAAGGTCAGTAGCTGAAATATACAGCTTAAGAGGAACCCCTGGTCTTGGAGGAACCAAGACGGGCGGGTTCGTTAGATATGCTTTGATGGTATCAAACGCCTCTTGATGGATAGGCTCCCATACAAAGTCTTTCTGATTTTGAAGCTTGAGCAAGGTGGATTATGGTTGTGTTTTCCCAGCAGCATTGGCAATAAACCGTCGTAAGAAATTAATTTTTCCTAATAATCGTTGTAGCTCCTTCTTACTCTTTGGTGGGACTGCACTAAGTACCGCTTGTTTCTTGTCGTCTGGTATCTCAATCCTACACTAATGAACCAAAAAACCCAGGAAGTCTCCTGCCTAGACTTCAAATACACACTTGGCTGGATTCATCTTTAGTTGATGTTGCCTCATTCTGAGAAACAGCTGCCGCAAATCTTCAAAATGGTCATTTCTGCGTTTCGTTTTAACTACCACATCATCGATATATACCTCCATAGTCTCGCCGATAAGATCATGGAAGATCAAGTTCATTGCACGTTGGTAGGTTGCCCTAGCATTCTTGAGTCCAAATGGCATGTCCATGTACTCAAAGACTCCTGCAAATCCTGGACATCGAAACGCAGTTTTATGTCGATCAGATTCAGCCACTGGGATTTGGTGGTAGCCAGCAGTTCCATCCATGAATGTTAACATCTCATAGCGAGCTACTGAATCCACCAGCAAATCCGCTACTGGCATTGGGTATGCATCCTTTGGGGTTGCATTGTTCAAGTCTCTGTAGTCAACACACACTCGCATTTTCCCGTTCTTTTTCTTGACTGGGACTATGTTGGATAGCCACTCATTGTATTTGGCTACTCGTATGATCCCTGACTTGAGCATCTTCTCGACCTCCTCCTTGACAAGAATTGCAGTTTCTGTGTTCATCTGACGCATCTCTTGTTTTATGGGCTTCTTTCCCTCGATGATGGGTAAGTTGTGATAGACCAAGTCTGGTGACAGTCCTGGCATGTCGTCGTACTTTTCTGCAAAACAATCAATGTATTCTCGTAGTAATTCAATAAGTTTAAGTCTTTCTTCAGGCTCCAAGAAGGTACTAATGGCCACAGAGATTGGCTCTTCATTTGTCCCAAGGTTAATATGTTCAATGGGATCCTTGACTTTGGGAGGTAAATCATCCAGGGCTGCTGGAGCTAACTTAATCTTGTCTTCTTCCTCCAAGTTCTGTAAAACGTCTTCATCCACATATTCCAATGCTACAACCATTGGAATCTTCTCAAAGGCTTGACTCTCTAACAGAAAATTGTGGAAGCGCTCATGTAAAGAGTAACAAGCCTCGGTCTCTATACTTGATAGAGACCCGATCATTGAGAAGGTTTGGATGGTAGATCAATGGTGCAGGGTCTTCCGCTATCTTGATTGATTTGAATCATACCCCACTGAGCTAGTTCAAAGGCCTTAACACCAACTGGGCGGCCCCTGCTATCGACGCCACATACCTCCAATAACCTGAGGTCACTATGGTAAAAACTGGCTTCTAATGAGTTAGTAGAAACAGAATATGGACGAGGGTCAGCATTAATATCTCTGCTTCACCAGATGCCATATCCCAAAGTAACATCTGCTGATGGAGGGACGAAAGTACACAATAACTCCTGTGGATCCAGTCACGCCCTAGAATTGCAGTGTACGGAGCTGCACACTCTGCTACAAAGAATGTATACGTACCGGTGGCTGGACCGATATGAACTTATAAAAAGACAATGCCCAAAGTATTGGAAATGCTACCCTGAAATTTTCTAACGTGTAGTGAGGTTTCTTGGATAGCAGACATGGGAATGCCTAATAAGGCCATTGTCTTAACCGTGATGATGTTTACGGCTGCCCCTGAGTCCACTAGGAGTTTGTTTAGTTGTATCCCTTGGACCTTCCCTGTAACATATAACGACCGCATGTGCATGGCCATGTCTACAGTAGGCTTGGTGAACATCATCTGTCCCTTTGTGGATGAATCAAATTCTGGTGCTTTGGTAAGTACTAGGTCTTCTTTTGGTTCTGGTTCATTGTCTGGTACTACCACGTTGTTGATGCTATCGTTCATGATTGACTCGTCCATTATTGCTGGTGAAGGCAAATCATACTTGGAGGATAAAATATACACCATGTTAACAGTGATATCCTCATCTTCGATGTAATCTTGAGTTTCGTCTTCTTCTCCTTCATCGTAGTCCAACAACTGCTCATCATCTTCATAGTCGTCACCCTCAGCCGGTTGCACCTCGGGACTCAAATCTGTGGTGAGCTCGAGAGAAGCAACATGTTGCAAATTATCCTCAGGTATAGGATCAACAGTTGCTGGCATGAGGAGTGCTGGATCTTGCTCCAGTGGATGGGAAACGGGTTTTCGGACCTTCTTTTGTTCTTCCACAACCAAAGGTTTTGGTTTCCATCGCAAGACCTTGGGCTCGCTTGGAGTTTGTTGCTTTTGAACGTTTTTCCCTTCCTTAGGAGGTGTATGTAACCCTATTGCCTTCATCGTGTCATCTTCGAAAGTAAGACGTCGTCTTAATGGTTTTCGTTGTGCAACTTCACGATGACCTTCAGGAGTGAGTACAGGCTGTTTTCCTTTAGCCTCTAACTCTGAGTTACGGTCAAAGACACCTGGTCTTTGTGCTCTCATTTTGGGCTCGCGAGACTTCTTCCCGAAAACCACTAATGGATTTGCTGCAAGGGCATTCATCCGCCTTTGCAGCGTTTCTGGAGAACACACCAGCTCTTCTTCTGTGAGCAAGCCTGCTTCATAAGCCTCTAGTGCTCTCTTGGCTTCCCCAAAACGTCATTGAAAGTTACTTCTTCTGCTTGGAGTCACCTCAATAGTTTTTCCTTTCTCCCTCACATACCAAACATTCTCCTTAGTGATATTTCTTGAAGCTGGAGGTATATATGGTCTTGCGAGCGTGTCAGTAACTTCTGATTCAGATTTCTGGACAGTACTGACTCTTTTTGTTTCTCGCGAGCGCTTAGGAGTTGGAGTGTCCCTTTTTCTTGCTTGTTGAGGTTGATGATCTGCTTGTGTAAATAATTTTGGGAATGATTTAGCTGCTTCAGCCAATTCCTCATATGAGATCTTCAACCCACTTCTGAGTTTACAATTAGCACAAAGGGCTACTGGCGACGTTGCTTTTGGGTCCACCTTTCCTTTTTCCTTGTTTGGTTTCGTCGTTTGTCTGCTTTGTGGACTCTCGCCAGTAGTTGGATGGTTGTTGGGTTGTTTCCTTTTATTGGATTTGTCTTGTGTTAGTTCCAACATCCCAACCGCCATCGATAAGTTGGTCGCCAAGCCTGGCGAGGGTTCTTGATCTATTATTATTTTTCCCTCGTCAATCCACTGCTGTATCCTGAACTTCATATCACGACAAGCACTTGTGGTATGCCGACCCCACCTATTGTGGTATCGACAGTGAAAGAGACCCCTAACATCCTCAGGATGTGGGTCAGAAGCTCCCCAATTATCAGGAACTATTGCTATTCCTGCTTGGACTAGCTCTTCAAATATTTCCTCTCGCCTAGACGCATTATAAGTAATCTCAGTCTGCTTAGGTCGGACAAATGCAATATTGCATTTAGACCTCCGTCTTGACTTTTTCCTTTTATATGTTGGTCCAGTTTAATTGCTATGGGAAGAAGCGTCGATGGTAGGAAAAGTTGTATCGGGAGGAACTACTGGCCTATGAGTATATAGTGGGTGCCAGTCCACTTCCCCCTGGTCGTTGACTTCAATCACGTCCCAATTGATCAACCCTTGGATTTTATCTCTCAAGGTCAAACACTTTGATGTTTGGTGACCGAAGTGATTGTGAAATCTGCAGAAGTGCTGGGCTGGACCTTCATACCGTAATTGTCTGAGTTCATTAACCGAGTAGAAGAAAACCAAACCCATGTCTATTAGCCTATCGAAGATATGCTCCATTTGTTCGTATTTGAAAATGTAGGCTACAAAGACAGATCGATTCAAGGTCTCCCAACTTCCAATGAGAAAGTTTGGCAATGATCCTTCTACCTCAATCATATTGACTTGAGGTGTTGGAAAGGCTTAGAATCCACTAATGCTACTATTTTGGACGTTCCTTCCAGCTCTAGTCTTCCTTCGTTGATCAATCTTTGGATCTGGTCTTTAAGCTTGATGCAGTCCTTCGTACTATGGTTCCATGTTCCATGGAACTTGCAGTACTTTTTACCTTTTAACTGCTCAGCCGTAGGAAGCGGTCCAAAATCCGTTTTAACAGCACGCATGCTGTATAGTTCGTCCAAGCTCATGAGCCAGATTAGCATCATAAGTGTATGTCTCAAACTCTGGCTTAGTAAAAGCCACTGTTGAAAGTTTGATTGGACCCTTATTCTTTTGAAGCTTGCAGGGCTTTAATACTTTACTTGCTGTTAGATCTACAACACCCACTTGATCACCATCAGAGTCCGATTCTTGGTCGTCTATATCTTCAATATAAGTCACTTTTTTTGTCTTTAGTCTATCGTAAGACTTAGTATTATACGTCCCCTTGGATGCATTCCTTCTGTTGTCTCTTTCTTGCATGGTACTGTAAGCTTTTGTTACAGCCGTGATAAGCTCATTCAAGGAGAAGTACTTGCTGTTTAGGAATAGCTGGTGGTACGTATCCTCCAAACCATTCTTGGCCATCTCGACCACTTCTTCTTTACCAAGTGGAGTCTTACATAGATTGTACTCTGACCGGAAACGGTGTAAAAAAGTGACTGGACTTTCTGTCGCCGATTGGCTCAAGGAAGCCAACTTTCCAACGTTGGTTTCTAGTCTTGTCGTTCCAAAGTGATCTATGAATAAGGCCACTATGTCCTTCCACTCACTGATCGAACCCTTTTCTATTCCCGTATACCATACGAGGGCTGATCCTGACAAAGACGATCCAAAGACTCGTAATTTGAGTCCCTCATTATCGGCATACTGCCCCAATTGCAGCGTAAAATATGCTAAGTGTGTTGCCGCGTTAGAATCATCATCGCTAGAGAAAGTCTGGAAGGTCTGATGCCGGTAAAATTTTGGCCATTGCCATGCATCTGGATCGTCCTTCTGCATGGGAGAAAACGGTGTCTCGTATGTTTCATACATTTTAGCTAAATGTATGTCGCAATCGTTTAGGAATCTATTTAATCGTTGCTCCCAAGCAGGAGGGAAAGACTCTGCTTGTCTAGTCTTTCTTGCCAAGTCAGATACGGATTTGGTTAGAGACGCTATGTCCCTATCTGTCCTTTGAGACAGTGTCGCCGCATATCGGCGGTATTCATCCAAACTTGATCCCAAGTGTTGAAGGATTTCTATCCGTAGTTTATCTTGACCTTCCACGAAACTAGTTACCTGGGCTCCCATGGCCTCTCTCTCCTCTCGATCTCTACTAAAATCTACTCGTATTGATTGAATTCCGGCTGCCGCCGTATTTATTAAGTCGCTCTAGGTAGTAAGAAGAGCCACCTGCTGCTCGATCCTTTCATCGAGAGCCGCATAGTAACTAGCCTGGTGACTATCATGCCTAGCTGCATAAGCTAGGTATTCTGGGAACGTAAGTTCCACTATCTCCGCTTCACTCAAAGATTTAAATGTCATGATGTTGAAGTCTTTAGCGAAGATAATTTCAACTGCTTAAATACTCAATGAACGACATCGGGTAGATGTATGTTCACGGTAAGCCGGTTGTGGGTGTTTGCGACACTGAGGGTAAACCCTTTGATAATGATCCCCAATTGTCACTTAGAAATGCTAAGAGACACGAAAAATAAATCCAAATGGTCCCACTGGGCGTGCCAAAATGTTCGTTTTGACACAACAGTGGTATCTTGTTTAGAGACACGAGAATTGGACAAAATATGTTTTATGTCCCACTGGGCGTGCCAAAATGTTCGAGCGCAAATATTTCCCGCGGAGAGATCCTTCCGTGAAGCAGTCTCTTTTAACATGTTCTGATAGCTTTAACCGCAGGTACCGGTTTATCCTGTATCGTGTGATTTGTATGCTGGCGTGCCACCGTTCTTCAACGGAATATGGACTGTTTACAGCCGCCTGACTTCTATATAAAACGATTTAGACAGGGAGAGCACCAACCCGTCCGAATAGGTCCTTCTTGCCCAGTAACCTAGGACTTTTGGATATGTGTCTCTAGCAGAGCCTTCGAAATCGATACCTCACACGCCCTTATCCGTGCAAAGCAGAGCAACTTCTCTGACGATGTGTTGGGAACACTTGCTTCCTTAGAGTATCCAAACTCTCAGCCTACAGGTGATAAGCTCTTCAACTTTTCAGTAGCAATTTGCTTCCTTGGAGTTGCAACACTCTCACTCGACAGGTGACAAACACTTTGACCTTCTGGTTGCAAAAAAGATAGAAATTTCGAAGACGAGATGTCTGTCTAGGTGTACTTGCGTATAGAAAATGTTTTTTATTTGATCGGGGACCTCTTCCACAAAGCTCTTACTCTTCTTATATACTCGCATACTAGCAGTCATTCAATTCTATTAAACTTCCTCTGTTCTTGCTCTTAGAATCCCAATATAACTCCAACACTAGCACACGGGTTGTGAATCCTTAAAGATATTCAATACTATCACAACTCTTCTATCAAAGATAAAACAGCTGTAATAGACAACCAAGCCGCATGAAATCAGCTAACTAATAAATCACAGTTCTAACTGAACTCTATTTCCTGTACTCGGCTGCTCGCTAAGCTTCCTTATAATTTACGGGCCGCTCGCCAAGACTTTAGCCATTTCTTAGGTCGCTCGCCAAGACTTTAGCCATTCAAGCCCAATATGAAATATTTATTTCAGGCCCAAACAGAAGGAACATCTATGAAGAGGCTGAAGAGGTTGTCATTACCTATCTATCTCAATGAACAAACAGGTTGATCATTCACATGCATAACATGTTTTTCATTTAGGATAGCACTTGATACATGTATCCCTGGTTTTCTGCTGTCATTCTGGAACGTGTTCATATATGATTTTATGCTGCTTAGGTTATCTTTGATTCTGTATACATGTGACTTTCTGCAGCTTAGGTTACCCTTAATTCAGAATACATGTGCTTTGTTGTATGATAGTTGACTTTACAAAAGATGTGTTTGAGTTATGGTGCTTTTAGGTTCACATGTGACTCTTTGGTTTGTGTGCTGTTTATATAAAGTTGCTTTACATCCTGGACATTCTTCTTTGCCTTCCCCATAGTTTGTCTATCACGTGCTTGCTGAAACTAGTTTAGCCATTTCTGGTATAAGGCTTGGAAAAGCTTTTTCCCTCCTAAAACACTCTTTTCCTGAAATGGAAACTTCAGAATTGACCTTACATGTTGTCTCCTAAGCATGCATTTATCTTGTAAACTGTGATCAAATTGTTTTGTCAAATCGTGACAGTTTTAGGACTGCTCTAGGGTTACTTTTGAGTTGTTTAGCACGTTGTCACGAGCTTATTTTTCTGCTAGCACTCGTGCGGCCTTAGCACTCCCCTTATGCTAAGTCCGCCTAACTATCGCCAACGCTTGGCTAGAACAACTGAAAGATCGAAGGGAGAAGAGCTTTGAAAGAAGAACTTGTATTGCTAAAGAAAGCTTTACAAGAGTTTGATAGCCTCTAGAGTTCCTACTCTTCTTATCTCTAATCTCTCTAATCTACCTCAAATGGGAGGGGAGGTTCCCTATTTATAGTCTCCACCTCCAAGCCTATGTGTTTCTAGACTAATCTATCACATATACAAGTATAGGGAGTTCTAGACCTATCTAGACAACTCCAAGATGTCCCTTGACGCTTCTAGAGATCTCCGGAGTGACCTTGACCCGTGAGCCTCTTTAAGGTTCTAGAGAGTTCAAGACCTCTCTTGATGCTTCCCAAGTCTTCCGGAGACTTCCGCGACCTTCCGTAATCTTCTAAGGCCTTCCACGGCCTTCCGGCACATTCCTTAGTGTTTCGGGTGCCTCCATACCATTCCGGATGCTACCACGCTGTTCCGGACCCCTCCGGAACTGACCCCGTTGTTCCGGAACCTCCCAGGCCTTCCCAGGTGCTTCTGGCAGCCACCCGGGTGGCACCCGGCTGCCTCCTGTTGCGCCTGGCAGCCCCCTGGCTGGCACCCGGCTACCTCTGGGTGCTTCGGACAGCCCCCTGGCTGCTTCGGTCAGCCCCCGTATGTCTCTGGCAGCCCCCTCTGGGTGCCTCTAGCTGCCATCGGATGCTTTTAGGGTGCTCCAATCCTATCCTTGAGCCATGCTTCCCTCGCGAATGCTCAAGGCAATCCTTGGAATGTTGGCGGGGCATGACAACGTGCTTCCTTGTTGATATATGCTGCTGATTTATCTTGTCTATATAAGGGAATCTAAAGTAGTTTTGACTCCCTTGGTTGAGTGAAAAACTATTTGTGGAGAAATTCTTTTCGGGTCACTCTTTGAGAGCACATAAACTGTGTAGTTTCTCTCTTCTCTTCTCTTCCCCTTCTGTGTCTTGTGTTGCTACTTGCTGTGCATATAAGTCATGGATTCACAATCATAAAAACTGTTTTTCAAAACCCATATGCATCATTGCATAGTGCATTCTATTGAGATAGGTATGGAGATGCTCAACCCGAAGAAGTAGATCAAGAAGATTTAACTTGAAAGTAGTTAAGATCTGAGTTGATGTTTCTAGATATTTTCCAAGGTGTAAACACATAAGTCAAGTAGTGTAGCTCTGTGTAGAACTGGTAGTCAGACTAGTTAGGATAGCATACGGGCTATGTATCCCCAGAGTACGAAAATCTTGTAATCGTGTGGGTTACTTGATAGTGGAAAGGTTTGTCCCTCAAGAGTTAAGGGCACGCAGTTTTAATCCTGGTTGTAGGATTTCAGCGTCAACAAAAACATTTTGTGTTATTCTTTACTTACTGTCTTTACGTTTCAAACACTCGTATCCTGTAATTCGGGATAGGTTACAATCTTGCTATTCCCAATAACAGATTAAGCGAAAAAATGATAAAAGACCTATTCACCCCCTTTAGGACCTTTAGTCCAGTTTCACTGGGACGGGCAAATTCACAGGTGGTATAATTATCCATCCCAGCTTACTTATGATCGTTCCACCAGACGCAGAGCTTCTAGAAAGATCTCCTTCTCTTCCAGACTAGGTTCGATCGACGATTTCAGACAAGTACTTAACGAATTTCTTGTCCCACAACGAGTGCAACCCTTTATTCTTGAGAAACTAACTATGGTGCTTCGAGCTGCTAAACCAGAGAGGCCTATTATTGTCTTAGTAGCCGAGGTGGTCGTGCGTTTACTCGGTAGGTTTCGTGATCTCGATGCCATCGATGATGTTACTAGGGCATTCATGGAGGTTCGATTTGATTTCCGATTAACAACTCGTGCATGTGACTACCTCGGTGAAACAGAAACCATACGTGACGTTGACTATGATGACTCAGTCGACGTTAACCCCGAGGAGATTATTAGAGCGTTGACGTTTGAATTGGCTCGGCTGAGGTTGGTTCCCACAACTAGATCGGCAAGGGAGAGTTTGCGGAGAGTGAGACTAGATAGTTTGGACAAAGCTACTCTGGAACTGAACTCATTATGTAGTATATGTAGGGAAGAGTTTAGTGTTGAAGATGATGGTGTTGATCGTTTGCTAATTCCTTTGCCTTGTGGGCACTATCACCATGAAGATTGCATTACTCGTTGGCTAGAGACCAGTCACTACTGCCCCTTGTGTCGATATGCCATGCCGACTCTAAACGACGAACCTTCGAGTTCTTCTTAGAGGCAATTGATAAAGCTGGTTAGGCAGAGCTAGAGAAGAGAGGCAATTGATGATGCTAAACTATGTAGGAGGCGTAAACAACCATATAGTGTTCTAAGTTGGTAAAACTATTAGCTACAAAGTTGACTCCTCTATACTATGATGAACAGAAATACTCTCAAATCTTGTGAGAGCAAGGGCATCAGTAAGAGTGTTTTAACATCATATTCAATGTCAAGAGCTTGTAGACCAATCTCGTTGGGCCATTGGCAGCAGCAAATGTAGTTTGTATATGATATGTGTGCGCTAAACTATAGTTAAGCTGCAGAAGCCTCGATTTAAATCCTACATCATTGGGCCTTCATCATCATGATTCATGATCCAACAATCCAACATAAACACATCTTTATGTTCATGATATGAAACACTTACTTTATATCTTTTCTTTTATTCATGGATCAGCAAAATTGTGAGAGGAAGCAAATCGTGATAGACTACGTTATTTCATGCATATAGAGTTAAAACTTAGAACATTAATCGTATGTAAAGTAAGGATTACATTGATTTTAGGGTACAAAGTGTGTAACCAGAGATGAGAGAGCAGGAGGCAAAGGTAAAAAATGCAAGGAAGGACAATGCCACGGACGCTCTTGCCATATCAGGAAACTTGTCTTTGCCCCAATTCGACTCCCAGTCTTCGACTCGAGTCGCCGCTGATGAAGATGCCGATATCACAAGGTAGGTCAAAATCTGCTCAAGTTTCATAAATTACAAAAATGAGACGTTTTACTTCAACAGATGGGGAGCTAAAGTTATACACTCATGGCATGTAGCTTCCATGACTTGCGTTGGAACACAAGCAAACACATGCACATAAGGGCAACTGGGCAAGTATATTATATAGTCAACCAATAAGTAATGATCTACCAATTCAAGTGGTGCTCGAGGAACCACCAATCATAATCATGGTCCCTTTGACAAGAGAGTATATATAAGTATAGTTGCTTCTAGAGACGATGACAGAAGGATATGATGCTCTGCTCATGGGGCTAGCTACGTTAGGTAAGATGTTTGATTGACAATATAATTATATATAGCAATAAGATAAGTGGTTTCTGTTTAGGATCTAGCCTCTTGCTTTGTTAATTTACTCAGAAATAGACTAAGGTGAGAGTTGGTGTAACTTGCCTGATCCATTAAGAAATCGAAGTAAAACCGGAGATGGTGCTGCACTACATGTTTTTCGGTGGAGAAGTAATAGACTAAATCATAGGTTTGAAGACCAGAATATACAAATGCTAGCACATTCACTGCTAAGCAGTACCTACAATACACAATAAGACTTCTCAATCCAATTAGTAATTGACCATACTATACAAATTCAATGGATGATGAAGAACATTTTTTTTTGTTACAAAAATGGTGGCATTTTGTGTTACAACTCGAAAGGTTGTAACACATAAAGTTAGACCAAACGAGTGCACTTTTAATGTGCAGAGTATAAGTGTGCGGAGATATTTGTCACAATTTCAACGATATCTTGCACATTTGTGCTCTGCACACCATATAACTAATATGACCGAACCCATGTGTTCATGATGAACAATTTCAAGGATTTGTTCCTTTCCTGTGAAATTGGAAAAGCTCAAACTTCTATGAAAGCAGCAATCAATGATATGATAATACATATGTACAATGAAACAGTAACCTAGCACTTTCTGGGAAACAGAGTCAGAGCCAGAGACTGACAAACCTGAACTCCTTGTAGTTAGAGAAAGAGTCTAAAGCCCACCCTTTCTTATTGTCAGCCGCCATTACCGAGAAAGAGATCAAACAAAACAGAATCCCAGAAATCCTTAAACCCAACAAAGCCCTCCTCACCATGCTCTGCCTTCTCGACCTCTTCAATATTGACAAGTAGGGTTTCAAACTTCTCTTATTGTTAACCTCTTGATGAGCAGCCTCTGGGTGCCCATCTTGGTCTTTGGCCTGAGCCGCCGCGGCCGGTTGCGGCGGCGGCGGCTCAAACTTGGTGTGATCATCCTCCTGCGGTGGCGGTGTGAGTCTGAAATCATTGGTGTGGAAGATTTCTTGTGAATCGTGTAGTGGAGATGGAGATAAAGATGAAGATGAAGATGAAGATGATAAAGATGGAGACTTGGTGATAGTAGTAGTAGTGGTTTGGGGGAATACTAGAGGACTGAGTGGTGGTGAATATGACTTTATGCCTTGCTTTTCATCTTTTGGTGCTTCTTGTTGGGTTCCTTCTTCTCCTTTCATATTTTTTCTGGCCTCAACGTACACTCTTATATGATGATGATGATGATGATGATGATGATGATGATGATGATGATGGAGAAGGAGGAGGAGGAGGAGGTCTTATAGTTTGACTACTGGTTTTCATGGCCAGGAGATGAGAGCTGTCCATAAGGGATAAATTTTACTTGGTTGATTCCGTCGTTTTCGTCCAAAACTTTGTTTTTGTCTATGGGTCTCGAGGTTGTGACCAGTTGTTCAGAAATTGAGGGAAAGTCTGTCATATATGAGAGGACTATATCAGTGAGACCCTTAAAGCTTTGGAGGTGGGTCGGCAATGGTTTTGAACTTGGATCATCTGCTTGGATTTGTTTGCCCCTTAATAAGTGAGCACAAGAATGTAAAGGGTTCTTAATAAGTGAAGAAACTATGTGTAAACTCAGCACATTCTCACTCTGTCTTTAATTGATCAGGAATTAAAGATTACGTAAAGTATTACAAATCCGGATTATATGCCATAAGGATTTGTAATCGTGATCTTTAAGGAATCCGATTATGAGTAAGAATATAAGATCATCAACTTGATCAAGCAAATTGTTTTGTCCACATTAACCTACTACCTTTGGTGTAGTGATCACTTGATATTACCCTCAAAGATGAGGCCAAGGTTCTATTGCTGGTATGGACTTCATAATAAGTTGATGTTACAGTACACATTAGAGCACCTAACTTGAATCGAGTTGCATGTATCGAACGTCTAAAGTTCTCGTGTTAAATTGCGAAACTTTGCATTTAAGTTACAGGGGGCAACCACAAAGTTGAACTGCTCAATCTCTTCTGAAGAATTCTCGGGCCTTGTGGTACCGATTTATCACAACGTTGTAGAGAGGATGAATTGGTTCCAACAAATTCGAATAGGGACCCAAAACAGCTCTAGGCAAAACTGGAGACTCTGCATCTGACATTATATGTTGGCATACAGAGAGACCACTTAGGCAATAACAGGTGTGATAAAAATCTCGGGATTTACCGGGTTTGTCTACCATTCCACCATTCTCTGCCTGTATTAAATCAAATGAGACAAACATATATCACTACAGTTTATCGAATGTTGAAGCAGACCACTACATATAGATCAATTCTCAAACCTCTGCTCAGTGTAGCAGCAAACAAAACAGCGGACCAATGAGACATATATTTGAGTTTTGAAAGACTCATCATCCAGTGATCAGTGGAAACTTTTACCTGTGTGCACAAGAGTATGTATTGCTGCAAAGCAACTGCATGGAAAAGAGGCTTCTTTGCTACACTTCTGTTGATGAAATCATGTCCAATATCATTGAAATTCACTGAACAAGGAACATGCAAACATATTTCAAGATTGAAGTATGGGGCGAGTAAAGCCAGAAATATGAAAGAAAACATATTGATATGAATACAAAGTTAATACTGGTAAAAAGCAAACATCTGAAACTTGTCCAAGTCACCTACCCTCCTGACTACCACTGTCATCAACTTGAGATGTAGATCCTACTACAGAGATACCAGATGTTGTAGAAGCTTTATCCAAAGTGCATTCTCTTCCCACATCTGGGAGCGCAATGGGTTCCTCAGTTACCGAAGGTATTCTTTGTAACAGCGCAAAAACACCTCCCTGGTCACTTATCTTAGTTAAGTCAACTATGATGCATACAAACCACTGGGAACGAGATGTGGTAATAAAGTAAAAGAATAACCTGCCAGAAGGAATAGCAACCATCAACCAATTTATTAGTTCTCCCCTGAAAACCACACTCCTTCCCTTGTCGAAATACCAACCAATCCTAATATAATAGAAAGTTAACAATAACAATTACTATAACAGAATAATAGATATATGAGGGTGTGTGCATCTAAATTGGACAATTACATCAGAAGATAGTAAATAAATGAACAATATTGAGAAGTCTTACAATTAGTCTAGGCAAGTCCAAACGATTGACCTCATCAATCAGGATCATTGTTGCCAGCCCACAGAAGGTGTATCTGATAAAAATAGTGTCAGATGTATGTAAATGCTTAGCGATACAAGTGTACATAAACTCGTTCATCTAGAGATGTAAGCGGCTGGGGGCAGTGGAGGATGCCCAAATACATTGCTCTAAGATTATAAAAATTCACTAGAGTGATTTGGGCCTTAGTAAGTTTCTCTTTCACAAATAAGGATGTGAGACTGAGAGAAAGGTCAATCAGTGAGTTTCCATTTGATGTGGATGAGAAACAGGAAGCCAAAGGACAGTTAGGACAAATAAATTCAACTCTGATAGATAATGCAACCCTAAATGTTCAGTTGAAATTGCTTTGCAGAAAAGGATATATGTAACATGTGACGTATCTCATGAAGATTCATAAATGATACCCTAGTTCTGTTTAGGATATGATTTCCAGTTTGACTGTGTTGACACTTCATCCACATGCAACAAAACTGACATTTTAGTTTATAAAGATACTAGTCTGAAACATACCCACCATGAGCTTCACAACCAGGTTCCCCAGAAATACCACCTTCATAAGTCTGACAACTGTAAAGAAGAAAGAAAACTTCAGCCAGAAACTCAATGATATCTATGGACTATGATGAAAATTGTTAATAAAGAAAACAAAAAAAACATAGCCCGGGAACAGGGACCATAAATAAGCCCTCATTGGTTACCGACCTTAAGATGAAATTGCCAACATTATAAACCAGTTCGTGATCCAAAATATTCATGATACTTGCTACCTGCAAGAATGAATTGTGTAAGCTATAACTCATAACAATCGTAGTTTAAAGAAGAAAAATTCATGATACTTGCCACCTGCAAGAATGAATTGTGTAAGCTATAACTCATAACAATCGTAGTTTAAAGAAGAAAACTGTAAATGGTCCAGATGTATGCCATACACACACATAGACACATAATGGTCATGCAAACCAGTTATTTAAACCAAAGGAAAATGTGTGTGTGAAGAGTAAAAGAGAGGAAAAGAGAGAGAAAGATAGAGATATAGACTAACAGAAATGGCGGTGTAGCAAGCCCGGACATCAATTTCTCCAGCATCATGCATCCTGAGGTAATGTAATATTCTAAACTTGCTGAGAATGACATTTAACTAATGCATGTACTCATTGAACCAAAAATAGCAGTACAAGATTACCAAAATTTGAATATTCACACAACATGACAAATGTATAGAAGAAAAGAACAGACAAAATGCTGGAGGGAGCTGAGAGAGACGAGACCTGAATCCCCCACATGGTTGTTTCATTCGCCGCAAAAATGTGTACATTTCACGTCTGAATAGACAAATCGAGTCAAAGCACTTCAGATATGTATATAACTGCAGTACTTTAACGATGTAAGTTATCATAAAAACTCATAAACCGACCACCTTTTAACTGATGAGAGAGCTTTGTCACCACCCAGAGTAATCAGTGAATTCAATGCAGCATAAGTCGTGGCAAGATGGGGAAGCTAAACAAACAGTTTAACATAAGAACCATCAGCAAAACAATATATCTAAAAGACGCCACAAGCACCAATACTCCAATCTATTTCTCATTATCTCAATCGCACCAATTTCAAAGTGAGCCAGCAGAAAAGGTTCAAGGATAATCAAACATCAACAACAACAGTTAAGTCAACTTAGGCAAATAGCGGGACTAGTCACTTGCCTGTCCAGGTCCTCCGCCATATCCACCATCCGGGTCCTGCAATAACCGACAATCTCATTTGATAAAACCAAAGCACCAGTCTTTCATCAAGTTCTATACAAACAATTCGATTCTGATACAACTTTCAACTTTTTTATCCACGAACCTGACAACGGCCAAGGAAGTCAACAGTGCTATTTTCCAATTCATCGTCAACCGACTCCCCTAGTAAAGCCAATGAGTGCAAAATCCAATAGCATAGCCAAGGTCGACTACACCAAAAACCCAAATGCAATCAAATGAATCAGTCATAAAGCTCAAAACTTTCCTACCCAAATCAACCAACAATCGAATTAACAAAGATTAAGTCCCAACTTACTTGGCATCCAAACTTACAAACGGAGCAGGCAATCCTCTCAGACCTTTGATCAAGTAATCTATATGATCATCACGCTGAAGTTCCAACCTTTCAAATTAAAAACACCCAAATTGATTGAAACTGAGGAAACCCTAGAATTGATTTGAGATTTGGAATTGGGGATTTTTTTTTTCGCTTACATTAGGGTTTGGGCGTTGCGGGGAAGATCGGCGAAGACATGGTATCGGCGGAAGACGTGAGACTCCACCGTCCATTGGTCGTGCTGAGTCTTCGTTGCAGCTGGAAACTCCATCGTCGTCGTTTACCTCTGAGCTTAACGCAGCAGCAAAACGCACCGTTTTGACTTCAATTCTGAGTGTGATGCGTAGAGATGAAGCGGCCCAAATTTCAGTTATAAGGTCAAGGGGGTGTAAATATTCGGTTAGAAACCAGCAAGTGTGACGTGTAAATATTGCCTAATATATAGTAGGGACCAAGTGGACCTTAGCCAATATGATTGATCATATATACTTTTGTAAACAACTTTGCTGGATGTTGAACAATTCTTTTAAAATGTTAGAAAATAATGCAGGTTATGAGGTTATTTTAAGTCAATGTGTAGAAGTTAGTGTTCGAGTTGTGATTATATGTTATAGAGGAGACTTTAATCGAAGTAATTCAAGTTGGCGAGAACAATTTTGTTATAAAAAGATTAGATATGACAAATATAAGTTGAGTTGAGTCGAATGCATGGGATTCGGTTAGCACCAATGAGCAAAGCGCATGACAAAATGACTAGCTTCAAGATTATTAATGAAATCGCAATTCACAAATATAAGTTATATGATACAATACACTTGGAAAAAAAAACTATATATGGAATTCAGTTCTCAAAAATATGAGCTAGGCTCCCCACAAAATGATCTGGCTTGGATCCCAACAAAATGAAATCACAATTCGAATATTCAAAGTTATTTGATAGAACATACAGTTGGAGCAAACTCACAACAATGTTAAGAGGCTCTTCAAGTTCTATTTCACGACCGTAGACGATCGCAGCTTCAGAAAACCATCCAAATGAGACGTAGTATAAATGATCTGTGGTGTATGTCCTTTCAGCTCCTTGTTGGCACCTCTCAGAACTTTTGCGGCAACAACTACGCCATGCTCTGGGTCCTTATAATAGGTCACATTGATTACAATTCCAGCTGCTGGAGGAGTCCAACCCCTAAAGTCAAATACTACTTGAATCAATGCTCTTAACACAAATTATGCAAAGTTTAATATACAATTATAAATTAAATCTGACAATTAATATATATTTTTTGATAGTCAAAAGAGAGACACTATATTAACCAAGAGGAAACATCATTACACAGCAAACGCCCAAAGGACTCGAGAGAATTAACTACTGTCAAGCTAGTCTAAGAGACTTACACTAACTTACGAACAATGTTCTGAAATGAGAAAACAAAAGTAACCAAGATCATGTCTCCTGCCTTATGACGAACACCAACACGGGTAAACCAATGTAATGTTCGCCTAACAAAAGCTAACTACTAGCAAGCCAGCACATGAGCTAGCACCTCACTATGCAAGGTCCAGTCATCGGACTTCAAAAAGAAGGATAGGGACATGACCCTCTATCCTTAACACCCTAGTCCAAAATAGAGGATGAAATCTCAAGTTCACCTTAACAAAAGCCCACTTCCCACCAGGGCACACAACCTGGGGCCCAATATCCCAATAAGGATTCACAGTCCAAACAAACTTGGGCCAGCAGTTGTTGGAAGCCGTACGACACCGCCTCTGCGTCGCTAGGTGCTCGTCACGACCGACGACTACACCCACTGCGCACCATAGTTTAGGCGCTGCCTAGAAACCCTCTCCCCATGCACCACCATCGTAACCCTCCGCCAAAATTGACAAGCCCGACGAAGTATCACCATCACAGTTGCCCGCGGCGTCGAAGAACTGAGAGAACCATCTGGTTCCTTCAGTCGAGCCCTCGCTGGACAAAGTCCTTGTCGAATGTGATATTCTCATCCTGACCAACCCTTGGATCTCTAGTCTCAACCCCCACAAGCGAGACCAGAGAAGGAGACCCGTTTGAGAGCTGGACTTGAAGACCATCGAAGTGAGGATCGAGGGGCTACGCCGGTGTGAGGCTGTGTTTGAGAATTGTTGCCCGAAGAGAGTGTCGCCGTTATTTGATCCCAAAATGGAGCACTCACCGCCGCCTCCAAAACCCTAGTTTTTGGGAGAGCAAAGGCGAGACACGCCATTTTTACAATCTGACAATTAATATAATTTAAAGGCATAAGTAATTAATAAGATAAATTATATTTCAAACAACAAATCATACACCCTCAACAATCAGATTATGATATTCAAAACATTTCAAAGCATTATATATATGTGTAAATTTTAATTTGTCAATTACAGATATAGATTATGGTATAAGTATTGAATAAGAGACAGTGGCGGAACTAGAAATATATCATAGGAGCTGCTGATATGACCAAAACATGCATTTAAGTTAAACACATAAATCAACCATAAACAATTTAAAACCCTATAGATGTATAAGCAAGTAGGGATCGTTCTAAACCGGGGATTGAAGGGTGCATGCAATTATTGTGTAGTAAAAAAAAGGGGGGTATAAAAGAGTTGATTTTGATTTCCTGAATTTTCTATCTAATTACTAACTAAAAACGTTGAAAAATATAGCAAGAAATTCTAGGACTCTAACATGCATCGACTCATAGACAAGCAAAACACATAAAAAGAATCCCAAAAATCCCACCATAAATTTCGACAAAAATAAAACATAAGCTAATTATTTACATGTGATCATCATATTCAACCTAACCAATTTTCTCTACCTAATTAAGCTACCTTCGAAATTTATGCTCCTAATTCTTATTATTAACATGTCATGTGGTTTAAAGCTTAACGCCTTAAAATCTAATAATCATTTAATAACTTCCAGGCGAAAGGTTAAAACACAATCATCCCGCACTACCCAACGCATTAAGAACTAAACATAGCATGCCTCAAACAAAACTAAGAACATAAACACATGGAAGATATACTCAAGTAAGTATTAAAAATCCAAAAGTATTCACAAAAACCCAATGTCAAACAAAAATAGTACAAGAACAAAATATGACTACGGAGTAAAGGGTTCATGGTTACACTTTGAAGAAATCCCGCTTAACACTGCAAACTCCCAAGGTGTAGATGACTCCAAGGATGGTGGTTCTCACTTGTATGGACTTAACGTGTGCAATCGATCCGAGTGATGGTGGATGGCGGTATAGTCAACTTCGTGCTTGGCCTTGGTGTTTGAGGGAGAGGGTGGAGAGTAATTTTGCAGAGCTTAGGCCTTGAATATGTGATGATTTGTTTTGAGGCCGAGCCTCTTGTATTTATAGGCTCACAAGAATCATTCTCCTCCTAGAATAAGGTTTTCCTTCTATTTTCGGGCAGATCTGGCAGTCTGTAAAGATTTGCACTTTCCCGGAGTTGTAGATCTCCAAAAATTATGATTTTGGTGTCGTTAGAAAGAAGACTCAAATATCTTTCCAACCATAGGTTAATCGCCTCTTAACTCCTCCTGGTTCGTTCCCAGTTGTCGTTCGAAGTTGGCCCATCTGCACAGGCAGATTCTGCTTTCCTTATTCTTCATGATTTCCTTCTTCTTTTGACTTTGGGAATCATTTTCCTACCAAATCTTGATCTCCACGAAATTGGCTGATTGGATCTTCATATTTGGGCTATCTAAATGGTCTTCTAATTAATTGGACCCATTTTCATTTGTTCTTCTTCAAGATCCTTCCGGAAGCTTTCAAATCCTAGTCAACATAGGAAATGTTTTCCTAGTCAACCAATGATTTCTTCTTCTCTTCAATTTTTTTCTTCTTTCTTCCTTGGAATTTCGAACCAATTTCCTTTCTCCATTATTTATTGCGTTTTGCGTGCTTGTAGACTCATTTACTCCGTCTCTTTTGGTCAACACCTGAAATTAACAAGATAAGTTAAAACTAATAAAACTAAGCAGTTATCAAAGTAAAAATGTAGAGAAAATATATTAATTAATACGCCTAAAATGCGTAAATCAGCTGCTGATATGAAAAATATGTCATCTCTATCAATTATGTAAAATGTTCTTAAGGTTAAACATTCCAAATGACAAATATAGTCATTTCTTTAACATAGCTCAGCTGAAAAAAAAATTCAACAGATGAGGGGTAAAAGAGTAACTGGAAAAATATAATATGCATAAAACTGCAAATGTAAACCGTTAATTCTCTCCGTTGTACTTATCATCCATTCCTCCATAGTTCCTATGCAATTCTCTGATCCGTAGTGGGGCAACCCGGTTCCACAAAAATTGTTGTTGTCCCCCATCTGAGATCGACCCGTTTCCAGCCCCATCGAATAATCGAACCGAAGAAGAGAAGAAAGAAGAAGAGAGCTCTCAGACTCCGAAGAGAGAGAGAGAGAGAGAGAGAGAGAGAGAGAGAGAGAGAGAGAGAGAGAGAGAGAGAGAGAGAGAGAGAGAGAGAGAGAGAGAGAGAGAGAGAGAGAGAGCATTATTCACTCTCCTAAATTCTCAGATCTCCTTCTCCGATCCACAACAACTCCGGTCGAGCTCTCCTGAGCTCTGCCTCCAGCCATGGACAAGTCCAGCTCGTCAACAGGTGATGATCGTGTTAATTTCTTAAGCGCACTACTGTAATTGTAGGCGTAGTACTTCTTAGAAGCTAAGTATTTATCCGTTTTTGATTGTTCCCTGGTGTGTGTGGTTTATGTTGTAGAGCAATTCGGGGACGAAAGCAAAGGAAGATCTCGCTGCCGCTACGAGAGCTGTGGAGGTGTGTTAGCAAACTCTGTTCATGAGCATTTGTGGTGCAGTGTATTGGCTCTTTCTTTTTTTGCTGTATTTATTTATTTAATTTTGCGATCCTCTAAGGCAGGAACTTATGTATAAGATCCGGGAAATTAAAACGAAAGCTGAGCAGAGTGAAACCATGGTTCAGGAGATATGTCGTGACATTAAGAAGTTAGATTTTGCAAAGAAGCATATTACAACCACCATTACTGCTCTTCATCGTCTGACCATGCTAGGTGGTCATCAAACTTTTAATTAGAATGTTCAGAAACCATCTGCAGTATACTAGCATTACCTTGTCATGTTTAGTTTTGTTAGCATCGTAGAGTTATGTTGATTCTGAGAGAGTTGTTGAGTTCATTCTTATGGTAATAATTCCTTTGTAACATGGCAGTCTCTGCTGTTGAACAGCTTCAAGTGATGGCTTCCAAACGACAATATGAAGAGGCAGCTGCACAATTGGAGGTATCTATCTGCTATGTACACTGTCATTTTTCTGTAGCAATAGATTTTGTATGATATGCCCTTTTCTGTGTCAAGCTCGCCTTTTAGAAATTTAGAATGTTTGGCGTAGCATGTCTTTTGCATTTTATTCATAAACTGTATGGCCTATTTAGAAGATTTGTTCATAATCTCTATCAATTATGCAAAATGTTCTTAAGGTTAAACATTCCAAATGACAAATATTGTCCTTTCTTTAACATAGCTCAGCTGAAAAAAAAAAAATCAACAGGTGAGGGGTAAAAGAGTAACTGGAAAAATATGATATGCATAAAACTGCAAATGTAAACCATTAATTCTCTCCGTTGTACGTATCCTCCATTCCTCCATAGTTCCTATGCAATTCTCTGATCCACACAGTACGCTTTGTTCTCTACTGTCAATTATTTGTTTATGATGTGACTGGGTGATTTGGGTTTGTGGATTGCGGCGACGGTGAACTAAATCCCTTTCTCTCTCAAGATCCACCTAATAATAATTTTTTTCTTCCAGAGCTTCTCGACGATCTCTCAGACTCGCCATGGACCTAGGCTGCTTGGACTTGGGCTGCATCTCCGTCTCGGACAAGCACGGCGGCGATGGAGGCGGCGGCGCTGCTACTTCTCCGAAAATTGAGTTTTTTCCAGTGCGACCCAGAAATGGTGGAGATGAAGGAAGAAGAACAAGAGAAGGAGAGAATGGCAATCATCAAAGGAAAGGAAGAAGCTTTGGGATTGAGAGTTGTCAACATGTTTGTGGCGATGGCTTTGTGGCTTGGAGCTATTCATTTCAACGTTGCTTTGATTGTGTTCTCCATCTGCTTCCTTCCAATTTCCAAAGCCATATTGTTAGCGGTGTTTATTTTTTTTTGGCCAATTCACCATTTTTGGTCTGATTGATTTGCTTTATTTGTTTTCAGTGATGGAAAGTCTGTGTTTCTTTCAGGGTGTTTAGGTTTCTCATATTGTTTATGATAGTCCCAGTTGATGATAAGAGCAAAATAGGAAGAAAGGTTTCCAGGTAAGGTTATCCTTTTTGCTCTTTGTAATCTGGAATTTCAAGTTGATTATAGTTGAGCTGATAAGTTTATGTGGTTGGATTGTGTTGTGTTGTGTAGGTACATATGTAAGTATGCATGTGGTTATTTTCCAGTGACTATGTATGTGGAGGATAAGCATGTATTTGATCCTGATCGCTCTTATGGTATTCACCCTTTTCATTTGTGAGTTTATTGAATTACAAGGTTATTATGATGTAGGATGAGTAAAAATTTCGGTCTGTTTGATTTGTGTAGTATTTGGGTATGAACCGCATTCGGTTTTGCCAATTGGTGTTGTTGCACTTGCTGATATGACTGGATTCCTGGGTCTACCAAAGATTAAGGTCCTTGCAAGTAGCGCTGTGAGTCTTCTTCATCTTTACAAGTGTTTCTTTGATACTACAAGGATTGTCTTATATATAAAATATTTAGTTTTTAAATTAAGAAACTGGTCAATTTGCATATGAGAAGTGAGGGGGGATTAGGTTGTGTATATTTGGCTCAGCATTCATTCATTCATTCATTTTTTTCTAAGTTTATGTTATGCTGGCCTTTATTTAGTTTTCGATTAATTAATAGAGATCTCTACATGAATACTCCAATTGTTGTGTTCTTTCATGATAACTGGTCAAACCTAATTGCAATGCAGCTTGGTGCAGCTCATCTATTTGCAATACACAACTTTCCTTCACTTGGTGCAGCTCCACTTAGTCACCAAAGAAGAGCCTGACTGCTAGATGTAGAACAAAATTCGACCATTAGATGTATTTTTTGGGTTACATACTTGAATTTCAATGTATAAATGACATAAAATCTCTATTAATTAAAGAAATTTGATCCACTACGACATCTGTCATGGCATAACTTTTGATATTCCTAATTTTTTCCTTATGCGTCATATAATTTGAATCCACAAAATAGTAATACGTGCCTCTTTAGTCTCACACATCATTCAACAAAATCATCAAAGAATTATGAATTATATTATCAACAAAATAATAACACTCGATAATTAACTATATCATCAACAAAATCACCAAAACAAAAAATGACTTCTATTTTAAGGTCATATACCGAACATCTTATGGATCAAGCAAATAGTTCGCGTACTCGACAATTGTGAGAGACATTGACTCCCGAACAATATCAAACTTATTTGGCCAAACGACGAGACCATGCTCGAGGAAAACGACATGTGGTTTAATCTGTTGATGATGACCCAAATTTTCAATCAGAAAATGTAAACGAACCAACCAGAGGTAATGTTGATTATGAAAGGTTTTTGAATTAGTAGTGTTCATAAATTTTCTTACATATTGACTTCATATGAAGTAGACTAATATTATTTTGCAAAATTTTTCATCAATCATTGGTAATTCTTCTCACATCTCAATTAAATCATTGTTCGAATGATAGAGATAAGCCTGAAAGTGCACGATAGTATCTATCAGCTACAATGAGCTTGGGCAATTAAGTGAAGACGATATAATTACAAACTCTTGAGTATGCCACCGATAAGTCGCACGCGCGAGCGCGACGCCTTTCGCACGCGCATATGCGCGTGCAGGAAGGCTAGTTAATAATAAATAACTATTTTCTATAGAAAAATCATTCAAAATAATAGCATGATCTAATTTGTATCTTGATTAATATAAAATATAAATTCAAAGAGAAATGTAGTTTCATTGTCTTTTAATTACTAAAATGCATCTTTTTACGGTTGACAAATAATAGTTCTATACACCAAGAGGACACATAAATATAGGCATATAGCTAAAAAGAAAAAATAATTGTATCTTATTGGTTATGAATATAGAAGGGGGGCAAGGATCTTTGCGATGAAACTGTTTTCATGAACAACCTCATATGATGCAAAGAGTAAGCTTTGAACCCATAATCAAGGGGTTCCATGGCCCCATGGTACCTTCGACATTGATAAGAGAAATTCGATTTCAAAACAACAAACCCTACACCCCAAATAACCAGATTATGATATTCAAAGCACTTCAAAATATTAGACATATTTGTACAATTTACTTTGTCAATTACAGATCTAGAGTATTCTAGAAGATAACATAGTAGAGATGATTGTTGACAAAACATTCTAAAACAAATATAGATCTAACAATACCAAAAGTTCAGTGAGATCCATGAGCATAATTCTAGAGCATTTACAATATATTCAACAAACCAGATTTAAGTAACAACTCAACACATATTATCAATCAACAAATTTTCAGATATTCAATGATTTGTAAAACTAATAGAAATGTTTTAGAGATCTTACTCATCCTTGACAGTTAGGAGACAAATGACGCGTTCAATTTTTCCCCACATTGCAAACAAGGAATTTAGAGCAACAGTAGCTTCAAAGCAGTAGATCTGAATAATTTCCTATATAATAAACATGAAGCACACTGTTTATTTTCCTGTTCACCGTATTGTTCACATTTTTGGTTATTGTTCACGAGCATGCAAATCGTGCGAGCTGTTTCTTTTCTGAAATCGAACCCTCTCAGTCTCTCCTCTCTCACACAGTCGTTATTCACTCACTCTCTCTATTGCTTAATCGCAACTGCAACAACCTCACTTCCTCCGATATCCATTGATCGAATCCCCTCACCGATTCCACTGATCCCATCATCCACCAGTTTTTATATCTTGTATCATTTGAACAATTATTGATTTCCAGTTTTTATTATAAACTATGCTCCCTTAATTCATTGATTTTCGGTTTCAGTTTTTGTTATAATACCAATACTAGCCTTCCTGCACGCGCATATGCGCGTGCGGAAGAGCGTCGCGCTCGCGCGTGCGAATTATTAGTGTATTTACGCGTATTTCTATTATTTTACGCAGTCTATAACTCAACTACTATTAATTATATTGTCCCAAATCCATGGATTACAATTTGTACAATACTGCTACTTAATAGACTTAGTAATATATTGAGCACTTCACATATATCAGTGAAAATTTATGAAGTATCTCATGCGTATGCACTATATAGTGAACTATTTGTTGTGACACGTACGTATTTCAGAGAGAATTGACGGTTTTCATGAGCAGTTTACACATGTCATTTGCATTGTTATAGCGTATTTATTTTTACACACTCAGTTTACACAATATATTTATTTTTCAAAATAAGTTTACAAAAGGTATTAAAGGGCTAACACTACTACATACCCTACATAAACGGAAATAGATAGACATATATAGTCCTACTTATTGATCTTATTCTCCCATAAATCTGGTTCCGTCCCTTTGTCGAAAGAACCTTATTCGTATAATACCTACACAAAATAGACAAAAAATATTAACACAATTAAATAGGATCTCATTTTTTTTTGGCATAATGAACTACATCAGTGTTTCTGCCATTTGTATAGTACAGTAGCTATACCCGATTTATGCTCAAAATCTATCTATTGCGAGGGACTCAGATCCTCTCCTGATTTCTCTCGTCTAACTATTTCCCTCATTTTAATCAGGACCGTCCATCACATTTAGTTTTCTTTCGATGCCAAACCGCACCCAGTCACCTCTCTCTCTCTCTTCCTCTCACCGTTCTTTCGACCATGTCGGGTTCCCAGTTCGATTAAGCTTCTCCTGCACTCCCAATTTTGTTCCTCAATCCCTCTCTTTCTCAATTCCAATTACTCCCAAATCAGAGATAAAGCCCGCCCAGAAGAAACTCGAAACATCAAAGCTACCTCAATTTTTTGGGCTTAGTTCTTCACTGTAAATCGATCCAATTTAAACCCAAAAGTTTTCCCTATGTAGTCTATATACCACGAATCATCGTTAATATTTGACAAAAGCTCTGGGCTAATGTGGTTGAGGGTTGTAATGAATCAACGATGAAGAGAATTTAAACCCAATTTTGTTCCGAATTCGATGACTGCATAATAGGGAAAACTTTTGGGTTTCTTTTTCTACCCCTTTATAAATCTCTATTAATTATGCCAAATCTCCTTAAGGTTAAATTTTTTAAATACCTAAAGTTGCCCTCCACTTTTTAGGGTAAAAATAAACTTTTTCTTTATTATTTAATTTATAAAGGGGTAGAAAAAGAAACCCAAAAGTTTTCCCTATTATGCAGTCATCGAATTCGGAACAAAATTGGGTTTAAATTCTCTTCATCGTTGATTCATTACAACCCTCAACCACATTAGCCCAGAGCTTTTGTCAAATATTAACGATGATTCGTGGTATATAGACTACATAGGGAAAACTTTTGGGTTTAAATTGGATCGATTTACAGTGAAGAACTAAGCCCAAAAAATTGAGGTAACTTTGATGTTTCGAGTTTCTTCTGGGCGGGCTTTATCTCTGATTTGGGAGTAATTGGAATTGAGAAAGAGAGGGATTGAGGAACAAAATTGGGAGTGCAGGAGAAGCTTAATCGAACTGGGAACCCGACATGGTCGAAAGAACGGTGAGAGGAAGAGAGAGAGAGAGGTGACTGGGTGCGGTTTGGCATCGAAAGAAAACTAAATGTGATGGACGGTCCTGATTAAAATGAGGGAAATAGTTAGACGAGAGAAATCAGGAGAGGATCTGAGTCCCTCGCAATAGATAGATTTTGAGCATAAATCGGGTATAGCTACTGTACTATACAAATGGCAGAAATACTGATGTAGTTCATTATGACAAAAAAAAATGAGATCCTATTTAATTGTGTTAATATTTTTTGTCTATTTTGTGTAGGTATTGTACGAATAAGGTTCTTTCGACAAAGGGACGGAACCAGATTTATGGGAGAATAAGATCAATAAGTAGGACTATATATGTCTATCTATTTCCGTTTATGTAGGGTATGTAGTAGTGTTAGCCCTTTAATACCTTTTGTAAACTTATTTTGAAAAATAAATATATTGTGTAAACTGAGTGTGTAAAAATAAATACGCTATAACAATGCAAATGACATGTGTAAACTGCTCATGAAAACCGTCAATTCTCTCTGAAATACGTACGTGTCACAACAAATAGTTCACTATATAGTGCATACGCATGAGATACTTCATAAATTTTCACTGATATATGTGAAGTGCTCAATATATTACTAAGTCTATTAAGTAGCAGTATTGTACAAATTGTAATCCATGGATTTGGGACAATATAATTAATAGTAGTTGAGTTATAGACTGCGTAAAATAATAGAAATACGCGTAAATACACTAATAATTCGCACGCGCGAGCGCGACGCTCTTCCGCACGCGCATATGCGCGTGCAGGAAGGCTAGTTAAATAATAAAGAAAAAGTTTATTTTTACCCTAAAAAATGGAGGGCAACTTTAGGTATTTAAAAAATTTAACCTTAAGGAGATTTGGCATAATTAATAGAGATATGTTAATTCCGTGGTAAATATATATATATAGCACCCTTTCATTAATGTATACATTTTTTGGTTATTTTCAGGTATAGGGTGCTATACCTGAAAATGACCAAAAAAAATATACCTTAATGGAAGAGCTCTATATATATAGCCCGGATCGAGAGCGGACGCCTGCAAAAAACTTAATTAACCACCAAAAGCACTTTTCTTTCAAAAAATCTCATTGGTCCCACCCGCCCCTTAATCATCTTTCTCTACCAGCAGAGTTTCCAGTGAGATTTTCTGGGTCTAAAAACTAAATACGGTGATAGCTCATGAGTAACCCAGACCCACAGATGAGCCAAAGCTTCTTCCATGACAACGATGGCATTCTAGAGCGTCGGTCGTTGATGTCGGCGGCGCTGCAGATTCCGACGTTGTGGACATTGTTGTCTGAGATGTACGTTGTCTCTTCTAGATCGTCGTGCATATATGCATGGAGGAGTGGTTGGTTGCACTCATCATCGAGCAACGTACCTCTTCCATACGACACCAAAACCATGTTCCAAGCCTTTGACGAACATGCAAAACTTCAATCACAAACCACCCCACAAACCACAACCGTAGCTTCTTCTCGCTGGAGCTCAACAATTAATGGCTCAATTCTCTAGTTTAACTTTTTAAGCATATTCTCATTATCCTGTAGACTTCTTTACTTTCTAGTGATAAGAGGCCGACGAGGAAAAAAAGGAAACTTGAACAAGGAAAAAAACATTAAGGGATTGATGCATAAAGCTTCACCATCAAATGACCCATCAAAATCTCTTGATCGATCACCGTACCACTCTCGGTAGATGGTCTAAGCGAAGATGGAGTACTCGCCATCGAGAAATATAATCAGAGGAAGCTCCTTAGATCAGGCGAGGTTTTTCTGCTGGAAACTATGTTGGGCCTTAGTTGAAATGGCTATGCGGTTCGTCGGTTTGGATCTTGCACTGCTTGACTCTTCAATCGGAAACTCTCTGCTGGTAGAGAAAGATGATTAAGGGGCGGGTGGAACCCACAATATTTTTTTAATTGTGGACTTAACACGTGACAGTCCGCACTTTAAGTTTTTTACGGGTGTCCGCTCTCGATCCGGCCTCTCTCTATATATATAAATCTTTGTATATCCCATCATTACAAAGTTCATTTTCTCCCCACAAAATGATATGCTCCCAACAACAAATGAAATCACAATTCGCATATTTAAGTTATTTGATACAAGGATCCTTGATACAATCACTACAAGAAAACAGCACTTAGACCACGGAAACACTAATTCTCCGTCGTCCAAGTGACACTTAGACGACGGAGAAGACTCCGAGGTCCAGGTGGTCACCTGGACGACGGAGTTGACCATCTCCGTCGTCCAGGTGACCACCTGGACCTCGGAGTCTTCTCCGTCGTGCAGGTGACCACTTGGACGACGGAGAATACCATTTCCGTCGTCCAGGTGACCACCTGGACCTCGGAGTCTTCTCCGTCGTCCAGGTGACCACTTGGACGACGGAGAATACCATTTCCGTCGTCCAGGTGACCACCTGGACCTCGGAGTCTTCTCCGTCCTCCAGGTGACCACTTGGACGACGGAGATGGTATTCTCCGTCGTCCAGGTGATTACCTGGAGGACGGACCGACACGCCGTCGTCCAAGTTCACAAAACGTACTTCCACTTAGACGACGCACCGACACCTCTGTCGTCTAAGTGAAGAATTATATAAGCCCACTGCCGGCCAAACGTACTGATCGAATTCATTCCTAGCTAGCCTCGATCTCTTCATGATCGATTCCATTTGAAGAATAATTGAAGGAGAAGGGAGAAGGAGAAGCTAGGGAGCTCGATCGAGCTAGGTAGCTAGAAGCTAGGGAGCTCGATCGAGCTAGGTAGCTAGAAGCTAGCTAGGCCGAGAAGAATCAGGATCGATAAGGCCGGGATCTCCGCTGACACGCTAGTTAGCTTAATTAACGTAAAGATATCGAGAAGGCCAGCAGGTACGTACGTACGCAGTTAAAATTTGCTTAATTAATATGTATTTAGTGAAAACGTACGTACATATATATATACATGCAAGGATGTTAGCTGATGTTAGCTATATATATATATATATATATATATGTACAGATCGATTAAATTACGTACATACGCACGTAATTGATGGATCGATATGTAGATCGAGTACGTATAATTAAGCGTAAATTAATGGACAAATATATATATATATATGTAATAATTAATTAAGTATAATATTTTGTAGCAGTATGGACAAGAGTTGGATGAAGTTGAAGAATAGATGTGATGTCCGGTATATGGATGGAATTAGCGAATTTGTGAATTTTGCGATAGAACATGGTCAGGGAAAGAAACGTTTCAGGTGTCCGTGTCAGAAATGTCTTAATTGTCAGTATGCGGAGGTTAATGTTATGGTGCAACACTTGTACGAAAATCGTATGATGTGGAGTTACACAACATGGAGCGAGCATGGTGAAGCAGTAGAGTTCAGCGCAGCAGACTTCAGCTCAGGGTACAGTTACCATGGTGCCTCATCCAGCGGCAGTGGTGCCGGACCCCCAGCTTGCAACCCAACTGCAGATTTGGTCCATGATGCGTTTCCGGGATGTAGTCATGGCGGACACCAACACCAAGACGGAGGTTACAGTACCACCAATGAGCATGATGACACATTCCCCGCAGCTAGCTTGGCCACTAACACCAGTGAGATGGAAAAGTACAACCGGATGCTACTTGAAGCGCAGACCCCGGTGTTCCCTGGATGTCGAGAGAATGTGTTGCAATATGTGATGGAGCAAATGAAGATAAAAGTGAAGCACAAAATGTCAGTGAGTGCTTTTGACGAAATTCAGGAGCAAATATGTAAGTTGCTTTCTGATGATCACAATCTTCCTAAATCTCATTATAAGGTTAGAAATATCCTGAGCAGCCTCGGCCTAAAGTACAGGATAATTGACGCATGTCCGAATGATTGTGTGCTATTTTACAAAGAGTATAAAGAGTTGGACTATTGTCCCGTATGTGGCCAGTGCAGATTCCAGTTGAATAGGAAGAGTTCGAAAAAGAGAATTCCTGTGAAAGTTGTTCGATATTTTCCCTTGATTCCCAGATTGCAGCGCCTGTACATGTCGCTACACACAGCAGAGGCGATGCGATGGTACGCAGAAAAGCGAATAGATGACGATGTCCTGCGACACGCCGCGGATGGGGAGGGTTTCAAACATTTCGACAGAGAATTTGGAGACTTTGCTTCAGAGGTTAGAAATGTTAGACTCGGCCTATCTACAGACGGATTCAATCCTTGGGGAAGTAATAGCTCCGCCGTCAGCACTTGGCCAGTTATTCTGATGCCGTACAACTTGCCTCCGTGGATGTGCATGAACAAGGAATTTAATTTCCTTACCGTACTAATTCCAGGTCCTAAATCTCCATCGAAGTGCTTAGATGTCTACCTCAGACCTTTGATCGACGAGCTGAAACTGTTGTGGGAAAATGGAGTCCCAACTTATGACAAATTCACTGACACGATGTTCACGATGAGGGCTGCGGTAATGTGGACGATCAGCGATTTTCCAGCTTATGGGATGTTGGCAGCCTGCAGGACAAAAGGATATAATGGATGTCCTATATGTTTGGACGACGTGAACTCTAGTTGACACGCGGGGAAGGTGTGTTACTTGGGTCACCGTAGATGGCTTCCTCACGACCACCCGTGGCGACAGGATGAAGCTTATTTCGACGGTACGGTAGAGAACAATCCTAAACCCCGTAGTTGGTCGGGCGAAGAGATTTTAGAGAGGTTGAGCTATTTCGACTTTGGTGTGTTGAGCAATGACGCGGATGTAAAGAAATGCAATCCAATTCCTCCACATGATCTAAGCTATTGGGATCACAAGAGTATATTCTTTGAACTCCCTTACTGGTCGAAGTTGAAGCTGAGGAACAACTTGGACGCGATGCACATAGAAAAGAATGTGTGCGACAGCGTGGTGGGAACAATTCTCGGTATTAAGTTCAAGACTAAAGATACTCCCAAAGCGCGCAAAGATTTGGAATCAATGAATCTACGTCGTCCCTTGTGGTTGAGGAGGGATAGGAAATGAGTGTACAACAAGATGCCAGATGCACCTTACACAGTGAAGCCGACGCTTAGACGTTCTGTATTTCACTGGTTTAAGGGTGTTCGTTATCCGGCTACGTATGCAGCTACTATAACTGGAGCAGTGGACGAGGTGCAACACAAGTTTGTTGGTCTAAAGACACATGACTATCACGTTATGCTGCAACGTCTGATTCCAGTGGTAATTCGACCATACTTGCCTCGGGACGTCGTAGAACCAATAGTGGCATTGTGCAGGTGGTGGCAGAGGTTATGCGCCAGAGAATTAAAGAAGTCAGATGTGGTGGAATTGCAACAACAAATTGTGCACATCATTTGCAAACTATAGAGGATTTTCCCCCCTGCTTTCTTTGACATCATGATTCACCTAATGATCCACCTGCCCGAGCAGGTGCTCATTTCTGGTCCGGTCCAGTACACTTGGATGTATCCTCAAGAAAGGTACGTACAACTAATTAATTAATTTGTTCCACTGGAGATTATATATATACTAGCCAGCTAGCTATATGTACTTATGTAATGTGTACGTTTGATTTTGTAGACAGCTTGGACAGTATAAGTCATTCGTCAAAAACAGGTCGGCCCCGGATGGCTCCATAGCAGAGACATACCTAATGCATGAGTGTGTTACTTACTGCAACAGGTACCTCAAAGATCCACCCCCTCCCAGCACTGCCTCCGATCGCAGTGCCCGCATCAATCTTTCTGTCGTCACCAATGTCGTCCGACCGTTTAGAGGAGTATTAAAGGAATCGTTAACACGGGAAGAACTTATTGAGGCACATTGGGTAGTGTTGCGAGACTGTGATGAAGTTGAGCCGTACATGATGTCATACAGGGAGAGGCTTCAGGCGTTAAATCAAAACAAGAGTTCGGCGTGGATTGAGAAAATGGTTAAGAAGAAGTTTCCTGATTATTTCTTCCAATGGGTACGTACGTACGACTCGGTATTAATTATTTAAATACATATTGCTCATGTTTGTAGAAAGTAAACCATTATATTAATTTGGCCTTTTTCGCAGATGATTGATCTGCAAAAATCTGATAACCACGGAGGGTGGTGGTCATGGCCAAAGCACTTGCTAGCAGGGAAGCCGGTTAAACACTATATTTATCCCGGATGTTTTGTGAACGGTGTAAAGTTCCATTCATTGGCCCGAGACGAAGGAAGAAGAACACAAAACAGTGGGGTAGCCGTTGGGAAAGACAATGATCTATATTACGGGGCTATTGTATACGTGGTTCAGCTATGTTACGGGAATGATGTCAACGTTTTCCTATTCAAGTGCAGATGGTTCAAGCGTACAAAGGAAGACCTGGGACTATTATCTGTCGATACAAACTCGCACTGGTATGAGGATGAGCCTTTCGCTCTCGCCACCTTAGTTCGGCAGGTGTTCTATCTCGACGATCCGAAAGCCGGTGAAGGGTGGAAAATAGTGAACCATATCTCTCACCGAGGAATATGGAATACAGAGACAATTGAAGGGACACCGGCGACGACTGAAGATGCTGCTGAACCAGAAAGAGACATTCCTGCCTATCAAGAGCCTAATATTTCTATGGTCCGCTCCGATATAATGGACCTGGTTCAAGATGGTGAACGGTTACCCATGCCTGATGGTTGTACAGATCTAACTGAAGATGAGATTATCCATGAGGTAGATGAAGAAGACGAGCAGGAAGAGGACGCGGACGAGGACTCAGGTTATTCGTCGGACGATGTTGAGTACGATGACGAGGATGAGCCGTCGACTAACGGGGATGAGGACGATGATGATTACGACGAAGAGTACGGTCATACGACGAGGGAGATTAATTGGTAATTAATTACTGTAATTATTGTAATATATATATATATATATGATCGATGCCGGATTACGGTAAGAAATTAATCTGAATTATATATATATATCCTGGCCAACGGAGAAATTAATAAATATTGGCACCAAATCTCAATCTCATATAAAACGTACCCTAGCTAAATCCTCGACCCTAAATCTAGCAAATCGGATCGATCCATCATTTATTTAATTTTTTTATGGTCATTCAAAATAATTTAACGGACACCTGAATTCTGTCCACGTTTATATTAGGTCCCCCGCCATATTCACCCTAAACCCATATAAAACCCTAAATCTTGGACCCAAAACCTAGCAGATCGGATCGATCGATCAATTTTTTAATTATATTTTTGAATCAGAATAATTGAACGCACACACAAATGACCGGGGACGACCTAAACCGTAAACCCTAAGGCCCTAACCCCTGAATTCGGGGTTTTTACACCTGGACGACGGAGATGGTCATTCTCCGTCGTCCAGGTACACACTAGGACGACGGAGATGGTCATTCTCCGTCGTCCAGGTACACACTAGGACGATGATGATTATGACGAAGAGTACGGTCATACGACGAGGGAGATTAATTGGTAATTAATTACTGTAATTATTGTAATATATATATATATATATACATATGATCGATGCTGGTTTACGGTAAGAAATTAATCCGAATAATATATCCTGGACAACGGAGAAATTAATTGCAGATTCACCTTTGGCGCCAAATCTCAATCTCATATAAAACCCTAGCTAAATCTTGGACCCTAAATCTAGCAGTTCGGATCGATCGATCAATTTTTTAATTATATTTTTGAATCAGAATAATTGAACGCACACACAAATGACCGGGGACGACCTAAACCGTAAACCCTAAGGCCCTAACCCCTGAATTCGGGGTTTTTACACCTGGACGACGGAGATGGTCATTCTCCGTCGTCCAAGTTCACAAACCCTAAACCCTAAACAGTAAGGCCCTAACCCCTGAATTCAGGGTCTATACACCTGGACGACGGAAATGAGTGTTTCCGTCGTCCAGGTTCTGACTTGGACGACGGAAATGAAGTTATCCGTCGTCCAGGTTCTGACTTGGACGACGGAAACACTCATTTCCGTCGTCCAGGTGCAGATATCGTAATTTTTTCTAAGACAACGACCATCTAGACCTTCTTCCAATGCAAAGTCTTTTCATCAAGACTTTAGAGTAAACAATTCTTGGTGTGTGAGCTTCGACGATTCGAAAATCGGAGTTCCGAAATGCCTAGTATCCACGTTTCCGGTTTGTGAAATTATCGGTTTTGCGGTTGACTGTGCCGATCAAACCTTTCCCGAACTTATTATTTTATGATCCTTTGAAGACAATTATATATTATGTTACGACGAACATATCCAACGGTTGTTTTGTCCAAATTCAATTTCGTTAATACTCTGCTGCAAATGAGCGTCTACTCATGAACACTTCAGTCGTAAAGATTAGTCGATACTTAACATGTTTCAATACGTAAAATTAATCGTCGGTTCAAATTTAACTGTTTATATACACGATGCGTTCATCGATATTGTACGACTATTTCACTCGAATGACAGATCGCTAAATTCCTAGCGAATTATTTTTAAAATTTTTTTTTACGTAATTTGAACCTGGACGACGGAGATGGTCATTTTCCGTCGTCCAGGTGTTCACCTGGACGACGGAGAATGACCATCTCCGTCGTCCAGGTTCAAAAACCATGGCGGTTCAAATTTATTTTTGTTTATTTTTTTCATGTAATTTTCACTTGGACGACGGAAACTTACCATCTCCGTCGTCCAAGTCAAAAATTATGGCGGTTCAATTTACCGCTTCCGTTTTCGGCACCGCTTGAATTTTCACTTAGACGACGGAGAATCCATTCTCCGTCGTCTAAGTCCAAATTCATGGCGGTTCAAAACGTCCCGCCGATTAATTACGCGCCGATTGAAAATTTTTAAACCGCCACCTGGACGACGGAAAACACTGTTTCCGTCGTCCAGGTTCACTTAGACGACGGAGAATAGTGCTCCGTCGTCTAAGTTAAAGTCTATAAATAGAACAGCACCCCCCCTCCTTTTCTCATTCCATCTCCTCTCCTCTCCTCCTCTCCTCCGGCGATCCTCCTCCGGCGACGCTCCGACGACATTATTTCTGCCGTGGTTCCTCTTCTCCGACGACTCAACTCCGCCGATATTCCCGCAAACTCCGGTTCGGTAAATTTCTATTTTTCTCTTATTAAAATAATTTTATTTATTTAATTAATTTAATTCTAAATATAATTAATTTGTAGAATTTAATTGATTAATTAGTTTAAATATTTAATAAATGATTAATTATTGTTATTAATTAATTAAATCATAATTATTGTAATTATTTATATATTATTAATTAGTTGCATGATTAAATGAATTGACTATTAAATTATTTATTATTAGTTGCATGATAAATAAATATAAATTATTGCATCTAATTAAAGGAATTATTAATTAATATTTACGTTTATTTTCTAGTAAATTAATTAGTAGTACGTGTTCGATTTAAATTTAGTACATAGGCTTGGTAATTATTAAGTCGCACTCTTTGGAATAGATGGCGCCTCTTTTCCTTGCTTATCTCCTTAACCCCTCGTGATGTGTGGATTTCATCACCGCACACCATAACCTAAGTGAAGTTATGGACACGAGGTTGAGGGCGGAGTTTGCAAAGGACTTGAGGGAGTGTAAATTTTCGAAAAATTGGCCGAATGTCGGACATGGTGTCTAGAAACGGGTTATGACTGGTGACAGGATTTGGACTAAGAAAGACTTTTGTCGAAATTAGTCCTGCCTCTCGCGTTATCTCTATCCCTAACTGGCCATGTTTTTCGATTTAACCAAGGCTAATTAATTGAAAATTTACACTTTATCGCGCGGGTCGCACGTCCATTGAACGACGGAAAATGCCAAGCTAGTGTACTCTATTTAAATCTTAAACGTACTTAATTAATTAGCGTAAATTTTGGACATTGTAATTATTATGGTAAGTAGGTATTTTAACCCCGTACTCTTAGGTTTAAATGGCTCCGCCAAAGACGACATCCGGCAAGAAGAAAGCCCTACAAGAGGCAGAAGATGCCATGCTCCGCCGCTTGGCGGACCAAGTCGGTTGGGAATTACCACCGGAGGGCAACGACGCTCTCAATCCGGACGGATCATCTGGTCGGTCCGTATCGCCCTCTGGGGAAATTCCCGCTCCCCCATTCATCTCGAGCGGTGATGACGTCGACCCCTTCCAATCTCCGACGCCCGGTACCCATTCAACGGGAAGTACTCAGGCGTCCTCCACCGCCGAATCAATCATGTACAGCGCCCGCCGTAGGCAAAGGAGGGCCCCCACTGACCCGGAACCGAAAAGGACTCGGGGTCTCGTTAAAGGGGGGAAAGCGGAGCGTATTTGTAAGGCGACCGGTAAAAAGATCGACTTGCCGTACGACGAATTCACCAGTGGCCCTCCCACAGCTCAACTAGCAAGTCTCTCGGCGCATGGGATATGGTCAATCATCCGTAACCGG
Source organism: Geum urbanum (assembly GCA_946800695.1). Taxonomy (NCBI): domain Eukaryota; kingdom Viridiplantae; phylum Streptophyta; class Magnoliopsida; order Rosales; family Rosaceae; genus Geum; species Geum urbanum. The sequence goes on along the minus strand of OX327008.1, from coordinate 52,805,137 downwards.
GTTCGTATCACTGCCCCTACTTGGAAGGAGGCGCCGGATCATGAGAAGGCGAAAGTCTTCAAAGATCTTTCGGTACGTAATACGTTCAATTTAGTTATTATATAATATTGTTAATCTCGGCCTAAAATTTCATAATATATACGATTATAATTTTCTATTTATTTTTCATAGGAACAATTTGACGTGGATCCGACACCGGCTATGTTGAGGCATATCAATCAAACTGCCAACTCCATCTACAAAGATTGGAAGTACAGGCTCCATAAGTATTTCAAAGATGTCGGTCCCGTGCCTCCCCCGGTAGAGCTGCAAGGGGAGAGAGAAGATGAGTGGGAGTGGTTGTGTAACCACTTTGCCGATGAACAATTTAAGGTATTAATTTAATTTTTTTATTTCAATTAAAATAATTGAATTATTTAAATTGTAGTTATTCATTTTTTAATGATTTAATTATGTTGTGTAACAGAAATTCTCCGGTGTCAACAAAGCCAACCGGGGGAAGAAGGAGAAACACCATACTACCGGCGCCAAACAGTTCATTCAAATTGCCAAGGAGCACAAAGATAAGGGTTCCAAACACCCTTTTATTGATGCAAGCGTAAGCGCGTACGTGACGCCAGGGCTCGATAATGAAGCGAGTCAATGCGGGGTAAGTGATATAAGTGATATGTATATATATATGTGCTTTTAATTATAGTAATTATTATTTAAATATGATTACAAAATTATAATAAATTAATTATAATTTTGTAGGCAAGGGCGATAGAGCGTGCGCATGAAGAGTTGGCCAACACTCAGCTTGCGTTCCCAGATGTGCCGCCGGAAGACCTGCCTCCTCTATCCTTAGAGAGCCAAATTGCAATCGCGGATGAGGTCTACGGTCGTAGAGCTGGTAAGGAGGTTAGGCACTTTGGGCCTAGGGTGGTACGAGATTTGTCGACGACCTCCGGCTCATCATCTACGGGAGGTTCGAGGCAGCGGAGAATGAGTCAAGCTGCGGCCGTCGAAGCAGCCATTCAAGAGGCTCGACTGGCACGAGAGGAGAATCGACGGACACAAGAGCAGAATGAGTCAATGCGGCAAAGACTTGACGAACAACAAGCACAAATAGCCCAACTCATCGCGCTCATGAACCAAAATCGAGAAGTATGTCAACCTCCTCCGAACCCACACCCCGACGACAACGACCCGGCTGGAGGCGGAGGACTCGGCCCCGCATCTGCTCCTCCAGTGTATTAGCTAGCACGTAGTATATTATCTCGTTTCTTTACGCATTCCGAAAAATATTTTAATTTTTAATTTATGGGTTTTTTCGTATGTACAAATTAATTTACTTTGATTATTTAATAATTATATATATAAGTTATTAATTTTAATATTCAAAATTTAGTTTATTTATTTAATATTAGCATTTTTCATTATTTAAATTAAATTAATAATAAATTAAATTAATAATATTTAATTTCAATTTATTTATTTTTAAAAATAAAATATTCACTTGGACGACGGAGATTATGTTCTCCGTCGTCCAGGTTCAGAACCCCTAAACCCTAACCCCTAACCCCTAACCCCTAAACCCTGTCGTTCTCCGTGGCCCAGGTGCTCACCTGGACGACGGAAACACTAAGTCTCCGTCGTCCAGGTGAACACCTGGGCCACGGACACACGAGCAATGTCCGTGGCCCAGGTGCTCACCTGGACGACGGAGACTTAGTGTTTCCGTCGTCCAGGTGAGCACCGGGGCCACGGACATGGCTCGTGTGTCCGTGGCCCAGGTGCTCACCTGGACGACGGAAACACTAAGTCTCCGTCGTCCAGGTGAGCACCTGGGCCACGGACATTTCAACCATTATCCGTGGCCCAGGTGTTCACCTGGACGACGGAGACTTAGTGTTTCCGTCGTCCAGATGAACACCTGGGCCACGGATAATATCCGAGGTCCAAGTACACTTGGACGACGGAAACACTAAGTCTCCGTCGTCCAGGTGCTTGGACGACAGCACTTGGAGCACGGACCTTGGACGACGGAGATTTCGTCGTCCAAGTACTTAGACGACGGAAAACTGCACTTAGACGACGGAAATTGTCCGTGGTCTAAGTGCAGTTTTCTTGTAGTGAATATACAGTTGAAGAAAAGAACATATATAGTAAATATATTGTGTGTGGGTTTCACACTTGCTCTCGTTCGCTTGCTTGCGTAACTCTCGCTCACTTACGTTGCTCGCGAGGCCCGTGTGATGTGCACGTGAGGTGCATGAGTCGTATGCTAAAAGTTTGAATTTGTGTTGTAGCGTACGTAAGAAGCTTTGTGGTCTTTGACGAGGAACAATGTTCTTGACGAGTAAGTTAGGTGTTAGTAAGAGAGTTGTATAAATACAGAGTATTGAGAGTTTATGTGTGTGGTACACTCTGGGTAGTTTTAGGGCTTTGTTTGTAACTCTACTCTCTCCTTGTAACCTCCATTGATAGTGAAGATTCTCCCTGCTGCTCCGTGGACGTAGGCTATTGCCGAACCACGTATATCTTGTGTTCTTGTTCTTGTCTTTTCATCTTCTTTGTGTTTATTGGGTGTTTCCTGTTTCGATTCGATTCTCTTGGTATTGTATTCATCTATCTATTTGGTGCACTTTAGAAGCACAACAAAATAAACAAAAAGTGATGAAGCAATTGCCTGTAGCAAAACTTAGCAATGCAACAAATGCACGTATAGTACTAATAAATTTATCGTCGAAAATGGTTCAAATTTGGTGATGGTTATCTCCTCATGATAATTCACTTGCTTCTAGCAACATTAAAAGTCCCATTAGCAGGATTGATAAACTGTTCATCTTCGACGAAAGAAACATGACTTCGTGGTCTACCGCTACAGTTTTCCAGCTTATTTTGGATGAATTACTGAACCATCATAACATTGATATATGCACAATTAAAAGTTCCCAGCTCATTGCACTATACATTTTCCATAACTTGGGTGAAATCCTCGTCCAATTGTGATCTTGTCCATTCAATAAGATCGGAAATGAACTCACTGCCAAGCTACACACAATTATAATTTCACATTTCAGCACATTGCATCAAATAGTACTTACCTACACAAACACCAATGACAAGTGTTTCTATCAATAACAATATTCACTCTAAGCATTGCAACTAATGCATGCAAATAAACCCCGAAACAAAAGCAAAATTCAAAATTGTCAGTTCAAATGAAACCCAAATGCTGAGAGGCATAGAGTTAGATACCAGAAACAAGAAAGAGATCAGAGAGACGAGGTTACAGAGAAATAGGAAGACGTAGATTCCATAAGCGTGCGAGAGGAGGAGGAGGAGGAGGAGGAGGAGAAGAAGGACGACAAGAGTCGTGGGACTGTTTGTAAAAATAAAAATTAGGGTTAGTGAATATATAGATGGAAGCCTCTCGTGCCTAAACTCTAAAAGATAGCAGACTTTTGGAGTAGAGTTGCTGAGGGAGGAGAGAAGACATATCAATCAAAGAAGATGTGTGCGTTGTAGACCTTGATCAGGAGGAAAACAGTGCAATACAGTGAGACCTCGCTTTTCAAAGCATGCAAGAACCTTCTTTCACAGCCGCCTCTCCCTCCGCTCAAACCACAAACTTGTGCCCCCGCTGCCTCAGCCTCAGTCTCAGCTTCAGCCCCAGCCTCATTAGGGTTAGGATTAAAGGAAGAAGAAGCAGGAAGATTTAGGAGGTATGGAAATCCCTGCGTTGATCTGTATTTCAACGTGATACCAAATAATTGGTACGAGCTATTACCAAATTTAAAGCCGGCACCGTCGTCTTTTTGCTCATCATCATCGATCTAGATCGACTCCTGACGCCTGCCTGGTCTCACAATCCCCTCACCACTCTCAAGATCATCCGTACTTACAATGATATATATTATTATAAGAGTGAACTTTATGCGAAAGCGGTGTATTGGCTTCACCACAACCACCCCAAAACCCTAGCTTTCAACCTTCCTTACCTAAACCATAGATATTATTCTTTTACCAAGGTTCCCTACCATGTCCTAGGTTTAAAGAATGATCTGTACCCTTTAAAGGATCATGTCATAGACCACTTCCGGACTGCAATTCACACCCAACCCGATTTTGGCTTCTTGCACGACCGAGTTTCAGATTTTTTGGCAAAAAGCTTGAAGTTTGATATTCAAAACTTGAAGAATCATGATCATGATGATAAGGATGCAATAATGGAGGTGACTGATGCATCCGGACATTGCAACGACGCCCCTTTCCTTTTGGAAAGCATCGCGAAAAGAGTTTTCCCGGATAATACTAGTGTTGAGGAGGCAGTAGAGCGGTTGAGGAAGGAGGTGTTAGAGCCATTAAACAAAGTCCTGGATAATACTAATCGTTGGGAGATGAATCCTTGGGGCTATAAAGTGAAGGCATACTTATGATTGGATATCCCTTGTATTGGACAAAACACAATGGACTGAAGGAACATCAATGAAGAGAACTGAAGTGTTTGTCATTACCTATCTATCTCATGGAAAAACAGGTTGATCATTCATATGCATAACATGTTTTTCATTTAGGATAGCACCCTATACTTGCATCCCTGTCATTCTGCTGTTATTCTGGAACATTTGCATGTGTGATATTTAGCAGCTTAGGATGTCTTTAATTCAGAATACATGTGCTTGTTTGTACGGTAGTTGACCTTGCAAAAGTTGTTTTTGAATTATGGAAGAACTTTTGGTGAAAGTTGCTTTTAGTTTCACATGTGATTTCTTGGGAAATCTGTTTTGTGCTTTACAGCTGGGTTGCTTTTTGCCTTCTCTAAAAACTGCTTTTGAGTACAAAACGTGCCTACTTGCTGAATCTGTTTAGCCATTTCTGGTATGATAGTTGAAAAGCTTTTCTATCCCAAAACACTCTTTGCCTAAAATGGAAACCCTAGAGTTGACATTGTGTGTTGTCTCTCAAGCATGCCTTTGTCCTTTAAAATTGAGAGTCAGTTTTAGGTCCGCTATAGGCTAGTTTCTGGGCTGTCTAGCACGTTCTCCTTGCTGTTAAAAGTAACTAAGATGTTCTGTCTATATAAAGGATATCAAGGCAGTCTTGACTCCTTGGTTGAGTGATAATATTTTTGGGTGATTCTTTGAGAGCACAAAATTGTGTAGTTTTCTCTCTTCTCTTCTCTTCCCCTTCTGTGTCTTTCATTGCTCTTTGTTGTGCATGTAAGTCATAGATTCTCAATCATAAAAACCATTTTCAAAACCCATATGCATCATTGCATAAGTGCATTCCATTGAAATATGTATGGAGATGCTCAATCTGAAGAAGTAGATCAAGAAGATTTAACTTGAAAGTAGTTAAGATCTGAGTTGATGCTTCTAAATATTTTTCAAGGTGTAAACACATAAGTCAAATAGTGTAGCTCTATTTAGAACTGGTAGTCAGACTAGTTAGGATAGCATACGGGCTATGTATCCCCAGAGTACAAGAATTCTGTAATTGTGTGTTACTTGTTAGTGGAAAGGTTTGTCCCTCAATAGTTAGGGGCACACAGTTTTAATCCTGGTTGTAGGATTTATGCGTTAACAAAAACATCTTTATGTTATTCTTTACTTACTGTCTTTACTGTTTAAACACTCGTATCCTGTATTTCGGGATAGGTTGCAATTATACTATCCTCGAAAACAGTTTAAGCGAAAAAGTGGTAAAAGGCCTATTCATCCCCCTTTTAGGACCTTTATAAAGTTGTCGACGACAGGACAAAGGAGCCATATTTTCTGCGGAAGAAATATTTGAAGGACGCCAAGGAATCCTCCGTCGGCAAGATGGTTGCCAATGCTCTGCTTCCAAAACAGATTGTAGAATTTGTGAAGGATGGAGATTCAAGTCAGGTGGTCGAGCTTCAGTGGAAGATAATGGTCGAGGACATGAATAAAAAATACAAGGAAAGGATGCAAGGGATATTGAGCAATAGCTTGGTTGTTATTCAACCCAATCAAGAATTTAATAGCAACGAAAGTGACCATGCACTGGCCATGTCTTTGACAATTCTCATGTCTGAACTGAGCATGGAGGAGAGGCATGCAAAGGAAAGTTTATCCCTTTGATAGCAAAGCCTAGGCTAGAGTTGATTCAAGGAGATAATCTCCAGTCAAAGTGTCAATTCCTTAGAGATCTGAGGGTTGTTAGACTTGTTACAGACGACTTAGGTGAGTATACGGATTTTAAAAGAGTGTTTGATTTGATTCTCCAAGAGGCATTGGATAGGAGTTTGAAGCCGGATCAGATGATCAAGACGCTTTATGTTCTCACTCTCGGATCTTACAAAAGCTTTGCATGGATTTCAATAAAATATGTGGATGAAGAGGAAATGAAGTGTAGTTGGGAGGTACAAGACTATGAGGAAATGAAGAGCAAGTATAAGGAGCATGGTTACTACTTTCCCCTTATTGTGTTTTGGAAAATTGATGATCACTTGGAGCATGTGCAGCACATGTTCTTGGAAAATGATGGCGAAATGATCCACCAACATATCATGGAAGCCAATATTGCCCACCAAGACTTTGACCAGAGTTTTTTGGCTGTACTGGATTGATCGACTTGACGGCATGCCCCTTCTTCCATGGTCAATGTAAACTAGTAATTTTAATTTATATCTATTGTGTTTAGACATATGGTTCATCTGGTTTGTGTATTTGTGAAGACCTTTTTTTGTTGATGATTATTATTCTTTAGTACGTAGTGTTTTCAAATAATTCATGCTTTCTATGACTATGAAATTAATCATATGATCTTAATTCCTCTTGGATTGTGTACAATGTGTTGTAAACTATATATATGCAATTGTATATAGTCATAGTTGATACGTGTTGCCGTTTTGTTTGAAAGGAGAATGAGCAGCATATTTATGAACAAGAGAAATTGATAGTGAGCTAACCTATGTTTGAGTTGGTACGTACGTAGAGCTGCTCTATATAATTGGAAGAGTGAATCATGAAATATGCATGCAGAGTTAATAGTGGAGAACTATTGAAATAGTTGAAAGCTATTGGAAATAGTTCTATACTATTTAGCATATTTAGCATAGAAACATTCAACGAGAAGATGGAAGAGAGTTTCCTTCTTTGTTTTCTACAAGTTGGTCGGAGAGCAACTGTCTATAAATAGGCATCATGTTTTGGATATCAAAGGCAGGCAAAAGACATCCGATGAGGAAATTGCAGTTTTTGTTAAGAGAGTATCACATTATTCAGCAAGTAAAAAGTTAGCTTTACGATATTGAGAGTGTGAGTTGAGAGGGGTGTACAAGGATTTAGGGGTTCGGGTTTAGGATATAAGCACCGAGTAATATAACTTGTATTTTGTTCTCATTATTCTCAATAATAAAGAGTCGGATCATGTCCCGTAAATGTACTTTAAAAAGTGAAGAAATCACATTAAATTTTGTGTTGTTGTGTGATTATTTTTCTTAGAGTGTTTAAATTCTTGATATCATATTTTATCGACAAATCGGGTAGGCCTGGCAATTGTGCGGGTTAATAAATGACCCGCCCGTTACCGCCCGATAACGACCCATTAAAACCCGCTCATTAACTAATTGGGTTATTAATGGGTGACCCGATAACAACCCGTTATCAAAACGGGCGGTTTCGGGTGAACCCGTTAGCCCAATAACAACCCGATAAGAATTCATAAAACCTAACTTTAAGGTTTTTAAAAAAAATAATAATAAAAAAAATGAGGTAATGAAATAATTTTTTATTTTATTTTATAAAAAAAAGACTTAACGGGTTTTATCGAGTCCCAATGGGTAACCCGTTATCTTATCGGGCTAACCCAATATAACCCGTTAAGTTTAACGGGCTATATCGGGTTGAACCCGTTAATGACCCGCCCACTAATAACCCGCCCGAATCCGCCCGTTTGTCTGGTCTAAAATCGGGTGCGTAAACAATTCGCAACATACATTGTCCATGATAAGGAACATGGTTATGATTAACTATTCAGATTTGGCTTTGAAAAATTGGAGTGGGAAATAACTCAAATTCCCAAATGGATTGTCCTGTCGGGTAAGAAGTGGCATTGGGCTTTGAACAGATCCAAATACAATGAACTAGCCGAAACCCATAAAAGTCATCATCCAATATTTGAAGGTGACATGACTCAACTAGTACGGGCCCAGGCGGCTATATCCACAAAGCCACCAGTTGCTTTTAGATTTCTCAACGTGGTACATATCTCATTGTAATCACAAATATCGTTTTCGATTAGGATTGTTTCTCCTCTATCCATTGTGTTGATGGCACTTGATATTACATAAAACTCACTTGATATTACATAAAACTCACACAAGCCTTTCACTGATCACTACGATCATTGGCGGATCTACCTGACTTAAATTCTGGTGAGATTTTAAGTAAAGAATAAATACTTTGTAGTCTACAATAAAAGCCAGCAAGAAAGTTGTTTCTGTTTCTACCGAATTACGCGCGGGGGCGTAAAGGGGCAGAAGCAACAAGAATAAGCTTCCTTCCTTCCTTCCTTCGTGCGGTGGACCTCTTCCTCCTCCTGGTGGTGCGTCCGAACGGTGGGGCTGTTCGGATGGGCGGACTCTCCTTCTTCTTCCTTCTCTTCGTGCGTGTGGGCTCTTCTTGCGGGTGCTTCCTCCTCTCGGGCGTTCGGGTGCGGCTGTTAGAAGAATAAAACAATGAAGCAGGCGGTCAGGGGTCGAGACGGGGTGGCCCGCCTTCAACGCTCCGATGCCTAAGTCAGAATATGTATTGGATATAACAGTCAAGCGAACGTGCGAGCAGTGTGATATGGATCGGGTGAGATGGTGGGATAAGAGATTGATTGCGATGGTTTCAAGTCGAATCAATGGGATGATCTTACCTGTAATAAATACCTGATATATATAGGTGGTTGAGATTGGAACCTGGTGGTGTTCTTCGATGTGGGACTTGGTGCACTTACTGGTGTGTGATCCGCATGTTCGGGCGCGCCCCCCACGGGCGCGTGCGCACCCGGAGGGGGTGGGTCTGGTGAGTGAAGTTGGAGCCTCCTTGGTGTTCTTGCATGTGGTCGAGTAGGTGTTGCTAATCTGCTTAAGTGGATAAGTATGTTAATCGTACAACTAATGATGCAATACTAACAGTTTCGGTAGTGTTGGTTGATTGCAATAGACGAAATAATTATCCAAAAACGATATTGGAATAGAAATCATTATGAATTTCTTGGTTGGTTTTCTAAACATCTCCAAATTAGTCATTGGAAAATTTGGTGAGAAGTATACACTCACTAATTATCAAAGGCCCACTCTTAATTTTGATAATCAAAATTTCAAGTTCTAGCAAATGTTTACATTGTACTGTACTTGCTGCTAACTTGCGTGACCAATTTATGTGCAGACAGATCTACTAAAAACTAGCCAAAGAAGAAGATTAAGCTCTGTTCGGACTAAGCTACTTAGCTAAACGTGCGCATCATGCACAACAGAAGAAAAAAACAACAAAGCTGACAGAGGAACTGACAGTGAGCTATATCTTTGGTCCTATAAAAAGGCGTTCGAGTCATATGCTATCTGTCATCACAAGTTTCACAAACACTAGCTAGAAAGTAACTGAAGTTGAAGCTTAAAACAAACATGGCTATGAGGGGTGCGATTGTCTCTGCTGCCAAGGCTCTTGCCTCTTCCCGCACTTCATCAACCATCTTCTCCAGACACCTCCATGTAAAATCAATTCACCTTCCCCTGTCTTCTCCTTTTGTTTGTTAATTCAATTTGTTTATGTAAGATCGTAGTATGTAAATGACAGGCGTCTCCAGGAAGCAAGAAGATTGTTGGGGTGTTCTACAAGGCTGGTGAGTATGCTAAACTCAACCCCAATTTTTTGGGTTGTGAGGAGAATGCTCTGGGTATAAGGGACTGGCTGGAATCACAGGGACACAAGTATGTTGTTACTGATGATAAAGACGGACCTAATTGTGGTTAGTATTCGTAAATTTTTAACCTTTATCATGAATCCGATCATATTAGTTGATTGCTTTAAGACCCATGATTCTGTTTGATGGCAAAGAATGACCAGACTGTGGATAGTATTTGTAAATTTGAAACCTTTATCAATCCGATCATGTTAGCCGATTGCGTCTATGTTCATGTTTATGGTTTCCAATGGATCATCTTTTCATTTTAGTTAGTATATTTGGTTTGTTATTTATGTAGAACTTGAGAAGCATATTGAGGATATGCATGTCCTGATCACAACTCCTTTCCACCCGGCTTATGTCACTGCCGAAAGGATTAAAAAGGCCAAGAATTTGCAGCTACTTCTGACAGCCGGAATTGGCTCGGATCACATTGATCTCAATGCGGCCGCGGCAGCTGGATTGACGGTTGCTGAGGTCACCGGTAGCAACACTGTTTCGGTTGCAGAAGATGAGCTCATGAGGATCCTGATTCTCGTGAGGAACTTTGTTCCCGGGTATCAGCAGGTTGTGAATGGGGAGTGGAAAGTTGCAGCCATTGCACACAGGGCTTATGATTTGGAAGGGAAGACAGTTGGCACTGTTGGAGCTGGAAGGATTGGGAAGCTCTTGCTCCAAAGGTTGAGGCCTTTCAATTGTAATCTCCTCTATCATGACCGGCTTAAGGCTGATGCGGAATTTGAGAAAGAAACGGGGGCTAAGTTTGAGGATGATCTTGATAAGATGCTTCCTAAGTGCGATGTCATTGTTGTCAACACTCCCCTTACAGAGAAAACAAGGTACTTATCCTTTGAGCTGATGATATGATTGGTTTAGTGACTAGAGTGATTCTAATTCAGTTTTTTATTAGGTGTTTATGGATTGTTGTAGTAGTTTCGTTCACTCGCATGATATTTTAGTGTTAAGATGGTTCAAGCTCTATAGAATAATGTTATCACCTCATAGACAATTATAGATGTCGTCCAAGTTAATAAAATACTGATATTTTGACTTACAGGCATGTTTGAGAAGATAAGGTTGCAAAGTTTAATAGTGTTTGAGCATTTGGGGGTGATTGAAACTTAGTAAGATCTGGACTTTTCATGCAGGGGACTTTTTGACAAGGAGAGAATTTCCAAGCTCAAGAAGGGAGTCCTGATTGTGAACAATGCACGCGGAGCGATCATGGATACACAAGCAGTTGTTGATGCTTGTAGCAGTGGACACATAGGAGGTAACAAAACTTTGTTATGTTTATGATGACATCAGTAGCTAAACTACTATGTGTTTGAAATGAGATAAACTTGAGGTTCCAATTCTCGTGATGATTCTAATTTGGTGCCTCAATTCTAAGAAATTTCTTCATGTTGTGTTTTCCATCGTTTAATGTTTCTCGAGAATAAGTATAGAACAGTCGATGAGAGCCACTCTTTGGAATTTGGATCATTGTTTCATGTTGGTACTATAATTCTCCAGGATACAGCGGTGATGTCTGGAACCCCCAACCAGCTCCAAAAGACCATCCATGGCGTTACATGCCCAATCATGCCATGACCCCCCACATATCGGGCACCACAATTGATGGACAGGTACATACAACTGATACTTCCCAAAAGGTTTTTCTCCTGTATATGCCAATGTATCATTTCGTCTATCAATACAACTCAATCACCCTGTATATTTGTGCAGTTGCGTTACGCTGCTGGTACCAAGGATATGCTCAACAGGTACTTCAAGGGCGAAGACTTTCCCCCTCAAAATTACATTGTCAAAGAAGGCAAGCTAGCAAGCCAGTACCTGTGAGAAAGCGTCGTATTGAATAATGTTGCGAAATGCTAGTTTCCGATAGAAATAAATGTAATGGTCTTAGCCTCCATCAGGGTCTCTGCACCAAGTGTTTCCTCTCCTTTTCTTGTTTGCTCAAAGCAGCCTGTACTATGTCCATGTGAGACTTGTAACTTGTAACTACATCTTCCTGGATATAATAACCCATGCCCTTAGAGGCATGATCCAATAGCAAACTTCATATTTATAAAAAAAAAAAATTGGCGAATAAATTTATAACTTGAATAAGTGAAATATTACCAACGTGATTGTTCTATGACTTTGGTAATTTTTGAAATATTATGGAAGTGATCTGTAATGTATTTGAGGTCGCTTGTGCTGAGGCCGATTGCTTCTGTTGAGTCAATGCAAGAAAATGTGGCTGGTGAGGCTGGAATGCGGTCTAGAAAAGGGCTTATGCGGCACCATGAGAGTAACTCATCGCCTAGAAAGCCATCCAGTTCGAGCACATTGGTTCCCAACATGCCTTTGCTTAGGTTTTGGCTGCGCTCCATGCATCCACGCACTATGAATAGCATCTTGGGCATAGGATATCTTTCTCTGATGCATTTTCCTATTCTTTGTCATAATCGCTTGCAGCAATACCTTGTATTACGAGCACATGATAAGTTTCCCTAGTCAGACTAGGACTAAAAGTACTTGGCATTCAAAAAATACTCACCTGAATGTACCCCATCAACAAAGTGAAGAGAAGTAATCCACTGAGGACAATAATTATGCTGAAAATCACTTCTAGTCAGTGGCTTGTAGGCTCAAGATCATTGCCAAATGTGCTGTAAATGATACCGGAGTAAAGGGTCTCAGTTAGACTAAACTTCCACCTAGTTGAAGCAAAGGGATGAATGTGACTTTGTTTAACCAAATACCTGAGAGTCATTAGTCCTCAAAAAATAGGATAGAGGATTTTAATAGCTATAACCTTGCCCATTCTTCTCACCAAACAGATACTGTGGTAGAACTTTAGGAGAAACTGGAACAATTTTTGTTTTTGTTTTCTTTAAACAGATGATGTTAAGTGGACATTTAAGCAAGAGTACTTGCCCATTAGATCGATCACCACAGAATTAACCAGGAGAAAGGAGAAGTTCTGCAATGCAATGTGCGAAACAGTAGTATGCGGAAGGGTAAAAAGACCATTTTACTCTTAGTGAATAGTAAATAATAAATAGTGAATAGTGAACAGTAAATAGTGCCGTGCATAGTAATTGGTGAATAGTACTTCTGGAAAAAAACTAGCAGAAAAGAAAAACTACCCAACCAGAAAAGTTTAAACTAGCCTTCATTAAATTGTGACTTCACCTATGGTCTCTTACCGGGTTACTCATGCGAACAAACTCAGTGCTGAAAAACTCTTCTTTAAGAATGATTTCTCTCATAACTAATTTTCTCTCTAAAGAAAATAATATAAAGACACATAATTAGCTCGTCTTCCTCCTTCTGAGCGGTAGTCCGCCTCCTCGGAGATCAACTAACTAATAACAAATATTAACAACTCACTTTCTTCCTCCTTCTAAGTAGTAGTCCACCTCTCAGGGGAGTTTAATGAGTTTTATGAGCACACACAAAAATAAATTGAAAGATTTGTAGTGAAAAACCATAACTTATTTATTTCAACATGGCTACAGACTATAGATCCAGAGCCTTACTCTCTGGTAAACAGCTATAAGTTGTTTAGCCACTCATAGTAATAGACATACTTACTCGAGGATGATGAAGCTAAACAGTTTTTTCGACTCTTGCCTCACTATCTAAATTCTCAGGCCTTCTACTCTCAGATAGATTTTTCTTGTTCTAATTTTCGATGTCCAACACTAAGACTCAAAGCTCTTTATATAGAGAGCGAAACTCAAAGCGGAATTGAAACGCAAACTAATAATAGTGACTACACTAGCTATAGTGCACTGATGCAGTTAGAGAATCTACTTTCCTCCATTGTCTTCTTTCAAAAAGAAAATTCTTAAGATAAGGATGTCTCCCACTAAGAGGAAGAAGACAATTCAATTTTTTTCGTCTTTAAAGGTCATCGTATTCTTCTGAGTTATCCCCAAGGTAGGGGTCTTCATACACAATCCTTCTTCTTGTCCCGTTTTCTTCCATATTTGTATCTGTATACATCTGGTAGCTTCTTTCTCTCTCGATCTTTTCGAGCCAATGAGTACATGTGAGGGAGGAATCAATTTCCTTCTTGTTCAGGGCTACGAACAAATCACTTGTAACAGCCTCTGGATGGTCATATGTAGTGACTATTATCTTTTCCCTTGATGCAAGAAATGTAATCTCTTGATCTTCTTCGATTATTGTCTTGATGTACTCTAACGTCATAGCCTTTATCCATGTGATACTAGAATTTGGTCTTCTGTTGTATCCGTCGCATACTGGCTCAAGATACTGTCATTGGATCCTTCTGACGTAGTGATATGGAGGAATATATTCAGTCTCTCCATTAGATTTCTGCACCCACTCTGGAGGTGTAGATCTGAACTTCAGTCTGAGAATGCAATTGCTCTTCCTGACATTCTGGATTGTATTATAGATAATTGCTGGCAATCCTTTGAGATCTCCATTTGTCCATAAATTATGAATAAATTCATTCTCTACTAACCACAACTTGTGCTCTTGCGGATGTTCATTTTGAACATTTACCAAATACTTTCCCAGGAAAAGTCATGGGACTACGAAGAGGGTTCTGGGGAGATTTTCATCGGATGTATGTGTGCCAATGAATCTATGGAAATTCAACCATTCTACTTCTTTTAATGCTTGAATAAGTACTTTGGCGCTCTCCGGAGTTCTGGTGTACAGTGTTGCAGATTCATTGACCACGCTTGGTAGTTTCTTCTTTCGACTTAGTTCTACCGCCAAGGCGTCTATGGTCTCTACCATGAGCCTTTTGTCATTCTCTTGGACAACAAACATTAAATTGTCTAATAGGGCCCTCTGGTAGGATGCTAGACTTTCATCAGTCTGAAAGACTACTTCTGAGAAAATGTTCAGCTGATAGTCAAAGATACTTATGAAACCTGTAGGAAATATTCTACTTTTTGGTAAAGCAGCAACCTTCAACGGTCTTGATAAGCCTTTATCATTTGCCATTTAAGACGGGCTAGCCAATCCTTTCCCCTGAGATTGATCAGTTAAGGATAGTCTTTTAGAACGCAGCAAAAAACCTTTGAAGACCTTTTTATCAGGTTCTTCTTGTTGGTTTGGCTCTTTCCCGGCCTCCTGCTTCTTAGGTTGCGACCTTCGTCGTCTCTCTCACTTCTTCTATACATGGCTATTTCTTTTGTTAAAGCGTTTGGAAGATAGTTCTTGTTACCTGCAATCAATTCCACATCATAATCATATTGGTTAAGAAATAATTGTCAGCTTGCTAATCTTTCGCTATCAGCAACTTTATCAAGTTTGAAGTTTTTGAAATTTTTCACTCTGGCGCAATCTATTCTCACAGTAAAGGGCTTTCCTAAAAAGGCGGGAGAATTCTCGATTGTCGTTTTGATGGCAAGAATTTATTTTTCCCCTGTGGAATAATTCTGTTCTGCAACATTGAACTTTCCACTGCATAATTTCAAAATTTTCTCAGTGTTAGTACATGGCTCTCTTGTAAGTACTACACCTGCCCAAAATTTATCACTAGCATCAGTTTGAAGAATGATTTCTTTATTCTCTTCAGGTTGATGAAGTAGTGGAAAATTCTTGCATAGCTCTTTGATTTGCCTGACGATCTTTTCGTCATCTTCTGCAAACTTCCAAGCTCTCTTTGAGCTTGTTTTGGGTGACAGGATTCTTGTTAATCCAGCAATTTTAGGAAGGAAGTCTCTTCCATAATTATGACTCCTAAAAATCTTTGGCGTCAGGAATTCTGTCTAGGAACTTCGGGACTTTCTCTAGGATATCCGGCTGAAGCTTGATGACTCTGTTCTTTATGTTGATCCTTAAGAAGTCAATTTCATCTAGGACGAGAAAAACTTTCTTTTCTCCTACGATGATTTCATGTTGGACTATGAGTTTGACTACTTCAAAGAGATGATTCATGTGTTCTTCTTTATTATTTGAGAACACAAGAATATTGTCTATATAGATGACACAGAAATCCGCAACTTGCTTGAATATGTTGCTCATTTTTCTCTGGAAAATGGATGGAGCTTGTTTCAGCCCAAAAGGAACTACTAGCCATTTGTAATGTCCCTGTGGAGTTTCGAAGGCTGTAAGAGGAATGCTGTCAAGGTGCATTTTGACTTACCAAAATCCTGATTTCGCATCAAATTTTGAGAACACATTTGCTCCTCTGAGCCTGTTGATTAGCACTCTTGCTTGTGCTATCTGGTAACCGTCTTTTACGGTTTTCTTGTTGACGTCTTTGTAGTCTATTACCATTCTTGATTTTCCACGAACTTCTTCCGCATGGTTTTTGACATAGAAAGTTGGAGTGTGGTGAGGAATTTTTTATAGTCTTATCAATTCTTTCTCTAAGAGATCCGTTATATTCTTTCTGAACTCCTTTTGATCTTCTTCCTTATATTGGGGGATAACTTTTACGTGACAAATGTAATTCATGTCATGTAATTTAAGCTCACAGACCACTGGGTCTTTCTCCCAAAACTTTAGGGGATTGATATTGATATTTTATTTGAGCATTTATTTGATCTCTCCAAGGGTATGCTTCTTCTGTTTTTCAAGCTTAGCCTTGAAGTGCTTGAGGTTATGCTCTTTTACGAATGCTGCTTCAAATGTCTCATCTTCGTCTTCTGATGATTCTTCATTGGGCAATTGTAACAACCCGAACCAAAGTTCACGTATAAATCAGCACGAACAGTATTATCGGGAATTAGTTGTATCGAGTGAGTTATTAACGACTTTTTCATCAGGCGAGAATTTGACTTGATTTTCTTCACAATAGTTGTATAATATTTAATTCCAAGCACGTAGAAATTTTTGGGGAGTTTTTTGGATTTGCGAGTTATTTGTTATGATTTTTGGAAGTTTTTGTTTTCGGATAACTATCGCGATGTTTATCGGAAATTTTCGAACGGATAAATTGAAAAGAAACTTGTTTTTATCGGTTAATTATTGGCCGTACGATCGCGATATAGTCGAATAATAGTCGTTGATCGATTGAGGAGCTTTCCCTATAAATAGCAAGTTTTTGAAAATAGTCGGGTTACCCGATTTGGAAAGTTAGGCTGACTGTTGACCGACCTGGTTTGCCAATCCGTTTCGCGACCCACCAGAAACTTCACCGTTCGGCCACCAATTTTCGAGTTTGAGGAGATCATGATTGAGATTTTGGCGAGGGAACTTCCGCCGGACCATGGAGCTAGCCTCTGTACTATGAGTGGACATTTTATTTTCACTATTGTTATGCGAGTCTTCATTTATACATTTTACAGTTATGCATTTACATTTGGACGCATATATGATTTGTTTTACACAGAGCATAGTCCCAGTGGATGCATCGATGCATTGCCTCTCGGCTGATCCCCAAGATGCTCTGGGAGGGCCAGGGACCTGATCCGATGATTTATTGAGCACCCAGGAAGGCTAGGAACCTGACCTAAGCAGTATTAGGACTTGAGGTCGGGTGACCCAAGTCGGAGTCTGTGCATATTTTTCAATACCCAGGAGTACCTGGATGATCATATTTTTAGACTCGCATTACTTTTATGCACATTATTTATGAAAGGCATATTAGTTACTGTTTCAGTTAAAAAGTGAAATACTATTTTCGTCCACTCACTGTAACAGTTTGTGTTATTTTATATGCCTTTCCTGGGCTATTCGGTGTTCTCTGCCTAGTTTGCATTTGTTATCTTGTTATTGCACGTCAGAGACGGAGGCGTAGAGTTTGTGTCACTATATTCATCTAGTAAGTTCTTAGCTTAACTTATTAGTCCTGTGTAATATGTAAATTAGAGGTCGCTCTGAATACTATATAAGAGTTTACTTTTGTTGTGTTGCATTTTCATTCAGTCTTCGAATTTCTTAGCACATTCTGTATACAGTTCATATGTCTAGTGGATTCAATGTTTGATTGATTTGAGAAATTCGAATGGGATTTGGTGCCCACGGTTTATTTTTGTGGATATTTTAGAAGTGTTTTCTTTGCAGGTTTTTGGGTTTCTTGATTTTGGAAGAAACTCTGGCAAATTTTTTGTACACTTAGGTGTCTTTAGGACTTCATTCCGGTTTAGGCAACTAAATTGGGATCGGGTCCTTTCATAACTCTTGTTGTGCATGCTGATTTTCAGAAGCTTTATAAGACATATAGTAATGATACTTGTCTTGATCATGAAGCGGCGCAATGGTAGGATCTACATTCTCGAATCTAGTCTTCATACTAGGTTTCTTGGAGTTCTTTGCTTTCCTTTTGAGGAGTTTCTCTTTTCTACACTTGTCACAATCTCTATTGAGAATGTTGTAGACAATGTGTTCTTTGAGTTGAATTCTGGTAGGGGCTTGAGATGGAGCATCTGGATGCTTGAATTCTTTGTTGCCTTGAAACCTATAGAATTCCATTTCATCAGTAATTATATATATCATTGTAAGTACGGATGATCTTGAGAGTGGTGAGGGGATTGTGGGACCAGGCAGGCGTCAGGAGTCGATCTAGATGATGATGAGCAAAAAAAGACGGCGGCACCGACTTTAAATTCGGTAATAGCTCGTACCAATTATTTGGTATCAGGTTGAAATACAGATCAATGCAAGGATTTCCATACCTCCTAAATCTTCCTGCTTCTTCTTCCTTTAATCCTAACCCTAATGAGGCTAAGGCTGAGGCTAAGGCGGCGGGGGGACAAGTTTGTGGTTTGAAAGGAGGCGGAGGTAGAGGCAGCTGTGAAAGAAGGTTCTTGCATGCTTTGAAAAGCGAGGTCTCGCTGTATTGCACTGCTTTCCTCCTGATCAAGGTCTACAATGCTCACATCTTCTTTGATTGATATGTCTTTTCTCTCACACTCTCTCAGCAACTCTACTCCAAAAGTCTGCTATCTTTTAGAGTTTAGGCAAGAGACGCTTCCGTCTATATATATTCACTAACCCTAATTTTTATTTTACAAAGAGTCCTATGACTCTTGTCCTTCTTCTTCTTCTTCTTCTTCTTCTTCTTCTCCTCCCCCGACTCTCGAACGCTTATGGAATCTACGTCTTCTTATTTCTCTGTAACCTCATCTCTCTGATCTCTTTCTCGTTTCTGGTATTTAACTCTTTGCCTCTTAGTATTTGGGTTTCATTTGAACTGACAATTTTGAATTTTTCTTTTGTTTTGGGGTTTATTTGCATGCATACCAGAGAGTCAAACTGCCAACGTAGTTAACTACGAATCTAGAAATACAAACTCGGCATCCCATATGAAATTCTCGAATAGTTATAGCTGATGAATCGATAACATCTTATATTCCCTTAGTTTAAATAACTGTCAATGTGTAACCTGAACTTCAGCATTCGCTTGATCATTTCCGAAGCATAATTATTCAACTAATCGTCCTCAAAGCTGCACCACGATAATCACTTGTATGGCTTGCCCCAACTACACAACTGCCACTGACATGAGCCAACATACCCTACAAAATTAGGCATAGGTCACCAATACACATACACAAATACTGAAAATATTAGTCCATTAAAAGTAATATATTATTAGGACACCAAACTTTCATCAGAGTATCATCTTGATTGAATAATCAAATTGCTGCAACCTTCTATACTGTATTACCGTAGGTATTACAATTCCTCAAACACATTAGAATCCTGGGTCACCACACATAACCAAGGTTAGAATTCAGGCTCGTGTAAAAATCCTCAAATACTTCTGCGCGAAATAAACGCTAAATTGTCAATAGGATACTCCAAATCACGTTTAGGAGTAATCCAAAAATCATGCTACATACCAATTTCAAATCATACACATATGCTACTAATCGCCACGTACACTTGTAATACTCGTAAACCCATATCTGACATCGAGCTGAAACGATTTAATCTATGCAGCATAACATACACATTACCAGTCTAATGTTAACACAATATCTTTTCCTCCGCGAACTCACATGGTTATTAACTGGAAGAAATACATTTTCAAGTTGGTGGCACGAAGCGAAAAAGTATCCTTTCGTGAGGGAATGTGTTCACGACATAAAAAGGAACACAAACAATGCAAGAAGCAACAATGTGTAAACATTTTAGGTTGGCAAAACTAAATGACTTGAATTCCTCGAAGGATAAATGAGTTTCGAAAAAGAAATGTTGAGAATAAGTAAATCATTTACCCCTGGTAACAGACTTTTGTTCTTCACTGTAACTTGATTTCATTTTCGATAAGAAATACATAACCTTAATGAACCATACTTCATATTTGGGAAAAGTAGTAAGGCTCCTACAATGAAATATTGGGATGAATACAATCTTTGTTAATCAATTTATAAGGTTGAAATTGCAACTCTTGCAACTCAGAAGGAGCCATCCAATAGAATACCGCCATCCAATAGAATGCTTGAATTATAGGATTGATATCCGATAAAAACTCAACAATAATATTTCTCCTAAACTGTAGATAAACCTGGTAACTTCTCAAGAAATAAATCCAGATACATAATAATTACTTCAGTCGAATCAGTAGAGACACCAATTTCCACTACAGGTGCCAAGTATGCAGTACATTCCTTCCGCAACTTCATCCCAGCCTTCATGGCCGAACTCAAACACAATTATCACACATTTATCTCATCACGGAATAAAATTTCACGCAACACTGGACTCGAAAACATAACCTCTTCTCAATAACAAGCTACTGACGCCCAATGATGGCTCAAGAAGTTATTATCCCAGATCAAATCAACGTTTCCAAACATTACACTACAATCTCCATAAAATAGTCCGACTAAAATCACTTTGCCTGAGGGATAAATTCACTCACCATAAGTTCACGAACTCTACATGCTTCCTCTGCTCAGCCGCTTTATAGAAAAAAATGACACCTCAATGAGTCTCTGATCTTGACCTATGGAGCAGTAATCCCTCGCCTCTTGGTGCTCATCCACTAATAATAGGCATATCCTTTCAGCAGGCCAATAACTAACTCTGTCCTCTACGCAGAAATCAGCGGAGGACGTAAACGGTCGTAACTTGACCAAACCCGTTAAGTCAATTCTCCCAAACCTCAAGATCGTGAAAACCCAGGAAAGACATATAATCTGCTTTCCTGATCCTGATAACTGAATCCCACATTATCCACACGAGGCACTGACATCAAGCATGCCAATAAATCACACATCTACTGGCCAATGTCTGCCCCGTATCTTATTGAGCTGGTTGTCGAGGCATATCAAACGAAAATTCCACAAAAGATTAGCCCAAACAAGGAGGCCAAAGAATCTGACTTGGCTAGAAGAGACTGAACACTTCACAATGCACAACGCTTGGAGGTAATGGGGATCCGCCATAATTCCAAAGTTATTCCCCGAACTCGATATAATTGTGACGACATATCAAATTTTACAAAAAATTTGGAATAACCTCCCCATAAAATGAGAACCTACCAAAATCATGCACAAGAGATTTCACTTCTAAAGCACCGACATCTCACAAATAAACTGTGGCCACCAATGCCATCCAGATTTCTCAAAGCTTAACCACATGGAATATTGTAATTCATAGCTAATGGAAAAATTCTCTACAGATAAGATTATATTGTCCGTAAGACAATAGATAAAAGCACAATAATTAGATTACAGATTCTTGTCCAAGAGCGTTTGGGCGTTCGTGTCTGGGACTGCCAGAATGTTGTTTCGATTCTCTGCAAAACACTAAAACCTTTGGATAAGAGGTCAAGATGGGGTTTGCCCGCCTTCAATGCTCCGATGCCTAAGTTAGAATGGTCTAAGTCAGAAACAGGCAATGAACAGTTGAGTCCAGAGATTTCTTACCTTGGGCATGGAGTAAATGTTTCCTCATATAGGTGGTTGAGGGATAAGCATTTGGTTGGTTTTCGGTGCGGGAATAAGTGATATTCCCCTTTTGTGTGAGTTGGTATAAGGGTAAAGGTAGGCCAGGCATTTTGGCCACCTCACCTCAGTCTACCGTTTATTACACACGTCGACAGGGCGCTGCATGTCTCGTCTGCGCGTTGAGTAAAGTGACGGATTTTCCCCTGTCAGCTTCACTGTTTGTTGCTGAAAGAGGCTAGCTCTACTTGGGTTTAGCACGTGGTGTACTAACAAGTCCCCGAGTCAAAGGCAACGGTCTTGATTTGGGATTTTGAAAACAAACCACTAAGTCTAATGGAGCATTCTCTTTCAGCAATGGTCTCTTTAAGGTAGCGTGGCTTACCCTATAGTCCCCTCAACTTTCGGATTAGGGTTGTTGTCTTTGGATCGCGAAATGTGTGAGGTGTAATATGACCGTTTATGCGTGTTGACCATCCAAGAGGTTTTGCAATTTAGTTGTCCTGACGAGAAGTGACTACAATAGAGCTTTTTTTGGCCCGAATGGAGTTTAAGTCCCCAGGTAGCCAATGTTACTGAAAGTATCTTTCCACGTAAGGGATGTTCTTAAGATGATTAGTCGCTAAAAACATCCGTAAGGGTCACTTGGCATGCGGTCGTCAGACAAGACGGTATGGTTGAGTCCCCGAGTGGCTATGATAGTTGACGATCTGTGAAGCTAGGTGGGGACTACGCTATTGGAGGGATCAACCGCCAAAGGAGTCCCCGTGTTGTTTTATGGGGTCAGGCCGGAGCGGCCGACCCGAAGTGTTCTCACCGCATTCGATGTGTGGGGGTTTGTATCCATTATCAACCATGTGATGTGGACGTCACGTGGATGGGTCGTGTCAAACGACCCTTTGAACATGTGGTCTGCATGTGTGCTACGTGATGGGCAGCTCGCAGTTTGAGGAGTCACGCCGCACGTGCCTTAAAGATGCATTGAATGTGGGTTACTGAAGGGATAATTTCCGTTTAAAATTTAAATAGTTAGTGGGACACGTGACAACGATCCACGGTGAAGGAGGTGAACCGTGGACGGCTAGGATGCGTTCGGTTGAAACCTAGGTGATATAAAAGAACCATTTTTCCCGCAGAGAAACGGAGGTGTGATATTGAAAGAGGAGGATATTCTGTTAGCAACGTTAAGATTGATTTGACTCGTGGAAGTCACAATCCCCTTCAAAGGTAACCTGATTTTTTCGTCCTTGGGCTGTTTATCTTACACTCTCGATATCTACCATTTAATGCTTCTTCTGTCTTATTTCTCCATGTATCTGTTCCAGCATCAACTTCTTCCAGGACTATGAAAGTAAGGAGAAATTCCCAATACGTGATGATTGCATTAGTCACTTGCTGCCAACTTCATATTAAGACAAGATAGTGCGGGTCTATGCCAAGAAGCCGGAGCTGGTCTGTCAATTATTCGTTACAGTAATTTGATCAGTATCTCTTCACTTTTATTCCTTTCCAAGTAACAAAATCTTCATAACATGTACAGGTTTCTGTGATCTCCGAGGCGTTTGAAAATTTCCAGTTGAAAACATACGGGATCAAGGCACAAGTTCATCCAACACCAGAGAAGAAAAAACGGCCTCGTTGTTCTCAGTAAGTTTAGGTATATATATACATTTTGTATAGGTAATGACCATTCTTTAACTGTGAGTATGTGATTATAGTCATTATACCACAATGCGCCTTTGTTTTTTCGGTTACAAGGCGCAAAAGAAAAATGTAAACTTTATATACTAGAATGATATAGTAGTGAAATTTGTTTTGGTCCCTATTGGGAATTTGATTGATATCTGTGTGCTATGACTTGCTTCATTGTTGGTGCTTTTAGTCTGTTCATGTCGGCACGAAATGTAGTTTAGTTTGGCAATATGTATTTGTATCTCATTGTAGCCTAGCTCATCTGGTAAAGATGAAACTGGAACTGGAATCACGGGTACTCTAATCTGTGAACCCTCTTCCGCTCGTGACTTACGATAATACTGGTGACCTCTCCTTTTGATAACACAATTAAGTCAAAAAGTGTAGGACTTCACATGCATGGCGATGTTAAGCTCAACAAAAACAACCAGCTACTGATCCATTGGAAAGGTAACACCACTGAACTGTGTAACAGAAAAGAAAGAAAGAAAGATAATATCTTTGGACTCCAAAAGGCTTTTCATTTTTCAGTCAAGATAAAAGCTTTTGCTACTTTTGGGGTCAGTCAGTACAGCAAAGTACACAACCAAGAACATGGAATATTTCCTATAAGAACCATAACATGAAACAGTACACACCTAAATTTGGCATAGACAAAGCCTTGACTGCACCCAGGTTTTCTTTTCTTTCCACGTACTCCACAAATAGCTCCATTTATGATGGTACAAAATGTTGCGCACACGGGGTTGATAATGCTGATACTTCCCCTATTTAGTCACCCGGGATTCAACGGGTATGGGGTTCTATCACAAAAGGCATCAGCATTAGTGTGTGTGGTACAACTACTTATCAACAATGGATAACTCTTCTCTTTTCCGATGTGGGATTCCAAATGGCTCAAATCTAAGCCAAACTTTTTTCTAACAATCTCCACCTTAGCGAGATTAGAGTCATCCCCAAACGTCTCACGATCCGAATTGCAATAGCTCCACCTCGACCACAAGCATGGGCTTCAAATCTTGCGATCCCTAACCAAAAGCAAGCTCCACCAAATCGTAACTCGATCGTACGAGACCAAATCCCAAGCGTAGCCTGAGCTTTGATACTAATTATTGCGCGGAAGTGAGCAACGGATACCACACACACGGGGTCGATAATGCCGATATTCCCCTCATTTAGCCACCTGGGATCCAACGGGTATGCGATTTTATCACAAAAGGCCTCAACATTAGTGTGTGTGGTACAACTACTTATCAACAATAGATAACTCTTCTCCTTTCCGATGTGGGATTCCAAATGGCTCAAATCTAAGCCAAACCTTTTTTCCAACACAAAATCCTTGCCAACCCCAAACAGAGTAAGTAGGTGCAGTTTCTGAATATTAATAGATGCTATGGTTTTGCAGTTTCCCCAATCAAAAAAGTCAGTGTAGCACCAACATTAATTAGACAAGTTTTTTTTGAATAATAACTAGACAATTTTTTTAGGATGAAAATGAGCACAAAAGTAAGAGTAATCATTTCGAACTTAAACCTTTAACGCTATCTCTACTTTATCTTATAAGTCGATAAATATGATCAAAAAAGTAAAGTGAGCCAATGATCGTTCAAGAAAAATGTTTTCAATAAATACTTGGAACAATCGATTTTCTATGAATTACATCTGACTAATGAAGTAATTCAAAAGTAAGATAGAGTAATCGAAATATATACATGTAGGAAAAATAGTGATATTAAACTAATAAATACCAAAAATACTAATTAACTAATTAATTAGTAAAATACAATGAAGAACAAATTCTTGAAGAAGATGAACTAAGTTGAGTCACGTGTATCACACGCTTTCCTTAAGAACTTTTACGCCGCCTACAGGCTTGTATGGCGTTGTTCTCCCAGGATAAAACAACTTTAAAGTTTTGTACCACAGCACAAAAACTTCTCGTCGAACTGAAGAATACCTTACTCTATCACCGAATTTTCTCACTGTTGAGAGAGGGAGAGAAGTGATTAGAAGAGGAAATTGCTCTCTGATGGGATGAAAAATGAGGGAGGATGAAGCCTCTATTTATACATGAATGAATGGGTTGATCATCACAATTTCTTCCATGTGGGATCACACCCTATTTATATATGAAGTAATGGGTTGATCATCATAATTTCTTCCATGTGGGATCACATTCTATTCTTTTGTTTCAAATAGCCAAATTTGGGTGACAATTTCTCATTCACCCCTTAACCAATTTAAACAAATGAATACATAATCTTTATGTACTCTTGTAGGAGAACACAAATCTATGTTTCCCTTACATCAAAATTAAGTGCAACTCACTCAATTATTTGTTTAAATTTTCATATTAAATGGTGGAAAACCACCATTTTTCCAACAATACATTTCGAACTCTGCTGCTCTCTCTACTTTATCTTATATAAGTCAGATAAATATGATCAGAAAGTAAAGTGATCGATGATCGTTCAAAGAAAATGTTTTTCTATAAACAACACTTGGACAATCAAATCTATATGAATTTATAGAAGTACATCTCACTAATAATGAAGTAGCGATACAACAAAATTTATTGTGAATTTTCTTTAAAAAGAGCTGTCTTCAAATAGTGGCCCATAGCTAGAAAGAGATGATATAATCATTAAATCCAGTCCTATTTATGAAATGATAACAGAAAAAATAAAGAAAGAAAAGAAAGAGACAAGTTGACTGTGAAAACAATAAAAGAAAGAGACATATTCAAAAGCAATTGACTATTTCCACATAATTTTCTTTTTGGGTAGAGATTTTCCACCTTGACAAAACATCCCCACATTCGCAAAGTAATTGTAGGACGACTTTCTTCATTTCCATATTCATATGGAGTCGTTTGTTCAACAAACTTTTTGAGGTATCTTATTTAAAAGATATTTAGCCAATAAAGTGGCATCTCACCACATGCTTGATGATAATGCAAAGCTAAACAACATTGCATCTATTATATCCTTTAAAATACAATTCTTTTGTTCAATCATATCATATGATTGTGGTGAATAAGATGTTTATTCATGTATGATCACATACTAAGCACAATCAGTAAATAGTGATTCATACTCACCTCCGCAATCGATCAATTTTTATGACCTTAATTGAGTTGATTTTTCATCTCATTTTATAAGTCTAAATTTCTCTATAGCCTCATCTTTACTCTTCATGAGGTACACAGTGATAAAATACTTATTACCACATTTGCTTGAGATGCCTTTAAATCAAGGGGGGTTCATTATTTCTTTCAATGCTTTTGAAAGATGATTTCATTTGGTTTGTCTCAACATAAGTTCCACATTTATGCTTGAACATTGGTAAATTCTTCAAGTTTATTTTACCTCCGCAGAGTATCATAAATAACTTGTCTTTGCTTACCATATCATGCATTGGTAGACACAAAGGTGAAAGCGCTAGCTTTATTCATATCATTGACCATGGTCATTACATTTCAATTTGAAATTTTTCACCACTTGTGGCTCTATTACCATCTTACATTCTATGAATAGAATTCATTTCTTTAATCAGCAAACAAAATCAACTTGACTGAAGTCTCGACTCAGTCTATAGGAACGTACTATATGTTGTTTAGTTCCATTCTAGAGATCATCATTCAGATCCCATTTTCTTCACCCTTGACTTCAGAGGTAACAACGTTCCCCATGTACACCTCAGATACCACAGCACAGAGGTTGATGTTAGACACATCCTAATTGACTTCTTCAAGCAAGTTAACTTTCTTATTCTTCTTTTTCCTTACACTTAAAGGATTTGTGGCCAGTTTTGTCACAATTGAAACATTTGTCTTCAAACTTTGGCTTCTTGCCTTGTTCGTTGTCATTTTTCATGACACAATCTTCATAACAAGATATTATCCGTTTTGGCCAACAGCTAATGGTTTTTCTTTTGGGTCTCATCCAAAAATGTTTCTTGCTATAAAGAGGTAAGTCTCCACATATAAGGCATATCACCTCATCTTCTCCAAGTGATGTTGGATCTCACATCACCTAGTGCAAACTACTCATGATTTGCATTAATTAACACTCATTATCACATCCTTCTTTTCAACCAAAGAACTCGATGTGGCCTATAGCTCTTTCAGTGTTTAAAATATTTCGTTGCTTTTTTTTTCCTTCTGAAAATACACACCACGTGTTATTTTCTTAATCAATAAACAATATCCGATATTATTTCTTTATTGATTACATGGTCAAATTCACAAGGAATTTCTTATTGAATATCTCAATATTCAATCACTTGATTTTGGCATATAACCAAATCATTGTGCTTCATTGTTACAAGGAAACTTTTTATTATCCTTGAAAAAATCCTCATTAGCGAAATAGCTAATCAATAATTTCTTTGGAGTCTATTTTCCTTAGGCAACACAACTCCAAAGGAAACCACTTCCTTAAGGCAACATTATTTTGGTTTAGTAACCAATTCCTTGAGCCAACGTTCTTCCGTTAGGCAACAATTTCCTTTAAGAAACCACGTTAGTCAATATCACAATAAAAGTTCTTAAGATTGTAGGAAAAATAGTGATATTAAACTAATAAATACCAAAAATACTAATTAACTAATTAATTAGTAAAATACAATGAAGAACAAATTCTTGAAGAAGATGAACTAAGTTGAGTCACGTGTATCACACGCTTTCCTTAAGAACTTTTACGCCGCCTACAGGCTTGTATGGCGTTGTTCTCCCAGGATAAAACAACTTTAAAGTTTTGTACCGCAGCACAAAAACTTCTCGTCGAACTGAAGAATACCTTACTCTATCACCGAATTTTCTCACTGTTGAGAGAGGGAGAGAAGTGATTAGAAGAGGAAATTGCTCTCTGATGGGATGAAAAATGAGGGAGGATGAAGCCTCTATTTATACATGAATGAATGGGTTGATCATCACAATTTCTTCCATGTGGGATCACACCCTATTTATATATGAAGTAATGGGTTGATCATCATAATTTCTTCCATGTGGGATCACATTCTATTCTTTTGTTTCAAATAGCCAACTTTGGGTGACAATTTCTCATTCACCCCTTAACCAATTTAAACAAATGAATACATAATCTTTATGTACTCTTGTAGGAGAACACAAATCTATGTTTCCCTTACATCAAAATTAAGTGCAACTCACTCAATTATTTGTTTAAATTTTCATATTAAATGGTGGAAAACCACCATTTTTCCAACAATACATTTCGAACTCTGCTGCTCTCTCTACTTTATCTTATATAAGTCAGATAAATATGATCAGAAAGTAAAGTGATCGATGATCGTTCAAAGAAAATGTTTTTCTATAAACAACACTTGGACAATCAAATCTATATGAATTTATAGAAGTACATCTCACTAATAATGAAGTAGCGATACAACAAAATTTATTGTGAATTTTCTTTAAAAAGAGCTGTCTTCAAATAGTGGCCCATAGCTAGAAAGAGATGATATAATCATTAAATCCAGTCCTATTTATGAAATGATAACAGAAAAAATAAAGAAAGAAAAGAAAGAGACAAGTTGACTGTGAAAACAATAAAAGAAAGAGACATATTCAAAAGCAATTGACTATTTCCACATAATTTTCTTTTTGGGTAGAGATTTTCCACCTTGACAAAACATCCCCACATTCGCAAAGTAATTGTAGGACGACTTTCTTCATTTCCATATTCATATGGAGTCGTTTGTTCAACAAACTTTTTGAGGTATCTTATTTAAAAGATATTTAGCCAATAAAGTGGCATCTCACCACATGCTTGATGATAATGCAAAGCTAAACAACATTGCATCTATTATATCCTTTAAAATACAATTCTTTTGTTCAATCATATCATATGATTGTGGTGAATAAGATGTTTATTCATGTATGATCACATACTAAGCACAATCAGTAAATAGTGATTCATACTCACCTCCGCAATCGATCAATTTTTATGACCTTAATTGAGTTGATTTTTCATCTCATTTTATAAGTCTAAATTTCTCTATAGCCTCATCTTTACTCTTCATGAGGTACACAGTGATAAAATACTTATTACCACATTTGCTTGAGATGCCTTTAAATCAAGGGGGGTTCATTATTTCTTTCAATGCTTTTGAAAGATGATTTCATTTGGTTTGTCTCAACATAAGTTCCACATTTATGCTTGAACATTGGTAAATTCTTCAAGTTTATTTTACCTCCGCAGAGTATCATAAATAACTTGTCTTTGCTTACCATATCATGCATTGGTAGACACAAAGGTGAAAGCGCTAGCTTTATTCATATCATTGACCATGGTCATTACATTTCAATTTGAAATTTTTCACCACTTGTGGCTCTATTACCATCTTACATTCTATGAATAGAATTCATTTCTTTAATCAGCAAACAAAATCAACTTGACTGAAGTCTCGACTCAGTCTATAGGAACGTACTATATGTTGTTTAGTTCCATTCTAGAGATCATCATTCAGATCCCATTTTCTTCACCCTTGACTTCAGAGGTAACAACGTTCCCCATGTACACCTCAGATACCACAGCACAGAGGTTGATGTTAGACACATCCTAATTGACTTCTTCAAGCAAGTTAACTTTCTTATTCTTCTTTTTCCTTACACTTAAAGGATTTGTGGCCAGTTTTGTCACAATTGAAACATTTGTCTTCAAACTTTGGCTTCTTGCCTTGTTCGTTGTCATTTTTCATGACACAATCTTCATAACAAGATATTATCCGTTTTGGCCAACAGCTAATGGTTTTTCTTTTGGGTCTCATCCAAAAATGTTTCTTGCTATAAAGAGGTAAGTCTCCACATATAAGGCATATCACCTCATCTTCTCCAAGTGATGTTGGATCTCACATCACCTAGTGCAAACTACTCATGATTTGCATTAATTAACACTCATTATCACATCCTTCTTTTCAACCAAAGAACTCGATGTGGCCTATAGCTCTTTCAGTGTTTAAAATATTTCGTTGCTTTTTTTTTCCTTCTGAAAATACACACCACGTGTTATTTTCTTAATCAATAAACAATATCCGATATTATTTCTTTATTGATTACATGGTCAAATTCACAAGGAATTTCTTATTGAATATCTCAATATTCAATCACTTGATTTTGGCATATAACCAAATCATTGTGCTTCATTGTTACAAGGAAACTTTTTATTATCCTTGAAAAAATCCTCATTAGCGAAATAGCTAATCAATAATTTCTTTGGAGTCTATTTTCCTTAGGCAACACAACTCCAAAGGAAACCACTTCCTTAAGGCAACATTATTTTGGTTTAGTAACCAATTCCTTGAGCCAACGTTCTTCCGTTAGGCAACAATTTCCTTTAAGAAACCACGTTAGTCAATATCACAATAAAAGTTCTTAAGATTGTAGGAAAAATAGTGATATTAAACTAATAAATACCAAAAATACTAATTAACTAATTAATTAGTAAAATACAATGAAGAACAAATTCTTGAAGAAGATGAACTAAGTTGAGTCACGTGTATCACACGCTTTCCTTAAGAACTTTTACGCCGCCTACAGGCTTGTATGGCGTTGTTCTCCCAGGATAAAACAACTTTAAAGTTTTGTACCGCAGCACAAAAACTTCTCGTCGAACTGAAGAATACCTTACTCTATCACCGAATTTTCTCACTGTTGAGAGAGGGAGAGAAGTGATTAGAAGAGGAAATTGCTCTCTGATGGGATGAAAAATGAGGGAGGATGAAGCCTCTATTTATACATGAATGAATGGGTTGATCATCACAATTTCTTCCATGTGGGATCACACCCTATTTATATATGAAGTAATGGGTTGATCATCATAATTTCTTCCATGTGGGATCACATTCTATTCTTTTGTTTCAAATAGCCAACTTTGGGTGACAATTTCTCATTCACCCCTTAACCAATTTAAACAAATGAATACATAATCTTTATGTACTCTTGTAGGAGAACACAAATCTATGTTTCCCTTACATCAAAATTAAGTGCAACTCACTCAATTATTTGTTTAAATTTTCATATTAAATGGTGGAAAACCACCATTTTTCCAACAATACATTTCGA
Source organism: Geum urbanum (assembly GCA_946800695.1). NCBI lineage: Eukaryota > Viridiplantae > Streptophyta > Magnoliopsida > Rosales > Rosaceae > Geum > Geum urbanum. Next base: position 52,773,634 of record OX327008.1, on the reverse strand, counting down.
ACTCTGCTGCTCTCTCTACTTTATCTTATATAAGTCAGATAAATATGATCAGAAAGTAAAGTGATCGATGATCGTTCAAAGAAAATGTTTTTCTATAAACAACACTTGGACAATCAAATCTATATGAATTTATAGAAGTACATCTCACTAATAATGAAGTAGCGATACAACAAAATTTATTGTGAATTTTCTTTAAAAAGAGCTGTCTTCAAATAGTGGCCCATAGCTAGAAAGAGATGATATAATCATTAAATCCAGTCCTATTTATGAAATGATAACAGAAAAAATAAAGAAAGAAAAGAAAGAGACAAGTTGACTGTGAAAACAATAAAAGAAAGAGACATATTCAAAAGCAATTGACTATTTCCACATAATTTTCTTTTTGGGTAGAGATTTTCCACCTTGACAAAACATCCCCACATTCGCAAAGTAATTGTAGGACGACTTTCTTCATTTCCATATTCATATGGAGTCGTTTGTTCAACAAACTTTTTGAGGTATCTTATTTAAAAGATATTTAGCCAATAAAGTGGCATCTCACCACATGCTTGATGATAATGCAAAGCTAAACAACATTGCATCTATTATATCCTTTAAAATACAATTCTTTTGTTCAATCATATCATATGATTGTGGTGAATAAGATGTTTATTCATGTATGATCACATACTAAGCACAATCAGTAAATAGTGATTCATACTCACCTCCGCAATCGATCAATTTTTATGACCTTAATTGAGTTGATTTTTCATCTCATTTTATAAGTCTAAATTTCTCTATAGCCTCATCTTTACTCTTCATGAGGTACACAGTGATAAAATACTTATTACCACATTTGCTTGAGATGCCTTTAAATCAAGGGGGGTTCATTATTTCTTTCAATGCTTTTGAAAGATGATTTCATTTGGTTTGTCTCAACATAAGTTCCACATTTATGCTTGAACATTGGTAAATTCTTCAAGTTTATTTTACCTCCGCAGAGTATCATAAATAACTTGTCTTTGCTTACCATATCATGCATTGGTAGACACAAAGGTGAAAGCGCTAGCTTTATTCATATCATTGACCATGGTCATTACATTTCAATTTGAAATTTTTCACCACTTGTGGCTCTATTACCATCTTACATTCTATGAATAGAATTCATTTCTTTAATCAGCAAACAAAATCAACTTGACTGAAGTCTCGACTCAGTCTATAGGAACGTACTATATGTTGTTTAGTTCCATTCTAGAGATCATCATTCAGATCCCATTTTCTTCACCCTTGACTTCAGAGGTAACAACGTTCCCCATGTACACCTCAGATACCACAGCACAGAGGTTGATGTTAGACACATCCTAATTGACTTCTTCAAGCAAGTTAACTTTCTTATTCTTCTTTTTCCTTACACTTAAAGGATTTGTGGCCAGTTTTGTCACAATTGAAACATTTGTCTTCAAACTTTGGCTTCTTGCCTTGTTCGTTGTCATTTTTCATGACACAATCTTCATAACAAGATATTATCCGTTTTGGCCAACAGCTAATGGTTTTTCTTTTGGGTCTCATCCAAAAATGTTTCTTGCTATAAAGAGGTAAGTCTCCACATATAAGGCATATCACCTCATCTTCTCCAAGTGATGTTGGATCTCACATCACCTAGTGCAAACTACTCATGATTTGCATTAATTAACACTCATTATCACATCCTTCTTTTCAACCAAAGAACTCGATGTGGCCTATAGCTCTTTCAGTGTTTAAAATATTTCGTTGCTTTTTTTTTCCTTCTGAAAATACACACCACGTGTTATTTTCTTAATCAATAAACAATATCCGATATTATTTCTTTATTGATTACATGGTCAAATTCACAAGGAATTTCTTATTGAATATCTCAATATTCAATCACTTGATTTTGGCATATAACCAAATCATTGTGCTTCATTGTTACAAGGAAACTTTTTATTATCCTTGAAAAAATCCTCATTAGCGAAATAGCTAATCAATAATTTCTTTGGAGTCTATTTTCCTTAGGCAACACAACTCCAAAGGAAACCACTTCCTTAAGGCAACATTATTTTGGTTTAGTAACCAATTCCTTGAGCCAACGTTCTTCCGTTAGGCAACAATTTCCTTTAAGAAACCACGTTAGTCAATATCACAATAAAAGTTCTTAAGATTGTAGGAAAAATAGTGATATTAAACTAATAAATACCAAAAATACTAATTAACTAATTAATTAGTAAAATACAATGAAGAACAAATTCTTGAAGAAGATGAACTAAGTTGAGTCACGTGTATCACACGCTTTCCTTAAGAACTTTTACGCCGCCTACAGGCTTGTATGGCGTTGTTCTCCCAGGATAAAACAACTTTAAAGTTTTGTACCGCAGCACAAAAACTTCTCGTCGAACTGAAGAATACCTTACTCTATCACCGAATTTTCTCACTGTTGAGAGAGGGAGAGAAGTGATTAGAAGAGGAAATTGCTCTCTGATGGGATGAAAAATGAGGGAGGATGAAGCCTCTATTTATACATGAATGAATGGGTTGATCATCACAATTTCTTCCATGTGGGATCACACCCTATTTATATATGAAGTAATGGGTTGATCATCATAATTTCTTCCATGTGGGATCACATTCTATTCTTTTGTTTCAAATAGCCAACTTTGGGTGACAATTTCTCATTCACCCCTTAACCAATTTAAACAAATGAATACATAATCTTTATGTACTCTTGTAGGAGAACACAAATCTATGTTTCCCTTACATCAAAATTAAGTGCAACTCACTCAATTATTTGTTTAAATTTTCATATTAAATGGTGGAAAACCACCATTTTTCCAACAATACATTTCGAACTCTGCTGCTCTCTCTACTTTATCTTATATAAGTCAGATAAATATGATCAGAAAGTAAAGTGATCGATGATCGTTCAAAGAAAATGTTTTTCTATAAACAACACTTGGACAATCAAATCTATATGAATTTATAGAAGTACATCTCACTAATAATGAAGTAGCGATACAACAAAATTTATTGTGAATTTTCTTTAAAAAGAGCTGTCTTCAAATAGTGGCCCATAGCTAGAAAGAGATGATATAATCATTAAATCCAGTCCTATTTATGAAATGATAACAGAAAAAATAAAGAAAGAAAAGAAAGAGACAAGTTGACTGTGAAAACAATAAAAGAAAGAGACATATTCAAAAGCAATTGACTATTTCCACATAATTTTCTTTTTGGGTAGAGATTTTCCACCTTGACAAAACATCCCCACATTCGCAAAGTAATTGTAGGACGACTTTCTTCATTTCCATATTCATATGGAGTCGTTTGTTCAACAAACTTTTTGAGGTATCTTATTTAAAAGATATTTAGCCAATAAAGTGGCATCTCACCACATGCTTGATGATAATGCAAAGCTAAACAACATTGCATCTATTATATCCTTTAAAATACAATTCTTTTGTTCAATCATATCATATGATTGTGGTGAATAAGATGTTTATTCATGTATGATCACATACTAAGCACAATCAGTAAATAGTGATTCATACTCACCTCCGCAATCGATCAATTTTTATGACCTTAATTGAGTTGATTTTTCATCTCATTTTATAAGTCTAAATTTCTCTATAGCCTCATCTTTACTCTTCATGAGGTACACAGTGATAAAATACTTATTACCACATTTGCTTGAGATGCCTTTAAATCAAGGGGGGTTCATTATTTCTTTCAATGCTTTTGAAAGATGATTTCATTTGGTTTGTCTCAACATAAGTTCCACATTTATGCTTGAACATTGGTAAATTCTTCAAGTTTATTTTACCTCCGCAGAGTATCATAAATAACTTGTCTTTGCTTACCATATCATGCATTGGTAGACACAAAGGTGAAAGCGCTAGCTTTATTCATATCATTGACCATGGTCATTACATTTCAATTTGAAATTTTTCACCACTTGTGGCTCTATTACCATCTTACATTCTATGAATAGAATTCATTTCTTTAATCAGCAAACAAAATCAACTTGACTGAAGTCTCGACTCAGTCTATAGGAACGTACTATATGTTGTTTAGTTCCATTCTAGAGATCATCATTCAGATCCCATTTTCTTCACCCTTGACTTCAGAGGTAACAACGTTCCCCATGTACACCTCAGATACCACAGCACAGAGGTTGATGTTAGACACATCCTAATTGACTTCTTCAAGCAAGTTAACTTTCTTATTCTTCTTTTTCCTTACACTTAAAGGATTTGTGGCCAGTTTTGTCACAATTGAAACATTTGTCTTCAAACTTTGGCTTCTTGCCTTGTTCGTTGTCATTTTTCATGACACAATCTTCATAACAAGATATTATCCGTTTTGGCCAACAGCTAATGGTTTTTCTTTTGGGTCTCATCCAAAAATGTTTCTTGCTATAAAGAGGTAAGTCTCCACATATAAGGCATATCACCTCATCTTCTCCAAGTGATGTTGGATCTCACATCACCTAGTGCAAACTACTCATGATTTGCATTAATTAACACTCATTATCACATCCTTCTTTTCAACCAAAGAACTCGATGTGGCCTATAGCTCTTTCAGTGTTTAAAATATTTCGTTGCTTTTTTTTTCCTTCTGAAAATACACACCACGTGTTATTTTCTTAATCAATAAACAATATCCGATATTATTTCTTTATTGATTACATGGTCAAATTCACAAGGAATTTCTTATTGAATATCTCAATATTCAATCACTTGATTTTGGCATATAACCAAATCATTGTGCTTCATTGTTACAAGGAAACTTTTTATTATCCTTGAAAAAATCCTCATTAGCGAAATAGCTAATCAATAATTTCTTTGGAGTCTATTTTCCTTAGGCAACACAACTCCAAAGGAAACCACTTCCTTAAGGCAACATTATTTTGGTTTAGTAACCAATTCCTTGAGCCAACGTTCTTCCGTTAGGCAACAATTTCCTTTAAGAAACCACGTTAGTCAATATCACAATAAAAGTTCTTAAGATTGTAGGAAAAATAGTGATATTAAACTAATAAATACCAAAAATACTAATTAACTAATTAATTAGTAAAATACAATGAAGAACAAATTCTTGAAGAAGATGAACTAAGTTGAGTCACGTGTATCACACGCTTTCCTTAAGAACTTTTACGCCGCCTACAAGCTTGTATGGCGTTGTTCTCCCAGGATAAAACAACTTTAAAGTTTTGTACCGCAGCACAAAAACTTCTCGTCGAACTGAAGAATACCTTACTCTATCACCGAATTTTCTCACTGTTGAGAGAGGGAGAGAAGTGATTAGAAGAGGAAATTGCTCTCTGATGGGATGAAAAATGAGGGAGGATGAAGCCTCTATTTATACATGAATGAATGGGTTGATCATCACAATTTCTTCCATGTGGGATCACACCCTATTTATATATGAAGTAATGGGTTGATCATCATAATTTCTTCCATGTGGGATCACATTCTATTCTTTTGTTTCAAATAGCCAACTTTGGGTGACAATTTCTCATTCACCCCTTAACCAATTTAAACAAATGAATACATAATCTTTATGTACTCTTGTAGGAGAACACAAATCTATGTTTCCCTTACATCAAAATTAAGTGCAACTCACTCAATTATTTGTTTAAATTTTCATATTAAATGATGGAAAACCACCATTTTTCCAACAATACATTTCGAACTCTGCTGCTCTCTCTACTTTATCTTATATAAGTCAGATAAATATGATCAGAAAGTAAAGTGAATGATGATCGTTCAAAGAAAATGTTTTTCTATAAACAACACTTGGACAATCAAATCTATATGAATTTATAGAAGTACATCTCACTAATAATGAAGTAGCGATACAACAAAATTTATTGTGAATTTTCTTTAAAAAGAGCTGTCTTCAAATAGTGGCCCATAGCTAGAAAGAGATGATATAATCATTAAATCCAATCCTATTTATGAAATGATAACAGAAAAAATAAAGAAAGAAAAGAAAGAGACATGTTGACTGTGAAAACAATAATAGTAAGAGAGAGAGAGAGATAGAGAGTCGGAGAGTGAGGAGGTTGGTCAGAACACACGTCGTCCTCGGGCAAAATCCATGTGCCCACATGGACGATAGCGAGAGAAGCAGAGCAACTTTGTACTCGTAAACTTTCATAACTACTTATACTTCTGTTCGCCTCTGTTTAAACACAGAGCTTTAGAAACTAACAACAGTAAACAGTGCACTAAAGACCCCCCGAAAATGAAGGAGAAGAGAGACAGCGGCGACGGCGGCGGCGGAGGAGGGTACGTGAGGGCGGACCAGATAGATCTAAAGAGCTTAGACGAGCAGCTTCAGAAGCATCTGACTAGAGCTTGGACTATGGAGAAGAACAAGAACAGAGAAGAAGATGAAGATGAAGAAGAAGCAATGAAGAAGGTGGCGGCGGGGCCCACTAGTACTAATACTACGACGACGAGGCAAGAGTGGGAGATTGATCCTTCAAAACTCATAGTCAAGGGCGCTATTGCCAGAGGCACCTTTGGGACAGTTCACCGCGGCTTCTACGACGGACTTGACGTCGCCGGTGAGGAAGTAGAATAGTAGATGATACCCTTTTTTCGTTTATATTTTTGTCAAAAATATATGGATCTTTGTTTGATACCATATATACATGCATGTATTTAGTGACTGTTCTCGTTTGTCTTATAGTTTTGAGCTTTTTTAGATGAATAAGTTTAGTGTTCTTTGTTGATGTTTAAAAAGAGGTAAAAAGATTGTGTCTAACTTAGTTGGTGAGGGATTTCATGAAAGCTTTTTGCAAAGATTGTGTCTTTCATCTGTTTTGTTTTTGGTTTTAACACAAGTACCTGACTTCTGTTATTACTTATTAGCAACCAAGAAGATACTGTTCCTGATGAATCTATGTACTTTGTTGATCATCATAGAGTGGCTTAGGTTGTGCATGATAGGAAATTTTGACCTCACCAGGTCTGTGAGTCACGGATTGGGAGCAGTGGTTAGTTGGCTGTCTTAATTTTACTGATAAACAGGAGTTTTTGTATTATGTTCATTTAGGGTTAATTTGTAATAGAAAGCTTTCGAAACTGAATTCATCTTAAACTAGAGAACTTTTCTCGAATAATTATGCTCCAGAACTTGTTAACTGTCCATCAAGTTTGGTGTTTTGCATCGTGTTTGTTTATTAATTGTTAAATAGAGCTTTTCCTTTAGCTGGATTCGTAAGTTGGCCTGTACCGTAGACGCAAATGAATGAAATTGATCTTTAACTTTAGTTCCTTTCAAATCTCAGTAAAACTTCTGGATTGGGGAGAAGAGGGCCATAGATCTGATGCTGAAATAGCTTCTCTAAGAGCAGCCTTTACTCAAGAAGTTGCTGTCTGGCATAAGCTTGACCATCCTAATGTAACCAAGGTAATGACTACATGGCTTCACACTCGAACATATAGGTGAAATGGTATAAGTGATAGATTCTCATAAGTTATCATACTCGACACTTAACTACACCTCTATATTAAAACCATCTATTTTCTTGTTGAAATTTTACATAATTATTAGTTGGCTGATGAATCACTGCAACTTTTGAGCTCTAAATGGATATCAGTCCTCAAATTGGGCTCCGGCATTTCAGACACGCATGAATCAATTCTTATTGTTATATGAACTGGGATGCTTATATTGACATTGGTTAGTGATGCAGTGTATTAATTATGCCAATTGTTTGCAGTTTATAGGGGCGACAATGGGAACGTCGGAGCTACAGATACAAACGGATAATGGTCAGGTTGGCATGCCAAGAAATGTTTGTTGTGTTGTTGTCGAGTATTGTCCTGGGGGTGCACTGAAATCGTACCTCATAAAGAATCGCAGAAAGAAGCTGGCTTTCAAAGTAGTTGTCCAACTGGCACTAGATCTTGCACGAGGGTAATTGTCGTGCTGCATTGCCTTTTCCACTAGACTTTTGGTTTAGTTAGAATGTTTTATCCTATGTCACTACATATTTATTACTGCTGTATAGTTAACTTGCTACCTGATTTGCTTAATTTTTGCTATCTGTAGTTTATGCTATCTCCATTCGCAGAAGATTGTTCACAGAGATGTCAAAACAGAAAACATGCTTCTGGACAAGACGCGAACAGTCAAAATAGCTGACTTTGGGGTTGCTCGTGTGGAGGCTTCAAATCCTAATGACATGACGGGCGAGACAGGAACTCTCGGTTACATGGCTCCAGAGGTATATAATATGATTTCATCTTGATTAGAAATCTCCCTTGAACTTAATCAATCTCATGTGCATACATACGGTAGTCTGTGGTGATATATATTCTGTCTGTTGTTTAATATTACAGCCACACATGGATTGTATTTAAACCTTTTGTAAAAGCTCTGCTGATAGAATTCCATCTTCACTAGGCTACGTCATAAAGCATATCTAGCAAGGTAGATTCTCTATATAGAAAGTTTACTCTGACTTGTCCAAGTGTGATACCATTTTTCTGTCATCTATTAAAAGAAAGGTGTGAAAGCTTTTCTCCAATCAAACAAAATAACGCTAGAGTTATGTATTGTAGATTTATAAATATCCCACATTGAAAATTATACCATTCAGTACGATCTTTAAATTCAAATATATCAGAGTTGGGTATGTCCCCTCATATGAGCATGACACTCCCCCTTGATATAGCTGAGCCTTCAGCTTGAGGGGCACCCTATCCTCAATGGGTAGGTAGCATTACAAATTTGATGATGGTAACTCCCCCACCAAAGCGTCCAAAGCCCTAAGAGCATCCCTACCCACAATGGATAGGTAGTTTTTTTATTGTTAGTTTTTTTGTCAATCATACGATCCACTAGTTAACTTGCAACTAGTGCTTCTGTTTCCTTCCGTTTCCTTGGTACTTCTGTTTCTGCTTTATGGTCAATGACTTGGGCTGGAACAGGTTCTCAATGGCAATCCATATAATAGGAAATGTGATGTTTACAGTTTCGGCATCTGCTTGTGGGAAATTTACTGTTGTGACATGCCGTATCCTGATCTTAGTTTTTCGGAGGTGACATCAGCTGTCGTCCGCCAGGTATATATTTGATCGTTGCTGAAATTAACTGATGCATAAGACTTTGACTACTGCACCTTACGGTCGATGATTATGAGATTGTTTACTCATTACTGCCTTTAGCTTGTCACAAATATTAGTTATTATCATAAGTTTGAAGCTAAGGGAGATATAATTCTATATATATGATACTACAGAATCTGAGGCCAGAGATACCTCGTTGTTGCCCGAGCGCTCTTGCAAATGTTATGAAGCGATGTTGGGATGCTAACCCTGACAAGCGGCCTGAGATGGATGAGGTAGTGGCCATGTTGGAGGTGGTCGACACAACTAAAGGTGGAGGAATGCTTCCTCATGATCATCCACAGGGCTGTCTCTGTTTCCGTAGGCATCGAGGGCCTTGAAAGAATATTTTTCTTCCTTTTGTTACAAGAAAGATGAGATGATTCCACAAATTATTGAATCGATAGAATGAGTATTAAAGAGAGTCGAGCAAATACAAAATTGTGGAAGCTGTAGGCTATGAGAAGCTCTGCACCATTTGTTACTTTGTTGGACCTTAAGATTTGTAAAGCTTATCTTTGTTTTCATCAGATCAATCTCCTATGTAGGAATATCCATGTAATCTGACTAGCTGGTGAGAAAGTTGACTAAATTCCAGAGCTATCAAATATGAGCATACTGTTGACTCAGATCTTTAAGTCTATGACCTTCCAACAAAGGCCAACAAGTACATGATTTAGTTAGTCCCTGAAGAAGAGGATTGCATATATATTGATCACAGTTTCTGGAAAACTATCTAGTATTTAAAACACGAGGACTTATCTGCTATGGAGGTAAAGTGTTTCTGCTGATAAAATGTTTTAGGTAATGGTACAATGCTGTTGAATATAAGAACAAGTTGGCCTTCATTCAGGTCTATGAATACATTGTCGAAATGCTACAGTTCTCTAGAAATGATACACTTTGCCGGTATTAACTTGCACACTTACAAATGGATGACATTAACACAATGAGCCTCTGACGAAATTCGTTGAAAATGGCCTATAAACCCTTTCAGGGACGCAATCAAGTTAGACAAAGGTGTATGGTTAGCCAGCAATTTTGTAGCTTGGATTCACCAGATTTTCCAGGCCAGAAACAACTTGCATCGACTCAATAACATCACCAACCTTGAGATCTGCCAAAAAGTCCTCGTTTTCTATAATGTATCCAAACACTGAATAGCGACCGTCCAATATATTGGCATTACTGGGAGTTAGTTCACTTTCCTTTAGTAACCAAAATATCTGGCTCGACGCAGAGTTGTTCTCAAATTCCTGTCAGCACAATCAAAATGCATCTCAAGACTAACCATCAAAACTGATCCCACAGAAAGAAGATATACTTAAACAAGAGAAATGGTTCTTACATCTCTGGCCATTGCCATTGTTCCAAAGGCGTTAAATGGAAGCTTTGTTTGAGCCTTGTACAACCCGAGCTCCTGCTCAAACACAAATGCCGTATCAATGTCAGAACCTCTATGAATTCATGGAAAGTTATACTGCTTGATGAGCACATACGGCTCATCAATAGAAAAACACACAAGGGGAGAGAAAGAGAGAGTAAACGAATGAAGAGGACAAAGCTTACTTCCAAAGTAGCTCCGTAAAAAGGTACTTTCTCTCCTTCTACTGAGATTTCTAATGGTATTGTTCTGGTTTTCTCGGTGCTTGGATCAATAAAACCCTCTGCAGGTCCTTCAGGATCACCAGTTTGTACGACAAAGCCATCCGCTGCAAGCAAAACCATGATAATCAATCATTCAAGCTGAGGTCAAGTGAAGCAAACTAATATTTGTATATATTAAACATTACTGTGAGAGTTACCTCTTTGGATTTCCATGCCATCATAAAAGTGTCTTTCCACTAAGTCTACAAAGTTCCCAGAAGTTACAGGAGCATTGTAACCATCAAGGACAATACGAAAGACACAGTCTGTAAGGTTAGGATTATCCTTGACCTTGACCTTCATATCCACCGTTGCTCTCCCCTTCAAAAGAGGCATGCTTTGGTATTCTTCAGGAACTTCATAAGGGAATCCATCCACCATGTCCTCTTCAACACTGCAGAAATCGAATGCCCCAGGAAGATCTCAGCTGCAGTCAATGACAAGGGTATATATGAGACTACACATGTTATAACTGACAATCTCACACTTCAACATCGTTTGAGTTCTACTGATCATCGAGACATGGACACGTTTTTTTTTCCTTCCAAGTCTCAGTTTCACTAATCTTCTTCTGTCACTCGTATTGCTCTTTACTTATCAGCAGTAGAGTCTTCTCACAGATCCTATTAGTTTTACAAGACAACCTATTTAAGACTTGTATGTGACCGAGGCTTTTGGAACTCGATGACCTCTATAAAGTGACTCTTAATATAAGAAATGGTAGGGGTTTACTACTGACAATGGAATGGACATTTTGAAAAATCCTATCATATCCTTCATGCAAGTAAGACATGACATCAACCCACAATCAAGTTATACATAATTACAGAGACAACTTGAAGTTCCTAATTTACTATTTTCACATAGATTGAGTTTTTGTAGAGTTGCTTATTCATCCTGCAAACTATCAGTTTAGCACAATGAAATCCACAAGTAATTTTTCTATCATATACTCACCCTCCGACGTAAAGTAGCAGCTCTTTCTGTTTCTTAGCAATCCCATCTCTATTTCTATCTTCCACAATCTTTTGGAGTTCATCCATTCCAGCTTCCAACTTGGCCAGCAATTCAACACCATGGTCCTTCTTTGATTCAGCTAACGCAGACACAATTAAAGCCTTCCCCTGCTTGAGTGCTCGAGAAGCCTGCCTCAAATTCTACATCCAAATAAAGTCTCAATTACCATCCAAGTCCTTCACTGAAACATAAATAAAAGAAAGACTAGATTGATGCATTACCCTCGCAGTCGAGTCAATTGCCTTGACTCCAGCTATCTTAAGACTCTCTGTGATATCCTCAAGGGGTTTTTGTACCTCCCTGATAGCCTTGTTATTAATAGGCAGCGCGTATCTCAACAATGCCCCGGGGTCCTTGATTGGCGGTCCAGAGATCAGTACAGCCAGATCAGGCAAGACTGGTGTAGCTGCATAGGCATTGTTGGACAATTCCAATGAAGGAACTCCGGTTATTAGCCCCACCGTCAAAGCTATTGAAATTGCACACTCCTTTATCAAAAAGGAACTCCCTTTCTGCCAAAACAAGCAAATACAATCAATGTGTGTCATAGCTACTTCAACTTTTATCACAATTCAGAACACACCCAATACTAGTAAACACAACAGTTCATGAACTCATCCATATCTGATGTTACAAGTTGAATTTTACATTCAAAACCGTCTATAAATCTTACTTATCACTCCAGTACACCCAATACTACTAAGCACTATATGAGCTGAGCCTTATATAATCAACAAGTCCACACATTGTACAGATTTCCAAGATTTCCGGAATTCGAATTGAAAGTAATGTAGAGGAGCACACATCAAAATCAAGTTAGCATAATATGCATATACAGTACAAGATTGCCAATAAAAGATGATAAAGCTTAAAACTTGAAGACAAGCAGAACCCAAAAACGTTACCATCATAATCAAGCTAGCCCATTTCACATACACATTACAAGATTGCCAATAAAAGATGATAAAGCTTAAAACTTGCACACAAGAAGAGCACAAAAACGTTACCTGATGATTGTTCTGGGTTCGACATTGAATAGAAGTTGATGAAGAATGGTTGCGGGAAACTGGGAAGCGAGAGCCGCCATTGATGGCTATTCTGGGGCCTATGAATTTGGAGTGGCAGGAGAGAATGGCTGCCATTAGAAGTGTGGTTAGAGATTTGAGAGTAGAAGAAGAAGAAGAAAGAAGAAGAAGGTGTGTGTTTTGTTGTGTATAAAAGGGAGAGAGGGATATGGAATTAAGGATAAGGTGAAGAATGCTGAGTTGGGTTTACATGGGTCATCATCATACTCAGTCCTCGTGATCTAGATAAGAGTTTGGAAGAAATGAATCTTTACCTGGTCTGGTCAACAATAGTCAATGGTTTTTGAGTCAGTTACTGTTATTAACTTACTTTTAAGTGGTGTTACCTGAAAGAGTGAGATGAGCTTTGAGACGCATACATCAGATTAAACACTCATTTCTATATATATAGCATCCCCTCTCACCTCTATATAGGTGAGTTTAGGAAATTGAAAACTAATTACAGTAAAATTTTAATAAACAAATATTTAAATTTTAATAAATAAATATTCGATCAATTATTAATTTTATTAAAGTAATAGTTTTTTTCCGTCTTAACTCGAGATTAGTGTTTTAACAGCAACCTTGCTAAATACATAAAATAATAAATTTTCTCTAATTTTTTGGGGTCCTTATGAATATTTAAAGTAATAATTTAATTAAAAAATATCTTAAAATAAATAGAATACTTAAAATTAAATTTCACCTAAGTTTTTTTTATTTCTCGATCACTTCACCTAAGTTCTTTTGCACATGTAGAACAAATTTAATTTCATCTTTGATTTTTTGCAATGTGCGCACCACATTTGATAAATTTTTCAGTTTGTAGCAAAACGTTATTCAAGGTAATTAATTAGCTAGTGCCTCAAATTAATGCCTCTCCAGGAAAAACTATCGATATAACAAAATAATTAGCTATTGCTTTAAATTAATGCCTTCGGGAAAAACTATTCATATAACGGAACTGTCATTTAGATCATAATCATCTTCGGTATGCAGATTCATTATCCCTTCAATGATTTCTTTATTAGTAGGCGATTCCATCACATATCGTTTTCATCAAGATAATTCAAAAATAATAACTTCGTCAAAGCCTCGATAAATTAATAAATTATTCATTTATCAAAAAATAATAATCTCATTAAAGTAATAATTTTCTCAAATACATACTGAAGTTATTCATTTATAGAGATTTTACTGTATAATATCAAGCAAAACCTAATTGTCACTTGAGTAGAAGCATTTTTCCCTACATAGTTTCACGACTTTCACCTCACTAATTATGAGAGTAAAGTGAGTTTTGGGAATTCAAACATAATTAAGCTAGAATGGACATCTACATATATTAAATTTATAGAAAAATTTACATGTGGTAGTCAGACACTTTCTGCTATAATTTAAAGAGTCTCGAAATTTAAAAATTATCATCAAGGTATCCAAACTCTTAAAAAGTTATTATCGAGATATTTTTGTTCATTTTCCGTATGCGATATGTCAAAACTTATAATGTGTCTATTTTTTATTTTAAAGAGAGACAAAAAAAAATGTAATACCCTTTTGTTTTTTTTAAGTGTACACACCCCCGCTTAGTATATGGATACTGCTACCTCATCAGGTATATAGCTCTTCCTCTTACAATTCGTTTTAATTTTTAAACTCTTTCTCAAAATTGTTCCCCACCCTCTTTGTTTCCCTCATTCTCTCTCTGTATCGACTGACCTTCGAGCTTTTCTTTGCTTTTCGCACTCTCAAGCAAGTGGAGTTGAGGAAATTGAACGGGTCGAATCAGTTTCTGGGTGTGAAGCGTGGAATGAGTTTTTTTTTAAATCTCAGCCGTCTATGCTCATTTAAAGAGATCCAATGGTTGAGAGTGAAGTCCTTGAAAATACCAAAAAAGGGATCCCTTAGAGCACCCGCACCGGTGCCAGTACGAGCTGGGCGAATACGGTGGGCCACCTCAGCAAATAGCACGAGCATATGGTATTTCGGTATGCAGCGGTGAGGATGGAAGCAACGACCGACGGTTGACGAGAGAGAAAAAGCAGCAGCTCGAGTAATTGTTGCTCGAGTAAGAGATCGTGCTCAAATAGGAGGTGTAGACCTCTAAACCGGTACAGGTGCTCCTAGATCTTGCTAGCTAGGAATAACCTAGCACCACCACCATCACGTGCAAATTTTCCAAATAAGACAAGACAATGGGTTTGGGCTAAATTGTATGAAGTCCAAACCAACACTTTGAGTATCATAATCTGGTTGTTTAGGGTGTAGGATTTGACCGATTTGTTATTTTGAAATCTGATTTCTCTTATTCAATAGTTATGCCAAAATCTAGATCTGTAATTGACAAAGTAAAATGTACAAATATGTCTAATGTTTTGAAGTGCTTTGAATATCATCATCTGGTTATTTAGGGCGTAGGATTTGTTGTTTTGAAATATGATTTCTCTCATTCAGTACTTATGCCTTTAAATTATATTAATTGTCAGATTTAATTTATATTTGTATAGTAAACTCTGCGTAATTTGTGTTAGGAATTGATTCAATTAATATTTGATTTTAGGGGTTGGACTCCTCCAGCAGCTGGAATTGTAATCAATGTGGCCTATTATAAGGACCCAAGGGAAGGCAGAGTTGTTGCTGCAATAGTTGTGAGAGGTGCCAACAAAGAGCTGAAAGGCAGGCCATTTATGCTATGTCTCATGTGGATGGTTCTCTGAAAGCTGCTGAAGCTGCTGAAGCTGCTGAGCCTCTTAACGTGGTTGTGAGGTTTGATATAATTGATTATATCACTAAGCCGCGACACATGCATGTCTTTGTCAGATGCAGATCCATGACTAATTAATAGGAGGCTCATGAGGCAATCATCTCATGCTTAAAAATTTTAAGACACATTTTTAATACATATTAGAGTACACTACATAATAAAAGAAAATTTTAGGTCCAAAGTCAACCCTTCTAAACTCTTCTCATTTATATATTTTGGACCAAAGTATCTTTCATAATAAAATCACTAAATATTAATTTCATCACACACTTTTACGAATGAGTTATTGGTTCAACTCTTTATCAAGCATATTTCAAGGGACATAGTTTCCTTTTTGTGAGACATAACCAAAAGTAAAATTCTTTTGGTAATTAATTCTTAGATCATTGAGTTGCTATTGTATTATTGTATTTGTTAAAATTAACCTCATTATATTTATCTTCCAAATCATAGCACAACTTCAAGTACATAGTCAAGTAATCTATTAAGGAAAACCATTGTTCCAAAACACGTACGCCTTGACCGCCTAGGCGCCGCCGATGCGTGAAAATTCACGGCAACGTTCAATTGTTGCTGTAGGCGGGGCAATTCAACGGCAACCGATTAGGCGGGGATTAATCGGACGCTTAATCGATCGGCGGGAGAAAGACGAGATTAGGCGGCAGGTGTAAAATCCCCAAATCAAAACCCAGTCTATAAAATCCCCAAATCGAAACCCAGAGAACGCCGAGCCGAGCCAGTTCAAAGTCTCGACGGAGACCGGGCTGCAATAGAGAACGTTGACGACTACATCTCAGCCAACATTCAGTTTCAAGTTCAAACATGTATGATTCTCTTTTGCCGGTTTCGATTCCGATTCAATGTGTTTGATTACTTTTGAAGTCTTTGATAATTGATACTTTAATGGTTTATGCTTATTTGTTGATTCAGTTGATTACCTTGTATTGCCGAATGGTTGAGACCAGTGAGTTTAGGAAAAAGCTGTAGTATTTATGCTTCATGGAATAGATTCGAAAGATCCGTGAGCAATTTAAGTTTGTTGGTGGAGTTCATGGAACCAATGCTTCTCCTGTCCAGAGAAACTGATTTTGTGATAATTTGAGAAATGTTGTTCATGTAGAATGGTTTTGACTTCCATGCTATATGGAATTAGTTCTTAGTTTGCAGAGCAATTGTTTTCTCCAATCTGTTAAGTCTGTTGTTATGATCCTAAGTTGGTATGAATATACTTTTTCTGATGGGAAGATTCTTGCCTAATCAGTTGTCTGAATGTTGAGATACTCTATAATCGATTTGAACCCAATGCCTTCATTGGTATGATCTTGCATACTACAACTTTTTCCTAAAATCACTGGTCTCAACCATTACGGCTCCCTTCCCCCGCCTTTTAGCCATCTTTCTATAAAAGCTCAATTGATTCAGTTGATCGAGTACCTTCTATTGTTACAGACTTACAGTTGATTCACTAACACTTTTAGTCTAAAAGCGATAATATTTGGGCAGTACCTTCACAAGCTGGAACTCATGTCAAAACTTATAGCTCAGTCAAACATGTTCTATATATGGTTTTTGTATCATTTGTGTTATAAAACTTATAATATATATGAACCACATGGGTCTTGAATCAAGAAACTGCAACTCAGTAACAGTTGCATAAATGGAAAATGGTGAAAAGAAACTGCAACTGCTGCATTCCTGATCTGTGTACAATGAGTATATATTTGTTTGCTGCAGTTTGGGAACCACACAGAGTTTGCCTCGGACAGACTGAGATTCCTATGTGATGCAGCAGTAGTAATTCAGTTTTAGACTTTAGTTCAGGGATGATTGTATGACGTACTGGATACTGTGTATGTGACTATGTGTATGTATTGTGTAGTCTGTATGCAACTGGATAACTGGATACTGTGATGTTGTGTAGTACTGTATATATAGTCTTTTATTTGAATTGAAACTTTTGAATTGTTGTTTGATGACATTATGACAATATTATTGAGTCAATGTATTTTTATGATATATTTTTATAATTTTCTTATTTATTCATGGTATAATATACCATATAAATTAATACATATATATATAATTACCGCCTAATTACCGATTAAACTCCGCCTAGGCTGCTAGACACTAGGCAGTAACTCTACCACATGATTCCGCTTAGCGCCTTTTAGAACCTTGAGGAAAATTAATGTTATATTGAATTTTTTGTCGTTAATACTTTGACCGTATGAAATCAGTACATTTATTTTTTTTATGTGAACATTAAGTTTAAAAGAGCGTATTTTTTAGAGTTTGCGTCAGTTATGATGATCTCATGTCTGACCATGGTCAGATGGAGCGCAACAATTGATCACCCGATTGGGTGCCGAGTAAGTCAATTGGGTCGTTGTTAAGAGGAATGAGAATGTAGCTGCCGAGGAGTATTAAAAAGCTAGCGTGGATGCTATGGTGCACTTGGAAATCAACTTGGGGTAAAAAAAGAAGGAACAAAATGAAATCATAACTTATAACTTAAGATTAAACCATAACATGTTGTTTCAATGCTGGAGGGCCTCGGAGGGAACTGTGGGAAAAAAAAGGAAAGGAAAGATGCAGGGTACCGGTTCTGGGCTTCTTAATTATTTTAAATTAGGGTTTGTAAATCTAGTGGAGAGTGGAGACGATTTTTTTTCAATTTTTGGTTGAAAATTGATATTCCAAATTTGTAAGGTTTAGGGTAATATTGGTTTTAGGATATAAAAACTGGGTCTAGATTAATTAGATATTTATTTAATTAATGACATGTAAATGTCGAATCCACAATATTAATTAGGCATTACTCTTCACTATATATAATGCATCTCTCTAGATAAGAAAAAGAAAAAGATTAGTCTCGAAATTCTACCATGTGCCTTGACAAGATTTTATCTATATATGCAACACCCATACTAACAAGCATGGCCAAAATTCACCCTGAATTTGAAGTTCGACATCTATAAAAATGCAAGAGCGTGGTAAATGGTTGTACATGTGTAAATATTTATCTAGCTAGTAGTCTAGTTCCCTCCATTGATCTTAATCCTGCACACTCAAAAGCATATATTTACAAATAATATTAGGTAGCAACTGCATTCAGGGATTTGTTGAAGACTTGAGGAATCGATAGAGCACATTGACAAAGATTTTGAGTTTGTGAAGGATGTCATCGATCTCCTAGTCTGATAAGGAAACTGTGCCACATTCCTAGCAGTAGGTTTGATGTGTGGTTCCTTACTTGTCTAGGGGCACTTAATTTGAATGAGGGTGCTCTTAGCTTCTTACCTTCTTATTATGGTCAGTGTAGAAAGACAGGAACCACAGAGTCTGGAATGATGAACAGTTACCGGCGGCAAGAGTCAGTTTTCAAGCTTTGAGTGCTTTCGAGGTTTATACGAAGGCGCAACCCGTAAGGGTGGTCAAACGCCACGGAGATACTCAAGTATGGTATTGTCCATGCACCTAGGGGGTGGATTAAGGTGATCTGTGATGGGGCTTAAAAAGTTCGAAGTTAGGAGGGTGTAGAATGTGTACGTGGTACGGGGGGATTCACATGCAAGGAGATGTGGCAACTGGTACGGTGAGTTACATCAACTTTACGTACATCGTCTACTTTGGCTATGGAATCAGAGGCTATGAAGGAGGCCTAATTCCAAATTAAGTCTCCAACAACTGTGATTGTGATGACCACGTTAATCTATCAAAATGCATGTATTCGATATATATAGCTCAAACATATATGTTCGGCTGATTACAACAATAAAATTCACCAACACAGCTAGCTTAACGTACTAGGCTACCAAGGACATGGGATGAACCAGACAGGCATAATCCGAGTCTGTTCCTCAAGATCTCTGCTGACACTGAAAACATCAATATGGCTGATAGTCCTGTTTCTCAAATAATTAAAACACATCAGCATCGCGATAATTACGACCTTCCGCTTTATCGTCGGAAGCAAAAACAATACAACTTTGTGCGAGCTTAGTTTCAGCAGAAGGAGGACCATAAGTAAGGTCAGTGTATTCGTCCACTGTAACAAAGACACTAGATTTCGTGCTTATGAATAGTATCCGAGCACCAATGTCGAAAACCTCTTCCCATTCATAACGACTGTTCTTCAAGTCCATCAACTTGAATAAACGAACGTTTTCATTAGTCCGACGATTACAACTAGCCTCAATAAAGATCATAAACAACTCTTTGGACGTAGAATCTTTTGCTAGGTAATATGCAATCCCACCCTCAACAATGTCACGCAACCTTAAACGATATGGCTCCGGGTGAAGCATAACTAATGACCTTTGCATGTTCAAGTCAAACACCATGAATTTCTCATTAGTTGCAGCATATATTCTCTGATCAAGTATCTCAATAGCCCCAAATATATTCTCATCAACTAGTGTCGTCCAAGACGCATCACTGGGTCTACAAAAGAAGAGCTGTCCGAGTTTAGAAAGGATCACCACAAAGCAGTGCGGGCTTGTTGGGGTTGAAGAGGCAGATACTTTACGGAAGTCATACTCATGATCTTTTAACGGTAAAGGTAACGGTGACGGATACGGAAACGGAAGTTCCACTCTGCGACGTGATATTGGATTCCTGAATTGCATTTTCTCATCCCTAGGTTGTAACTCGATGAGCCAGCCATCAATGGATCCCTGGTAAGACGGTCCAATATAGTACCTATACACGTAAAGGTGTCTGAGCTGAATTTTATAATTTAGGATTTCGAACTTCCACTTACTCATATTGAGAAAATGAAGACCATATGCCGCAAGCCATGGAATTTCTGAGGGTGGATAGCATTGGCTGGCTCTTGCCGTACAAACGGCTTGTCGCCAAGAGCAACACACTCGAGGAAACTGAAGATAGTCTCCCATGCATAACCTTTTAAGAACCAAGTGTAAGATTTCTTCGAGGACTTGTGTAGACCACATTCCACTAATTCCAGGTTTAGAATTAAATGCTAACGTCCCTACGGGACGACGAAGTCTAGTACGTGCACCTCCAAATCCAGATCTCTTCTTCTTTGGTGGTAATCCTTTTCTGATCTCCACCTAATATTACATACACAGAAAGAAGAATAACTAGTTTATCACATGGCATATCACATATGAATAGAGAATCAACTGATAAACTCTTTAGCAGGTTCAAATATATGATCGATCGATCGATTACCTGAGAGCCGGCAAAGTAAAGCTTGTTTCCGAAGAGACCATCAAGCACTGCTTGGTCTGCGTGAAGTTGAAGAAATCCAAATCCACGGGAGACTCCGGTTGAATTGTGCCGGATAATCTGATGATTTTTGACCTCGCCGAATTGTGAAAAGAAGTCCTTAAACTCATCTGCATGCCACCACCAGTCAGCAAGCAATCAGTTTGACGTGTTTAATTTGTTGTAACTAATAATATATAGGGACCCCTAATATACATGGAGATGATCGAATGGATCGATCCATATATAATCAATTAGCACCAAATAGATCAGTAAAAGAAAAAGGGAATTTCCTTTCAAAAAGAAGAAGGGCATTATGTAAATTAACCTTCATTCACTCTCCTGGGAATTCCGCCAACAAAGATCCTCTTGCTTGTGAAACCCTCCCCCATTCTATTCTCTGGTTATTGGTCGCTTTTCTCTCCACCTGTGATTTAGACAAAGAAGAGAGAAAATAACAGAAACCCTAGTTCTACTAGGCCAGGCTTTGAACTATATAAATAGACTTCACCTTTCAGAGAGAATCAATCGTTTTTTTTTGCTAAGGAGAATCAATCGTTTATGACGACAAATATGCAACGTTAACATCATATCTTCAAGATTTGTAGACCGATTTGAAGTATATATTTAAAAGCATATTGTGATTATATTCAGAGACAAATTAAGTATATGATCAAATTAGTCATCAAAATATTAAAATCCAACCCATTTATTTATTTTTATTAAATTTAATCTTTAACCAAGAATCTTTTCCATTCTGAGATTGATTGCGCCTTAAATACGCTTGTAGCTAGCCTAATATTTAGTCCATTTAGGGTTGCAACCAAACTTGCTTATTCTGTTATTCATATGAAGATTGGGACCATGATCGATCGATAATGAGCAATGCATGGTTTGTCGAGAAAACAACGTATGCATGCATATGGAAACAGTTGAAATATCCTCCCGATCTCCAAAAGGATGTTATGTTTATCAAATAGTTAAACCCTTCATAGAGATACATTTACTCGTTAATTTGCTTTATTGATGGATCGTCTATATATTGCGCATGCATGCACTACTGATTGATGCATGTTTATCGCCTCATTTTTTTATATGTTTTATTTACAGATGAATAAGACGATTTTGTCGATACATTTCTCAAAAAAGAGCGAGATGAGATCGAACAAAGTACTACAAATGCCTCCATTTCTCAAAATAGAGGAAGAAAATAAAATAAAATCCATTGCTCTATTTTTTTAATATATCCAAAATGCATGATTAGAACCTATGTGTTTGATCAATCACAATTCACCAGTAGTCCAAAATTGCCAAGTTTTTACTACCCATTGTTGTAGACTTGTAGTAATTATGCATTTACGTGAAATTAAGTCGTCCAAGACATTAGACATTCACGTGCTTTAACCCAGTCAGATGACCTAAACCAAACCATACATGCAAGTATGCAACATTAAACTCAGAAGTCACAAACCATCACCCATTTATCGGTTCGACATCTCAGGTTGGCTTTAACCCAGTCAGATGACAAGTTTCAGATGTTTGGTTTTCATATCAATATGTTTTCTTTTATATTTCTGGTTCTACTCGCCCATAGTTCAATCTTGAAATCCTCTCGATCATTTCTGATCGAGTTGTTCAGTGGATTTCAATGAAATTGGACATGATTTCATCATGATCGAGAAGTGTACCAAAGAAGCCTTTTTTTTCCATGCAGTTGCTTTGCAGCAATACATACTCTTGCTGAACACTACTGGATGAGTCTTTCAAAACTCAAAATATATGTCTCATTCGCCCGGTATTTTTTGTTCATAGTTGCTGCTACACTGAGCATATGCTTGGGAATTGATCTATGTAGTGGTCTGTGCAACGTACATGTGATAAAATGTCGTGATATAATACAGACTCTGTCATGCTTTTTAGAGATTCATATGTTTGTCTCATTTGGTTTATACAGGCAGATCGAGAATGATTTTGATCACGCCAGTGATTGCCCAAGTGGTCTCTCTGTACGTCAACATATATTATCAGATGCAGTCTCCAATTTTACCTAGAGCGGTTTTGGTTTCCATAGATACATAGGAAATTTAAACAAGCGCACTATTATACATAGGAAATTAAAGCATACATCAAACCGAAACTAATTATACATAGTTTCACCTCACTCTCGAGTGAGGTGAGTTTAGCATACAGGTGATACAGCAAACCGAAAATAATTA
The DNA here is from genome assembly GCA_946800695.1 of Geum urbanum. Taxonomy (NCBI): domain Eukaryota; kingdom Viridiplantae; phylum Streptophyta; class Magnoliopsida; order Rosales; family Rosaceae; genus Geum; species Geum urbanum. The sequence goes on along the minus strand of OX327008.1, from coordinate 52,750,578 downwards.
TACATAGTTTCACCTCACTCGAGAGTGAGGTGAGTTTAGCATATAGCGAAACTAATTATACATAGGAAATTGAAACACAACTAATTATACATAGTTTCACCTGACAAATATCAAGAACTCAACAAGGATCTGTTTGATCCACCCGTCCACCCACCACCACCGCCTATTCCTGAAGGTGAGAGAGATGGATTCCGGCTGAAATTGAGTCCTGTTCCTCTCAATTTCTATGATGAGCGTGTCCTCAAGGAGATATTCATGCGTGAATGTCGCCTTGAAGATGCCGACATCTTTAGCTTCCATTTGTGGTCCACGAATCCAAGGGATAAACGATGTATTACGCACTTGGGTTATGGATATGCAAACATGAAGGACGAGGCAACTTACAACCAAGCTCTTTCAACCGGAAGTTTCAGGATCTATATCGGCGCCGAGGAGTTCGTCGTCCACATTCAACCAGCAATCAAGCCTCTCCACCACCCTTCTCGTTCTGGTTCTGCTTCTGGTTCTGCACCCCGTTCCACTCAGCGCCGTTAGCGGTGAAGCGACGACATCTACCCACCCAGGAGTCTCCCATTCATGCAGGTCCATATATGTTCCACCTCATTAATTTCTTCATTCCCTAAACTCACCTCCACTCTGAAACATATATGGAATGAAGAAATTAATGAGCTGGAACATATATGGACCTGCATGAATGGGAGACTCCTGGGTGGGTAGATGTCGTCGCTTCACCGCCAACGGCGCTGAGTGGAACGGGGTGTAGAACCAGAAGCAGAACCAGAACGAGAAGGGTGGTGGAGAGGCTTGATTGCTGGTTGAATGTGGACGACGAACTCCTCGGCGCCGATATAGATCCTGAAACTTCCGGTTGAAAGAGCTTTGTTGTAAGTTGCCTCGTCCTTCATGTTTGCATATCCATAACCCAAGTGCGTAATACATCGTTTATCCCTTGGATTCGTGGACCACAAATGGAAGCTAAAGATGTCGGCATCTTCAAGGCGACATTCACGCATGAATATCTCCTTGAGAACACGCTCATCATAGAAATTGAGAGGAACATGACTCAATTTCAGCCGGAATCCATCTCTCTCACCTTCAGGAATAGGCGGTGGTGGTGGGTGGACGGGTGGATCAAACAGATCCTTGTTGAGTTCTTGATATTTGTCATACAGCTCCTTTTGATCAGGCTGCATGCATGCATAAACAAAATATGTAAGTATATATTGCTATTCAACAACTTAACTAAGTAAAGCAAACTCTTACCCCGCCATATCTTGGGAATGGATAACGCTTCTGGTTTCGGTGACCTTCTTTGTTATGGCTGAACATCTTTCTTGCAGCTCTCTGGACTCTCTTTTTTTGTTCTCTCGAATGCATGACTTCCATTGCTCAAAACACCTCCTTTTATAGAGAATGGACGGTTAATTTTATTTTTATTTTCACTGAGAATGGATTGTAAATTTAGATTAAAAATGTATTCACTTTGCAATTGCTAGCCCATGTGTGGCCTCTGACAACCCATCTCATTACCGCCTTACCGGTACCTCACAAAGTTTATGTAAAGTCCCACAGCATTGGAAATGATTACCGTCTTCAATTCCCTCTCTCAACTACCTACTCTCCCTCACTCACACACTGTATATATATCATATGTTCTCTATCTTTCCTATATTCTGATTTCCTCTTTCGTGTTTGCTTGAGATATCTGACTAGCTTACTGTGTTTCTCTATTTCCGGCTAAATATATCATACCGATTACCGAGAAGTGGCCTCATCCTACTTGTCTTGAATGATAGCTTAATAAAGTTAGCATGGACATGGTGGAAGAGACCGAGAAGAGAAAGTTGGTGGTTTTCTTGGTACCGTTGGCTCTGGAGCTTAGCTGATGATCGATGGGAAGAGCTGAGAGGATCGGAGGTGATGATGGGTTGCGACGATGAGCGATGAGCGGTGGTTTTGGGGCGTTTCCTGTGGGCAGTGTCACGGAATTCAACATGTGGAGGAGAGAAAAAGGGCAGGGGTTGTCAACAAGTAAACATAACTTACCAAAATAAATATTTACCAAGATCAACGAGGAAATGGTGCGAAGAGGAATGGTACGTAGCTAGTTTTGCTGCATCAGGTGATATTAATTTGTCTGTCAACTTGGTTATACCACACATGCACACTATACGAACGTACTCGATCTTTTTCTTTCAAAAACACAAAATTAATCACTCTTAGTTCAATTACTCGACTCCATAAGCAAATTCTATGGTTACAAATTGATTAAGCTAAAATATGAAAAAATCCTTTTAATTAGATAATATATATATATAACGAGGCTATGACAAAGTATGAATTCTAAACCAGAGGGCCAAAATAATCTCGAATCAACAGCAGAGCAGAGCTCAATGAACTTCGTCACAATGCAATAATCAGACTTCATTTTCAGCCTCCACTTCCTTAGGAGGCTTTGGTTTTGGTGTTTTTTTTTTGCACTAAATGGCATACACTTATTACACTATCAATGGGATTGCACCAAATATCACACCTAGCTAGACCGTTGCTAACCTGCATTACAAGAAATCAAGTTCGTTTAAATATTACTCTAGGTAATTATGTCAAAATTGATCGAACGAGACGAGTATGTAGTTCAAGCACCGACCGTTACAGTTAAAATGAAAAGTAGTTTTCCTTGTTCTTCTGATATATAGTTTGTTTGTACTGAAGGACAAGTGTGTTGACTCTTCTGCAGCGCGGCTTTGAGAAACTGAAGCAGCAATAATGGAGCACTGATACAGTGATACGGGTTGATTTGCTAACTACTGCCGAATTAACATTGTTACATGGACATAGCCTTTGGCCCTTGAGTTAGTTGAGTAGATTTTCTCGCTATTTTCAGGACAAACTGAAGCAGCATCAATGGAGCATTGAGATGGGTTGGTTTGCTTACTACTGCTGAATTAACATGGTTGCAGGTACGTATTGGTAGAATGGTAGTCATGTTCAAATGTATACGTACGTACGTGACTTGACCAAAGCAACACATCTTCCTTAACAAAAAAGTGGTTATATATATAGGGTTATAGCTGAAGAGATTCTCAAGTTGCACTATATTGGTTGCTGCGCACGTATGGCTGCGTACTAATTCTTCTCTCCAACTTTTTGATTGATCAACGCCACCATGTATATGCAGACAAATGACCGGATTGAGAGCACGGTATTTGTTCTAGAAAAAATATGGACAAATTTCAGAGGTTTAAGTTGTTTTTCATGTGACTACTTGAAGTTTGGATTTTTCTTCATGTTAGTACCTGAAGTTTTAAATTTGTCAGTTTACTATATGAAATTTCATTTTCTCACCACTTTTGATCATTTCATTAAAAAATTATATAAAGAGAAAGGGTATTTTGGTCGATTTATTTATATTTAATAAAAAATATTTTTTTATTCCTACCAAAATAAGTTTTATTAATTTTTTTTAATAGTCGGTTGGCGAAATATAACATGTTTACCCTTCACTATTTAATTAGTGTAGTATGGATACCAAGACATATATATATGCAGACGACATAATTTGTGAGAACTCATAAGGCTGACTCACTTGGTCAACCTTTACTTTTAAAAAAGAAAATTTAATTTTTTTCTTAACAGCCAATGAGCCACCATTTATATTTGAGTATAAAATTTTGTGAGCATGGCTTAGTTCTTTATTATAATTAACAAGCTTATCAAATCGTTGTGAGCATGATTTTAATTTAGATAATTAGTGTTACTTATTTAGTTAAGAATAACAATTTTACATTTTTTTCTTTAAAAAAAGAGGGTTGGCCAAGCGAGTCAACCTTATGAGTTCCTACAAATTATGTTACTGGCTCATGTGTCATGATATCCATATGGTGCTATACAACAAGAGTAAGCATGACATATTTAGCCAACCAACTATTTTATATAGAAAATTAATATAATTTATTTTGCTAAAATAACTATTTTAGAAAATTATTTTTTATTAAAGATAAATAAATTGGCCAAAATACCCTCCATCTTTACATAATTTTTTAATGAAAATATAAAAAGTGATGAGAAAATGAAACCTCAAGTAGTACGTAAACTGAAAAATTTAAAATCTCAAGTACTAACATGAAGAAAAATTCAAACCTCAAGTAGTAAACTGAAAATTTTAAAACCTCAAGTACTAACATGAAGAATAACCTAAATCACAAGGTACTAAACTAAAATTTGTCCAAAAAATAAATAGAGTCATTTGAGAAAAATAAAAAAAAATAAAAAAAAGAGCTATGTTATTGTTCAGAGAAAGTATATAGAATCATGTTATTGCAGAATTGCATGTTATTGTACGTAAAAGCAAAAGCAAAAGCAAAAAGAGCAATTTCTTATTTTTGTACGTGCGGTTATTATTTCATTTTTTCTTAATATGTGAGAATCCAATGTATTATTGACTCAATAATACAACAGCACGTACAACCAGGGGCGGAGCTAAGTAGGGGCCAAGGTCCCCCCCCCCCCTTCCGACATTGGATAATTAAGCTTAGTTTTCTTTCTATGTGTACATTTTGTAATTGGTGCAATGGTAAGTTTGTTGTGTATTATTCAATAGTTCTCAGGTTCTAAACCCAACTAGACCAAATACATTAATTTTTTCAAAAGTTTTTTCCTTTTCAATATCTTGACCCAAGAAAACCAATCTTAGGCCCACATAAATCCTAGCTCTGTCTCCGTCCCTGCGTACAGTAGAGCTGCATGCGATGCTCTTCATCACGAGGCCATAATCACACTTTATTTTTGGAGTATTTTTGATTCTTTGTAGTAAATGGTGTTGGTGTTGTGCAAACTAGCACCAAAGAACAAACTAACTAGATAGATGAACACAATAAATAGAGAATAAAAAACAAAATCAGCAACAACCCAAATAATAAATCAAGAGATAAGAGAACAAGGACAAGAACAAGAACAAGAACAAGAACAAGAACAAGAACAAGAACACAAGATATACGTAGTTCGGCAATAACCTACGTACACGGAGCAGCGGGAGATTCTTGCACTATCAATGGAGGATTTACAAAGAGAGAGGGGTTTTCAAACAGAGCAAAACTCGCAGAGGAAGAGCTGCACTCTTTTCTCACTACTCTGCTCCTACTACAACTCTCTCTACTTTACTCTGGCAACCCACGCAGTTTACTTCTTTCTCTTTTCTATCTAATCCAACAACAAGGAGCACAAAGTCAAAAAGACATTAAAACTACTTATTCCACACTCAAAACTCACGTGTATTTCCAATGTGACCAAAAGAGAGAGGGAGCAAGTGTGAAACCCACACTCAATAATCTCCACCTTGAGGTTCACATTATGTTACACCCTCAACTTTCCCGCTACTCAATCAACTCTTCAAGTATGAAGAATGTGTATCAAGTCTAAGCAATGCTCAAAGTCGGCAGTGATCTACGCATTTTATGCTTGATTATTAATGTCTTTCTCTCTATATTTAACTTTGTTTTGTGCTTAGTAAATATGTTTTTAACTTAATTTATGTTTGTAGGTAGAAATAAAGGAGGAATCCGTAAAGGAGGCAGAAATGAGCTCAAAACCTACTAAGGAGGAAGTTCCTAAAATGAGGAGGAAAGATGAAGAAGAATGGGCCACGATTTATAAAGAATGGATCAAAGATCACTAAGATGGGTCAAGACCATGCTCATGTGTCCAAGAATGTCCAAGATCATGTCAAGATTCACCCACAAAGAAGCCCAAAAGAAGAAAATGGATCAAAAGCTAGAAATCAGGAAATCTGCCTGTGCAGATCAGCCCACTTCAAAAGGCCACTGTGAACAGATCCGGATGAATCTAGACGCGATTAGCATATGGTTGGAAAGATCTAGAAGTCTAGTTTCCAACGCAACTGGAATCAAGCGATTTGGAGTTCTAGAACGAGAGAAACTCCTATTTTAGTGGAGAAGGGTCAGGTTACCCGGGTGGAGTAGTAAGAGTTCTAAAATGAGTCGAACTAGGCTTTGCTTGGCCTATATAAATGAGGGCTCGACTAGGGTTTCATCATCACACATTCTAGGAGCCAAATCTCTGTCCAAACACTACCTCCTTTCACACAAAGTCGAAGAACTCTTCTCCTTAGCCGAAACACCACCATCACCACCTCAAAAACATCCCTCTTTCACCCATAAGTGTTCTTACGCTGGATTTGGCTTTGAACACTTGTGTCCTCCCTCACGCCAACAAGGGGCTGCTATACTTGGAGCTTGCGGAGAGACGAATTCCTCGGAGCACAAAGTGTAACATGACATCTTGTATCAAATTTCGGTTATGTATTGGTTTTCTTTACTTTTTGTAGAAAGACAACATGTTTTAGTGTAAAGATGATTGTTTTGGATTTTTATGAGTTCTTCCATGTGTTCTTAGTATGAATTCGAATATATATGCTAGCTTACTATGATCTTAATGCTTTGAAACTTGTTTAGGATGACACTAGATGATTTGGTTCACCCTAGCATGTTCCACCGAATTAATCAAGATAAAATTGAGTTAGGAAGTTAACTAGATGATTTGGTTGCTCTCTAATTCGATGTAAGCATGTGTTTGTGTTTTAATTTGTGCTATGAATTTCGTAGAACTTGTTTAAAGAAGAAGTAATCGGCTTAGGTAATTAGTATGTGATGATCACTTGTAAATAACTAGTTTAGGTTTTTTTTCGGCAATGATGCATGTTTAGGGTTTCTAGGGTTCTTGATTGTTTGCTTGTCTATGAGTGAAGCATGTTAGGGTCCTAGGGTTTCTCTATGTGTATGATTGCCACGTTTTTGTCTTTAATTTTGTAGGCATTAAACAAACAAATCTCGCACCCCCATTTAAACTTAGCATAGTTATGCATGCACCCTCAATCCCCGGTTAAGAACGATCCCTACTTACCAATGCTACATATACAAAGAAGGGTTTTAATTGCTTTCGTGTTTGATTAAGTGTTTAATTAAATGCTTGAAAAGATGTGAATCAGGCAGCTGCGACAACCTTCGTCAACATATCAGCTAGGTTGTCTGCAGTACCAATTTTGCAAAATAATCTTCTTCTTCTCGAAAATATCACGCACATAATGAAATCTCACATCTTTGTACTTGGTTTTGGAGTGATACATCTGGTACTTAATTAGCCAATTGAATAGTACTTTGGCTATCACAATGAACCTCCACATTCTTCTGATATATGCCAAACTCATTGATGAGTCCAGATAACAACAAAGCTTCCTTAATACCTTCAGCAAACGCCATGTACTCTGCCTCTGTGGTAAAAAAGGCCATTGTATCTTACAAAATTGTGACGACCCGGACCAGAATCAGCAGTATGATCAGCTTGATTGATGAGTTTGTGTGTAGTCGCAGAGTTCTTCGACAATTATTCGAATCGCCGAACTCGTTAACGACTTAATTATTGACCGAGAATCGGAGCTGGGTCTCTTCTCGAGAGTCGTTCTATATGTGATTACGAGTTCGTGGGCAGTTCCGGATCATTATTTTGATGACCGAGGAATTAACTATGAATATTTGAAGTTTCAACGGAAACGGATTTAAATGGCAGGTTTGTTCGCGACTAAATTACCGGACGAGAATTTGGTCTCGGCTTCTTCACGGAAGTTGTTCAGAATTTAATTTCGAGCTCGTGTGAACTTCCGGAGCATGATTTTGAGTTACGAAGAATTAGTTGCGAATTTTGCCGATTGTTGATTGTTTGGTTGATTTATTTATGTGTTTGGGTTGAAGGGTTGACTTTTTATCAGTTTGGTCAATGTGTTTGACTTTGGGTGATAATTTAAGAGTACATTGAGACGAGTTTGTGGCCGCAAGAATTATCGGAATCGGAGTTACGACGCGAGATTTATGAATATTCGAAGTTTGTCGCAACTAATTGGGGAAGTTTCCTTTTTGGGAAGGGCTATATATAGCAGGTTGCCGAAAAGGGAAAGTCAAGATGGTCATTAATATGGTTGACCGAGTTGACTGAGTCAACTCGGTGGTGAAGGTGGTGTGCGACGTACTCGGCGGTCCACGGCGGTGGTTGGCCGTCCGGCCACCTCCGGCCATGACTCCGGTCCCATTCTCTTCGACTCGGCCTCCCGAGTTCATCCTTGGCCACCATGCACGGCGTGGCCCATGGTGGAGAGAGAAAGCTTGAACCAAAGTTTGAAGATTTTGGGTTTAATGGTGGCTTGTGATTCAAGCCGAATTGAGCTGCAACTTTGAGTGGGCTTTGAAGCTCTCATCCCCTTGATGCTCCCCTGTAAGTTTCGTGTTTCAATTCGATGTGTACATGGAGAATTTTGGAGTTGAAGTTTTGGTACCAATTCGGGTTTCCATGAAATTGAGCTAGTTAGAGTTTGAATTGGACTTTGTTGCAGTTATGGAAGTTGCTCAGTGGGTGATTTTGCATGGAATAGGTGTTCCTCCACCGGAAAATCTTCAAGTTGGCGGCGGCGCCACCGTTGACGGCGGTCAACGCGGCGGTCAACGGTCAACGGCGGTCAAACTTTGACTTTTTGGGATTTTCGACAAGTTGCATGTCATTTCACTCGAAATCGCGCCCCGATCGCAGTGGGGAGGTTTGTTTTTCGAGTTGAGCGTCCGAAATTACAGTGAGGTATTGTGGTATGATTTCCGGATTTCCGACAGTTTGTCGTGATCGGATTACGTGTTTCCGAGAACGATGGTTTCTCGAGATTTGTTTTGAATTGTCGAATTATGTTTGTGAGAATTGGATATTGTGATTATTCAGGTGTTCGTGATCGTTTGTTTGGCGATGGACTTTCCGCCGGATCACGGGTTAACGCGAATCGCGTTACGCCAGACTGTGAGTGGACAAGTTTCTATTTTCACTGTTGATTTGCGAGTTCGTGGATTTTATGATTTCCGTATTTAAATTATACGATGATTGAGATATATGTTATTTTCGGAGGTGTTGTTATGTGTTATTGGTGATTGGCATTTATTGCATCGATGCTACCAGAGTTGAGAGATTCCTCTGGCCCAGAGTTGAGAGATTCCTCTGAAGCAGGGTTGAGAGATTCCCCTGAGTGCCGCCGGGGTTGAGAGATTCCCCTGGCCTTTCACCGTCAGGTTTGAGCGATTCACCTGACGTCGGGCTTGAGAGATTCGCCCGACAACCTCCCTATATATATGTGTTGTGTTGTTGTGTTTTCCGAACTCGCACTGATTTATATTGAGTGTGTTTACAAACTGGTGAAAGGCATATGTATATTTTCGTCCACTCACTCTAACGTTTTTATTTGCCTTTCCCCTGGGCTTTTCGGTTTCCGTGCCCAGTTTGCAGTTCGGACTCTGGAGTCGCACGTCGTGGTCGGAGGCATAGTACTCGAGCGGTCTTATTTCTTCCAGTAGGTTTATTGTTCTACCTACTGTGGTATACTTATATGGTTATGTATTAGAGGTCGCTCTGAGTTCTCTGATGAATATGTTATACGATTTTAAACCCGGATTTCAGTAAAGTACTATTATATGTATTGTTTACTTTACTGTTGAGATATTGAGAAATCCGGATGGGATTGGTGCCCACGGTTTGCTTTTTGTGGCATAGGATGAAGTGTATTTTCCGCGTGCAGGTTATGGTAATTCCACGCTAGTAACGAAACTCTGCCCAAATTTCGAAAGTTTTTGTTGGTTCGTGTTTTCGATAGGGTTTGATTCCGGTTTAGGCAACTAAACCGGGGTTGGGTCCTTTCAAAAATAGACTTCCAACTAATTAATCCATTTACCATGGTAAACAAATAACCTGTAGTAGACTTCCTCCTATCCAAATCACCAGCATAATCAGAATCAGTGTAATCAACAAGAAGATTACTACTTACAGAAAACCTCTCAAAGCACAAACTAACATCTTTAGTCCCATGGAGATATCTAAGAATCCACTTAGTTGCATTCCAATGCTCCTTTCCTAGATTATGCATATAACGACTAACAACACCAACAACATGAGCAATATCTAGTCTAGAACAGACTATAGCATACATCTATCCACCAATCAAAATAGCATATGTAATATTTCCATCTCTAGCTTCTCTTCTTTAGTTTTGGGACATAGAAGAGCACTAAGTTTGAAATGATTGGCTAAAGGAGTACTCACATGTTTGGTTGAATTACGAACTCCAAATTGCTGCAGCAGCTTCCCAATATATTGCTTCTGAGTTAGCCACACCAAACCATCTTTCCTATTATGAGTAATCTCCATCCCAAGAATCTTCTTGGCTTCACCAAGATCCTTCATTTCAAACTCTTGCAAGTTTTGGCTCCTTTTAAGATCCCTTGTTTCACCAAACCTTGCAAAGCTTTTTCACCAGCATGCCCAAGTATCATATACCACGATCTAGTAGCATCATTTGTACAATCTCTAACTGCTGCAACATTGTCAATTACTGTTTCACCTTGCAGTATATACAGATTGTGGTTTCTATTCCCTTTCATCACTACCAAAGCTTCTTTTGTCACCTTTGTAACACTATTCTTCATAGTGATTTTGGAACCACTATCTTTCAAGGCTCCCAAGGAAATTAAATTTTTTCCAAGCATAGGAACAAACCACACATTAGTTAGTTCTCTAACCACACCATCATGGAGTTTCAACTTTACTATTCCTACTCCTTTCCTATCATGAGCAAAGTTATCACTCATTAACAAACTTTCGGTGACACTTGTATCCAAAGTAGCAAACCAATCTTGATTTGCACACATGTGTTGGGAGCAACCACTATCCAAGAGCCATGAATCAGGTTCATCAACAGATGCAACATAATTAGAAGCTATTGTGAGAACATACTTAGCTTCATCATCAGTAAAATCGACATTTGCATGAAGGCCTTTGTTCTTATTTTACAGCTTTGGGCACTCATGCTTCAAATGACTCTTTTCACGACAAAATGCACATTCATCTCTTCCCAAACACCTTCTGCCCTTGGAATTTCCTCTTGTGCGTGAATGAGACTTTCTCCTGTTGTTGATTTTTTTCTTTCAACTGCTCTACCTCTAGCCACCAAAGCATCCGATGTAGAAGTACTACTTCTCTTGTCTGCATGCCTAATCTCATGATTCATCAAGGCACTGGACACTTCTTCAAACTTAATAGTCTATTTCCCATGAAACAAAGTGGTAATTAAATGCTCATATGACTCAGACAAAGAATTTAACAAAATCAAAGCTGTATCTTCATCTTTGATATCTTCATCCAAATTAAACAAATCCGCAACTAGCTTATTAAAAGCATCAAGGTGGTGGATCATCTTCGTACCTTCTTTGTATTTGAAGTAGAACAACCTCCTCTTCATATGTAGACGATTTTTGAAACTTTTGGACATGTAGTTGTCTTCAAGTTTCTGCAACAAATTCTTAGTTTTTATCTCCCTCATCACATCAAACTTTTTGGGGCTTTGCAAGACACAAACGAATCGACGAACAAACGATCTTATTTATCTTGTCCCAATCAGCATCAGACATCGACTGTGGCTTATCATCCAAAGCAATATCCAACTCTTGTTGTGTCAACATATCTCTTACCTCACATTGCCACATACCAAAGTTGTTTGTATCATCAAATTTCTCCACCTTAAATCTTGTATTCTGAATCGTCGTCCTCAAAACCTTCGAGCTATCCGCTCCACCAAATGGGTTGACATCCTCATCTCTATTATTTGCCATCTATCTCAAAGTTATGACTTGGTTTGGGATTCACTTTATCTATTGTAACTTGCAACTAGCTAGCTCTCGGTGTAGATTTTGGGACCAATATTTCTATGTCTTTTTTAGTCTTGTTTTCTGATTTTTTTTTCATTTGGTGGTGACTGGTGTTCTCCAAATTTTATATTCAGCAATTTATTTTGTAATTTTTTTAATTACATTGGAGAAGTCCCACAGGCATCGGTGTGAAAGGATATTTAATATTTTTAAATACGAAAAAATTCACACAAAAATCTGTTAGAGAGTGGATGAACATTTACGCGATTCTCTGTGAAAAAGAATATGTACACACGGAAGTGAAGCCAATTACATCTTCAAACAAACACATGGGGCCCACCAATACTCTTTTGCACGGTTTCTCCAGTTCGTATGAAAACTCTATATCAACGCTCACATTTACTATATAACAATTTTGATCCTCATGGTTTACTATTCACACACACTGTTCATAGGGGTGTTTTTGTAAAGAAAATTTGAGCATGCCAAGCGTGTGGAGGGTTTGGCTATCGTTCCCTCTCTGTCGTCACTCCTCTCAGAGTCTCAACCACTGCACTTCTCTCACGCACGCCTCTCTTTTGGCTCTCACCCTCATCGACCCCATATCCACCGAAACTGTGTTGCTTAAAATTCTCTTCACAGTAAGCTTACAGATTTTCTTGAAAATCTCCCTCTCCATTTGCTAATTTTGTAGCTGTTTGGCTTTTTCAATCTCTCGATTTAGGGCATCGGTTCTGATCTCTCCATCAAGTCTTCAATCTCTGTCGACTTTGACCACCATTTCAAAGGTCTGTCTCGATCTCCATCCGCTTGATTGGTTTGAGTTTGAAGCCCTGAAGAAGGAGATTACAGAGGTGAGTGGTTAAATTATGGAGTTGGTTTTTTTCTTTCGTGAAGCTGCGATCAATTTACGTCATTCAACTCTCTTTTTCTGCTTTATCTTTGATTTTAATTGATTGTTGGGTTCATGATTAAATATCAGTTCTTGAAACACTGGGTTCACCGCTTGGCATTACAAAATTGATTTCGACTCCAGAAGATCAAGCTGTTTTAATTCGCAATTTTTCTTAGTCAAGATCGACCTTGAATTTAAGGAATCCGAGGCTTCACCGGAGCCACCGGAGGCCTCTCGCTGTCACCAACGTCATCAAGGATCTGATCGTCGAACAAGGTCCGATCTTCTTCTGCTTCGATTTCAAAATCTGTATAGTGCTTACAGGTGAAGTAATTTGTGATCATATATAATTCATGAACCATTTTTAGTTTGGTACTTTGGTTAATTTGTAGTGTCGATCTGCTTTGTTTTGAGCTCATTAGATCCTCTCAACGCATTACCAAAACAATACGTACAGTTTAACTCTAAATTTTTGGTTCTTCAGTTGTTGGGGGAGACTAAGACTATTTGCATGCATTTTTAAACAATTCTCTGCAAAATACTTTTTTCTTTGAATTTTTGATCTCTTCCAAATCAAAATATGATCGATCACTCAGAGTATAGGTCTGACAGTGCACAACTGTGAAGTAGGATTAGGACATGATTAGGATTAGGACTCGGGGTAACATGCTTGCTGAGCAGGCAAGGACATGGTATCATGGTATTATGTATATGAATCATGTATGTAGTAGGGGACTGACGTATGTACGTATCCTTTGCTCATTGAGACATGACGTGTACAATTCTCGGCCTTTCTGTCGCAATAAGGAGATTGAATGAAGATTGGGTATGATTCTGGACAACAAGGTTTTATGTTTTCACTTTTTTGAGTTCCACTCAAATTTGACGCATAAGCAAATTGTGTTTGGTTGTAAACAGAAGTTATGTTGATGAACAATAACTGAATGCTCTCTCTATTTCGTCTCATACTGCTGTGTTGCTTTTGTATCATTTATTCGCTATATTTTGAAAATTTTACCGCATGTATATTCGCCACGAAATTTGACTGAATTTTATAGCTTATTTCAAGGTTTTTGCTTTTTTTATTTATTGGATTGATTACAAAGTGTAATCAAATTTTAGTGTTTAGTTATGTTTGGTTGTATGATTGAGGTGTATTTCCTTGAGTAAATGTTCATATAACGCAAGGAGATCGTCACAGGAAGACAATGATTGTGTCTTGGGTGAGCTGTGGATGTACAGCTCTTATGGATATATATGACTGTGTCCTTCCATAGTAACACAGTCTATTGTACATATACTGAAATGGGTTATTTGCATTCCATGGTGAAGAGATTACGGATATATATGGTTAAATTTCTCCTATATAACCATATATATCCGTAATCTCTTCACCATGAAATGCAAATAACCCATTTCAGTATATGGGAATTTAACCATATATATAACCTTAAAAGATATATATGGCTATTGCAGTGGATATATATAGTATATAAACAAATGGTGAGGCCCAAACGAAAAATAGATTACACATATATATGGCATTTTATGTAGAGAACTATACAGCTGTTTTGGCTAAGAGGGAGATAGAAAGCAAACAAAAAAGGAATGGATGTAATAGTGTGAGAAGAAATGAAGTGGAACTACTGCAATAAGCAAATGCAAGATGAGCAAATAGATATATAGCTGCTTTATGTACAATATTGTAATACTGAAGGATATGGATATATATATAACCCATTTCTGATATTTTATGTACAATACTGCTATAAGCAAATGGATATATAGCTTTTTTGGCTATAGCAATTACAGATATATGGCTATTGCAGTATTACATTCACCCTTTTTTTGCTGAAATGGGTTATATATATATATAGTTCTATATATATATAAGTTATATCTAGGGAGGAATTATCATCAGAATCATTAGATGAAGTTTCAATTGTATTGTTTGAGATTTCTTCTTTTTCTAAATAAGTGTTTCTTAATTTCAAAAGATTGATTAAGTTTTCTCAAGATTGCTTTGTGTATGTATGGTGGGAAATTCTTGAATAGTTTGGTTTCCCTAGCAGTAGGTATTAGAACTTTAGAAGAGTATGGACTATGGAAGAAGGTGCTAGGCTGCTAGAGATGGAGGTGGAGGTTGGGGACATTGCACTGCTGGGATGAAGGGGCATAAAACATAAGAAAATCAAACTGAGCATGAACAAAACAAAAGGCTAGCTGAATGAGTGAAATCCTTGAACGATCCAATTAGTTGGAATCACACATTTTACTAATCTCTTTCTTTGGCAAAGTTTTTATGTGAGATTTGCAAGTTTTGTATTTGTGTTTTGTAGTAATGAGTTGATCTCTCTTTGATTTTTTTAATAATTTGTTTGTTTCTTTTCATCATGCAGTAGGCACCAGTGTTCATAATTAGGTTGTTGTTTGCATGCCATCTTCATTGTGCTGTGTGAGTTCACCTAGAATATTTGCGTAAGCGGGGATAGTTTGCATGCCATCTTCATTGTAGTACTCTTTTATTTGTTATATAGTTTTCTAAGAAGTAGTTTCTAAAGTTTGTACATGTAAATTATCAGTATTCAGTTACGTATGTTATAGAATTTCTTTCAATGATGTTGGTTTTCGTTGTCTAACTACAAAAAAAACATGAGTTCAATTTAGTGTTGTATTTTTGATTAATTTTCTGTTTAGAATAGTATAACTCTTCGTTGAAAAACCGCCCCAAGGGGCGGATAGCTACCTAGTTACATACAAAAATGGAATTCGGGATTATAATCGTGTGAATAGTATTTTTCACACGGAACACCATATGCAATGTACATTTTCCCACAGATGGATGTATGTATTGGGTGAATGTTACACGGATTCTGAACTTTGCATATTGCTCTATCATTAGATATACAGAATCCCACCATGGTGTAAATATGAATATGTTCAAATTTGGCGCCAAGCGAAATCATTCCCCTAAATAGGACTATGATGTTAAACGGTTGCTCTAGTTTTCCCTAGACCTCTCAATCTTTTAATTTCCTCTTTGACGAACATTATTGATCAAATTTATAACTTGCAACTGATCCAAACAACACATCGTCAACAAACAAAATGAACGCCATTGTCGTCATATATAGGTTATTTCCATCGATCTGGCCGGGATTGGAGCACCTGAATCTCGTTCCGTTCGCTCTTTTTTTTCTGCTGATCTCTGATCAATATGACTGAGATCTAGAGCCTTTATGTGCTTGGCTTACATTTGCTCATTGGAACGCGTAAACATTAATATTGTGACCAAGGGCAGTCGCACTTACTAACAAGCATGGTCAAAATTCACCATGAATTCGAATTTTGACATCTATAAAAATGCAAGAGCGTGAAAAATGGGTTATAAATGTGTAAATATTACTCTAATTCAATTCCCTCCATCGATCTTAATCCTGCACACTCATCAAAAGCATATATTTTACAAATTATATTAGCTTGGTACATGTTTTCCTAGACCAACGAGTGAACGATGAAATGACGCAGAGATGAATGGTACGTACGTAGCCAACTGTATTCAACAATAATAAAAAGTACAGAGGATAAACTAACTTTTATACATCAATCTTGCCTCCATAAGCAAATTCTATGGTTACAAATGGATCTAACCAAATCAAAAAGCGGCAATAATCAGACTTCGGGGAGCTCCACTTCCTTAGGAGGCTTTGTTTTTGGTCAATTCTTGTAGTAAATGGCATACACTATCAATTGGATAGCACCACATATCACACCTATACCGTTGCTCGTCTGCGTTACAAGAAATATAAGTTCGGTTTTAAGTAAAACAAATGGTAATTAATTATGTCAATATTGATCCAACGAGATGAGTACGTGAGAATTAAACTTACCAGAACGAAGTAGTCAACTTCATCAAGAAGAGCATATGTAGTCCAGCAAAGAGCATTCAGAAAGCCAGTCAACGAGAGCAAAAATGGCATGTACTCCACACTTTTGGTTTTGATAACTTTTCCCTGGTAAAATCCATCAACAGAGGTACTAAGTTAATACAGTAAATTTAGGATCCTTAGAACAAAATAGGGAAATAACCATGCCAACACAACCATCATCATCATCATCATCATCATCATCATCATCATCATCATCATCATCATTACATACCACGATGAAGAGCGGAGACGCATACGTGATGATATTGAAAATATCACAGACAACACCAACTACGACTGTCCTCTTCATTCTGTCAAGGGCCATTGCATCCTTGGGTATTCCAAGGATTGTTGCAAGCGCAAGAACAACGACGAATATAACTTCGAGTACAATATAGAAAACTTTTCTCAACTGTGTAAACGAAAGAGGTTGGAGAAGGCATATGGATATTGGCTATCCCTTGACAATCGTCAAAACACAATTGCCTGAAGGATCATCAAGAACAAAGGTTGAAGATGCTGGTATCTTTCACTTATCTCTTTGGGATATCAAGTAGTTCATGCATCCCATATCATGATTTTCATTTAGGATAGCAACTGCTGCTTATATCCCTGTTGGCCTGCTTGTCATCTGTTAAGTCTATGCATATCTGTGTTCAGTAGTCTTGGTGATTTCCGAGTCAGTATGTATGTGACTTTCTAGGTTTTAGAACCTCCTTGATTCAGAATACAAACGCATGTTGACTTTGGTTGATTTAAGGTGTTTTAGCTCACATGTGTTTTCTGGAAAATCGGTTTGTCTTTTTGTATGTCTGACAAGTCACTTTCGGTTATGATTTTCCTGGTTACCCCCTTACTGTCATATAACGTGCCTCTTTCTTGAGAACTGATGTTGCTATTTCTATACAAGTACAAAGGACCCTTTTGCCTTGCTTAGACTACCTTAGCTCTTTAAGGTAAAATCTGAAAAGCTGTCTTGCCATACTTGTTTAGCTTGCTGTGCCCTCTTTGCTGCTGCTCTTGTCGGTCTGTAGTGTTCCATGCCTAGGCTTGCTCTAGGACAGTTGTAGGTCTGCAGTATAACATGTACATGCTATGTTTCACATGCTATGTTTCACATGCTCCCTAAGCTGTTGTTGACCACCGCATAACCTTGTCTATATAAGGAGTCCCAAGTTCTCTTGAATGGTTGGTTGGTGAAGTTATTTTCTGAGGTTCTTGGGTTATTCTGTTTAGAGCATTCTTTGAGAGCACATTTGTGTGTCGTTTCTCTTCTGTTCTCTCTCCCTCTTCCATGTCTTTTGGTTGCTCATAATTGTGCATAATAGACATGGTTTCTCAAACATAAAAACTGTTTTCCAAAACTCATATGCATCATTGCATTGTGCATTCCATAGAGATAAAGTGTGGAGATGCCCAACCCAAGAAGTGGTCAAGAAGATTCTAACTTGTAGTGTAGTTAGGAATCTATGTTTGATGCTTCTGTTTCTCTTTCCAAGTGTAAGCACATAGATTAGAGTAGTGTAGCTCTGTTTGTACTAGTGGGTAGACTAGTCGGGATAGCATAAGGGTTATGTATCCTCAGAGTGCCAGAAACTTGTAATTGTGTGAGTTACAAATTAGTGGAAAGGTTTGTCCCTCAAGAGTAAGGGGCACGCAGTTTTAATCCTGTTGGAGGATTTCTGCGTCAACAAAAACATCTGGTGTTATTCTTTTCTTACTGCTCTTTCCTTATTACTCGTAACCTGCTTCTTGGGATAGGACAATATCTTGCTATCCCAAGAGCAGAATTGAACGAAAAAAAAGAAGTCTTAAAGGCCTATTCACCCCCCCTCTAGGACCTTCAAGTGGTATCAGAGCGGCCACTAGCCTTTGCTAGTGAGATCCTCTGAGGGGTTCATTATGGATCGGGAAAAAGGTTCTTCCATAAATGTACCACCTTTTTTTGATGGACATGATTTTTCTCAATGGAAAATCATGATGAGTGCCTTCCTCTCTTACCAAGATGATGGTATGCTGTGGCAAAGTGTAGAGGAAGGCTGGACACATCCCACAAAACCAGAAGGCGCTGAATCAACCTTAAGGGTTTCAAAGCCTAGGTCCGAATGGGTAAAAGATGACAAGGATTTGGCTAGAGCTAACATCAAGGCCCTTAGCTGTTTATTCAATGCTATCTCCGAAGCAGAGCGTCAAAGGATCATTCATTGCTCTACTGCTAAGGAGGCATGGGATGTGCTTGTCAACACTCATGAAGGTAACACTCGTGTTAAACAACAAAAGCTTCAACGTCTTATTTTTGAGTTTGAAGGTCTATGCATGAGTGACAAAGAGTCTATTGATGATTTTTATGGTCGTGTACTTAACATCACAAATCAATGCCGTAGCTTAGGAGAGGCTATAGAATCAAAGAAAATTGTTAGGAAATTCTTAACTGCTTTACCTCCTTTCTTTGACTCTAAAATGAATGCTATTGAAGAAGCTCATGATCTTGATACTTATCCTCTAGAAGAACTTGTTGGTAATCTGAAAACTTATGAGGCCCTTAAGAGAAGACCTATGCATGAAAAGTCCATTGCCTTAAGTTCTGTTAAAATTGACGATGAAAAGTTGCATGAAAATGATGAGGATGACAGTGAAGAATTTGCTTTCCTAACCAAACAATTTGAGAAATTTTTAAGGAAAAGGAAAACGTTCAACTCTAATCGGAACTTTTCAAAAGGATCTAACTCTAAGCCTTTTAGAAATAAGGTCTCACAGAAAGGTCGGGATAACAGGCCCTCTTCTATCCCGAAAACAGATATGAAATGTTTTGAATGTAATGGAATAGGACATAAGGCTATGGACTGTGCTAACAGGAGAAACAAGTCTCACAAAGTGTTAAAAGCAACGTGGAGTGACAGTGAGTCAAATGATAACTCTGAAACTGATTTAGAAGAAGATGAAAAAGTTGCTTTTGTTTCTCATGTCATATTGGATGAGTCTCTTGAGGACAAGGATTCCGATGATGAAGGGCATGATATGTATGTGCGTTTGTGTAAAGCCTCAAAGTCTATGCTTGCTAAAAATGAAGCTCTATCTAATGAGCTTTCATTGAGTAAGGAGACACATTCCAGGATACAAGAGGAGTTTCTATCCCAGAAAGCAGATTGGAATTCTACCAAGACTCAACTTGAAGAACAAGTGACATCCCTCAAAGAAGAACTGGACCGCCAGTCTTCTACCATAGACGTGCTGACTACTGAGAAGCTGAAGCTTGAAGCGGCCCTACTAGATGCCCGGAACCAGTTTGCCAAGTTCTCCATTGGCTCCGAAAAGCTGTCCCAAATGTGTGGGATGGGAAGACTAGATGGCAGCAAGAAGGGGTTGGGATTTGAGAATGGTGTCAAATCCAAGGACTCCGGCAAGACCGCATTCGTCAAGGAGACCAGCTCGGTGTTGGGAAAGCCTCCGCCTCAGCTGAAGAAAGATGCTCTGGATACCTCTAAGGTGTTGAAGCCCAAGAAAGGATCGCAAATCAGATGCTTTCACTGTGGGAATAGCGGACACATACGTCGGTACTGCTATAAGCTGAGAAGAAACCCTGTACCCGCTAAGATCTCTCAAAGCAACGATCTGCTTGCTCACTTTCAGAAATCCCTCAGTGAACTGACAAGGATCGCACACTCCCTTGCTATCCCAGTGCAAAAGAATCAACCTGCTGCTACAAACTGGATCAGAAAACCTGCTCATGGAATCCGGGATACCAGAAGGGTCACGTCTCCCACTGCCCCTAATGTTAAGAAGAAACCAGAAGAGGTTGTCTGCTTTCTATCGAGAGTCAAGACTCCACCTGTTGCTGCAAGGAATGTTGTAGCTGTGTGCAACGTTGCCCTAACTGCCCTTTCCACCAGGAAATCCGACTCTTGGTATATGGACAGCGGTTGCTCGAAGCACATGACAGGAGAACGAAAATGGTTTTCGTCCATGGATGATACTCATCCTGTTGGTGATGTTATGTTCGGAGATGGTGCCAAGGCAGAGATCATCGGATGCGGGACAGTTGATACTCCTGGTCTCTTAGCCCTGAAGAACGTGTTGTTGGTGGCAGGCTTAGAAGTATGTCTGCTGAGTGTGAGCCAGATAGTTGACGAATACGAGACAGTAACCTTTGACAAATCCAAGTGCACTGTTCTGGATGGGAAAGGGAGATATGTGATGAAGGGGGAGAGGTCCCGTGACCACTGCTACTGTGTCCGTGCAAACAAGAAGCTGGAACCTGATGTGTGCTTCCAATCCTCAACTCAAGAAAGCCTGCTAGATCTTTGGCATAGAAGGATGTGTGATCTACGCATTTTATGCTTGATTATTAATCACTTTCTCTCTATATTTAGCTTTGTTTTGTGCTTAGTAAATATGTTTTTAACTTACTTTATGTTTGTAGGTAGAAATAAAGGAGGAATCCGTAAAGGAGGCAGAAATGAGCTCAAAACCTACTAAGGAGGAAGTTCCTAAAATGAGGAGGAAAGATGAAGAAGAATGGGCCACGATTTATAAAGAATGGATCAAAGATCACTAAGATGGGTCAAGACCATGCTCATATATCCAAGAAGGTCCAAGATCATGTCAAGAGTCGCCCACAAAGAAGCCCAAAAGAAGAAAATGGATCAAAAGCTAGAAATCAGGAAATCTGCCTGTGCAGATCAGCCCACTTCAACAGGCCACCAAAATCAATTGAAAACGAATTTGGACACATGTGAGGCATGCTTAGAAAGATATGGAAGTCTAGTTTCCAACCCCACTGGAATCATGCCGTTACAATGTGTAAACATTCAGCAATCCCGGATTTCGTAAGTACAGGTCATTCTGCGTAACAGCCAACTTTAAATGGGCAGTGAAGGCGCGTTAGCAGGAATTATGGCACGATTAATACATAGCTGGAAAGCCCTGGAAGTCTATTTTCTAGTGCCGAAAGAATCACGCCGTTTGAAGTTGTAAAACGTCCGAAACGTAGCTTTTAATACAGAAGGGTCAGATTTGACAGCTTTCAGAAGGTGGGAAGTTTCCTAATCTTCTTCTATATAAAGGGAAGCTCGACTCTTTCAAGGGGGATCACACATTCTATAGCCGAAGCCTTGTCTCTACATCACCTCCTCTCATACTTAGCCAAGAAATAATACCCTAGCCGAAACACCATCTCCACCACCATCCAAAATATCCTTCCTCCATACGTGACACTCTTTTGCTAGATGATTTGGCTGAGAGTTCTTGCGTCTCCATCATCCACCAAGGAGCGGTTGCACTCGAAGCTTGCGGAGAGAGACTACCTCGGAGCCAAAAAGTGTAACAACAACTTGTATTTTATTTCGGTTTTGTGTATTGTTTTCTTTACTTTTTGTAGAAAGACAACATGTTGTAGTGTAAAGATGATTGCTTTGGATTTTTATGAGTTCTTCCATGTGTTCTTAGTATGAATTCGAATATATATGCTAGCTTACTATGATCTTAATGCTTTGAAACTTGTTTAGGATGACACTAGATGATTTGGTTCACCCTACCATGTTCCACCGAATTAATCAAGATAAAATTGAGTTAGGAAGTTAACTAGATGATTTGGTTGCTCTCTAATTCGATGTAAGCATGTGTTTGTGTTTTAATTTGTGCTTTGAATTTCGTAGAACTTGTTTAAAGAAGAATTAATCGGCTTAGGTAATTAGTATGTGATGATCACTTGTAAATAATAGACTTAGGAACTTATTTTCGGCTAGATGCATGTTAGTATTATGTGTTCTTGATTGTTTGCTTGTCTATGAGTTTAAACATGTTAGAACTTGTGATTTCTTGATATGTATCTACCCATCTTCTTGTTTTATTTCGTAGGAACTTAGAACAAACAATCTTGCACCCCCCTTAAACAACCTTAGCATAGTTATGCATACACCCTCAATCCCCGGTTAAGAACGATCCCTACTTACCAATGCTACATCTACAAAGAAGGGTTTTAATTGTTTTCGTGTTTGATTGAGTGTTTAAATTAAATACTTGAAAAGACATGAATCAATGTGCCATCTCAACCATCAAGATGTAGTGAGACTGTCTTCAAAGGACGGAGCTCGTGGTCTGCCCAAACTGTCCGGGAGAGCTGCAGGTATGTGTGGAGACTGCAAAATGGGTAAGCTATCCCGAACCTCCCATCCTGTTCTAAATGCTAGACCAACCTCTAATGTTCTTGAGTTACTTCACTTAGACCTTGTAGGGCCTGTAGAAACTGAGAGTCTTGCTAAAAAGAAATATGTGCTTGTTGTGGTAGATGATTTCTCTAGATTTACTTGGGTCATATTTCTAGGTGACAAAACTCAAACCTTTGGGAAGTTTTTTGAGCTAGCAAAACGTATTTCAAAAGAAAAGCTTTCTGAAAATAAATGCATTTTGAGGATCAGGTCAGATCATGGAACCGAGTTTGAAAACTCTTTGTTTGCTGAATATTGTGAGGAAAACGGTGTGCACCATGAGTTTTCAGCCCCCATAACACCTCAACAAAATGGGATTGTTGAGAGGAAGAATAGGGTACTGGTTGAGATGGGGAGGGTTATGTTAAGTTCTGCGGATTTGCCCCACATGTTTTGGGCCAAAGCGATCTTTAATGCTTGCTATACCCTTAACCGTGTGATCTTTAGACCTGGTACTAGTAAGACACCTTATGAGCTTTGGAAAGGGAAGAAGCCAAATATCTCACATCTAAAAGCCTTTGGAAGTCCTTGTTTTATTTATAGGGATCGTGAGTATTTGACAAAGTTTGATACCAAATGTGATAGGGGTGTTTTTCTAGGTTATGCATTGAATAGCCGTGCTTATCGGGTCTACAACAAGAGAACCTGCAAAGTTGTAGAGACCGTGAATGTGGCTATCAATGACACTCTTGTATGCTCTCACAACCATTCTTCTAGAAATGTGCAGGTTGAGGATGTGAGCACTGTGACATCTCCCAAAGATGCTGAGACTCCCATCGATGAACAGAACCCTGTAGCGGATGATGTATCCCAGGGTACAGATTCTGATAATGAAGGTGCCGGGATAGATCAGACCCTAACTATCCAGAAGTCTCATCGTGTTGGGAAACGTCAAGTTCAGAAAGATCATTCACCCTCGGATGTGATTGGCACAGTGGGTGAACCAAGGAAGACCCGGAGTAAGTCCAAAGTTCTTGTAAGTAATCTTGTTAGCCTCAAAAGTTTTCTTACTTTGCATAGGTTGGCTATCAATCGAATTACTTGTTATGGCTTTGTTTCTTGCATTGAACCTAAGAACATTAAAGATGCTTTAAAGGACTCAGAATGGATTGTGGCTATGCAAGATGAACTAAATCAATTTGAGAAAAGCAATGTGTGGCACTTAGTTCCTAGACCTAAGGGTAAGAATGTTATAGGAACAAAATGGGTTTTCAAGAACAAAACGGATGAAAAAGGAATCATTACTAGAAATAAGGCTAGATTAGTTGTGCAAGGCTATTCTCAAATTGAAGGCTTAGACTTTGATGAAACCTTTGCTCCCGTAGCTAGACTTGAGTCCGTTAGGTTGCTCTTGGCCATTGCTTGTTTTCTGAAATTTGAACTCTTTCAAATGGATGTGAAAAGTGCTTTTTTAAATGGTATTTTGAAAGAAGAAGTCTATGTGGAACAGCCTCCGGGATTTCAGAGCTCGTGCTATCCCGAACATGTGTACAGATTAGACAAAGCCCTTTATGGTTTAAAACAAGCTCCTAGAGCTTGGTATGAGAAATTGTCTACACACTTAATTGATCATGGTTATGTACGGGGTTCCATTGATAAAACTATGTTTGTTAAAAATGTGTCACATCATATGATAATTGCTCAAATCTATGTGGATGATGTGGTGTTTGGCTCTACCTCTCAAAAACTTGTTGAGGAGTTTGTCACTCTAATGACACAAGAATTTGAAATGAGCTTGTGTGGTAAGCTAAACTTCTTCCTTGGACTACAAGTTCAGCAAAGGAAAGATGGTTTGTTCATATCACATGAAAAATATGCAAAGGAACTTGTGAAGAAGTTCGGGATGGAATGAGCCTCTCCCATCCGCAACCCAATGGGAACTTCCTGCAGAATCAGTGCGGATCTGGAGGGTATCGATGCTGATCCAACCCTCTATAGAAGCATGATTGGGAGCTTACTCTACCTCACAGCCAGTAGACCCGACATATCCTTCAGTGTGGGTGTTTGTGCTCGATATCAAGCCAAACCCAAGGAATCCCATGTGAAGGCAGTCAAGCGTATCATTCGATACGTCTCAGGTACGTGTGCTTTCGGTATTCTGTATACCACAGATACTAACACTGAGATTGCAGGTTATTCGGACTCGGATTGGGCTGGTGATGCCACGGATAGGAAGAGTACTTCGGGTGGTTGCTTCTTTGTTGGGAACAACCTGGTGTCGTGGCACAGCAAGAAGCAGAATTGCGTATCTTTGTCCACTGCCCAAGCAGAATACATAGCTGCTGGAAGTTGCTGCACACAACTTCTTTGGATGAAACACATGCTGAGCGACTACGGATTTGAGCAAGGTATCCTATCCCTATTCTGTGATAACACTTCTGCTATTAACATCTCAAAAAATCCTGTGTTGCACTCTAGGACCAAGCATATAGAGATAAGATATCATTTCATTAGAAACTTGGTTGAAGAAAATCAGCTTGAAATGACATTCATCCCAACAGAACAACAACTAGCCGATTTGTTTACAAAACCTTTGGACAATCTGAGATTTGAAAGTCTTAGAAAGGCTATTGGTGTATGCATCATTGCATGAGATATTTCCCTCACTGGTCTGAGTTTATCTTTCAAGTTTTTCTTCTTTCATTTTATCTTCTGAAAATAAATGCTGGCACATGCTGGGATACGAGTCTGTGGTCATATCCCAAGAGATATTTCTGATCGTGATCTAAAAATGCTATGTTCTTATTTCATATATCTTGATAGTCTTTTGCTGCATTCTTCATTTGTGCATATGCATCTATGCCGTTAAGGATGTTAGTGTATGTGGTCTGGATCATTCTTGAAACCAAAAGAACTTTAGAGCACAAAGGTTACTCTTGTGGGGTGTACAAAGATTGAGCTAGAGAACTGAGTGAGTTGAACTTGTCACTGAAGAACAATTGTATAAATCTGGTGCTCATTTGATAAATGATTAAAGTAAAGGTATGAGCTAGTCCTTTGCTGGGTGCACCTTAACCGGAACCAGTGGGGATCCCTGAGATGTTATCTATCCTTCGATGGGTTCGGACTAGTTACCCACTGAGTGTCCTTGAAACACACATTATTCTTTCGAGCATTGCGCTCAGGACATAATGGTAACTACTCTGCTACATGGACCTATGAGGACGTATTTCTCAGATGAGCTCTTGGACAAATTTTAAAGAAAAATGGCAAAAGTGCTTTGAACATAAATGACAAACGGCCAAAGGCCAAGTTGGGACAAAGTCCTAGTGGTACTGAATATCCAGAACTCTCAAAAGGTTGTGACAAAGTCACATGGTTACTCTTGATGTCCTCATATCATTTGATGCTCCAAACTTGTACTCCTTTAGATGAACCTTTTCACACACACACTCTTGTGGTTTCAAGGATTGATTTGTAGGATCATTGGATTAATGTTACTTTATAGTCATATACTCATGTGAAGAATTTGAGCCATCAAGACATATGGAAGTTAGGTATCACATTTTTTGAAAGTCATGCTTAAATTCCTTATACTGGGATTTCACTGACTGTTTCCATCCCGGTGTTTTTGCCAACATGCTTGTTCGAAAATCTCAACATAATTTTTTTTTTGTACCACGTGAAGAGAAGATGTCTTTGGTCTGTTGCATACATTGATATCCTATCTCTGTGTGATGTTTGAATATCTTGCCATTATCTCAAGTGTTTGGATTAATCATGAGTTGGTGTCTTGAAGAAAGAGATGGTGGTAGATGTCACTATCACCATGTGGTTCTGTGTTGAGTGATTGCGTATTCCCCTAGCCCAACAGCTGTCTCTTTCCCTCACTCAATCAGAACGTCTCTTTTAGCATGGTTCGCTTCCCCAGTTTTTAAATTCATTCACTTCTTTTTGGTGGGAACGCTACCCTAGATCTCCTCATCTTTCCTTTCATACTCTGCATGCCATCTCCTTTATTACCAGAGATCTCTCAGACTTCCCTCAACTTCCCCTACTCATTTTTCATCATGACTCCTGAACCATCCTCTCCATATCTCCTAACCCAAACAGAAACAACCATCGTTGCATTCATGGATCTCATGGCTCAACCTCTCGCTACTGCTCCAGCCCCAGTATCTCCATCTCCATCTAACGCTGAAACTGCCTCTGGACGTCCCTCCTCCACAAATCCTCCACCTGTTTCTCCTCCAAGAACCACGGCCTCTCAAGTTCCAGCCTCCACCTACCAGCGCAAACGGGTCTCCAAACCCAAAGTCAAACCTGTCTGTCCTCCTTCCGGGCCATCCCAAGACCCACCGGTTACTCCGGCCACTGCGCCCATTCCAGATCCGGTATCCGATGCTCCACAGTCGCCCGTTCCCTCTTCTCCTCTGAATACTGCTGTCCTGGGTAAGCGTAAGGCCTCGGTTTCTGTGCCTCGAACTGTGGCGTCTGGCTCTTCTCCTTCAGGGTCCTCGTCCGACAGGGCATACTCCCCTCCTTCCAAGAGGGTCACGCGATCCTCCGTGCCTTCTCGAGCCAAGACCCCTTCCTCCTCCACGGCTCCTCCGGTTTCTGCTGGCAAAGGGAAAACCGCTGTTTCTGGTTCTCGACCTAAAGGCAAGACTCCTGTCAGTCGTCCCAGTCAGGCTCCTCTCTTGCCTCCTCGAAGCCACTTCATTTCTGACTCTGCCTTTGATCTGTTTGGTTATGTAACCATGAATCGACCGATAGTCGGTGAGCGCCCTTTTGCTTTCGACACTCTCCATCCTCAATTTCATGCCCTAGTCTCCGATTTGGGATGGGAAACTGCTCTCACCTCCCTGCCCCGGTTCAATCACACCCTCGTTCAAGAGTTCTACGCGAACTTCCCTCAAGAAATCTACGACAAGGTGAAGATTCGGTCTAAAGATGTGGTTCTGGTCACAGTTCGTGGGATCCCAGTGAACATCTCTCCTTCCAGGATCCGATCCGTGCTATCTCTCCCCACTACTCAGGATGCTGGACTTGTCCAAGTTCGGGATTTTCTATCCACCACCTCTATTGATGATTTGGCTGCTCGTTTGTACACCTCGCCTCCCTCGGAACCTATCGGCACCTCTTTTCTAGCTATTCGTTGCATGACAGAGTGGTTTAAAGCCCTTGGATTCCTGATCCGCTCTCTCCTTGTCCCTGCTACCCAGACCAGCAAGCTCCCAAAGAAGCAGGCTGCTCTCATTGCATATCTGAGCCACCGTCCTCTCTTGCCCATGTTTCCTGCTGAGTATTTCATCTATCAGGCCATCTGGACGGCGGGTGTGAAGTACAGAGAGTTCCTCTCCAAATCCTTGGTGTTCCCCTCTTTCATTACTCTTCTCTGCTCTGCTGCTGGTGTTCCCCTCTGGGAACATGATGTCATGGGTCCTGAGCTCGCTCCCGTGGATGTTCTCACCATTGCGAAATCTGCCAACCAATCCCAGGGGTATGTCGAGTCCATGGAACATACTTTTCTCAAACGAGATCTCCAGACTATGCTTACTGCTGCCATATCTGATCTCAAAGGATATCTGGATGCTCGTTTTGAGGCAACCATGGCTCAACTTCTCTCCGTGGTTACCAGTTGTGCACCCTCTCCTACTGCTCGGGATACCAACCCCTCTACACCTCCCGGCGCTGCTACTCCATCTGCTAGCAGTTCTGCCGCACAATCTGAGGGGGAGTCTGGTGCAGAGATCGGGCTTGATGAGGAGGACGATGATTGATGCTTATCTTTGCTGTGTTTCTATCTGTTTTTCTAAGTACTCTTTTCTTGTTATTGCTTGAACATCTTGGTTTGTTTCTGGTTTTGTGGTTTAGATGTTGAATGGTTTGATTATGTTTTTCTTCTATGACTGCTATGTTCCCTCAAAATTTGTGGATTTTATCTCTGTGTAGTGTTTTACCCTTTGTCCTTCCTAGACAAAAAGGGGGAGAACTCTCTAACACTGTGCAGGCAGGCAGATAAGTTGATTTACCTGGCTGGGATAGTTAGATGTCTTTCTATCCTGGGTAACCAGTCAGGGGGAGTGTTGCAATACTCTGAGTATGGACATTCTTTTGTTGCTTGTATTGTGTTATCTTCTTGCAGGTACTCTTTGACAATTGTGTTTTGTCAAGGAATGCCAAAGGGGGAGATTGAAGGCATATGGATATTGGCTATCCCTTGACAATCGTCAAAACACAATTGCCTGAAGGATCATCAAGAACAAAGGTTGAAGATGCTGGTATCTTTCACTTATCTCTTTGGGATATCAGGTAGTTCATGCATCCCATATCATGATTTTCATTTAGGATAGCAACTGCTGCTTATATCCCTGTTGGCCTGCTTGTCATCTGTTAAGTCTATGCATATCTGTGTTCAGTAGTCTTGGTGATTTCCGAGTCAGTATGTATGTGACTTTCTAGGTTTTAGAACCTCCTTGATTCAGAATACAAATGCATGTTGACTTTGGTTGATTTAAGGTGTTTTAGCTCACATGTGTTTTCTGGAAAATCGGTTTGTCTTTTTGTATGTCTGACAAGTCACTTTCGGTTCTGATTTTCCTGGTTACCCCCTTACTGTCATATAACGTGCCTCTTTCTTGAGAACTGATGTTGCTATTTCTATACAAGTACAAAGGACCCTTTTGCCTTGCTTAGACTACCTTAGCTCTTTAAGGTAAAATCTGAAAAGCTGTCTTGCCATACTTGTTTAGCTTGCTGTGCCCTCTTTGCTGCTGCTCTTGTCGGTCTGTAGTGTTCCATGCCTAGGCTTGCTCTAGGACAGTTGTAGGTCTGCAGTATAACATGTACATGCTATGTTTCACATGCTATGTTTCACATGCTCCCTAAGCTGTTGTTGACCACCGCATAACCTTGTCTATATAAGGAGTCCCAAGTTCTCTTGAATGGTTGGTTGGTGAAGTTATTTTCTGAGGTTCTTGGGTTATTCTGTTTAGAGCATTCTTTGAGAGCACATTTGTGTGTCGTTTCTCTTCTGTTCTCTCTCCCTCTTCCATGTCTTTTGGTTGCTCATAATTGTGCATAATAGACATGGTTTCTCAAACATAAAAACTGTTTTCCAAAACTCATATGCATCATTGCATTGTGCATTCCATAGAGATAAAGTGTGGAGATGCCCAACCCAAGAAGTGGTCAAGAAGATTCTAACTTGTAGTGTAGTTAGGAATCTATGTTTGATGCTTCTGTTTCTCTTTCCAAGTGTAAGCACATAGATTAGAGTAGTGTAGCTCTGTTTGTACTAGTGGGTAGACTAGTCGGGATAGCATAAGGGTTATGTATCCTCAGAGTGCCAGAAACTTGTAATTGTGTGAGTTACAAATTAGTGGAAAGGTTTGTCCCTCAAGAGTAAGGGGCACGCAGTTTTAATCCTGTTGGAGGATTTCTGCGTCAACAAAAACATCTGGTGTTATTCTTTTCTTACTGCTCTTTCCTTATTACTCGTAACCTGCTTCTTGGGATAGGACAATATCTTGCTATCCCAAGAGCAGAATTGAACGAAAAAAAAGAAGTCTTAAAGGCCTATTCACCCCCCCTCTAGGACCTTCAAGTGGTATCAGAGCGGCCACTAGCCTTTGCTAGTGAGATCCTCTGAGGGGTTCATTATGGATCGGGAAAAAGGTTCTTCCATAAATGTACCACCTTTTTTTGATGGACATGATTTTTCTCAATGGAAAATCATGATGAGTGCCTTCCTCTCTTACCAAGATGATGGTATGCTGTGGCAAAGTGTAGAGGAAGGCTGGACACATCCCACAAAACCAGAAGGCGCTGAATCAACCTTAAGGGTTTCAAAGCCTAGGTCCGAATGGGTAAAAGATGACAAGGATTTGGCTAGAGCTAACATCAAGGCCCTTAGCTGTTTATTCAATGCTATCTCCGAAGCAGAGCGTCAAAGGATCATTCATTGCTCTACTGCTAAGGAGGCATGGGATGTGCTTGTCAACACTCATGAAGGTAACACTCGTGTTAAACAACAAAAGCTTCAACGTCTTATTTTTGAGTTTGAAGGTCTATGCATGAGTGACAAAGAGTCTATTGATGATTTTTATGGTCGTGTACTTAACATCACAAATCAATGCCGTAGCTTAGGAGAGGCTATAGAATCAAAGAAAATTGTTAGGAAATTCTTAACTGCTTTACCTCCTTTCTTTGACTCTAAAATGAATGCTATTGAAGAAGCTCATGATCTTGATACTTATCCTCTAGAAGAACTTGTTGGTAATCTGAAAACTTATGAGGCCCTTAAGAGAAGACCTATGCATGAAAAGTCCATTGCCTTAAGTTCTGTTAAAATTGACGATGAAAAGTTGCATGAAAATGATGAGGATGACAGTGAAGAATTTGCTTTCCTAACCAAACAATTTGAGAAATTTTTAAGGAAAAGGAAAACGTTCAACTCTAATCGGAACTTTTCAAAAGGATCTAACTCTAAGCCTTTTAGAAATAAGGTCTCACAGAAAGGTCGGGATAACAGGCCCTCTTCTATCCCGAAAACAGATATGAAATGTTTTGAATGTAATGGAATAGGACATAAGGCTATGGACTGTGCTAACAGGAGAAACAAGTCTCACAAAGTGTTAAAAGCAACGTGGAGTGACAGTGAGTCAAATGATAACTCTGAAACTGATTTAGAAGAAGATGAAAAAGTTGCTTTTGTTTCTCATGTCATATTGGATGAGTCTCTTGAGGACAAGGATTCCGATGATGAAGGGCATGATATGTATGTGCGTTTGTGTAAAGCCTCAAAGTCTATGCTTGCTAAAAATGAAGCTCTATCTAATGAGCTTTCATTGAGTAAGGAGACACATTCCAGGATACAAGAGGAGTTTCTATCCCAGAAAGCAGATTGGAATTCTACCAAGACTCAACTTGAAGAACAAGTGACATCCCTCAAAGAAGAACTGGACCGCCAGTCTTCTACCATAGACGTGCTGACTACTGAGAAGCTGAAGCTTGAAGCGGCCCTACTAGATGCCCGGAACCAGTTTGCCAAGTTCTCCATTGGCTCCGAAAAGCTGTCCCAAATGTGTGGGATGGGAAGACTAGATGGCAGCAAGAAGGGGTTGGGATTTGAGAATGGTGTCAAATCCAAGGACTCCGGCAAGACCGCATTCGTCAAGGAGACCAGCTCGGTGTTGGGAAAGCCTCCGCCTCAGCTGAAGAAAGATGCTCTGGATACCTCTAAGGTGTTGAAGCCCAAGAAAGGATCGCAAATCAGATGCTTTCACTGTGGGAATAGCGGACACATACGTCGGTACTGCTATAAGCTGAGAAGAAACCCTGTACCCGCTAAGATCTCTCAAAGCAACGATCTGCTTGCTCACTTTCAGAAATCCCTCAGTGAACTGACAAGGATCGCACACTCCCTTGCTATCCCAGTGCAAAAGAATCAACCTGCTGCTACAAACTGGATCAGAAAACCTGCTCATGGAATCCGGGATACCAGAAGGGTCACGTCTCCCACTGCCCCTAATGTTAAGAAGAAACCAGAAGAGGTTGTCTGCTTTCTATCGAGAGTCAAGACTCCACCTGTTGCTGCAAGGAATGTTGTAGCTGTGTGCAACGTTGCCCTAACTGCCCTTTCCACCAGGAAATCCGACTCTTGGTATATGGACAGCGGTTGCTCGAAGCACATGACAGGAGAACGAAAATGGTTTTCGTCCATGGATGATACTCATCCTGTTGGTGATGTTATGTTCGGAGATGGTGCCAAGGCAGAGATCATCGGATGCGGGACAGTTGATACTCCTGGTCTCTTAGCCCTGAAGAACGTGTTGTTGGTGGCAGGCTTAGAAGTATGTCTGCTGAGTGTGAGCCAGATAGTTGACGAATACGAGACAGTAACCTTTGACAAATCCAAGTGCACTGTTCTGGATGGGAAAGGGAGATATGTGATGAAGGGGGAGAGGTCCCGTGACCACTGCTACTGTGTCCGTGCAAACAAGAAGCTGGAACCTGATGTGTGCTTCCAATCCTCAACTCAAGAAAGCCTGCTAGATCTTTGGCATAGAAGGATGTGTGATCTACGCATTTTATGCTTGATTATTAATCACTTTCTCTCTATATTTAGCTTTGTTTTGTGCTTAGTAAATATGTTTTTA
Organism: Geum urbanum; assembly: GCA_946800695.1. Classification (NCBI taxonomy): domain Eukaryota; kingdom Viridiplantae; phylum Streptophyta; class Magnoliopsida; order Rosales; family Rosaceae; genus Geum; species Geum urbanum. The sequence continues at coordinate 52,717,707 of OX327008.1, read as the reverse complement.
ACTTACTTTATGTTTGTAGGTAGAAATAAAGGAGGAATCCGTAAAGGAGGCAGAAATGAGCTCAAAACCTACTAAGGAGGAAGTTCCTAAAATGAGGAGGAAAGATGAAGAAGAATGGGCCACGATTTATAAAGAATGGATCAAAGATCACTAAGATGGGTCAAGACCATGCTCATATATCCAAGAAGGTCCAAGATCATGTCAAGAGTCGCCCACAAAGAAGCCCAAAAGAAGAAAATGGATCAAAAGCTAGAAATCAGGAAATCTGCCTGTGCAGATCAGCCCACTTCAACAGGCCACCAAAATCAATTGAAAACGAATTTGGACACATGTGAGGCATGCTTAGAAAGATATGGAAGTCTAGTTTCCAACCCCACTGGAATCATGCCGTTACAATGTGTAAACATTCAGCAATCCCGGATTTCGTAAGTACAGGTCATTCTGCGTAACAGCCAACTTTAAATGGGCAGTGAAGGCGCGTTAGCAGGAATTATGGCACGATTAATACATAGCTGGAAAGCCCTGGAAGTCTATTTTCTAGTGCCGAAAGAATCACGCCGTTTGAAGTTGTAAAACGTCCGAAACGTAGCTTTTAATACAGAAGGGTCAGATTTGACAGCTTTCAGAAGGTGGGAAGTTTCCTAATCTTCTTCTATATAAAGGGAAGCTCGACTCTTTCAAGGGGGATCACACATTCTATAGCCGAAGCCTTGTCTCTACATCACCTCCTCTCATACTTAGCCAAGAAATAATACCCTAGCCGAAACACCATCTCCACCACCATCCAAAATATCCTTCCTCCATACGTGACACTCTTTTGCTAGATGATTTGGCTGAGAGTTCTTGCGTCTCCATCATCCACCAAGGAGCGGTTGCACTCGAAGCTTGCGGAGAGAGACTACCTCGGAGCCAAAAAGTGTAACAACAACTTGTATTTTATTTCGGTTTTGTGTATTGTTTTCTTTACTTTTTGTAGAAAGACAACATGTTGTAGTGTAAAGATGATTGCTTTGGATTTTTATGAGTTCTTCCATGTGTTCTTAGTATGAATTCGAATATATATGCTAGCTTACTATGATCTTAATGCTTTGAAACTTGTTTAGGATGACACTAGATGATTTGGTTCACCCTACCATGTTCCACCGAATTAATCAAGATAAAATTGAGTTAGGAAGTTAACTAGATGATTTGGTTGCTCTCTAATTCGATGTAAGCATGTGTTTGTGTTTTAATTTGTGCTTTGAATTTCGTAGAACTTGTTTAAAGAAGAATTAATCGGCTTAGGTAATTAGTATGTGATGATCACTTGTAAATAATAGACTTAGGAACTTATTTTCGGCTAGATGCATGTTAGTATTATGTGTTCTTGATTGTTTGCTTGTCTATGAGTTTAAACATGTTAGAACTTGTGATTTCTTGATATGTATCTACCCATCTTCTTGTTTTATTTCGTAGGAACTTAGAACAAACAATCTTGCACCCCCCTTAAACAACCTTAGCATAGTTATGCATACACCCTCAATCCCCGGTTAAGAACGATCCCTACTTACCAATGCTACATCTACAAAGAAGGGTTTTAATTGTTTTCGTGTTTGATTGAGTGTTTAAATTAAATACTTGAAAAGACATGAATCAATGTGCCATCTCAACCATCAAGATGTAGTGAGACTGTCTTCAAAGGACGGAGCTCGTGGTCTGCCCAAACTGTCCGGGAGAGCTGCAGGTATGTGTGGAGACTGCAAAATGGGTAAGCTATCCCGAACCTCCCATCCTGTTCTAAATGCTAGACCAACCTCTAATGTTCTTGAGTTACTTCACTTAGACCTTGTAGGGCCTGTAGAAACTGAGAGTCTTGCTAAAAAGAAATATGTGCTTGTTGTGGTAGATGATTTCTCTAGATTTACTTGGGTCATATTTCTAGGTGACAAAACTCAAACCTTTGGGAAGTTTTTTGAGCTAGCAAAACGTATTTCAAAAGAAAAGCTTTCTGAAAATAAATGCATTTTGAGGATCAGGTCAGATCATGGAACCGAGTTTGAAAACTCTTTGTTTGCTGAATATTGTGAGGAAAACGGTGTGCACCATGAGTTTTCAGCCCCCATAACACCTCAACAAAATGGGATTGTTGAGAGGAAGAATAGGGTACTGGTTGAGATGGGGAGGGTTATGTTAAGTTCTGCGGATTTGCCCCACATGTTTTGGGCCAAAGCGATCTTTAATGCTTGCTATACCCTTAACCGTGTGATCTTTAGACCTGGTACTAGTAAGACACCTTATGAGCTTTGGAAAGGGAAGAAGCCAAATATCTCACATCTAAAAGCCTTTGGAAGTCCTTGTTTTATTTATAGGGATCGTGAGTATTTGACAAAGTTTGATACCAAATGTGATAGGGGTGTTTTTCTAGGTTATGCATTGAATAGCCGTGCTTATCGGGTCTACAACAAGAGAACCTGCAAAGTTGTAGAGACCGTGAATGTGGCTATCAATGACACTCTTGTATGCTCTCACAACCATTCTTCTAGAAATGTGCAGGTTGAGGATGTGAGCACTGTGACATCTCCCAAAGATGCTGAGACTCCCATCGATGAACAGAACCCTGTAGCGGATGATGTATCCCAGGGTACAGATTCTGATAATGAAGGTGCCGGGATAGATCAGACCCTAACTATCCAGAAGTCTCATCGTGTTGGGAAACGTCAAGTTCAGAAAGATCATTCACCCTCGGATGTGATTGGCACAGTGGGTGAACCAAGGAAGACCCGGAGTAAGTCCAAAGTTCTTGTAAGTAATCTTGTTAGCCTCAAAAGTTTTCTTACTTTGCATAGGTTGGCTATCAATCGAATTACTTGTTATGGCTTTGTTTCTTGCATTGAACCTAAGAACATTAAAGATGCTTTAAAGGACTCAGAATGGATTGTGGCTATGCAAGATGAACTAAATCAATTTGAGAAAAGCAATGTGTGGCACTTAGTTCCTAGACCTAAGGGTAAGAATGTTATAGGAACAAAATGGGTTTTCAAGAACAAAACGGATGAAAAAGGAATCATTACTAGAAATAAGGCTAGATTAGTTGTGCAAGGCTATTCTCAAATTGAAGGCTTAGACTTTGATGAAACCTTTGCTCCCGTAGCTAGACTTGAGTCCGTTAGGTTGCTCTTGGCCATTGCTTGTTTTCTGAAATTTGAACTCTTTCAAATGGATGTGAAAAGTGCTTTTTTAAATGGTATTTTGAAAGAAGAAGTCTATGTGGAACAGCCTCCGGGATTTCAGAGCTCGTGCTATCCCGAACATGTGTACAGATTAGACAAAGCCCTTTATGGTTTAAAACAAGCTCCTAGAGCTTGGTATGAGAAATTGTCTACACACTTAATTGATCATGGTTATGTACGGGGTTCCATTGATAAAACTATGTTTGTTAAAAATGTGTCACATCATATGATAATTGCTCAAATCTATGTGGATGATGTGGTGTTTGGCTCTACCTCTCAAAAACTTGTTGAGGAGTTTGTCACTCTAATGACACAAGAATTTGAAATGAGCTTGTGTGGTAAGCTAAACTTCTTCCTTGGACTACAAGTTCAGCAAAGGAAAGATGGTTTGTTCATATCACATGAAAAATATGCAAAGGAACTTGTGAAGAAGTTCGGGATGGAATGAGCCTCTCCCATCCGCAACCCAATGGGAACTTCCTGCAGAATCAGTGCGGATCTGGAGGGTATCGATGCTGATCCAACCCTCTATAGAAGCATGATTGGGAGCTTACTCTACCTCACAGCCAGTAGACCCGACATATCCTTCAGTGTGGGTGTTTGTGCTCGATATCAAGCCAAACCCAAGGAATCCCATGTGAAGGCAGTCAAGCGTATCATTCGATACGTCTCAGGTACGTGTGCTTTCGGTATTCTGTATACCACAGATACTAACACTGAGATTGCAGGTTATTCGGACTCGGATTGGGCTGGTGATGCCACGGATAGGAAGAGTACTTCGGGTGGTTGCTTCTTTGTTGGGAACAACCTGGTGTCGTGGCACAGCAAGAAGCAGAATTGCGTATCTTTGTCCACTGCCCAAGCAGAATACATAGCTGCTGGAAGTTGCTGCACACAACTTCTTTGGATGAAACACATGCTGAGCGACTACGGATTTGAGCAAGGTATCCTATCCCTATTCTGTGATAACACTTCTGCTATTAACATCTCAAAAAATCCTGTGTTGCACTCTAGGACCAAGCATATAGAGATAAGATATCATTTCATTAGAAACTTGGTTGAAGAAAATCAGCTTGAAATGACATTCATCCCAACAGAACAACAACTAGCCGATTTGTTTACAAAACCTTTGGACAATCTGAGATTTGAAAGTCTTAGAAAGGCTATTGGTGTATGCATCATTGCATGAGATATTTCCCTCACTGGTCTGAGTTTATCTTTCAAGTTTTTCTTCTTTCATTTTATCTTCTGAAAATAAATGCTGGCACATGCTGGGATACGAGTCTGTGGTCATATCCCAAGAGATATTTCTGATCGTGATCTAAAAATGCTATGTTCTTATTTCATATATCTTGATAGTCTTTTGCTGCATTCTTCATTTGTGCATATGCATCTATGCCGTTAAGGATGTTAGTGTATGTGGTCTGGATCATTCTTGAAACCAAAAGAACTTTAGAGCACAAAGGTTACTCTTGTGGGGTGTACAAAGATTGAGCTAGAGAACTGAGTGAGTTGAACTTGTCACTGAAGAACAATTGTATAAATCTGGTGCTCATTTGATAAATGATTAAAGTAAAGGTATGAGCTAGTCCTTTGCTGGGTGCACCTTAACCGGAACCAGTGGGGATCCCTGAGATGTTATCTATCCTTCGATGGGTTCGGACTAGTTACCCACTGAGTGTCCTTGAAACACACATTATTCTTTCGAGCATTGCGCTCAGGACATAATGGTAACTACTCTGCTACATGGACCTATGAGGACGTATTTCTCAGATGAGCTCTTGGACAAATTTTAAAGAAAAATGGCAAAAGTGCTTTGAACATAAATGACAAACGGCCAAAGGCCAAGTTGGGACAAAGTCCTAGTGGTACTGAATATCCAGAACTCTCAAAAGGTTGTGACAAAGTCACATGGTTACTCTTGATGTCCTCATATCATTTGATGCTCCAAACTTGTACTCCTTTAGATGAACCTTTTCACACACACACTCTTGTGGTTTCAAGGATTGATTTGTAGGATCATTGGATTAATGTTACTTTATAGTCATATACTCATGTGAAGAATTTGAGCCATCAAGACATATGGAAGTTAGGTATCACATTTTTTGAAAGTCATGCTTAAATTCCTTATACTGGGATTTCACTGACTGTTTCCATCCCGGTGTTTTTGCCAACATGCTTGTTCGAAAATCTCAACATAATTTTTTTTTTGTACCACGTGAAGAGAAGATGTCTTTGGTCTGTTGCATACATTGATATCCTATCTCTGTGTGATGTTTGAATATCTTGCCATTATCTCAAGTGTTTGGATTAATCATGAGTTGGTGTCTTGAAGAAAGAGATGGTGGTAGATGTCACTATCACCATGTGGTTCTGTGTTGAGTGATTGCGTATTCCCCTAGCCCAACAGCTGTCTCTTTCCCTCACTCAATCAGAACGTCTCTTTTAGCATGGTTCGCTTCCCCAGTTTTTAAATTCATTCACTTCTTTTTGGTGGGAACGCTACCCTAGATCTCCTCATCTTTCCTTTCATACTCTGCATGCCATCTCCTTTATTACCAGAGATCTCTCAGACTTCCCTCAACTTCCCCTACTCATTTTTCATCATGACTCCTGAACCATCCTCTCCATATCTCCTAACCCAAACAGAAACAACCATCGTTGCATTCATGGATCTCATGGCTCAACCTCTCGCTACTGCTCCAGCCCCAGTATCTCCATCTCCATCTAACGCTGAAACTGCCTCTGGACGTCCCTCCTCCACAAATCCTCCACCTGTTTCTCCTCCAAGAACCACGGCCTCTCAAGTTCCAGCCTCCACCTACCAGCGCAAACGGGTCTCCAAACCCAAAGTCAAACCTGTCTGTCCTCCTTCCGGGCCATCCCAAGACCCACCGGTTACTCCGGCCACTGCGCCCATTCCAGATCCGGTATCCGATGCTCCACAGTCGCCCGTTCCCTCTTCTCCTCTGAATACTGCTGTCCTGGGTAAGCGTAAGGCCTCGGTTTCTGTGCCTCGAACTGTGGCGTCTGGCTCTTCTCCTTCAGGGTCCTCGTCCGACAGGGCATACTCCCCTCCTTCCAAGAGGGTCACGCGATCCTCCGTGCCTTCTCGAGCCAAGACCCCTTCCTCCTCCACGGCTCCTCCGGTTTCTGCTGGCAAAGGGAAAACCGCTGTTTCTGGTTCTCGACCTAAAGGCAAGACTCCTGTCAGTCGTCCCAGTCAGGCTCCTCTCTTGCCTCCTCGAAGCCACTTCATTTCTGACTCTGCCTTTGATCTGTTTGGTTATGTAACCATGAATCGACCGATAGTCGGTGAGCGCCCTTTTGCTTTCGACACTCTCCATCCTCAATTTCATGCCCTAGTCTCCGATTTGGGATGGGAAACTGCTCTCACCTCCCTGCCCCGGTTCAATCACACCCTCGTTCAAGAGTTCTACGCGAACTTCCCTCAAGAAATCTACGACAAGGTGAAGATTCGGTCTAAAGATGTGGTTCTGGTCACAGTTCGTGGGATCCCAGTGAACATCTCTCCTTCCAGGATCCGATCCGTGCTATCTCTCCCCACTACTCAGGATGCTGGACTTGTCCAAGTTCGGGATTTTCTATCCACCACCTCTATTGATGATTTGGCTGCTCGTTTGTACACCTCGCCTCCCTCGGAACCTATCGGCACCTCTTTTCTAGCTATTCGTTGCATGACAGAGTGGTTTAAAGCCCTTGGATTCCTGATCCGCTCTCTCCTTGTCCCTGCTACCCAGACCAGCAAGCTCCCAAAGAAGCAGGCTGCTCTCATTGCATATCTGAGCCACCGTCCTCTCTTGCCCATGTTTCCTGCTGAGTATTTCATCTATCAGGCCATCTGGACGGCGGGTGTGAAGTACAGAGAGTTCCTCTCCAAATCCTTGGTGTTCCCCTCTTTCATTACTCTTCTCTGCTCTGCTGCTGGTGTTCCCCTCTGGGAACATGATGTCATGGGTCCTGAGCTCGCTCCCGTGGATGTTCTCACCATTGCGAAATCTGCCAACCAATCCCAGGGGTATGTCGAGTCCATGGAACATACTTTTCTCAAACGAGATCTCCAGACTATGCTTACTGCTGCCATATCTGATCTCAAAGGATATCTGGATGCTCGTTTTGAGGCAACCATGGCTCAACTTCTCTCCGTGGTTACCAGTTGTGCACCCTCTCCTACTGCTCGGGATACCAACCCCTCTACACCTCCCGGCGCTGCTACTCCATCTGCTAGCAGTTCTGCCGCACAATCTGAGGGGGAGTCTGGTGCAGAGATCGGGCTTGATGAGGAGGACGATGATTGATGCTTATCTTTGCTGTGTTTCTATCTGTTTTTCTAAGTACTCTTTTCTTGTTATTGCTTGAACATCTTGGTTTGTTTCTGGTTTTGTGGTTTAGATGTTGAATGGTTTGATTATGTTTTTCTTCTATGACTGCTATGTTCCCTCAAAATTTGTGGATTTTATCTCTGTGTAGTGTTTTACCCTTTGTCCTTCCTAGACAAAAAGGGGGAGAACTCTCTAACACTGTGCAGGCAGGCAGATAAGTTGATTTACCTGGCTGGGATAGTTAGATGTCTTTCTATCCTGGGTAACCAGTCAGGGGGAGTGTTGCAATACTCTGAGTATGGACATTCTTTTGTTGCTTGTATTGTGTTATCTTCTTGCAGGTACTCTTTGACAATTGTGTTTTGTCAAGGAATGCCAAAGGGGGAGATTGAAGGCATATGGATATTGGCTATCCCTTGACAATCGTCAAAACACAATTGCCTGAAGGATCATCAAGAACAAAGGTTGAAGATGCTGGTATCTTTCACTTATCTCTTTGGGATATCAGGTAGTTCATGCATCCCATATCATGATTTTCATTTAGGATAGCAACTGCTGCTTATATCCCTGTTGGCCTGCTTGTCATCTGTTAAGTCTATGCATATCTGTGTTCAGTAGTCTTGGTGATTTCCGAGTCAGTATGTATGTGACTTTCTAGGTTTTAGAACCTCCTTGATTCAGAATACAAATGCATGTTGACTTTGGTTGATTTAAGGTGTTTTAGCTCACATGTGTTTTCTGGAAAATCGGTTTGTCTTTTTGTATGTCTGACAAGTCACTTTCGGTTCTGATTTTCCTGGTTACCCCCTTACTGTCATATAACGTGCCTCTTTCTTGAGAACTGATGTTGCTATTTCTATACAAGTACAAAGGACCCTTTTGCCTTGCTTAGACTACCTTAGCTCTTTAAGGTAAAATCTGAAAAGCTGTCTTGCCATACTTGTTTAGCTTGCTGTGCCCTCTTTGCTGCTGCTCTTGTCGGTCTGTAGTGTTCCATGCCTAGGCTTGCTCTAGGACAGTTGTAGGTCTGCAGTATAACATGTACATGCTATGTTTCACATGCTATGTTTCACATGCTCCCTAAGCTGTTGTTGACCACCGCATAACCTTGTCTATATAAGGAGTCCCAAGTTCTCTTGAATGGTTGGTTGGTGAAGTTATTTTCTGAGGTTCTTGGGTTATTCTGTTTAGAGCATTCTTTGAGAGCACATTTGTGTGTCGTTTCTCTTCTGTTCTCTCTCCCTCTTCCATGTCTTTTGGTTGCTCATAATTGTGCATAATAGACATGGTTTCTCAAACATAAAAACTGTTTTCCAAAACTCATATGCATCATTGCATTGTGCATTCCATAGAGATAAAGTGTGGAGATGCCCAACCCAAGAAGTGGTCAAGAAGATTCTAACTTGTAGTGTAGTTAGGAATCTATGTTTGATGCTTCTGTTTCTCTTTCCAAGTGTAAGCACATAGATTAGAGTAGTGTAGCTCTGTTTGTACTAGTGGGTAGACTAGTCGGGATAGCATAAGGGTTATGTATCCTCAGAGTGCCAGAAACTTGTAATTGTGTGAGTTACAAATTAGTGGAAAGGTTTGTCCCTCAAGAGTAAGGGGCACGCAGTTTTAATCCTGTTGGAGGATTTCTGCGTCAACAAAAACATCTGGTGTTATTCTTTTCTTACTGCTCTTTCCTTATTACTCGTAACCTGCTTCTTGGGATAGGACAATATCTTGCTATCCCAAGAGCAGAATTGAACGAAAAAAAAAAAGTCTTAAAGGCCTATTCACCCCCCCTCTAGGACCTTCAAGTTCAATTCAACATAAAAAAAAATAAAAAAAACTTAGTTTAGGATACCATGAAATGCATGTAATTAACGTTACCTTCTCGGGGCCATATCTAAGGTATATGCCAACATATACAAACTCGATAACAAGCCCTACTGCATTGATAGTCCAAACTAAGGTGTTGTTTTTAGAGACCCATGGAGTTCCATAGAAGACCCAACACATACAGTTCAACATTGTTGCCCAGTAAGGCGTCCAATCATATTCTCTCACATCCTTAGCCTTGATAATTCTAATGAACGTTGGCCTGCCCGAAAAAAAAAATAACATCCATCAATATCGTTGACAGGTTATATATACATAAGACGCAAATTTGTCAAAAAAAAATGATGTTGGTGACATAAAGATCTAGAAAGAGAATATCGACCAACGGTTAATGCAGATACTTGTATGAATTCATATACAATTGTAGTTTCATATACAATAGAATCGATAGAGAGGAGGACGATCTGAATTCTTACAGTGGAGAAAGGAAAAGACCGAAAGAGATGACATTTCCTGCACGCAAAAATTAAACATAAACGGATCAAATTAACATCAGTAAAATAAATCCGGCCTCCTATTATGAGGGAGCTGGGAAATTAATTGGTATATATATGATGATCTAGGGTTTATGCAGAGAAGAACATACCAACTACACCGAGTGCGGTTCTAATAGCTAGCTGATTCACCATGTTCGCGAGAAGAGAAATAAGAAAAAACTAGAGGAATTGAATGAGATTCTGATCAAGAACCGAGGGCTGATATTTATACTGGCTAGACTTGTTAGTTTCACTGTGAAACTCTCTTTATAAGGACACAATCTGTATCTGGATAAAATGCCTTATGATGGATATCATTTTGTTTCATTAGAATTGGGTTTCTTATTGTTTTCATGTGCTTCAGTATATACTGCCTCGTTGTTATCCTTGGTCAAGTAATTAAATCCTCACCTTCCTATTTGATTACAAATTCTATTTATAAATTTCAGTATTTTCCCTCGTTTTTCTGAATAAAAGGGAGAGGCCCAATCAACGTTTTGCAATTTATCCGGTCTTTATCATTAACTTAGTAATTAATATGGAGCACGAATTCTATATGAATAGTGTTAGACAGTTTGGATGATAATCCAACCCCGGCCTTATGGTTCATTGAACGCTATCCGAATTTACATATGGTTTCCAATTTTATTGACCATGCCAGATTATCTTCCTCTTTTCTTTTTCTGTATGGAACGAAATACGCATACATTAATTATTATTATTTTTAAAAGATTCAGGTAATTAATGGTCATTTTATCCATATACAGATAATATGTGAGGGGAATTGAAGTAATTGTCCGTATATATGCGTGCCAGTCACGGTGATAATTCGAGGTTAAGATAAGAGTAAACTTTCATATATATATATATATATATATATATATATATACGGAGCTTTTCCGTTGCGGACGTCCGCACGGACTGTTCACCGTGCGGATGTGGCTTTTCCGGCCACTTCCCGGCCGAATTTGGGTAAACTTCCTTTTAGACATATGTACATACACCTGTGTAGATCATTTGTCTAGAAGAAACTTTTGGCTAATTCGATCTCTAAGGCCCTCAAAATCGCGTTTCAAAAAAACTGGACATAAATCGGACCGGTTTATGTCCAGTTTTTTTGAAACGCGATTTTGAGGGCCTTAGAGATCGAATTAGCCAAAAGTTTCTTCTAGACAAATGATCTACACAGGTGTATGTACATATATCTAGAAGAAAGTTTACCCAAATTCGGCCGGGAAGTGGCCGGAATACGGACGTCCGTACGGTGAACAGTCCGTGCGGATGTGGCTTTTCCGGCCACTTCCCGGCCGAATTTGGGTAAACTTTCTTCTAGATATATGTACATACACCTGTGTAGATCATTTGTCTAGAAGAAACTTTTGGCTAATTAGATCTCTAAGGCCCTCAAAATCGCGTTTCAAAAAAACTGGACATAAACCGGTTCGATTTATGTCCAGTTTTTTTGAAACGCGATTTTGAGGGCCTTAAAGATCGAATTAGCCAAAAGTTTCTTCTAGAAAAATTATCTACACAGGTGTATGTACATATGTCTAGAAGAAAGTTTACCCAAATTCGGCCGGGAAGTGGCCGGAAAAGCCACATCCGCATGGTGAACAGTGCTTGCGGACGTCCGCAACCGAAAAGCTCCGTATATATATATATATATATATATATATATATATATATATCACCGTGATACATCCTGTGATATTTTCATGAATGACTAGTTAAGTAACCCTTTACACCCCCTTGATAAGATTGTGCTTCAGGTTAGATCTCTGTGAACCTGCAAAATAAGTCGGAGCACGGTATGGTACCGTGTTTAGACTCTCTGACGCCCAAGTCAATACCTGTCTCAAGAATCGAATAGTAAATAGGGCAGAGTTCCGTTACCTCGGACCATGCAGGGATGGTCTATATATACCGATCGAGCTAGGTCTAAACATAATCCATATCGAATAGGATTACTTTACTTTCGGATAGGAGGAATCCACTAAGGAATGGATCTCCGTATCCAGGGCTAATCAAATCTCATAATTACCACGGGCTCTTTGGCATAATCCTACTAGGATACGTACAAATCTTTTCTTTTCCTCCACAGATTCTGTCAACCCCCCAAGGTTCGGCCAAACTCCTCCTTGAGGTCGGATTACCCAGCCTCCTTAAGGTCCAATCTTACTTAGGATTGTCATGCCTATCGAACATTCCAGAAGACTCTACATTGTAGAGACTTCTAGAAACCCCCAAATCATTCGGTCTTCAATCGAACCCATACTCGTCCGAGCCCAGGCCCATATATGGCCTCATCGAACCTCATCCAAAATCGTTCTACTCGAGCTCATCCGTCCCCAGGGATCGTTCTTCTGAGCTGGTAGTCAACGCTGGAGGCTAGATTTGCCAAACCGTCCGCGTGCATGTTCTCAGACCTCGGGAGCTACATGATTGAAAATTTTTCAAACTGAGCGATCAGCCCCTTAGCCAACTTTAGATACGCATTTATGGACGCGTGGTGAGCTGCGTATTCTCCTAAGACCTAGTTTGCAATCAGCTGCGAGTCACAAAACACCCTAAGCTTCTTTACGTTCAGTTCCCTTACTAGCCTTAATCCTGCCAGGAGGGCTTCGTACTTGGATCCGTTATTTATGGTTCCATCTCAACGTTAGGGCTTGTTCCATGATCGTTCCGTTTGGGATTTTCAACACCAAGCCAACTCCAGCTCCCTTATCTTTCGATGATCCATCCATGTATAACGTCCAATGATCTACCCCCAACACCTCTTCCTTCTCTCTCTTTTCCTATACCCCTAGCTCAGACATAGTGAACTCTACTAGAAAGTTTGCCAAGGCTTGCCCTTTCATCATTGTTCTAGTCCTGTACTCAATATCGTGATGTGCCAGTTGGATTGCCCATTTAGTCACCTTGCTCGAGGAGTTTAGGGTGTGGAGGATCATTCTCAGTGGATATTCAGTAATGACGATGATTTTTAAAGCTTGGAAATATGGCCGAAGGTTACGCGATGACATGACCAAAGCTAGTATCAGCCTCTCCAGCTTGGCGTCGCGGGTCTCTGGGTCGAGAAGAGCTTTGGACACGTAGTATAAGGGTAGCTTCTCCTCAGTATCTTCTTGAACCAAAACTCTGGTCACTGCTACGTCAAAAACCGCCAAGTAGAGGTATAGGTTTTCCCCTAACACGGACTTGCTTAGAATAGGAGGAGAGACAGGTATTGCTTAAGTGCTTAGAATGCCCTCTCGCATTCTTCTGCCCAGATGTCGCCCTTGGTCCTTTTGAATGCCTCAAAGAATGGCTTATATTTATCGGTCGATCTGGACAGGAACCTACTCAGAGCCGTCAGCTTTCCGTTCAAGCTCAGGATTTCCTTCACCGTGGATGGGGATTTCATCTTGACAATCGATGCGAATTGGTCCGGGTTCACCTCTATTCCTCACTGCGTCAGGAACTTTCCAGATCCTACCCCGAACGTGCACTTATCGGGGTTCAGTTTCATGCTATGCTGCCGTAGGAGGTCGAAGCATCCCTTCAGATTAAACACGTGGTCCTGCCTGCTTTTCCTCTTAACCAGCATATCATCTACGTACACCTCCATTGTATCCCTAATACATGGTTTGAATACCTTGTACACCAGCCTTTGCCTATTACCTCATAGGCATAGACTCATTTCTCTAGTACGAATGCCATTTTGGCGACATCGTCCTCTGCTATCTTGATTTGGTTGTAACTACTATAAGTGTCCATGAAGCTGAGAAGCTCATGACCTGCAGTGTAGTCTACTAACTAATCGATCCTGAGGAGGGGGAAGCCGTCTTTAGGGCATGCCTTGTTGAGGTCTGTGAAGTCGACACAGACCCTTGACTTCCCGCTTTTGTTCTTGACAAGGACCACATTAGAGAGCCACTCAAAGTGTGGGACTTCCCTAACGAACCCTGTTGCGAGTAGCTTTTCCACTTCATGTTCGATTACCCTGTTACATTCTACCACAAATGTTCTTTTCCTTTGTGCTACGAGCCTAAATTTACGGTCCATGTGAAGCCGGTGCTCAATCACTTACATGTCGATTCCCGACATGTCTCGTGCTGACCATGCAAACACATCCTTGTATTCCCTCAGCAAGTCCATTAGATTCGTATGTTTGATTCCACTTAGGCCTGATCCGACTCTTGCACCCTGATCTGATCGATCTTGATCAAAAGGTTCAAGTACTACATATTCCTCTCCCTTCTCCTTGAAAGGCAGTTCCTAGGGGTCGAGTTCTATATCTAACTCATCGCTCATAGCATCTTGACCCCCTTTCTTTGATTGCTATGCCGACTGCTCCCCCAGCCTCGCCCACTGCTTCCATTTTTATACCCTTGGTGACCAACACTGTACACAACCTTGCTGCAGTTGTGTCCCCCTGGATGGTGACGGTGCCTTTAGAGGTCGGATACTTCAAGACTTGGTGGTAGGTTGATGCCACCGCCCTCGTCCAATGGAGCCAAGGCCTTCCCAGGATTACGTTATGGGGGGACGGGGCATCTACCAAAGCGAACCATATGGTCGGATTGGTGAGGGGCGTGCCCACCTGGAGGGGAATAATCCCCAATGTCCTCACCCTTGATCCCTCGAAGCCCACAAGGGTCGTTTATTGATCTTTGACTGCCTCTATCAAGCCAATCCTCTCTATGGCGTCCTTGAATATAACATTCACGGCGGCTCCATTGTCAACTAGTATCCTAGCCACTGTCATGTGGGCTATTCTGATGTTGATGATCAAGGCATCGTCGTGGTCCTCCCCCTCCTCATGGAGGTCTGCATCCAAAAATTCGAGTACGTTCTTCCTCGTTTGGACCGTGGGTTCATTCTCAACTTTGAGCTTCTTTGATTCATGCTCCCTCTCCCCGAGGGTGACCCTCAACTCCTCTGCCTTTGCCGTAATACAATTAAAATCGGGGAAGGTGGTATCCCCGGGGTACGCGGGGGCCTAGAGGATACAATTCAGCACTAGGTACTTCTCCTCTTGGCCCTTAGGTGGTAGTGGCAAGGTCATATTGTTTCATTGACTCTTGCCATTATCTTTCGGCCTCAACGAATCTTTGAGCTTTTTCTTGTAATCCTCGGTCAGGTATTCCCAGCAGTATCCACGTTCTACCAGCTCCCCGAAATGCTGCTTGAGGACTCCGCAATCGACCGTCTTATGCCCATTGGCCTTGTGGTAGGCACAAAAGTCTCTGGAATCGCCCTTGTCTGCCATCGGTGGTGGCCTTTTAAGCCAATGCTCGTTCTTGATGTGGTGGAGTATGGTCGAAATTGGGATTGTTGTGGGAGGAACGATCAATTTTCTACCCTGAGCGGCAGGCTGGTGCCCAGAGGCCCTTCGCTTGTTATCGTTGCTGCTCCTCCCCTGACTCTCATTGCTGTATGTCGTGTCTCTCCGCGAGTTGAAGCTGTTTCCACCTCCGAGTGCCCTCTCCACCGGAGTGTCCTAGGCGTTGCAGGTTCTCATGTCCTCCACCCGAGCGTAATCCAAGGCCTCATGATAGATCGTGGATAAGTCCTTGGTCTTTTTCCTGATAAACTTACTAGCCAACTCCAAATCCATGTCAAGTTCGTTAATGAACGTCGTGGCCGCTACGGTATCGTCTTTGCAGTCGACCATCGTATATTCCTTCCTAAACCTTGTGACCCAATCCCTTAGGCCTTCCCCCATTTTCATCTTAAGGGATATGAGGTAGGTCACGTCTTTTGTTCCATCATTATTACTTTCATATCTTTTGAAGAAAACCGCTTTTAGACTTCGCCAATCCTCGATCAAACCTGAGGGAGCGTCTTTTACCACTGTAAGGCGTGGTCCTTCAGGCTTTCCTGAAACATCTTACACATCCAAGCGTCATTCCACTGGCTAATGGCCATGGCATATTAGTAGTTTCTAACGTACAGGTACGGGTCCGAGTCCCCCGAGTACCTACCAAACCTGGGGTGACTCCATTTCCTGGGAGGCTCAACATCTTGGATGAACTGAGCCAAAGGGTTCAGTTTCTTGGTTGGTCCGGATGTTATGGGCACGCTGCGTCTCCATAAACTCCTCCATCATGTTCATGAGGGCTGCGACCCCCTGGGTCTCTGGTTTGGTTACCACCTTTTATTGGTTGTCTTGCTCGGCCACTAGGACTCCTTGTACCTCCGACGCTGGTGGGTCGGGTGTGACCAATCTCTGGTTTTTCAATAGTTCTACCAAATTCAGCAGGGTAGTCTGGACGACAGCCACAGTGCCTGCCAACTTGTTCGTGCTCCTAGTGGCTCCTTCAGTAGATTACTACAACGTAGCCATGTTGAATCTCAGGTCCGTGTAACGTTCCTCGGCCTAGTGGAGGTCATGATCGACCTTCGACCTCCATCATCTGGCTCCTTTGTTTTCCTGGTTAGAACCGTCTTTGTCGCTCATATGCCCTTCTTCCACGAGGTTCCTTGGCTGAACCTGATGCGTGAGGGTACTCCCGCGTCTCGATGCCCTTGTGTCAGGAGTGATCTGGTTATATCTCGTCAACGGGGTTGCTTCCTTATTATGCTGATTACCTGTGTTGGTGTTGTCTTCCATAGTTCTTCTGTTCACGGGAGTTAGCCTAGAGTTCCGCTTTCAATGAAAAAACCAATTTGTGAGAGCAGATTTATCCCGCTTCAGCTTAGATCTTCGTGAACCTGCAAAACAAGTCGGAGCACGGTGTGGTACTGTGCTTAGACCCTCTGAAGCCCAAGTCAGTACCTGTCTCAAGAAACGAATAGTAAATAGGGCAGAGTTCTGTTACCTTGGACCATGCAGGGATGGTCTATATATAGTGATCGAGTTAGGTCTAAGCATGATCCATATCGAATATGATTACTTTACTTTCGGATATGAGGAATCCATCAAGGAATGGATCTCCGTATCCAGGGCCAATCAAATCTCATGATTACCACAGACCATTTGGCATAATCCTATTAGGATACATACAAATCTTTCCTTTTCGTCCTCAGATTCTGTCAACCTCCCAAGGTTCGGCCAAACTCCCCCTTGAGGTCGGATTGTCCAGCCTTCTTGAGGTCCAAACAAACATTCCAGAAGACTCTACATTGTTCCAGAGACTTCTAGAAACCCCCAAATCATTCGGTCTTTAATCGAACCCATAATCATCCGAGCCTAGGCCCATATATGGCCTCATTGAACCTCATCCAGAATCGTTCTACCTGAGCTCATCAACCCCCAGCTCGGGTGGCCAAAATTGACCCCCACAAAGATTACCTTTAAAAAGTGTGATATGCCTCTAGTAGTATTACGTAAAATCGAATGAGTGATCTGCCTTTAAAAAGTGTGATCTGCCTCTACACCCCTTCAGCCTCCCCATCTCTCAAAGCCATAAATCCACTTTATCCCCCATGTATAGTAAACACTATACATGAGGGAAAAAGTGGGTGTGAAGAGGATCATTGTATCTGATCAACCTTAATAATTGGTTAATGTTATCTTACTTCAAATGGAGCTGGTAGTCATTCATGCTTAGCTACTCTCCCTTATTTATGTTCATTAGTCATACTTCAAATGCATGTTAAGGGAAAGCATATTTGCATATTTATGTTCATTAGTCATGAGATGAGTAGGTAGAGGCGAGCTGGTCGATCCAACATATATGGCATGGACGTACGTACGTGTCGATCTGAATTTTTGTATTAAGATCGATATTTAGAGATATGTATCGTTTGGCACGTAATCTTCTGAAACCGTAAAAGATCGATGGTCATCCTACAAGGCCATGGAAGAAGCCTAGCTTTCTAGGCCGTTGGTGACACTGGCCGTATTTGAAAAAAAAACAGTTGTTTTGAAGAGGATCAATGCATCCAATCATTCTGAAATTAGAAAAAGTTAAATTAATTAGAAGGAACTGCAGCTAATTAAGGTATGATGAATTTTTAGTAGTAGCTTGGAGAGTTTTATTACGTCTCTATTTTCTTATGTCTTTATAATTTAGGTGTTTTCACATGGAGTTTAAGTCACCGAGTCAGTACCTGTCTCAAGTCGGAGCACGGTGTGGTACTGTGCTTAGACCCTCTGAAGCCCAAGTCAGTACCTGTCTCAAGAAACGAATAGTAAATAGGGCAGAGTTCTGTTACCTTGGACCATGCAGGGATATCGATGGTCTATATATAGTGATCGAGTTAGGTCTAAGCATGATCCATATCGAATAGGATTACTTTACTTTCGGATAGGAGGAATCCATCAAGGAATGGATCTCCGTATCCAGGGCCAATCAAATCTCATGATTACCACAGACCATTTGGCATAATCCTATTAGGATACATACAAATCTTTCCTTTTCGTCCTCAGATTCTGTCAACCTCCCAAGGTTCGGCCAAACTCCCCCTTGAGGTCGGATTGTCCAGCCTTCTTGAGGTCCAAACAAACATTCCAGAAGACTCTACATTGTTCCAGAGACTTCTAGAAACCCCCAAATCATTCGGTCTTTAATCGAACCCATAATCATCCGAGCCTATGCCCATATATGGCCTCATTGAACCTCATCCAGAATCGTTTTACCTGAGCTCATCAACCCCCAGCTCGAGTGGCCAAAACTGACCCCCACAAAGATTACCTTTAAAAAGTGAGATATGCCTCTAGTAGTATTACGTAAAATCGAATGAATGATCTGCCTTTAAAAAATGTGATCTGCCTCTACACCCCTTCAGCCTCCCCATCTCTCAAAGCCATAAATCCCTTTATCTCCCATGTATAGTAAACACTATACATGAGGGAAAAAGTGGGTGTGAAGAGGATCATTGTATCTGATCAACCTTAATAATTGGTTAATGTTATCTTACTTCAAATGGAGCTGGTAGTCATTCATGCTTAGCTACTCTCCCTTATTTATGTTCATTAGTCATACTTCAAATGCATGTTAAGGGAAAGCATATTTGCATATTTATGTTCATTAGTCATGAGATGAGTAGGTAGAGGCGAGCTGGTCGATCCAACATATATGGCATGGACGTACGTACGTGTCGATCTGAATTTTTGTATTAAGATCGATATTTAGAGATATGTATCGTTTGGCACGTAATCTTCTGAAACCGTAAAAGATCGATGGTCATCCTACAAGGCCATGGAAGAAGCCTAGCTTTCTAGGCCGTTGGTGACACTGGCCGTATTTGAAAAAAAAAACAGTTGTTTTGAAGAGGATCAATGCATCCAATCATTCTGAAATTAGAAAAAGTTAAATTAATTAGAAGGAACTGCAGCTAATTAAGGTATGATGAATTTTTAGTAGTAGCTTGGAGAGTTTTATTACGTCTCTATTTTCTTATGTCTTTATAATTTAGGTGTTTTCACATGGAGTTTAAGTCACCGAGTCAGTACCTGTCTCAAGTCGGAGCACGGTGTGGTATTGTGCTTAGACCCTCTGAAGCCTAAGTCAGTACTTGTCTCATGAAACGAATAGTAAATAGGGCAGAGTTCTGTTACCTTGGACCATGCAGGGATGGTCTATATATAGTGATCGAGTTAGGTCTAAGCATGATCCATATCGAATATGATTACTTTACTTTCGGATAGGAGGAATCCATCAAGGAATGGATCTCCGTATCCAGGGCCAATCAAATCTCATGATTACCACAGATCATTTGGCATAATCCTATTAGGATACATACAAATCTTTCCTTTTCGTCCTCAGATTCTGTCAACCTCCCAAGGTTCGGCCAAATTCCCCCTTGAGGTCGGATTGTCCAGCCTTCTTGAGGTCCAAACAAACATTCCAGAAGACTCTACATTGTTCCAGAGACTTCTAGAAACCCCCAAATCATTCGGTCTTTAATCGAACCCATAATCATCCGAGCCTAGGCCCATATATGGCCTCATTGAACCTCATCCAGAATCGTTCTACCTGAGCTCATCAACCCCCAGCTCGGGTGGCCAAAACTGACCCCCACAAAGATTACCTTTAAAAAGTGTGATATGCCTCTAGTAGTATTACGTAAAATTGAATGAGTGATCTGCCTTTAAAAAGTGTGATCTGCCTCTACACCCCTTCAGCCTCTCCATCTCTCAAAGCCATAAATCCACTTTATCTATACATGAGGGAAAAAGTGGGTGTGAAGAGGATCATTGTATCTGATCAACCTTAATAATTGGTTAATGTTATCTTACTTCAAATGGAGCTGGTAGTCATTCATGCTTAGCTACTCTCCCTTATTTATGTTCATTAGTCATACTTCAAATGCATGTTAAGGGAAAGCATATTTGCATATTTATGTTCATTAGTCATGAGATGAGTAGGTAGAGGCGAGCTGGTCGATCCAACATATATGGCATGGACGTACGTACGTGTCGATCTGAATTTTTGTATTAAGATCGATATTTAGAGATATGTATCGTTTGGCACGTAATCTTCTGAAACCGTAAAAGATCGATGGTCATCCTACAAGGCCATGGAAGAAGCCTAGCTTTCTAGGCCGTTGGTGACACTGGCCGTATTTGAAAAAAAAAACAGTTGTTTTGAAGAGGATCAATGCATCCAATCATTCTGAAATTAGAAAATGTGAAATTAATTAGAAGGAACTGCAGCTAATTAAGGTATGATGATTTTAGTAGTAGCTTGGAGAGTTTTATTACGTCTCTATTTTCTTATGTCTTTATAATTTAGGTGTTTTCACATGGAGTTTAAGTAACCGAGTCAGTACCTGTCTCAAGTCGGAGCACAGTGTGGTACTGTGCTTAGACCCTCTGAAGCCCAAGTCAGTACCTGTCTCATGAAACGAATAGTAAATAGGGCAGAGTTCTGTTACCTTGGACCATGCAGGGATGGTCTATATATAGTGATCAAGTTAGGTCTAAGCATGATCCATATCGAATAAGATTACTTTACTTTCGGATAGGAGGAATCCATCAAGGAATGGATCTCCGTATCCAGGGCCAATCAAATCTCATGATTACCACAGATCATTTGGCATAATCCTATTAGGATACATACAAATCTTTCCTTTTCGTCCTCAGATTCTGTCAACCTCCCAAGGTTCGGCCAAATTCCCCCTTGAGGTCGGATTGCCCAGCTTTCTTGAGGTCCAAACAAACATTCCAGAAGACTCTACATTGTTCCAGAGACTTCTAGAAACCCCCAAATCATTCGGTCTTTAATCGAACCCATAATCATCCGAGCCTAGGCCCATATATGGCCTCATTGAACCTCATCCAGAATCGTTCTACCTGAGCTCATCAACCCCCAGCTCGGGTGGCCAAAACTGACCCCCACAAAGATTACCTTTAAAAAGTGTGATATGCCTCTAGTAGTATTACGTAAAATCGAATGAGTGATCTGCCTTTAAAAAGTGTGATCTGCCTCTACACCCCTTCAGCCTCTCCATCTCTCAAAGCCATAAATCCACTTTATCCCCCATGTATAGTAAACACTATACATGAGGGAAAAAGTGGGTGTGAAGAGGATCATTGTATCTGATCAACCTTAATAATTGGTTAATGTTATCTTACTTCAAATGGAGCTGGTAGTCATTCATGCTTACCTACTCTCCCTTATTTATGTTCATTAGTCATACTTCAAATGCATGTTAAGGGAAAGCATATTTGCATATTTATGTTCATTAGTCATGAGATGAGTAGGTAGAGGCGAGCTGGTCGATCCAACATATATGGCATGGACGTACGTACGTGTCGATCTGAATTTTTGTATTAAGATCGATATTTAGAGATATGTATCGTTTGGCACGTAATCTTCTGAAACCGTAAAAGATCGATGGTCATCCTACAAGGCCATGGAAGAAGCCTAGCTTTCTAGGCCGTTGGTGACACTGGCCGTATTTGAAAAAAAAACAGTTGTTTTGAAGAGGATCAATGCATCCAATCATTCTGAAATTAGAAAAAGTTAAATTAATTAGAAGGAACTG
This sequence comes from Geum urbanum, assembly GCA_946800695.1. Taxonomy (NCBI): domain Eukaryota; kingdom Viridiplantae; phylum Streptophyta; class Magnoliopsida; order Rosales; family Rosaceae; genus Geum; species Geum urbanum. Next base: position 52,695,876 of record OX327008.1, on the reverse strand, counting down.
CAGCTAATTAAGGTATGACGAATTTTTAGTAGTACCATATTCCGTGTCTGCTAATGCATTAGAAGCCAAATACTACCACAGTGACCTCAGGCCATTGGAGGTATGTGGCGTTGACAGTAAAGGCCGCCCAATGGGTGTCACGGCCTCTGAATTAGCTCAGTGGGGATTATTCAAGCAAATCAAGATAGTCAAAGACCCTACACCATCGAGCTACCATCCAGACGTTCTCCATGAATGGGTCTCTATCAGAAATAGAGACCGAGGCTTGTCTTTCGTTGCACGAACGCTTTCACAACTTTATGTTAGAAAGCCAAGCCTTTGAGAAGGTTCCAATGATTGCAGCATTGGAATATGTGGATGAAGACGTCTTACAAGACTTAGAAGAGGAGGACGAGATTCAATTGGCTCCAGCAGCATTAGATGATTTACCTCCTAAGGTCAAGGATCCCATCGAACACATTTAGATTGGGACACAGGAAGAGCCAATGTCTGTGGCTATAAGTACTTTCTTGGAGCCTGAAGAGAGGCTCAAGATGATTGAATTGCTGAAAGAATACGCAGATTGTTTTGCAGAGAAATATGAGGACATGCCTGGTCTTTCACGAGATCTGGTTTGTCATAACTTGCCCATCATCGAGGGAAAGAAGCCTGTAAAACAAGAAATGCGTCGCATGAACACAGAGACAGCAATTCTAGTCAAGGAGGAGGTTGAGAAAATGCTCAAGTCAGGGATTATACGAGTAGCCAAATATAATGAGTGGCTGTCTAATATAGTCCCAGTCAAGAAAAAGAACGGGAAGATGGGAGTATGCGTCGACTATAGAGACTTGAACAATGCAACCCCTAAGGATGCATATCCTATGCCAGTAGCTGATTTGTTGGTTGACTCAGTTGCCCGCCATGAGATGTTGACATTCATGGATGGTACTGCAGGATATCATCAAATCCCAGTGGCTGAAAAGGATAGACATAAGACAGCGTTTCGATGCCCAGGCTTTGCCGGTGTTTTTGAGTACGTGGATATGCCATTTGGACTTAAAAATGCAGGGGCAACCTACCAACGAGCAATGAACTTGATCTTTCATGATCTTATTGGTAAGACCATGGAGGTGTATATAGATGATGTGGTAGTCAAAACGAAACGCAGAACTGACCATTTTGAAGACTTGAGGCAAGTGTTTCTCAGAATGAGGCAGCATCAACTCAAGATGAACCCAGCCAAATGTGTGTTTGGCGTCCAGGCAGGTGACTTCCTGGGTTTTCTGGTTCATCAGCGTGGGATTGAAATACCGGATGATAAGAAACAAGCGGTTATCAGTGCAGCCCCACCAAAGAGTAAGAAGGAACTTCAACGTCTATTAGGAAAAATCAATTTCTTACGACGGTTTATTGCCAACGCTGCTGGGAAGACACAATCATTATCTACTCTCCTCAAGCTTCAAAACCAGAAGGACTTTGTATGGGAGCCTATACATCAAGTGGCCTTCGACACCATCAAAGCCTACTTAACAAACCCACCTGTCTTGGTTCCTCCAAGACCTGGGGTTCCTCTTAAGCTGTACATTTCAGCTACAGAACTCTCCATTGGAAGTCTATTAGCTCAGGACGACACGGCAGGCGTTGAACGTGCTATTTTCTATCTGAGTCGTACCTTAAACGATTGTGAAACGAGATACTCTCCAATGGAAAGATTATGCCTAGCCTTATACTTTTCGGGGTGTAAGCTGAGGCACTATATGCTATCCTTCACTACGTGTGTCATTGCACAAACAGACTCAGTGAAGTATATGCTTTCCAGACCAATTCTCCGTGGACGTATTGGGAAGTGGATTTTGGCTTTGTCAGAATTTTCTTTGCAATATGTTCCTCAGAAGGCGGTGAAAGGCCAGGCAGTGGCTGATTTTTTGGCTCATCATCCCATGGAATAAGTGGTTGAGGGGCCAGAACTGGATCTCGCTCGTATTGATTTGGCCCCTTGGTGTTTGTATTTCGATGGGTCCAGTACGAGTACCATGGCTGGGGCAGGAGTAGCTTTGATCTCCCCACGCGGCCAAACTTATTCTTATTCTTTCAGGTTGGACTTCAAGTGCACAAATAATCAAGCAGAGTACGAAGCTCTAATCATTGGATTAGAACTTCTGTTAGATATGGAGATCAATGATGTGCATGTCCTTGGAGATTCCCAAATGGTAATCAGACAACTTGAGACAAAATACAAGGCATGTCCAATATTAGAACCTTATGCGAGGAGGGCCTGTGACTTATTAAAGTTGTTTACAGAAGTGGAGTTGAGTCATGTTCCTCGCGAGAAGAACTATGCAGCTAATGAGTTGGCTCAACTAGCAACGGGTGTGAGCTTGCAAGATGGAGTACGAGAGAGAATACTAAAGGTTGAAAGAAGAACCCTTCCATCTTTCCTTGCACGACAAGAAGATAAAAATGAATGGTACGTTGCTACACTTGATCACATCGACAAAGACTGGAGACAGGAAATCATCTCTTATCTCCAGAATCCTAATAATCCGGTTGACAAGCGGATTCGATTCTTAGCTCCCAATTACGTGCTCAAAGATTTTGAGTTATATCGAAGGGGAGAAGAAGGCATACTATTAAGGTGTGTCTTTGGACGTGACGCTAAGCGGTTAATGAGAGAAGTCCATCTTGGGATTGCAGGGGCTTACCAGGCTGGTCCCAAAATGAGATGGTTGTTAAGAAGACATGGCTTTTATTGGCCAGGAATGCTCAGAGACTGCATCACGTTCGCTAAAGGTTGTGAAGAATGCCAGAGACATGGTCCAGTCAACCATATGCCCAGAATACCATTACAGCCAATAATCAAGCCTTGGCCAGCTCGAGGATGGGCTCTGGACTTAATAGGAATGATTCATCCTCATTCATCTGAAGGGCACAAGTTTATCATAGTGGCTACTGATTTCTTCACAAAGTGGGTCGAAGCTCGACCCCTCAGGGTATCTTCAGCGAAGGCCATCCGCCAATTTTTGTTTGAAGATATTATTTGTCGGTTTGGCATCCCTGAGTGTTTTGTTTCAGACCGAGGGGCAGCTTTCATGTCTGGCGAAGTGGATACTTTAATGAAGGATCTTGGGATCCATTTTCTCCACTCTTCTCCATACTATGCCCAATCCAACGGTCAAGCTGAAGCGAGCAATAAAATCATTATTCATATCCTCAAAAGGATGCTCGCTAGCAATGCCAGACTGTGGCATGAAGAACTTTTTCATACTTTGTGGGCTTACATGACTAGTAAAAGGACACCCACAAGTACAACTCCTTATGCACTGATGTTTGGGCACGATGCTGTTTTGCCTTTGGAGATTAATGTTCAGTCTTTACGGGTGATGGAGCAACATAACTTGATCGGTGAGGACTATGTCCAAGCGATGTGGCAAGTGTTAGTATTGCATCATTAGTTGTACGATTAACATACTTATCCACTTAAGCAGATTAGCAACACTTACCACACCACATGCAAGACCACCTCGGAGGCTTCAACTTCACTCACCAGACCCACCCCCTCCGGGCGCACACGCGCCCGTGGGGGGCGCACCCGAACATGCGGATCACACACCAGCAGGAACCACCAGTCCCACATCGAAGAACACCACCAGGTTCCAATCTCAACCACCTATATATATCAGGTATTTATTACAGGTAAGATCACTCCATTGATTCGACTTAAACCCATCGCGATCAATTTCATGCCTTACTCCATTAGATCCAATCTGGACTAATTCACATCACACTACTCGCACGTTCGCTTGACTGTTATATCCAATACATATTCTGACTTAGGCATCAGAGCGTTGAAGGCGTGCCACCCCGTCTTGACCCCTGACCGCCTGCTTCATTGTTGTATTCTTCTAACAGCCGCACCCGAACGCCCGAGGGAAGAAGCACGCACGCACGAAGAGAAGTAGAGGATCCGCCCATCCGAACAGCCCCACCGTTCGGACACACCAGGAAGAGGGAAGTATCGTACACCAAGGAAGGAAGGAAGTCTATTTCTGTTGCTTCTGCCCCTTTACGCCCCCGCGCGTAATTCGGTAGAAACATCTGGCGCCGTCTGTGGGAAACTTAAAAATTGCAAACCTCGTATAAACACCACCGAAACCAAAGGTCCACATGCTCGATCCAATGGCTGACGGCAGCAACACACCCGGAGGAACTCCGCCGGGCTCACTGGAGCGGAACACACGGACGACCAACAGGAGTGACGACGACGGGCGCATCGACGGCATGGCCCAGGAGTTGCGGGAGGCGGCGCTCGAGAGAGCAGAGGAGCGCCTGGCCCGCCGGAGGATGGAGAAACGATTGGAGGCGCTCATTAGCCGGCAGATGGAGCAGCCCGAAGAAACTCAGGAGACCGCCAGTGAGGAGCGATATCTGTTCAACAGGAACAACGCCCGAGCGCCCTCACCTGCGGAGGAGTCGACACCCCCGACGAACAACAGCGCGATCCTGCAGAGGATGGAGGAGCTGGCAGAGGAAGTCTCACGCTTGCGCGAGGACAAGCTGGCCGGTCAGGGCGGGACGTTCGCCCCCCGGGTCAGCCCGTTCTCAGCGCACATATTGGAGAGGGGGAGGGATCCCCACGCGAAGATTACGAAGATTGCTCGGTTTGACGGGAGCGGGGATCCACGGGCGCACGTGGACGAGTTTCGGTCCACCACGGACGGGACCCGATATTCGGACCCAACCTTGTGTTTCCTGTTTCAGGAAACACTGGCAGAGGAGGCACGGAGCTGGTTCTACGAGATCCCGCCAGGGTCCATTCACTCGTTCCTCGAGCTGGCTGAGAGTTTCCAGAAGCGCTATCGGCTCCAGGGGAAGTACAACACCACGGGCATCCTCCTGAAGGTCCGCCAGGGGGCGGACGAGGGCCTATCGAGCTACATCAATCGATGGAGGACGCTCGCGAGCACATGCAGGGACCTTGACAAGCGAGTGGCCAAGGTGGCCTTGATGGACAACCTGCTCGCCACCCCATTCGTAGAGAAACTTGTAAGGAAAGAGCATCTCGACTACGACGAGATCATGGATCTGATTGTGCAGAAGGCGCTGGTGGAGACGCGGGTGTACGGAGCCGCCTCCGAACCCAGCTCCAGCAGGCCCGGGGCGACAGGCGCTCAACCACAACGGCTGGCGGACAGCGAGAGGCCAACCGGGGGCTTCAAGAGGAACCGGGACGTGTACAGGCAGAACTTCCAGAGGCCCTTCTACCGTGGAAACCAGGGCAACAACCACAACCAGGCGCAGGGCGCCCGCTTTCCGCCAACGCCGCGCTACCGGCCGGCAGCGCAGGAGGTCTTCACGATCAACGGGCAGTCACCCGAGTACCTACTCCGCCTGCATCGACACCGAATACCGCCCCCGAATAACATGGCGAAGACGGGGGTACCAGCCGGCCAACTCCCGGAGGCATGGTGCGAGTTTCACAACGCCACCACTCACCATACCAACAGCTACATCATGCTGAAGAAGGCCCTCGAAGACATGACGGACGAACGGACGAACGCTCCCAGGGCGGAAGGACAACAGCGCCAGGTGGGCGCCAGGACCCGCGGGACTATCAGCACGATATCCGAGGGCAAGCGCAAGGAGAGGACACCATCGCCCGACCGCTCGAGCAGGGACGTGCTGGCGATCGGGGCAGGGAGAGCGCCCAGGGCACGAAGGAAGGAGGCGCCCACCATCAGCTTCACAGCAAGAGACGAGGAAGAAAATCCAAGGGACAGCACCCTACCGTTCGTGATCGACGCGATCATCGACCAATTCCTTGTGAAGAGGGTGCTAGTCGACAACGGGGCGTCCGTGAGCATAATCTACTTCGACGCATACACGACGCTTGGCCGACCCGCCAGCAAGATGACACAGGACCGCGAATGCATCGCCAGCTTCACGGGTGAGACCTCGTATCCTATCGGGAGCGACAACCTGCGGGTCGAGATTGGAGCGCCCAATTCCCCGCACAGCGAGATCCGGACGGACTTCATCATCATGGACACCCCCTCCCCCTACAACGCCATACTCGGGAGGCCTGGAATCTGCAAACTGAAACTGATCATCGCAGGGCACCTGCTCTTGGGAAGATTCCCAACCGAGCATGGGATCGGGCACGTCCAGGGATACAACCAAGGGGAAACCACGGAGACTCGGGGCAGGCAGGAGGTCCTTGCCTTGGGACCCACGGATCGGGAGGAGCGATCCACGCACGAGCGGCGCAAGGCCACACTTCGAGTAATCCACTGAGGGCGAGGAACGGACCGCCCGATCATCCGTACAGGCGCATCTAACGGAAGAACACCCCGCCCACTGAGCGTCCGGCATTCGGGGAAGTACTTTGTCGCTTATTGTATTTGATCATATTGTACTTCTTGTCTCTTTTTCCGTTTCTTGTCTCAACTAGCAATGGGTGTGAGCTTGCAAGATGGAGTACGAGAGAGAATACTAAAGGTTGAAAGAAGAACCCTTCCATCTTTCCTTGCACGACAAGAAGATAAAAATGAATGGTACGTTGCTACACTTGATCACATCGACAAAGACTGGAGACAGGAAATCATCTCTTATCTCCAGGATCCTAATAATCCGGTTGACAAGCGGATTCGATTCTTAGCTCCCAATTACGTGCTCAAAGATTCTGAGTTATATCGAAGGGGAGAAGAAGGCATACTATTAAGGTGTGTCTTTGGACGTGACGCTAAGCGGTTAATGAGAGAAGTCCATCTTGGGATTGCAGGGGCTTACCAGGCTGGTCCCAAAATGAGATGGTTGTTAAGAAGACATGGCTTTTATTGGCCAGGAATGCTCAGAGACTGCATCACGTTCGCTAAAGGTTGTGAAGAATGCCAGAGACATGGTCCAGTCAACCATATGCCCAGAATACCATTACAGCCAATAATCAAGCCTTGGCCAGCTCGAGGATGGGCTCTGGACTTAATAGGAATGATTCATCCTCATTCATCTGAAGGGCACAAGTTTATCATAGTGGCTACTGATTTCTTCACAAAGTGGGTCGAAGCTCGACCCCTCAGGGTATCTTCAGCGAAGGCCATCCGCCAATTTTTGTTTGAAGATATTATTTGTCGGTTTGGCATCCCTGAGTGTTTTGTTTCAGACCGAGGGGCAGCTTTCATGTCTGGCGAAGTGGATACTTTAATGAAGGATCTTGGGATCCATTTTCTCCAATCTTCTCCATACTATGCCCAATCCAACGGTCAAGCTGAAGCGAGCAATAAAATCATTATTCATATCCTCAAAAGGATGCTCGCTAGCAATGCCAGACTGTGGCATGAAGAACTTTTTCATACTTTGTGGGCTTACATGACTAGTAAAAGGACACCCACAAGTACAACTCCTTATGCACTGATGTTTGGGCACGATGCTGTTTTGCCTTTGGAGATTAATGTTCAGTCTTTACGGGTGATGGAGCAACATAACTTGATCGGTGAGGACTATGTCCAAGCGATGTGGCAAGTGTTAGTATTGCATCATTAGTTGTACGATTAACATACTTATCCACTTAAGCAGATTAGCAACACCTACCACACCACATGCAATACCACCTCGGAGGCTTCAACTTCACTCACCAGACCCACCCCCTCCGGGCGCACACGCGCCCGTGGGGGGCGCACCCGAACATGCGGATCACACACCAGCAGGAACCACCAGTCCCACATCGAAGAACACTACCAGGTTCCAATCTCAACCACCTATATATATATCAGGTATTTATTACAGGTAAGATCACTCCATTGATTCGACTTAAACCCATCGCGATCAATTTCATGCCTTACTCCATTAGATCCAATCTGGACTAATTCACATCACACTACTCGCACGTTCGCTTGACTGTTATATCCAATACATATTCTGACTTAGGCATCGGAGCGTTGAAGGCGTGCCACCCCGTCTTGACCCCTGACCGCCTGCTTCATTGTTGTATTCTTCTAACAGCCGCACCCGAACGCCCGAGGGAAGAAGCACGCACGCACGAAGAGAAGTAGAGGATCCGCCCATCCGAACAGCCCCACCGTTCGGACACACCAGGAAGAGGGAAGTATCGTACACCAAGGAAGGAAGGAAGTCTATTTCTGTTGCTTCTGCCCCTTTACGCCCCCGCGCGTAATTCGGTAGAAACAACAAGAGCATGAAGACCTCAATGAGAATCGAATACAAGCTTATGACAGTCTATGTGCTGAGAAACAAAAGGTGGCTCGTGCCTATAACCAACGTACAAGGGGCATGAGCTTTGCAGAGGGAGAACTTGTCTGGAGAGTGATTTTGCCTATTGGCGAGAAAACTGAAGGACGAGGAAAATGGTCAGAAAAATGGGAAGGGCCATACATCATCGATCGACTGTTGGGTAAAGGAGCAGTTCGCCTGAGAGATCGAGATGGTACTATACACGCGAACCCAATAAATGGTCGTTACCTAAAGAAATTCATACAACCAGTTTGGGAGTATGATGATCCTCCAGATATTGCTTAATCTAGTTTATTCATGCCTTCGCATAAATAAACTACAGGGGCAACACATATACTCATCGAGGATCAAGTACATGAAATAACCTATTAATGGGGTTAAATAGTTAGTGCCTATAGTTGAGGCCAAATTTTGTAATCAGAGTGGTTATTTATTCCAAGTCAAAAAGTTCATGTTAAGCCAGTCTTTGTGGCTCAATTTTTGAGCAAACTATATATGAGTTTATCAATACAAAGAACTTTTACACATCAAATTAAATATTACATTCAAATACTTGGAATAATACAAAGGCTTTGCGGCCCCAGGCTCTGATACCATATGGTGAAGATGAATCTTGGATAATTGCAACAAAGAAAATAAAAAGCAGTTCATTCTTCACAAGATCCTCTACGTTACCGATTCCATCTCCCAAGAAGATAAAACCTGCAGAGCGACCTCGGCGATTGGAGAGGAAGAAATCGACCTCGGTGTTGGAGAGGGAGAGGAAACTGAATCGCCTCGAGCTTCGATAAAGATACTCGCCTGAGACCATAGTAGATAGAGGTGAGGATAGGCTCAACCAAGCTCAGTGGTTCTCCGTTGTAAAGACGTTCAGCGAGATTGGTCCACGTCTTGATAACCTTCGCTGAGGTTGTACAGAACAAGTACTTTGATAGCTAATACTCCAGAAAGGTTATTCCTCCTTGTGATGTGTTCTTCTCCACTTGTGCAAAATGTTTCACCCAGGAGGAGTAGGATGAAGGTCGCATTACTGAGGCTTGGAGAGGAGTTTTGTTGGAATCTTGATGAGCCCAGCTAGTTTCAGATGCAGGAACTCCAAATATGGTGTAGAGATCAAGCATGGTAATACTCACATCGCCACAGGGGAGTCTGAAGCAGTTCGCTGTGCAATCCCAGAAGCACATTGCTGTAGCAAATGGGGCTTTGTTACCCCCAGACGGAAGAGAGAAGCATAAATCAATGAGTTCAGCAATTCCTGCTGCTTCCCATCGTTCTCTGTTTTGCCCACGGCGCTGCTGGTGCCAGGCGAGGTCGTCTGAGGATGCATGTGGCCATTTCCCGATGGAGCAAAGACTATCTTTTTGTGTCCATGTCTTCGGGTCTGCCGAAGGGTCTGCCTGAAGTATAAGGGAAGAATTGCAGATGGGTTTACGAAGAGAAGTAAAGAGCTCTGGATTTAGTGGTGAATCCAGAAATGGGCCAAGAAGACCTGTATTTTCTTTGGGGTCTACAGTGAGAATGCAGACGGTGTCTGGGTTCGATCGAACAGCGACTTCCTTAAGCCGTCTGACAAATTGCTTGGCGTTGACACTGTCAAAAGGAATAAGAATGTCCTTACGAGGAGACATTTTTCTGAATTAGGGTTTGACGGCGGTGAGAAAGGAAGGTTTAAGCTTTTTGACTGAGAGAGTTAAAAAGTTGCAGGTTCTGAGCAATTGAAAAGGTTTTGATGAAAGATGAAATTTGTGGATATGGACTATTGCTCTTATAGAGGTGTCAGTCGAGCGTCATACTTTTTCGAAGAGTTGCTTAAACGTGGCGTTCGAGTGATGGTGTAGCGTTTCAAGGTCAATGAGCACATCGTTCAAAGTATATTCAAGTCTTTTCGCTTGTTCAGAAAGTTTCCAAGTTCAAGACCTGAGGGGCAATGTTTGGGCCTAAATAAAATATTTACTTTGGGCTTGGATGGCCGAGGTCTGGCGAGCGGCCCGTCATGGTTAATAGTGTTCTATCGAAGGATCACGTTATAAAGTGTCTAGCGAGCTTCGCTAGGAAGAAGACTTAGAGTTTTATTAGAACTGTGTCTTATCGAGCTGGTTTCACGCGGCTTAGTTTCTGTCATAATTAGTTGATAATAGCAGGACTCTTTGAAGAGTTATGATGGAAGAAGAAGACCTATGAGTGGTACAGTACGTATGCTGGTATGAAATTCAGACAAGATTACAAGAGCAAAGGAGTTAGAAATAGAATCAATGACTGATTAGTAAGCGAGTATATAAGGAATGCAAGGATCTTATGAAGAGCCCCCCGAACAATCAATCAAACAAACCTTGCTATACGCAAACAAACCTAGACGGTTATCTCGTCCTCGAGATTTCTATCTATCTTGTAACCAGAAGGTCTGAGTGCTGTTCACCTATCGAGTGAAGGTATTTACGACTCCAAGGAAGCAAATTGCAACCTGAAGGTTGAAGAGCGGCTCACTTGTAAGTTGGGAGCTTGGATACTCAAAGGAAGCGAGTGTTCTCAACACTTCGTCGAGAGATTGCTCTGCTCTGCACGAAAGACGTGGGAGTATCGATTTCTGGATTCGGCAGAGAGGTACACATATCAAAGTCCTAGATTTCTAGGTGATCTACGCATTTTAGGCGTATTAATTAATGTGTTTTCTCTACATTTTTACTTTGATAATTGCTTAGTTTTATTAGTTTTAACTTATTTTGTTAAATTCAGGTGTTGACCAAAAGAGACGGAGTAAAGGAGTCTACAAGCACGCAAAACGCAATAAATCCGGAGAAGAAATAGTCCGAGGAATGGTCTTCAAATGGTTACTAAAATGCATTCCCATATGGTGTCAAGAATTGGAAACCAAATGCCAAATGAAATGGATACCAAAATGGTGGACAAAAAGATGAAGACATTTCTCCTGCGCGACCCAGGAAAGAGCAAATATGGCGGAATATATGGAGCATATAATGGACGAATTTTTGAAGGATATTCCATGAAGAAAAATACTTTATTTGAGGCCCAAAATATGTGCAAGAATATGGTATATTCGGCCAAGAAGTATTGGGGAATAAGGAATGCAAGATTTGAAGATATAAAGATTTCCTTTTCCTTGAAGAAGAAGAAAACTGGGCAGTCAGGTCACTCAACTTCTAAAATCCGTAGTAAATTCAATTCAACTCCAAATATGGCGTTCATTATATGGATTTTATAGCCCTTTGAATAAGCTTTCCAATGAAACAAGAATCAGAATTTTCTAAGCTCTAGAACTCCCGGAAAAGACGTTTCAAGACAGGCTGGCAGTTCTACCCGAGTACACTAGGAAAACCTAGTTTGGAGAGGAAAGTTGGAATTCTTCACCTATAAATACAAGAGCTCGGCCTCAAAGCAAATCATCACATATTCTAGGCCTAAGCTCTGCAAAATTACTCTCCACCCTCTCCCTCAGACACCAAGGCCGAGCACAAAGTGACTACACCGCCATCCACCATCACTCGGATCGCTTGCACACGTTAAGTCCATACAAGTGAGAACCACCATCCTTGGAGTCATCTACACCTTGGGAGTTTGCAGCGTTAAGCGGGATTTCTTCAAAGTGTAACCATGAACCCTTTACTCCGTAGTCATATTTTGTTCTTGTATTCTTTTTGTTTGACATTGGGTTTTGGTGAATACTTTTGGATTTTTAATACTTACTTGAGTATATCTTCCATGTGTTTATGTTCTTAGTTTTGTTTGATGCATGCTATGTCTAGTTCTTAATGCGTTGGGTAGTGCGGGATGATTGTGTTTTAACCTTTCGCCTGGAAGTTATTCAATGATTCTTAGATTTTAAGGCGTTAAGCTTTAACCCACATGGCATGTTAATAATAAAAATTAGGAGCATGAATTTCGAAGGTAGCTTAATTAGGTAGAGAAAATTGGCTAGGTTGAATATGATGATCACATGTAAATAATTAGCTTAGGTTTATTTTTGTCGAAAATATGGTAAGGGTTTTTGGGATTTTCTTATGTGTTTGCTTGTCTATGAGTTGATGCATGTTAGAATCCTAGGAATACTTGCTATGTGATTGACGTTTTTAGTAAATAAATTAGTAATTAAAATCAACTCTTTTATACCCCCCTTTTACTACACAAGAATTGCATGCACCCTTCAATCCCCGGTTTAGAACGATCCCTACTTGCTTATATTATACTACATCTATAGGGTTTTAAATTGTTTATGGTTGATTTATGTGTTTAATTTAAATGCATGTTTCCGTCATATCAATTTTTGGCGCCGTTGCCGGGGATTGTTAATTGTTTGTAATTTTTGTGTGTATATATGTAAATTTATACTTGTGCATATTACTAACCATTTTCTTTTTCAGGAATTTTCGAAGTATATATGCTAATTTTACTTACAAATTTTCGATGCCTTGTATATGTGCCCTAATTGATTTAATTTTTCGTAAATAAATACATGTGAATAAATGTTAGTGTAAATTTTAATTTTTGTAAATATTAATCGGTGTTTGTATATATATATCTAATAATTGTTAAGCATGTTAAAGGATAGTCTTAGATTTACATTGATTACATGCTTGATTAATTAGGTCTCACTCCTTGGAATAGATGGTGCCTCTTTTTCTTGTTTATCTCCTTAACCCCTTATGTTTTACACATAAGGTTGAGGGCGGAGTCTACAAGAATTATGAGGGAGTGTGAATTTTTGAATGTTTGGCTGAATGTCGGACATGGTGTCTAGAAACGGGTTATGACTGGTGACAGGCTCTGGATCTAAGAAAGACTTGCATCAATGGAGTATATACCAATGATCCGGTAAGTGGATGAAAACTTGTCTTTGAGTAAGAAATCTTTGGTAACTTGGTGTCTAGAAGGTGACGGTTTCTATGACGGGTTCTGGATCCGAGATCTCAAATCGGTCCTACCTCTCGTGGTCTCTCTTGCCAACTGGCCAAGCTTATTAAAGTTGCCCAAAGAAGACAAGGACTAAATCTACTTTCCATGATCGGTAAGCCTCGGGATGTATTGTCGAAATTAGTCCTGCCTCTCGCGTTATCTCTATCCCCAACTGGCCATGTTTTTCGATTGAACCAAGGCTGAACAATTGAGAATTCATACTTTATCGCACGGGTCGCACGTCCTTGGAAAGACTGAAAAATCAATGCCTTGTAATCCTTGTAAATTTTTGGCGAAATCAATTTGGGACATGTGTTCTAAAAATCTCGAAAATTGTTGAACATGTAAAGAACTTTCCAACGTTGCAGGTACCTAGTTGCATTAACTCCCCTGCGGTTTCATGATGCTCGGATTTCATCACCGGGTACCCTAACCTAAGTGAAGTTAGGGACATGAGACCAATGGATGAGTCATTCTATTCATGATTGTTCACGTAACTTGGATGTCTTCTGCAGGTTCTAACCATTTTCTCTTATGCATTCACACCATTTTATCATCTAGGTTAATCTTGTTTGATGCATTTAGTTAATTCTCATTAAGTAAATGTGTGATACATGGTAAATCGAAGTGTGACATTGTGTGAAAGGTGCCCTAAGAACATGTCCAACGTGCAAAACAAATTTTGTGTGTTTTACACTTAGATTTCTCATTGGTTACTATATTTCTGCATCATTTGCATTGCATTTTTTTTATATATCATTTGCATTCACGTTTAAGTGTGTTTCTGCATTTAACATTGTATATTTTTGCATTCCATATGTATTCTGTTGATACTAACGCTTGATCTGTTGAATCTCAGGCCATTTAATGAATGTCCACTCCTATTCTCCATCAACTTGAACTCAGAAACCGAACAGTTGTTAGACAGAATCAAGGGAATCAAGTTAACGCAGAAGAGGTTTTACAAGGGTCTATTTTCAACAGTCCACCAAGTAGTCCACCTAGACCACCATCACCTACATCATTTTCAAACACTTCAGAAGCCGAATCCATGGGTGACAACAGGGATAACGTTGAGCAGTCCATCAGACAGCAGACTTGCTCGAATCTGGGTAACTTTGGCCCAATGTCGATCACTTATCCAACACCAACAGCGGGCCAGACTACACCAGAACTCAAGAGTGGTGTCATCCATCATTTGCCACGTTTTCATGGCCACACAACAGAGGATGCCAACACTCACTTGACCACATTTCTGTTTGTGTGTGATTCCATGTGTCCCACCAACACTGATAGGGATGCATTTCGACTAAGAGCCTTCCCATTTTCACTGGAGGAGAAGGCCAAACGTTGGCTCTTCAGTCTACCTGCTGGATCCATCACCACATGGGACGCTTGCATCCAAGCTTTCCTCACTAAGTACTTTCCGGCGTCCAAGATCACAAGTCTGAGAAAGAAGATCACGGGCGTTATGCAAGAAAGTGATGAGTCTTTCGCTACTTACTATGAAAGATTCAAGGAGTTGTGTGAATCATGCCCATCACATGGAATATCTGAGAGCAACCTCTTGACATACTTTTATGAGGGACTCAAGCCTTTGGAGAGAGAACTTCTAGATGCTGCCGCTGGTGGATCATTTCTGGAGAAGCCTGCAACTGTGGGACGTACTTTATTGAACCAGCGTGCTCTCAACACTCAGCAATATGAGGGAATGACGTTGCAGCAGACTAGGAAAGTGAGTGAGGCGTCTTCTTCAAGCACTAGTGCCGAAATTGCCAAGCTTTCTTCATTAATTACCAAGCTTCTGGAGACCAAGTCACCTAAACCACAACCACCTGCAACATTGGTATGTGGGATCTGCCTGCTGGATGGACATCATAATGATCAGTGTCCTCAGAATGTACCTACTCAGAAGATGGAAGAAGTCAATGCCATTGGTGGATATCAGAACAATCAAGGTGCTCCTTGCTACAACAACTATGGAAACTACAATCAAGGGATTCGAAATAATCATCCTGGTTTTCAGTGGAGGAACAATGATGGATGTCTTAATCCTTCGCCTCAACCATTGCAGCAACAACCGACTCAGCCTGTACTCACCAATCCGGATTATGACAAGATGTTGTCACAACTTTCATCGTCTACACAGGCTTTGCTGAACACCCAAGCCCAACAAGGGAATGACATTAATGAATTGAAGAAGCAGATGGGCCAGGTGATTGAATTCATGGGCCAGATTAAGGGCGGTTCTGGAAAATTACCTACTCAAACAGTTCAAAATCCTGGGGGAGATTTTCGTCCAGCACAGTGAGTATCATTGGAAGAAGCCAACGTCACATAAACATCCTGGATGGCGTTGAGCAAGAACCGGCCATTCCCAGCGACTAAAAGTGCATCATGTCTAGGCTGTAAGACATTAAAAAACAAGCGCTTGTTGGGAGGCAACCCAATGGAGGATCGACATACAGATTTGCTTTCTTTTCCCTTCCTCCTTATTAGTTTGTTAGTGTGTTAATTAGTTAGTCATTTTTGGTAAATTCATTCTCCATGCTTGGTTCTATGTTTTTCTCTATTTACATTGAGGACAATGTAGGGTTTAAGTGTGGGGGAGGGGTTTACACTTTATTTGAGTCATAAATTGTAAAAATTGGGCGGACAATGAAACTTTTCGGCGGATGATGCCCTAAAAATTTTAATTTTTTTTATTTAATTTTTCGTGGGTTTTTAGTTTTCAAAAATTTTAGGTAGTTTTTGAGTGTATTTTAATGTTTTTCAGAGTCTTAGGATGCCCTTAACTCGTCGATGATGATATTTTTCTGAGACAATTTCGAGTTCATGGCTTTCATATTATTAAACTATGGAATTCTTTTGTTGATAGAGATGTTTTGATTGCATTAACATGTAGTGGATATAGATAGTAAAACTTGGTACAGAATTCGCATGTTAGAATAAGTTTTAAATCATACAAACCTAAAAGTGAGTTTTTGAGCCTACATTACTTCATTTGAGAGTGAATTTCGTGCATATGGTTTTCAAAAACAAAACATGCCTCATCTGATTACTTGCCATAGATTTTAATGAACTAGAGATTACTAGAACTTACTCATGTAGATTTACAACGCTATTAAGTTGATATATGCTCTGATTTTGGATATGATTAAAGGCAAATTAGGTTACCACCACTTAAACCAAATGGCCTTGTGTCCTTTTGTGCGCACGAGTTGCGACACCCTTAGATTACCCCTTTGTGCCTACATTAAGCCTTTTCTTTCATTTACCACATACATATCTAAACACTTAGCCTAGTGTAGAATTTCCAACCCTTGTTCAAAGACTTGGTGAAGAAGTTTCGAAGCTAGCATAAAAGAAGTGGCGAAAAAAAAAGAGATGAAAGAATACAAAGAAGGGAAGACTTGTCCAAAAAAGATGATTGCCGAAAATACAAAAAAAAAATATAAAAAAGAGAGAAGAAAATATCGAGAGCAAAAGAAAAAGAAAAGAAAAAATGTATGAAAAAGCTCTCCGGCAAAAGTTCTAAGTGTAAAAGTTTGGACAAGTGAAGTTTAGAATGAAGTTAGGGCCCAAAAAGATGAAAATTGGTCCCCGATCTTGAAGTTTGACACAAGAAGAAGTGTAGAAAGGATGAGCCACGAATTTGAAGAATTCTAAGTGCTAAACTAAGTCTTTGGAACGTTTTTACACCACCACTTATCTAAATTTCGAATGCCTTAGCCTTAGCCCCATTACAACCTTTCTAAAGTCCTTTATGATCCTTAAGATGAGTAGCCTTCAATTGGTTGAGTAAGTTACATGAGTAAGCATATGGTTTGGTTCATTTGTGCAAGTAATTATGAGGTATTTCGATGCAATACATATACATTTGAGTGAACCTCTTTTCATGAGTGAAAACATGATGAGTGCATCCATGTGAGATTGATTTAAACTTTTTCGAAGCATGCATAGCTTATAAATCACCATTGTTTTCATCTAAGTCTTACTTGTTCATGCATGAGAATATCTTTATTAACTCTTGAATTCCTTGTGCTTTAATTTTGTGAATTCTCATGAATTTTCGAAATTCATTTGTTAAAGGGCTTAGTAGTATTTTTTGGAAAAATTTTGAGTCTTAGTTTAATTTAGTATTTGCTAAGGGACTAGCAAAGTTTAAGTGTGGGGGATTTGATCTACGCATTTTAGGCGTATTAATTAATGTGTTTTCTCTACATTTTTACTTTGATAATTGCTTAGTTTTATTAGTTTTAACTTATTTTGTTAAATTCAGGTGTTGACCAAAAGAGACGGAGTAAAGGAGTCTACAAGCACGCAAAACGCAATAAATCCGGAGAAGAAATAGTCCGAGGAATGGTCTTCAAATGGTTACTAAAATGCATTCCCATATGGTGTCAAGAATTGGAAACCAAATGCCAAATGAAATGGATACCAAAATGGTGGACAAAAAGATGAAGACATTTCTCCTGCGCGACCCAGGAAAGAGCAAATATGGCGGAATATATGGAGCATATAATAGACGAATTTTTGAAGGATATTCCATGAAGAAAAATACTTTATTTGAGGCCCAAAATATGTGCAAGAATATGGTATATTCGGCCAAGAAGTATTGGGGAATAAGGAATGCAAGATTTGAAGATATAAAGATTTCCTTTTCCTTGAAGAAGAAGAAAACTGGGCAGTCAGGTCACTCAACTTCTAAAATCCGTAGTAAATTCAATTCAACTCCAAATATGGCGTTCATTATATGGATTTTATAGCCCTTTGAATAAGCTTTCCAATGAAACAAGAATCAGAATTTTCTAAGCTCTAGAACTCCCGGAAAAGACGTTTCAAGACAGGCTGGCAGTTCTACCCGAGTACACTAGGAAAACCTAGTTTGGAGAGGAAAGTTGGAATTCTTCACCTATAAATACAAGAGCTCGGCCTCAAAGCAAATCATCACATATTCTAGGCCTAAGCTCTGCAAAATTACTCTCCACCCTCTCCCTCAGACACCAAGGCCGAGCACAAAGTGACTACACCGCCATCCACCATCACTCGGATCGCTTGCACACGTTAAGTCCATACAAGTGAGAACCACCATCCTTGGAGTCATCTACACCTTGGGAGTTTGCAGCGTTAAGCGGGATTTCTTCAAAGTGTAACCATGAACCCTTTACTCCGTAGTCATATTTTGTTCTTGTATTCTTTTTGTTTGACATTGGGTTTTGGTGAATACTTTTGGATTTTTAATACTTACTTGAGTATATCTTCCATGTGTTTATGTTCTTAGTTTTGTTTGATGCATGCTATGTCTAGTTCTTAATGCGTTGGGTAGTGCGGGATGATTGTGTTTTAACCTTTCGCCTGGAAGTTATTCAATGATTCTTAGATTTTAAGGCGTTAAGCTTTAACCCACATGGCATGTTAATAATAAAAATTAGGAGCATGAATTTCGAAGGTAGCTTAATTAGGTAGAGAAAATTGGCTAGGTTGAATATGATGATCACATGTAAATAATTAGCTTAGGTTTATTTTTGTCGAAAATATGGTAAGGGTTTTTGGGATTTTCTTATGTGTTTGCTTGTCTATGAGTTGATGCATGTTAGAATCCTAGGAATACTTGCTATGTGATTGACGTTTTTAGTAAATAAATTAGTAATTAAAATCAACTCTTTTATACCCCCCTTTTACTACACAAGAATTGCATGCACCCTTCAATCCCCGGTTTAGAACGATCCCTACTTGCTTATATTATACTACATTTATAGGGTTTTAAATTGTTTATGGTTGATTTATGTGTTTAATTTAAATGCATGTTTCCGTCATATCACTAGGCGAAAAGGACCTATTCGAGCAGGGTTGGTGCTCTCCCTGTTCTAATCGCTTACATAAGAAGTCAGGCGGCTGTAATCAGTCCAAATTCTGTTGAAGAACGGTGGCATGCCAGCATACAAAGCACAAGCAGGATAGACCGGCTCACGCGGTTAAGACATCCGAGATAAAAGAGACTGCTTCGCGGGAAGGATCTCTCCCGAGAGAAATTTCTGCATCGACCAATTAATTTTTTAAAATTCACGCGAGAAGTGTTGCTCAGTACACTGTGTCTGGCGAGCTGCTCGCCAGAGATTGGAATTGCTTGCCTGATGTTGATATTTTTGAGTTTTTCTTTGTTTTCCTTGGGTATTTTAGTGACTTATTTGAAAAACCAAATACAAAAGTAAAAAGTGTCAAGAAAAACATAAAAAGAGTCATTTGTTTTGAGTCTTAGGTGCCCTTAACTAGTCCATGATGTGATTATATCTTCCGTAATTGTGACTAAAAGATGATCATATTATTTAAGTTTCTTTGGTTAATCTTGATATATGATGCATATGCGATATATGATGCATATGCGATATATACAGTAAAGTACTACGGCAAACCGGGATCAACCAAAACACCAAACACACCTACAAACAGATACCCCAAAAAACCCCAATCAAGATAACCCAAAATTTCAAACAATAAAACGACAAGAGATTAGGCAGCGACATCTTACCGGAAAAAGGAGAATAAGGAGAACCGACGGTGGTGTAGCAACGGCACGACGGAAGCAGGAGGAGAATAAGGAAATCCGGCAACGGAAGCACGAAATTTTTCAGGAAGCAAGAAGAGTAAAAGAAAGCGTACAAACAAACAACACAGATATATATAGGCGTAACGGCGAGATCGCGACCGTTGGAACAGACACGTCGGTCCAGAGGATCACGACATGTGGCAGCCAGAATCAGAAAGGTCTGGAACGAGAACCGGTACGCACCGTTTCGAGAAAGGGCACGACCCTCGAAAGAAAAGCAATCATCACACTTTATGGCTACGACGGGACGTTTGGGAACCCCGAAACACCCTACGCGGAAACATGGCAACACGACAAAGACAACATTTAATGATGAGCAGAGTGGATACACCAACCACACCGATGACAGAACGCGAATAGCACGCAGGGAAATATCGTCCTAGTCACTCTCCATCACCAATATCGCCCTAGTCACTCGGCCTCACGGATAGCGATCTAAACACTCGGCATCACTGATAACGGTCTAGTCACTCGACCTCACGGATAGCGATCTAAACACTCGGCATCACTGATAACGGTCTAGTCACTCTGCGTCACTAATAACGATCGAATCACTTTGCATCTGATAACGACATGGTCACTCTTCACCACTCTTCATTACTGGCCACTAGGAGGAACGGACTCGGGGACTTAAGGGTTACCAATTCAAACGAGCTCCCCCTACCATAGCGCCCACAAGCAGATAACGACATGGTAACTCTTCATCACTCTTCATCACTCTTCATTACTGGCCACTAAGAGGAACGAACTCGGGGACTTAAGGGTTACCAATTCAAACGAGCTCCCCCTACCATAGCGCCCACAAACAGCGACCCCCCCGGTCGATACAAACTGAAGAGCGCTCAAACAATAAAAGATACATAGTCACCATTACACGAAGTACTGCAGCAGAGCGGTGAACTAGCTACTCACCGATCTCGCCCATAACCTATCAAATATGGCACATGCAGGTACAGGAGCGCCCACATCCAAGATTCTCAACCTAGGTCGCCCAGTTGGGGGACTGTATGACATGATACCCGGCTCCTAACAAAGGTAAACATCACCGCTAAGCACGTCCCGGTGATCTCGCCGGTATCATTTCTTTTTCAACTCGCCAACCAAGGTTGATCTCCTTGGCTGAGCAAGTTGGGGGACTTGTTCATATACCTGACTAAATCACCTAGGTACGTGCTTAGACGACTTAAATATAAGTTACAATTACGTCTCACCGCCACCATGACAGGAACCATCGCCGGGAATGCTCCAACTTCGGTGACCAAACCCGCCCGACCTTCGATCAGGATAACGCTCACGCGCCAATACTAGGACCGGTCAGACAACACCCCAGCAAAGAACATATACACACCCATCCCACATCGAAAGTAGAAGAGTAGTTCAACCTTCAACCACCAATATATATCGGTCAACACAGCATTAAATGGTACGCACTCTTTATCTTATTAAGCCGTTATTCTGCTTAACTCGTATATCGATTCTGACTTAGGCATCGGAGGGTTGAAGGCGGGCCATCCCGTCTCTCCTTAACCGCTGTTGATCTTAGCAGAAAGGGCGATGGCGCTGTAGAATAACGACAACGATCATTCACCGATATCGCTCAACATCAACCATCTAGCGAGTTTCATCGATTTGGATCCCGCTCTATGACCGATATATGCACAACGGATAACAGACATTAGTTACATTTGGTCATATCTCGAATATCCATTATTCTTGGTATGAACACTCTACGAACTTGAACCCTTTTATCTTGACTTTCCTCAAGGAACTCAGGAGACTCTTATCTTCATCCATGGCTGACTTCTGCACCAATTTCCAGTACAGTGGCTTTTTCTCGCTGAGTGCATGCTCACAAAACTGAAAGAAAATTAAAATAGATAAACTGATTTAATTAATCCCAAGTGACATCATATGATTAAGACATGATAATTTGTTGTAAAATGAAGCAGACTTTTATTGTGAGAGGGAGAGAATATCTGAGATATTTTATTCATCTGTTGTAAACCTTTTTATACAGAGTACAAAATCTTAGGTTTAGAGTTACAGAATAAATCATAAAGATACCTTATCTATTTACAAGAATAAACAGAAATAATTTTGAACGAAGGGGGAAAAAGTACAATACGCATTTACTCATCATGAGTATTAGTTTCCAATATGTATGCACATATAATTCTACTGCATCAAAACCTTACCCGGAAAAACCTAGTGGGACAAAATCAATGATCGAAGAAAAAGATGTGTAAGTGCGTATAAATTTAGACATCTTCAAAATGTAACATTGTAATCATATTTTGCGTGTGTCTCATTAAAAACCTTACCAATATAAGTGATAAAAACCCTTTTTGGGACAAAAACACCCTGGAAGGATAAAAAGAGTACACTATGATTAAGTGGGTATCTTCTAGATATCCCCCTGAAGTAAACTCCCCTTGATAACTACAAGTTATCTAAAACTGACAATCTACATAAGCCAATACTTCGTACATGGTTCAGGAATGTAGACTTAGGTAATGGTTTGGTGAAAATGTTTGCAAGATTATCTTGAGATTTAATCTGTTTAACTTTAATTATGAAATTCTTGTTGTTGTTGACTAAAGAAGAATTTTGGTGAAATATGTTTGATATTGTAACATTTAATAAAAATCATCTTCATCTGTTCAATATATGCAACATTATCCTCAAATAAGACAGTGGGTTCATCGGTGGTGGATTTAAGCCCACAGGTGCTTCGAACATGTTTTGAAATCGCTTTCAACCATATGCATTCATGAACAGCTTCATGCAAAGCTAAACTCTCTGCATGGTTTGAGGAACATCTGATAGGTAATTGTGGGCATGCTGATAGGTAACCCACATTAGCATGTCCAATAAGGCAAGCATCATTCTGTGATGCATAGGGATAAAATAGACCCATGTCCATCGTACCTCTAAGGTAGAGGAAGATGCCTTTGATACCATTACAATGGCAATTGTGGGCGCAAACCTATACCGAGCTAGCAAATTTACAGCAAATGAGATATATGGCCTAATACATTGAGCTAAATACAATAATGCGCATATTGCACCTAGATATGGAACTTCTGGTTCCAATATCTCTTCATCATCATCAACTGGATGAAATGGATCTTTCTTCGGATATAGGCTACGAACAATCATGGGTGTATTACAAGGCTTTGCTTTATCTTCATTGAAATGCCTTAATATCTTATGGATGTAACTTGATTGACGGACTAAAATTCCATTACTACAACACTCAAGCTCCAGGCCGAGACAAAATTTCATTTTTCCAAGATCTTTCATTTCAAATTTAGACGTTAAGTGTTCAACAATTTCTTTTATCTCTTTAGGAGTACCAATTATATTCATGTCATCAACATAAACTGCTATAATTGCAAAACCAGAACTTGCCTTTTTTATAAACACATAAGGACATAATTCGTTATTCATATATTCTTTCCCGATCAAATACTCACTTAGACGGTTATACCACATCTGTCCAGATTGTTTCAATCATAAAGTGAATGCTTCAAACGGACAGAAGCGTGTTCTGTGGTCTAGAACTATTCTGATTGGGTATCTTAATTCCTTCAGGGACTTTCAGACATATATATATATATATATATCAAGATCCTCATATAGATAAGCTGTAACCACATCCATAAGATGCATATTCAGTATTTCGAAAACTACCAAACTGATAAGATAGCAAAACATTATAACGTCCATTACTGGAGAATATGTCTCCTTGTAATCAATCCCAGAGCGTTGAGAAAATCACTGTGATACTAAACGAGCTTTGTATCTTACAATCTCCTTTTTCTCATTACGCTTCCTTACAAAAACCCATCTAAATCCTATAGGTTTAACATGGGGAGGTGTAGGAACTACATGGCCAAACATCTTTCTCTTCGCTAAGGAATCTAGTTCAACCTGGACTGCTTGTTTCCATTTTGACCAGTCATCTCTACGTTGAAACTCAACAATGAAGTGGGGTTCGATGTCATCGCCACTTATGATTTTGGTGGCCACCGCAAATACAAATACATCATCGATGATAATCTCATTAAGATTCCAAATTTCATTTAAGCATGCATAATTTATTGAGATTTCTCTATTCTCAGGAGTGGGAATTGATGAGGGACCGAATCCTAACGTCGTCTCTTCTAGAACGGAACCATAATCTGGAATAGTCTCGTGAGATAAATTAGAATGGCTTGCGATGTTTGATAGATTCATTTGTGCCGAAATGGTCCTCTTCCAAGGGTATAAATCTGTCGAACCTTGTGGTCTTCCTCTCTTCTGGAGTGGTCATAAGAGATTCTTCTCTGTTGGTCAGGGCATCAGCCTTAAGCTTTCCTAGTGTTACCAAACTCAGCTTTAGTGAGCTCTTGTCCACAAAACCTCAAGAGTGCGCGTATCCTATAAATTTCAGAGTAGAACTCATTCATAGTCTTGAAGTCTTGAAAACAAAGATTTTGCCAATCATTCCTTGCTTCAGGCAAGAAAATGGTCCCCTGATGGTTGAAACGCTATTCAAGAGCTACCTAAAGTGCTCTTGGGTCTTCCTCGCCCAAGTACTCTTCTTGGTCTTTCTCATAAAGATTATTGCATCAGCCTTCATAGCATCATTGCACACATTTTCAGGATTGATCACAGACTTTATCTTCTTAGCAACCAAATGTAGCTTCACATCTTGTGTCCACTTCAAATAGTTTAAGCCTGAAACTTCTAAAGCAACAAAATCTAACTTGATGAGATTGAACATTTTTTCTACAAGAGAAATATAATAATTAGTGCATTGAGATAAAGTAACTTCCAAAATGCAACTAATAAGAACTTCAAATTCAATAACATGTTATAACAACATTTGTGTGTGTGGAACTATATGTTCCACAATATAAATAATCATTGACAACATATATAATCTATTAAATATACATAAAAGTAATTCCAGAAAATCACAATCAATTAAAACATATAAAACATATAAGTAAAGAATTAATTTTTATTTAAGACAAAATGCAGAAAACATCTTTTGGGCAATGATACACAAAAAAGCAGTACATAAGTACAAATTGTCAAAGTAATCCAGTGATTAGCTGGTCTGCTCAATATCGTCTTCTGCTGGGTTTGAATCCCCAGCAAAGAAGGAGAATCTTTGAAGACAAACCCTGATTAGATATCCACACAAAGTGTTTCTACCGAATTACGCGCGGGGACGTAATCTGGCAGAAGCAATACGAGTACTCTTTCTTCCTTCGTCCGAACGCTCGGGATGTTCGGATGGTCGGGCGCTCTTCTATTTCTTCGGGTATGCGGGCTCTCTCTTCCGACGGTTGACTCTTCTTTCAGACGCTTCTTCTTCTCTCGGGTGATCGGGTATGCGTGTTCGTGTGCGGCTGTTAGAAGAATACAACAATGAACAAGCGGTCAGGGGTCAAGACGGGGTGGCCCGCCTTCAACGCTCCGATGCCTAAGTCAGATGGTGTATTGGATATAACAGTCAAGTGAACGTGCAGATGGTATTTAATGCTTGGATCAGAATGAATTCCATGCCCTTACCTGCCATAACTACCTTACCTATATAGGTGGTTGAGATTGGTGCTCACTTGTGCTCTTCGATGTGGGACTGGTGTGGTTCTGCTGGTGCGTGATCCGTGCCTTCGGGCGTGCGCTCCACGGGCGCGTGTGCGCTCGGATGAGGTGGGTCTTGCGAGTGAAGTTGGAGCCTCCTTGGTGGTCTTGCGGGCGGTCGGGTAGGTGTTGCTTTCCTACTTAAGCGGATAAGTATATTAATCGGACAACTCATGCTATACAAACAAGTCCCCCAAGTCCCCAAGTCAAAGAGAACTTTCTTGACTGGGGAGTTGAAAAAGGGTTCGTGCGATTAGACAAAAATACTTATCCGGTTGAGCGATGGTGCGTGGTCCTCTAACCCCCAAGTCCCCCAAATCTCCGGTCAAGGAAGGGCTCGCCTGACGGAGTGGGTACCTGGGCGGTCGATCGTGTACCTGTTCGTGTGGTCCTGTACTTACGGGCCCAGCGTCCAAAACGGATCTTGCTATTTGGACCCGCGCGCCCGTGGAGTGTTACCTGGTGAAATACGAATAGGGGCAATCATAGACAGTAAGTGTGTGAATGTATGGTATGATGTGTGGAATGCGAATGTTTTTCGTGACACAAGCGCTGGGGTGCCGCTGTGCACCGCGTACGTCAACGGGGAGACCGTCGCGTACGATGTAGCGTCAACTGAGTGATCAAGACTGCGACGTACAAAACGCGTACAGAGGGGACGGACCCCGTACCCGTACCGTCTTCGGTCTTAGTGCGCGCAAAGAGGGGACGTACCGCATGCCTTTGCCGCCTAATCCGGCTTGCTTTCAACGTCCGGGGAGGGCGGGACCAATGCCCGCGACGTTCCTCGGTCTCGGCACGATCAAGGGGGGACGGACCACACGCCCAAGCCATGGCGAGTCGGCTTTTCGATCGTTAACGTTACGCTCACGGATAGGGTGGACCCCACATCTGGGCCGCCCATCGGTCTTAGCGCGCGCAAAGAGGGGACGGACCGCATGCCTTTGCCGCCTAATCCGGCTTGCCTTCGGCGTCCGGGGAGGGCGCACCCTAGCCCGCCACGCTCATCGGTCTCGGTACGATCAAGGGGGGACGGACCGCACGCCTGATCAACGCATTTTATGCTTGATTCTTAACGTCTTTCTCTTTACATTTAGCTTTGTTTTGACCTTAGTACTATCATTTCTTACTTACTTTATGCTTTTAGGTAGAAATAAAAGGGAAAATAATAAAGGAGGCGTTTTGGAGCTAAAAGCGTGCTAAGGAGGAAGTTCCTAATTTCGGAGAAGAAATGGTCCGAGGAATGGTCTTCAAATGGTTAGTAAAATGCTTTCCCACATGGTGTCAAAAATTGAAGACCAAATGCCAAAAGAAATGGATACCAAAATGGTGGACAAAAAGATGAAGACATTTCTCCTGCGCGACCCAGGAAAGAGCAAATATGGCGTAATATATGGAGCATATAATGGACGAATTTTGGAGGATATTCCATGAAGATAAATACCTGATTTGAGGGCCAAAATATGTGCAACAATATGGTATATTCGGCCAAGAATTATTAGGGAATAAGGAATGCAAGATTTGAAGATATAAAGATTTCATTTTCCTTGAAGAAGAAGAAAACAGGGCAGCCAGGTCACTTAACTTCTAAAATCCGTAGTAAATCCAATTCAATTCCAAATATGGCGTTCCTTATATGGATTTTATAGCCCTTTGAATAATCTTTCCAATGAAAGAATAATCGGAATTTTCCAAGATCTGAAACTCCGGAAAAACGCGTTTGAAGACAGACTGTCAGATTTGCCCGGGTACATAAGGAAAGTCTTGTTTTGGTAGGAAAAACCCTACTCTTCTCCTATATAAAAGGGAGCTCGACTCATTCATTCTCATCACTCATTCTAGATGCCTAAGCTCAGCCTAAACACTACTCTCTCTCCAAAGACTCAAGACGCCATACAAGAAGAAGGTTACACCATCCTACCGCCTCCAAACTGCCTCCATCGGCATATAGGGCAATCCCGAGTGTCTCCTCCACCAAAGTAGAGTCGGCTACACCTCAAGCTCTATAGGGCAATCCCGAGGAGTCAAAAAGTGTAACTCGATTTCTCTTTACATTGTAACCCCTTTTTGTATGAACTCTTGTGTTTAAGGAATGGTTTAATTATTTCGGTTTTCTACACTTGTCTTGATTTCAATTGTCTTCCATGTGTTCTAGTTTCTTTAAGTTCTATGATGCATGTTTATCTAATCGTAATGCTTTGGCTTAGATATAGGGCAATCCCGAGTCTAGATCAATGGTATGTGTATAGGGCAATCCCGAGCACGAGAATTAAGTGTAAACATGTGTTATGTGAAATTAAGAAGTTAGGATTTCGATTGACATTGTTTGATTGCAGGTTACGAAGGAGCAAGGGTAAGTTTAGATGAGTCGATCACATGTAAATAATAGCTTAGGTTTATTTTCGGTCTAGTAAGCATGTTTAGGATTCTTTGTTCTTATTTGTTTTCTACTTGTCTATGAGTGAAGCATGTTAGAACCTAGGATTTCTCGATATGTTTGCTATGCCATGTTTTAGTGTTTATTTTCGTAGATAACAAACAACCTTTTTAAATCCCCTTTTTTTAACCATAGCGTAAATATGCATGCACCCTCAATCCCCGGTTAAGAACGATCCCTATTTATCAATGCTACATCTACACCAAGGGTTTTAATTGTTTATGCGTTTTTGTTGATTGTTAAGTGTTAATTTAATGGTTGCAAAGTCGTGTATCAACGCCCAAGCCATCCGAGTCGGCTTATCGATCGTTAATGTTGCGCTCACGGAGAGGACGGACCCCACACCCGTGCCGCCCATCGGTCTCAGCGCGCGCAAAGAGGGGGCTGACCCCACGCCTCTGCCGCCTGACCCGGCTTGCAGTCTAACGATCACGTGTACGGAGAGGAAGAACCCCATGCGCGTACGGCGTAAGTTCTTCATTCGGCGCGCGTCCAAAAAGGGAACTCAGGCGTTCATCCTCTTTTTGAAGCGCCCGAATGGTGTTGTGCTAACCTGATGTTACCTTGCGAGCGCATGGACGTGCGTGTGCGTAAGAGCGCCAGCCCGGGGGGGGGGGGGGGGGCGTGACGCGACCTGCCTTAGGTTGGGTGATCCAGTCTGACAGGGTGTTCTCTGAAGTGACATTCCTTTTGACTTCTCCTGGGGAACCGTTTCTTGCCATGAATGTAGCCGTCGTGTAATTAATGCTGGCGTGCTCTTGCATTAAATGCTGTTGTCGTCATCACTGCGCGAAGGGCAAACGTTATGCGCGTGAGAGCGTGGGAGTGGTGCATGGGCGTCACGTGGCGGGCTGTTGGAGACCGTGCTAGGGTTTGAAATCGAGGCGGGAAGTCGAAGAGTTGGCGCGGTTACTTAGGAGGGCAGGTAAACCGCCCTGGGCCACGGGTCACGATCCAACGGTGGATACGCGAAAAACGGACGACTGGCGTTCGTTCGCGTATCCCGTCCGAGTAATATAAATAGGGCTCCCCTAGCTTTCGTCTTCTTCATCACTTTCATAACTTACCGAAACTCTGCCGGAATCACTTTGCGACCTGCATCCGTTAAGCTCTTCTTCGTTCGTGTCCTCCGTTGCCGGAATACGTGCTCGACGTGCAAATTCAGTCCTACAAACTCAATCTGGTGAGGCTCTCGTCCCTTTATCTGTTTTTGTTTTTGTTTCTGTGGTTTTGTGTTTTCTGGGTTTTGAACTCAAGAACAGGGCGTGTTCTTGAGTGGGGTGTGTTTGATCTGTTTTTGGGTGATTTTTTGTGGGTTTTGGTGTTTCTGTCTGGGGAGGAATTTTTTGCTAAGTGTGGGTTTGCGCGTGCGTTCGTCTAGGGATGGAGCCGATAGAGGTGTCAAGCGGGCAATCGCGCGAACGCGTGTACATAGAGGGGGTGGGATGGATTAGTTGTGGGTCGAGTGGGTCGAGTACGTCGTCGTACGAGTCCGTTTTGAGTGTCACACCTCTGCAGTCAATGGATTATAGGCAAGGGCGCGCCAACGCGGGATTGGAGAGCTCGTCGGAATCGTTGGGCGGGCACTCGGGTGGGTCTAATCCATAGGGTGAGGAGAGGGCGGAGGGAGGAGATTCAATTCCTCAGTTTGCGGAGGGCGGACCCGTCAATTGGGTGTTTCCTGATGGGACGCCTGTCCAGGAGCCGGAGCGTGCGCCATCCGTCTCGTAGATGGCCAGATGGGCGAGAAACTACCACATTCCGGGCTCTGTGCATCTGCGAATACCTGGCAAGGGCGACACGTTCACCCGCCCACCGTCTGGCCACGTCTGCCTGAGTGAATTTCATCTCAAGGCTGGGATCAAGCAGCCACTGCATCCATTCTTCCAGTATATGCTGGCGCTACTGAAGATCTCTCTCGGTCAATGTGGGCCCACGCTCACCCGTACGCTCGTAGCAATGTTCAACATATTTCGGGTGATCTACGCATTTTATGCTTGATTATTAATGTCTTTCTCTCTGCATTTTGCTTTGTTATGAGCTTAGTAAATATGTTTCTAACTTATTTTATGTTTTTAGGTAGAAAATAAAGGTGGAACAATAAATGAGGCGTTTCGGAGCTAAAAGCGGGATAAAGACAAAGTTCCTAAATCCGGAGAAGAAATGGTACGAGAAATGGTCTTCAAATGGTTTCTAAAACGTATTCTCAAATTCCATCAAGAATTGGAAACCATGTGACAAATGAAAATGGTGCAAATAAAGATGAAGACATTTCTCCTGCGCGATCATGGAAAGCATGTTCTTGCCGAATTCATGGAGGATACTTGGGCCACATTTGTGGAGAATATTCCAAGATGATTTGGATATGATTTAAAGCCCAAAATATGTGCAATTACATGGTATTTTCGGCCAATGAAGAATTGGAGAGAAAGAAGCCCAAAAGAAGAAGATGGACCGAAAGTTAGAAATCCAGAAATCTGTCGATGCAGATCAGCCCAATTCAACAGGCCACCAAAATCAATTGAAAACGAATTTGGACACATGTGAGGCATGCTTAGAAAGATATGGAAGTCTAGTTTCCAACCCCACTGAAATCATGCCGTTACAATGTGGTGTAGATATTCAGAAATCCCAGATTTAGTGGGTACAGGTCATTCTGCCTAACAGCCAACTTAAAATGGGCGTTGAAGGCGCGTCAGGAGGAATTATGGCACAAATAATGCATGGTTGGAAAGCCCTGGAAGTCTATTTTCTAGTGACGAAAGAATCACGCCGTTTGAAGTTGTAAAACGTCCGAAACGTAGCTTTTAATACAGAAGGGTCAGATTTGACAGTTTTCAGAAGGTGGGAAGTTTCCTAATCTTCTTCTATATAAAGGGAAGCTCGACTCTTTCAAGGGGGATCACACACTCACCGAGCTAAAGCCTTGTCTAAACACTAACCCCTCTCATACTTAGCCAAAATCAGCCTCTCTTAGTCGAAATACCATCTCCACCACCTCATAGACACCCTTTCTCCATCCGTGAGTGTTCTCTCGCTAGATTTGGCTTTGAACACTTGCGTAGCCATCATCCACCAAAGGGACGTGCGCTCGGAGCTTGCAGAGAGACGAATTCCTCGGGGCAAAAAAGTGTAACATGGCCTCTTTGTATTTATTTCGACTTTGTATTGTTTATTTTCAAGGCTTTGTATAGAAAGACTAATGTTTTGGTGTAAAGATCCTTATTTCTAATTTGTTTTGAATTCTTCCATGTGTTTATAGGTTGATTGGAATGTGTATGTATGCTTGCCATGTTCTTAATGCTCTGGAATTTGCTTAGGATGACACTAGATGATTTGGTTCACCCTATGCATGTTCCACCGATCTAATCAAGATAAAATTGGGTTAGGGAGTTTGCTAGATGATTTGGCTGCCCTCTAATTCGATGCAAGTGTATGTTTATGTTCTAATTAACATGTGAATTTCGTAGGATTCAACCGAGGGAGTAATCGGCCTAAGCAACATGATGTGATGATCACTTGTAAATAATAGACTTAGGAACTTATTTTCGGCTAGATGCATGTTAGGTTTATGTGTTCTTGATTGTTTGCTTGTCTATGAGTTTAAACATGTTAGAACTTGTGATTTCTTGATATGTATCTACCCATCTTCTTGTTTTATTTCGTAGGAACTTAGAACAAACAATCTTGCACCCCCATTTAAACCTAGCATAGTTATGCATGCACCCTCAATCCCCGGTTAAGAACGATCCCTACTTACCAATGCTACATCTACAAAGAATGGTTTTAATTGCTTTCGTGTTTGATTGAGTGTTTAAATTAAGTACTTGAAAAGATGCGAACCACCGGGTGAGCGGCATGGACCAGCCTACGCGGGTGGAGTTCCTCCACTTCTTCCGTCTTCGCTACTCCACGCGCCAGAGGGACTCGGGGACCTTCACGGTAGAGCCCCGCGTGAAGTGGTGGTTGGTGGACCCGCCGAGCTCTTCAACCTCCTGGCGCACGATCAACTGTCTGGTGGGTGGCAATTGGGAGTTGGGCGCCTTCCCGTCTGAGTATGCCACCAACGCTGACAAGATCCATCGAGTCCCCCAAGCCTTCCATCATCTCGATACGAGCGAGTATCCGCTGACGCCCTTTGAAGAGGCCCGGGTCGCCCGTCTGAAGTTCGTATTCGACCCGGCGCCCGAGGCAAGATATTTCTGGGCCGCCTGCCATTGGGACCTTATCGAGCAGACGCACCTTGCCAAGACACCGCATACGTGGGTCTTGTAGTTCGTTGCTTAGGAGTAGGAGTATATTTTTGACTAACTATTCTTCTATAGCTAACCTTCCGTCTGTTGTGTCTTTGCAGTTAAGATGTCAAAGGGCAAGGCCATTGAAATGGATGATGCGCTCAAGCGCCGCTTGGCCGCCCTCCGACAAACTGCCGCCCAGGTACGTAAGGTGGTGGATGACGGGAAAGGCGGTCTGGTGTTGGGGGAGACCACACAGCTCAAGCTCCCTATTCCCAACGTGGCCGACCTTGCCCTAGCCATCCGGGCGGATGCCCCTCGCCCGCCCCCAGGAAATGCTGGTGGTTCGAAGGCACAAGCGAAGGCTGATCGTGCTGAGCAGCGTGCCGAGCACCACAGGGATAAGTGCCAGGAGGGTCGCGATCAGCGCCGGCATGACCGGGATGACGCACGGGATAAGGACAGGCGGGAGACTCCCCGTACGCCCCAGACAGCCGCTCGTACCCCTATTACGCCTCAAGCGTCTGTTCGTCCGCCAAGTCCCCCACGGGTATCCGGGTAGGGAGGAGCTAGTGAGCCTGCGTCTAAGCGCCAGAGGACGGACAATCCGTCCGCCGATCCGCTCGCCTTCTGCGTACCGCTGACGCGGGCCATCGAGCTGGGCGTGAAAGCCGTCGACGGGCTGGTACCGCAGGTGGCGGCCAGTGAACAAGATGAGATGGACAGGGCGTTCAATCTCTGTATGGTGATGCAGCACAGGATGTATCAGGCGCGCGAGCGTTTTGCCAACAAACGCCATGCGGAGGAGATGCAGGGGAAGATGCACAAGCTCACCGAGGTCAGCAAGAAGCAGGAGTATGATCTGGCCAAGTATGACGAGCTGGCGGAACGTCTCCGGCGTGACGTCCAGGCGGCGAATGGGCGCGCCCGGGATCAAAGGAGCGAGAGGCGCTGCTCAAGGCCGAGCGTGATACTGCCCTCGATGCCCTGGAAGAGGCAAAGGCGGAAGCGGCCAACCGAGTGGCGGAGGTGGAGTCCCGCCTGATGGCTGAAGCGCAGGCTCAAGTCCAGAAGGCCCAGGCGGAGGCGGTTGCCGTCTTCAAGAATTCCTCGGAGTTTAAGGAGGTGGTGGCTGCTGAGGCCGATGTCCAGGTGGCTCAGTTCCAGGAGGTGGTGGCGCCCTTCCTGGATTTGGAGAAGTACAATGCCTTCCTGGAGGAGCAGGCAGGTATGGCCTCCGCACAGCCGGATCAAGAGCCGCCAGTGGTGGAGCAAGTTGAGGTGGAGCAAGTGATCAACGCATTTCATACTTGATTCTTAACGCAATTCTCTCTACATTTAACTTTGTTTTATGCTTAATAAATATGTTTCTAATTTACTTTATGCTTTTAGGTAGAAATAAAGGAGAAAATAATAAAGGAGGAGTTTTGGAGCTAAAAGCGTATTAAGGAGGAAGTTCTCAAATCCGGAAAAGAAATGGTCCGAGGAATGGTCTTCAAATGGTTACTAAAATGCATTCCCATATGGTGTCAAGAATTGAAGACCAAATGCCAAAAGAAATGGATACCAAAATGGTGGACAAAAAGATGAAGACATTTCTCCTGCGCGACCCAGGAAAGAGCAAATATGGCGGAATATATGGAGCATATAATGGACGAATTTTGGAGGATATTCCATGAAGATAAATACCTGATTTGAGGGCCAAAATATGTGCAAGAATATGGTATATTCGGCCAAGAATTATTAGGGAATAAGGAATGCAAGATTTGAAGATATGAAGATTTCCTTTTCCTTGAAGAAGAAGAAAACAGGGCAGCCAGGTCACTTAACTTCTAAAATCCGTAGTAAATCCAATTCAATTCCAAATATGGCGTTCCTTATATGGATTTTATAGCCCTTTGAATAAGCTTTCCAATGAAACAAGAATCGGAATTTTCCAAGATCTGAAACTCCGGGAAAACGCGTTTGAAGATAGACTGTCAGATTTGCCCGGGTACATAAGGAAAGTCTTGTTTTGGTAGGAAAAGCCCTACTCTTCTCCTATATAAAGGGGAGCTCGACTCATTCATTCTCATCACTCATTCTAGACTTCTAAGCTTGCCAAAGATCAGCTCCTCAACCTCCAAACACTCGGCCATCCCCTCAAAACCCGAAACACCACCAACTTCATCCCGTAAACACTCTCCTCCACCTCAAGAAGGACTTTGCTCGCTTTGGCTGGGAATTCTTGGGCTCGTCATCAACTAAGGAGTAGCTACACTTGAAGATTTGCGGTGCGCTTTCACGGAGTCTAAAAGTGTAACATGACCCCTTTTTATTTTGTTTCGGTTTTTGTTTGGATTTCCTTTGTTTGTATTTTGAGAACAAGTTTTGATAAGAGGCTTTATATTTCTAAATTCTTCTAAGTTTCTTCCATGTGTTTTTAACTTTGATTCGAATACATGTGTGTGCTTATATGTTCTTAATGCTTGAAACTGTTTTTAAGTAGATACTCGCTTTGGTTCTCTTTTAAGCATGTTTCACGAACTAATAACAAAGATAAAATTGGATTAGAGAGTTAGCTCGCTTTGGTTGCTGTCTTGTTCAATTATAAGCATGTGTGTGTGTTTTGATTAGAGTTAGGAATTTCGTTGACACTTAGGGAGTCTAGGTATAAAACGGCAAAGGATGAAAGAATGAGTCGATCACATGTATATAATAGTTTAGTGTTTATTTTCGGTTTAGTAAGCATGTTTAGGGTTCTTTGTTCTTGTTTGTTTTCTACTTGTCTATGAGTGAAGCATGATAGAACCTAGGATTTCTCTATATGTTTACTAACCATTTTCTTTCTTTATTTTCGTAGATTATAAATAACCAACTTTCAAACCCCCCTTTCAAACCTTAGTATAAATATGCATGCACCCTCAATCCCCGGTTAAGAACGATACCCTATTTACCAATGCTACATCTACACAAAAGGGTTTTAATTGTTTACGCGTTTTTGTTGATTGTTAAGTGTTAATTTAATAATTGCAGAAGCGTGTATCAATTTTGGCGCCGTTGCCGGGGATTGTAAAGAATTGTGTGTTTATGCTTGTAAAATATGTGAAATTGTGTAAATAGGTATATATATGTAAAGTGTCGAAAATTTTTATACATGTTCATAATACGTTTCATTCTAACCTTTTGTTTTGCAGCCATGTAAATAGGTACATATTAAAGGAAGTCTTCGATTTGCATTGAGTACGCAAGTTTGGTTGATTAAGTCTCACTCATTGGAATAGATGGCGCCTCTTTTTCTTGTTTATCTCCTTAACCCCTCGTGATGTGTGGATTTCATCACCGCACACCATAACCTAAGTGAAGTTATGGACATGAGGTTGAGGGCGGAGTTTACAAGAACTTGAGGGAATGTCTTTCTCGAGATTTTGGCTGAATGTCGGACATGGTGTCTAGAAACGGGTTATGACTGGTGACAGGTTCTGGATCTAAGAAAGACTTGCATCAATGGAGTATATACCAATGATCCGGTGAGTGGATGAATACTTGTCTTTGAGTAAGAAATCTTTGGTAACTTGGTGTCTAGAAGGTGACGGTTTCTATGACGGGTTCTGGATCCGAGATCTCAAATCGGTCCTGCCTCTCGTGGTCTCTCTTGCCAACTGGCCAAGCTTATTAAAGTTGCCCAAAGAAGACAAGGACTAAATCTACTTTCCATGATCGGTAAGCCTCGGGATGCATCGTCGAAATTAGTCCTGCCTCTCGCGTTATCTCTATCCCCAACTGGCCATGTTTTTCGATTGAACCAAGGCCGATTGATTGAGAATGTACATTTTATCGCGCGGGTCGCACGTCCAATGAAAGACCTAAAGGCTAAACGAACGTATTCTCTTTAAATTGAAGGCGAAAATCAATGAACAAAAATACTTGTGCATATTACTTGTAAAATTTCGTGTGCATTAAAACTTGTAAAGAACTAATTAACCATATTGCATTAGCTTGCATAACCTACCGGCGGCTTTGTGATGCTCGGATTTCACCACCGGGTACCCTAACCTAAGTGAAGTTAGGGACATGAGGCCAAACGTATGGTCACGTTGCATCATGTATTTAGCACGTAACTTTGTGTGTTTTCTGCAGGTTTCTAACGTTTTCTCTTATGCATTCATACCATTTTCACGTAGGATCCCTTATGTGTGCATTTAAAATCCTTCTCAGTGCATCCATCGTGATTAATGTTATACTTGCATAAATTTCGTGTGCATATGTGTGTTCTAACTTGTTTATAAATGTTGCATTGTATATATATGTCTAACTTTGCAGAAAACGTGTGTACATGTGTTTATAATTCATTCTATGCATTTCGTGTATATTCTAGACATTGCATCTATATATCTAAGCATCACATCCATTTCATACAATCTATGTCCTATATTTATATAATGTGCACTTTGTTTCTATGTGTTTTATGATTTTGTGTGTTTTTGTGTGTTTTCTTCCTTTCTTTTTTGTTTTCCACGTTTTGGTGAAGTATCATGCATTCATTGTGTATTCTTTTGATACTAACACTTGTTCTTTAGTGGTGGTGTAGCTTCAACGTATGAACGATCTCAACGTACATTACAACACTCGACTACAAGCACGTCGTTCTGCACAAACGACCGAGATCATTTTAGACCAACCTACTATTGAGGACGGTTCTGACTCTCCACGTTCATCCCATCACTCCACCGAGCACTCACAAGAAGAAGAGCAAGACATGGCACACAACAACCCACCGAATCCTCCCAACAACGAGAGGCGATCTCTTCGCCAACGTACTTGCTCCACCGAGTGGAGTAGCGGTCCTTCGTGTATTCGATTTCCAAATCCTCAAGAGGACAAGAAGGATATTGAGTTGAAGAGTGGCTTCTTACACCGTTTACCAATCTTCCATGGGCTATCCAACGAAGATCCAAACATGCATCTCAAGCAATTTCAGTTCATTTGCATGAGTATGAAACCTTCGGATGCCGATGAAGAACTCTTCAAGCTTAAGGCATTCCCGTTTACTTTGATTGATAGAGCTCAATCTTGGCTTTTGGAACTCCCGCCTAACCACATCACGACTTGGAAGCAACTTGCGGACCTGTTCTTGGCTAAGTACTTTCCGGCCTCAAAGATCACTGTTTTGAGGAAGAAGATCACGGGAATTACACAAGCATCGGATGAGTCCTTTGGCCAGTATTATGACCGTTTCAAAGTTCTATGCGCCACCTGCCCTTCCCATGGTTTTTCCGAGACAAACCTCATGAACTACTTCTATGATGGTTTAAAGCCGATGGATAGAGAGCTTCTCGATGCCGCTGCAAATGGAGCATTCATGGATTTAGATGAGACGGAAGCTCGAACTTTGTTGGAAAACCGAGCCAATAATGATGCTCAATATGGGATGGCTCCACGGAAACAAGTGAATGAAGCTAGCTCAACACAAGTGAAGGACGAGAAAATTGACAAACTAGCATCTATGCTAGAACAAGTGCTTGAGCTAGAGACAAAGAGAGCCAAAGCAGCTCAAGGACCAACGTGTGGAGTATGTCAAATGCAAGGGCACTATAATGATCAATGCCCTAATGTGGTGGAACAAAATGGAGATCCAGAGCAAGTCAATGCAATTGGAGGATATCAAGGTGGCCAACGTTACAACAACTATAACAACAACAATTTTGGCAACCGAGATCATCCGGGTTTCAAATGGAGTAGCACTGAGGGATGTCTAAACCCTCCGGCACCTAATCAAGGCTACCAACGTGCTCCATTTCAACCTAGGCCGCCATTTCATCAAGCTCCAACGCACCAAGCTCCTCCGGTCCAACAATTTACAAATCCGGACTATGACAAGATGTTCTCACAATTGTCCGCTTCAACACAAGTTCTCTTGGAGGGACAAGCAAAGCAAAAGGAGACCTTGGATGGCCATGGCCGAGACATACAAGAGATGAAGAAACAAATGGGCCAAATCGTGGACTTTATGGGCCAATTTCGAGATTCCGGCCATCTTCCACCTCAACCACAACCACCAAATCGGAATGTGAGTGCAATTATTACGAGGAGTGGAAGAACTTTGGCATCTCCTTTACCAAAGACAAGCTCGGCACCTCCTCACACCATTTTTGAAGAGGAAGACTTAGAAGAAGATCTGGCCACTAAAGAAACCGAGAAGAATGTGGCTCCTCACGCCACTAAGGCACAACCCTCATCATCACAATCAGCCCCAAACAAAGGTATTAACCCTATCCCTTCAAGTTCGGCTAATACTAATGCTTCGTTTGCTCGTGCACCCTTCCCACATAGGTTGACGAAATCTAAGAGAGATGATCAATACGAAGACATCTTGGACATCTTTCGGAAGGTGCAAGTAAATCTTCCCTTGATCGAGTGCATAAAGCAAGTGCCTATATATGCAAAATTTCTCAAAGAGTTATGCACCCAAAGGAGGCAAACGAGAGCGAAGGAGGTTGTGAAGGTGAATGCAACCGTTTCAGCGGTTTTACAACGTCGGTTACCCCCCAAATTGAAGGATCCGGGGAGCTTTTCTGTTCCTTGCGTGATTGGTGACAACAAATTCGAAGATGTTATGCTAGATCTTGGTGCATCCATCAACGTAATGCCTTATTACTTATATGCATCCATGGATTTAGGCGAGCTCAAACAAGACAACGTCATCATTCAACTAGCCGACCGTTCGCATAAGTATCCTAGGGGATACGTTGAAGATGTTCTTGTGCAAGTCAACAACCTAATCTTTCCCGCTGATTTCTACATTGTTGACATGGAAGAGAGTTCATTGAACACCACGCCATTACTTCTTGGACGCCCTTTCATGAGGACTGCAAGAACGAAGATTGATGTTTTCGAAGGAACGTTTTCCATGGAGATCGATGGAGAAAAGATTGAATTCAACATCTTAGATGCCATGAAGGTTCCCACGGCAAGTGTCAATGCAATATTTTCGATGGATATGGTAGAAGAAGCTGCTCAACAACACTTAGACACCATTGGAGATGATGTGCTCGACATTGCCATACAAGAAGGAGCGGGGCTGACTCGACTCGGGAATGAAGCCCTTTTTGATGCACTCATCGAAATTTTG
This sequence comes from Geum urbanum, assembly GCA_946800695.1. Classification (NCBI taxonomy): domain Eukaryota; kingdom Viridiplantae; phylum Streptophyta; class Magnoliopsida; order Rosales; family Rosaceae; genus Geum; species Geum urbanum. The sequence continues at coordinate 52,656,715 of OX327008.1, read as the reverse complement.
GAGCCAAGGATCCTCGCGATGGCTATGGCACTCAATGAAGCTCCACGGATTGCAAATAGGCCACCTCCAATTCCGTTGGCCTATGGAGAAAACAAGCTTGTTCCATCCGTGATTAAGGCACCGGAGTTAGAACTCAAAGTGTTACCGGCTCATTTGAAGTATGCGTACTTGGGAGAGAATGACACTTTGCCGGTTATCATTTCATCCTCATTAGAGGAAGAACAAGAAGGCAAGCTCATCAACATGCTCAAACGTCATAAAACAGCAATTGGATGGACCCTTGCCGACATCAAAGGCATCAATCCGGCCACTTGTGTGCATCGAATTCTACTCGAAGATGGGGCTAAACCTTCGAGAGAAGCTCAAAGAAGACTCCATCCACCAATGATGGAAGTTGTGAAGAAGGAAGTTATCAAGCTCTTGGATTGTGGCGTCATATATCCAATTCCGGACAGCCGATGGGTCTCACCCGTGCAAGTTGTTCCTAAAAAGTCCGGAATCACCGTGGTAAAGAATGCGGAAAACGAATTGGTGCCACAAAGAACCGTAACCGGCCATAGAGTTTGTATCGACTATCGGAAGCTCAATGCCACCACTCGCAAGGACCACTTCCCCTTGCCATTCATTGATCAAATGCTCGAGAGGTTGGCGGGACATGAATATTATTGCTTCCTCGATGGATATTCCGGTTACAACCAAATCAGCATCGCCGAGGAAGATCAAGAGAAAACAACGTTCACTTGCCCATTTGGAACGTTTGCATATCGACGGATGCCATTTGGACTTTGCAACGCACCAGGTACTTTTCAACGTTGCATGCTTTCAATTTTTTCCGATTATATAGAGAAGATAATAGAAGTTTTCATGGATGATTTCAGTGTCTTTGGGAAAAATTTCGATGCATGCTTAGATAACTTAGAACTAATTTTACAAAGATGCGTTGAAACGAACCTAGTGCTTAATTGGGAGAAATGCCATTTTATGGTTACTCAAGGGATAGTTTTAGGGCACATAGTTTCAAAAAGGGGAATAGAAGTTGATAAAGCAAAAGTAGATCTTGTGCGGTACTTACCCTCTCCGACTTCGGTTAGAGAGATACGTTCTTTTCTTGGCCATGCAGGTTTTTACAGGAGATTTATCAAGGACTTTTCCCAAATATCTCGCCCCTTGTGCAAGCTTTTACAAAAGGACACTCCCTTTGTGTTTGATGATGAATGCCGAGATGCATTTGACAAATTGAAGGAGCTTCTCACAAGTGCTCCTATCCTTTGTGCACCGGATTGGTCCCTACCGTTTGAATTGATGTGCGACGCATCCGACTACGCCGTTGGCGCTGTCTTGGGACAAAGGAAGGACAAGAAGCCCTACGCCATTTACTATGCTTCTCGAACATTGGACGATGCTCAAAGCAACTATACAACAACCGAAAAGGAGATGCTCGCTGTGGTGTTTGCACTTGACAAGTTTCGATCATACTTGTTGCAAAGCAAGGTGATTGTCTACACGGACCACGCTGCATTGAAGTACTTGATGGCGAAAAAGGATGCCAAACCACGACTCATTCGTTGGATACTTTTACTCCAAGAATTCGACATAGAAGTGAAGGATAAGAAGGGAGTAGAAAACGTGGTGGCAGACCACTTATCTCGAATTGTACATGATAAGGAGACGGTGGCAATTGAGGAAACATTTCCGGATGAACAACTCTTCGGACTTCAGGTAAGTACCTTGGAAACTCCTTGGTATGCGGATATTGTGAATTATTTAGTTACCGATAAGTTTCCACCTCACATGCATAGTGTCCAACGCCATAAACTTAGATCAATTGCTAAACATTTCATTTGGGATGAGCCTTACTTGTGGAAACAATGTTCTGACTTAGTAATTAGAAGGTGTGTCCCCGATTGCGAATTTGAGTCTATTCTTAAGTTTTGTCATAACGATGCATGTGGAGGTCATTTTGGTTCTAGAAAAACAGCCTTGAAAGTATTAGATTGTGGATTCTTTTGGCCTAATATTTTTCGTGACTCTCATGAATTTTGTGCTAAGTGTGATAGGTGCCAACGATCCGGCAACATTGGACCACGTGATGAAATGCCACAAAAGTATATGCTTAATGTCGAAATTTTTGATGTTTGGGGCATTGATTTTATGGGACCATTTCCCATGTCTAACGGTTATACTTACATCTTACTCGCTGTTGATTATGTGTCGAAATGGGTGGAAGCAAAAGCCACCCGTACTAATGATTCGCGAGTTGTTGCAGATTTCCTTAAAGCTCAGATTTTCACACGACATGGAATGCCTCGCGTTCTAATAAGCGATGGAGGAAGTCATTTTTGCAACAAGACAATCGATGCATTGATGAAGAAGTACGGCATCACCCACAAGGTCTCTACACCTTATCATCCACAAACCAATGGATTGGCGGAAGTATCCAATCGCGAAATCAAGAAGATCTTGGAAAGAACTGTCAAGCCAAATCGCAAGGATTGGAGCCAATGCCTTGATGACGCATTATGGGCCTATAGGACGGCATACAAGACTCCCATTGGCATGTCCCCTTATCGATTAGTCTACGGGAAAGCATGTCATCTTCCGGTGGAATTAGAACATAAGGCATGGTGGGCGGTCAAGAAATTCAATATGGATCGTGACGAGGCTGGTTTACATCGGAAACTCCAACTTTGTGAGCTCGAGGAAATCAGGAATGATGCATTCGACAATGCTTGGATCTATAAGGAGAAAACAAAAGTATTTCACGACAAGCGGATCCGGAGAAAGGAGTTCCTAATCGGCCAAGAGGTATTACTCTTTAACTCGCGCCTTAGACTTTTTCCAGGTAAGCTACGCTCCAGATGGGATGGACCCTTCATTGTCACCGAACTCTTTTCCCATGGAGCTATAAAAATCAGGAGTCCAACAACCGGGAACGAATTCAAGGTCAATGGTCATCGTCTCAAGCCTTATCATTCGGCCATCAAAGAGGAAGTGGTGGAGGAAGAAGCTCTATTCGCACCGGCCACATCACACACAACATAAGAAATCTCACGTCTAGGCTGTAAGACGTTAAAAAACAAGCGCTTCTTGGGAGGCAACCCAATGGAGGAAATCGCCAAGGATTTGTTCTCTCCTCCCTTATCTTTTTAATTTCATTGCTTATTTACTTTCCTTAGCTAAAAAATTTTCGTGGGACTCTCTCTTCATACGAAATTCTATGATTCCCTTAAATACATTGAGGACAATGTAGAGTTTAAGTGTGGGGGAGGGGTTTACAACTTTATTTGAGTCATAAATTGTTAAAACCGGGCGGACAATGGAACTTTCCGACGGATGATGCCCTAAAAAAAAATTGTTTTCAAAGAGTCTTTTTCGTTTTTAGGATGCCCTTAGTTAGTCTATGATGAAAATGGACGGAAACAGAATACATATGGCGATGAATAAGCACTAAACTGTTTTCGTGTGATAAGTGAGATATTTTGATTGTCATAACATGTAGTGGATATGGTTTGATTAAACATGGTACAGATTTCGCATGTTAGAATAAGTTTTAAATCATACAAACCTTAAAGTGAGTTTTTGAGCCTACATTATTCTTTTGAGAGTGAATTTCGTGCATATGGTTTTCAAAAACAAAACATGCTTCATCTAATTACTTGCCATAGATTTTAATGAACTAGAGATTACTAGAACTTGCTCAAGTAGATTTACAACGCTTTTAAGTTGATATATGCTCTGATTTTGGATATGATTAAAGGCAAATTAGGTTACCACCACTAAACCAAATGGCCTTGTGTCCCATTGTGCGCACGAGTTGCGACACCCCTAGATTAACCCCTTTGAGCCCACGTTTAGCCTTTCTTTCATTACCACATTATATCTAAACACTTAGCCTAGTGTAGAGTTCCTACCCTTGTTCTAAAAGACTTGGTGAAGAATTTCGAAGCTAGCACAATAAAAGTGGCGTGAAGATGATGAAAAGATGTGTATAGGGATAGACTTGTCCAACAAATTTTGTATTTGAATGCCAAAATTTTCGAGATAAAAAAAGAAATAGAAGAAAAATGTATAAAGATCTCGAGGCATTGTGTTTAGATTGTATAAGTTTGGATTAAAGTCCCCTATACTTATGAATCTGGAGATTGCTACGAATTGAAGGCCCAAAAGTGAAGAAATATGGCCTTTGTCCTGTTCATAAAGCTCAAAGGAAGTTGAGAATGAAGTTAGGGCCCAAAAAGATGAAAATTGGCCCCGATCTTGAAAATTTGACACATAAAGAAGTGTAGAAAGGATGAGCCACGAATTCAAGAAGTTTTAAGTGCTAAACTAAGTCTTTTGAACGTTTTTACACCACCACTTATCTAAATTTCGAATGCCTTAGCCTTAGCCCCATTACAACCTTTCTAAAGTCCTTTATGATCCTTAAGATGAGTAGCCTTCGATTGGTTGAGTAAGTTACATGAGTAAGCATATGGTTTGGTTCATTTGTGCAAGTAATTATGAGGTATTTCGATAAAATGCATATATATTTTGAGTGGACCTCTTTTCATGAGAGAAAATATGATGAGTGCATCCATGTGAGATTGATTTAAACTTTTTCGAAACATGCATAGCTTTAACTTCACCATTGTTTTCTCCAAGTCCTACTTGTTCATGACATGATCATATTTCTCTTATCTATCGAAAATTGTTGAACTTTAAATTCTAAAATCATGTGATTCCATCGCCATATACTTAAGAAAATTTCTGAGACAAATTTTGCTAAGGGCTTAGAAGTTGTTTTTATTTTATTTGAGTCCATGAATTATGTTCAACGTAAAGGCTAGCCTCATCGTTGGAATTTTGTTGCTTGCCTTCTCGTTTCCTTTATTTTAAGTTTTTGCTAGGGACTAGCAAAGTTTAAGTGTGGGGGATTTTGATCAACGCATTTCATACTTGATTCTTAACGCAATTCTCTCTACATTTAACTTTGTTTTATGCTTAATAAATATGTTTCTAATTTACTTTATGCTTTTAGGTAGAAATAAAGGAGAAAATAATAAAGGAGGAGTTTTGGAGCTAAAAGCGTATTAAGGAGGAAGTTCTCAAATCCGGAAAAGAAATGGTCCGAGGAATGGTCTTCAAATGGTTACTAAAATGCATTCCCATATGGTGTCAAGAATTGAAGACCAAATGCCAAAAGAAATGGATACCAAAATGGTGGACAAAAAGATGAAGACATTTCTCCTGCGCGACCCAGGAAAGAGCAAATATGGCGGAATATATGGAGCATATAATGGACGAATTTTGGAGGATATTCCATGAAGATAAATACCTGATTTGAGGGCCAAAATATGTGCAAGAATATGGTATATTCGGCCAAGAATTATTAGGGAATAAGGAATGCAAGATTTGAAGATATGAAGATTTCCTTTTCCTTGAAGAAGAAGAAAACAGGGCAGCCAGGTCACTTAACTTCTAAAATCCGTAGTAAATCCAATTCAATTCCAAATATGGCGTTCCTTATATGGATTTTATAGCCCTTTGAATAAGCTTTCCAATGAAACAAGAATCGGAATTTTCCAAGATCTGAAACTCCGGGAAAACGCGTTTGAAGATAGACTGTCAGATTTGCCCGGGTACATAAGGAAAGTCTTGTTTTGGTAGGAAAAGCCCTACTCTTCTCCTATATAAAGGGGAGCTCGACTCATTCATTCTCATCACTCATTCTAGACTTCTAAGCTTGCCAAAGATCAGCTCATCAACCTCCAAACACTCGGCCATCCCCTCAAAACCCGAAACACCACCAACTTCATCCCGTAAACACTCTCCTCCACCTCAAGAAGGACTTTGCTCGCTTTGGCTGGGAATTCTTGGGCTCGTCATCAACTAAGGAGTAGCTACACTTGAAGATTTGCGGTGCGCTTTCACGGAGTCTAAAAGTGTAACATGACCCCTTTTTATTTTGTTTCGGTTTTTGTTTGGATTTCCTTTGTTTGTATTTTGAGAACAAGTTTTGATAAGAGGCTTTATATTTCTAAATTCTTCTAAGTTTCTTCCATGTGTTTTTAACTTTGATTCGAATACATGTGTGTGCTTATATGTTCTTAATGCTTGAAACTGTTTTTAAGTAGATACTCGCTTTGGTTCTCTTTTAAGCATGTTTCACGAACTAATAACAAAGATAAAATTGGATTAGAGAGTTAGCTCGCTTTGGTTGCTGTCTTGTTCAATTATAAGCATGTGTGTGTGTTTTGATTAGAGTTAGGAATTTCGTTGACACTTAGGGAGTCTAGGTATAAAACGGCAAAGGATGAAAGAATGAGTCGATCACATGTATATAATAGTTTAGTGTTTATTTTCGGTTTAGTAAGCATGTTTAGGGTTCTTTGTTCTTGTTTGTTTTCTACTTGTCTATGAGTGAAGCATGATAGAACCTAGGATTTCTCTATATGTTTACTAACCATTTTCTTTCTTTATTTTCGTAGATTATAAATAACCAACTTTCAAACCCCCCTTTCAAACCTTAGTATAAATATGCATGCACCCTCAATCCCCGGTTAAGAACGATACCCTATTTACCAATGCTACATCTACACAAAAGGGTTTTAATTGTTTACGCGTTTTTGTTGATTGTTAAGTGTTAATTTAATAATTGCAGAAGCGTGTATCAGCAAGCTGCTGAGGTGGCGGGCGGAGCCGATGAAGCGGGGGCGGATGGTACAGGGGCGGAGTAGAGTAGCTTTTCTTTTCCTTCTTTTTCTTTGTAATAGAGTAGACTTTTGTAATCGGGCCTTCGTGCCTTTGATTCTCGCCAGTTGTCTTTTGTAATCGGGCGAATGAATGAAGTTTCTTTTCTTTCCGTTCGTGTGCCTTGTCTTTTTAATGAATTTTGTTTGGCATCTTTTGAGTAACTCACGCGAACGCGCGCTTGACTGGAATTTGACTAAGTGTTACATCTTTGCGAGTAGCCTATCCCCAGTCCCCCGAGTATGTGGGCGGGCGGGGTAAGGACAAACAAACGCAACAATAATTACACTTAAAAAATGAAAGTACAACATAGCAAGATCTAATGAAAGTACTTCCTTAAGTGCTGGATGTTCCACGGGTGGCGTAGTCGTTGACCCTGCATGTCTCTGAGGTAGAAAGTGCTGTCGCTTATTACCTCGTCAACGACGTACGGGCCTTCCCACAACGGGCGAAGCGCCTTCACCTTCTGTTGGATCGCCTTCATTACCCAGTCCCCCAGTTGGATTGGGCGAGCCCGTATACGTTGATTGTACAATCGGGCGATCCTCTGCTTGTTTGCGGCATTGTAGAGGTGCGCCATGCCTCTTCGTTCCTCCAACAGGTCGTTGTTGAGCCGCAGCTCCTCATTGTTCGTGCGTGGATCGTACCCCTCGATCCGCGGGCTCTGGTGGGTGATCTCCAGGGGTAGCACAACTTTCGTCCCTAACGTCAGGCTGAACGGGGTCTCGCCTGTAGCTGCGTTGGCGGTCGTTCGGATGGACCACAGAATTTCTGGAATGACCTCGGGCCAGCGCCCGTATCCCGCATCCCCGGGTTCGATGTCCTCAATCTTTCTCTTGATCCCAGACTTGATGATTTTGTTCGCTGCTTCCACCTGTCCGTTCGTCTGGGGGTGCGCTGGCGACGCGAAGATGAGGTCCGTTCCCTGGCGCTTGCAGAAGGCTATCAGCCTGGGGTTGTTGAACTGTGGCCCGTTGTCCGTGATGATGCTGATCGGCGTCCCATAGCGACAGAAAAGGAAGCGCCAGAGGAAGCGTTCTACCTTCTCCGTGGTGATCTTCGCCATGGGCTGGGCTTCGATGAACTTCGTGTGGTAGTCGATGATGACGATCAGATATCTATACTGCCCTTTCGACTTCGGAAGCTCTCCGATCAGGTCCAGTCCCCACTGTGCGAATGGAACGGGCGACAGGAAGATGGACAGTGGGACGGCGGGCGCATGGTGGTGGTGCGCGTGTAGCTGGCACTGGTGACACTTGCTTGTTAGTGCCGAGGCGTCCGCATGGATGGTGGGCCACCAGAAACCATGCCGAAGGGCCTTGTGAGCGATTGATCTGGCGCCCGCATGATGGCTGCACGTGCCCGAGTGGATTTCCTTCAAGATTGAGCCGCCCTTTGTTGGAGTGACGCACTTGAGGCTGGCCCAAGTCCTCCCTTGTCGATAAAGCGCCCCATCCCGTATGCTGAAGTTGGCCGCCCGTGCGACGATGGTTCTGGCCTCTCGCTTATCCCCTGGTAGCTCTCCCCTCGTCTTGTAAGCAATGAGCACGTCCATGTAGCTATGCTCGTGTGGTTCGATTGCCAAAACCTGCTCCGCTCCTGAGATGCTCGGTTGTCGCAGCACCTCGACGATACGCTGCCCTGGCCTCGTGTGCACGGGCTCCGTGGCCAATCGGGCCAACTTGTCTGCCTTCGCGTTGAATCCCCGGCGTATATGGTTGATGTTAACGTATTTGAATCCCTTGATCAACGCCTGCACATGCTTCAGATAGGCGATCATGGACTCCCCCTTCGCCTGGAATTCTCCTCCGACCTGGCTCACCACCAACTGTGAGTCGCTAAATATGTTGAGGTCGGGCGCCTCTGAATTCTTGGCCAGTTGCAGGCCCGCGATGAGCGCCTCGTACTCGGCCTCGTTGTTTGTCGCCTTGAATTCGAACTTGAGGGCGTACTCCGCGTTTACCCCTCCTGGCCCGGTTAAGATTATACCGGCGCCGCTCACTTTCTTTGTGCAGAACCCATCGACGTAGAGGTTCCACTCCGACAACGGTCGCTCCTTGACCTCCGGGTTGTCGGACGCCTCTACCGTCGGACCATCGGGCACTTGGGCCGGCGCCCCTTCTGCCTCCGTATACTCGGCGATAAAGTCCGCCACGGCCTGTCCCTTGATTGCCGTGCGGGGTTTGTACTCGAGGTCGAACTCGCTAAGTTCGATGGCCCACTTCGCCAGGCGGCCGCTATGATCGGGCGATTGGAGTATCTGGCGCAAGGGTACGTTGGTGAGGACGTGGATGCTGTGCGCCTGGAAGTATGGCCTCAACCGTCGGGCAGCGGTTACGAGCGCGAGCGCCATCTTCTCGATCGTCGGATATCGTGTCTCAGCGCCCGTCATGCCCTTTCCTGAGAAGAAAACGGGCAACTCCATGCAATCCTCCCTGCGGACGAGGGCAGAACTGACGGCCGTGAGGGAAGCAGCCAGGTAGACGTATAACACTTCCCCTCGGACGCGCCTGGAGAGGAGCGGGATGGACGCCAGGTACTCCTTGATCTGAAGGAAAGATTCCTCACACTCGGGCATCCACACAACCTCACACTTGTTCGTGGTTCTTAGGGCTTTGAAGAACGGGGCACACCTGTCCGAGTACCGGGAGATGAATCAGTTCAGGGATGCGAGCTTGCCCGTGAGGCTCTGCAGGTCCACCCTCTTGACGGGCGGCTTCATGTCGATGATCGCTTTGACCTTGGCGGGCGCGGCTTCGATCCCCCGCTGGCTGACAATATACCCCAGGAACTTGCTGTTGGTGACTCCGAACGTGCACTTGGCGGGGTTCAGCCTCATGCCGTTCTTGATGAGGACGTCGAGCACAGTTCCCAAGTTCTGGACGTGGTCGACCACCTGGACGCTCTTCACCAGTATGTCGTCTACGTATACGTCTACGATGTTGCCAATCAGGCCATGAAACATCGCTTTCATGAGCCTCTGGTACGTGGATCCGGCGTTCTTCAGCCCGAAAGGCATGACAATGTAGCAATAAAGGCCCTTGTCCGTGACAAACGTTGTCGCCTCCTGGTCCACGGGGTCCATGAAGATATGGTTGTAGCCCGAGTAAGCGTCCATCATCGATAGGAGTTCGTGCCCCGCCGTCGCGTCCACCAGCTGATCGATCCTCGGTAGCGGGAAGCCGTCCTTCGGGCATGCCTTGTTGAGATCACTGTAATCGATGCACATTCTCCACTTCTTGTTGCTCTTCTGCACCATTACAGCGTTGGAAATCCACCTTCCGGATGAACCCGATGCCCAGTAATCGGTCCACCTGCTCATGCATTGCCGCGTAATGCTCCGCCTTGTACGCCCGCCTCTTCTGCTTCACCGCCCGGGCGCTGGCGCTGACGCTCAGCCGATGGGATATGATGTTCGTGCTGATCCCGGGCATGTCTTTATACGACCAGGCGAACACCTCCTGCTTCTCCTTCAGCAGCGCGATCAGCCGCTCGGCTATCGTGAGAGCCAACGATGCTCCGATCTGGACCGTTCTCTGCGGGTGTTCGGAGGATAGCTGGATTGTCCAAACCTCTTCGCGCTCGGGGACGGGCGACACGGCCATCAGCCCGTCGCGCGGGTCGTCAGGTACTTCTGATCCTGGCGCGGGTTCCAGGGCGAGGACCTCATGCCTGTCCCGGGGTTTCGCTGCCTCCTCGCTGTTGTATCCCCGGACGTATCCGACTCCGTGCTCGGTTGGGAATCGTCCCAAGAGCATGTGTCCCGCGATGATCATTTTTAACTTGCAAATCCCTGGCCTCCCGATTATGGCGTTTTAGGGGGAGGGGGTGTCCATGACGATGAAGTCTGTCCGGACCTCGCTGTGTGGGGAGTCGGGTGCGCCAATCTCGACCCGGAGGCTGTCACTCCCGATCGGATACGATGTCTCGCCCATGAAGCTGGCGACGCACTCATGATCCTACTTCATCTTATGTGCGGGCCTACCGAGCGCCATGTACGCGTCAAAGTATATCACGTTCACGGACGCCCCACTGTCGATCAACACCCTCTTCACGAGGAATCGGTCGATGATCGCGTCGACCACGAATGGCAAGGTGCTATCCTTCGGGCTCCTCTCCTCGTCTTCCGCCGTGAAGCTAACGGTGGGCGTCTCCTTCCTTCCTGCCTTGGGCGCTCTCCCTGCCCCAATCGTCAGCACTTCCCTGCTCGAGCGATGGGGCGTCGACGATCCCTCCTTGCGCTTACCCCCAGATATCGTGCTGATAGTCCCACGGGTTCCGGCATTCGCCTGGCGCTGTTGTCCTTCCGCCCTGGGAGGGGTGGCCTGATCGTCCTTCCTCATATCCTCGAGGGCCTTGCTCAACATGAGGCAACTGTTGGTGTGGTGGGTGGCGGCATTGTGGAATTCACACCAGATGCTCGGTATTCGGCCGATCGGGGCCCTTGCTATCGTCATGTTGTTTGGATTTGGGAGCCGGTGTCGATGCAGGCGGAGAAGCTGTTTGTTCGACTGCTGATCGACCGCAAAGACCTCCTGTCCCGCCGATCGATAGCGTGGTGCTGGCGGTAAGCGGGCGCCCTGCTGCGTCGGTTCCCTCGGCCGGTTGTAGTGGTTGCTCTGATGGCTGCGGAAGAACGGCTTTTGATTATTCTGTCTCGGCGCGTCCCGGTACCTCTTGTGCCCTCCGGTTGGTGCCCCTCCGTCGTCCGAGGGCTGTCGAGGCTGAGCGTTCTCCTCCGGTCTGTTGGTGCTAGACTCGGAGGCGGACCCGTACACTCGTGTTTCCACTAACGCCTTCTGTACGACCAGGTCCATGATCTCGTCGTAGTCGAGATACTTCTTCCTCACTAGTTTCTCTACGAATGGGGTGGCGAGTAGGTTATCCATCAGGGCTACCTTGGCCACTCGCTTATCAAGGTCCCTGCATGTGCTTGCGAGCGTCCTCCATCGGTTGATGTAGCTCGACAGGCTCTCGTCCATCCCCTGGCGGACCTTGAGGATGATGCCCGTGGTGTTGTACTTGCCTTGGAGTCGATAGTGCTTCTGAAAGCTTTCCGCCAGCTCGAGGAATGAATGGATGGACCCTGGCGGGATCTCGTAAAACCAGCTCCGCGCTTCCTCCGCCAGCGTTTCCTGGAACAGGAAACATAGGGTCGGGTCCGAATACCGGGTTCCGTCCGTGGTGGATCGAAACTCGTCCACGTGCGCGCGTGGATCTCCGCTCCCATCGAATCGAGCGATCTTTGTTATCTTCGCATGGGGGTCCCTTCCCCTTTCCAGTATATGCGCTGAGAACGGGCTAACTCGGGGGGCGAACGTCCCGCCCTGACCGGCCAGCTTGTCCTTGCGCAGGCGCGAGACCTCCTTCGCCAGCTCCTCCATCCTCCAGAGGATCAGAGTGTTGTTCGTCGGGGGCGCCGACTCTTCTACGGGTGAGGACGCTCGGGTCGCCCGTGCGCTGGTCCCGCCGAACAGGTATCGCTCCTCGCTGGCGGTCTCCTGGGTCCCCTCGTGCTGCCCCAGATGCTGGCTGACGAGCGCATCCAGCCGCTCCTCCAGCCTCTGGCGGATTTGGCGCTCCTCTGCCCTCTCGAGCGCCGCCTCCCTTAACTCCTGGACCAGGCTGCTGATGCGTTCCTCGCCGTCGTTCCTGTCGGGCGCTAATACGTACCGCCCTAGTGAGTCTGGCGGCGTCTCCCCGTCGGGCGTGTTGCTGTCGTTACTCACCGGGTTGAGCATGTGGACTTTTGGTTTTTATGGTGTTTATACGAGGTTTGCAATTTGTAAGTTTCCCACAGACGGCGCCAACTGTTTCTACCGAATTACGCGCGGGGACGTAATCTGGCAGAAGCAATACGAGTACTCTTTCTTCCTTCGTCTGAACGCTCGGGATGTTGATACACGCTTTTGCAACCATTAAATTGACACTTAACACTCAACAAAAACGCATAAGCAATTAAAACCATTCTTTGTAGATGTAGCATTGATAAGTAGGGATCGTTCTTAACCGGGGATTGAGGGTACTAATGCATGACAACGTTTGTAAACATAAAATAAAAAGTATGGGGGGTGCAAAGTTGGTTTGTTTAATCTACGAAATTAAAAGACAAAAGATGGCAAGTAAACACACATAGAAATCCTAAGTTCTAACATGCTTCACTCATAGACAAGTAGAAACAATTAAAGAACATAAAAATCATAAACATGCTTACTAGACCAAAAATAAAATCTAAGACTAACATATATACACATTGATCAACTCATTCCATACACCACGTCTTACTCACCTAGTCATGTTATATGCAACCTATTAATATCTAAGTCTTTAACCAAGTTAACATGTATGATCTTCATTAGTGCTCGGGAATTTGCCCTACGACACATACCAACTTGACAAGGAATTTGCCTTCGCTTCAATTGGTTCATTAAGTTTGACATGCTTGAATAAATTCTAAGATAAGAATAAGTCACGAAAATAACACAAAGATGACAAGGAAGTGAACCGAAACAAACTTTATTTCAACTATAATATCAAAAGTCTACAAGAATGAAAATAGAAGGGATCGAAATACACTTCGCTCGGGAATTTGCCCTACGTCGAGGATGTAATCCGGCCTTCTAGGAGATGGAGAGCCTCTAAAGGAATTTGCCTTCTAGTCGACTCGGTGGAAGAGTTCTTGATGAATGGAGGGGCGGCTTCTTGTAGGAATTTTGCTAAAGTGGTGGAGAGGAGTGTTTGGCAGAGCTTTTGGGGTCTTGAATGAGTGATCACCTTGAAAGGGTCGAGCTTCCCTTTATATAGAAGAAGATTAGGAAACTTCCCACCTTCTGAAAGCTGTCAAATCTGACCCTTCTGTATTAAAAGCTACGTTTCGGACGTTTTACAACTTCAAACGGCGTGATTCTTTCGGCACTAGAAAATAGACTTCCAGGGTTTTCCAGCTATGCATTATTTGTGCCATAATTCCTCCTGACGCGCCTTCAACGCCCATTTTAAGTTGGCTGTTAGGCAGAATGACCTGTACCCAATAAATCTGGGATTTCTGAATATCTACACATTGTAACGGCATGATTTCAGTGGGGTTGGAAACTAGACTTCCATATCTTTCTAAGCATGCCTCACATGTGTCCAAATTCGTTTTCAATTGATTTTGGTGGCCTGTTGAATTGGGATGATCTGCATCGACAGATTTCTGGATTTCTAACTTTCGGTCCATCTTCTTCTTTTGGGCTTCTTTCTCTCCAATTCTTCCTTAGCATATAATTGCACTCATTTTGGGCTTTAAATCATATCCATATCATCTTGGAATGGTCTCCACAATTTTGGCCCAAGTATCCTCCATGAATTCGGCAAGAACATGCTTTCCTAGACCGCGCATGAGAAATGTCTTCATTATCTCTTTTCCGGAATTAGGAACCTCCTCCTTAGCACGCTTTTAGCTCCAAAACGCCTCATTTATTGTTCCGCCTTTATTTTCTACCTAAAAACATAAAATAAGTTAGAAACATATTTACTAAGCTCATAACAAAGCAAAATGCAGAGAGAAAGACATTAATAATCAAGCATAAAATGCATAGATCAAATTTCCCCACACTTAGACTTTGCTAGTCCCTAGAAAATACAAATCAAAGCAACGGACTCGAAAAAAAAGAAAAATAAAGGAAAAAAATAGAAAACGTCACACTTTATGTACAAAATACTTAGAAGTCTCAACGTTTCAAAGCCGCCAATTTTCATGTTATCATGTTTGAGAACGTAAGAGATACCAAGTAAAACAACACTAACCCCTTAGTCAAAATTTGTCTCAGAAATTTCTTTATGTATATGGCGATGGAATCACAATGTGTCTAGTATGAATGATCTTTGAATTCACTAGATAATAGAGACATGATCATGTTATGAACAAGTAAGACATAGAGAAAACAATGGTGAGTTTAAGTCTGTGCATGCTTCGAATGAAGTTCAAATCAACTCACATGGATGCACTCATCATATTTTCCACTCATGCAAAGGTTTCACTCAAAGTGTTTAAGTAAATGAATGGAATGAATTACTTGCTCAAATGAACCAAAACCATATGCTTACTCATGCAACTTACTCCACAGATTGAAGGCTACTCATCTTAAGGATCAAAAAGGACTTTTAAAGGGTTGTGATGGGGCCAAGGTTAAGGCATTCGAAGTTTAGATATGTGGTGTTTAAGAACATTCTAAAGACTTAGCCAAAGCACCAAAACTTGATCAATTTTAAGCTCTCATATCATCAAAACGTCACCATGCATGTCTTTAAAGTACAAGGGCCGGATTTCATCGTGTTGGGCCCTATCTTCATTCTAAACTTCCCTTGAGCTTTGTGAACAGGACAAAGGCCAAATCTTACATTGTTGGGCCTTCATTTCAAAACAAACTCCAAACTCACAAATATGGGGGACATTAATTCAAACAATGTACATTTAAAACCTATTGCCGAAGAGCTTTTGATTTTTCTTTTCTTTTCTTCCTTCTTGCTCTCGAAATTTTTCTCTTTTTCTTTCTTATTTTCGGTAATTACTACTTTAAAAGCTGTTTGAACAAGTCTATCCCCATACATACATTCTCCTTGTATTTCTCACGCCAATCTCATGTACTAAGCTTCAAAAATCCCACCAAGTCTTTAGAACAAAGGTAAGGACAATCTACACTAAGTTTAAGTGTTTAGATGCATATGGCAATAAAAGAAAGGCTTAATGTAGGCTCAAATGGGTTGTCTAGGGGTGTCGCAACTCGTGCGCACATATGGGATACAGGGCATTTTGGCAAAGTGGTGGAAAACCTAAGTGCCTTTAATCATATCCAAAATCAGAGTATGTAACAATTATAAGCTTTGCAAGTCGACACGAGTAAGTTCTAGTATTCTCTAGTTCATTAAGATCTATGGCAAGTGAGTGTATGCATGATTTTGAGACCTATCATATGTAATGCACAAAATTCATTCTCAAAGAAGTAGTGTTTAGGCTCAAAATCTCACTTGTAAGGCTCATATGATTCAAAACTTATTCTAACATGCGAATTTCTGTACCAAGTTTTACAAACCATATCTACTACATGTCATAACACTAAAAGATGTCTCCATTAGCAAATGAATTCCTTCTTAATGATTTCCAACGCCATAGGTATGTTCTTTCGGTCCATTCTCATCATCGACTAACTAAGGGCATCCTAAGACTCTTTAAAAACACTAAGTTCAACAAAAAGACTAAAAAATACACTAATTATGACTCAAAACAAAACAAAAATTTTTTTTAGGGCATCATCCGTCGGAAAGTTCCATTTTCCGCCCGATTTTTTTATTTTATGACTCAACAAAGTTGTAAACCCGTCCCCCACACTTAAACTCTACATTGTCCTCAATGTACTAAAGTAAAACATAGAATCAAGCATGAAGAAAATGATTTACGAAAAATCTAACTAGGAAAAATAAAAGCTATGAAAATAAAAAAAAATAAAAAAAAAAATAAGGGAAGAGAAAGCAAATCTTGTTTGTAGACTCCTCCATTGGGTTGCCTCCCAACAAGCGCTTGTTTTTTAACGTCTTACAGCCTAGACGTGTTGCTTTTCTCCTTCTTCACTTTTGACTTCCAACATTCTTGACGTTTTCTTTGCATGTGCACTTGCATGTATATGTTGGTGTCATCTCCTCTAACTCCTTTAGCTCGGCCTTCTTCTTCTCTTTACGAGCTTGTTAGAATTCATGATCCACGAAAAGATACATTAGTTAGTGATCAATTAACTAATTAATCATAAACGTAGCTCATGGAGCATTTACAACAAGTAGGTTTATCTTTTGTTACAAATTCATTACAATATGGTAGACAAACACAATACCAAACAATGTCCAAATTGATTTTTCGCCAAAGATATATGATTATCACATGCATCTAGAATTTAAATTAAGGCTTAGATGATTAAATTGTGTAATGGCTCGAAATCCGTTCTACTCCTTTGGGAAAGTTCGGAAATGGCCAGTTGGGATAGATGTAACGCGAGAGGTAGGACTAATTTCGAGAATATTCTCTTTCTTAGATCCAAGTCCCGTCACGAGTCATAACCCTTCTAGTCACCATAACCGAAAATTTCTTACTAAGAGCAAAATTTCAATACGATATTACATCAACTCTTTCAATCAAAATCCAACTTAAAAACTAAATAACAAGTGATAAAAACATAGCTAAGACTATTTATTTAACATTTTACAAAATCGGAGAAACTGAATACAGCTATTTGAAGAATTTATGTTGAATTAATCACACGTTGGAATTTCACGAAATTTTATGAGAGTATACTAGACACATATATACATAACTCTGTAAAATTTCATAATTTTCCAAGACCTGCAACCATATCAGATAAATCTCACAAAATAGTACATATCACAGTCCCGAATTAAAATTAATACTAAAACTAAAACAATTATAATCACATTATACAATAACAATAATGAATATTTTTACAGAAAAAATGACTATTTGACATCATACATATTGACTCTTTGACCTGCAAAAACAAAAAAACAAAAACAAAGTTACAACATGCTTGGAACTCAAGAACACAAGAAAATTTCCAGATTCGCACAAAATTGAACATAGCAGATTGTCAGATTTTTCCAGAATTGTTGGCTTGTCCGAATTCAATAAAAATTTACAGGCATAAACACCACACAAAACGTAACACGTCTGACAATTTTCAGATTTTTCCAATACCTGCAGCTATGTCAAATAAATTGTACAAAACAGGTCAGTGAATAGTTCCGAAAACAGAGAAAAAAAATTATGCACAAGTATAATAGTAACACGATATGAACATATTTACACAAACGAAATCACACAATAGATTTTTCAATCCCCGACAACGGCGCCAAAATTGATACACGCTTTTGCAACCATTAAA
Organism: Geum urbanum; assembly: GCA_946800695.1. Lineage (NCBI taxonomy): Eukaryota > Viridiplantae > Streptophyta > Magnoliopsida > Rosales > Rosaceae > Geum > Geum urbanum. Next base: position 52,639,058 of record OX327008.1, on the reverse strand, counting down.
TTAACACTTAACACTCAACAAAAACGCATAAGTAATTAAAACCCTTCTTTGTAGATGTAGCATTGATAAGTAGGGATCGTTCTTAACCGGGGATTGAGGGTACTAATGCATGACAACGTTTGTAAACATAAAATAAAAAGTATGGGGGGTGCAAAGTTGGTTTGTTTAATCTACGAAATTAAAAGACAAAAGATGGCAAGTAAACACACATAGAAATCCTAAGTTCTAAGTAGAAACAATTAAAGAACATAAAAATCATAAACATGCTTACTAGACCAAAAATAAAATCTAAGACTAACATATATACACATTGATCAACTCATTCCATACACCACGTCTTACTCACCTAGTCATGTTATATGCAACATATTAATATCTAAGTCTTTAACCAAGTTAACATGTATGATCTTCATTAGTGCTCGGGAATTTTCCCTACGACACATACCAACTTGACAAGGAATTTGCCTTCGCCTCAATTGGTTCATTAAGTTTGACATGCTTGAATAAATTCTAAGATAAGAATAAGTCACGAAAATAACACAAAGATGACAAGGAAGTGAACCGAAACAAACTTTATTTCAACTATAATATCAAAAGTCTACAAGAATGAAAATAGAAGGGATCGAAATACACTTCGCTCGGGAATTTGCCCTACGTCGAGGATGTAATCCGGCCTTCTAGGAGATGAAGAGCCTCTAAAGGAATTTGCCTTCTAATCGACTCGGTGGAAGAGTTCTTGATGAATGGAGGGGCGGCTTCTTGTAGGAATTTTGCTAAAGTGGTGGAGATGAGTGTTTGGCAGAGCTTTTGGGGTCTTGAATGAGTGATCACCTTGAAAGGGTCGAGCTTCCCTTTATATAGAAGAAGATTAGGAAACTTCCCACCTTCTGAAAGCTGTCAAATCTGACCCTTCTGTATTAAAAGCTACGTTTCGGACGTTTTACAACTTCAAACAGCGTGATTTTTTCGGCACTAGAAAATAGACTTCCAGGGTTTTCCAGCTATGCATTATTTGTGCCATAATTCCTCCTGACGCGCCTTCAACGCCCATTTTAAGTTGGCTGTTAGGCAGAATGACCTGTACCCACTAAATCTGGGATTTCTGAATATCTACACATTGTAACGGCATGATTTCAGTGGGGTTGGAAACTAGACTTCCATATCTTTCTAAGCATGCCTCACATGTGTCCAAATTCGTTTTCAATTGATTTTGGTGGCCTGTTGAATTGGGCTGATCTGCATCGACAGATTTCTGGATTTCTAACTTTCGGTCCATCTTCTTCTTTTGGGCTTCTTTCTCTCCAATTCTTCCTTAGCATATAATTGCACTCATTTTGGGCTTTAAATCATATCCATATCATCTTGGAATGGTCTCCTGACAAGGCGGTTTAACACCTCTCAAAGATACCCTATTCACAACCTGGATATATCAATGTAGTAAAATAAATAGGGGTTATCGAACACGAGGAATTGGTGAAACTAAATCCTAACAAACTACTATGCTGACAGACTCGACTATAGAACACTAATGGTCATCGAACCTAAGCTAGACAGACTCAATTGCATCGAAATTTTGACACAATTAACTAGACACAGTGGCGGACTACCACACAAAAATTGAGGGTTTTCTGAGTTGATTTGGTTACCGAAATAAATCGGCTAAGCTACAGCTAATGCAGAAATCAGTAAATTGCAGAAAATAAATTATTGATGAATGCAAATTATTGTAGATAACTAATGAGATATGATTGTTAAGAACTTCTATCCACCCTAGACATACTTACGACCTCCCCAATATAATTGAACTAACCATGGATGAATATTCTCCACACAAGAGCTTTGGTTAAGTCATCTTATGTATTACACTCTCTTACTTGGCATGAAAGAGGGAGGGACAATCCGCTCGATCTTGATCCTCACTTAACCGACTTATACATATGGTGATGTAAGCCTAGAGAACTGAAGTCATTACGTTCTAAGAATGTTTGAAGAATAACAGAGCTTCAAGGGTTGATAAGGTGGTCACCCTTTCATCACTAAGGCTTGTTTCACACAAATTCATGTTTGTCTCTAGAGAATATGCAATGATAAGGTGGTCATATACATAATCAAGACTATGGATCCTAAGCCATGCATCTAAGCGTGCACTCAAAGAAACATGAACATAGAAAACATACGGTGAGTAAACAGTGAAACAAAACTCATCCAAATAATTAATAGAATCAAAAGGGGTTCAAAATTGTAAGCATATCTAGGGCTTCAATCAGCCCCTAACAATGGAAATTTAGCTACTAAAAGTCATAAATAATAAAATCAAAGAGTTCATGAAAGATAAATAAAATAAAGGAAAAAGAATAAACTCTCGACGACAACGGAATCGGGTTAGGCTTCTTGCATGAGATCTTCCCTTTGTTTTTGTTTCTTCTTGCTTCTCTCTTTCTCCTCCCAAGAATTCCAGCCCCCAAGCCGTGCGTACGTAACTTCAGCCCCCCACTTGCTTTATATATATGTTTAAGCTAGGGCAATTGACTAGCAAGTTGATCACGTGCATGATTCCTTCTCCAACATGCAAATGGACTCTTTATTTATTCATTCCTATTTGATTTCCAAGTCCACTTCCTCTCTCACCAACTTTGCTCGCTGGCACCAACGTACGTAATCACCTCGCCAAGCACTATATATTTGCAGTCATTAAACCCATCGAGCTCGCTAGGCACTTCCTCGCCAGACAGCTCTTCGCCAGACTTCTCTAAATATATCATTTAATCTCCTTTTCTCCATTAATCTCCAAAATACCTAAAAACAAATAAACATAATTAATTCACTCGATTAATAACAATAAACTAAATATAGGGAACAAATTAAATACCAAATAGACGCATAAATATGCGACTATCATCTCCACAATTTTGGCCCAAGTATCCTCCATGAATTCGGCAAGAACATGCTTTCCTAGACCGCGCATGAGAAATGTCTTCATTATCTCTTTTCCGGAATTAGGAACCTCCTCCTTAGCACGCTTTTAGCTCCAAAACGCCTCATTTATTGTTCCGCCTTTATTTTCTACCTAAAAACATAAAAAAAGTTAGAAACATATTTACTAAGCTCATAACAAAGCAAAATGCAGAGAGAAAGACATTAATAATCAAGCATAAAATGCGTAGATCAGATGTTCGGATGGTCGGGCGCTCTTCTATTTCTTCGGGTATGCGGGCTCTCTCTTCCGACGGTTGACTCTTATTTCTGACGCTTCTTCTTCTCTCGGGTGATCGGGTATGCATGTTCGCGTGCGGCTGTTAGAAGAATACAATAATGAACAGGCGGTCAGGGGTCAATACGGGATGGCCCGCCTTCAACGCTCCGATGCCTAAGTCAGATGGTGTATTAGATATAACAGTCAAGCGAACGTGCGGATGGTATTTAATGCTTGGATCAGAATGAATTCCATGCCCTTACCTGCCATAACTACCTTACCTATATAGGTGGCTGAGATTGGTGCTCACTTGTGCTCTTCGATGTGAGACTGGTGTGGTTCTGCTGGTGCGTGATCCGTGCGTTCGGGCGTGCACCCCACGGGCGCGTGTGCGCTCGGATGAGGTGGGTCTTGCGAGTGAAGTTGGAGCCTCCTTGGTGGTCTTGCGGGCGGTCGGGTAGGTGTTGCTTTCCTGCTTAAGCGGATAAGTATATTAATCGGACAACTCATGCTATACAAACACAAAGCATGATTAATCAAGCACATATATGTCGAGCTGCATTCACAATTAACTAGGTTTTGAGAATATTCAAGATCAGTACCTCAAGGAATGCGCTAGTGATGGTGAGTGCTTTTGCATGTGTATTACCTAGAAGCCCTTATACGAGACACAGATTGTTGAAAGATAGAGAAGGTAGGAAGTTGATAACGACATGCTCCAACAACAACAGAGGCTAAACTATCTCAAACGTTCTCACCACCTTACTGCTGTAGCAGAGAAGCCTAAGAGTTGGAGCTTCGATCTCGATGGCCGATATCTCAGGGCACGCTCCCACCTTCAACGCCCTCAACCACTTGTTCTCCTTTGCTCCCACCTTCAAGGTCCGAACACTTTGCCATGTCAAAGGTCTCGAGAAATGCACAGTTTAAAAAATGACCTCAAGGGCCATGGCTGTCAAATCAACCTTCCAGGGGATCACGGTGGTCAGTGCTTTTGGAAAAATAGTGATTTTCTACCATTTTAATTAGACAATTTAAACAAAATAATTAAGTGAATTTCACTTAATATTGATATAAGGAAATATGTATTTGTGTTATTCCACAAGAGTACATAAAAATTATATATTCATTAATTTGTTTAAATTGGTTAAGGGGTGAATGAAAAATTGTCACCCAAAGTTGGCCACTTAAAACTAAAGGAATGAATTTCATCCCACATAAGAAAAATTAGGAATGTGGAGGTCTTTAGATATAATTGCACTTTAGCATGCTTTGAGTGAGCAAGTAGAGAAAGGTGCAAATCTTGGTTGGACTGAGATTGCCAAATGAACTTGTGTGTGTCCGAGTCCTGCAGACACGAATGTTGTTCTGATTTGGGCCGGGTCGCACAGGTTTCCTTTTACACTCAGAAAAATCTACCATGACTTTTGACTTTCCACATTTTATATGTTACAAACCGTTTTGGACTTTCAACTTCTCTGGTTTTATAGTGGGTTTTCACACCATTATTTGCCGATTTTATGGTGTTTATTGGCCGGAGTTATGTTGCATGGTTAATGGAGTGTAACTCGTGACCTTTTGGTAGCCGACAGTTATGGCATACTCCAACTTCTACGTGTATAAATAGAGGCTTTATCCTCCTCATTCATCATCCCATCAGAGAGCAGCAGTCTTCTCTTCTGATCACTTCTCTACTTCTCAAGCAAGTTCGGTGATAGAGTAAGGTACTCTTCAGTTTGACGAGAAGTTCATGTCCTGTGGTACAAAACTTTAAAGTTTTTTTATCCTAGGAGAACAACGTCATACAAGCCTATTGGCGGCGTAAAAGTTCTTAAAGAGAGCGTGTGTTACACGTGACTCAACTTAGTTCATTTTCTTACCCAAAATTTGTTCTTCGTTCATATGTTTACATTTTACTAATTATTTAATTAGTATTTGTTATATTTTATTTAGTTTAATATCACTATTTTTTCCTACAATCTTAAGAACTTTTATATATGATATTGACTAACGAGGTTTCTTAATGGAAATGGTTGCCTAAAGGAAGGGTGTTGGCTCAAAGAATTGGTTACTAAACCAAAATAATGTTGCCTTAAGGAAGTGGTTACCTTTGGAGTTGTGTTGTGAAATACAAAACGTTGCCTAAGGGAAATAGACTCCAAAAGAATCATCAATTAGCTACCTACGCTAATGAGGATTTTTTCAAGGATAGGAAAAAGTTTCCTTGTAATAATGAAGCACTATAATTTGGTTATATGTCAAATTCAAGTGATTAAATATTGAGATATTCAATAAGAAATTCATTGTAAATTTGACCATGAAATCAATAGAGAAATAATATCAAATACTATTTATTGATTAAGAAAATAACACGTTGTTTGTTTTTTCTAGAAGAAGAAAAAAAAGGCAACGAAATGTTTTAAACACTAAAAGAGCTACAGGCCGCATCGAGTCCTTTGGTCGAAAAGGAGGATGTGATAATGAGTGTTAATTAATGCAAACTATGAGTAGCTTGCACTAGATAATGTGAGATCCAACTTCACTTGGAGAAGATGAGGTGATGTGCCTTATATGTGAAGATTCACCTCTCCATAGCAAGAGACATTTTGGGGTGAGACCTAAAAGCATGAGTGGTTAGCCAAAGCGAATGATATCTTGCAATGAGAATGTGACGGGGCAAATGACGCCATAAACGATGACCATGACATGGAAGTAGTCAAAGATTGTGATTGTGGGACAAAAGACTTGGAACTGTGGTATAACCATGCCAAATTGGATGAACAATTAAGAGTCAAGAAATGAGGTCTAAACGATGATCTGTAGAAAGAAACTAAACAATGTACTGTATGTTCCTTAGAATTGAGTCGAGGCTCAGTGAAGATGATTTTCGCTTATTGATGAAATGAAAACAAATTCTTATTTAAATAGAGAATTTATATTGGTAATAGAACCACAAGTGGTGAATATTACAAATTGAAATGTAATGACCATGGTCAATGATATGAAAAAAGCTAGCACTTTCACCTTTGTGTCAACCAATGTATGGTTTGGTAAGCAAGGACAAGTCAATTATGATACTCTGCGGTGGTCAATTAACTTGAAAAAGTTTACCTATGTTTCAAGCATAAGATTGGAACTTGTGTTGAGACAAATAAACGAAATCATCTTTTAAAAGCATTGAAATAAATAATGAGCCCCTTGATTTAATTAAAGGCATCTCAAGTAAAAGTGGTAATAAATATTTTATCAATGTGTACCTCATGAAGAGTAAAGATGAGGCTATAGAGAAATTTAGTCTCTAAAAAACTAGATGAGAAATCAACTTAATTGAATAATTAAGGTCATAAAAAGTGATCTACCGCGGAGGTGAATATGAATCACTATTTGCTTCTTGTGCTCAGTATGTGATCATCATGAATAACACCTTATTCACAACAATCATATGATGTGACTGAACGAAAGAATTATATCTTAAAGGATATGATGGATGCAATGTTGTTTGGATTTTCATTGCCACCAAAATATGGTGAGATGCCATTTTATCGGCTAAATATGTTTTGAATAAGATACCTAAAAAGTTTGTTGAGAAAACGACTCCATATGAATATGAAAATGAAGAAAGTCATCCTATAATTACTTGCGAATGTGATGATGGTTTGTCAAGGTGGAGAATCTCTGCCTAAAAGGAAAAATTATGTGGAAACAGTCAATTGCATTTGATATGAACATAATTGTAAGAATTATCGATCTCTTGTGTGCAACGTAAATAAACACAAGACATAATAAGGAACTCAGAAAATTGCATCGTTCTTTGAAAATGTATTTTCGAGTAACAATAAGGAACTTATTGTTAGTGATGGACTGTAACAACTAAGTCACTAGCTTGTAACAATCGGTTGAATAGCCAACAACGCAGTTTGGAACAACCATCTCATGGTTAGTTGATAAGCAAACTAATGACTTATAAATTGTTAAAAAAATGCGTGTAATGGATGAGTTTAAAGTCATTAACATAAAATGATTGTGTGGTAATCAGTATTGTGCTTTCCCATGAAGCATAATAAATGATAACCTTTTAGAATCAAATAAATGAGTCTAAGGTGAAATCCAGATAAGGATTGGAAATTCTTACGCTCCGACTTAACATGTATGGTTAAGAGTAAAATTGAATCCTTATTAAGGGATAGGTACCTTATGAAGATGCCACTAAAATATGATTCTGACTTTGCGAATCATACTTGAAAACTTGTGGATCTTCCACTTGGTTATGAAACTTTAAGTTTCAAGTGAAATTTCAAGAGGAAATGAAGTCGCATGTGACTATAGACAAAATACAAGGTAAAATTTGTAATCAAAAGGCTAAAGATAAAAAGAAGGCATTGATGATTTCGACACTAAATCTCTAGTGACAAAAGTTACTTCTATCATATTAATGGTACTTGTTATTGCCACGTTGAGCAATTTTGAAGTACATTAAATGAGTATGAAAATAACTTTTCTGGACAGAGATATAGAAGAGATAATATATATAGAAGAACCTGAGAGTTTCTCGGCTCCTAGTGAAAATGAAAAGTATGTAAATTTGTGTGAAGTCGTCATATGGTTTAAAATAACAACAATACAATGACATAGAAGATTTGACAACATGATCACCAATGATTTCAATACTAATGAAGGTGATAATTTATATATGTCAAATACACAGAGAGATAATATTTCTTTGTGTGTCTGCATGTAGATGACATGTTTATCATTGGAAGCAATGATAAGTTGGTCAAATAAAGATAATGTTATACGTACTCGATTTGCAGTGTTTATGACTCTATTTTCTTATAGGGCTCACCTTAGTAGCTCATAATGTCTAGAAAATGAGATTTTCGATAATAGTGTACTTGAGCGGGCTCACCCCACCTACATCGATTTCTTCTAGCTTAGTTATGAGTGAAAAGAGTTACCCAAACAATTATAGAATTTATAATTAATAGCAAAGTCGTTCATGTACTATTTGGGATTGCAAAAGCACTTGAATCCTTAGAAAACATCATAAGAATGTTAAATGGGTCGATATCAAATCAGTTACATTAAAAAAATGTGACAAGGAGAATTCTGGAATTAGCAGAACTCCGATTGACATGACTCTTCATCTTTCAAAGAATAAAGGAGAGAGTGTTTCTCGATTATAATACTCTAGAGTCATTGGAAGCCGGCCTAATGTACTTAACAAGTTGTACAACACCAGACTTGGCTTATGTTGTGAACAAGCTAAGCGGGTACACGAGTAATCTTGGAGGAATGCATTGGAAAGCAATTGCAAGAGTAATCAAGTATTTAAGGTATACTCGTACCTATGAGCTGCACTATACCAGATATCTAGCTGTCCTAGAAGGGCACATCGATGCAAACTGAATTTCTGACATGAAAGACTCAAAGTTTACTATTGAATATGTATTCACACTAGCAACAGTGTCTTGGAAATCCTCAAAATAAACTGTTATAACCAAATCCACGATGGAATCTGAGCTTGTTACCCTAGACAAATATGGGGAAGAGGCAAAATGGCTACGCCAATTCATAGAGGATATTCCAAAATGGACGAAACCTGTGCCTGCAATTTGCATACATTGCGATAGTCAATCTGCAATTGACAGGGTACAAAGCAATATATACAATGGTAAGTCTAGACATCTTCGTCGAAGACACAATACCATCAAACAACTACTCTCTACTGGTGTTATCTCCATTGACTATGTAAAGTCAAAAGATAAAATAGCAGATCCATTAACCAAAGCGTTAAATAGAGAATTGGTTGATAAATCATCGAGGGGAATGAGACTAAAGTCCATGAGTTAAAGTCTTTACAGTGGACACCCAACCTAGTTGACTGGAGATCCCAAGATCTAGGTTCAACTAAATTGTAGAGACCGTGTCGGATCACTGTGGGGATTTACCCCGACTCCATTCCTACGATGAAAATAGTGATGCTCGTAAGGAATGAGGTTAAGCTCAAAGCTTTTAATGGTTTTTATGCGTCAGAAATCCGAACGAAGTAATACGGATTACTATTAATTAAAAAATCACCTATGTAAGAGGGAAATGAGACCGCTTCTAAAGGAATTGTTCATGGCACAATTCCTGTTAAGCTCTTACAGAACCAGGCACGAGTCCAGAGCCAAAACAGACACAACAGTGAGAACTGAAAGTATTAGGAAGATACCCATGTGAAGTATGCCATCATTTATACAAATTGCGAACAGTTCAAAGACATCGCGTCTATTGTTTAGTTAGTAAAGTAAGCATGTTTTCACAAGGGAATGTTCAAAAGGTTAACCCCTACCTCTATCCTATACAGGTTTTCAACCGCAGAATCTATCACTAAGTCTATCGAGTCTTTGGTTGCCAATGTTTATTCATATGGGGAATTGTTGGAAAAATAGTGATTATTCACCATTTTAATTGGAAAATTTAAACAAAATAATTACGTGAGTTGCACTTAATATTGATGTAAGGAAAACATGAATTTGTGTTCTCCTACAAGAGTACATAAAGATTATGTATTCATTTGTTTAAATTGGTTAAGGGGTAAATGAGAAATTGTCACCCAAAGTTGGCTACTTGAAACTAAAGGAATGAATTTCATCCCACATGGGAGAAATTAGGAATGTGGAGGTCTTTAAATATAATTGCACCATAGTATGTTTTGAGTGAGCAAGTAGAGAAGGGTGCAAATCTTGGTTGGACTGTGCTCGCAAAATGGACTTGTGTGTAGTCGTGTCCTGCGGACACGAATGCCGTTCTAATTTGGGTCGGGTCGCATAGGTTTTCTTTTGCACTCTTATGGTGGGTTTTCACACCATTATTGGCCGGTTTTATGGTGTTTATTGGCCGAAGTTATGTGGCATGGTTAATAGAGTGTAACTCGTGACCTTTTGGTAGCCGACTATTATGACAAACTTCAACTCCTAAATGTATAAATAGAGGCTTTATCCTTCCATTTTTTTATCTTCAATTTTAAAATTGGTTATGTATAAAACCCAAAATTAAAATAATCTATTACCAAATACAATATATTCTTTTGTTCGGGACTTTATATTCTAGTCAATTGAATCTGTTGAATTGTTGTTCAGTATTCATCATCCCATCATAAAGTAGCAATCTTCTTTTCTGATCACTTCTCTCCCTCTCAAGCAAGTTCGGTGATAAAGGAAGATACTCTTTAGTTCGATGAGAAGTTCTTGTGCTGCGGTACAAAATTTTGAAGTTGTTTTATTCTGAGAGAACAACGTCATACAAGCCTGTTGGCGACGTAAAAGTTCTTAAGGAGAGCGTGTGATACACGTGACTCAACTTAGTTCATCTTTTTACCCAAAATTTATTCTTCGTTCATATATTTACATTTTACTAATTATTTAAATAATATTTGTTATATTTTATTTAGTTTAATATCACTATTTTTTGTTAGAAGTCCTTCTAGGTTTTCGGGTTGAACGGCATGTGCATGATGGAGTACTGCAGCTTGATTTCCCTAAGCGTCCCCTTGGCCACATCGGGGATGGGGTGACAAAACGGAGCATTTGCTTGGTATATAGAGAGTTCGAGTTTGAAAGCTTAGCTGTAATTCAACACCATGTAATCACACATACACAAACCTTATGAAGAACAGAAACTAAACAGAAGAAGAAGCTTACCAGCAGAGTTGATGGAGATGGCCATCGTTCTTTTATCAAAAGGGAGAGCTGAAGTCTTCTGTCATCTACTGCGTGAAACCTCTCTTATGGGGAAGAGCTTAATGTTGATTGAGTAGAGATCCAGGGACTCCTCTCTCATGTATAGATAGCGTCCAGTTCTGGTTCCTACCCATAATAGAGTTCCAGTTGGACATCAACTAGGATTAGCTGAACAATGAGACCATATCAGTACATAATTAGGACAAGAACCAGCTGCACAATGTATTAATCCAGCTGGGATACGTATTAGCAATTCCCATGTGTTTCTAGTTGATGATCATGATGTTTGTATACAGCAGTATATAAGTTCATATCCAACAATCTCCCACTGAACTTAACTTACTGCATTCACGCATAAACATACATGAACATCGGGGATGGGGTGTGCATGATGGAGTACTGCAGCTTGATTTCCCTAAGCGTCCCCTTGGCCACATCGGGGATGGGGTGACAAAACGGAGCATTTCCTTGGTATATAGAGAGTTCGAGTTCCCTAGCATTTTTTTGAATAGCTTGCTAACCCACGACTCTACCAAAGCCTCAGCTCCCATGGGGTCGAGACACAGCCGGAAACAGTCGATCTCCGGGGCCATGAGGGACGTGAAAACTTTATTCATGGCAGAGATGAAACTGCTTTGCTTACACCTGTGATAATCCGTGAAACCTGTTATGAAGTCTAGGTTCTGGCATTTCTTCCATGTTTGCTTGTACTTCTTGGCCACCACACCGGTCTGGACACATTTCTTGATAGGCAAGTAAGTGAAGATCGCGTGCACTATGTGATCTCTGGAAACTCGAAATTCAGGGCATTGGTGCGAAATTCAGGCAAATATGTATAGGTCTGTTGGTTTTGCTGGTTTTACCTCTAGTTTTCCATGGAAGCTAGCTAGGGAGGGGAGGGAGATGAATCAAGTGGTGATTAGAATAAACTTCGTGCCACATCTAATTTATCAACTGAAGTCCCAGGGGATTTATTTTTATGGGTCTAACCCTTTGACTAGTAATCAATACTTACAACATTCCTTCAGATTGATTACTGGTGGGCACAACTAATGAATGTTTACATGTATACTAATTTAGGGGTGTTCTATGTAGCCAAGCCATTCCCAAAGTTAGTCACGAGTTCCATTACATAGCTACCATTATAAGTGGTGGACTCGATCATAACTCAATTTTGAGAATGTTGGAATGTTTGTAGGTTAACGTAACTGTTTAATTGTTCACTCAATCCCTCAATGGCTCAATCAATCAATCACTTGCCAGAGCCAGAAGTTCTCAGATGATATACAGACAACCTTTACATATTTACGTATATATTCAACTCGATCATGATGATCTGTAGCTAGCTTAATTTGTAGCAAAGGTGTCTGTAATACAGTCTTCGTTCAAGTTTTCTCCTTTTGCCTTTCCCCGCAACACAGCATAAAACCCTATGGTGAGCACTACGGAACCAAAAACACTGCAAATAGGATAATGAAGAAGTATTGTTAAACTCTACAACCCTGGAGCAATATCATTGATAAAATAAGGAGGAGAGAGTTACGAGAGAGTAAGCTAACCTGCCGAGATAGAGAGAATCACCGAGGAATACGAAACTCGAAGCAACAGCAATTCCAATTGACAGTGGTTTGAAGCTTGCTACATAGACTGGACCTTAATTTCATGTGCAAGCCCCATATGCATGTTAATTATGATGCCGAGAGACATAACAAAGGTTCCCTAAACAAAACAAGAGCGAGCGTCACCAAAGCGAAGAAATCGAGGTTCAAAAAGGCATTAGGCGGTATTAGACGGTGGAGTTACTGTCTAGCGCACCTATTCGTCTAGACGAAGATTAATCAAAATCTAAGCGGATTATTATTTTAATTAATTATATAATATTTAGTACATTATAAAGATATATTATGAAAAATATAGAAAAATAATAAGAAAATATCATCGAAACACATTGTTTTAAATTTTTCTAATTTTTCTTATTGTCTTTAATTCATTTCCTATCCGAAGCAAGTCAAAAGATAAGTTGCAAATGTTTAGGCTTTCCCCTTTTTTTAGTTAGGCGGTCACCTAAGCGTTGACTATGCGTATTAAGCGTCAAGGCGGCCGCCTAATCGTTGACTAGGAGGAAGACTGTCTAAGAAGAAGACTTAAGGCTAAACTTAAGCGTTTTTATTTATTTTCAAAGTCTAGACGCTGCCTAGACAGACTAGGCGGATGCCTTTTCGAACAGTGGAATAAATTAGCCAACATTAATGGTTTCTTACTGAATATAGAATGGCATACAATTAATGGTAGAACATGGCTTAGTTTCCGGGCACTGAGAAAAAGGCACTGCCGCCCATATACGAGATTGAAGTACTGCCATCTCTTACTCCTCCCCACACTCACCGAGCACTTCTTACTCTTTATTTGGTAAATTTACCAAGCGCTATAGTCATAGTGATCCTCCTATTCAACTATTGAAATCAACCAACGGAAATAAAAAAATGCTAAATTATGTTCTTTATTTTGTTGCAGTCAACATCAATCCATAAACGACCACTTGTGTCTGATACAAATATTGATATTATTATTATTATAATTATTCAAAAATAAATTTAAAACTTAAATAAAAATAAAAGTATTCTCATGCATCTTATATCGATACATATGTGACTAATAACATTATTCAAATAATATTTCTCTAATCTATGTCACTATCTTTCGGGGGTGATCTTGGGTTAGACGTCCAGTTCTCAGATATCAAAAACCTATTACGCTTGGTAGGCCACTCAATGTTCAATTCCTTACATCTTGTTTTTAAAGTTCTTTTATTAACTCCGAGTCTATCGGCTGCTTCCGTTTGAGTTAAATGACACAATGGGATTACCATTTCACGAGATATTTCGCTCCGCTTCACTTTCCTTCGAACACATTCACCCCCGCTAATTTGAACATCAAAAAATTAGAAGAATAAACCATAAAATATAAGGATTAATGAAAATTGAGTAGAATAATATATTGAAAATACTGGGGGGATATGAAATACATTGACTTTGCTTATGAAGTTCGTACCTCACATTAGTTTGATGAAGTTGTGATTCTTCGTTTGACAAGTCATTTGGGTTAGATCCTAAACCTTCATTCGGCAAGTTATTTAAGTCAAATCCCGATCCTTCGTTTGGCAAGTCATTTAGGTTAAATTCTAAACCTTCATTCGGCAATCTATTTAAGTCAAATCCCAATCCTTCCTTTGGTAATTCATTTAGATCTTGCTCCATGACTAAAATTTCTGTGTTATTCAAATTTGGAGAGAGAGAGAGAGAGAGAGAGAGAGAGAGAGAGAGAGAGAGAGAGAGAGAGAGAGAGAGAGACCTTATCAAGCGCAAGAATCACTACCCCATTATATGTGTTTTCACCCAATATTTGCATGTCAGCCTGATAAGTTCAATTATTTAAAGAAATGGCTACCTAAATCAATGATATTTGCACTAGAGAGAGAAAACAAATTGCTCATTATTAATGATAATTGCTAAATCTTGATAATTGTCTAGTGTTTATTATGAAATTTATTGAGAATTAATATTAATTTAATACCTAATAATATTAAAATATGAAGAATCTTCATTCAAGAAATGCTACAGAATTAGGTGCGGTGTACTTAAGTCTAGCTCGTTTTTGGCATGCACATTAGTATTATGATTGCTCTGTTAGTTAAGTCGTGGAACTTATCCGCTAACGAACCAAGTTCGAATCCCAGTACTCCCTGTTTGAGGAGAAATAAGGGTTATTTTATTATAGCCCATTCTTTCCTAAAAACCAGTCCACTTGAGCATTGGGTTTGCTCCATGGCCAAGGTGTTGAATTATCCACTGATGAGCCATGGTTCTAATCCTAATACTCATCCGATCGTAATTAAATTTATGTTAGGTAAAATTTTAAGAGCACAGGGGTTGCTCTGTTGGTTAAGGCATTGAACTTATCCGTTGATGAACCAGGTTCGAATCATAGTACTCCCTATTTAAAGAGAATTTTCTCTAAAAATAGCCCATTGAGAATTGTGGTTGTTCCATGGCCAAGGTGTTGAATTATTCACCAACAAGCCATGGTTCTAATCCTAGTACTCATCTTGTCCGTAAGTTGAAAATTACTTGCGCCAAGTAAAATTTTCAAAAAGCCTTCAAGGAAAAACCCTAAGCTCCAAGTCTGCAGAGCCTAGCCGCCTTTAACCAATATCCTGGTTTGGGACTTGCGAGATCGACTGGCCACGATCCTAGATATTCTCAGATCCATCCCCTGGCGTGATTTGTTCACGACCCTCCTGTTTTGTCCTCTTATTCCTCTTCTTCTCCCCTTCACTTCGGTTCTTTATTTTTTTTTTCATGGATTCTTTGGTTTGGTTCATGGGTCTTGTGTGGTGGTGGAGTGGCCTCGGTGGGTTGTCAAGGAGCTGACCTTGCTACTGGAGGTTCTGGTTTTTCTGGCGTAGCAGCTCCCTAAACACAGAGAGGATTTACACTAATCGTCATCTATAGGGTATTGTGGCCTCAACTCGGAGGTGGATCAGCCTGTGGCATTCTTTCATAGGCTGGAGGCATCCAAGTCGGTAGCGCGTCATGGTTGGAACTGCCTATAGAGAACGACGCCCTTGACGTGGACGGTTCAAACCTAATGGCACGGCTATGGATCGAGATCGACGTGTTGCGGCTATCTATAAGTGAACTAGGGTGAAAGGGTGGTGGGCTCTTCACCATATTGTAGTGGCAGTCATCCGGGGATTCATTTCGACCAGTCGTCAATGTCTGACGGTGCAATTGCAGAGTGAGTGGAGGCTAGGGCTTGAGGCAAAAGGAGATCCAGATAGCTTACTCCAATGGATCTTGTTCAGCTGGGCATTCCCTAATTGGGCGGCCTGGTTGTGATCTTTTGTCATATGGACTACATTCTCCTATCAAATCTGAATTGGGCCTTTTTAAAGGTGTTTCAAGGTGTGGGCAAGGCCCTTGGTCACAATTGGGCTAAGTCTATCTCAAGGGGTTTTAAAGTGTGGGAATTGGACCCCATAGTGTATGTGTAGAGAAGGTGCCTAGCTATTTAATGGATGTTTCTATTTTTTGACTTCCCATGCTATCCTGGTTTTTTAGTCGAGGATCCTGAGTAAGAACCTGTTCTCAGTATAGTGATGTGTACAGGGTTTCGTTCTATCTGGCTGAGAAATTCGGTGAAGTCTTTGTATCATTATCATATTATCAATATAAACTATTACCACCTTCTCACACAAAAAAAAATAGAGAAGTGAACCAAAGAGATAATCTCACTTTTTTATTTATTTGAAAAGTCAAAAATTCATTAAACGGGAATTAAGTATAACTGGGATTGAGACTCGGAAAAACCATAAACAAAGACATTACATAAAGACTAAACAAACGACACCAAAGTAGTATTAAATATCGACAATCGCTGGAGATAAGGATGCGGTCAGATACTGGAGCACTGGGGGTATGTTGACTTTTAGGATGGCCAGGGCTACTCTTGTTGTCAATAAGCTTGCGAGTCTAGCACTCATATGCATACATCCAAAGGCGCGATGATCTCCCTATCAATTCCAGCACTACTCTTATACATTCCACAATCCCCTAACCGCTTGGATCCCATATCTTGAAGCGCCCATGACTGGGCTGAGCTCATCCTTGCAACGCATCCTCTTCTATCTTCCAGCCTCGCCCTGTGTCGACACCTACGCGGCTTCGGTCACCTCCTCGCATAAGTCGAGAGACCCAACGCTGCAAATCATCGGAGCAAGCATCAAAACCTAAGCCACACAAGATCCAATAAGGAGCATCGAATCCCGAGACATGCAAGATCTAAGGAAGAGTAGAAAAGATCTCTATAATCAGATTGGAAAAGATGAGCGACAAACTTTATGCGTAGAGAGAGAGAGAGAGAGAGAGAGAGACTACGGCAAGAGAGTAGATCGAGACTAGACCGAGAGGGAGGGAAAAGAGTCGCAGGGACCAAGGAAGGAATAGGGGACGTCGTTGTAAAAAATCACGTTGGGCGATCTAGCGGCACTAGATCAGTCATCTTCGCGAGTGGAGCTAGGGTCCTTTCTTCTTCTTCTTCTTTCTTCAAAATCCATCTCACATTTAAAAGACAGTATGCTAAAACTATCTATTTTAAGATATATTGTGGGTGTGTAAAATTTTAGTTTTGCATTAATGTTGATTTTTCACTTTACCTAAAGATAAGGGAGAGTAAAACATGATGTGGTTATACTTTAGTCTCACCAATTCATCCACTAACGCCATTATCACCCTTACTTAAGGATCAAGGTCCATATCCTCCATAATCACCATAAAATCATGAAATAACGAACCACATCTCCATTATTTCCACAAAGTAAGGACAAAGTGAACAAGTGCTATAAATGCACAAGCTTATGAAGGAAATAGGGAGGGAGGATGGGCACATAGATCTGTCGAATTTATGTGATATTCAGTTATCTCCTCCTCTTCAAGGGTGCTTACATGCTTCTCAAGAAACTTTGTTGGTGAATCACTCTCCAAAACTTTTATACACCAATAGTTGGCACCATCTATGGGAACAAACAAAAGGCTTCGGAATTCGGAGAAGCAAAGGGAGGTGCCGTAAGATGATAAAAGTTCAATTGGAATGGGGACGTTGCTTTGTGACGTGATCAGCGAACAAATTTTTTATCAAAGCGTGAGCTAACCTAATAGAATGTTTGTATGGATAGTAAGACAGAAATACGATCGAGGACTTCGGGTTTTTGTTCCAGTTAGAAGTGATATATAGACGAAAACTTGAACAGGGGGACTCACGACTTGAATTATTGAATATACGTGATTGTCATAGGAAAACATCAGACACGTATAGAACGATCGTCATACGTCCAAATGGGGCACCTCATAAACGTTAGATCAAGAAAGCACGTACAAGAGCTGAACCAAGCAAGTTCGGAAGGAAACGAAATACAAAAAGGAAGCATAGCATCGGTGCAACTATTTCACTTCAATTAAGCGAATAGAGAGTTGGAACACTCAGGGACTGGGGGCACTTTCCCCTGTGATCAAATGATCCCTCGGATAAGAGGATCCCAGATAAGAAATCCTTACTCCTCTTCTCTTCAAAATCTTCTAACTATGCATCATAACCTTAAAGTCACGCGAACTAATGTATGAATTTACAAAGACTTGACATTATACTTTGTCTATTAATTGGTTTGTTCCATTTTTGTGTGATAATTTGACAGGTTGATCGGCAAAAGAATATACACAGGTTATAGTACGTAGAGCTCAAAACAAGCAACTTGATTGGCGAATTGGCCGTATCGAGATCATCAAGCGATCTTAAGGAAATGCACGCATTTCAACGATTTGAGAACACACATGATTGACGATCCTATACAAAGCGTGATCAAACGAGTTTACGATGTACGATTGAATGACAAAACGTTATGACATTGTCTCACGAGTATTAACGATTGAATGATAAAACGTTATGACATTGTCTCATGAGTATCAACGATTGAATGACAAAACGCTATAGAGTTGTCTCACGAGTATCAACGATTGAATGACAAAACGCTATGACATTGTCTCACAAGTTTCGACAAATAAACACAGTAAAAAAGTATAAACAAAGTGTTTAGAGTATAATGCAATATTTTCATTCACTCCCGAATTAGGTATATATACAGCTTTATAAGACCTTTTCGTAAGACCACCATCTAACTGTTCCTCAGAAGACACAAAGGAAAAACAAATAATCTTCTTGTCAAGGTTATCCCTCAAGAAATGTCTATCTAACTCTACATGTTTAGTTCTATTATGCTGTACTGGGTTATGAGCAATTTTAACAACACCTGTATTATCATAATGAAAATTCATATGTTTCTGAAGGTTGAAACCTAACTCTTTCAGGACATTCTTGATCCATAGTAATTCACATACTTCATTTGCCATCCCACGATATTCAACTTCTGTACTAGAACGAGCAATTATATTCTGCTTCTTACTGCACCAAGTTACCAAACTTCCACCAATAAAAGTATAGTAACCAGAAGTAGGCGCCCTATTGGTATGATCACCAGCCTAATCTGCATCATTGTAGCCTGAAACACACACCTCACTAAAATAGCCAGAAACACACAACTCACTGTTTCTTTCAAATAGCAAACCTTTACCAGGTATGCCCTTCAAATACCTGAGAATACGTAATACTGCACCCATATGGTCTACTCCAGGATTATGCATAAATTGACTCACCGCACTAACAACATATGCAATATCAGGTCTAGTATGTGATAATTAAATAAGTCTCCCAACTAAATGCTGATACTTGCCCTTATTCGATGGAACCTGGTCCGGAAGAAGCTCTAACCTGTGGTTTTTTACAGTCTAACAGTTATGTCTCAGCAAGAAGATCCAAGATATACTTTCGTTGGAACAATGTAATCCCTTGCTTGGACCTTGCCACTTTAATTCCAAAAAAATATTTCAAGTCTCCTAGATCTTTCATGTCAAATTCCAGCAACAACTGTTTCTGAAGACTTGTCATCTAACATGGATTATCTCATGTAATCACCATATCATCAACATATATAATCAATGCAGTAGTCTTACCATCCTTGCGTTTGACAAACAAGGTGTGATCAGAATTGCACAGGCGATATCCAAACTTTTTCAGAGCCAAAACAGACACAACAGTGAGAACTGAAAGTATCAGGAAGATACCCATGTGAAGTATGCCATCATTTATACAAATTGCGAACAGTTCAAAGACATCACGTCTATTGTTTAGTTAGTAAAGTAAGCATGTTTTCACAAGGGAATGTTCAAAAGGTTAACCCCTACCTCTATCCTATACAGGTTTTCAACCGCAGAATCTATCACTAAGTCTATCGAGTCTTTGGTTGCCAATGTTTATTCATATGGGGAATTGTTGGAAAAATAGTGATTATTCACCATTTTAATTGGAAAATTTAAACAAAATAATTACGTGAGTTGCACTTAATATTGATGTAAGGAAAACATGAATTTGTGTTCTCCTACAAGAGTATATAAAGATTATGTATTCATTTGTTTAAATTGGTTAAGGGGTAAATGAGAAATTGTCACCCAAAGTTGGCTACTTGAAACTAAAGGAATGAATTTCATCCCACATGGGAGAAATTAGGAATGTGGAGGTCTTTAAATATAATTGCACCATAGTATGTTTTGAGTGAGCAAGTAGAGAAGGGTGCAAATCTTGGTTGGACTGTGCTCGCAAAATGGACTTGTGTGTAGTCGTGTCCTGCGGACACGAATGCCGTTCTAATTTGGGTCGGGTCGCATAGGTTTTCTTTTGCACTCTTATGGTGGGTTTTCACACCATTATTGGCCGGTTTTATGGTGTTTATTGGCCGAAGTTATGTGGCATGGTTAATAGAGTGTAACTCGTGACCTTTTGGTAGCCGACTATTATGACAAACTTCAACTCCTAAATGTATAAATAGAGGCTTTATCCTTCCATTTTTTTATCTTCAATTTTAAAATTGGTTATGTATAAAACCCAAAATTAAAATAATCTATTACCAAATACAATATATTCTTTTGTTCGGGACTTTATATTCTAGTCAATTGAATCTGTTGAATTGTTGTTCAGTATTCATCATCCCATCATAAAGTAGCAATCTTCTTTTCTGATCACTTCTCTCCCTCTCAAGCAAGTTCGGTGATAAAGGAAGATACTCTTTAGTTCGATGAGAAGTTCTTGTGCTGCGGTACAAAATTTTGAAGTTGTTTTATTCTGAGAGAACAACGTCATACAAGCCTGTTGGCGACGTAAAAGTTCTTAAGGAGAGCGTGTGATACACGTGACTCAACTTAGTTCATCTTTTTACCCAAAATTTATTCTTCGTTCATATATTTACATTTTACTAATTATTTAATTAATATTTGTTATATTTTATTTAGTTTAATATCACTATTTTTTGTTAGAAGTCCTTCTAGGTTTTTGGGTTGAACGGCATGTGCATGATGGAGTACTGCAGCTTGATTTCCCTAAGCGTCCCCTTGGCCACATCGGGGATGGGGTGACAAAACGGAGCATTTTCTTGGTATATAGAGAGTTCGAGTTTGAAAGGTTAGCTGTAATTCAACACCATGTAATCACACATACACAAACCTTATGAAGAACAGAAACTAAACAGAAGAAGAAGCTTACCAGCAGAGTTGATGGAGATGGCCATCGTTCTTTTATCAAAAGGGAGAGCTGAAGTCTTCTGTCCTCTACTGCGTGAAGCCTCTCTTATGGAGAAGAGCTTAATGCTGATTGCGTAGAGATCCAGGGACTCCTCTCTCATGTATATATAGCGTCCAGTTCTAGTTCCTACCCATAATAGAGTTCCAGTTGGACATCAACTAGGATTAGCTGAACAATGAGACCATATCAGTACATAATTAGGACAAGAACCAGCTGCACAATGTATTAATCCAGCTGGGATACGTATTAGCAATTCCCATGTGTTTCTAGTTGATGATCATGCTCTTTGTATACAGCAGTATATAAGTTCATATCCAACAATCTCCCACTGAACTTAACTTACTGCATTCACGCATAAACATATATGAACATCAACTACTAAAGTGGCCATGAAACACAAAATCACACAAGTCCTATCATCACAACTCTGTCATACTGCAGTCACTGTTATTGAACCTAGAACTAAACTGATCAAATCAACCAGCAAGTTAAAGATCACAACAGCAACACCTACATTACACATGAGCTCCAGATATGATTATGAGAGCTATTGACATTTATACATTTCAACTTAAGTGTCAAAACAATCTCTCAGTCCTACTGAATGGTTTTAACAAAAACTCCAAAATCACAAACACTCTTAAACAACAGTGGACACATGTTTGTTCTCTGAAAATATATGCATATTTACACAACACAAATGCTGCATAAAACATCCACCTGAACTACAAATTCCAACTGTAACCACATATCAATCAAAACGTTGATCATAATTCATCAACAAAATTTAACTAGAATTCATTATCAATAAATTTGTTAATGCAGAATTCTGCAGAAGTCATTACTGTAGTTAACTCATAGAATGAAAAATCACCTCAGTACATACAATCAACAAGAACTACAATCAAACTGAAAATTCCTTTATACTTTGAGTGCTCCCACTAATCCTAACAATCTAGACTGTTTAAAACTCCCATATTCTCTACATGAGCTTTAAACACTCCAATAGCTAGAGCCTTGGTAAAGGGATCTGCTAGCTGATTTTCAGTATCAACATTCAGTACCTCAACTTCACCATCATTTACCCTTTATTAGGTGACCTTTTGCTGTTCTTGCTAAAGAACACAACTGCTTCATTGTCACAGTACAGAATAAGCTTTTCTGATACTACAGACTTTAGAACTCTAGTCTCTAGCATGAAATTCCTGATCCATAAACCCTCACACATACACTCATATAAGGCTATAACCTATGCCTGCATAGTAGAAGTAGCAGTTAGGCCTTGTTTCATAGTTTTCCAGGCCACTGCACCTCCAGCTAATATAAACACATAACCACTGGTAGATTTTGTAGAACTAGGATAGTTTCCAGCAAAATCAGAATCAGCATAACCTTCTAAAACTAAGTTTTTCACTCTTCTATAAACAAGCTGATGATGCTTGGTTCTCTGCAAATATCTCAAGACTTTCTTCCCTGCATTCCAGTGCATAATATCTGGACTGCTTTGGAACCTTGAAAGAATACCTACTGCAAAAGCTAAATCAGGCCTTGTGCATACTTGAGCATACATCAAGCTCCCTATTAGCCTAGCATATGATTTTGATTTCATATTTGCAACCTGTGCATCATCTTTAGGAAGTATGTTTTTGGTTAATTTGTCACTTTTAGACATAGGTACTTCACCAGCTTTGCAATTCTCCATACCAAATCTCTTAAGAATTTTGGAGACATAAGCATGCTGAGATAATCCTAAAAGTCCCTGAGTTTTGTCTCTTTTAATCTCAATTCCCAAAACAAAAGATGCTTCCCCCAAATCTTTCATATCAAACTGTTTTGATAGAAATATTTTAGTATCTTTTAGAAGTTTCATGTTGCTGGATGCCAACAGGATGTCATCCACATACAATATCAAGAAAATGAAACTTCCTCCTACTGTTTTGAGATAGACACACTCATCCACGATGTTCTCAGTGAAACCAAACTTAGAAATTACTGAATCAAACTTCCTATACCATTGTCTTGATGCCTGCTTTAAACCATAGATAGATTTATTAAGTTTACACACTAAAGCTTCTTGCCCTGGTTCTACAAATCCTTCTGGCTGTTTCATAAAAATGATTTCTTCCAGTTCTCCATTTAGGAAAGCTGTTTTAACATCCATTTGATGTAGCTCCATATCATAATGAGCCACTAAAGCCATGACTATCCTGAATGAGTCTTTTGTAGACACAGGAGAAAATGTTTCTGTAAAATCTATCCCTTCCTTTTGAGTAAAGCCCTTAGCTACAAGGCTTGCTTTAAACGTTTCTATATTTCCACTAGCATCTCTTTTAGTCTTAAAAACCCATTTACAGCCTATTGGTTTTTGTTCTTTATTAGGCTTAACCAGTTCCCAAACCTCATTTTTACTCATGGAATCAATTTCTGCTTCCATGGCTTCTCTCCACTTTTCTGAATTAGTACCTTCAACAGCATCATTGAAGGTTACTGGATCAGTTTCATCTTCTAATGCCTTCTCAATTTCTTGAGAAAACACTAGATAATCACTCTGGCCTCCAAAAGTGGGAATTCTCTCTCTCACAGGCCTTTTAGGAGGTGAGGTTGGTTGTGGTGTTTTGGTTTTTAAGGCTACTGTATCACCTGATTCTACAGAATTACCTAAGTCTGATGTTGTGGTTTGAACTTCTGCAACATCGGTCAAGTCAGGCATAGGTTGATCAAAAATTTGTTCTTGTTCCCCCAGTTTTTCATCTACTGATATTGTTTCTGTTTCTGTAGTTAAATCAGTGATTTTTGGCAATGTATGAAAGTTGCTAGGATTTTTTGTGTTCCTCAAGTCATCTTCAGTGTGTTCATCAACTTCAATAAATTCTGAGGATAAATCTTCAGGGTTTATACTGTAAGTTGATTCTCCTACAAACTTTACCTGGTGAGTCTCAAAGACTCTAGGAGAGTGTTTAGCTGAATAGAGTTTGTAACCCTTAGACTTGTCACAATATCCTATAAAATGACAACTTATAGACCTTGAATCTAATTTTCCTAGATTAGGGTTGTGGATCCTAGCTTCTGCAGCACATCCCCAAACATGACAATGATGTAGGCTTGGCTTCCTGTTACACCATAGTTCATATGGTGTTTTGTCTGATGACTTTGTGGGAGACCTGTTGCAAATATAATTTGCAGTTCTTAATGTCTCTCCCCACAAAAATCTAGGTAAGCCTGTGCCACACATCATGCTCCTAACCATGTTTAGAAGTGTCATATTTTTCCTTTCTGCAACACCATTCGATCTGCTGGGGATTATATGGAGTTGTATACTGAGCCTTAATGCCACACTCCTGCAGATACAAGGCAAATGACCCCATATGTTGACCATCCTCAGTAAATTTCCCATAAAACTCTCTCCCCCCCCCTATCAGATCTCACCATTTTTATCTTTAACCCAAGCTGAAGCTCAACTTCAGTTTTAAAGATTTTGAAATACTCTAAGGATTGAGATTTTTCTGACAACAAGTATACATGGCAGTATCTGAAAAAATCATCTGTAAATGTGATGAAATAAACATTTCCACAGATAGTTTGAGTTCTAAATGGTCCACATATGTCTGTATGGATTAGCTCCAGCAAATTTTTGCTTCTGTATGCACCCTTCCTATTTAAGTTTGTCATTTTTCCTTTGTAACATTCAACACAGTTGTTTAGGTCACTAAAATCTAGTTCTGGTAACATTCCATTCTTTACTAAAGTTCTTAATCTTCCTGCTGAGATATGACCTAATCTTCTATGCCATAGGATTGCAGATTTTTCATTAAACATGGTTCTTTTGATGCCTACTACAGTATCAGTAGCAGCTGCTACTGTATTCTCAATGGAAAACACTTCTTGTGGTGATGGCAAAGTACAAATTAACTGTAAATATCCATTCACACGTTTTCCAGAACCAACACATACTGAATTTCGAAAAATTTGTATTCCATTAATGTCATACAAGAAGCAGAATCCATTCTCAACTAAAAGATCAAAAGAAACTAGATTCCTCTTCATTGAGGGAATGTAGTGTACATTATCCAGAAAAAGAAAATTATGTAAACCTAAACTAAGCTTCAAAGATCCTATAGCTTTGACTGCCACACGCATTCCATTCCCTACTTTGATGTTGATTTCATCACTTTTTGGGTTCCTCTTTCTTATTAAACCCTGCAGAGAATTAACTATGTGTAAGGGGGATCCAGAATCAAGCCAAAAAGTGTTTGGCTATGAGTGAACTAAATCAACTTCTAAGAAATAAAGAGATGAGTTTTTAAAGGAGTTAAGATGAGTTAAAGGCATAACCTTTTTCTCTAACCAGGCTTTAAAACCAGCACAATCTTTCTTCATGTGTCCAGGCTTCTTACAGAAGAAGCATTTGAACTTAAACGGCTGCTGATTCTGGTTATTACTGGAGTCTCCTTTAGCTCCTGAGGCTTTAAATTTGGCTTTCTTAGGTCCTAACTTCTTTTTCCATTTGTTCTTTCCAACCAGATTAACTGAAGTTTCAGGTTTAGGCACTACCCCATAGGAAGGATCCTCTTTCATTATCCTGGATTCTTCTGCAGCTGCAATGGCTATAAGCTCATTCATAGACCATTTGGCTTTCTGAGTGTTGTAACTCGTTTTCAGCTGCCCAAACTTGCTAGGCAGTGACTGTAGTGCTGTGTTTACAACATGCTCATCAGCCATCTTAATGTCCAGGTTTGCTAATTTTAAGGCTATGTTTTCCATTTGCAGCAGATGTTCTCTGACTCCTCCAACACCATTGTATTTAGCTGTATTAAACTGGTGTGATAAAGAAGCACTCTCTACCTTGTCAGATTCCTGAAATTTTTCCTCAATCAGCTGCAAGTAGTCATAAGCATAGTCTACTTTAGGGATGGTTCCTGCAATTGTATCTGAAATACAGGCCCTTATGATGTTAATGGCTGAGTTATTCTTCCTATGCCAGTAGTGATAGTGCTTATATTCTTCAGGGTATATGTGTTTTTCTTCTTCTAAAACAGGATCAGGAACGTTTTGATATAGAGCTATGTCTAGGTCATTTTTATTGCTGAAATATGTGTCAATCTGCCTCCTCCACACCTTATAATTTGAACCAGTAAGGAGTTCTATCGTGTCAAGTGACACAATTTGATTACCTATGAGCAAACAAGTAAGAAAAGAAATAATTAGTTCTTGTCTTCTGTAGTTTCTTAATGAAGCCTAAGGTTCATGTCTTCAGTGGCTTCTGTGTTTTCATTGAATTTTCTTCATAGTCTTATGCAAGAATTCACATAGAAGAAATACACAGAATTGAAATCATAGCATGAGAAAGCTGTAATCATGCATATGTATTAATACAAAACACACACACATCATGTCCCATCTCTGAAGAACATTCTGTACAACACTTTTGAGCAGAAGATACAGAATACTGAAGCTTAATCATCATACCACGAAACATAAAATCATGTTATAATCATAGATTCTCTACACCTTTGTGGCAGAAGAAGAACCTACACTATCTGAATATGAATTTTATGCAATGTTTATGATGCTGTTTATGTATCAAAAGTATGCAACATTACTTCTTTGGAAGTCAGAATTCACATAACCTTTAAAACATTAAACACAAGTTCAGAAACCTTTTATACTAAAACTGATTCAATGCAAGGAAAAGAAAATTTTGCTTTATGCAATATATGATCTTATCCTGCAGTGATTCAAGGTTATCATGTTGAATTCCGAGACATTCTTTTAAAACATTCAATTTTACCATTATCTCATGAATTTCAGCTCAGCAAGTAGTTTTCATGTAGACATAACAGCACAGGGAGATTTCAATATGCCTTTTATTCAAGAACATTTACCCATATGAACAGCAGCAGACAACCAACAATTCTCATCCTATGACATGATTTGATTTCTAGGTATCATGATTCCAAAACAGAAGCAAAAGCTCAGATCAATCATAATGTCAAAACACATCCATCATAAAAACTAACCTTGGCCTCTGCTCACAGCGCTGCAATGTTAGCAGAAGCAAAATAATTTCACACAGCACATGCTTTTAAATCAAACAATTCAGAGATGCTCACAATTAATCATTGAAATTTAAGTTCCATCCGGTCCATCTATCCTAACCTAATTGCACACCGGGATATTTCAACAATGAAGGAAACTCAATCTAACCTTGTTGCGAGCTCAGTTTTGAATCTGAAAACGGATTCGTGAAAAGAATCCGTGCGTGTTCTTCCCCAATTCCAGCAGCTGAACCAAAAGACTTTTGTAAAAGCCTTAACGGTCATATAACCCTCCAATCAGAGGTTTTGGATCAGCTCGGTTTTGGGTCACGCGAACAGACCCCAAGTTTGAATGAGTTTTGGGCCACGCGAAAACCAAACTGTTCAGTTTTGGGTCACGCGAATAGGCCCAAGTTTCTTAAGCTCTTTGTTCTTCACTTTAGTTCTAAGGCATTTAATCAGAAATTGCCTTGGATTTCTTTTGTGTTTGTTCTTAATTGATTTACATGATGAAGAGAGACGAAGCTCTGATACCAATTGAAATGTTAGCTGTAATTCAACACCATGTAATCACATATACACAAACCTTATGAAGAACAGAAACTAAACAGAAGAAGAAGCTTACCAGCAGAGTTGATGGAGATGGCCATCGTTCTTTTATCAAAAGGGAGAGCTGAAGTCTTCTGTCCTCTACTGCGTGAAGCCTCTCTGATGGGGAAGAGCTTAATGCTGATTGTGTAGAGATCCAGGGACTCCTCTCTCATGTATAGATAGCGTCCAGTTCTGGTTCCTACCCATAATAGAGTTCCAGTTGGACATCAACTAGGATTAGCTGAACAATGAGACCATATCAGTACATAATTAGGACAAGAACCAGCTGCACAATGTATTAATCCAGCTGGGATACGTATTAGCAATTCCCATGTGTTTCTAGTTGATGATCATGCTGTTTGTATACAGCAGTATATAAGTTCATATCCAACAGAGTTCCCTAGCATTTTTTTGAATAGCTTGCTAACCCACGACTCTACCAAAGCCTCAGCTCCCATGGGGTCAAGACACAGCCGGAAACAGTCGATCTCCGGGGCCATGAGGGACGTGAAAACTTTATTCATGGCAGAGATGAAACTGCTTTGCTTACACCTGTGATAATCCGTGAAACCTGTTATGAAGTCTAGGTTCTGGCATTTCTTCCATGTTTGCTTGTACTTCTTGGCCACCACACCGGTCTGGACACATTTCTTGATAGGCAAGTAAGTGAAGATCGCGTCCACTATGTGATCTCTGGAAACTCGAAATTCAGGGCATTGGTGCGAAATTCAGGCAAATATGTATAGGTCTGTTGGTTTTGCTGGTTTTGCCTCTAGTTTTCCATGGAAGCTAGCTAGGGAGGGGAGGGAGATGAATCAAGTGGTGATTAGAATAAACTTCGTGCCACATCTAATTAATTTATCAACTGAAGTCCCAGGGGATTTATTTTTATGGGTCTAACCCTTTGACTAGTAATCAATACTTACAACATTCCTTCAGATTGATTACTGGTGGGCACAACTAATGAATGTTTACATGTATACTAATTTAGGGGTGTTCTATGTAGCCAAGCCATTCCCAAAGTTAGTCACGAGTTCCATTACGTAGCTACCATTATAAGTGGTGGACTCGATCATAACTCAATTTTGAGAATGTTGGAATGTTTGTAGGTTAACGTAACTGTTTAATTGTTCACTCAATCCCTCAATGGCTCAATCAATCAATCACTTGCCAGAGCCAGAAGTTCTCAGATGATATACAGACAACCTTTACATATTTACGTATATATTCAACTCGATCATGATGATCTGTAGCTAGCTTAATTTGTAGCAAAGGTGTCTGTAATACAGTCTTCGTTCAAGTTTTCTCCTTTTGCCTTTCCCCGCAACACAGCATAAAACCCTATGGTGAGCACTACGGAACCAAAAACACTGCAAATAGGATAATGAAGAAGTATTGTTAAACTCTACAACCCTGGAGCAATATCATTGATAAAATAAGGAGGAGAGAGTTACGAGAGAGTAAGCTAACCTGCCGAGATAGAGAGAATCACCGAGGAATACGAAACTCGAAGCAACAGCAATTCCAATTGACAGTGGTTTGAAGCTTGCTACATAGACTGGACCTTAATTTCATGTGCAAGCCCCATATGCATGTTAATTATGATGCCGAGAGACATAACAAAGGTTCCCTAAACAAAACAAGAGCGAGCGTCACCAAAGCGAAGAAATCGAGGTTCAAAAAGGCATTAGGCGGTATTAGACGGTGGAGTTACTGTCTAGCGCACCTATTCGTCTAGACGAAGATTAATCAAAATCTAAGCGGATTATTATTTTAATTAATTTTATAATATTTAGTACATTATAAAGATATATTATGAATAATATAGAAAAATAATAAGAAAATATCATCGAAACACATTGTTTTAAATTTTTCTAATTTTTCGTATTGTCTTTAATTCATTTCCTATCCGAAGCAAGTCAAAAGATAAGTTGCAAATGTTTAGGATTTCCCCTTTTTTTAGTTAGGCAGTCACCTAAGCGTTGACTATGCGTATTAAGCGTCAAGGCGGCCGCCTAATCGTTGACTAGGAGGAAGACTGTCTAAGAAGAAGACTTAAGGCTAAACTTAAGCGTTTTTATTTATTTTCAAAGTCTAGACGCCGCCTAAACAGACTAGGCGGATGCCTTTTTGAACAGTGGAAGAAATTAGCCAACATTAATGGTTTCTTACTGAATATAGAATGGCATTTAATTAATGGTAGACCATGGCTTAGTTTCCGGGCACTGAGAAAAAGGCACTGCCGCCCATACACGAGATTGAAGTACTGCCATCTCTTACTCCTCCCCACACTCACCGAGCACTTCTTACTCTTTATTTGGTAAATTTACCAAGCGCTATAGTCATAGTGATCCTCCTATTCAACTATTGAAATCAACCAACGGAAATAAAAAAATGCTAAATTATGTTCTTTATTTTGTTGCAGTCAACATCAATCCATAAACGACCACTTGTGTCTGATACAAATATTGATATTATTATTATTATAATTATTCAAAAATAAATTTAAAACTTAAATAAAAATAAAAATATTCTCATGCATCTTATATCGATACATATGTGACTAATAACATTATTCAAATAATATTTCTCTAATCTATGTCACTATCTTTCGTGGGTGATCTTGGGTTAGACGTCCAGTTCTCAGATATCAAAAACCTATTACGCTTGGTAGGCCACTCAATGTTCAATTCCTTACATCTTGTTTTTAAAGTTCTTTTATTAACTCCGAGTCTATCGGCTGCTTCCGTTTGAGTTAAATGACACAATGGGATTACCATTTCACGAGATATTTCGCTCCGCTTCACTTTCCTTCGAACACATTCACCCCCGCTAATTTGAACATCAAAAAATTAGAAGAATAAACCATAAAATATAAGGATTAATGAAAATTGAGTAGAATAATATATTGAAAAGACTGGGGGGATATGAAATACATTGACTTTGCTTATGAAGTTCGTACCTCACATTAGTTTGATGAAGTTGTGATTCTTCGTTTGACAAGTCATTTGGGTTAGATCCTAAACCTTCATTCGGCAAGTTATTTAAGTCAAATCTCGATCCTTCGTTTGGCAAGTCATTTAGGTTAAATTCTAAACCTTCCTTCGGCAATCTATTTAAGTCAAATCCCAATCCTTCCTTTGGTAATTCATTTAGATCTTGATCCATGACTAAAATTTCTGTGTTATTCAAATTTGGAGAGAGAGAGAGAGAGAGAGAGAGACGGAGAGAGAGAGAGAGAGAGAGAGAGAGAGACCTTATCAAGCGCAAGAATCACTACCCCATTATATGTGTTTTCACCCAATATTTGCATGTCAGCCTGATAAGTTCAATTATTTAAAGAAATGGCTACCTAAATCAATGATATTTGCACTAGAGAGAGAAAAAAAATGCTCATTATTAATGATAATTACTAAATCTTGATAATTGTCTAGAGTTTATTATGAAATTTATTGAGCATTAATATTAATTTAATACCTAATAATATTAAAATAAGAAGAATCTTCATTCAAGAAATGCTACCAAATTAGGTGCGGTGTACTTAAGTCTAGCTCGTTTTTGGCATGCACATTAGTATTATGATTGCTCTGCTAGTTAAGTCGTGGAACTTATCCGCTAACGAATCAAGTTCGAATCCCAGTACTCCCTGTTTGAGGAGAAAGCAGGGTTATTTTATGATAGCCCATTCTCTCCTAAAAACCAGTCCACTTGAGCATTGAATTTGCTCCATGGCCAAGGTGTTGAATTATCCACTGATGAGCCATGGTTCTAATCCTAATACTCATCCGATCGTAATTAAATTTATGTTAGGTAAAATTTTAAGAGCACAGGGGTTGCTCTGTTGGTTAAGGCGTTGAACTTATCCGTTGATGAACCCGGTTCGAATCATAGTACTCCCTATTTAAAGAGAATTTTCTCTAAAAATAGCCCATTGAGAATTGTGGTTGTTCCATGTCCAAGGTGTTGAATTATTCACCGACGAGCCATGGTTCTAATCCTAGTACTCATCTTGTCCGTAAGTTGAAAATTAATTGCGCCAAGTAAAATTTTCAAAAAGCCTTCAAGGAAAAACCCTAAGCTCCAAGTCTGCAGAGCCTAGCCGCCTTTAACCAATATCCTGGTATGGGACTTGCGAGATCGACTGGCCACGATCCTAGATATTCTCAGATCCATCCCCTGGCGTGATTTGTTCACGACCCTCCTGTTTTGTCCTCTTATTCCTCTTCTTCTCCCCTTCACTTCGGTTCTTTGTTTATTTTTTTCATGGATTCTTTGGTTTGGTTCCTGGGTCTTGTGTGGTGGTGGAGTGGCCTCGGTGGGTTGTCAAGGAGCTGACCTTGCTACTGGAGGTTCTGGTTTTTCTGGCGTAGCAGCTCCCTAAACACAGAGAGGATTTACACTAGTCGTCATCTATATGGTACTGTGGCCTCAACTCGGAGGTGGATCAGCCTGTGGCATTCTTTCGTAGGCTGGAGGCATCCAAGTCGGTAGCGCGTCATGGTTGGAACTGCCTATAGAGAACGACGCCCTTGACGTGGACGGTTCAAACCTAATGGCACGGCTATGGATCGAGATCGACGTGTTGCGGCTTTCTATAAGTGAACTAGGGTGAAAGGGTGGTGGGCTCGTCACCATATTGTAGTGGCAGTCATCCGGGGATTCATTTCGACCAGTCGTCGATGTCAGACGGTGCTATTGCAAAGTGACCGGAGGCTAGGGCTTGAGGCAAAAGGAGATCCAGATAGCTTACTCCAATGGATCTTGTTCAGTTGGGCATTCCCTAATTGGGCGGCCTGGTTGTGGTCTTTTGCCATATGGACTACATTCTCCTATCAAATCTGAATTGGGCCATTTTAAAGGTGTTTCAAGGTGTGGGCTGGGCCCTTGGTCACAATTGGGCTAAGTCTATCTCAAGGGGTTTTAAAGTGTGGGAATTGGACCCCATAGTGTATGTGTAGAGAAGGTGCCTAGCTATTTAATGGATGTTGCTATTTTTTGACTTCCCATGCTATCCTGGTTTTTTAGTGGAGGATCCTGAGTAAGAACTTGTTCTCAGTATAGTGATGTGTACAGGGTTTCGTTCTATCTGGCTGAGAAATTCGGTGAAGTCTTTGTATCATTATCATATTATCAATATAAACTATTACCACCTTCTCACACAAAAAAAAATAGAGAAGTGAACCAAAGAGATAATCTCACTTTTTTATTTATTTGAAAAGTCAAAAATTCATTAAACGGGAATTAAGTATAACTGGGATTGAGACTCGGAAAAACCAGAAACAAAGACATTACATAAAGACTAAACAAACGACACCAAAGTAGTATTAAATATCGACAATAGCTGGAGATGAGGATGCGGTTAGATACTGGAGCACTGGGGGTATGTTGACTTTTAGGATGGTCAGGGCTACTCTTGTTGTCAATAAGCTTGCGAGTCTAGCACTCATATGCATACATCCAAAGGCGCGATGATCTCCCTATCAATTCCAGCACTGCTCTTATACATTCCACAATCCCCTAACCGCTTGGATCCCATATCTTGAAGCGCCCATGACTGGGCTGAGCTCATCCTTGCAACGCATCCTCTTCTATCTTCCAGCCTCGCCCTGTGTCGACACCTACGCGGCTTCGGTCACCTCCTCGCATAAGTCGAGAGACCCAACGCTGCAAATCATCGGAGCGAGCATCAAAACCTAAGCCACACAAGATCCAATAAGGAGCATCGAATCCCGAGACATGCAAGATCTAAGGAAGAGTAGAAAAGATCTCTATAATCAGATTGGAAAAGCTGAGCGACAAACTTTATGCATAGAGAGAGAGAGAGAGAGAGAGAGAGAGAGAGAGAGAGAGAGAGAGACTACGGCAAGAGAGTAGATCGAGACTAGACCGAGAGGGAGGGAAAAGAGTCGCAGGGACCAAGGAAGGAATAGGGGACGTCGTTGTAAAAAATCACGTTGGGCGATCTAGCGGCACTAGATCAGTCATCTTCGCGAGTGGAGCTAGGGTCCTTTCTTCTTCTTCTTCTTTCTTCAAAATCCATCTCACATTTAAAAGACGGTATGCTAAAACTATCTATTTTAAGATATATTGTGGGTGTGTAAAATTTTAGTTTTGCATTAATGTTGATTTTTCACTTTACCTAAAGATAAGGGAGAGTAAAACATGATGTGGTTATACTTTAGTCTCACCAATTCATCCACTAACGCCATTATCACCCTTACTTAAGGATCAAGGTCCATATCCTCCATAATCACCATAAAATCATGAAATAACGAA
This sequence comes from Geum urbanum, assembly GCA_946800695.1. Classification (NCBI taxonomy): domain Eukaryota; kingdom Viridiplantae; phylum Streptophyta; class Magnoliopsida; order Rosales; family Rosaceae; genus Geum; species Geum urbanum. The sequence goes on along the minus strand of OX327008.1, from coordinate 52,604,997 downwards.
CCACATCTCCATTATTTCCACAAAGTAAGGACAAAGTGAACAAGTGCTATAAATGCACAAGCTTATGAAGGAAATAGGGAGGGAGGATGGGCACATATATCTGTCGAATTTATCTGATATTCAGTTATCTCCTCCTCTTCTAGGGTGCTTCCATGCTTCTCAAGAAAATAACGGAGAGAAGATTGAGAATTTGTTGGTGAATCTCTCTCCAAAAATTTTATACACCAATAGTTGGCACCATCTATGGGAACAAACAAAAGGCTTCGGAATTCAGAGAAGCAAAGGGAGGCGCCGTAAGATGATAAAAGTTCAATTGGAATGGGGACGTTGCTTTGTGACGTGATCAGCGAACAAATTTTTTATCAAAGCTTGAGCTAACCTAATAGAATGTTTGTATGGATAGTAAGACAGAAATACGATCGAGGACTTCGGGTTTTTGTTCCAGTTAGAAGTGATATATAGACGAAAACTTGAACAGGGGGACTCACGACTTGAATTATTGAATATACGTGATTGTCATAGGAAAACATCAGACACGTATAGAACGATCGTCATACGTCCAAATGGGGCACCTCATAAACGTTAGATCAAGAAAGCACGTACAAGAGCTTAACCAAGCAAGTTCGGAAGGAAACGAAATACAAAAAGGAAGCATAGCATCGGTGCAACTATTTCACTTCAATTAAGCGAATAGAGAGTTGGAACACTCAGGGACTGGGGGCACTTTCCCCTGCGATCAAATGATCCCTCGGATAAGAGGATCCCAGATAAGAAATCCTTACTCCTCTTCTCTTCAAAATCTTCTAACTATGCATCATAACCTTAAAGTCACGCGAACTAATGTATGAATTTGCAAATACTTGACATTATACTTTGTCTATTAATTGGTTTGTTCAATTTTTGTGTGATAATTTGACAGGTTGATCGGCAAAAGAATATACACAGGTTATAGTACGTAGAGCTCCAAACAAGCAACTTGATTGGCGAATTGGCCGTATCGAGATCATCAAGCGATCTTAAGGAAATGCACGCATTTCAACGATTTGAGAACACACATGGTTGACGATCCTATACAAAGCGTGGTCAAACAAGTTTACGACGTACGATTGAATGACAAAACGTTATGACATTGTCTCACGAGTATTAACGATTGAATGATAAAACGTTATGACATTGTCTCATGAGTATCAACGATTGAATGACAAAACGCTATAGAGTTGTCTCACGAGCATCAACGATTGAATGACAAAACGCTATGACATTGTCTCACAAGTTTCGACAAATAAACACAGTAAAAAAGTATAAACAAAGTGTTTAGAGTATAATGCAATATTTTCATTCACTCTCGAATTAGGTATATATACAGCTTTATAAGACCCTTTAGTAAGACCACCATCTAACTGTTCCTCAGAAGACACAAAGGAAAAACAGATAATCTTCTTGTCAAGGTTATCCCTTAAGAAATGTCTATCTAACTCTACATGTTTAGTTCTATCATGCTGTACTGGGTTATGAGCAATCTTAACAACACATGTATTATCATAATGCAAATTCATATGTTTCTGAAGGTTGAAACCTAACTCTTTCAGGACATTCTTGATCCATAGTAATTCACATACTTCATTTGCCATCCCACGATATTCAACTTCTGCACTAAAACGAGCAATTATATTCTGCTTCTTACTGCACCAAATTACCAAACTTCCACCAATAAAAGTATAGTAACCAAAAGTAGGCGCCCTATTGGTATGATCACCAGCCTAATCTGCATCATTGTAGCCTGAAACACACACCTCACTAGAATAGCCAGAAACACACAACTCATTGTTTCTTTCAAATAGCAAACCTTTACCAGGTATGCCCTTCAAATACCTGAGAATAGGTAATACTGCACCCATATGGTCTACTCCAGGATTATGCATAAATTGACTCACCACACTAACAACATATGCAATATCAGGTCTAGTATGTGATAAATAAATAAGTCTCCCAACTAAATGCTGATACCTGCCCTTATTCGATGGAACCTGGTCCGGAAGAAGCTCTAACCTGTGGTTTTTTACAGTCTATCAGTTATGTCTCAGCAAGAAGATCCAAGATATACTTTCATTGGGACAATGTAATCCCTTGCTTGGACCTTGCCACTTTAATTCCAAAAAAAATATTTCAAGTCTCCTAGATCTTTCATGTCAAATTCTAGCAACAACTGTTTCTGAAGACTTGTCATCTAACATGGATTATCTCATGTAATCACCATATCATCAACATACATAATCAAGGCAGTAGTCTTACCATCCTTGCGTTTGACAAACAATGTGTGATAAGAATTGCACAGGCGATATCCAAACTTTTTCATTGTCTAGGAGAAATGTCCAAGCCACGCCCTAGGTTATTGCTTCAGGCCATATAAAGACTTCTTCAAATAACACACTTTTCCCTCTTTACCTAGTTTACAATTGATTCCTGGTGGAGCATCCATGTATACTTCATCTTCTAAGTTGCCATTCAAGAAAGCATTCTTCACATCAAACTGGTGTAGAGGCCAATCATAACGAGTTGCAAGGGTAATAATGATTCTTACAGTATTAATCTTCGCAACAGGTGCAAAATTCTCCTAGTAATCAACTCCATACTTCTGAGTAAAACTCTTGGCAACCAATCTAGCTTTGTAACGATCGATGCTTCCATCAGCTTTAAGTTTCACAGTAAACACCCAACGACATCCAACAGTCTTCTTACCATGTGGCAGAGGAACTATGTCTCAAGTTTCATTCTTCTGCAAAGCTTCTAGTTCTTCATTCATAGATTGCTTCCATTTTGGATCCTCCAAAGCATCCTGTACATTACTAGGAATAGATACTGTAGATAATTGACTGACAACAAGTGCATGAGACTAAGACAACCTATGATGAGAGATATAGTTGGCAATATGATATTTGGCTTTGGCATCTATACTAGGCTCATATTGTTGCTTAGGAACTTCTTTAGTGACACGGTTAGATCTACGTACCTCAGGTGGAACATTCTAAATGAAGATCTCAGGTGGTGATGTACACGAGGGAACAGAAGCTTCAGTACTATCTAGATGATTTTCAGAAGGTAAATCAATCGTCAAGTTCTCATTGATCTGAGGAGAAAATGTGTCATCCAATATAGAGCTTTCGATGCATCGAGAAGTCTCCTTCGATGCATCGAGGCAATCTCCCTGGTCTGTACTACTTAACGTCTTCGATGAGTCGAATGAGGATTTTGATCCATCAAAGCTATCACTTTGTTCTTCATATGTCTGATCCTTCAATGGATCGAGAGGATCTTTCGATCCATCGAATGCAGGTCTCTAGTCTTCTCTTGCCAGTAAATTCGACGGATCGAGAGAATCACTCAATCCATCAAAGGAACGTCTCTGGTCCTCCGTTGGTGACATACCGAAACCCCTAAATTGCGTCTCCAATTTTTCAAGGTCTTCAAATTCTGGAAAATTCAGAGTATTTCCTTCACATCCTCTGTTCTCCTCGTGAATGAAAGACTCTGACACTCCCCCCGAGTAAAAAGGTTCAGATTCTCGAAAGGAGACATCAAGGGAAACATGAGTCTTCTTTGTGAGATGATCATAACACCGATAACCTTTCTGAAAATCAGCATAGCCAATGAAGACACATTTCAAAGCACAAGGATCAAGTGTGCCTCTCAACTGCTTATTGATGTGAACATACACAGTGCACCCAAAAACTCTAGGTTCCAAATTAGGGAGAGAAGAAACATTCAACATCTCATGTAACTGCTGGTACGAATTCTGGAACTCAATTACACGAGAAGGAGTACGGTTGATCAAGTATGTTGTAGAAGTAACTACAACACTCCAATAAGGTCGAGGCATATTCATGCCAAATAATGAAGCATGAACAACCTCCAATAATTGTCGATTCTTGCGCTCAGCCACGCCATTTATTTTAAGCTTATAAGTAATGGAAGTTTGATTATGAATTCCATGAGAAGTCAAGTAGGCAGACATGACATTATTGACATACTCACATATGTAAGAGGGAAATGATACGGATTACTATTAATTAATACGGATTACTATTAATTAAAAAATCACCTATGTAAGAGGGAAATGAGACCACTTCTAAAGGAATTGTTCATGGCACAATTCCTGTTAAGCTCTTACAGAACCAGGCACGAGTCCAGAGCCAAAACAGACACAACAGTGAGAACTGAAAGTATTAGGAAGATACCCATGTGAAGTATGCCATCATTTATACAAATTGCGAACAGTTCAAAGACATCGCGTCTATTGTTTAGTTAGTAAAGTAAACATGTTTTCACAAGGGAATGTTCAAAAGGTTAACCCCTACCTCTATCCTATATAGGTTTTCAACCGCAGAATCTATCACTAAGTATATCGAGTCTTTGGTTGCCAATGTTTATTCATGTGGGGAATTGTTGGAAAATAGTGATTTTTCACCATTTTAATTGGAAAATTTAAACAAAATAATTACGTGAGTTGCACTTAATATTGATGTAAGGAACACATGAATTTGTGTTCTCCTACAAGAGTACGTACATAAAGATTATGTATTCATTTGTTTAAATTGGTTAAGGGGTAAATGAGAAATTGTCACCCAAAGTTGGCTACTTGAAACTAAAGGAATGAATTTCATCCCACATGGGAGAAATTAGGAATGTGGATGTCTTTAAATATAATTGCACCATAGTATGTTTTGAGTGAGCAAGTAGAGAAGGGTGCAAATCTTGGTTGGACTGTGCTCGCAAAATGGACTTGTGTGTAGTCGTGTCATGCGGACACGAATGCCGTTCTAATTTGGGTCGGGTCGCATAGGTTTTCTTTTGCACTCTTATGGTGGGTTTTCACACTATTATTGGCCGATTTTATGGTGTTCATTGGCCGAAGTTATGTTGCATGGTTAATAGAGTGTAACTCGTGACCTTTTGGTAGCTGACTATTATGACAGACTTCAACTCCTAAATGTATAAATAGAGGCTTTATCCTTCCATTTTTTATCTTCAATTTTAAAATTGGTTATGTATAAAACCCAAAATTAAAATAATCTATTACCAAATACAACATATTCTTTTGTTCAGGACTTTATATTCTAGTCAATTGAATATGTTGAATTGTTGTTCAGTATTCATCATCCCATCATAAAGTAGCAATCTTCTCTTCTGATCACTTCTCTCCCTCTCAAGCAAGTTCGGTGATAAAGGAAGGTACTCTTTAGTTCGATGAGAAGTTCTTGTGCTGCGGTACAAAATTTTGAAGTTGTTTTATTCTGAGAGAACAACGTCATACAAGCCTGTTGGCGACGTAAAAGTTCTTAAGGAGAGCGTGTGATACACGTGACTCAACTTAGTTCATCTTTTTACCCAAAATTTATTCTTCGTTCATATATTTGCATTTTACTAATTATTTAATTAATATTTGTTATATTTTATTTAGTTTAATATCACTATTTTTTGTTAGAAGTCCTTCTAGGTTTTCGGGTTGAATGGCATGTGCATGATGGAGTACTGCAGCTTGATTTCCCTAAGTGTCCCCTTGGCCACATCGGGGATGGGGTGACAAAACGGAGCATTTTCTTGGTATATAGAGAGTTCGAGTTTGAAAGGTTAGCTGTAATTCAACACCATGTAATCACACATACACAAACCTTATGAAGAACAGAAACTAAACAGAAGAAGATCGAAGCTTACCAGCAGAGTTGATGGAGATGGCCATCGTTCTTTTATCAAAAGGGAGAGCTGAAATCTTCTGTCCTCTACTGCGTGAAGCCTCTCTTATGGGGAAGAGCTTAATGTTGATTGCGTAGAGATCCAGGGACTCCTCTCTCATGTATATATAGCGTCCAGTTCTGGTTCCTACCCATAATAGAGTTCCAGTTGGACATCAACTAGGATTAGCTGAACAATGAGACCATATCAGTACATAATTAGGACAAGAACCAGCTGCACAATGTATTAATCCAGCTGGGATACGTATTAGCAATTCCCATGTGTTTCTAGTTGATGATCATGCTGTTTGTATACAGCAGTATATAAGTTCATATCCAACAATCTCCCACTGAACTTAACTTACTGCATTCACGCATGAACATACATGAACATCAACTTCTAAAGTGGCTATGAAACACAAAATGACACAAGTCCTATCATCACAACTCTGTCATACTGCAGTCACTGTTATTGAACCTAGAACTAAACTGATCAAATCAACCAGCAAGTTAAAGATCACAACAGCAGCACCTACATTACACATGAGCTCCAGATATGATTATGAGAGCTATTGACATTTATACATTTCAACTTAAGTGTCAAAACAATCTCTCAGTCCTACTGAATGGTTTTAACAAAAACTCCAAAATCACAAACACTCTTAAACAACAGTGGACACATGTTTGTTCTCTGAAAATATATGCATATTTACACAACACAAATGCTGCATAAAACATCCACCTGAACTGCAAATTCCAACTGTAACCACATATCAATCAAAACGTTGATCATAATTCATCAACAAAATTTAACTAGAATTCATTATCAATAAATTTGTTAATGCAGAATTCTGCAGAAGTCATTACAGATTTACAGTAGTTAACTCATAGAATGAAAAATCACCTCAGTACATACAATCAACAAGAACTACAATCAAACTGAAAATTCCTTTATACTTTGAGTGCTCCCACTAATCCTAACAATCTAGACTGTTTAAAACTCCCATATTCTCTACATGAGCTTTAAACACTCCAACAGCTAGAGCCTTGGTAAAGGGATCTGCTAGCTGATTTTCAGTATCAACATTCAGTACCTCAACTTCACCATCATTTACCCTTTATTAGGTGACCTTTTGCTGTTCTTGCTAAAGAACACAACTGCTTCATTGTCACAGTACAGAATAAGCTTTTCTGATACTACAGACTTTAGAACTCTAGTCTCTAGCATGAAATTCCTGATCCATAAACCCTCACACATACACTCATATAAGGCTATAACCTCTGCCTGCATATTAGAAGTAGCAGTTAGGCCTTGTTTCATAGTTTTCCAGGCCACTGCACCTCCAGTTAATATAAACACATAACCACTGGTAGATTTTGTAGAACTAGGATAGTTTCCAGCAAAATCAGAATCAGCATAACCTTCTAAAACTAAGTTTTTCACTCTTCTATAAACAAGCTGATGATGCTTGGTTCTCTGCAAATATCTCAAGACTTTCTTCCCTGCATTCCAGTGCATAATATCTGGACTGCTTTGGAACCTTGAAAGAATACCTACTACAAAAGCTAAATCAGGCCTTGTGCATACCTGAGCATACATCAAGCTCCCTATTAGCCTAGCATATGATTTTGATTTCATATTTGCAACCTGTGCATCATCTTTAGGAAGTATGTTTTTGGTTAATTTGTCACTTTTAGACATAGGTACTTCACCAGCTTTGCAATTCTCCATACCAAATCTCTTAAGAATTTTGGAGACATAAGCATGCTGAGATAATCCTAAAAGTCCCTGAGTTCTGTCTCTTTTAATCTAAATTCCCAAAACAAAAGATGCTTCCCCCAAATCTTTCATATCAAACTGTTTTGATAGAAATATTTTAGTATCTTTTAGAAGTTTCATGTTGCTGGATGCCAACAGGATGTCATCCACATACAATATCAAGAAAATGAAACTTCCTCCTACTGTTTTGAGATAGACACACTCATCCATGATGTTCTCAGTGAAACCAAACTTAGAAATTACTGAATCAAACTTCCTATACCATTGTCTTGATGCCTGCTTTAAACCATAGATAGATTTATTAAGTTTACACACTAAAGCTTCTTGCCCTGGTTCTACAAATCCTTCTGGCTGTTTCATAAAAATGATTTCTTCCAGTTCTCCATTTAGGAAAGCTGTTTTAACATCCATTTGATGTAGCTCCATATCATAATGAGCCACTAAAGCCATGACTATCCTGAATGAGTTTTTTGTAGACACAGGAGAAAATGTTTCTGTAAAATCTATCCCTTCCTTTTGAGTAAAGCCCTTAGCTACAAGGCTTGCTTTAAACCTTTCTATATTTCCACTAGCATCTCTTTTAGTCTTAAAAACCCATTTATAGCCTATTGGTTTTTGTTCTTTATTAGGCTTAACTAGTTCCCAAACCTCATTTTTACTCATGGAATCAATTTCTGCTTCCATGGCTTCTCTCCACTTTTCTGAATTAGTACCTTCAACAACATCATTGAAGGTTACTGGATCAGTTTCATCTTATAATGCCTTCTCAATTTCTTGAGAAAACACTAGATAATCACTCTGGCCTCCAAAAGTGGGAATTCTCTCTCTCACGGGCCTTGTAGGAGGTGAGGTTGGTTGTGGTGTTTTGGATTTTAAGGCTACTGTATCACTTGATTCTACAGAATTACCTAAGTCTGATGTTGTGGTTTGAACTTCTGCAACATCGGTCAAGTCAGGCATAGGTTGATCAAAAATTTGTTCTTGTTCCCCCAGTTTTTCATCTACTGATATTGTTTCTGTTTCTGTAGTTAAATCAGTGATTTTTGGCAATGTATGAAAGTCGCTAGGATTTTTTGTGTTCCTCAAGTCATCTTCAGTGTGTTCATCAACTTCAATAAATTCTGAGGATAAATCTTCAGGGTTTATACTGTAAGTTGATTCTCCTACAAACTTTACCTGGTGAGTCTCAAAGACTCTAGGAGAGTGTTTAGCTGAATAGAGTTTGTAACCCTTAGACTTGTCACAATATCCTATAAAATGACAACTTATAGACCTTGAATCTAATTTTCCTAGATTAGGGTTATGGATCCTAGCTTCTGCAGCACATCCCCAAACATGACAATGATGTAGGCTTGTGAAAGGACCCAATCCCGATTCAGTTACCTAAACCGGAATCAAACCCTTCGAAATTACGAACCAACAAAAAATTTTCGAAATTTGGGCAGAGTTTCGTTACTAGCGTTGAATTACCATAACCTGCACCCAGAAATTAACACTTCGTCCTATGTCACAAAAAGAAAACCGTGGGCACCAATCCCATCCGGATTTCTCAACATCAATATATGAATCATAAACAGTAAATAGTACTGTATCATATATAATATATCCGTGAAAATCCGCATAACAAGTATCAGAATGTATCAGAGCGACCTCTAAAGTAAAACATGTACAATGTATACATCAGTAGGCGAAACAAGAACCTACTGGAAAACACAGATAGCTCTGATCACTAGCCTCCAAACCGCGACGTGAAACAGTGGAATCCGAACTGCAAACTGGGCACGGAAACCGAAAAGCCCAGGGGAAAGGCAAATAAAAACGTTAGAGTGAGTGGACGAAAATAGATATATATGCCTTTCACCAGTTATATATAAACAATCAATATAAACAATGCGAGTTCGGAACACAACACATATATATAGGGAGGTTGTCGGGCGAATCTCTCAAGCCCGACGTCGGGTGAATCGCTCAAACCCGACTGTGATAGGCCAGGGGAATCTCTCGACCCCGGCGGCACTCAGGGGAATCTCTCAACCCTGCTTCAGAGGAATCTCTCAACTCTGGGCCAGAGGAATCTCTCAACTCTGGTAGCATCGATGCAATAAATGCCAATCACAATAACACATGATAATACCTCCGAAAAATAACATATAACTCAATTATCGTATAATTTAAATACGGAAATCATAAAATCCACGAACTCGCAAATCAACAGTGAAAATAGAAACTTGTCCACTCACAGATCAGGTAGCGCGAACTCGCGCTAAACTCGTGGTCCGGCGGAAGTTCCCTCGCCTGAAGCACGATCACGATCCCGATCTCCTGAATATCCACAAAAACATAACTGATCAATTTCATAGTCCACAACACTGTACTGATGCACGGAAACCAACCGTTCCCGGAAATACGAAATGCAGTGCAAAATGAATTACGAAAATCCCGAAATCCCCACTCGAAACCTCAACTGAAAATCGACTAATCAAATCAACCCGAAAACCTCTGGACGACGATCAGTGCGCGATTATGAGAAAAATGACATTAAAATCGTCGAAATCTGAAAAGTTGACTTTTTCCTCGCCGTTGACCGCCGGCGGCGCGCCGTCAACGGTGGAATCACACGGCGGGAAGTTCCAGATTCCACCGCCTCGATCTCACGAACCAATTCCCTTTCTATCACTAAGCCCAAATCAAACCATAACAACCTCAAAATCAAGCAAAACCGAGCAAAATTCTCACCGGAAAAACTCAATCGGGTTCGGTCCCAAACTCCATCTCGTTCAAATCTAACCACCTAGGGAGCATCACTGAGGGATGGGGAACGAAACCCCCAACAACCCAACCCCAGGAACTCGCCGGAATCCTTCCTCCCATCACCGGCGACCAACACCGATTCGGCCCTAATAGGGTTCCAAGAAACCCACACAATTCCTCACAAATTTCAACACCAAACGACTCGAAATTACTCAAGGGTTCTAACCATACCTTCCTCGAAGTCCAAGGTGGCCGGAATTAGGTCGCCGGACGGTGACTTCCCAAAATGGCAACTTTCCTTTTCGGTCCGATGGTTCACTTTCCAATTTTGGAAAGTCAACGAAATTCCAAGTCGGTCAACGCCCAAAATGAAGTTTTTCGACTAATTCTCGACTAATTTGCTATTTATACTCGAGCCTCGGGTCAATCGACGGTCTGAAATGAAAATACGAAATGATTCGGATAAACACGAAACAATCGGATAAACTCGTCGGAACCCAAAACTTCAAATAATCATAAAATATTCCTCGGTTAATGGAAAAATCTTCCGAAACCACCCACGAGCTCGAAATCACGTACTCTACCAATTCTGTGAAGACACTCATCCCAAATTCTCGACCGAAAACAAAGTCGCGAGTCGAATCGGCAAACCACATAATATCGCAAAACTGCGACTAAACTCAAATCTCGAGAATCGTGCCAAACACACCTCTGATTCTGGTTCGGGTCGTCACAAATCTACCCCCCCTTAAAGAAATTTCGACCTCGAAATTTACGTACCTGTCAGGTGAACAGATGAGGGTACTGCTCCCGCATACGCTGCTCGGTCTCCCAGGTGGCCTCCTCCACTGAATGGTTCTGCCACAAGACCTTCACCAGCGGAATCACACGGTGCCTCAACTCCTGCTCACGACGATAGAGAATCTGCACTGGCTCCTCAACATACGATAAATCCTCTCGGATCGGCAACTGCTGTGGGACTATAACATGTGAAGGATCTGAGATGTACTTCCGCAACATCGAAACATGGAAGACATCATGAACACGAGCCATCTCAGCCGGCAACTCAAGTCTGTAAGCAACAGCTCCAACCCTCTCCGTAATCTCATACGGACCAATGTACCGCGGTCGAAGCTTTCCACGCTTCCCGAAACGCACAACTCCCCTCCACGGAGATAGTTTCAGGAAGACCCAATCACCAACTTCGAACTCTAAACTCTTCCTCCTCACATCCGCATAACTCTTCTGCCGATCCTGGGCGACCTTCAGTCAATCCCGGATAACCTGTATGTCCTCCATCGTGGTTTTCACCAAATCTGGACCAATAAGCCAACGCTCGCCCACCTCACTCCAACACAATGGAGTGCGACACTGCTTCCCGTACAGAGCCTCGTACGGTGCCATCTCAATACTGGCCTGATAGCTGTTGTTATAGGCGAACTCAATCAAGTGCAACTGCTGATCCCAGTTTCCGCGAAACTGCAACACACACGATCTCAGCATATCCTCAAGTGTCTGAATGGTGCGCTCGGACTGCCCGTCAGTCTGAGGATGAAAAGCTGCACTAAATCGCAATCTCGTGCCCAACGCTCGCTGTAAAGCCTGCCAAAACTCAGAAGTGAACTGACTATCACGGTCAGAAACAATGGACACAGGCACCCCATGCAAGCGAACAATCTCGGATAAGTACAACTTAGCCAGTCTGCCCACTGAAATCTTCCCTGGAAGTGCAAGAAAGTGTGCGGATTTCGTCAATCGGTCAACAATAACCCAGATGCCTGTGTTGCCCGCCGAAGTACGCAGCAACTGATAGACGAAATCCATCGTGATATGCTCCCACTTCCAAACTGGAATCTCAAGTGGCTGTAGTTTCCCTGCAGGTTTCTGCCTCTCCGCTTTCACCTGTTGACAAATCAAACACCGACTCACGTACGCGGCAATCTCCCGCTTCATGTTGCGCCACCAATAGTACGCTCGAAGTGTACGAAACTGTGACGACCCGGAACAGAATCGGTAGAGGAAACAGCTTAATCTACGAGGTTGTCGAGTATTCGCAGATTTACGACAGTTATTCGAATCGCCGAACTCGTTAACGACTTAATTATTGGCCGAGAATTGGAGCTGGGTCTCTTCTCGAGAGTCGTTCTACGTGTGATTACAAGTTCGTGGGCGGTTCCGGATCGTTATTTGGACGACCGAGGAATTAGTTATGAATATTTGAAGTTTCGACGGAAATAGATTTTAATGGCAGGTTTGTTCGCGACTAAATTATCGGACGAGAATTTGGTCTCGACTTCTTCATAGAAGTTGTTCAGAATTTAATTTCGAGTTCGTGGGAACTTCCGGAGCATGATATGGAGCTACGAGGAATTAGTTGTGAATATTTCTGATTATTGATTGTTTAGTCGATTTAAATGGGTGTTGATTCAAGGGTTGACTTTTTATCCGTTTGACCGATATGTTTGACTTCGGGTAATATTGGAAGAATATGTCGAGACGAGTTTGTGGCCGCGAGAATTATCGGAATCGGAATTACGACGAGGAAGTTACGCGCGTTTGAAGTTCGTCGAAATGGATAAACATGAAGTTTCCAAAATTGGAAAGGCTATAAATAGAACCTGCTATTTTGGGAAAGTGGAAGACCTGCCATTTTGGGGTTTGACCGAGTTGACTCGGTCAACTCGGTGGAGAGAGAGATTTCACGACGGCTTCCATGGTGGCGATGGATTTCGGCCACCCCAAGGCACGGGGTTGGTCCCATTAGGTGCGCCTCGGTTCCCTCTACCCATCCCCGGTCACCGTTCCCGGCGTAGCTCACCGGAAAAGAAGGAAAATCCGGCCAAAAATGGAGGAAAAACTTTGTGATTCGGGTTCTTGGATTCGGACCGATTCGAGCTGAATTTTTTAGTGGGCTTTGTAGCTCTCATCACTAGCAAGCTACCATGTAAGTTTGGAGTTCTAATTTTGATTGTGGAAGGAGAATTTTGGATTTGAAATTTGTGTGTACATTCGGTTTTTCGTGAAATTGACCATGTTAGAGTGAGAATTGGCCTTTGTTGTAGTTGACAAAGTTGCTCAGTGGGTGGTTTTGCATGGAATAGGGGTTTCGCCGCTGTGAATTCTTCCGGTCAATAGTGGCGCCGCCGTGGGCGGCGGTCAACGGCGGTCAACGGTCAACGGGTTGACTTTTTGACTTTTGACAAGTTGCATGTCATTTGACTCGAAATCGCGCCCCGATCGCAGTGGGGAGGTTCGTTTCTCGATTTGAGCATCCGAAAGTAAAGCGAGGTATTGAGGTGTTATATATGGATTTTCGACGATTCGTCGGCTTTGAGTTATGTGTTTCCGAGAACGGTGGTTTCTCGTGGTTTGATTTGTATTGTCGGATTATGATTTTGAATAATAGATTTTGTGAATATTCAGGGGTTCGTGATCGTTTGTTTGGCGAGGGACATTCCGCCGGATCACGGGTTAACGCGATACGCGTTACGCCAGTCTGTGAGTGGACAATTTCTTTTCACGGAAATCTTGCGAGTCTTTTATATGATTTACGAACTTGAGCATGCGTATTGAGATTACGAATTGCGTGAGCATATGTTTTACGATTATACGATATACTTATACGAATATACGTATACGAGTATACATACACTTATATGCTGTTTCATGCATTTGCATCGAAATGTTTATGATTTAGTTTACACAGAGTACAGTCGTTATATATTGTTGTATCGATACACTCGCATCCCGGCTGATCCCCGAGGATGTGTACCGGGGGAGGCTGTGACTCCTGACCCGTGACCTGTACCAGGGGGAGGCAGACCTCTGACCTGAGGCCTTTCTGGCTAGAATCGCGTGGAAGTCTGGGACTCCGTGATTCAGACTGTACTAGCACGGTGTGTGTCCATGAGTGACCCCGTGGGATTTTTACTTGCATGCTCAGTACACTTGAGGAGTATGAGTTTTACCTCGTGTACTTGTTATATTTTATTTACCTGGACTCGCATATGTTATTTTAAACATATATATTAACTGGTGAAAGACATTTATTTTCGTCCACTCACTCTAACGTGTTTATTGTCTTTCCCCTGGGCTTTTCAGTTTCCGTGCCCAGTTTGCAGTTCAGGCTCTAGTGTCGCACGTCGTGGTCGGAGGCATAGTGCTCGAGCTACCTTATTTCTTCCAGTAGGTTTATTGTTCTACCTACTGTGGTATACATATATGTTTATACGATAGAGGTCGCTCTGAGAAATGTGCTGTTATGTTATACGATTTTATACCGGATTTCAGTAAAGTATATATTATATGTATTGTTTACTTTACTGTTGAGATATTGAGAAATCCGGATGGGATTGGTGCCCACGGTTTGCTTTTTGTGGCATAGGATGAAGTGTATTTTCCGCGTGCAGGTAATGGTAATTTCACGCTAGTAACGAAACTCTGCCCAAATTTCGAAAAGTTTTTGTTGGTTCGTGTTTTCGAAGGGGTTTGATTCCGATTTAGGAAGCTAAATCGGGGTTGGGTCCTTTCAGAAACATCTTCGTACCCCCGGGATGCATCGCATACGCTGAACTGTGGGCCTCATCCAGAATCTCCTTCTTCAAGTCCTCGTCTCGGGGCACACATAGCCTGCCTCTGAACAACAACGTACCGTCGTCGCTCAATCGGAACTCTGTAGGCACACCATTCTGAATCATGGTCTTCTTGCCCAGCAAGTAAGGATCTGAATCCTGCGCCTCCCGTACCTGATCAACCAACATGGGTCGAACCTGGAAACTGGCTAACAAAGCTCCATCATCATCATACCCAAACACAGCACCTGTAGCTCGAACCTCAGCTAACATCGATACTCTGGCCACATACATGTGAAACAACAAAGCTCCAGATTTCCGACTAAGCGCATCTGCCACAACATTGGCCTTCCCCGGATGGTACTCAAACGTGCAATCATAATCATTGATCAACTCCATCCATCGGCGCTGCCTCATGTTCAGATCCGGCTGTGTCTGCAAGTAGGTGAGACTCTTGTGGTCAGTGAAAATCTTACACTGAGCACCATACAGGTAATGTCTCCAACTCTTCAACGCTAACACAATAGCGGCTAACTCCAAATCATGCGTCGGATAGTTGATCTCGTGCGGTTTCAACTGTCTGGAACCGTAAGCCACAACTCTACCATGCTGCATCAACACACAGCCAAGGCCCAACTTCGACGCATCACTGTATACAACAAACTCACCACTGTCGTCTGGCAATGTCAGAACCGGTGCGGTACTCAATCTCTCCTTCAAGAGCAAGTAACTCTCCTCGCACGCATCAGACCATTCAAACTTAATGCCCTTCTTCGTCAACCTGGTCAGTGGTGTAGCTATCCGGGAGAAATCCTGTACAAACCGTCGATAATAGCCTGCTAAACCCAAGAAACTCCGGATCTCCGACACAGTAGTGGGTCTACTCCAATTCAGCACGGCCTCGATTTTGTCAGGATCAACACTAACTCCCTCGGCCGAAATCACGTGGCCCAGAAACTTCACATTATCCAACCAGAACTCACACTTGCTAAACTTCGTGAATAGATGATGGTCCCGCAAAGTCCGCAACACCGCTCGCAAGTGCTTCTTATGCTGGCCCACACTCCTCGAATATATCAGGATATCATCAATGAATACAATCACGAACTTGTCCAAGAACCGTCGAAACACCCGATTCATCAAATCCATGAAAGCTGCGGGGGCGTTGGTCAACCCAAACGGCATAACCAAAAACTCATAGTGCCCATACCGCATCCTGAAAGCTGATAGGCCACATCTAAATCTCGGATCCTCAACTGGTGATATCCGGATCGAAGATCAATCTTCGAAAAGACTGCTGCTCCCTTCAGCTGATCGAACAAGTCATCAATCCGTGGCAATGGATACTTGTTCCTCACCGTAACCTGATTCAGTTTCCGATAGTCGATACACAAACGCATGGACCCATCCTTCTTCCGCACGATAAACACTGGGGCACCCCACGGAGAAACACTCGGTCGAATGAATCCCTTCTCTAACAACTCTTGGAGCTGAATCTGCAACTCCCTCAACTCTGCATGCGCCATCCGGTACGGTGTCTGGGAAATCGGTCCAGTACCCGGCAATAACTCAATAGTAAAGTCAATCTCCCGCACAGGGGGTATACCAGGTAACTCCGCTGGAAACACATCCGGAAACTCAGATACAACCTCAATACTACCAAGGTCCGGCACCGCAGCTGTAGTGTCCACAACATGGGCTAAGTACGCAACACAACCCTTCTTCATCAACCGATCCGCCCTCATTGCGGAAATCAAACACGGTAGGGAAGTGTTCTTCTCGCCACGAAACAGTATCTCAGGTAACCCGGGTCGTCGAAACGCGACCTCCTTCTTGTGGCAATCAAACATGGCCCAGTGCGACTCCAAAAAGTCCATACCCAATATCAAATCAAAATCCACAATATCAAGCAACAATAGATCAGCGGCTAAACCATGGCCATCAACAAACACCTCACAATCTCGGTAAACCCAACCGATGCTCACAACCTCACCTGACGGATACAACACTCTCCACAACCCCGGAAGTGGAGATGCAGGTACCGTAGCTAATGATGATAGTCTAAATGATATGAATGAATGTGTGGCGCCTGGATCTAACAATGCAACTACAGGAATACCAAAAACATGTAACGTACCGATAACGACTTCCGGTGATGCTCTGCCCTCACGTAGAGTCATAGCATGAACCCTCGCCTGTCCGGCTGGTCGTCCTCGCTGAGCCTGACTCTGCTGCCTGCCCTGGCCTGCAAACTATGCTGGTCGAGCTCCCGAAGTGGCCCCTCGCCCTCCTCCGGAACTCTGGGCCCCCTGTCCTCCAGTAACATCATACTGATAACATTCCCTCGCATAATGACCCACCTGGCCACAGCGGAAACAAGTGACAGGATCTCTCTGACATGGACCCACATGATTTCGACTGCAGAGACTACACAACGGGTACTCCCTCGGTACAGCAAAAGTGCCACCAGTACGCCGAGGATAACTAGAACCGCTGGAACCTGCACTCGCCTGCGGTCGCCGCGGTCGGTCTCTCCTCCATCTCGATCTCTGTCTCGGTACATCAACTGGTGAACGATAAGATCCACCGCCTGAGGATGAAGCTGAACCGGAAGTATCAGAACTCTGCCTCTTCGAAGGCCCCTGACTCGATCCACCCTCCTCAAATCGTCTCGGCTGGTACCTCTGCTGTCTCTCCCGCTCTATATCCTCGCCTCGGAGTGCAGCACTGACAAACTCATCAAAGTTGTTCCGAGGCATCGTAGTCAGTGTCGCCTTGATGCTCAGATTCAACCCCAGCTCAAACCTGCGACACTTGGCTTCCTCTGTAGCCACCATATCCCGCGTAAAACGAGACAAACGGGTAAACCGATCCCGGTACTCAAGTACAGACAAACTGCCCTGCCTCAAGTTCGTGAACTCCTCGTACTTGCGCTGTTGGGTAGTCTGATTGAAGTACCTCCGCATAAACAAATCACGGAACACTGTCCACGGAGTATCAACCGGAACCCTGTCGGTGCTAACCCACCAAAAGTATGCATCACCCTCAAGTAAACCAACTGCGGCTACTGACATCTGCTCAGGAGTAAACTGCAGACACTCACAAACCCGCTCAATCTGAACCAACCATGCCTCACATATCTCTGGCTCAACTGAACCCGAAAACACAGTAGCACCCGCAGTGCGAGCCTTGACCACAGGGTCAAAACGCTCTTCCAAACGCAGCACTCGCATCAGCAAGTCGCGCGTTCGGCGATCCTCATCAGGATCATCATCCCGATCAACACGGGGACCACGTCGAGAAGGCATCCTACTGATACAAGACAAGCATTAGGTACAAGCAGAAAGAACGTAATCATGAAACCGCAGATATTTGAGGACATACAACACCCGAAGTACTGATGAGTACCGCTGGCCAGTCGGGTCATCACTCCAATCATGCTGTATCAACTCAAATACCCTAAGCGTCACAACTACAAGAGTCTACAGAATCTGACAACCTAATGCTCTGATACCAAGCTGAAAGGACTCAATCCCGATTCAGTTACCTAAACCGGAATCAAACCCTTCGAAATTACGAACCAACAAAATTTTTTCGAAATTTGGGCAGAGTTTCGTTACTAGCGTTGAATTACCATAACCTGCACCCAGAAATTAACACTTCGTCCTATGCCACAAAAATCAAACCGTGGGCACCAATCCCATCCGGATTTCTCAACATCAATATATGAATCATAAACAGTAAATAGTACTGTATCATATATAATATATCCGTGAAAATTCGCATAACAAGTATCAAAATGTATCAGAGCGACCTCTAAAGTAAAACATGTACAATGTATACATCAGTAGGCGAAACAAGAACCTACTGGAAAACACAGATAACTCTGATCACTAGCCTCCAAACCGCAACGTGAAACAGTGGAATCCGAACTGCAAACTGGGCACGGAAACCGAAAAGCCCAGGGGAAAGGCAAATTAAAACGTTAGAGTGAGTGGACGAAAATAGATATATATGCCTTTCACCAGTTATATATAAACAATCAATATAAACAATGCGAGTTCGGAACACAACACATATATATAGGGAGGTTGTCGGGCGAATCTCTCAAGCCCGACGTCGGGTGAATCGCTCAAACCCGACTGTGATAGGCCTGGGGAATCTCTCGACCCCGGCGGCACTCAGGGGAATCTCTCAACCCTGCTTCAGAGGAATCTCTCAACTCTGGGCCAGAGGAATCTCTCAACTCTGGTAGCATCGATGCAATAAATGCCAATCACAATAACACATGATAATACCTCCGAAAAATAACATATAACTCAATTATCGTATAATTTAAATACGGAAATCATAAAATCCACCAATTCGCAAATCAACAGTGAAAATAGAAACTTGTCCACTCACAGATCAGGTAGCGCGAACTCGCGCTAAAATCGTGGTCCGGCGGAAGTTCCCTCGCCTGAAGCACGATCACGATCCAGATCTAGATCCCGATCTCCTGAATATCCACAAAAACATAACTGATCAATTACATAGTCCACAACATTGTACTGATGCACGGAAACCAACCGTTCCCGGAAATACGAAATGCAGTGCAAAATGAATTACGGAAATCCCCAAATCCCCACTGGAAACCTCAACTGAAAATCGACTAATCAAATCAACCCGAAAACCTCTGGACGACGATCAGGGCGCGATTACGAGAAAAATGACATTAAAATTGTCGAAATCTGAAAAGTTGACTTTTTCCTCGCCGTTGATCGCCGGCGGCGCGCCGTCAACGGTGGAATCACACGGCGGGAAGTTCCAGATTCCACCGCCTCGATCTCACGAACCAATTCCCTTTCTATCACTAAGCCCAAATCAAACCATAACCACCTCAAAATCAAGCAAAACCGAGCAAAATTCTCACCGGAAAAACTCAATCGGGTTCGGTCCCAAACTCCATCTCGTTCAAATCTAACCACCTAGGGAGCATCACTGAGGGATGGGGAACGAAACCCCCAACAACCCAACCCAGGAACTCGCCGGAATCCTTCCTCCCATCACCGGCGACCAACACCGATTCGGCCCTAATCGGGTTCCAAGAAACCCACACAATTCCTCACAAATTTCAACACCAAACGACTCGAAATTACTCAAACGTTCTAACCATACCTTCCTCGAAGTCCAAGGTGGCCGGAATTAGGTCGCCGGACGGTGACTTCCCAAAATGGCAACTTTCCTTTTCAGTCCGATGGTTCACTTTCCAATTTTGGAAAGTCAACGAAATTCCAAGTCGGTCAACGCCCAAAATGAAGTTTTTCGACTAATTCTCGACTAATTTGCTATTTATACTCGAGCCTCGGGTCAATCGACGGTCCGAAATGAAAATACGAAATGATTCGGATAAACACGAAACAATCGGATAAACTCGTCGGAACCCGAAACTTCAAATAATCATAAAATATTCCTCGGTTAACGGAAAAATCTTCCGAAACCACCCACGAGCTCGAAATCACGTACTCTACCAATTCCGTGAAGACACTCATCCCAAATTCTCGACCGAAAACAAAGTCGCGAGTCGAATCGGCAAACCACATAATATCGCAAAACTGCGACTAAACTCAAATCTCGAGAATCGTGCCAAACACACCTCTGATTCTGGTTCGGGTCGTCACACCTTGGCTTCCTGTTACACCATAGTTCATATGGTGTTTTGTCTGATGACTTTGTGGGAGACCTGTTGCAAATATAATTTGCAGTTCTTAATGTCTCTCCCCACAAAAATCTAGGTAAGCCTGTACCACACATCATGCTCCTAACCATGTTTAGAAGTGTCCTATTTTTCCTTTCTGCAACACCATTCGATCTGCTGGGGATTATATGGAGTTGTATACTGAGCCTTAATGCCACACTCCTGCAGATACAAGGCAAATGACCCCATATGTTGACCATCCTCAGTAAATTTCCCATAAAACTCTCTCCCCCCCCTATCAGATCTCACCATTTTTATCTTTAACCCAAGCTGAAGCTCAACTTTAGTTTTAAAGATTTTGAAATACTCTAAGGATTGAGATTTTTCTGACAACAAGTATACATGGCAGTATCTGGAAAAATCATCTGTAAATGTGATGAAATAAACATTTCCACAGATAGTTTGAGTTCTAAATGGTCCACATATGTCTGTATGGATTAGCTCCAGCAAGTTTTTGCTTCTGTATGCACCCTTCCTATTTAAGTTTGTCATTTTTCCTTTGTAACATTCAACACAGTTGTTTAGGTCACTAAAATCTAGTTCTGGTAACATTCCATTCTTTACTAAAGTTCTTAATCTTCCTGCTGAGATATGACCTAATCTTCTATGCCCTAGGATTGCAGATTTTTCATTAAACATGGTTCTTTTGATGCCTACTACAGTATCAGCAGCAGCTGCTACTGTATTCTCAATGGAAAACACTTCTTGTGGTGATGGCAAAGTACAAATTAACTGTAAATATCCATTCACACGTTTTCCAGAACCAACACATACTGAATTTTGAAAAATTTGTATTCCATTAATGTCATACAAGAAGCTGAATCCATTCTCAACTAAAAGATCAAAAGAAACTAGATTCCTCTTCATTGAGGGAATGTAGTGTACATTATCCAGAAAAAGAAAATTATGTAAACCTAAACTAAGCTTCAAAGATCCTATAGCTTTGACTGCCACACGCATTCCATTCCCTACTTTGATGTTGATTTCATCACTTTTTGGGTTCCTCTTTCTTATTAAACCCTGCAGAGAATTAACTATGTGTAAGGGGGATCCAGAATCAAGCCAAAAAGTGTTTGGCTATGAGTGAACTAAATCAACTTCTAAGAAATAAAGAGATGAGTTTTTAAAGGAGTTAAGATGAGTTAAAGGCATACCTTTTTTCTCTAACCAGGCTTTAAAACCAGCACAATCTTTCTTCATGTGTCCAGGCTTCTTACAGAAGAAGCATTTGAACTTAAACGGCTGCTGATTCTGGTTATTACTGGAGTCTCCTTTAGCTCCTGAGGCTTTAAATTTGGCTTTCTTAGGTCCTAACTTCTTTTTCCATTTGTTCTTTCCAACCAGATTAACTGAAGTTTCAGGTTTAGGCACTACTCCATAGGAAGGATCCTCTTTCATTATCCTGGATTCTTCTGCAGCTGCAATGGCTATGAGCTCATTCATAGACCATTTGGCTTTCTGAGTGTTGTAACTCGTTTTCAGCTGCCCAAACTTGCTAGGCAGTGACTGTAGTGCTGTGTTTACAACATGCTCATCAGCCATCTTAATGTCCAGGTTTGCTAATTTTAAGGCTATGTTTTCCATTTGCAGCAGATGTTCTCTGACTCCTCCAACACCATTGTATTTAGCTGTATTAAACTGGTGTGATAAAGAAGCACTCTCTACCTTGTCAGATTCCTGAAATTTTTCCTCAATCAGCTGCAAGTAGTCATAAGCATAATCTACTTTAGGGATGGTTTCTGCAATTGTATCTGAAATACAGGCCCTTATGATGTTAATGGCTGAGTTATTCTTCCTATGCCAGTAGTGATAGTGCTTATATTCTTCAGGGTATATGTGTTTTTCTTCTTCTAAAACAGGATCAGGAACGTTTTGATAGAGAGCTGTGTCTAGGTCATTTTTATTGCTGAAATATGTGTCAATCTGCCTCCTCCACACCTTATAATTTGAACCAGTAAGGAGTTCTATCGTGTCAAGTGACACAATTTGATTACCTATGAGCAAACAAGTAAGAAAAGAAATAATTAGTTCTTGTCTTCTGTAGTTTCTTAATGAAGCCTAAGGTTCATGTCTTCAGTGGCTTCTGTGTTTTCATTGAATTTTCATCATAGTCTTATGCAAGAATTCACATAGAAGAAATACACAGAATTGAAATCATAGAATGAGAAAGCTGTAATCATGCATATGTATTAATACAAAACACACACACATCATGTCCCATCTCTGAAGAACATTCTGTACAACACTTTTGAGCAGAAGATACAGAATACTGAAGCTTAATCATCATACCACGAAACATAAAATCATGTTATAATCATAGATTCTCTACACCTTTGTGGCAGAAGAAGAACCTACACTATCTGAATATGAATTTTATGCAATGTTTATGATGATGTTTATGTATCAAAAGTATGCAACATTACTTCTTTGGAAGTCAGAATTCACATAACCTTTAAAACATTAAACACAAGTTCAGAAACCTTTTAAACTAAAACTGATTCAATGCAAGGAAAAGAAAATTTTGCTTTATGCAATATATGATATTATCCTGCAGTGATTCAAGGTTATCATGTTGAATTCCGAGACATTCTTTTAAAACATTCAATTTTACCATTATCTCATGAATTTCAGCTCAGCAAGTAGTTTTCATGCAGACATAACAGCACATGGAGATTTCAATATGCCTTTTATTCAAGAACATTTACCCATATGAACAGCAGCAGACAATCAACAATTATCATCCTATGACATGATTTGATTTCTAGGTATCATGATTCCAAAACAGAAGCAAAAGCTCAGATCAATCATAATGTCAAAACACATCCATCATAAGAACTAACCTTGGCCTCTGCTCACAGCGCTGCAATGTTAGCGGAAGCAAAATAATTTCACACAGCACATGCTTTTAAATCAAACAATTCAGAGATACTCACAATTAATCATTGAAATTTAAGTTCCATCCGGTCCATATATCCTAACCTAATTGCACACCGGGATATTTCAACAATGAAGGAAACTCAATCTAACCTTGTTGCGAGCTCAGTTTTGAATCTGAAAACGGATTCGTGAAAAGAATCCGTGCGTGTTCTTCCCCAATTCCAGCAGCTGAACCAAAAGACTTTTGTAAAAGCCTTAACGGTCATATAACCCTCCAATCAGAGGTTTTGGATCAGCTCGGTTTTGGGTCACGCGAACAGGCCCAAGTTTCTTAAGCTCTTTGTTCTTCACTTTAGTTCTAAGGCATTTAATCAGAAATTGCCTTGGATTTCTTTTGTGTTTGTTCTTAATTGATTTACATGATGAAGAGAGACGAAGCTCTGATACCAATTGAAATGTTAGCTGTAATTCAACACCATGTAATCACACATACACAAACCTTATGAAGAACAGAAACTAAACAGAAGAAGAAGCTTACCAGCAGAGTTGATGGAGATGGCCATCGTTCTTTTATCAAAAGGAAGAGCTGAAGTCTTTTGTCCTCTACTGCGTGAAGCCTCTCTGATGGGGAAGAGCTTAATGCTGATTGTGTAGAGATCCAGGGACTCCTCTCTCATGTATAGATAGCGTCCAGTTCTGGTTCCTACCCATAATAGAGTTCCAGTTGGACATCAACTAGGATTAGCTGAACAATGAGACCATATCAGTACATAATTAGGACAAGAACCAGCTGCACAATGTATTAATCCAGCTGGGATACGTATTAGCAATTCCCATGTGTTTCTAGTTGATGATCATGCTCTTTGTATACAGCAGTATATAAGTTCATATCCAACAGAGTTCCCTAGCATTTTTTTGAATAGCTTGCTAACCCACGACTCTACCAAAGCCTCAGCTCCCATGGGGTCGAGACACAGCCGGAAACAGTCGATCTCCGGGGCCATGAGGGACGTGAAAACTTTATTCATGGCAGAGATGAAACTGCTTTGCTTACACCTGTGATAATCCGTGAAACCTGTTATGAAGTCTAGGTTCTGGCATTTCTTCCATGTTTGCTTGTACTTCTTGGCCACCACACCGGTCTGGACACATTTCTTGATAGGCAAGTAAGTGAAGATCGCGTCCACTATGTGATCTCTGGAAACTCGAAATTCAGGGCATTGGTGCGAAATTCAGGCAAATATGTATAGGTCTGTTGGTTTTGCTGGTTTTGCCTCTAGTTTTCCATGGAAGCTAGCTAGGGAGGGGAGGGAGATGAATCAAGTGGTGATTAGAATAAACTTCGTGCCACATCTAATTAATTTATCAACTGAAGTCCCAGGGGATTTATTTTTATGGGTCTAACCCTTTGACTAGTAATCAATACTTACAACATTCCTTCAGATTGATTACTGGTGGGCACAACTAATGAATGTTTACATGTATACTAATTTAGGGGTGTTCTATGTAGCCAAGCCATTCCCAAAGTTAGTCACGAGTTCCATTACGTAGCTACCATTATAAGTGGTGGACTCGATCATAACTCAATTTTGAGAATGTTGGAATGTTTGTAGGTTAACGTAACTGTTTAATTGTTCACTCAATCCCTCAATGGCTCAATCAATCAATCACTTGCCAGAGCCAGAAGTTCTCAGATGATATACAGACAACCTTTACATATTTACGTATATATTCAACTCGATCATGATGATCTGTAGCTAGCTTAATTTGTAGCATAGGTGTCTGTAATACAGTCTTCGTTCAAGTTTTCTCCTTTTGCCTTTCCCCGCAACACAGCATAAAACCCTATGGTGAGCACTACGGCACCAAAAACACTGCAAATAGGATAATGAAGAAGTATTGTTAAACTCTACAACCCTGGAGCAATATCATTGATAAAATAAGTGTTCGATGCAAAAATATCTCTCGGGAGAGACTTTCTCCGCGAAGCAGTCTCTTTTGATATCGGATGTTTTAACCGCGTGTACCGGTCTATCCTGTATGTGCTTCGATGCTGGCGTGCCACCGTCTCTCGACGGAATCTAGACTAAGTATAGCCTGCCTGACTTCTAACGTAAGCGATTTAAAGATAGGGAGAGCACCAACCCTATCCGAATGAGTTCTTTTTGCCTAGGAACCTAGGACTTTTGATATGTGTCTCTTAGCTTGATCGCGACAATCGATACCCCCACGTCTCTCGTGTAGAGCAGAGCAATCTCTCGATGAAGTGTTTGAGAACACTAGCTTCCCTTGAGTTTTCAAGCCCTCAGCATACAAGTGAGCTGCCCTTCCACTTTCAGGTTGCAGGTTTTTGCTTCCTTTGAGCCGTAAATACTCTCAATCGATAGTTGACAAGTACTTAGACCTTCTGGGTTGCAAGTTAGAAATCTCGAAGACGAGAAGTTCTAGGTTGTTTTGCGTATAGCAAGGATTGTTTGTATGTAATTTTGTAGTCGTGCTTTTCATAAGATCCTTGCGTTCCTTATATAGTCGCTTACATATCAGTCATTGATTCTGTCTCTAACTCCTTTGCTCTTCTAACTTTGTCTGAATCTCCAAACCAGCATCGCAATACCTCTCATAGGTATTCTAATTCCATCATAACTCTGTTAAGAGTCCTGCAAATATCAACTAGTTATGATAGAAACTGAGCCGCGTGAAACCAGCTCAATAAGACACAGTTCTAATAGAATTCTAAGTCTTCCTCCAGCGAAGCTCGATACAAATCTCGCTGGACTTTATACTCAACTCCCTCGATGGGAAACTACTTTCCTCGATAGGAACCTAATAACCCTCGACGGGCCGCTCGATAGACCTTGGCAACCCAAGCCCAAAGTAAATATTTTATTTAGGCCCAAACATTGCCCCTCAGGTCTTGAACTTGGAAACGTTCTGAACAAGCGAAAAGACTTGAATGTACCTTGAACGATGTGCTCATTGACTTTGAAACGCTAGACCATCATTCGAACGCCACGTCTAACCACTCTTCGAAGAAGTATGACGCTCGACTGACTCCTCTATAAGAGCAACAGTCCATATCCACAAGTTTTATCTTCATCAAAAACTTTTCAATTGCTCAGAGACCTGCAAAAATTGATTCACATCTTTTCAAGTATTTAATTAAACACTTAATCAAACACGAATACAATTAAAACCCTTCTTTGTTGATGTAGCATTGATAAGTAGGGATCGTTCTTAACCGGGGATTGAGGGTGCATGCATAACTATACTAGGTTATATAGGGGGGTGCAAAGTTGGTTTGTTTTCTATAATCTACGAAATTAAACAAGAAAAATGGTTAGAAACACATCAAGAAATCACAAGTTCTAACATGTTTAAACTCATAGACAAGCAAACAATCAAGAACACATAACCCTAAACATGTTTCTACACCGAAAAATCCTAATGCTATTATTTACAAGTGATCATCACATTTATTCAACCTAGCCGTTTACCTCATCCTTATTTGATCCCAACGAAATTCATAGCTCAAGTTAAAACATACGCACATGTATACATCGAAAGTAGGGAGCAACCAAATCGAGTTAACCACCTAAGTCCAATTTTATCTTTAATTAGTTCATTAAAACATGCGAGGGTGAACTGGATATTCGAGTATCATCCTAACAAGATCTAACGCATTAAGTGTTGGTATACTAGCATGCATATTCGAACCTAAGGCTATGAACACATGGAAGGTTTCAAACAAATCTGAAAATAAACATCTTACAACAAAACATAATCTCACTACACAAAGTTTGGAAAATTCCTTACAAAACCGAAACAAATTACAAGATATTGTTACACTTTTTGATCCGAGGGATATTCGCTCCGCAATCTCCAAGTGTAGCAGCTCCTTGATGGTTGATGAAATCGCACGAACTCAAAGCCAAATCGAGCAAGAGAGGTCGCGGGTGAAGGTAGGTTTATTTGGGAGGTGGTGGAGATGGTGTTTCGGTTTCTTGAGAATTCTCTTGGCTAAGTGTGAGAGGAGGTGATGTAGAGACAGGGGTTCGGCTCTCTAAATGTGTGATCTCCCTTGAAAGAGTCGAGCTTCCCTTTATATAGAAGAAGATTAGGAAACTTCCCACCTTCTGAAAGCTGTCAAATCTGACCCTTCTGTATTAAAAGCTACGTTTCGGACGTTTTACAACTTCAAACGGCGTGATTCTTTCGGAACTAGAAAATAGACTTCTAGGGCTTTCCAGCTATGTATTAATTGTGCCATAATTCCTCCTAACGCGCCTTCACTGCCCATTTAAAGTTGGATGTTACGCAGAATGACCTGTACCTACTAAATCCGGGATTTCTGAATATTTACACATTGTAACGGCATGATTCTAGTGGGGTTGGAAACTAGACTTCCATATCTTTCTAAGCATGCCTCACATGTGTCCAAATTCGTTTTCAATTGATTTTGGTGGCCTGTTGAAGTGGGCTGATCTGCACAGGCAGATTTCCTGATTTCTAGCTTTTGATCCATTTTCTTCTTTTGGGCTTCTTTGTGGGCGACTCTTGACATGATCTTGGACCTTCTTGGACATATGAGCATGGTCTTGACCCATCTTAGTGATCTTTGATCCATTCTTTATAAATCGTGGCCCATTCTTCTTCATCTTTCCTCCTCATTTTAGGAACTTCCTCCTTAGTAGGTTTTGAGCTCATTTCTGCCTCCTTTACGGATTCCTCCTTTATTTCTACCTACAAACATAAAGTAAGTTAAAAACATATTTACTAAGCACAAAACAAAGCTAAATATAGAGAGAAATTGATTAATAATCAAGCATAAAATGCGTAGATCAGCCGCTCGATAGACCTTGGCAACCCAAGCCCAAAGTAAATATTTTATTTAGGCCCAAACATTGCCCCTCAGGTCTTGAACTTGGAAACGTTCTGAACAAGCGAAAAGACTTGAATGTACCTTGAACGATGTGCTCATTGACTTTGAAACGCTAGACCATCATTCGAACGCCACGTCTAACCACTCTTCGAAGAAGTATGACGCTCGACTGACTCCTCTATAAGAGCAACAGTCCATATCCACAAGTTTTATCTTCATCAAAAACTTTTCAATTGCTCAGAGACCTGCAACTTTTTAACTCTCACAGTCAAAAAGCTTAATCCTTTCTTCTCACCGCCGTCAAAACCCTAACTCATAAAAATGCCTCCCCGTAAGAGCGTTACTACTCCTTTTGACCACGTTCAAGCCAAGAAGTTTGTCAAACGGCTCAGGGACGTCGCTACTCGATCGAACCCAGACACCACTTGCACTCTCGCCATGGATACAGAAGAAAATACAGGTCTTCTCGGCCCATTTCTGGAATCCCCATTGAGTCCAGACCTTCCACCTGTCCTTCGAGAAGCCATCTGCAACTCCTCTCTCCTATTCCAGGTAGACCCTACTGCAGACCCAACGTCGTGGTCTTCAAAAGACAGCCTCTGTTCCATTGGGAAATGGCCACACTCCTCCCCTAACGATCTCAACTGGTACCGCCAACGCCGTAGGCTGGACAAAAATCGATGGGATGCAGCAGGAATTACAGAGCTCATCGATTTATGCTTCTCTCTCCCAGCCGGAGCCAACAAACCCCCACTTGCTGCAGCAATGTGCTTCTGGGACTGTGCAGCGAACTGCTTCAGACTTCCCTGTGGAGACATAAGCATCACAATGCTCGACCTCTATACAATCTTCGGAGTTCCCGCCGCTGAGAAAGGCTGGACCCCTCAGACTTCTATCCAGACTCCTGACAAGGCCTCAAAAAAACGGCCTACATCCTACACCGCCTGGGTAAATTGTTTCTCAACGAGAAACAACGCAAAGGGAGGAATAGCCTTTTTGGAGTACTGGCTATCGAAGTACCTGTTCTGCACGACCTCAGCGAAGGTCATTAAAACGTGGACCAATCTCGCTGAGCGTCTTTATAGCGGAGAACCACTGAGTTTGGTTGAACCTGTCCTAGCCTCCATCTACTACAGTCTCAAGCGAGTCGCTCTATCGAAACTCGACTTGCACCAAGCTGGACCACTTTGGATGGTAGACCTCTGGCTTCAGGTCTATTTCCCTTTCTTCCGTTCCTCCAAAACCCCCAGGTTCGAAGAACACAAAATCTTGGGCAGTTCGCTGGTCTCTATGGAACCTAGGACCAAGCAATGGTCCTACTTCAGCTGTTTCAAGCATCTCTGCTGCCACAAAGAACTTCCCTATACCGCCATCGAAACAATTCTGGAACGTCGTCATCCTGGCCTTCTCTCAAGTGGCTTCATGCCATCTCCTGATCAAGATAATCAAGCGAGGAGCTTGTTCATTAAGTCAAACACCTGCCAGGATCTACCACTTCCAGACTCCGGGTATGAGCTTTATGCTCCCAACCACTTCTGTAGACAACTTGGGCTCGGCCAGGATGCCCCTATGCCCCTTGTATGTTCTGTCAACAAGTACACCATCTGGCGGGCAGATGGTAAGTCTAATGCAGCAAAAGTGATCGATGAAGACTTTGGCTTTCCTTTGGTGATAATCCCTGCGATTACCGAGCCACTGACTCCATCGAGGTTGGTCACCCCAACATACCTTACTTGGTTTTCCCAGTTCTGGGTCGAGCTGCAGTACCAGAGTCCAACACTGCGCTTCGCCACCATCTTCCGTCTGTTCGACGATAAATTCTCGACGCCGGCAGACAAAGATGCACTCGACAATCCTTCCTCTGACTCGAGCCCACCTCCATGGCCAAAGGTATGTCTTTAATTCAGAAAATTTCCACTGGTGCTTGGAAGTCTTAAGATCAGTAATAACCATCCTTCTCTTCCTTCTCAGTGCTGTCCAGAGCCAGATGTAACCATGGCTATTTGTTCCTTCAGGAAGAAAAGGACCCAACACCCCAGTTCACCTGTAAGTATTCGGTTTATTACCTTTCTAGCACACGCTGATTCTTATCGCTGATTTCGATATTGGCCTTCAATTCTTTGTAGTCCCAAAGCTCCAAGAAACCCAAACGGGCCCCAAAGGATGGAGTTTGGTTGAAATCACGGCTTAAGAGCAGAAACGACCAACTACGCCTCGTCACTCCAGCCTTCTTCGCTTCATTTGATCAAAGGAGTAGCCAAGCCTCAGGGTCTAGTGCTTGCTCGGCAATCGCCTTTACCATTGCACACTGGTTTTGTGCAAATCCAGGTAGCACTCCCAGTCTCTCTCAGTTCGATGACCTTCTTCTCCAAGGCTCCAGGGAATGGCAAGAGCTATGCAAGGATGAGGTCTTGGCCAAGAGGTATCCCAACCAGCACTTTGACTTGGAGACCATCCTGAAGGCAAACATCAGGCCGCTCCAATTTTCGACCGATGACACCTCGATAGGGCTTTTTACTCCTGAGAAGTTTGCTAACCTGAAAGGCCACGGTTGCTGTTCTTTCGATGACTTGTGGGAACAGATTCAGAAAATCAGGAAGCCCCAGGTCTATATAGTGAGCTGGAATGATCACTTCTTCGTCCTCAAGGCTGAAGACGACGCTTACTATATAATTGACTCACTAGTAGAAAGGCTCATAGAAGGACACAGCCAGGCCTTCATTCTGAGGTTCGATGAATCCAGCACCATATCCACCGTTGCAGATGAGGCAGAAGTCAGCAGCCACAAAGAGTGTTGCAAGGACTTCATCCTTGAATTCTTGGCTGGAATCCATCGAGCAGAGCTTGAGGAAGAGGAGAAAAAACATCTTGTAGCCCTTACCACCTTGTACCAACGTCTTCAGATCGAAATTCAAGGCTGCTACATTCTTTCCTCTTCTGGCGAAGGTTCCAGCGCTCATGAAGAGCAAGTTGTCTCAGAGGCTGAACAAATCGTCTCCTCACCAGAGCCCAGATCTGATCGATCACACACTCCAGTTGAGACTGGCCCAGAAGTCGAGACAACGAGTCCTTCTTCATCAGAGCCACCAGTTCAGTCTCATGAGGAAACACTGGTACTGTCTCCCCAACAAGTAAGCTATCGTAACCTCACTTCTCAGGTTAATAATTTGTTCGATGTATTCCTAACACTTCCTGTTATTTTACATCGAAGCCCGACGCCATTCCTATGGACCTGGTCATCCAGCAAATTCTTCCTGATAGCCCAAGGAAACAAGCAAGCACAGTAGGAAAGCCAATTTTGATAGTCATCGAGGAACAACCTGATCGGACTATGGATATCGATGAGGAACCTCTCGTTAGAAACGAGGAAATATCTGTCCCCTCTTCATCATCCGGCAAACAGCTCGATCTGCCCACCGTGCAAGGGTCATTCATAGTTCAAGAACCTGCAGGTGCATCGAGCACTTCAAGCACTCCTCCTGACCGTGCCGTCCTCATTTGTCAGCTTCAAAAAATCCTTTCAGGGCCCCTAGACTCCAGTTCAGATGTTCAGGCCGTATCGAGACAAGTGAAGGATTTCCGAGCCACTGCCCCTGCAGTATTTATTCCTTTCCTGGATAAGATAGAAGAACAATTCCTTGAGTATCAACGCCAAAGTGAAGCCTACTATGACTTAACGCTCGGGATTGATCATGAGGCTGAAGCAGCGAGCAACCTAGAGCAGACAGCTCAAAAGGAAGCAGAGGAAATTCAAAAACTTATGCAGGAGAAAGAGACAAATGAAAAGGCTCTATTGACCAAACGTGCCCAAAGGCTTGCTCTTGAGGCCGACCTTGCCAAACTCAACTCTGAAATAGCTGTCTTGGAAACTGCAATCCCCGCTTGTCAGGACAAAGTAGATCATTTCCTGAATGGGGATGAGGCTCGAGCTCAACATCTACAAGAGGCACGTGCGAAAGTTAGCGAAGCCTGTTTAGCAGCTCAACAAGCCTGGGTGGCCTCAGAGTATGCTAAGATTAATGTAAAGGGCTTCGCCTTCCAATTGCGAACTTTGGGCCTCTAGTATAGGCTTTTGTATTTGTTATCGAACAAACAATTTCATATATCTACATTACATTGTTTTGACAACAAAGGTTTTATTGGGTTTAAAACTTGATTGGGCCTCTATAATAAGCCCTTTTCCCAAATTCTAACCCAGCCCCATTTCAGGCTGTAACTAGTTTTAATTTTTCGGTTGTCCAGCAATAAATGGAATTGAATTCTATACTTGGAATCCGTATCGCGTCAAACCATCGAAATCTTTTTGAAATACGTTTTAACTGCCCCAAAGATCTTCTCATTTATCATGCACTTCTTGCGAGCAGTCAAACCGCTTCCATGGTCCACTGTTAATTGGACACGTATTCACTGTTGTTAGGTGTAATTACTCACGCGAAACCAAACCGTTGTGATTCCTGGCTATAAAAAGGTTCCCTTCCCTTGGTAAAAAATGAACCAAGTCCTTTGTGAGAATGAATCAAACCCAACTCGATATGCTCTGGTCTTACTATCCAAAGAAACCTCCAGATAAATCCTTCGATGTTCTTTTCCTTAGATAGCAATATCCATGCCCAAACCTGGACTAGATAGCAATATCTATGCCCAGGCGTCGCCTTGGCTCTCCCTTATCGAAGTAGACTCTAAGGGAGAAGTCAAACTCCAGCGGTCCCATCCTCTTCGACTTCTGCCTCACACCCATTCGGGTTCGATAGGCATAGAGGGTGGTGTTCCTCTTCAATGCCTCCTGCAATACATGAGGAAAGCTGGGAACATCAGATCGACTGGATAAAGGCGATGATCGTCAAGGCAGGTGCAACTCTTGTTGTAGTCCTCCTCCTCTTGTCTTGACGATTCCTTCCTCTCCCTCTCCATCTCCGAGGTCGATCTCTTCAATTCATCGAGATCGATCTGCAGGCCTTATCTTCTTGAGAGATGGGAGTGGAAGCAAAGAAGGTCTTCTTGCTCGCTCTCCAACTTGGACCTCTTGTTAGGTTGAGAGATGGAGAACAACGCAGAAGATCTTGTGAAGATTGTCTCTAAAGTAGCTTTTTCATTCATCTTTTGTAGTTCAATCTTCACCATATGGTATCAGAGCCTGAGGCCGCAAAGCCTTTGTATTATTCCAAATATTTGAATGTAATATTTATTTTGAAGTGTAAAAGTTCTTTGTATTGATAAACTCGTATATAGTTTGCTCAAAAATTTAAGCCACAAGGACTGGCCTGTATCGAACTTTGACTTGGAATAAATAATTACTCTGATTACAAAAATTAGCCTCAACTATAGGCGCTAACTATTTAACCCCATTAGTGGGTTTATTCGATGACTATGATCCTTGATGAGTACATGAGTTGCCCCTGTAGTTTATTGATGCAATAGCATGAATAAACTAGATTAAGCAGTATCTGGAGGATCATCATACTCCCAAACAGGTTGTATGAATTTCTTTAGGTAACGACCATTTATCGGATTTGCATGTATAGTCCCATCTCGATCTCTCAGACGAACTGCTCCTTTACCCAACAGTCGATCGATGATGTATGGTCCTTCCCATTTTTCTGACCATTTTCCTCGTCCTTCCGTTTTCTCACCGATAGGCAAGATCACCCTCCAAACGAGTTCTCCTTCTGCAAAACTCATGCCCCTTGTTCGCTGGTCATAGGCACGAGCCACCTTTTGTTTCTCAGCACATAGACTTTCAAAGGCCTGAATTCGATGCTCATCGAGATCTTCATGCTCTTGCCACATTGCTTGGACATAGTCTTCACCGATCAAATTGTGTTGCTCCATTACTCGTAAAGATTGAACGTTAATCTCTAAAGGCAACACAGCATCGTGCCCGAACATCAGTGCATAAGGAGTTGTACCTGTGGGGGTCCTCTTACTAGTCCTGTAAGCCCACAAGGTATGAAAAAGTTCTTCATGCCACAGTCTGGCATTGTCAGCGAGCATTCGTTTTAGGATATGAATGATGATTTTGTTGCTCGCTTCAGCTTGACCGTTGGATTGGGCATAGTATGGAGAAGAGTGGAGAAAATGGACCCCTAGATCCTTCATTAAGGTATCTACCTCTCCAGACATGAAGGCTGCCCCTCGGTCTGATACAAAACACTCAGGGATGCCAAACCGACAAATAATATCTTCAAACAAAAACTGGCGGATGGCCTTCGCTGAAGATACCCTGAGAGGTCGAGCTTCGACCCACTTTGTGAAGAAATCAGTAGCCACTATGATGAACTTATGCCCTTCAGATGAATGAGAATGAATCATTCCAATTAAGTCCAAAGCCCATCCTCGAGCTGGCCAAGGCTTGATTATAGGCTGTAATGGTATTCTGGGCATATGGTTGACTGGACCATGTCTCTGGCATTCTTCACAACCTTTAGCGAACGTGATGCAGTCTCTGAGCATTCCTGGCCAATAAAAGCCATGTCTCCTTAATAACCATCTCATCTTGGGACCAGCTTGATGAGCTCCTGCAGCCCCAAGATGGACCTCTCTCATTAACTTTTTAGCGTCACGTCCAAAGACACACCTCAAGAGTATGCCTTCTTCTACCCTTCGATATAGCTCAGCATCTTTGAGCACGTAATTGGGAGCTAAGAATCGAATCCGCTTGTCAGCCGGATTATTAGGATCCTGGAGGTAAGAGATGATCTCCTGCCTCCAGTCTTTATCGATGTGATCAAGTGTAGCAACATACCATTCGTTTTTATCTTCTTGTCGCGCAAGGAAAGATGGAAGGGTTCTTCTTTCAACCTTGAGTATTCGTTCTCGTACTC
The DNA here is from genome assembly GCA_946800695.1 of Geum urbanum. Lineage (NCBI taxonomy): Eukaryota > Viridiplantae > Streptophyta > Magnoliopsida > Rosales > Rosaceae > Geum > Geum urbanum. Next base: position 52,569,852 of record OX327008.1, on the reverse strand, counting down.
CATCTTGCAAAATTACACCCGTTGCTAGTTGAGCCAACTCATTAGCTGCATAGTTCTTCTCTCGAGGAACATGACTCAACTCCACCTCTGTAAACAACTTCAATAAATCACAGGCCCTCCTCGCATAAGGTTCGAGTATTGGACCTGCCCTGTATTTTGTCTCAAGTTGTCTGATCACCAGTTGGGAGTCTCCAAGGACATGCACATCATTGATCTCCATATCTAATAGAAGTTCTAATCCGATGATTAAAGCTTCATACTCTGCTTGATTATTTGTGCACTTGAAGTCCAACCTGAAAGAATAAGAATAAGTTTGGCCGCGTGGGGAGATCAAAGCTACCCCTGCCCCAGCCATAGTACTCGTACTTGACCCATCGAAATATAAACACCAAGGGGCCAAATCGATACGAGCAAGATCCAGTTCTGGTCCATCGACCACTTCTTCCATGGGATGATGAGCCAAAAAATCAGCCATTGCCTGGCCTTTCACCGCCTTCTGAGGAACATATTGTAAAGAAAATTCTGAGAGAGCCAGAATCCACTTTCCAATACGACCACGGAGGATTGGTCTGGATAACATATACTTCACTAAATCTGTTTGTGCTATGACGCACGTAGTGAAGGATAGCATATAGTGCCTTAACTTACACTCTGAAAAGTATAAGGCTAGGCATAATCTTTCCATTGGAGAATATCTCGTTTCACAATCATTCAAGGTACGAATAAGGTAGAAAATAGCACGTTCAACCCCTGCTGTGTCGTCCTGAGCCAGTAGGCTTCCAATGGAGAGTTCGGTAGCTGATATGTACAGCTTAAGAGGGACCCCAGGTCTTGGAGGAACCAAGACTGGTGGGTTCGTTAAGTATTCTTTGATGGTATCGAAAGCCTCCTGATGTATAGGCTCCCATACAAAGTCCTTCTGATTTTGAAGCTTGAGGATAGTAGAGAATGGTTGTGTCTTCCCTGCAGCATTGGCGATAAACCGTCGTAAGAAATTGATCTTCCCTAATAGGCGTTGAAGCTCCTTCTTACTCCTAGGTGGGGCTGCACTGATAACCGCTTGCTTCTTATCATCCGGTATCTCAATCCCACGCTGATGAACTAGAAAACCCAGGAAGTCACCTGCCTGGACGCCAAACACACATTTGGCTGGGTTCATCTTCAGTTGATGCTGCCTCATTCTGAGAAACACTTGTCTCAAGTCTTCAAAATGGTCACTTCGATGTTTCGTTTTAACTACCACATCATCGATGTATACTTCCATGGTCTTACCAATAAGATCATGAAAGATCAAGTTCATCGCTCGTTGGTAGGTTGCCCCTGCATTCTTGAGTCCAAACGGCATATCCACGTACTCAAAAACACCGGCAAAACCTGGGCATCGAAACGCTGTTTTATGTCTATCCTCTTCAGCCACTGGGATTTGATGATATCCTGCAGTACCATCCATGAATGTTAACATCTCATGGCGGGCAACTGAGTCAACCAACAAATCAGCTACTGGCATAGGATAAGCATCCTTAGGGGTTGCATTGTTCAAGTCTCTGTAATCGACGCATACTCGCATCTTCCCATTCTTCTTTTTGACTGGAACTATATTAGACAGCCACTCATTGTATTTGGCTACTCGTATAATCCCCAACTTGAGCATCTTTTCAACCTCCTCTTTGACTAGAATTGCTGTCTCTGTATTCATGCGTCGCATCTCTTGTTTTACAGGCTTCTTTCCCTCGATGGTGGGCAAGTTGTGACAAACTAAGTCTGGTGAAAGACCTGGCATGTCCTCGTATTTCTCTGCAAAACAATCTGCATACTCTTTCAGCAATTCAATCATCTTGAGCCTCTCTTCAGGCTCCAAGAAAGTACTTATAGCCACAGACATTGGCTCTTCCTGTGTCCCAATCTGAATATGTTCGATGGGATCTTTGACTTTAGGAGGTATATCATCCAGGGCTGCTGGAGCTAGTTGGATCTCGTCCTCCTCTTCTAAGTCTTGCAGAACATCTTCATCCACGTATTCCAATGCTGCAATCATTGGAACCTTCTCAAAGGCTTGGCTTTCTAACATAAAGTTGTGAAAGCGTTCGTGCAACGAAAGACAAGCCTCGGTCTCTATCTCTGATAGAGACCCGTTCATGGAGAACGTCTGGATGGTAGCTCGATGGTGTAGGTTCTTTGACTATCTTGATTTGCTTGAACAATCCCCCACTGAGCTAATTCAGAGGCCGTGACACCCATCGGGCGGCCTTTACTATCGACGCCACATACCTCCAGTGGCCTAAGGTCACTGTGGTAATATCTGGCCTCTAGAGCATTAGCAGAGACGGAATAAGGACGAGGGTCAGCGTTGACTATTTCTGCTTCCCCTGACTCCATGTTCCACAATAACATCTGCTGATGCAGCGAAGATGGTACACAGTAGCTTCGATGGATCCAATCCCGTCCTAGGATGGCACTGTATGGTGATGTACATTCTACCACAAAGAATGTATAAGTGTCTGAAGCTATCCCGATGTGTACCTGTAGGAAAACAATTCCCAAGGTCTTTGTTATGCTACCCTGGAAGTTTCTGACACTCAGCGAGGTCTCTTGGATAGCTGACTTGGGAACACCGATAAGGGCCAATGCCTTAAAGGTGATGATGTTCACCGCTGCCCCTGAGTCCACTAAAAGCTTGTTCAATTTGACTCCTTGGACTTGTCCAGTGACATATAGTGGCCGCATATGCATGGCCATGTCAATGGTGGGCTTGGAGAACATCATTTGTCCTCTTGTTTCTGGTGAATCCAGTTCTTGTGTGTCATCGAGCGTGGAGCTATCTGGCACCTTTGATTCTTCATCTTGTAACATCACGCTGCTGATGTTTCTGGATTCATCTCTTGTTGCTGGTGAGGGCAAAGCATATTTAGAGGATAGGACATATACCATGTTAATGGCTGCAGTGTCCTCCTCGGTGGAAATTTGTACTTCATCAACCTCATCCTCACCGTAATCCACCAACTCCTCGTCATCGTTGTAGTTATCACCTTCAGCCGATGGCTGTCCTTCCTCGATGGACAATGCAGTCAATTCGAGGTGAGCAACTTGCTGTACTATATCCTCTGGAATAGGATCGACAGCTGCTGGTGGTGTTGGTGGTGTAGCTGTTTCTTTGGGAACTGGGGCTGGTTTCTTGGCCTTCGCTTACTCTTCTACAACTAAAGGCCTCGGCTTCCATTGCAAGACTGGTGGCTTGCTCGGAGTACTCTGTTGTGGTGGCCCCTCTATTCCCTTGGGAGGTGTCTTCAGTCCTACTTGCTTCACCGTGTCTTCATCAAAGTCAAGGCGCCTCCTAGCTGGTCGTTGTTTCTGAACTACACGATAAACCTCTAGAGTAGGTTCAGACTCTTTCCCTTTGTTAGCTAGTTCTGGGTTTCTATCAAAAACCCCTGGTCTTTGGGCTCTCACTTTGGGTTCGTGAGACTTCTTCCCAAACACCATTAATGGATTTGCTGCAAGAGTGTTCAATCTCCTCTGCAGCACTTCTGGAGGAAACTCCAGGTCTTCTTTCTTGATAAGGCCAGCCTCGTAAGCATCTAATGCTCTCTTGGCCCTACCAAAGCGTCGTTGTAGGTTCCTCCTTTTACTTGGAGTCACCTCAACTGTCTTTCCCTTCTCCTTTATATACCATACATCCTCCTTTGTGATGTTCCTCGAAGCTGGAGGGACATATGGTTTGGTGAGGGTATCAGCAACCTTAGATTCAGGTGTTTTAACCACGCTGGCTTGTTTGGCTGGTCTTGGTCGCTTAGGAGCGGGAGTATCCCTTTGTTTTGGTGGGGACTGATGATCTTTATTTGAAAATAGCTCTGGGAAGGCTTTGGCTGCCTGAGCCAGCTCTTCGAAGGAGATCTTCAGCCCACTTCTTAATTTGCAGTGTGCACAAAGGGCTACTGGCGAGTCCGCTTTAGGGTCTACCTTTTCTTTTCCTTTATTCTTTGGTGTACGAGGTAGACTCTCGCCAGCGTTTGGTTGGTCATTGGACTGCTTTCTTTTGTTTGTTTTCGTACCTGTCACGTCCAACATGCCAACAATCATGGGGATGGGAGTTGTTAAGTTGAGCGACGGCTTTTGCTCGATCGCTATTACTCCGTCATCGATCAGCTGCTGAATCTTATACTTCAAATCTCTACAAGCAGCTGTAGTATGACTTCCCCATTTATGGTGATACCTACAATAGGGGAGACCCCTGACATCATCAGGATGTGGGTCTGGAGATCCCCAGTTATCGGGTACCACGGCTATCCCTTCTAGGCATAGCTTTTCAAATATTTCTTCCCGCCAGGATGCGTCATATGTGACGCGTGTCCGCTTGGGTCGGACGAAGGCTATGTTCCTCTTGGTCCTACGCTTGGACTTCTTCTTCATCTGAGTTGGTGTATCTGGAATGTGCTCTGAAGAAGTGCCACTGACGGGAGATTCGGTGACCGGAGGAGATGGTGTTCTATAAGGATATTCAGGATGAAAATCTATCTCTCCGTTTTCAGCGATCACAATCACTTGCCAGTTGATCAAGCCCTGGATCTTATCTCTCAGGGTTGAGCACATCGACGTTCGATGGCCAAAGTGATTGTGGAATCTACAAGAATGCTGGGCTGGCCCTTCATACCGTAGATGTCTAAGCTTATAGACAGGGTAGAAGAAAATCAACCCCATATCCTTTAACCTATCCAATTATTCATCCACCATGTCCGTCGTGAATGAATAGGTTAAGTAGGCTGGTTGATTCCAAGCCTCTTTGTTTTCTAGGATTCTACTAGGTGCTGGCCAACTTACATCGACCATGTTCACCTGTGGAGCCGGGAACGGCTCTGAATCCACTAGAGCTGCTGTCTTGGATGAGCCTTCCAACTCCAGCTTTCCTTTATTGATCCACTTTTGGATCTGGTCTTTCAACTTGATGCAGTCCTTGGTAAGATGGTTCCATGCTCCATGGAACTTGCAGTACTTTTTCCCCTTTAACTGCTCAGCTGTGGGAAGCGGTCCGAAGTCGGCCTTGACCACGCACAGCCCGTACAGCTCGTCCAATATCTCATGCGCCATGTTGGCGTCATAAGTGTATTTCTCGAACTCTGGCTTAGTGAAAGCCACTGTCGAGAGCTTGATGGGACCTCTATTTTTCTGAAGCTTTCGGGGTTTCAGCACTTTATTTGACATTAAGTCCACAGCCCCTATACGGTCGTCCTCAGAATCTGTCTCCTGGTCGTCCATCGGGTCAACATAAGCCACAGTTTTTGGCTTTAACCTGTCGTAGGTCCTGTTGTTATACGTCCCTTTGGACGCGTTCTTCCTGCTATCTCTCTCCTGCATGTTGCTGTAAGCTCTGGTTACTGCAGCGATGAATTCATTCAGGGAGAAATACTTGCTGTTTAAGAATAGCTGGTGATAAGTATCTTCCAGCCCATTCTTAGCCATCTCGACCACCTCTTCCTTACTCAGAGGGGTCTTACAGAGGTTATACTCTGAACGGAACCGGTGTAGGAAAGTGACCGGACTCTCGGTCACTGACTGGCTAAGAGAAGCCAACTTTCCCACGGTGGTTTCAGGCCGTTCAGTTCCAAAGTGATCTATAAACAGAGCCTCCATCTCTTTCCACGTACTGATCGAGCCCTTCTCGATGCCAGTGTACCATACGAGGGCTGACCCCGATAACGATGAACCGAAGACCCTTAGTTTGAGTCCATCGTCCTCGGCAAACTGGCCCAACTGCAAGGTGAAATAGGCCAGGTGTGTTGCCGCATTAGCATCATCGTCACCAGAGAATGTTTGGAAGGTCTGGTGCTTATAGAATTTTGGCCAATGCCATTCGTTAGGATCGTCTTTGCTTCGGGGATACGGTGCTTCATAAGTCTCATGCATCTTGTTTATTCATACATGACAATCCTCCATGAGCTTATTTATACGTGCCTCCCACTCGAAAGCAAAATCCTCTGATCGTCTGGTTTTCCTAGCCAAGTCCGATACGGTTTTGGTTAGAGAACCCAGATCCCTATCCATTCTTTGAGTGATGGACGCCGCGGCCCGGCGGTATTCTTCCAATCCTTTGTCTAAAAGGCTTTGGACTTCAGCCCGTAGGCTTTCTTGACCTTCTGCCAAACTAGTTACTTGAGTGTTTATGGATTCTTTATCCTCTTGTTCTTGAGTCAACTCTGACCGCATAGACCGCATAGCACTTGATATCTCCTTTAAGGAGTCGGTCTGAGCAGCGAGATGTTCCCCATGTTGCTCAAGTCTGTCCTCGAATAATCGAAAACTACTAGCGTGGTGTTCGTCCCGTTTCGCTGCATAGGCCAGGTAATCGTTATACGTGAGTGCCTTTATCTGCGCTTCAGTTAGAGGCTGAAACTCCATGATGTTGAAGTTGTTAGCGAAGATAACCTTAACCGCTTGATTACTCAATGAACGACACTGGTTAGAAGTGTGTTCACGGTACGCCGGTTGTGGATGTTTACGACACTGAGGATAAAACCTTCGGTAAGGGTCTCCAATTGTCGCTTAGAGACGCAAAGACGTATTGACAGTCCCACTGGGCATGCCAAAATGTTCGATGCAGAAATATCTCTCGGGAGAGACTTTCTCCGCGAAGCAGTTTCTTTTGATATCGGATGTTTTAACCGCGTGTACCGGTCTATCCTGTATGTGCTTCGATGCTGGCGTGCCACCGTCTCTCGACGGAATCTAGACTAAGTATAGCCTGCCTGACTTCTAACGTAAGCGATTTAAAGATAGGGAGAGCACCAACCCTATCCGAATGAGTTCTTTTTGCCTAGGAACCTAGGACTTTTGATATGTGTCTCTTAGCTTGATCGCGACAATCGATACCCCCACGTCTCTCGTGTAGAGCAGAGCAATCTCTCGATGAAGTGTTTGAGAACACTAGCTTCCCTTGAGTTTTCAAGCCCTCAGCATACAAGTGAGCTGCCCTTCCACTTTCAGGTTGCAGGTTTTTGCTTCCTTTGAGCCGTAAATACTCTCAATCGATAGTTGACAAGTACTTAGACCTTCTGGGTTGCAAGTTAGAAATCTCGAAGACGAGAAGTTCTAGGTTGTTTTGCGTATAGCAAGGATTGTTTGTATGTAATTTTGTAGTCGTGCTTTTCATAAGATCCTTGCGTTCCTTATATAGTCGCTTACATATCAGTCATTGATTCTGTCTCTAACTCCTTTGCTCTTCTAACTTTGTCTGAATCTCCAAACCAGCATCGCAATACCTCTCATAGGTATTCTAATTCCATCATAACTCTGTTAAGAGTCCTACAAATATCAACTAGTTATGATAGAAACTGAGCCGCGTGAAACCAGCTCAATAAGACACAGTTCTAATAGAACTCTAAGTCTTCCTCCAGCGAAGCTCGATACAAATCTCGCTGGACTTTATACTTAACTCCCTCGATGGGAAACTACTTTCCTCGATAGGAACCTAATAACCCTCGACGGGCCGCTCGATAGACCTTGGCAACCCAAGACCAAAGTAAATATTTTATTTAGGCCCAAACAATAAGGAGGAGAGAGTTACGAGAGAGTAAGCTAACCTGCCGAGATAGAGAGAATCACCGAGGAATACGAAACTCGAAGCAACAGCAATTCCAATTGACAGTGGTTTGAAGCTTGCTACATAGACTGGACCTTAATTTCATGTGCAAGCCCCATATGCATGTTAATTATGATGCCGAGAGACATAACAAAGGTTCCCTAAACAAAACAAGAGCGAGCGTCACCAAAGCGAAGAAATCGAGGTTCAAAAAGGCATTAGGCGGTATTAGACGGTGGAGTTACTGTCTAGCGCACCTATTCGTCTAGACGAAGATTAATCAAAATCTAAGCGGATTATTATTTTAATTAATTTTATAATATTTAGTACATTATAAAGATATATTATGAATAATATAGAAAAATAATAAGAAAATATCATCGAAACACATTGTTTTAAATTTTTCTAATTTTTCTTATTGTCTTTAATTCATTTCCTATCCGAAGCAAGTCAAAAGATAAGTTGCAAATGTTTAGGCTTTCCCCTTTTTTTAGTTAGGCGGTCACTTAAGCGTTGACTATGCGTATTAAGCATCAAGGCGGCCGCCTAATCGTTGACTAGGAGGAAGACTGTCTAAGAAGAAGACTTAAGGCTAAACTTAAGCGTTTTTATTTATTTTCAAAGTCTAGACGCCGCCTAGACAGACTAGGCGGATGCCTTTTTGAACAGTGGAAGAAATTAGCCAACATTAATGGTTTCTTACTGAATATAGAATGGCATACAATTAATGGTAGACCATGGCTTAGTGCAGCTGCAATGGCTATAAGCTCATTCATAGACCATTAATGGCATACAATTAATGGTTTCTTACTGAATATCCTGGATTCTTCTGCAGCTGCAATGGCTATAAGCTCATTCATAGACCATTTGGCTTTCTGAGTGTTGTAACTCGTTTTCAGCTGCCCAAACTTGCTAGGCAGTGACTGTAGTGCTGTGTTTACAACATGCTCATCAGCCATCTTAATGTCCAGGTTTGCTAATTTTAAGGCTATGTTTTCCATTTGCAGCAGATGTTCTCTGACTCCTCCAACACCATTGTATTTAGCTGTATTAAACTGGTGTGATAAAGAAGCACTCTCTACCTTGTCAGATTCCTGAAATTTTTCCTCAATCAGCTGCAAGTAGTCATAAGCATAGTCTACTTTAGGGATGGTTCCTGCAATTGTATCTGAAATACAGGCCCTTATGATGTTAATGGCTGAGTTATTCTTCCTATGCCAGTAGTGATAGTGCTTATATTCTTCAGGGTATATGTGTTTTTCTTCTTCTAAAACAGGATCAGGAACGTTTTGATATAGAGCTATGTCTAGGTCATTTTTATTGCTGAAATATGTGTCAATCTGCCTCCTCCACACCTTATAATTTGAACCAGTAAGGAGTTCTATCGTGTCAAGTGACACAATTTGATTACCTATGAGCAAACAAGTAAGAAAAGAAATAATTAGTTCTTGTCTTCTGTAGTTTCTTAATGAAGCCTAAGGTTCATGTCTTCAGTGGCTTCTGTGTTTTCATTGAATTTTCTTCATAGTCTTATGCAAGAATTCACATAGAAGAAATACACAGAATTGAAATCATAGCATGAGAAAGCTGTAATCATGCATATGTATTAATACAAAACACACACACATCATGTCCCATCTCTGAAGAACATTCTGTACAACACTTTTGAGCAGAAGATACAGAATACTGAAGCTTAATCATCATACCACGAAACATAAAATCATGTTATAATCATAGATTCTCTACACCTTTGTGGCAGAAGAAGAACCTACACTATCTGAATATGAATTTTATGCAATGTTTATGATGCTGTTTATGTATCAAAAGTATGCAACATTACTTCTTTGGAAGTCAGAATTCACATAACCTTTAAAACATTAAACACAAGTTCAGAAACCTTTTATACTAAAACTGATTCAATGCAAGGAAAAGAAAATTTTGCTTTATGCAATATATGATCTTATCCTGCAGTGATTCAAGGTTATCATGTTGAATTCCGAGACATTCTTTTAAAACATTCAATTTTACCATTATCTCATGAATTTCAGCTCAGCAAGTAGTTTTCATGTAGACATAACAGCACAGGGAGATTTCAATATGCCTTTTATTCAAGAACATTTACCCATATGAACAGCAGCAGACAACCAACAATTCTCATCCTATGACATGATTTGATTTCTAGGTATCATGATTCCAAAACAGAAGCAAAAGCTCAGATCAATCATAATGTCAAAACACATCCATCATAAAAACTAACCTTGGCCTCTGCTCACAGCGCTGCAATGTTAGCAGAAGCAAAATAATTTCACACAGCACATGCTTTTAAATCAAACAATTCAGAGATGCTCACAATTAATCATTGAAATTTAAGTTCCATCCGGTCCATCTATCCTAACCTAATTGCACACCGGGATATTTCAACAATGAAGGAAACTCAATCTAACCTTGTTGCGAGCTCAGTTTTGAATCTGAAAACGGATTCGTGAAAAGAATCCGTGCGTGTTCTTCCCCAATTCCAGCAGCTGAACCAAAAGACTTTTGTAAAAGCCTTAACGGTCATATAACCCTCCAATCAGAGGTTTTGGATCAGCTCGGTTTTGGGTCACGCGAACAGACCCCAAGTTTGAATGAGTTTTGGGCCACGCGAAAACCAAACTGTTCAGTTTTGGGTCACGCGAATAGGCCCAAGTTTCTTAAGCTCTTTGTTCTTCACTTTAGTTCTAAGGCATTTAATCAGAAATTGCCTTGGATTTCTTTTGTGTTTGTTCTTAATTGATTTACATGATGAAGAGAGACGAAGCTCTGATACCAATTGAAATGTTAGCTGTAATTCAACACCATGTAATCACATATACACAAACCTTATGAAGAACAGAAACTAAACAGAAGAAGAAGCTTACCAGCAGAGTTGATGGAGATGGCCATCGTTCTTTTATCAAAAGGGAGAGCTGAAGTCTTCTGTCCTCTACTGCGTGAAGCCTCTCTGATGGGGAAGAGCTTAATGCTGATTGTGTAGAGATCCAGGGACTCCTCTCTCATGTATAGATAGCGTCCAGTTCTGGTTCCTACCCATAATAGAGTTCCAGTTGGACATCAACTAGGATTAGCTGAACAATGAGACCATATCAGTACATAATTAGGACAAGAACCAGCTGCACAATGTATTAATCCAGCTGGGATACGTATTAGCAATTCCCATGTGTTTCTAGTTGATGATCATGCTGTTTGTATACAGCAGTATATAAGTTCATATCCAACAGAGTTCCCTAGCATTTTTTTGAATAGCTTGCTAACCCACGACTCTACCAAAGCCTCAGCTCCCATGGGGTCAAGACACAGCCGGAAACAGTCGATCTCCGGGGCCATGAGGGACGTGAAAACTTTATTCATGGCAGAGATGAAACTGCTTTGCTTACACCTGTGATAATCCGTGAAACCTGTTATGAAGTCTAGGTTCTGGCATTTCTTCCATGTTTGCTTGTACTTCTTGGCCACCACACCGGTCTGGACACATTTCTTGATAGGCAAGTAAGTGAAGATCGCGTCCACTATGTGATCTCTGGAAACTCGAAATTCAGGGCATTGGTGCGAAATTCAGGCAAATATGTATAGGTCTGTTGGTTTTGCTGGTTTTGCCTCTAGTTTTCCATGGAAGCTAGCTAGGGAGGGGAGGGAGATGAATCAAGTGGTGATTAGAATAAACTTCGTGCCACATCTAATTAATTTATCAACTGAAGTCCCAGGGGATTTATTTTTATGGGTCTAACCCTTTGACTAGTAATCAATACTTACAACATTCCTTCAGATTGATTACTGGTGGGCACAACTAATGAATGTTTACATGTATACTAATTTAGGGGTGTTCTATGTAGCCAAGCCATTCCCAAAGTTAGTCACGAGTTCCATTACGTAGCTACCATTATAAGTGGTGGACTCGATCATAACTCAATTTTGAGAATGTTGGAATGTTTGTAGGTTAACGTAACTGTTTAATTGTTCACTCAATCCCTCAATGGCTCAATCAATCAATCACTTGCCAGAGCCAGAAGTTCTCAGATGATATACAGACAACCTTTACATATTTACGTATATATTCAACTCGATCATGATGATCTGTAGCTAGCTTAATTTGTAGCAAAGGTGTCTGTAATACAGTCTTCGTTCAAGTTTTCTCCTTTTGCCTTTCCCCGCAACACAGCATAAAACCCTATGGTGAGCACTACGGAACCAAAAACACTGCAAATAGGATAATGAAGAAGTATTGTTAAACTCTACAACCCTGGAGCAATATCATTGATAAAATAAGGAGGAGAGAGTTACGAGAGAGTAAGCTAACCTGCCGAGATAGAGAGAATCACCGAGGAATACGAAACTCGAAGCAACAGCAATTCCAATTGACAGTGGTTTGAAGCTTGCTACATAGACTGGACCTTAATTTCATGTGCAAGCCCCATATGCATGTTAATTATGATGCCGAGAGACATAACAAAGGTTCCCTAAACAAAACAAGAGCGAGCGTCACCAAAGCGAAGAAATCGAGGTTCAAAAAGGCATTAGGCGGTATTAGACGGTGGAGTTACTGTCTAGCGCACCTATTCGTCTAGACGAAGATTAATCAAAATCTAAGCGGATTATTATTTTAATTAATTTTATAATATTTAGTACATTATAAAGATATATTATGAATAATATAGAAAAATAATAAGAAAATATCATCGAAACACATTGTTTTAAATTTTTCTAATTTTTCGTATTGTCTTTAATTCATTTCCTATCCGAAGCAAGTCAAAAGATAAGTTGCAAATGTTTAGGATTTCCCCTTTTTTTAGTTAGGCAGTCACCTAAGCGTTGACTATGCGTATTAAGCGTCAAGGCGGCCGCCTAATCGTTGACTAGGAGGAAGACTGTCTAAGAAGAAGACTTAAGGCTAAACTTAAGCGTTTTTATTTATTTTCAAAGTCTAGACGCCGCCTAAACAGACTAGGCGGATGCCTTTTTGAACAGTGGAAGAAATTAGCCAACATTAATGGTTTCTTACTGAATATAGAATGGCATTTAATTAATGGTAGACCATGGCTTAGTTTCCGGGCACTGAGAAAAAGGCACTGCCGCCCATACACGAGATTGAAGTACTGCCATCTCTTACTCCTCCCCACACTCACCGAGCACTTCTTACTCTTTATTTGGTAAATTTACCAAGCGCTATAGTCATAGTGATCCTCCTATTCAACTATTGAAATCAACCAACGGAAATAAAAAAATGCTAAATTATGTTCTTTATTTTGTTGCAGTCAACATCAATCCATAAACGACCACTTGTGTCTGATACAAATATTGATATTATTATTATTATAATTATTCAAAAATAAATTTAAAACTTAAATAAAAATAAAAATATTCTCATGCATCTTATATCGATACATATGTGACTAATAACATTATTCAAATAATATTTCTCTAATCTATGTCACTATCTTTCGTGGGTGATCTTGGGTTAGACGTCCAGTTCTCAGATATCAAAAACCTATTACGCTTGGTAGGCCACTCAATGTTCAATTCCTTACATCTTGTTTTTAAAGTTCTTTTATTAACTCCGAGTCTATCGGCTGCTTCCGTTTGAGTTAAATGACACAATGGGATTACCATTTCACGAGATATTTCGCTCCGCTTCACTTTCCTTCGAACACATTCACCCCCGCTAATTTGAACATCAAAAAATTAGAAGAATAAACCATAAAATATAAGGATTAATGAAAATTGAGTAGAATAATATATTGAAAAGACTGGGGGGATATGAAATACATTGACTTTGCTTATGAAGTTCGTACCTCACATTAGTTTGATGAAGTTGTGATTCTTCGTTTGACAAGTCATTTGGGTTAGATCCTAAACCTTCATTCGGCAAGTTATTTAAGTCAAATCTCGATCCTTCGTTTGGCAAGTCATTTAGGTTAAATTCTAAACCTTCCTTCGGCAATCTATTTAAGTCAAATCCCAATCCTTCCTTTGGTAATTCATTTAGATCTTGATCCATGACTAAAATTTCTGTGTTATTCAAATTTGGAGAGAGAGAGAGAGAGAGAGAGACGGAGAGAGAGAGAGAGAGAGAGAGAGAGAGACCTTATCAAGCGCAAGAATCACTACCCCATTATATGTGTTTTCACCCAATATTTGCATGTCAGCCTGATAAGTTCAATTATTTAAAGAAATGGCTACCTAAATCAATGATATTTGCACTAGAGAGAGAAAAAAAATGCTCATTATTAATGATAATTACTAAATCTTGATAATTGTCTAGAGTTTATTATGAAATTTATTGAGCATTAATATTAATTTAATACCTAATAATATTAAAATAAGAAGAATCTTCATTCAAGAAATGCTACCAAATTAGGTGCGGTGTACTTAAGTCTAGCTCGTTTTTGGCATGCACATTAGTATTATGATTGCTCTGCTAGTTAAGTCGTGGAACTTATCCGCTAACGAATCAAGTTCGAATCCCAGTACTCCCTGTTTGAGGAGAAAGCAGGGTTATTTTATGATAGCCCATTCTCTCCTAAAAACCAGTCCACTTGAGCATTGAATTTGCTCCATGGCCAAGGTGTTGAATTATCCACTGATGAGCCATGGTTCTAATCCTAATACTCATCCGATCGTAATTAAATTTATGTTAGGTAAAATTTTAAGAGCACAGGGGTTGCTCTGTTGGTTAAGGCGTTGAACTTATCCGTTGATGAACCCGGTTCGAATCATAGTACTCCCTATTTAAAGAGAATTTTCTCTAAAAATAGCCCATTGAGAATTGTGGTTGTTCCATGTCCAAGGTGTTGAATTATTCACCGACGAGCCATGGTTCTAATCCTAGTACTCATCTTGTCCGTAAGTTGAAAATTAATTGCGCCAAGTAAAATTTTCAAAAAGCCTTCAAGGAAAAACCCTAAGCTCCAAGTCTGCAGAGCCTAGCCGCCTTTAACCAATATCCTGGTATGGGACTTGCGAGATCGACTGGCCACGATCCTAGATATTCTCAGATCCATCCCCTGGCGTGATTTGTTCACGACCCTCCTGTTTTGTCCTCTTATTCCTCTTCTTCTCCCCTTCACTTCGGTTCTTTGTTTATTTTTTTCATGGATTCTTTGGTTTGGTTCCTGGGTCTTGTGTGGTGGTGGAGTGGCCTCGGTGGGTTGTCAAGGAGCTGACCTTGCTACTGGAGGTTCTGGTTTTTCTGGCGTAGCAGCTCCCTAAACACAGAGAGGATTTACACTAGTCGTCATCTATATGGTACTGTGGCCTCAACTCGGAGGTGGATCAGCCTGTGGCATTCTTTCGTAGGCTGGAGGCATCCAAGTCGGTAGCGCGTCATGGTTGGAACTGCCTATAGAGAACGACGCCCTTGACGTGGACGGTTCAAACCTAATGGCACGGCTATGGATCGAGATCGACGTGTTGCGGCTTTCTATAAGTGAACTAGGGTGAAAGGGTGGTGGGCTCGTCACCATATTGTAGTGGCAGTCATCCGGGGATTCATTTCGACCAGTCGTCGATGTCAGACGGTGCTATTGCAAAGTGACCGGAGGCTAGGGCTTGAGGCAAAAGGAGATCCAGATAGCTTACTCCAATGGATCTTGTTCAGCTGGGCATTCCCTAATTGGGCGGCCTGGTTGTGGTCTTTTGCCATATGGACTACATTCTCCTATCAAATCTGAATTGGGCCATTTTAAAGGTGTTTCAAGGTGTGGGCTGGGCCCTTGGTCACAATTGGGCTAAGTCTATCTCAAGGGGTTTTAAAGTGTGGGAATTGGACCCCATAGTGTATGTGTAGAGAAGGTGCCTAGCTATTTAATGGATGTTGCTATTTTTTGACTTCCCATGCTATCCTGGTTTTTTAGTGGAGGATCCTGAGTAAGAACTTGTTCTCAGTATAGTGATGTGTACAGGGTTTCGTTCTATCTGGCTGAGAAATTCGGTGAAGTCTTTGTATCATTATCATATTATCAATATAAACTATTACCACCTTCTCACACAAAAAAAAATAGAGAAGTGAACCAAAGAGATAATCTCACTTTTTTATTTATTTGAAAAGTCAAAAATTCATTAAACGGGAATTAAGTATAACTGGGATTGAGACTCGGAAAAACCAGAAACAAAGACATTACATAAAGACTAAACAAACGACACCAAAGTAGTATTAAATATCGACAATAGCTGGAGATGAGGATGCGGTTAGATACTGGAGCACTGGGGGTATGTTGACTTTTAGGATGGTCAGGGCTACTCTTGTTGTCAATAAGCTTGCGAGTCTAGCACTCATATGCATACATCCAAAGGCGCGATGATCTCCCTATCAATTCCAGCACTGCTCTTATACATTCCACAATCCCCTAACCGCTTGGATCCCATATCTTGAAGCGCCCATGACTGGGCTGAGCTCTTCCTTGCAACGCATCCTCTTCTATCTTCCAGCCTCGCCCTGTGTCGACACCTACGCGGCTTCGGTCACCTCCTCGCATAAGTCGAGAGACCCAACGCTGCAAATCATCGGAGCGAGCATCAAAACCTAAGCCACACAAGATCCAATAAGGAGCATCGAATCCCGAGACATGCAAGATCTAAGGAAGAGTAGAAAAGATCTCTATAATCAGATTGGAAAAGCTGAGCGACAAACTTTATGCATAGAGAGAGAGAGAGAGAGAGAGAGAGAGACTACGGCAAGAGAGTAGATCGAGACTAGACCGAGAGGGAGGGAAAAGAGTCGCAGGGACCAAGGAAGGAATAGGGGACGTCGTTGTAAAAAATCACGTTGGGCGATCTAGCGGCACTAGATCAGTCATCTTCGCGAGTGGAGCTAGGGTCCTTTCTTCTTCTTCTTCTTTCTTCAAAATCCATCTCACATTTAAAAGACGGTATGCTAAAACTATCTATTTTAAGATATATTGTGGGTGTGTAAAATTTTAGTTTTGCATTAATGTTGATTTTTCACTTTACCTAAAGATAAGGGAGAGTAAAACATGATGTGGTTATACTTTAGTCTCACCAATTCATCCACTAACGCCATTATCACCCTTACTTAAGGATCAAGGTCCATATCCTCCATAATCACCATAAAATCATGAAATAACGAACCACATCTCCATTATTTCCACAAAGTAAGGACAAAGTGAACAAGTGCTATAAATGCACAAGCTTATGAAGGAAATAGGGAGGGAGGATGGGCACATATATCTGTCGAATTTATCTGATATTCAGTTATCTCCTCCTCTTCTAGGGTGCTTCCATGCTTCTCAAGAAAATAACGGAGAGAAGATTGAGAATTTGTTGGTGAATCTCTCTCCAAAAATTTTATACACCAATAGTTGGCACCATCTATGGGAACAAACAAAAGGCTTCGGAATTCAGAGAAGCAAAGGGAGGCGCCGTAAGATGATAAAAGTTCAATTGGAATGGGGACGTTGCTTTGTGACGTGATCAGCGAACAAATTTTTTATCAAAGCTTGAGCTAACCTAATAGAATGTTTGTATGGATAGTAAGACAGAAATACGATCGAGGACTTCGGGTTTTTGTTCCAGTTAGAAGTGATATATAGACGAAAACTTGAACAGGGGGACTCACGACTTGAATTATTGAATATACGTGATTGTCATAGGAAAACATCAGACACGTATAGAACGATCGTCATACGTCCAAATGGGGCACCTCATAAACGTTAGATCAAGAAAGCACGTACAAGAGCTTAACCAAGCAAGTTCGGAAGGAAACGAAATACAAAAAGGAAGCATAGCATCGGTGCAACTATTTCACTTCAATTAAGCGAATAGAGAGTTGGAACACTCAGGGACTGGGGGCACTTTCCCCTGCGATCAAATGATCCCTCGGATAAGAGGATCCCAGATAAGAAATCCTTACTCCTCTTCTCTTCAAAATCTTCTAACTATGCATCATAACCTTAAAGTCACGCGAACTAATGTATGAATTTGCAAATACTTGACATTATACTTTGTCTATTAATTGGTTTGTTCAATTTTTGTGTGATAATTTGACAGGTTGATCGGCAAAAGAATATACACAGGTTATAGTACGTAGAGCTCCAAACAAGCAACTTGATTGGCGAATTGGCCGTATCGAGATCATCAAGCGATCTTAAGGAAATGCACGCATTTCAACGATTTGAGAACACACATGGTTGACGATCCTATACAAAGCGTGGTCAAACAAGTTTACGACGTACGATTGAATGACAAAACGTTATGACATTGTCTCACGAGTATTAACGATTGAATGATAAAACGTTATGACATTGTCTCATGAGTATCAACGATTGAATGACAAAACGCTATAGAGTTGTCTCACGAGCATCAACGATTGAATGACAAAACGCTATGACATTGTCTCACAAGTTTCGACAAATAAACACAGTAAAAAAGTATAAACAAAGTGTTTAGAGTATAATGCAATATTTTCATTCACTCTCGAATTAGGTATATATACAGCTTTATAAGACCCTTTAGTAAGACCACCATCTAACTATTCCTCAGAAGACACAAAGGAAAAACAGATAATCTTCTTGTCAAGGTTATCCCTTAAGAAATGTCTATCTAACTCTACATGTTTAGTTCTATCATGCTGTACTGGGTTATGAGCAATCTTAACAACACATGTATTATCATAATTCAAATTCATATGTTTCTGAAGGTTGAAACCTAACTCTTTCAGGACATTCTTGATCCATAGTAATTCACATACTTCATTTGCCATCCCACGATATTCAACTTCTGCACTAAAACGAGCAATTATATTCTGCTTCTTACTGCACCAAATTACCAAACTTCCACCAATAAAAGTATAGTAACCAAAAGTAGGCGCCCTATTGGTATGATCACCAGCCTAATCTGCATCATTGTAGCCTGAAACACACACCTCACTAGAATAGCCAGAAACACACAACTCATTGTTTCTTTCAAATAGCAAACCTTTACCAGGTATGCCCTTCAAATACCTGAGAATAGGTAATACTGCACCCATATGGTCTACTCCAGGATTATGCATAAATTGACTCACCACACTAACAACATATGCAATATCAGGTCTAGTATGTGATAAATAAATAAGTCTCCCAACTAAATGCTGATACCTGCCCTTATTCGATGGAACCTGGTCCGGAAGAAGCTCTAACCTGTGGTTTTTTACAGTCTATCAGTTATGTCTCAGCAAGAAGATCCAAGATATACTTTCATTGGGACAATGTAATCCCTTGCTTGGACCTTGCCACTTTAATTCCAAAAAAAATATTTCAAGTCTCCTAGATCTTTCATGTCAAATTCTAGCAACAACTGTTTCTGAAGACTTGTCATCTAACATGGATTATCTCATGTAATCACCATATCATCAACATACATAATCAAGGCAGTAGTCTTACCATCCTTGCGTTTGACAAACAATGTGTGATAAGAATTGCACAGGCGATATCCAAACTTTTTCATTGTCTAGGAGAAATGTCCAAGCCACGCCCTAGGTTATTGCTTCAGGCCATATAAAGACTTCTTCAAATAACACACTTTTCCCTCTTTACCTAGTTTACAATTGATTCCTGGTGGAGCATCCATGTATACTTCATCTTCTAAGTTGCCATTCAAGAAAGCATTCTTCACATCAAACTGGTGTAGAGGCCAATCATAACGAGTTGCAAGGGTAATAATGATTCTTACAGTATTAATCTTCGCAACAGGTGCAAAATTCTCCTAGTAATCAACTCCATACTTCTGAGTAAAACTCTTGGCAACCAATCTAGCTTTGTAACGATCGATGCTTCCATCAGCTTTAAGTTTCACAGTAAACACCCAACGACATCCAACAGTCTTCTTACCATGTGGCAGAGGAACTATGTCTCAAGTTTCATTCTTCTGCAAAGCTTCTAGTTCTTCATTCATAGATTGCTTCCATTTTGGATCCTCCAAAGCATCCTGTACATTACTAGGAATAGATACTGTAGATAATTGACTGACAACAAGTGCATGAGACTAAGACAACCTATGATGAGAGATATAGTTGGCAATATGATATTTGGCTTTGGCATCTATACTAGGCTCATATTGTTGCTTAGGAACTTCTTTAGTGACACGGTTAGATCTACGTACCTCAGGTGGAACATTCTAAATGAAGATCTCAGGTGGTGATGTACACGAGGGAACAGAAGCTTCAGTACTATCTAGATGATTTTCAGAAGGTAAATCAATCGTCAAGTTCTCATTGATCTGAGGAGAAAATGTGTCATCCAATATAGAGCTTTCGATGCATCGAGAAGTCTCCTTCGATGCATCGAGGCAATCTCCCTGGTCTGTACTACTTAACGTCTTCGATGAGTCGAATGAGGATTTTGATCCATCAAAGCTATCACTTTGTTCTTCATATGTCTGATCCTTCAATGGATCGAGAGGATCTTTCGATCCATCGAATGCAGGTCTCTAGTCTTCTCTTGCCAGTAAATTCGACGGATCGAGAGAATCACTCAATCCATCAAAGGAACGTCTCTGGTCCTCCGTTGGTGACATACCGAAACCCCTAAATTGCGTCTCCAATTTTTCAAGGTCTTCAAATTCTGGAAAATTCAGAGTATTTCCTTCACATCCTCTGTTCTCCTCGTGAATGAAAGACTCTGACACTCCCCCCGAGTAAAAAGGTTCAGATTCTCGAAAGGAGACATCAAGGGAAACATGAGTCTTCTTTGTGAGATGATCATAACACCGATAACCTTTCTGAAAATCAGCATAGCCAATGAAGACACATTTCAAAGCACAAGGATCAAGTGTGCCTCTCAACTGCTTATTGATGTGAACATACACAGTGCACCCAAAAACTCTAGGTTCCAAATTAGGGAGAGAAGAAACATTCAACATCTCATGTAACTGCTGGTACGAATTCTGGAACTCAATTACACGAGAAGGAGTACGGTTGATCAAGTATGTTGTAGAAGTAACTACAACACTCCAATAAGGTCGAGGCATATTCATGCCAAATAATGAAGCATGAACAACCTCCAATAATTGTCGATTCTTGCGCTCAGCCACGCCATTTATTTTAAGCTTATAAGTAATGGAAGTTTGATTATGAATTCCATGAGAAGTCAAGTAGGCAGACATGACATTATTGACATACTCACATATGTAAGAGGGAAATGATACGGATTACTATTAATTAATACGGATTACTATTAATTAAAAAATCACCTATGTAAGAGGGAAATGAGACCACTTCTAAAGGAATTGTTCATGGCACAATTCCTGTTAAGCTCTTACAGAACCAGGCACGAGTCCAGAGCCAAAACAGACACAACAGTGAGAACTGAAAGTATTAGGAAGATACCCATGTGAAGTATGCCATCATTTATACAAATTGCGAACAGTTCAAAGACATCGCGTCTATTGTTTAGTTAGTAAAGTAAACATGTTTTCACAAGGGAATGTTCAAAAGGTTAACCCCTACCTCTATCCTATATAGGTTTTCAACCGCAGAATCTATCACTAAGTATATCGAGTCTTTGGTTGCCAATGTTTATTCATGTGGGGAATTGTTGGAAAATAGTGATTTTTCACCATTTTAATTGGAAAATTTAAACAAAATAATTACGTGAGTTGCACTTAATATTGATGTAAGGAACACATGAATTTGTGTTCTCCTACAAGAGTACGTACATAAAGATTATGTATTCATTTGTTTAAATTGGTTAAGGGGTAAATGAGAAATTGTCACCCAAAGTTGGCTACTTGAAACTAAAGGAATGAATTTCATCCCACATGGGAGAAATTAGGAATGTGGATGTCTTTAAATATAATTGCACCATAGTATGTTTTGAGTGAGCAAGTAGAGAAGGGTGCAAATCTTGGTTGGACTGTGCTCGCAAAATGGACTTGTGTGTAGTCGTGTCATGCGGAC
Organism: Geum urbanum; assembly: GCA_946800695.1. Taxonomy (NCBI): domain Eukaryota; kingdom Viridiplantae; phylum Streptophyta; class Magnoliopsida; order Rosales; family Rosaceae; genus Geum; species Geum urbanum. The sequence continues at coordinate 52,548,355 of OX327008.1, read as the reverse complement.
ACGAATGCCGTTCTAATTTGGGTCGGGTCGCATAGGTTTTCTTTTGCACTCTTATGGTGGGTTTTCACACTATTATTGGCCGATTTTATGGTGTTCATTGGCCGAAGTTATGTTGCATGGTTAATAGAGTGTAACTCGTGACCTTTTGGTAGCTGACTATTATGACAGACTTCAACTCCTAAATGTATAAATAGAGGCTTTATCCTTCCATTTTTTATCTTCAATTTTAAAATTGGTTATGTATAAAACCCAAAATTAAAATAATCTATTACCAAATACAACATATTCTTTTGTTCAGGACTTTATATTCTAGTCAATTGAATATGTTGAATTGTTGTTCAGTATTCATCATCCCATCATAAAGTAGCAATCTTCTCTTCTGATCACTTCTCTCCCTCTCAAGCAAGTTCGGTGATAAAGGAAGGTACTCTTTAGTTCGATGAGAAGTTCTTGTGCTGCGGTACAAAATTTTGAAGTTGTTTTATTCTGAGAGAACAACGTCATACAAGCCTGTTGGCGACGTAAAAGTTCTTAAGGAGAGCGTGTGATACACGTGACTCAACTTAGTTCATCTTTTTACCCAAAATTTATTCTTCGTTCATATATTTGCATTTTACTAATTATTTAATTAATATTTGTTATATTTTATTTAGTTTAATATCACTATTTTTTGTTAGAAGTCCTTCTAGGTTTTCGGGTTGAATGGCATGTGCATGATGGAGTACTGCAGCTTGATTTCCCTAAGTGTCCCCTTGGCCACATCGGGGATGGGGTGACAAAACGGAGCATTTTCTTGGTATATAGAGAGTTCGAGTTTGAAAGGTTAGCTGTAATTCAACACCATGTAATCACACATACACAAACCTTATGAAGAACAGAAACTAAACAGAAGAAGATCGAAGCTTACCAGCAGAGTTGATGGAGATGGCCATCGTTCTTTTATCAAAAGGGAGAGCTGAAATCTTCTGTCCTCTACTGCGTGAAGCCTCTCTTATGGGGAAGAGCTTAATGTTGATTGCGTAGAGATCCAGGGACTCCTCTCTCATGTATATATAGCGTCCAGTTCTGGTTCCTACCCATAATAGAGTTCCAGTTGGACATCAACTAGGATTAGCTGAACAATGAGACCATATCAGTACATAATTAGGACAAGAACCAGCTGCACAATGTATTAATCCAGCTGGGATACGTATTAGCAATTCCCATGTGTTTCTAGTTGATGATCATGCTGTTTGTATACAGCAGTATATAAGTTCATATCCAACAATCTCCCACTGAACTTAACTTACTGCATTCACGCATGAACATACATGAACATCAACTTCTAAAGTGGCTATGAAACACAAAATGACACAAGTCCTATCATCACAACTCTGTCATACTGCAGTCACTGTTATTGAACCTAGAACTAAACTGATCAAATCAACCAGCAAGTTAAAGATCACAACAGCAGCACCTACATTACACATGAGCTCCAGATATGATTATGAGAGCTATTGACATTTATACATTTCAACTTAAGTGTCAAAACAATCTCTCAGTCCTACTGAATGGTTTTAACAAAAACTCCAAAATCACAAACACTCTTAAACAACAGTGGACACATGTTTGTTCTCTGAAAATATATGCATATTTACACAACACAAATGCTGCATAAAACATCCACCTGAACTGCAAATTCCAACTGTAACCACATATCAATCAAAACGTTGATCATAATTCATCAACAAAATTTAACTAGAATTCATTATCAATAAATTTGTTAATGCAGAATTCTGCAGAAGTCATTACAGATTTACAGTAGTTAACTCATAGAATGAAAAATCACCTCAGTACATACAATCAACAAGAACTACAATCAAACTGAAAATTCCTTTATACTTTGAGTGCTCCCACTAATCCTAACAATCTAGACTGTTTAAAACTCCCATATTCTCTACATGAGCTTTAAACACTCCAACAGCTAGAGCCTTGGTAAAGGGATCTGCTAGCTGATTTTCAGTATCAACATTCAGTACCTCAACTTCACCATCATTTACCCTTTATTAGGTGACCTTTTGCTGTTCTTGCTAAAGAACACAACTGCTTCATTGTCACAGTACAGAATAAGCTTTTCTGATACTACAGACTTTAGAACTCTAGTCTCTAGCATGAAATTCCTGATCCATAAACCCTCACACATACACTCATATAAGGCTATAACCTCTGCCTGCATATTAGAAGTAGCAGTTAGGCCTTGTTTCATAGTTTTCCAGGCCACTGCACCTCCAGTTAATATAAACACATAACCACTGGTAGATTTTGTAGAACTAGGATAGTTTCCAGCAAAATCAGAATCAGCATAACCTTCTAAAACTAAGTTTTTCACTCTTCTATAAACAAGCTGATGATGCTTGGTTCTCTGCAAATATCTCAAGACTTTCTTCCCTGCATTCCAGTGCATAATATCTGGACTGCTTTGGAACCTTGAAAGAATACCTACTACAAAAGCTAAATCAGGCCTTGTGCATACCTGAGCATACATCAAGCTCCCTATTAGCCTAGCATATGATTTTGATTTCATATTTGCAACCTGTGCATCATCTTTAGGAAGTATGTTTTTGGTTAATTTGTCACTTTTAGACATAGGTACTTCACCAGCTTTGCAATTCTCCATACCAAATCTCTTAAGAATTTTGGAGACATAAGCATGCTGAGATAATCCTAAAAGTCCCTGAGTTCTGTCTCTTTTAATCTAAATTCCCAAAACAAAAGATGCTTCCCCCAAATCTTTCATATCAAACTGTTTTGATAGAAATATTTTAGTATCTTTTAGAAGTTTCATGTTGCTGGATGCCAACAGGATGTCATCCACATACAATATCAAGAAAATGAAACTTCCTCCTACTGTTTTGAGATAGACACACTCATCCATGATGTTCTCAGTGAAACCAAACTTAGAAATTACTGAATCAAACTTCCTATACCATTGTCTTGATGCCTGCTTTAAACCATAGATAGATTTATTAAGTTTACACACTAAAGCTTCTTGCCCTGGTTCTACAAATCCTTCTGGCTGTTTCATAAAAATGATTTCTTCCAGTTCTCCATTTAGGAAAGCTGTTTTAACATCCATTTGATGTAGCTCCATATCATAATGAGCCACTAAAGCCATGACTATCCTGAATGAGTTTTTTGTAGACACAGGAGAAAATGTTTCTGTAAAATCTATCCCTTCCTTTTGAGTAAAGCCCTTAGCTACAAGGCTTGCTTTAAACCTTTCTATATTTCCACTAGCATCTCTTTTAGTCTTAAAAACCCATTTATAGCCTATTGGTTTTTGTTCTTTATTAGGCTTAACTAGTTCCCAAACCTCATTTTTACTCATGGAATCAATTTCTGCTTCCATGGCTTCTCTCCACTTTTCTGAATTAGTACCTTCAACAACATCATTGAAGGTTACTGGATCAGTTTCATCTTATAATGCCTTCTCAATTTCTTGAGAAAACACTAGATAATCACTCTGGCCTCCAAAAGTGGGAATTCTCTCTCTCACGGGCCTTGTAGGAGGTGAGGTTGGTTGTGGTGTTTTGGATTTTAAGGCTACTGTATCACTTGATTCTACAGAATTACCTAAGTCTGATGTTGTGGTTTGAACTTCTGCAACATCGGTCAAGTCAGGCATAGGTTGATCAAAAATTTGTTCTTGTTCCCCCAGTTTTTCATCTACTGATATTGTTTCTGTTTCTGTAGTTAAATCAGTGATTTTTGGCAATGTATGAAAGTCGCTAGGATTTTTTGTGTTCCTCAAGTCATCTTCAGTGTGTTCATCAACTTCAATAAATTCTGAGGATAAATCTTCAGGGTTTATACTGTAAGTTGATTCTCCTACAAACTTTACCTGGTGAGTCTCAAAGACTCTAGGAGAGTGTTTAGCTGAATAGAGTTTGTAACCCTTAGACTTGTCACAATATCCTATAAAATGACAACTTATAGACCTTGAATCTAATTTTCCTAGATTAGGGTTATGGATCCTAGCTTCTGCAGCACATCCCCAAACATGACAATGATGTAGGCTTGTGAAAGGACCCAATCCCGATTCAGTTACCTAAACCGGAATCAAACCCTTCGAAATTACGAACCAACAAAAAATTTTCGAAATTTGGGCAGAGTTTCGTTACTAGCGTTGAATTACCATAACCTGCACCCAGAAATTAACACTTCGTCCTATGTCACAAAAAGAAAACCGTGGGCACCAATCCCATCCGGATTTCTCAACATCAATATATGAATCATAAACAGTAAATAGTACTGTATCATATATAATATATCCGTGAAAATCCGCATAACAAGTATCAGAATGTATCAGAGCGACCTCTAAAGTAAAACATGTACAATGTATACATCAGTAGGCGAAACAAGAACCTACTGGAAAACACAGATAGCTCTGATCACTAGCCTCCAAACCGCGACGTGAAACAGTGGAATCCGAACTGCAAACTGGGCACGGAAACCGAAAAGCCCAGGGGAAAGGCAAATAAAAACGTTAGAGTGAGTGGACGAAAATAGATATATATGCCTTTCACCAGTTATATATAAACAATCAATATAAACAATGCGAGTTCGGAACACAACACATATATATAGGGAGGTTGTCGGGCGAATCTCTCAAGCCCGACGTCGGGTGAATCGCTCAAACCCGACTGTGATAGGCCAGGGGAATCTCTCGACCCCGGCGGCACTCAGGGGAATCTCTCAACCCTGCTTCAGAGGAATCTCTCAACTCTGGGCCAGAGGAATCTCTCAACTCTGGTAGCATCGATGCAATAAATGCCAATCACAATAACACATGATAATACCTCCGAAAAATAACATATAACTCAATTATCGTATAATTTAAATACGGAAATCATAAAATCCACGAACTCGCAAATCAACAGTGAAAATAGAAACTTGTCCACTCACAGATCAGGTAGCGCGAACTCGCGCTAAACTCGTGGTCCGGCGGAAGTTCCCTCGCCTGAAGCACGATCACGATCCCGATCTCCTGAATATCCACAAAAACATAACTGATCAATTTCATAGTCCACAACACTGTACTGATGCACGGAAACCAACCGTTCCCGGAAATACGAAATGCAGTGCAAAATGAATTACGAAAATCCCGAAATCCCCACTCGAAACCTCAACTGAAAATCGACTAATCAAATCAACCCGAAAACCTCTGGACGACGATCAGTGCGCGATTATGAGAAAAATGACATTAAAATCGTCGAAATCTGAAAAGTTGACTTTTTCCTCGCCGTTGACCGCCGGCGGCGCGCCGTCAACGGTGGAATCACACGGCGGGAAGTTCCAGATTCCACCGCCTCGATCTCACGAACCAATTCCCTTTCTATCACTAAGCCCAAATCAAACCATAACAACCTCAAAATCAAGCAAAACCGAGCAAAATTCTCACCGGAAAAACTCAATCGGGTTCGGTCCCAAACTCCATCTCGTTCAAATCTAACCACCTAGGGAGCATCACTGAGGGATGGGGAACGAAACCCCCAACAACCCAACCCCAGGAACTCGCCGGAATCCTTCCTCCCATCACCGGCGACCAACACCGATTCGGCCCTAATAGGGTTCCAAGAAACCCACACAATTCCTCACAAATTTCAACACCAAACGACTCGAAATTACTCAAGGGTTCTAACCATACCTTCCTCGAAGTCCAAGGTGGCCGGAATTAGGTCGCCGGACGGTGACTTCCCAAAATGGCAACTTTCCTTTTCGGTCCGATGGTTCACTTTCCAATTTTGGAAAGTCAACGAAATTCCAAGTCGGTCAACGCCCAAAATGAAGTTTTTCGACTAATTCTCGACTAATTTGCTATTTATACTCGAGCCTCGGGTCAATCGACGGTCTGAAATGAAAATACGAAATGATTCGGATAAACACGAAACAATCGGATAAACTCGTCGGAACCCAAAACTTCAAATAATCATAAAATATTCCTCGGTTAATGGAAAAATCTTCCGAAACCACCCACGAGCTCGAAATCACGTACTCTACCAATTCTGTGAAGACACTCATCCCAAATTCTCGACCGAAAACAAAGTCGCGAGTCGAATCGGCAAACCACATAATATCGCAAAACTGCGACTAAACTCAAATCTCGAGAATCGTGCCAAACACACCTCTGATTCTGGTTCGGGTCGTCACAAATCTACCCCCCCTTAAAGAAATTTCGACCTCGAAATTTACGTACCTGTCAGGTGAACAGATGAGGGTACTGCTCCCGCATACGCTGCTCGGTCTCCCAGGTGGCCTCCTCCACTGAATGGTTCTGCCACAAGACCTTCACCAGCGGAATCACACGGTGCCTCAACTCCTGCTCACGACGATAGAGAATCTGCACTGGCTCCTCAACATACGATAAATCCTCTCGGATCGGCAACTGCTGTGGGACTATAACATGTGAAGGATCTGAGATGTACTTCCGCAACATCGAAACATGGAAGACATCATGAACACGAGCCATCTCAGCCGGCAACTCAAGTCTGTAAGCAACAGCTCCAACCCTCTCCGTAATCTCATACGGACCAATGTACCGCGGTCGAAGCTTTCCACGCTTCCCGAAACGCACAACTCCCCTCCACGGAGATAGTTTCAGGAAGACCCAATCACCAACTTCGAACTCTAAACTCTTCCTCCTCACATCCGCATAACTCTTCTGCCGATCCTGGGCGACCTTCAGTCAATCCCGGATAACCTGTATGTCCTCCATCGTGGTTTTCACCAAATCTGGACCAATAAGCCAACGCTCGCCCACCTCACTCCAACACAATGGAGTGCGACACTGCTTCCCGTACAGAGCCTCGTACGGTGCCATCTCAATACTGGCCTGATAGCTGTTGTTATAGGCGAACTCAATCAAGTGCAACTGCTGATCCCAGTTTCCGCGAAACTGCAACACACACGATCTCAGCATATCCTCAAGTGTCTGAATGGTGCGCTCGGACTGCTCGTCAGTCTGAGGATGAAAAGCTGCACTAAATCGCAATCTCGTGCCCAACGCTCGCTGTAAAGCCTGCCAAAACTCAGAAGTGAACTGACTATCACGGTCAGAAACAATGGACACAGGCACCCCATGCAAGCGAACAATCTCGGATAAGTACAACTTAGCCAGTCTGCCCACTGAAATCTTCCCTGGAAGTGCAAGAAAGTGTGCGGATTTCGTCAATCGGTCAACAATAACCCAGATGCCTGTGTTGCCCGCCGAAGTACGCAGCAACTGATAGACGAAATCCATCGTGATATGCTCCCACTTCCAAACTGGAATCTCAAGTGGCTGTAGTTTCCCTGCAGGTTTCTGCCTCTCCGCTTTCACCTGTTGACAAATCAAACACCGACTCACGTACGCGGCAATCTCCCGCTTCATGTTGCGCCACCAATAGTACGCTCGAAGTGTACGAAACTGTGACGACCCGGAACAGAATCGGTAGAGGAAACAGCTTAATCTACGAGGTTGTCGAGTATTCGCAGATTTACGACAGTTATTCGAATCGCCGAACTCGTTAACGACTTAATTATTGGCCGAGAATTGGAGCTGGGTCTCTTCTCGAGAGTCGTTCTACGTGTGATTACAAGTTCGTGGGCGGTTCCGGATCGTTATTTGGACGACCGAGGAATTAGTTATGAATATTTGAAGTTTCGACGGAAATAGATTTTAATGGCAGGTTTGTTCGCGACTAAATTATCGGACGAGAATTTGGTCTCGACTTCTTCATAGAAGTTGTTCAGAATTTAATTTCGAGTTCGTGGGAACTTCCGGAGCATGATATGGAGCTACGAGGAATTAGTTGTGAATATTTCTGATTATTGATTGTTTAGTCGATTTAAATGGGTGTTGATTCAAGGGTTGACTTTTTATCCGTTTGACCGATATGTTTGACTTCGGGTAATATTGGAAGAATATGTCGAGACGAGTTTGTGGCCGCGAGAATTATCGGAATCGGAATTACGACGAGGAAGTTATGCGCGTTTGAAGTTCGTCGAAATGGATAAACATGAAGTTTCCAAAATTGGAAAGGCTATAAATAGAACCTGCTATTTTGGGAAAGTGGAAGACCTGCCATTTTGGGGTTTGACCGAGTTGACTCGGTCAACTCGGTGGAGAGAGAGATTTCACGACGGCTTCCATGGTGGCGATGGATTTCGGCCACCCCAAGGCACGGGGTTGGTCCCATTAGGTGCGCCTCGGTTCCCTCTACCCATCCCCGGTCACCGTTCCCGGCGTAGCTCACCGGAAAAGAAGGAAAATCCGGCCAAAAATGGAGGAAAAACTTTGTGATTCGGGTTCTTGGATTCGGACCGATTCGAGCTGAATTTTTTAGTGGGCTTTGTAGCTCTCATCACTAGCAAGCTACCATGTAAGTTTGGAGTTCTAATTTTGATTGTGGAAGGAGAATTTTGGATTTGAAATTTGTGTGTACATTCGGTTTTTCGTGAAATTGACCATGTTAGAGTGAGAATTGGCCTTTGTTGTAGTTGACAAAGTTGCTCAGTGGGTGGTTTTGCATGGAATAGGGGTTTCGCCGCTGTGAATTCTTCCGGTCAATAGTGGCGCCGCCGTGGGCGGCGGTCAACGGCGGTCAACGGTCAACGGGTTGACTTTTTGACTTTTGACAAGTTGCATGTCATTTGACTCGAAATCGCGCCCCGATCGCAGTGGGGAGGTTCGTTTCTCGATTTGAGCATCCGAAAGTAAAGCGAGGTATTGAGGTGTTATATATGGATTTTCGACGATTCGTCGGCTTTGAGTTATGTGTTTCCGAGAACGGTGGTTTCTCGTGGTTTGATTTGTATTGTCGGATTATGATTTTGAATAATAGATTTTGTGAATATTCAGGGGTTCGTGATCGTTTGTTTGGCGAGGGACATTCCGCCGGATCACGGGTTAACGCGATACGCGTTACGCCAGTCTGTGAGTGGACAATTTCTTTTCACGGAAATCTTGCGAGTCTTTTATATGATTTACGAACTTGAGCATGCGTATTGAGATTACGAATTGCGTGAGCATATGTTTTACGATTATACGATATACTTATACGAATATACGTATACGAGTATACATACACTTATATGCTGTTTCATGCATTTGCATCGAAATGTTTATGATTTAGTTTACACAGAGTACAGTCGTTATATATTGTTGTATCGATACACTCGCATCCCGGCTGATCCCCGAGGATGTGTACCGGGGGAGGCTGTGACTCCTGACCCGTGACCTGTACCAGGGGGAGGCAGACCTCTGACCTGAGGCCTTTCTGGCTAGAATCGCGTGGAAGTCTGGGACTCCGTGATTCAGACTGTACTAGCACGGTGTGTGTCCATGAGTGACCCCGTGGGATTTTTACTTGCATGCTCAGTACACTGGAGGAGTATGAGTTTTACCTCGTGTACTTGTTATATTTTATTTACCTGGACTCGCATATGTTATTTTAAACATATATATTAACTGGTGAAAGACATTTATTTTCGTCCACTCACTCTAACGTGTTTATTGTCTTTCCCCTGGGCTTTTCAGTTTCCGTGCCCAGTTTGCAGTTCAGGCTCTAGTGTCGCACGTCGTGGTCGGAGGCATAGTGCTCGAGCTACCTTATTTCTTCCAGTAGGTTTATTGTTCTACCTACTGTGGTATACATATATGTTTATACGATAGAGGTCGCTCTGAGAAATGTGCTGTTATGTTATACGATTTTATACCGGATTTCAGTAAAGTATATATTATATGTATTGTTTACTTTACTGTTGAGATATTGAGAAATCCGGATGGGATTGGTGCCCACGGTTTGCTTTTTGTGGCATAGGATGAAGTGTATTTTCCGCGTGCAGGTAATGGTAATTCCACGCTAGTAACGAAACTCTGCCCAAATTTCGAAAAGTTTTTGTTGGTTCGTGTTTTCGAAGGGGTTTGATTCCGATTTAGGAAGCTAAATCGGGGTTGGGTCCTTTCAGAAACATCTTCGTACCCCCGGGATGCATCGCATACGCTGAACTGTGGGCCTCATCCAGAATCTCCTTCTTCAAGTCCTCGTCTCGGGGCACACATAGCCTGCCTCTGAACAACAACGTACCGTCGTCGCTCAATCGGAACTCTGTAGGCACACCATTCTGAATCATGGTCTTCTTGCCCAGCAAGTAAGGATCTGAATCCTGCGCCTCCCGTACCTGATCAACCAACATGGGTCGAACCTGGAAACTGGCTAACAAAGCTCCATCATCATCATACCCAAACACAGCACCTGTAGCTCGAACCTCAGCTAACATCGATACTCTGGCCACATACATGTGAAACAACAAAGCTCCAGATTTCTGACTAAGCGCATCTGCCACAACATTGGCCTTCCCCGGATGGTACTCAAACGTGCAATCATAATCATTGATCAACTCCATCCATCGGCGCTGCCTCATGTTCAGATCCGGCTGTGTCTGCAAGTAGGTGAGACTCTTGTGGTCAGTGAAAATCTTACACTGAGCACCATACAGGTAATGTCTCCAACTCTTCAACGCTAACACAATAGCGGCTAACTCCAAATCATGCGTCGGATAGTTGATCTCGTGCGGTTTCAACTGTCTGGAACCGTAAGCCACAACTCTACCATGCTGCATCAACACACAGCCAAGGCCCAACTTCGACGCATCACTGTATACAACAAACTCACCACTGTCGTCTGGCAATGTCAGAACCGGTGCGGTACTCAATCTCTCCTTCAAGAGCAAGTAACTCTCCTCGCACGCATCAGACCATTCAAACTTAATGCCCTTCTTCGTCAACCTGGTCAGTGGTGTAGCTATCCGGGAGAAATCCTGTACAAACCGTCGATAATAGCCTGCTAAACCCAAGAAACTCCGGATCTCCGACACAGTAGTGGGTCTACTCCAATTCAGCACGGCCTCGATTTTGTCAGGATCAACACTAACTCCCTCGGCCGAAATCACGTGGCCCAGAAACTTCACATTATCCAACCAGAACTCACACTTGCTAAACTTCGTGAATAGATGATGGTCCCGCAAAGTCCGCAACACCTCTCGCAAGTGCTTCTTATGCTGGCCCACACTCCTCGAATATATCAGGATATCATCAATGAATACAATCACGAACTTGTCCAAGAACCGTCGAAACACCCGATTCATCAAATCCATGAAAGCTGCGGGGGCGTTGGTCAACCCAAACGGCATAACCAAAAACTCATAGTGCCCATACCGCATCCTGAAAGCTGATAGGCCACATCTAAATCTCGGATCCTCAACTGGTGATATCCGGATCGAAGATCAATCTTCGAAAAGACTGCTGCTCCCTTCAGCTGATCGAACAAGTCATCAATCCGTGGCAATGGATACTTGTTCCTCACCGTAACCTGATTCAGTTTCCGATAGTCGATACACAAACGCATGGACCCATCCTTCTTCCGCACGATAAACACTGGGGCACCCCACGGAGAAACACTCGGTCGAATGAATCCCTTCTCTAACAACTCTTGGAGCTGAATCTGCAACTCCCTCAACTCTGCATGCGCCATCCGGTACGGTGTCTGGGAAATCGGTCCAGTACCCGGCAATAACTCAATAGTAAAGTCAATCTCCCGCACAGGGGGTATACCAGGTAACTCCGCTGGAAACACATCCGGAAACTCAGATACAACCTCAATACTACCAAGGTCCGGCACCGCAGCTGTAGTGTCCACAACATGGGCTAAGTACGCAACACAACCCTTCTTCATCAACCGATCCGCCCTCATTGCGGAAATCAAACACGGTAGGGAAGTGTTCTTCTCGCCACGAAACAGTATCTCAGGTAACCCGGGTCGTCGAAACGCGACCTCCTTCTTGTGGCAATCAAACATGGCCCAGTGCGACTCCAAAAAGTCCATACCCAATATCAAATCAAAATCCACAATATCAAGCAACAATAGATCAGCGGCTAAACCATGGCCATCAACAAACACCTCACAATCTCGGTAAACCCAACCGATGCTCACAACCTCACCTGACGGATACAACACTCTCCACAACCCCGGAAGTGGAGATGCAGGTACCGTAGCTAATGATGATAGTCTAAATGATATGAATGAATGTGTGGCGCCTGGATCTAACAATGCAACTACAGGAATACCAAAAACATGTAACGTACCGATAACGACTTCCGGTGATGCTCTGCCCTCACGTAGAGTCATAGCATGAACCCTCGCCTGTCCGGCTGGTCGTCCTCGCTGAGCCTGACTCTGCTGCCTGCCCTGGCCTGCAAACTATGCTGGTCGAGCTCCCGAAGTGGCCCCTCGCCCTCCTCCGGAACTCTGGGCCCCCTGTCCTCCAGTAACATCATACTGATAACATTCCCTCGCATAATGACCCACCTGGCCACAGCGGAAACAAGTGACAGGATCTCTCTGACATGGACCCACATGATTTCGACTGCAGAGACTACACAACGGGTACTCCCTCGGTACAGCAAAAGTGCCACCAGTACGCCGAGGATAACTAGAACCGCTGGAACCTGCACTCGCCTGCGGTCGCCGCGGTCGGTCTCTCCTCCATCTCGATCTCTGTCTCGGTACATCAACTGGTGAACGATAAGATCCACCGCCTGAGGATGAAGCTGAACCGGAAGTATCAGAACTCTGCCTCTTCGAAGGCCCCTGACTCGATCCACCCTCCTCAAATCGTCTCGGCTGGTACCTCTGCTGTCTCTCCCGCTCTATATCCTCGCCTCGGAGTGCAGCACTGACAAACTCATCAAAGTTGTTCCGAGGCATCGTAGTCAGTGTCGCCTTGATGCTCAGATTCAACCCCAGCTCAAACCTGCGACACTTGGCTTCCTCTGTAGCCACCATATCCCGCGTAAAACGAGACAAACGGGTAAACCGATCCCGGTACTCAAGTACAGACAAACTGCCCTGCCTCAAGTTCGTGAACTCCTCGTACTTGCGCTGTTGGGTAGTCTGATTGAAGTACCTCCGCATAAACAAATCACGGAACACTGTCCACGGAGTATCAACCGGAACCCTGTCGGTGCTAACCCACCAAAAGTATGCATCACCCTCAAGTAAACCAACTGCGGCTACTGACATCTGCTCAGGAGTAAACTGCAGACACTCACAAACCCGCTCAATCTGAACCAACCATGCCTCACATATCTCTGGCTCAACTGAACCCGAAAACACAGTAGCACCCGCAGTGCGAGCCTTGACCACAGGGTCAAAACGCTCTTCCAAACGCAGCACTCGCATCAGCAAGTCGCGCGTTCGGCGATCCTCATCAGGATCATCATCCCGATCAACACGGGGACCACGTCGAGAAGGCATCCTACTGATACAAGACAAGCATTAGGTACAAGCAGAAAGAACGTAATCATGAAACCGCAGATATTTGAGGACATACAACACCCGAAGTACTGATGAGTACCGCTGGCCAGTCGGGTCATCACTCCAATCATGCTGTATCAACTCAAATACCCTAAGCGTCACAACTACAAGAGTCTACAGAATCTGACAACCTAATGCTCTGATACCAAGCTGAAAGGACCCAATCCCGATTCAGTTACCTAAACCGGAATCAAACCCTTCGAAATTACGAACCAACAAAATTTTTTCGAAATTTGGGCAGAGTTTCGTTACTAGCGTTGAATTACCATAACCTGCACCCAGAAATTAACACTTCGTCCTATGCCACAAAAATCAAACCGTGGGCACCAATCCCATCCGGATTTCTCAACATCAATATATGAATCATAAACAGTAAATAGTACTGTATCATATATAATATATCCGTGAAAATTCGCATAACAAGTATCAAAATGTATCAGAGCGACCTCTAAAGTAAAACATGTACAATGTATACATCAGTAGGCGAAACAAGAACCTACTGGAAAACACAGATAGCTCTGATCACTAGCCTCCAAACCGCAACGTGAAACAGTGGAATCCGAACTGCAAACTGGGCACGGAAACCGAAAAGCCCAGGGGAAAGGCAAATTAAAACGTTAGAGTGAGTGGACGAAAATAGATATATATGCCTTTCACCAGTTATATATAAACAATCAATATAAACAATGCGAGTTCGGAACACAACACATATATATAGGGAGGTTGTCGGGCGAATCTCTCAAGCCCGACGTCGGGTGAATCGCTCAAACCCGACTGTGATAGGCCTGGGGAATCTCTCGACCCCGGCGGCACTCAGGGGAATCTCTCAACCCTGCTTCAGAGGAATCTCTCAACTCTGGGCCAGAGGAATCTCTCAACTCTGGTAGCATCGATGCAATAAATGCCAATCACAATAACACATGATAATACCTCCGAAAAATAACATATAACTCAATTATCGTATAATTTAAATATGGAAATCATAAAATCCACCAATTCGCAAATCAACAGTGAAAATAGAAACTTGTCCACTCACAGATCAGGTAGCGCGAACTCGCGCTAAAATCGTGGTCCGGCGGAAGTTCCCTCGCCTGAAGCACGATCACGATCCAGATCTAGATCCCGATCTCCTGAATATCCACAAAAACATAACTGATCAATTACATAGTCCACAACATTGTACTGATGCACGGAAACCAACCGTTCCCGGAAATACGAAATGCAGTGCAAAATGAATTACGGAAATCCCCAAATCCCCACTGGAAACCTCAACTGAAAATCGACTAATCAAATCAACCCGAAAACCTCTGGACGACGATCAGGGCGCGATTACGAGAAAAATGACATTAAAATTGTCGAAATCTGAAAAGTTGACTTTTTCCTCGCCGTTGACCGCCGGCGGCGCGCCGTCAACGGTGGAATCACACGGCGGGAAGTTCCAGATTCCACCGCCTCGATCTCACGAACCAATTCCCTTTCTATCACTAAGCCCAAATCAAACCATAACCACCTCAAAATCAAGCAAAACCGAGCAAAATTCTCACCGGAAAAACTCAATCGGGTTCGGTCCCAAACTCCATCTCGTTCAAATCTAACCACCTAGGGAGCATCACTGAGGGATGGGGAACGAAACCCCCAACAACCCAACCCAGGAACTCGCCGGAATCCTTCCTCCCATCACCGGCGACCAACACCGATTCGGCCCTAATCGGGTTCCAAGAAACCCACACAATTCCTCACAAATTTCAACACCAAACGACTCGAAATTACTCAAACGTTCTAACCATACCTTCCTCGAAGTCCAAGGTGGCCGGAATTAGGTCGCCGGACGGTGACTTCCCAAAATGGCAACTTTCCTTTTCAGTCCGATGGTTCACTTTCCAATTTTGGAAAGTCAACGAAATTCCAAGTCGGTCAACGCCCAAAATGAAGTTTTTCGACTAATTCTCGACTAATTTGCTATTTATACTCGAGCCTCGGGTCAATCGACGGTCCGAAATGAAAATACGAAATGATTCGGATAAACACGAAACAATCGGATAAACTCGTCGGAACCCGAAACTTCAAATAATCATAAAATATTCCTCGGTTAACGGAAAAATCTTCCGAAACCACCCACGAGCTCGAAATCACGTACTCTACCAATTCCGTGAAGACACTCATCCCAAATTCTCGACCGAAAACAAAGTCGCGAGTCGAATCGGCAAACCACATAATATCGCAAAACTGCGACTAAACTCAAATCTCGAGAATCGTGCCAAACACACCTCTGATTCTGGTTCGGGTCGTCACACCTTGGCTTCCTGTTACACCATAGTTCATATGGTGTTTTGTTTGATGACTTTGTGGGAGACCTGTTGCAAATATAATTTGCAGTTCTTAATGTCTCTCCCCACAAAAATCTAGGTAAGCCTGTACCACACATCATGCTCCTAACCATGTTTAGAAGTGTCCTATTTTTCCTTTCTGCAACACCATTCGATCTGCTGGGGATTATATGGAGTTGTATACTGAGCCTTAATGCCACACTCCTGCAGATACAAGGCAAATGACCCCATATGTTGACCATCCTCAGTAAATTTCCCATAAAACTCTCTCCCCCCCCTATCAGATCTCACCATTTTTATCTTTAACCCAAGCTGAAGCTCAACTTTAGTTTTAAAGATTTTGAAATACTCTAAGGATTGAGATTTTTCTGACAACAAGTATACATGGCAGTATCTGGAAAAATCATCTGTAAATGTGATGAAATAAACATTTCCACAGATAGTTTGAGTTCTAAATGGTCCACATATGTCTGTATGGATTAGCTCCAGCAAGTTTTTGCTTCTGTATGCACCCTTCCTATTTAAGTTTGTCATTTTTCCTTTGTAACATTCAACACAGTTGTTTAGGTCACTAAAATCTAGTTCTGGTAACATTCCATTCTTTACTAAAGTTCTTAATCTTCCTGCTGAGATATGACCTAATCTTCTATGCCCTAGGATTGCAGATTTTTCATTAAACATGGTTCTTTTGATGCCTACTACAGTATCAGCAGCAGCTGCTACTGTATTCTCAATGGAAAACACTTCTTGTGGTGATGGCAAAGTACAAATTAACTGTAAATATCCATTCACACGTTTTCCAGAACCAACACATACTGAATTTTGAAAAATTTGTATTCCATTAATGTCATACAAGAAGCTGAATCCATTCTCAACTAAAAGATCAAAAGAAACTAGATTCCTCTTCATTGAGGGAATGTAGTGTACATTATCCAGAAAAAGAAAATTATGTAAACCTAAACTAAGCTTCAAAGATCCTATAGCTTTGACTGCCACACGCATTCCATTCCCTACTTTGATGTTGATTTCATCACTTTTTGGGTTCCTCTTTCTTATTAAACCCTGCAGAGAATTAACTATGTGTAAGGGGGATCCAGAATCAAGCCAAAAAGTGTTTGGCTATGAGTGAACTAAATCAACTTCTAAGAAATAAAGAGATGAGTTTTTAAAGGAGTTAAGATGAGTTAAAGGCATACCTTTTTTCTCTAACCAGGCTTTAAAACCAGCACAATCTTTCTTCATGTGTCCAGGCTTCTTACAGAAGAAGCATTTGAACTTAAACGGCTGCTGATTCTGGTTATTACTGGAGTCTCCTTTAGCTCCTGAGGCTTTAAATTTGGCTTTCTTAGGTCCTAACTTCTTTTTCCATTTGTTCTTTCCAACCAGATTAACTGAAGTTTCAGGTTTAGGCACTACCCCATAGGAAGGATCCTCTTTCATTATCCTGGATTCTTCTGCAGCTGCAATGGCTATGAGCTCATTCATAGACCATTTGGCTTTCTGAGTGTTGTAACTCGTTTTCAGCTGCCCAAACTTGCTAGGCAGTGACTGTAGTGCTGTGTTTACAACATGCTCATCAGCCATCTTAATGTCCAGGTTTGCTAATTTTAAGGCTATGTTTTCCATTTGCAGCAGATGTTCTCTGACTCCTCCAACACCATTGTATTTAGCTGTATTAAACTGGTGTGATAAAGAAGCACTCTCTACCTTGTCAGATTCCTGAAATTTTTCCTCAATCAGCTGCAAGTAGTCATAAGCATAATCTACTTTAGGGATGGTTTCTGCAATTGTATCTGAAATACAGGCCCTTATGATGTTAATGGCTGAGTTATTCTTCCTATGCCAGTAGTGATAGTGCTTATATTCTTCAGGGTATATGTGTTTTTCTTCTTCTAAAACAGGATCAGGAACGTTTTGATAGAGAGCTGTGTCTAGGTCATTTTTATTGCTGAAATATGTGTCAATCTGCCTCCTCCACACCTTATAATTTGAACCAGTAAGGAGTTCTATCGTGTCAAGTGACACAATTTGATTACCTATGAGCAAACAAGTAAGAAAAGAAATAATTAGTTCTTGTCTTCTGTAGTTTCTTAATGAAGCCTAAGGTTCATGTCTTCAGTGGCTTCTGTGTTTTCATTGAATTTTCATCATAGTCTTATGCAAGAATTCACATAGAAGAAATACACAGAATTGAAATCATAGAATGAGAAAGCTGTAATCATGCATATGTATTAATACAAAACACACACACATCATGTCCCATCTCTGAAGAACATTCTGTACAACACTTTTGAGCAGAAGATACAGAATACTGAAGCTTAATCATCATACCACGAAACATAAAATCATGTTATAATCATAGATTCTCTACACCTTTGTGGCAGAAGAAGAACCTACACTATCTGAATATGAATTTTATGCAATGTTTATGATGATGTTTATGTATCAAAAGTATGCAACATTACTTCTTTGGAAGTCAGAATTCACATAACCTTTAAAACATTAAACACAAGTTCAGAAACCTTTTAAACTAAAACTGATTCAATGCAAGGAAAAGAAAATTTTGCTTTATGCAATATATGATATTATCCTGCAGTGATTCAAGGTTATCATGTTGAATTCCGAGACATTCTTTTAAAACATTCAATTTTACCATTATCTCATGAATTTCAGCTCAGCAAGTAGTTTTCATGCAGACATAACAGCACATGGAGATTTCAATATGCCTTTTATTCAAGAACATTTACCCATATGAACAGCAGCAGACAATCAACAATTATCATCCTATGACATGATTTGATTTCTAGGTATCATGATTCCAAAACAGAAGCAAAAGCTCATATCAATCATAATGTCAAAACACATCCATCATAAGAACTAACCTTGGCCTCTGCTCACAGCGCTGCAATGTTAGCGGAAGCAAAATAATTTCACACAGCACATGCTTTTAAATCAAACAATTCAGAGATACTCACAATTAATCATTGAAATTTAAGTTCCATCCGGTCCATATATCCTAACCTAATTGCACACCGGGATATTTCAACAATGAAGGAAACTCAATCTAACCTTGTTGCGAGCTCAGTTTTGAATCTGAAAACGGATTCGTGAAAAGAATCCGTGCGTGTTCTTCCCCAATTCCAGCAGCTGAACCAAAAGACTTTTGTAAAAGCCTTAACGGTCATATAACCCTCCAATCAGAGGTTTTGGATCAGCTCGGTTTTGGGTCACGCGAACAGGCCCAAGTTTCTTAAGCTCTTTGTTCTTCACTTTAGTTCTAAGGCATTTAATCAGAAATTGCCTTGGATTTCTTTTGTGTTTGTTCTTAATTGATTTACATGATGAAGAGAGACGAAGCTCTGATACCAATTGAAATGTTAGCTGTAATTCAACACCATGTAATCACACATACACAAACCTTATGAAGAACAGAAACTAAACAGAAGAAGAAGCTTACCAGCAGAGTTGATGGAGATGGCCATCGTTCTTTTATCAAAAGGGAGAGCTGAAGTCTTTTGTCCTCTACTGCGTGAAGCCTCTCTGATGGGGAAGAGCTTAATGCTGATTGTGTAGAGATCCAGGGACTCCTCTCTCATGTATAGATAGCGTCCAGTTCTGGTTCCTACCCATAATAGAGTTCCAGTTGGACATCAACTAGGATTAGCTGAACAATGAGACCATATCAGTACATAATTAGGACAAGAACCAGCTGCACAATGTATTAATCCAGCTGGGATACGTATTAGCAATTCCCATGTGTTTCTAGTTGATGATCATGCTCTTTGTATACAGCAGTATATAAGTTCATATCCAACAGAGTTCCCTAGCATTTTTTTGAATAGCTTGCTAACCCACGACTCTACCAAAGCCTCAGCTCCCATGGGGTCGAGACACAGCCGGAAACAGTCGATCTCCGGGGCCATGAGGGACGTGAAAACTTTATTCATGGCAGAGATGAAACTGCTTTGCTTACACCTGTGATAATCCGTGAAACCTGTTATGAAGTCTAGGTTCTGGCATTTCTTCCATGTTTGCTTGTACTTCTTGGCCACCACACCGGTCTGGACACATTTCTTGATAGGCAAGTAAGTGAAGATCGCGTCCACTATGTGATCTCTGGAAACTCGAAATTCAGGGCATTGGTGCGAAATTCAGGCAAATATGTATAGGTCTGTTGGTTTTGCTGGTTTTGCCTCTAGTTTTCCATGGAAGCTAGCTAGGGAGGGGAGGGAGATGAATCAAGTGGTGATTAGAATAAACTTCGTGCCACATCTAATTAATTTATCAACTGAAGTCCCAGGGGATTTATTTTTATGGGTCTAACCCTTTGACTAGTAATCAATACTTACAACATTCCTTCAGATTGATTACTGGTGGGCACAACTAATGAATGTTTACATGTATACTAATTTAGGGGTGTTCTATGTAGCCAAGCCATTCCCAAAGTTAGTCACGAGTTCCATTACGTAGCTACCATTATAAGTGGTGGACTCGATCATAACTCAATTTTGAGAATGTTGGAATGTTTGTAGGTTAACGTAACTGTTTAATTGTTCACTCAATCCCTCAATGGCTCAATCAATCAATCACTTGCCAGAGCCAGAAGTTCTCAGATGATATACAGACAACCTTTACATATTTACGTATATATTCAACTCGATCATGATGATCTGTAGCTAGCTTAATTTGTAGCATAGGTGTCTGTAATACAGTCTTCGTTCAAGTTTTCTCCTTTTGCCTTTCCCCGCAACACAGCATAAAACCCTATGGTGAGCACTACGGCACCAAAAACACTGCAAATAGGATAATGAAGAAGTATTGTTAAACTCTACAACCCTGGAGCAATATCATTGATAAAATAAGTGTTCGATGCAAAAATATCTCTCGGGAGAGACTTTCTCCGCGAAGCAGTCTCTTTTGATATCGGATGTTTTAACCGCGTGTACCGGTCTATCCTGTATGTGCTTCGATGTTGGCGTGCCACCGTCTCTCGACGGAATCTAGACTAAGTATAGCCTGCCTGACTTCTAACGTAAGCGATTTAAAGATAGGGAGAGCACCAACCCTATCCGAATGAGTTCTTTTTGCCTAGGAACCTAGGACTTTTGATATGTGTCTCTTAGCTTGATCGCGACAATCGATACCCCCACGTCTCTCGTGTAGAGCAGAGCAATCTCTCGATGAAGTGTTTGAGAACACTAGCTTCCCTTGAGTTTTCAAGCCCTCAGCATACAAGTGAGCTGCCCTTCCACTTTCAGGTTGCAGGTTTTTGCTTCCTTTGAGCCGTAAATACTCTCAATCGATAGTTGACAAGTACTTAGACCTTCTGGGTTGCAAGTTAGAAATCTCGAAGACGAGAAGTTCTAGGTTGTTTTGCGTATAGCAAGGATTGTTTGTATGTAATTTTGTAGTCGTGCTTTTCATAAGATCCTTGCGTTCCTTATATAGTCGCTTACATATCAGTCATTGATTCTGTCTCTAACTCCTTTGCTCTTCTAACTTTGTCTGAATCTCCAAACCAGCATCGCAATACCTCTCATAGGTATTCTAATTCCATCATAACTCTGTTAAGAGTCCTGCAAATATCAACTAGTTATGATAGAAACTGAGCCGCGTGAAACCAGCTCAATAAGACACAGTTCTAATAGAATTCTAAGTCTTCCTCCAGCGAAGCTCGATACAAATCTCGCTGGACTTTATACTCAACTCCCTCGATGGGAAACTACTTTCCTCGATAGGAACCTAATAACCCTCGACGGGCCGCTCGATAGACCTTGGCAACCCAAGCCCAAAGTAAATATTTTATTTAGGCCCAAACATTGCCCCTCAGGTCTTGAACTTGGAAACGTTCTGAACAAGCGAAAAGACTTGAATGTACCTTGAACGATGTGCTCATTGACTTTGAAACGCTAGACCATCATTCGAACGCCACGTCTAACCACTCTTCGAAGAAGTATGACGCTCGACTGACTCCTCTATAAGAGCAACAGTCCATATCCACAAGTTTTATCTTCATCAAAAACTTTTCAATTGCTCAGAGACCTGCAAAAATTGATTCACATCTTTTCAAGTATTTAATTAAACACTTAATCAAACACGAATACAATTAAAACCCTTCTTTGTTGATGTAGCATTGATAAGTAGGGATCGTTCTTAACCGGGGATTGAGGGTGCATGCATAACTATACTAGGTTATATAGGGGGGTGCAAAGTTGGTTTGTTTTCTATAATCTACGAAATTAAACAAGAAAAATGGTTAGAAACACATCAAGAAATCACAAGTTCTAACATGTTTAAACTCATAGACAAGCAAACAATCAAGAACACATAACCCTAAACATGTTTCTACACCGAAAAATCCTAATGCTATTATTTACAAGTGATCATCACATTTATTCAACCTAGCCGTTTACCTCATCCTTATTTGATCCCAACGAAATTCATAGCTCAAGTTAAAACATACGCACATGTATACATCGAAAGTAGGGAGCAACCAAATCGAGTTAACCACCTAAGTCCAATTTTATCTTTAATTAGTTCATTAAAACATGCGAGGGTGAACTGGATATTCGAGTATCATCCTAACAAGATCTAACGCATTAAGTGTTGGTATACTAGCATGCATATTCGAACCTAAGGCTATGAACACATGGAAGGTTTCAAACAAATCTGAAAATAAACATCTTACAACAAAACATAATCTCACTACACAAAGTTTGGAAAATTCCTTACAAAACCGAAACAAATTACAAGATATTGTTACACTTTTTGATCCGAGGGATATTCGCTCCGCAATCTCCAAGTGTAGCAGCTCCTTGATGGTTGATGAAATCGCACGAACTCAAAGCCAAATCGAGCAAGAGAGGTCGCGGGTGAAGGTAGGTTTATTTGGGAGGTGGTGGAGATGGTGTTTCGGTTTCTTGAGAATTCTCTTGGCTAAGTGTGAGAGGAGGTGATGTAGAGACAGGGGTTCGGCTCTCTAAATGTGTGATCTCCCTTGAAAGAGTCGAGCTTCCCTTTATATAGAAGAAGATTAGGAAACTTCCCACCTTCTGAAAGCTGTCAAATCTGACCCTTCTGTATTAAAAGCTACGTTTCGGACGTTTTACAACTTCAAACGGCGTGATTCTTTCGGAACTAGAAAATAGACTTCTAGGGCTTTCCAGCTATGTATTAATTGTGCCATAATTCCTCCTAACGCGCCTTCACTGCCCATTTAAAGTTGGATGTTACGCAGAATGACCTGTACCTACTAAATCCGGGATTTCTGAATATTTACACATTGTAACGGCATGATTCTAGTGGGGTTGGAAACTAGACTTCCATATCTTTCTAAGCATGCCTCACATGTGTCCAAATTCGTTTTCAATTGATTTTGGTGGCCTGTTGAAGTGGGCTGATCTGCACAGGCAGATTTCCTGATTTCTAGCTTTTGATCCATTTTCTTCTTTTGGGCTTCTTTGTGGGCGACTCTTGACATGATCTTGGACCTTCTTGGACATATGAGCATGGTCTTGACCCATCTTAGTGATCTTTGATCCATTCTTTATAAATCGTGGCCCATTCTTCTTCATCTTTCCTCCTCATTTTAGGAACTTCCTCCTTAGTAGGTTTTGAGCTCATTTCTGCCTCCTTTACGGATTCCTCCTTTATTTCTACCTACAAACATAAAGTAAGTTAAAAACATATTTACTAAGCACAAAACAAAGCTAAATATAGAGAGAAAGTGATTAATAATCAAGCATAAAATGCGTAGATCAGCCGCTCGATAGACCTTGGCAACCCAAGCCCAAAGTAAATATTTTATTTAGGCCCAAACATTGCCCCTCAGGTCTTGAACTTGGAAACGTTCTGAACAAGCGAAAAGACTTGAATGTACCTTGAACGATGTGCTCATTGACTTTGAAACGCTAGACCATCATTCGAACGCCACGTCTAACCACTCTTCGAAGAAGTATGACGCTCGACTGACTCCTCTATAAGAGCAACAGTCCATATCCACAAGTTTTATCTTCATCAAAAACTTTTCAATTGCTCAGAGACCTGCAACTTTTTAACTCTCACAGTCAAAAAGCTTAATCCTTTCTTCTCACCGCCGTCAAAACCCTAACTCATAAAAATGCCTCCCCGTAAGAGCGTTACTACTCCTTTTGACCACGTTCAAGCCAAGAAGTTTGTCAAACGGCTCAGGGACGTCGCTACTCGATCGAACCCAGACACCACTTGCACTCTCGCCATGGATACAGAAGAAAATACAGGTCTTCTCGGCCCATTTCTGGAATCCCCATTGAGTCCAGACCTTCCACCTGTCCTTCGAGAAGCCATCTGCAACTCCTCTCTCCTATTCCAGGTAGACCCTACTGCAGACCCAACGTCGTGGTCTTCAAAAGACAGCCTCTGTTCCATTGGGAAATGGCCACACTCCTCCCCTAACGATCTCAACTGGTACCGCCAACGCCGTAGGCTGGACAAAAATCGATGGGATGCAGCAGGAATTACAGAGCTCATCGATTTATGCTTCTCTCTCCCAGCCGGAGCCAACAAACCCCCACTTGCTGCAGCAATGTGCTTCTGGGACTGTGCAGCGAACTGCTTCAGACTTCCCTGTGGAGACATAAGCATCACAATGCTCGACCTCTATACAATCTTCGGAGTTCCCGCCGCTGAGAAAGGCTGGACCCCTCAGACTTCTATCCAGACTCCTGACAAGGCCTCAAAAAAACGGCCTACATCCTACACCGCCTGGGTAAATTGTTTCTCAACGAGAAACAACGCAAAGGGAGGAATAGCCTTTTTGGAGTACTGGCTATCGAAGTACCTGTTCTGCACGACCTCAGCGAAGGTCATTAAAACGTGGACCAATCTCGCTGAGCGTCTTTATAGCGGAGAACCACTGAGTTTGGTTGAACCTGTCCTAGCCTCCATCTACTACAGTCTCAAGCGAGTCGCTCTATCGAAACTCGACTTGCACCAAGCTGGACCACTTTGGATGGTAGACCTCTGGCTTCAGGTCTATTTCCCTTTCTTCCGTTCCTCCAAAACCCCCAGGTTCGAAGAACACAAAATCTTGGGCAGTTCGCTGGTCTCTATGGAACCTAGGACCAAGCAATGGTCCTACTTCAGCTGTTTCAAGCATCTCTGCTGCCACAAAGAACTTCCCTATACCGCCATCGAAACAATTCTGGAACGTCGTCATCCTGGCCTTCTCTCAAGTGGCTTCATGCCATCTCCTGATCAAGATAATCAAGCGAGGAGCTTGTTCATTAAGTCAAACACCTGCCAGGATCTACCACTTCCAGACTCCGGGTATGAGCTTTATGCTCCCAACCACTTCTGTAGACAACTTGGGCTCGGCCAGGATGCCCCTATGCCCCTTGTATGTTCTGTCAACAAGTACACCATCTGGCGGGCAGATGGTAAGTCTAATGCAGCAAAAGTGATCGATGAAGACTTTGGCTTTCCTTTGGTGATAATCCCTGCGATTACCGAGCCACTGACTCCATCGAGGTTGGTCACCCCAACATACCTTACTTGGTTTTCCCAGTTCTGGGTCGAGCTGCAGTACCAGAGTCCAACACTGCGCTTCGCCACCATCTTCCGTCTGTTCGACGATAAATTCTCGACGCCGGCAGACAAAGATGCACTCGACAATCCTTCCTCTGACTCGAGCCCACCTCCATGGCCAAAGGTATGTCTTTAATTCAGAAAATTTCCACTGGTGCTTGGAAGTCTTAAGATCAGTAATAACCATCCTTCTCTTCCTTCTCAGTGCTGTCCAGAGCCAGATGTAACCATGGCTATTTGTTCCTTCAGGAAGAAAAGGACCCAACACCCCAGTTCACCTGTAAGTATTCGGTTTATTACCTTTCTAGCACACGCTGATTCTTATCGCTGATTTCGATATTGGCCTTCAATTCTTTGTAGTCCCAAAGCTCCAAGAAACCCAAACGGGCCCCAAAGGATGGAGTTTGGTTGAAATCACGGCTTAAGAGCAGAAACGACCAACTACGCCTCGTCACTCCAGCCTTCTTCGCTTCATTTGATCAAAGGAGTAGCCAAGCCTCAGGGTCTAGTGCTTGCTCGGCAATCGCCTTTACCATTGCACACTGGTTTTGTGCAAATCCAGGTAGCACTCCCAGTCTCTCTCAGTTCGATGACCTTCTTCTCCAAGGCTCCAGGGAATGGCAAGAGCTATGCAAGGATGAGGTCTTGGCCAAGAGGTATCCCAACCAGCACTTTGACTTGGAGACCATCCTGAAGGCAAACATCAGGCCGCTCCAATTTTCGACCGATGACACCTCGATAGGGCTTTTTACTCCTGAGAAGTTTGCTAACCTGAAAGGCCACGGTTGCTGTTCTTTCGATGACTTGTGGGAACAGATTCAGAAAATCAGGAAGCCCCAGGTCTATATAGTGAGCTGGAATGATCACTTCTTCGTCCTCAAGGCTGAAGACGACGCTTACTATATAATTGACTCACTAGGAGAAAGGCTCATAGAAGGACACAGCCAGGCCTTCATTCTGAGGTTCGATGAATCCAGCACCATATCCACCGTTGCAGATGAGGCAGAAGTCAGCAGCCACAAAGAGTGTTGCAAGGACTTCATCCTTGAATTCTTGGCTGGAATCCATCGAGCAGAGCTTGAGGAAGAGGAGAAAAAACATCTTGTAGCCCTTACCACCTTGTACCAACGTCTTCAGATCGAAATTCAAGGCTGCTACATTCCTTCCTCTTCTGGCGAAGGTTCCAGCGCTCATGAAGAGCAAGTTGTCTCAGAGGCTGAACAAATCGTCTCCTCACCAGAGCCCAGATCTGATCGATCACACACTCCAGTTGAGACTGGCCCAGAAGTCGAGACAACGAGTCCTTCTTCATCAGAGCCACCAGTTCAGTCTCATGAGGAAACACTGGTACTGTCTCCCCAACAAGTAAGCTATCGTAACCTCACTTCTCAGGTTAATAATTTGTTCGATGTATTCCTAACACTTCCTGTTATTTTACATCGAAGCCCGACGCCATTCCTATGGACCTGGTCATCCAGCAAATTCTTCCTGATAGCCCAAGGAAACAAGCAAGCACAGTAGGAAAGCCAATTTTGATAGTCATCGAGGAACAACCTGATCGGACTATGGATATCGATGAGGAACCTCTCGTTAGAAACGAGGAAATATCTGTCCCCTCTTCATCATCCGGCAAACAGCTCGATCTGCCCACCGTGCAAGGGTCATTCATAGTTCAAGAACCTGCAGGTGCATCGAGCACTTCAAGCACTCCTCCTGACCGTGCCGTCCTCATTTGTCAGCTTCAAAAAATCCTTTCAGGGCCCCTAGACTCCAGTTCAGATGTTCAGGCCGTATCGAGACAAGTGAAGGATTTCCGAGCCACTGCCCCTGCAGTATTTATTCCTTTCCTGGATAAGATAGAAGAACAATTCCTTGAGTATCAACGCCAAAGTGAAGCCTACTATGACTTAACGCTCGGGATTGATCATGAGGCTAAAGCAGCGAGCAACCTAGAGCAGACAGCTCAAAAGGAAGCAGAGGAAATTCAAAAACTTATGCAGGAGAAAGAGACAAATGAAAAGGCTCTATTGACCAAACGTGCCCAAAGGCTTGCTCTTGAGGCCGACCTTGCCAAACTCAACTCTGAAATAGCTGTCTTGGAAACTGCAATCCCCGCTTGTCAGGACAAAGTAGATCATTTCCTGAATGGGGATGAGGCTCGAGCTCAACATCTACAAGAGGCACGTGCGAAAGTTAGCGAAGCCTGTTTAGCAGCTCAACAAGCCTGGGTGGCCTCAGAGTATGCTAAGATTAATGTAAAGGGCTTCGCCTTCCAATTGCGAACTTTGGGCCTCTAGTATAGGCTTTTGTATTTGTTATCGAACAAACAATTTCATATATCTACATTACATTGTTTTGACAACAAAGGTTTTATTGGGTTTAAAACTTGATTGGGCCTCTATAATAAGCCCTTTTCCCAAATTCTAACCCAGCCCCATTTCAGGCTGTAACTAGTTTTAATTTTTCGGTTGTCCAGCAATAAATGGAATTGAATTCTATACTTGGAATCCGTATCGCGTCAAACCATCGAAATCTTTTTGAAATACGTTTTAACTGCCCCAAAGATCTTCTCATTTATCATGCACTTCTTGCGAGCAGTCAAACCGCTTCCATGGTCCACTGTTAATTGGACACGTATTCACTGTTGTTAGGTGTAATTACTCATGCGAAACCAAACCGTTGTGATTCCTGGCTATAAAAAGGTTCCCTTCCCTTGGTAAAAAATGAACCAAGTCCTTTGTGAGAATGAATCAAACCCAACTCGATATGCTCTGGTCTTACTATCCAAAGAAACCTCCAGATAAATCCTTCGATGTTCTTTTCCTTAGATAGCAATATCCATGCCCAAACCTGGACTAGATAGCAATATCTATGCCCAGGCGTCGCCTTGGCTCTCCCTTATCGAAGTAGACTCTAAGGGAGAAGTCAAACTCCAGCGGTCCCATCCTCTTCGACTTCTGCCTCACACCCATTCGGGTTCGATAGGCATAGAGGGTGGTGTTCCTCTTCAATGCCTCCTGCAATACATGAGGAAAGCTGGGAACATCAGATCGACTGGATAAAGGCGATGATCGTCAAGGCAGGTGCAACTCTTGTTGTAGTCCTCCTCCTCTTGTCTTGACGATTCCTTCCTCTCCCTCTCCATCTCCGAGGTCGATCTCTTCAATTCACCGAGATCGATCTGCAGGCCTTATCTTCTTGAGAGATGGGAGTGGAAGCAAAGAAGGTCTTCTTGCTCGCTCTCCAACTTGGACCTCTTGTTAGGTTGAGAGATGGAGAACAACGCAGAAGATCTTGTGAAGATTGTCTCTAAAGTAGCTTTTTCATTCATCTTTTGTAGTTCAATCTTCACCATATGGTATCAGAGCCTGAGGCCGCAAAGCCTTTGTATTATTCCAAATATTTGAATGTAATATTTATTTTGAAGTGTAAAAGTTCTTTGTATTGATAAACTCGTATATAGTTTGCTCAAAAATTTAAGCCACAAGGACTGGCCTGTATCGAACTTTGACTTGGAATAAATAATTACTCTGATTACAAAAATTAGCCTCAACTATAGGCGCTAACTATTTAACCCCATTAGTGGGTTTATTCGATGACTATGATCCTTGATGAGTACATGAGTTGCCCCTGTAGTTTATTGATGCAATAGCATGAATAAACTAGATTAAGCAGTATCTGGAGGATCATCATACTCCCAAACAGGTTGTATGAATTTCTTTAGGTAACGACCATTTATCGGATTTGCATGTATAGTCCCATCTCGATCTCTCAGACGAACTGCTCCTTTACCCAACAGTCGATCGATGATGTATGGTCCTTCCCATTTTTCTGACCATTTTCCTCGTCCTTCCGTTTTCTCACCGATAGGCAAGATCACCCTCCAAACGAGTTCTCCTTCTGCAAAACTCATGCCCCTTGTTCGCTGGTCATAGGCACGAGCCACCTTTTGTTTCTCAGCACATAGACTTTCAAAGGCCTGAATTCGATGCTCATCGAGATCTTCATGCTCTTGCCACATTGCTTGGACATAGTCTTCACCGATCAAATTGTGTTGCTCCATTACTCGTAAAGATTGAACGTTAATCTCTAAAGGCAACACAGCATCGTGCCCGAACATCAGTGCATAAGGAGTTGTACCTGTGGGGGTCCTCTTACTAGTCCTGTAAGCCCACAAGGTATGAAAAAGTTCTTCATGCCACAGTCTGGCATTGTCAGCGAGCATTCGTTTTAAGATATGAATGATGATTTTGTTGCTCGCTTCAGCTTGACCGTTGGATTGGGCATAGTATGGAGAAGAGTGGAGAAAATGGACCCCTAGATCCTTCATTAAGGTATCTACCTCTCCAGACATGAAGGCTGCCCCTCGGTCTGATACAAAACACTCAGGGATGCCAAACCGACAAATAATATCTTCAAACAAAAACTGGCGGATGGCCTTCGCTGAAGATACCCTGAGAGGTCGAGCTTCGACCCACTTTGTGAAGAAATCAGTAGCCACTATGATGAACTTATGCCCTTCAGATGAATGAGAATGAATCATTCCAATTAAGTCCAAAGCCCATCCTCGAGCTGGCCAAGGCTTGATTATAGGCTGTAATGGTATTCTGGGCATATGGTTGACTGGACCATGTCTCTGGCATTCTTCACAACCTTTAGCGAACGTGATGCAGTCTCTGAGCATTCCTGGCCAATAAAAGCCATGTCTCCTTAATAACCATCTCATCTTGGGACCAGCTTGATGAGCTCCTGCAGCCCCAAGATGGACCTCTCTCATTAACTTTTTAGCGTCACGTCCAAAGACACACCTCAAGAGTATGCCTTCTTCTACCCTTCGATATAGCTCAGCATCTTTGAGCACGTAATTGGGAGCTAAGAATCGAATCCGCTTGTCAGCCGGATTATTAGGATCCTGGAGGTAAGAGATGATCTCCTGCCTCCAGTCTTTATCGATGTGATCAAGTGTAGCAACATACCATTCGTTTTTATCTTCTTGTCGCGCAAGGAAAGATGGAAGGGTTCTTCTTTCAACCTTGAGTATTCGTTCTCGTACTCCATCTTGCAAACTTACACCCGTTGCTAGTTGAGCCAACTCATTAGCTGCATAGTTCTTCTCTCGAGGAACATGACTCAACTCCACCTCTGTAAACAACTTCAATAAATCACAGGCCCTCCTCGCATAAGGTTCGAGTATTGGACCTGCCCTGTATTTTGTCTCAAGTTGTCTGATCACCAGTTGGGAGTCTCCAAGGACATGCACATCATTGATCTCCATATCTAATAGAAGTTCTAATCCGATGATTAAAGCTTCATACTCTGCTTGATTATTTGTGCACTTGAAGTCCAACCTGAAAGAATAAGAATAAGTTTGGCCGCGTGGGGAGATCAAAGCTACCCCTGCCCCAGCCATAGTACTCGTACTTGACCCATCGAAATATAAACACCAAGGGGCCAAATCGATACGAGCAAGATCCAGTTCTGGTCCATCGACCACTTCTTCCATGGGATGATGAGCCAAAAAATCAGCCATTGCCTGGCCTTTCACCGCCTTCTGAGGAACATATTGTAAAGAAAATTCTGAGAGAGCCAGAATCCACTTTCCAATACGACCACGGAGGATTGGTCTGGATAACATATACTTCACTAAATCTGTTTGTGCTATGACGCACGTAGTGAAGGATAGCATATAGTGCCTTAACTTACACCCTGAAAAGTATAAGGCTAGGCATAATCTTTCCATTGGAGAATATCTCGTTTCACAATCATTCAAGGTACGAATAAGGTAGAAAATAGCACGTTCAACCCCTGCTGTGTCGTCCTGAGCCAGTAGGCTTCCAATGGAGAGTTCGGTAGCTGATATGTACAGCTTAAGAGGGACCCCAGGTCTTGGAGGAACCAAGACTGGTGGGTTCGTTAAGTATTCTTTGATGGTATCGAAAGCCTCCTGATGTATAGGCTCCCATACAAAGTCCTTCTGATTTTGAAGCTTGAGGATAGTAGAGAATGGTTGTGTCTTCCCTGCAGCATTGGCGATAAACCGTCGTAAGAAATTGATCTTCCCTAATAGGCGTTGAAGCTCCTTCTTACTCCTAGGTGGGGCTGCACTGATAACCGCTTGCTTCTTATCATCCGGTATCTCAATCCCACGCTGATGAACTAGAAAACCCAGGAAGTCACCTGCCTGGACGCCAAACACACATTTGGCTGGGTTCATCTTCAGTTGATGCTGCCTCATTCTGAGAAACACTTGTCTCAAGTCTTCAAAATGGTCACTTCGATGTTTCGTTTTAACTACCACATCATCGATGTATACTTCCATGGTCTTACCAATAAGATCATGAAAGATCAAGTTCATCGCTCGTTGGTAGGTTGCCCCTGCATTCTTGAGTCCAAACGGCATATCCACGTACTCAAAAACACCGGCAAAACCTGGGCATCGAAACGCTGTTTTATGTCTATCCTCTTCAGCCACTGGGATTTGATGATATCCTGCAGTACCATCCATGAATGTTAACATCTCATGGCGGGCAACTGAGTCAACCAACAAATCAGCTACTGGCATAGGATAAGCATCCTTAGGGGTTGCATTGTTCAAGTCTCTGTAATCGACGCATACTCGCATCTTCCCATTCTTCTTTTTGACTGGAACTATATTAGACAGCCACTCATTGTATTTGGCTACTCGTATAATCCCCAACTTGAGCATCTTTTCAACCTCCTCTTTGACTAGAATTGCTGTCTCTGTATTCATGCGTCGCATCTCTTGTTTTACAGGCTTCTTTCCCTCGATGGTGGGCAAGTTGTGACAAACTAAGTCTGGTGAAAGACCTGGCATGTCCTCGTATTTCTCTGCAAAACAATCTGCATACTCTTTCAGCAATTCAATCATCTTGAGCCTCTCTTCAGGCTCCAAGAAAGTACTTATAGCCACAGACATTGGCTCTTCCTGTGTCCCAATCTGAATATGTTCGATGGGATCTTTGACTTTAGGAGGTATATCATCCAGGGCTGCTGGAGCTAGTTGGATCTCGTCCTCCTCTTCTAAGTCTTGCAGAACATCTTCATCCACGTATTCCAATGCTGCAATCATTGGAACCTTCTCAAAGGCTTGGCTTTCTAACATAAAGTTGTGAAAGCGTTCGTGCAACGAAAGACAAGCCTCGGTCTCTATCTCTGATAGAGACCCGTTCATGGAGAACGTCTGGATGGTAGCTCGATGGTGTAGGTTCTTTGACTATCTTGATTTGCTTGAACAATCCCCCACTGAGCTAATTCAGAGGCCGTGACACCCATCGGGCGGCCTTTACTATCGACGCCACATACCTCCAGTGGCCTAAGGTCACTGTGGTAATATCTGGCCTCTAGAGCATTAGCAGAGACGGAATAAGGACGAGGGTCAGCGTTGACTATTTCTGCTTCCCCTGACTCCATGTTCCACAATAACATCTGCTGATGCAGCGAAGATGGTACACAGTAGCTTCGATGGATCCAATCCCGTCCTAGGATGGCACTGTATGGTGATGTACATTCTACCACAAAGAATGTATAAGTGTCTGAAGCTATCCCGATGTGTACCTGTAGGAAAACAATTCCCAAGGTCTTTGTTATGCTACCCTGGAAGTTTCTGACACTCAGCGAGGTCTCTTGGATAGCTGACTTGGGAACACCGATAAGGGCCAATGCCTTAAAGGTGATGATGTTCACCGCTGCCCCTGAGTCCACTAAAAGCTTGTTCAATTTGACTCCTTGGACTTGTCCAGTGACATATAGTGGCCGCATATGCATGGCCATGTCAATGGTGGGCTTGGAGAACATCATTTGTCCTCTTGTTTCTGGTGAATCCAGTTCTTGTGTGTCATCGAGCGTGGAGCTATCTGGCACCTTTGATTCTTCATCTTGTAACATCACGCTGCTGATGTTTCTGGATTCATCTCTTGTTGCTGGTGAGGGCAAAGCATATTTAGAGGATAGGACATATACCATGTTAATGGCTGCAGTGTCCTCCTCGGTGGAAATTTGTACTTCATCAACCTCATCCTCACCGTAATCCACCAACTCCTCGTCGTCGTTGTAGTTATCACCTTCAGCCGATGGCTGTCCTTCCTCGATGGACAATGCAGTCAATTCGAGGTGAGCAACTTGCTGTACTATATCCTCTGGAATAGGATCGACAGCTACTGGTGGTGTTGGTGGTGTAGCTGTTTCTTTGGGAACTGGGGCTGGTTTCTTGGCCTTCGCTTACTCTTCTACAACTAAAGGCCTCGGCTTCCATTGCAAGACTGGTGGCTTGCTCGGAGTACTCTGTTGTGGTGGCCCCTCTATTCCCTTGGGAGGTGTCTTCAGTCCTACTTGCTTCACCGTGTCTTCATCAAAGTCAAGGCGCCTCCTAGCTGGTCGTTGTTTCTGAACTACACGATAAACCTCTAGAGTAGGTTCAGACTCTTTCCCTTTGTTAGCTAGTTCTGGGTTTCTATCAAAAACCCCTGGTCTTTGGGCTCTCACTTTGGGTTCGTGAGACTTCTTCCCAAACACCATTAATGGATTTGCTGCAAGAGTGTTCAATCTCCTCTGCAGCACTTCTGGAGGAAACTCCAGGTCTTCTTTCTTGATAAGGCCAGCCTCGTAAGCATCTAATGCTCTCTTGGCCCTACCAAAGCGTCGTTGTAGGTTCCTCCTTTTACTTGGAGTCACCTCAACTGTCTTTCCCTTCTCCTTTATATACCATACATCCTCCTTTGTGATGTTCCTCGAAGCTGGAGGGACATATGGTTTGGTGAGGGTATCAGCAACCTTAGATTCAGGTGTTTTAACCACGCTGGCTTGTTTGGCTGGTCTTGGTCGCTTAGGAGCGGGAGTATCCCTTTGTTTTGGTGGGGACTGATGATCTTTATTTGAAAATAGCTCTGGGAAGGCTTTGGCTGCCTGAGCCAGCTCTTCGAAGGAGATCTTCAGCCCACTTCTTAATTTGCAGTGTGCACAAAGGGCTACTGGCGAGTCCGCTTTAGGGTCTACCTTTTCTTTTCCTTTATTCTTTGGTGTACGAGGTAGACTCTCGCCAGCGTTTGGTTGGTCATTGGACTGCTTTCTTTTGTTTGTTTTCGTACCTGTCACGTCCAACATGCCAACAATCATGGGGATGGGAGTTGTTAAGTTGAGCGACGGCTTTTGCTCGATCGCTATTACTCCGTCATCGATCAGCTGCTGAATCTTATACTTCAAATCTCTACAAGCAGCTGTAGTATAACTTCCCCATTTATGGTGATACCTACAATAGGGGAGACCCCTGACATCATCAGGATGTGGGTCTGGAGATCCCCAGTTATCGGGTACCACGGCTATCCCTTCTAGGCATAGCTTTTCAAATATTTCTTCCCGCCAGGATGCGTCATATGTGACGCGTGTCCGCTTGGGTCGGACGAAGGCTATGTTCCTCTTGGTCCTACGCTTGGACTTCTTCTTCATCTGAGTTGGTGTATCTGGAATGTGCTCTGAAGAAGTGCCACTGACGGGAGATTCGGTGACCGGAGGAGATGGTGTTCTATAAGGATATTCAGGATGAAAATCTATCTCTCCGTTTTCAGCGATCACAATCACTTGCCAGTTGATCAAGCCCTGGATCTTATCTCTCAGGGTTGAGCACATCGACGTTCGATGGCCAAAGTGATTGTGGAATCTACAAGAATGCTGGGCTGGCCCTTCATACCGTAGATGTCTAAGCTTATAGACAGGGTAGAAGAAAATCAACCCCATATCCTTTAACCTATCCAATTATTCATCCACCATGTCCGTCGTGAATGAATAGGTTAAGTAGGCTGGTTGATTCCAAGCCTCTTTGTTTTCTAGGATTCTACTAGGTGCTGGCCAACTTACATCGACCATGTTCACCTGTGGAGCCGGGAACGGCTCTGAATCCACTAGAGCTGCTGTCTTGGATGAGCCTTCCAACTCCAGCTTTCCTTTATTGATCCACTTTTGGATCTGGTCTTTCAACTTGATGCAGTCCTTGGTAAGATGGTTCCATGCTCCATGGAACTTGCAGTACTTTTTCCCCTTTAACTGCTCAGCTGTGGGAAGCGGTCCGAAGTCGGCCTTGACCACGCACAGCCCGTACAGCTCGTCCAATATCTCATGCGCCATGTTGGCGTCATAAGTGTATTTCTCGAACTCTGGCTTAGTGAAAGCCACTGTCGAGAGCTTGATGGGACCTCTATTTTTCTGAAGCTTTCGGGGTTTCAGCACTTTATTTGACATTAAGTCCACAGCCCCTATACGGTCGTCCTCAGAATCTGTCTCCTGGTCGTCCATCGGGTCAACATAAGCCACAGTTTTTGGCTTTAACCTGTCGTAGGTCCTGTTGTTATACGTCCCTTTGGACGCGTTCTTCCTGTTATCTCTCTCCTGCATGTTGCTGTAAGCTCTGGTTACTGCAGCGATGAATTCATTCAGGGAGAAATACTTGCTGTTTAAGAATAGCTGGTGATAAGTATCTTCCAGCCCAATCTTAGCCATCTCGACCACCTCTTCCTTACTCAGAGGGGTCTTACAGAGGTTATACTCTGAACGGAACCGGTGTAGGAAAGTGACCGGACTCTCGGTCACTGACTGGCTAAGAGAAGCCAACTTTCCCACGGTGGTTTCAGGCCGTTCAGTTCCAAAGTGATCTATAAACAGAGCCTCCATCTCTTTCCACGTACTGATCGAGCCCTTCTCGATGCCAGTGTACCATACGAGGGCTGACCCCGATAACGATGAACCGAAGACCCTTAGTTTGAGTCCATCGTCCTCGGCAAACTGGCCCAACTGCAAGGTGAAATAGGCCAGGTGTGTTGCCGCATTAGCATCATCGTCACCAGAGAATGTTTGGAAGGTCTGGTGCTTATAGAATTTTGGCCAATGCCATTCGTTAGGATCGTCTTTGCTTCGGGGATACGGTGCTTCATAAGTCTCATGCATCTTGTTTATTCATACATGACAATCCTCCATGAGCTTATTTATACGTGCCTCCCACTCGAAAGCAAAATCCTCTGATCGTCTGGTTTTCCTAGCCAAGTCCGATACGGTTTTGGTTAGAGAACCCAGATCCCTATCCATTCTTTGAGTGATGGACGCCGCGGCCCGGCGGTATTCTTCCAATCCTTTGTCTAAAAGGCTTTGGACTTCAGCCCGTAGGCTTTCTTGACCTTCTGCCAAACTAGTTACTTGAGTGTTTATGGATTCTTTATCCTCTTGTTCTTGAGTCAACTCTGACCGCATAGACCGCATAGCACTTGATATCTCCTTTAAGGAGTCGGTCTGAGCAGCGAGATGTTCCCCATGTTGCTCAAGTCTGTCCTCGAATAATCGAAAACTACTAGCGTGGTGTTCGTCCCGTTTCGCTGCATAGGCCACGTAATCGTTATACGTGAGTGCCTTTATCTGCGCTTCAGTTAGAGGCTGAAACTCCATGATGTTGAAGTTGTTAGCGAAGATAACCTTAACCGCTTGATTACTCAATGAACGACACTGGTTAGAAGTGTGTTCACGGTACGCCGGTTGTGGATGTTTACGACACTGAGGATAAAACCTTCGGTAAGGGTCTCCAATTGTCGCTTAGAGACGCAAAGACGTATTGACAGTCCCACTGGGCATGCCAAAATGTTCGATGCAGAAATATCTCTCGGGAGAGACTTTCTCCGCGAAGCAGTTTCTTTTGATATCGGATGTTTTAACCGCGTGTACCGGTCTATCCTGTATGTGCTTCGATGCTGGCGTGCCACCGTCTCTCGACGGAATCTAGACTAAGTATAGCCTGCCTGACTTCTAACGTAAGCGATTTAAAGATAGGGAGAGCACCAACCCTATCCGAATGAGTTCTTTTTGCCTAGGAACCTAGGACTTTTGATATGTGTCTCTTAGCTTGATCGCGACAATCGATACCCCCACGTCTCTCGTGTAGAGCAGAGCAATCTCTCGATGAAGTGTTTGAGAACACTAGCTTCCCTTGAGTTTTCAAGCCCTCAGCATACAAGTGAGCTGCCCTTCCACTTTCAGGTTGCAGGTTTTTGCTTCCTTTGAGCCGTAAATACTCTCAATCGATAGTTGACAAGTACTTAGACCTTCTGGGTTGCAAGTTAGAAATCTCGAAGACGAGAAGTTCTAGGTTGTTTTGCGTATAGCAAGGATTGTTTGTATGTAATTTTGTAGTCGTGCTTTTCATAAGATCCTTGCGTTCCTTATATAGTCGCTTACATATCAGTCATTGATTCTGTCTCTAACTCCTTTGCTCTTCTAACTTTGTCTGAATCTCCAAACCAGCATCGCAATACCTCTCATAGGTATTCTAATTCCATCATAACTCTGTTAAGAGTCCTACAAATATCAACTAGTTATGATAGAAACTGAGCCGCGTGAAACCAGCTCAATAAGACACAGTTCTAATAGAACTCTAAGTCTTCCTCCAGCGAAGCTCGATACAAATCTCGCTGGACTTTATACTTAACTCCCTCGATGGGAAACTACTTTCCTCGATAGGAACCTAATAACCCTCGACGGGCCGCTCGATAGACCTTGGCAACCCAAGACCAAAGTAAATATTTTATTTAGGCCCAAACAATAAGGAGGAGAGAGTTACGAGAGAGTAAGCTAACCTGCCGAGATAGAGAGAATCACCGAGGAATACGAAACTCGAAGCAACAGCAATTCCAATTGACAGTGGTTTGAAGCTTGCTACATAGACTGGACCTTAATTTCATGTGCAAGCCCCATATGCATGTTAATTATGATGCCGAGAGACATAACAAAGGTTCCCTAAACAAAACAAGAGCGAGCGTCACCAAAGCGAAGAAATCGAGGTTCAAAAAGGCATTAGGCGGTATTAGACGGTGGAGTTACTGTCTAGCGCACCTATTCGTCTAGACGAAGATTAATCAAAATCTAAGCGGATTATTATTTTAATTAATTTTATAATATTTAGTACATTATAAAGATATATTATGAATAATATAGAAAAATAATAAGAAAATATCATCGAAACACATTGTTTTAAATTTTTCTAATTTTTCTTATTGTCTTTAATTCATTTCCTATCCGAAGCAAGTCAAAAGATAAGTTGCAAATGTTTAGGCTTTCCCCTTTTTTTAGTTAGGCGGTCACTTAAGCGTTGACTATGCGTATTAAGCGTCAAGGCGGCCGCCTAATCGTTGACTAGGAGGAAGACTGTCTAAGAAGAAGACTTAAGGCTAAACTTAAGCGTTTTTATTTATTTTCAAAGTCTAGACGCCGCCTAGACAGACTAGGCGGATGCCTTTTTGAACAGTGGAAGAAATTAGCCAACATTAATGGTTTCTTACTGAATATAGAATGGCATACAATTAATGGTAGACCATGGCTTAGTTTCCGGGCACTGAGAAAAAGGCACTGCCGCCCATACACGAGATTGAAGTACTGCCATCTCTTACTCCTCCCCACACTCACCGAGCACTTCTTACTCTTTATTTGGTAAATTTACCAAGCGCTATAGTCATAGTGATCCTCCTATTCAACTATTGAAATCAACCAACGGAAATAAAAAAATGCTAAATTATGTTCTTTATTTTGTTGCAGTCAACATCAATCCATAAACGACCACTTGTGTCTGATACAAATATTGATATTATTATTATTATAATTATTCAAAAATAAATTTAAAACTTAAATAAAAATAAAAATATTCTCATGCATCTTATATCGATACATATGTGACTAATAACATTATTCAAATAATATTTCTCTAATCTATGTCACTATCTTTCGTGGGTGATCTTGGGTTAGACGTCCAGTTCTCAGATATCAAAAACCTATTACGCTTGGTAGGCCACTCAATGTTCAATTCCTTACATCTTGTTTTTAAAGTTCTTTTATTAACTCCGAGTCTATCGGCTGCTTCCGTTTGAGTTAAATGACACAATGGGATTACCATTTCACGAGATATTTCGCTCCGCTTCACTTTCCTTCGAACACATTCACCCCCGCTAATTTGAACATCAAAAAATTAGAAGAATAAACCATAAAATATAAGGATTAATGAAAATTGAGTAGAATAATATATTGAAAAGACTGGGGGGATATGAAATACATTGACTTTGCTTATGAAGTTCGTACCTCACATTAGTTTGATGAAGTTGTGATTCTTCGTTTGACAAGTCATTTGGGTTAGATCCTAAACCTTCATTCGGCAAGTTATTTAAGTCAAATCTCGATCCTTCGTTTGGCAAGTCATTTAGGTTAAATTCTAAACCTTCCTTCGGCAATCTATTTAAGTCAAATCCCAATCCTTCCTTTGGTAATTCATTTAGATCTTGATCCATGACTAAAATTTCTGTGTTATTCAAATTTGGAGAGAGAGAGAGAGACGGAGAGAGAGAGAGAGAGAGACCTTATCAAGCGCAAGAATCACTACCCCATTATATGTGTTTTCACCCAATATTTGCATGTCAGCCTGATAAGTTCAATTATTTAAAGAAATGGCTACCTAAATCAATGATATTTGCACTAGAGAGAGAAAAAAAATGCTCATTATTAATGATAATTGCTAAATCTTGATAATTGTCTAGAGTTTATTATGAAATTTATTGAGCATTAATATTAATTTAATACCTAATAATATTAAAATATGAAGAATCTTCATTCAAGAAATGCTACCAAATTAGGTGCGGTGTACTTAAGTCTAGCTCGTTTTTGGCATGCACATTAGTATTATGATTGCTCTGCTAGTTAAGTCGTGGAACTTATCCGCTAACGAACCAAGTTCGAATCCCAGTACTCCATGTTTGAGGAGAAAGCAGGGTTATTTTATTATAGCCCATTCTCTCCTAAAAACCAGTCCACTTGAGCATTGAGTTTGCTCCATGGCCAAGGTGTTGAATTATCCACTGATGAGCCATGGTTCTAATCCAAATACTCATCCGATCGTAATTAAATTTATGTTAGGTAAATTTTTAAGAGCACAGGGGTTGCTCTGGAGGCATCCAAGTCGGTAGCACGTCATGGTTGGAACTGCCTATAGAGAACGACGCCCTTGACGTGGACGGTTCAAACCTAATGGCATGGCTATGGATCGAGATCGACGTGTTGCGGCTATCTATAAGTGAACTAGGGTGAAAGGGTGGTGGGCTCGTCACCATATTGTAGTGGCAGTCATCCGGGGATTCATTTCGACTAGTCGTCGATGTCCGACGGTGCTATTGCAGAGTGAGCGGAGGCTAGGGCTTGAGGAAAAAGGAGAACCAGATAGCTTACTCCAATGGATCTTGTTCAGCTGGGCATTCCCTAATTGGGCGGCCTGGTTGTGGTCTTTTGCCATATGGACTACATTCTCCTATCAAATCTGAATTGGGCCTTTTTAAAGGTGTTTCAAGGTGTGGACTGGGCCCTTGGTCACAATTGGGCTAAGTCTATCTCAAGGGGTTTTAAAGTGTGGGAATTGGACCCCATAGTGTATGTGTAGAGAAGGTGCCTAGCTATTTAATGGATGTTGCTATTTTTTGACTTCCCATGCTATCCTGGTTTTTTAGTCGAGGATCCTGAGTAAGAACTTGTTCTCAGTATAGTGATGTGTACAGGGTTTCGTTCTATCTGGCTGAGAAATTCGGTGAAGTCTTTGTATCATTATCATATTATCAATATAAACTATTACCACCTTCTCACACAAAAAAAAAATAGAGAAGTGAACCAAAGAGATAATCTCACTTTTTTATTTATTTGATAAGTCAAAAATTCATTAAACGGGAATTAAGTATAACTGGGATTGAGACTCGGAAAAACCAGAAACAAAGACATTACATAAAGACTAAACAAACGACACCAAAGTAGTATTAAATATCGACAATAGCTGGAGATGAGGATGCGGTTAGATACTGGAGCACTGGGGGTATGTTGACTTTTAGGATGGTCAGGGCTACTCTTGTTGTCAATAAGCTTGCGAGTCTAGCACTCATATGCATACATCCAAAGGCGCGATGATCTCCCTATCAATTCCAGCACTGCTCTTATACATTCCACAATCCCCTAACCGCTTGGATCCCATTTCTTGAAGCGCCCATGACTGGGCTGAGCTCATCCTTGCAACGCATCCTCTTCTATCTTCCAGCCTCGCCCTGTGTCGAAACCTACGCGGCTTCGGTCACCTCCTCGCATAAGTCGAGAGACCCAACGCTGCAAATCATCGGAGCGAGCATCAAAACCTAAGCCACACAAGATCCAATAAGGAGCATCGAATCCCGAGACATGCAAGATCTAAGGAAGAGTAGAAAAGATCTCTATAATCAGATTGGAAAAGCTGAGCGACGAACTTTATGCGTA
Source organism: Geum urbanum (assembly GCA_946800695.1). Taxonomy (NCBI): domain Eukaryota; kingdom Viridiplantae; phylum Streptophyta; class Magnoliopsida; order Rosales; family Rosaceae; genus Geum; species Geum urbanum. The sequence goes on along the minus strand of OX327008.1, from coordinate 52,506,753 downwards.
GAGAGAGAGAGAGAGACTACGGCAAGAGAGTAGATCGAGACTAAACCGAGAGGGAGGGAAAAGAGTCGCAGGGACCAAGGAAGGAATAGGGGACGTCGTTGTAAAAAATCACGTTGGGCGATCTAGCGGCACTAGATCAGTCATCTTCGCGAGTGGAGCTAGGGTCCTTTCTTCTTCTTCTTCTTTCTTCAAAATCCATCTCACATTTAAAAGACGGTATGCTAAAACTATCTATTTTAAGATATATTGTGGGTGTGTAAAATTTTAGTTTTGCATTAATGTTGATTTTTCACTTTACCTAAAGATAAGGGAGAGTAAAACATGATGTGGTTATACTTTAGTCTCACCAATTCATCCACTAACGCCATTATCACCCTTACTTAAGGATCAAGGTCCATATCCTCCATAATCACCATAAAATCATGAAATAACGAGCCACATCTCCATTATTTCCACAAAGTAAGGACAAAGTGAACAAGTGCTATAAATGCACAAGCTTATGAAGGAAATAGGGAGGGAGGATGGGCACATATATCTGTCGAATTTATAATAATCTATTACCAAATACAATATATTCTTTTGTTCGGGACTTTATATTCTAGTCAATTGAATCTGTTGAATTGTTGTTCAGTATTCATCATCCCATCATAAAGTAGCAATCTTCTCTTCTGATCACTTCTCTCCCTCTCAAGCAAGTTCGGTGATAAAGGAAGGTACTCTTTAGTTCGATGAGAAGTTCTTGTGCTGCGGTACAAAATTTTGAAGTTGTTTTATTCTGAGAGAACAACGTCATACAAGCCTGTTGGCGACGTAAAAGTTCTTAAGGAGAGCGTGTGATACACGTGACTCAACTTAGTTCATCTTTTTACCCAAAATTTATTCTTCGTTCATATATTTACATTTTACTAATTATTTAATTAATATTTGTTATATTTTATTTAGTTTAATATCACTATTTTTTGTTAGAAGTCCTTCTAGGTTTTTGGGTTGAACGGCATGTGCATGATGGAGTACTGCAGCTTGATTTCCCTAAGCGTCCCCTTGGCCACATCGGGGATGGGGTGACAAAACGGAGCATTTTCTTGGTATATAGAGAGTTCGAGTTTGAAAGGTTAGCTGTAATTCAACACCATGTAATCACACATACACAAACCTTATGAAGAACAGAAACTAAACAGAAGAAGAAGCTTACCAGCAGAGTTGATGGAGATGGCCATCGTTCTTTTATCAAAAGGGAGAGCTGAAGTCTTCTGTCCTCTACTGCGTGAAGCCTCTCTTATGGAGAAGAGCTTAATGCTGATTGCGTAGAGATCCAGGGACTCCTCTCTCATGTATATATAGCGTCCAGTTCTAGTTCCTACCCATAATAGAGTTCCAGTTGGACATCAACTAGGATTAGCTGAACAATGAGACCATATCAGTACATAATTAGGACAAGAACCAGCTGCACAATGTATTAATCCAGCTGGGATACGTATTAGCAATTCCCATGTGTTTCTAGTTGATGATCATGCTCTTTGTATACAGCAGTATATAAGTTCATATCCAACAATCTCCCACTGAACTTAACTTACTGCATTCACGCATAAACATATATGAACATCAACTACTAAAGTGGCCATGAAACACAAAATCACACAAGTCCTATCATCACAACTCTGTCATACTGCAGTCACTGTTATTGAACCTAGAACTAAACTGATCAAATCAACCAGCAAGTTAAAGATCACAACAGCAACACCTACATTACACATGAGCTCCAGATATGATTATGAGAGCTATTGACATTTATACATTTCAACTTAAGTGTCAAAACAATCTCTCAGTCCTACTGAATGGTTTTAACAAAAACTCCAAAATCACAAACACTCTTAAACAACAGTGGACACATGTTTGTTCTCTGAAAATATATGCATATTTACACAACACAAATGCTGCATAAAACATCCACCTGAACTACAAATTCCAACTGTAACCACATATCAATCAAAACGTTGATCATAATTCATCAACAAAATTTAACTAGAATTCATTATCAATAAATTTGTTAATGCAGAATTCTGCAGAAGTCATTACTGTAGTTAACTCATAGAATGAAAAATCACCTCAGTACATACAATCAACAAGAACTACAATCAAACTGAAAATTCCTTTATACTTTGAGTGCTCCCACTAATCCTAACAATCTAGACTGTTTAAAACTCCCATATTCTCTACATGAGCTTTAAACACTCCAATAGCTAGAGCCTTGGTAAAGGGATCTGCTAGCTGATTTTCAGTATCAACATTCAGTACCTCAACTTCACCATCATTTACCCTTTATTAGGTGACCTTTTGCTGTTCTTGCTAAAGAACACAACTGCTTCATTGTCACAGTACAGAATAAGCTTTTCTGATACTACAGACTTTAGAACTCTAGTCTCTAGCATGAAATTCCTGATCCATAAACCCTCACACATACACTCATATAAGGCTATAACCTATGCCTGCATAGTAGAAGTAGCAGTTAGGCCTTGTTTCATAGTTTTCCAGGCCACTGCACCTCCAGCTAATATAAACACATAACCACTGGTAGATTTTGTAGAACTAGGATAGTTTCCAGCAAAATCAGAATCAGCATAACCTTCTAAAACTAAGTTTTTCACTCTTCTATAAACAAGCTGATGATGCTTGGTTCTCTGCAAATATCTCAAGACTTTCTTCCCTGCATTCCAGTGCATAATATCTGGACTGCTTTGGAACCTTGAAAGAATACCTACTGCAAAAGCTAAATCAGGCCTTGTGCATACTTGAGCATACATCAAGCTCCCTATTAGCCTAGCATATGATTTTGATTTCATATTTGCAACCTGTGCATCATCTTTAGGAAGTATGTTTTTGGTTAATTTGTCACTTTTAGACATAGGTACTTCACCAGCTTTGCAATTCTCCATACCAAATCTCTTAAGAATTTTGGAGACATAAGCATGCTGAGATAATCCTAAAAGTCCCTGAGTTTTGTCTCTTTTAATCTCAATTCCCAAAACAAAAGATGCTTCCCCCAAATCTTTCATATCAAACTGTTTTGATAGAAATATTTTAGTATCTTTTAGAAGTTTCATGTTGCTGGATGCCAACAGGATGTCATCCACATACAATATCAAGAAAATGAAACTTCCTCCTACTGTTTTGAGATAGACACACTCATCCACGATGTTCTCAGTGAAACCAAACTTAGAAATTACTGAATCAAACTTCCTATACCATTGTCTTGATGCCTGCTTTAAACCATAGATAGATTTATTAAGTTTACACACTAAAGCTTCTTGCCCTGGTTCTACAAATCCTTCTGGCTGTTTCATAAAAATGATTTCTTCCAGTTCTCCATTTAGGAAAGCTGTTTTAACATCCATTTGATGTAGCTCCATATCATAATGAGCCACTAAAGCCATGACTATCCTGAATGAGTCTTTTGTAGACACAGGAGAAAATGTTTCTGTAAAATCTATCCCTTCCTTTTGAGTAAAGCCCTTAGCTACAAGGCTTGCTTTAAACGTTTCTATATTTCCACTAGCATCTCTTTTAGTCTTAAAAACCCATTTACAGCCTATTGGTTTTTGTTCTTTATTAGGCTTAACCAGTTCCCAAACCTCATTTTTACTCATGGAATCAATTTCTGCTTCCATGGCTTCTCTCCACTTTTCTGAATTAGTACCTTCAACAGCATCATTGAAGGTTACTGGATCAGTTTCATCTTCTAATGCCTTCTCAATTTCTTGAGAAAACACTAGATAATCACTCTGGCCTCCAAAAGTGGGAATTCTCTCTCTCACAGGCCTTTTAGGAGGTGAGGTTGGTTGTGGTGTTTTGGTTTTTAAGGCTACTGTATCACCTGATTCTACAGAATTACCTAAGTCTGATGTTGTGGTTTGAACTTCTGCAACATCGGTCAAGTCAGGCATAGGTTGATCAAAAATTTGTTCTTGTTCCCCCAGTTTTTCATCTACTGATATTGTTTCTGTTTCTGTAGTTAAATCAGTGATTTTTGGCAATGTATGAAAGTTGCTAGGATTTTTTGTGTTCCTCAAGTCATCTTCAGTGTGTTCATCAACTTCAATAAATTCTGAGGATAAATCTTCAGGGTTTATACTGTAAGTTGATTCTCCTACAAACTTTACCTGGTGAGTCTCAAAGACTCTAGGAGAGTGTTTAGCTGAATAGAGTTTGTAACCCTTAGACTTGTCACAATATCCTATAAAATGACAACTTATAGACCTTGAATCTAATTTTCCTAGATTAGGGTTGTGGATCCTAGCTTCTGCAGCACATCCCCAAACATGACAATGATGTAGGCTTGGCTTCCTGTTACACCATAGTTCATATGGTGTTTTGTCTGATGACTTTGTGGGAGACCTGTTGCAAATATAATTTGCAGTTCTTAATGTCTCTCCCCACAAAAATCTAGGTAAGCCTGTGCCACACATCATGCTCCTAACCATGTTTAGAAGTGTCATATTTTTCCTTTCTGCTACACCATTCGATCTGCTGGGGATTATATGGAGTTGTATACTGAGCCTTAATGCCACACTCCTGCAGATACAAGGCAAATGACCCCATATGTTGACCATCCTCAGTAAATTTCCCATAAAACTCTCTCCCCCCCCCTATCAGATCTCACCATTTTTATCTTTAACCCAAGCTGAAGCTCAACTTCAGTTTTAAAGATTTTGAAATACTCTAAGGATTGAGATTTTTCTGACAACAAGTATACATGGCAGTATCTGAAAAAATCATCTGTAAATGTGATGAAATAAACATTTCCACAGATAGTTTGAGTTCTAAATGGTCCACATATGTCTGTATGGATTAGCTCCAGCAAATTTTTGCTTCTGTATGCACCCTTCCTATTTAAGTTTGTCATTTTTCCTTTGTAACATTCAACACAGTTGTTTAGGTCACTAAAATCTAGTTCTGGTAACATTCCATTCTTTACTAAAGTTCTTAATCTTCCTGCTGAGATATGACCTAATCTTCTATGCCATAGGATTGCAGATTTTTCATTAAACATGGTTCTTTTGATGCCTACTACAGTATCAGTAGCAGCTGCTACTGTATTCTCAATGGAAAACACTTCTTGTGGTGATGGCAAAGTACAAATTAACTGTAAATATCCATTCACACGTTTTCCAGAACCAACACATACTGAATTTCGAAAAATTTGTATTCCATTAATGTCATACAAGAAGCAGAATTTATTCTCAACTAAAAGATCAAAAGAAACTAGATTCCTCTTCATTGAGGGAATGTAGTGTACATTATCCAGAAAAAGAAAATTATGTAAACCTAAACTAAGCTTCAAAGATCCTATAGCTTTGACTGCCACACGCATTCCATTCCCTACTTTGATGTTGATTTCATCACTTTTTGGGTTCCTCTTTCTTATTAAACCCTGCAGAGAATTAACTATGTGTAAGGGGGATCCAGAATCAAGCCAAAAAGTGTTTGGCTATGAGTGAACTAAATCAACTTCTAAGAAACAAAGAGATGAGTTTTTAAAGGAGTTAAGATGAGTTAAAGGCATACCCTTTTTCTCTAACCAGGCTTTAAAACCAGCACAATCTTTCTTCATGTGTCCAGGCTTCTTACAGAAGAAGCATTTGAACTTAAACGGCTGCTGATTCTGGTTATTACTGGAGTCTCCTTTAGCTCCTGAGGCTTTAAATTTGGCTTTCTTAGGTCCTAACTTCTTTTTCCATTTGTTCTTTCCAACCAGATTAACTGAAGTTTCAGGTTTAGGCACTACCCCATAGGAAGGATCCTCTTTCATTATCCTGGATTCTTCTGCAGCTGCAATGGCTATAAGCTCATTCATAGACCATTTGGCTTTCTGAGTGTTGTAACTCGTTTTCAGCTGCCCAAACTTGCTAGGCAGTGACTGTAGTGCTGTGTTTACAACATGCTCATCAGCCATCTTAATGTCCAGGTTTGCTAATTTTAAGGCTATGTTTTCCATTTGCAGCAGATGTTCTCTGACTCCTCCAACACCATTGTATTTAGCTGTATTAAACTGGTGTGATAAAGAAGCACTCTCTACCTTGTCAGATTCCTGAAATTTTTCCTCAATCAGCTGCAAGTAGTCATAAGCATAGTCTACTTTAGGGATGGTTCCTGCAATTGTATCTGAAATACAGGCCCTTATGATGTTAATGGCTGAGTTATTCTTCCTATGCCAGTAGTGATAGTGCTTATATTCTTCAGGGTATATGTGTTTTTCTTCTTCTAAAACAGGATCAGGAACGTTTTGATATAGAGCTATGTCTAGGTCATTTTTATTGCTGAAATATGTGTCAATCTGCCTCCTCCACACCTTATAATTTGAACCAGTAAGGAGTTCTATCGTGTCAAGTGACACAATTTGATTACCTATGAGCAAACAAGTAAGAAAAGAAATAATTAGTTCTTGTCTTCTGTAGTTTCTTAATGAAGCCTAAGGTTCATGTCTTCAGTGGCTTCTGTGTTTTCATTGAATTTTCTTCATAGTCTTATGCAAGAATTCACATAGAAGAAATACACAGAATTGAAATCATAGCATGAGAAAGCTGTAATCATGCATATGTATTAATACAAAACACACACACATCATGTCCCATCTCTGAAGAACATTCTGTACAACACTTTTGAGCAGAAGATACAGAATACTGAAGCTTAATCATCATACCACGAAACATAAAATCATGTTATAATCATAGATTCTCTACACCTTTGTGGCAGAAGAAGAACCTACACTATCTGAATATGAATTTTATGCAATGTTTATGATGCTGTTTATGTATCAAAAGTATGCAACATTACTTCTTTGGAAGTCAGAATTCACATAACCTTTAAAACATTAAACACAAGTTCAGAAACCTTTTATACTAAAACTGATTCAATGCAAGGAAAAGAAAATTTTGCTTTATGCAATATATGATCTTATCCTGCAGTGATTCAAGGTTATCATGTTGAATTCCGAGACATTCTTTTAAAACATTCAATTTTACCATTATCTCATGAATTTCAGCTCAGCAAGTAGTTTTCATGTAGACATAACAGCACAGGGAGATTTCAATATGCCTTTTATTCAAGAACATTTACCCATATGAACAGCAGCAGACAACCAACAATTCTCATCCTATGACATGATTTGATTTCTAGGTATCATGATTCCAAAACAGAAGCAAAAGCTCAGATCAATCATAATGTCAAAACACATCCATCATAAAAACTAACCTTGGCCTCTGCTCACAGCGCTGCAATGTTAGCAGAAGCAAAATAATTTCACACAGCACATGCTTTTAAATCAAACAATTCAGAGATGCTCACAATTAATCATTGAAATTTAAGTTCCATCCGGTCCATCTATCCTAACCTAATTGCACACCGGGATATTTCAACAATGAAGGAAACTCAATCTAACCTTGTTGCGAGCTCAGTTTTGAATCTGAAAACGGATTCGTGAAAAGAATCCGTGCGTGTTCTTCCCCAATTCCAGCAGCTGAACCAAAAGACTTTTGTAAAAGCCTTAACGGTCATATAACCCTCCAATCAGAGGTTTTGGATCAGCTCGGTTTTGGGTCACGCGAACAGACCCCAAGTTTGAATGAGTTTTGGGCCACGCGAAAACCAAACTGTTCAGTTTTGGGTCACGCGAATAGGCCCAAGTTTCTTAAGCTCTTTGTTCTTCACTTTAGTTCTAAGGCATTTAATCAGAAATTGCCTTGGATTTCTTTTGTGTTTGTTCTTAATTGATTTACATGATGAAGAGAGACGAAGCTCTGATACCAATTGAAATGTTAGCTGTAATTCAACACCATGTAATCACATATACACAAACCTTATGAAGAACAGAAACTAAACAGAAGAAGAAGCTTACCAGCAGAGTTGATGGAGATGGCCATCGTTCTTTTATCAAAAGGGAGAGCTGAAGTCTTCTGTCCTCTACTGCGTGAAGCCTCTCTGATGGGGAAGAGCTTAATGCTGATTGTGTAGAGATCCAGGGACTCCTCTCTCATGTATAGATAGCGTCCAGTTCTGGTTCCTACCCATAATAGAGTTCCAGTTGGACATCAACTAGGATTAGCTGAACAATGAGACCATATCAGTACATAATTAGGACAAGAACCAGCTGCACAATGTATTAATCCAGCTGGGATACGTATTAGCAATTCCCATGTGTTTCTAGTTGATGATCATGCTGTTTGTATACAGCAGTATATAAGTTCATATCCAACAGAGTTCCCTAGCATTTTTTTGAATAGCTTGCTAACCCACGACTCTACCAAAGCCTCAGCTCCCATGGGGTCAAGACACAGCCGGAAACAGTCGATCTCCGGGGCCATGAGGGACGTGAAAACTTTATTCATGGCAGAGATGAAACTGCTTTGCTTACACCTGTGATAATCCGTGAAACCTGTTATGAAGTCTAGGTTCTGGCATTTCTTCCATGTTTGCTTGTACTTCTTGGCCACCACACCGGTCTGGACACATTTCTTGATAGGCAAGTAAGTGAAGATCGCGTCCACTATGTGATCTCTGGAAACTCGAAATTCAGGGCATTGGTGCGAAATTCAGGCAAATATGTATAGGTCTGTTGGTTTTGCTGGTTTTGCCTCTAGTTTTCCATGGAAGCTAGCTAGGGAGGGGAGGGAGATGAATCAAGTGGTGATTAGAATAAACTTCGTGCCACATCTAATTAATTTATCAACTGAAGTCCCAGGGGATTTATTTTTATGGGTCTAACCCTTTGACTAGTAATCAATACTTACAACATTCCTTCAGATTGATTACTGGTGGGCACAACTAATGAATGTTTACATGTATACTAATTTAGGGGTGTTCTATGTAGCCAAGCCATTCCCAAAGTTAGTCACGAGTTCCATTACGTAGCTACCATTATAAGTGGTGGACTCGATCATAACTCAATTTTGAGAATGTTGGAATGTTTGTAGGTTAACGTAACTGTTTAATTGTTCACTCAATCCCTCAATGGCTCAATCAATCAATCACTTGCCAGAGCCAGAAGTTCTCAGATGATATACAGACAACCTTTACATATTTACGTATATATTCAACTCGATCATGATGATCTGTAGCTAGCTTAATTTGTAGCAAAGGTGTCTGTAATACAGTCTTCGTTCAAGTTTTCTCCTTTTGCCTTTCCCCGCAACACAGCATAAAACCCTATGGTGAGCACTACGGAACCAAAAACACTGCAAATAGGATAATGAAGAAGTATTGTTAAACTCTACAACCCTGGAGCAATATCATTGATAAAATAAGGAGGAGAGAGTTACGAGAGAGTAAGCTAACCTGCCGAGATAGAGAGAATCACCGAGGAATACGAAACTCGAAGCAACAGCAATTCCAATTGACAGTGGTTTGAAGCTTGCTACATAGACTGGACCTTAATTTCATGTGCAAGCCCCATATGCATGTTAATTATGATGCCGAGAGACATAACAAAGGTTCCCTAAACAAAACAAGAGCGAGCGTCACCAAAGCGAAGAAATCGAGGTTCAAAAAGGCATTAGGCGGTATTAGACGGTGGAGTTACTGTCTAGCGCACCTATTCGTCTAGACGAAGATTAATCAAAATCTAAGCGGATTATTATTTTAATTAATTTTATAATATTTAGTACATTATAAAGATATATTATGAATAATATAGAAAAATAATAAGAAAATATCATCGAAACACATTGTTTTAAATTTTTCTAATTTTTCGTATTGTCTTTAATTCATTTCCTATCCGAAGCAAGTCAAAAGATAAGTTGCAAATGTTTAGGATTTCCCCTTTTTTTAGTTAGGCAGTCACCTAAGCGTTGACTATGCGTATTAAGCGTCAAGGCGGCCGCCTAATCGTTGACTAGGAGGAAGACTGTCTAAGAAGAAGACTTAAGGCTAAACTTAAGCGTTTTTATTTATTTTCAAAGTCTAGACGCCGCCTAAACAGACTAGGCGGATGCCTTTTTGAACAGTGGAAGAAATTAGCCAACATTAATGGTTTCTTACTGAATATAGAATGGCATTTAATTAATGGTAGACCATGGCTTAGTTTCCGGGCACTGAGAAAAAGGCACTGCCGCCCATACACGAGATTGAAGTACTGCCATCTCTTACTCCTCCCCACACTCACCGAGCACTTCTTACTCTTTATTTGGTAAATTTACCAAGCGCTATAGTCATAGTGATCCTCCTATTCAACTATTGAAATCAACCAACGGAAATAAAAAAATGCTAAATTATGTTCTTTATTTTGTTGCAGTCAACATCAATCCATAAACGACCACTTGTGTCTGATACAAATATTGATATTATTATTATTATAATTATTCAAAAATAAATTTAAAACTTAAATAAAAATAAAAATATTCTCATGCATCTTATATCGATACATATGTGACTAATAACATTATTCAAATAATATTTCTCTAATCTATGTCACTATCTTTCGTGGGTGATCTTGGGTTAGACGTCCAGTTCTCAGATATCAAAAACCTATTACGCTTGGTAGGCCACTCAATGTTCAATTCCTTACATCTTGTTTTTAAAGTTCTTTTATTAACTCCGAGTCTATCGGCTGCTTCCGTTTGAGTTAAATGACACAATGGGATTACCATTTCACGAGATATTTCGCTCCGCTTCACTTTCCTTCGAACACATTCACCCCCGCTAATTTGAACATCAAAAAATTAGAAGAATAAACCATAAAATATAAGGATTAATGAAAATTGAGTAGAATAATATATTGAAAAGACTGGGGGGATATGAAATACATTGACTTTGCTTATGAAGTTCGTACCTCACATTAGTTTGATGAAGTTGTGATTCTTCGTTTGACAAGTCATTTGGGTTAGATCCTAAACCTTCATTCGGCAAGTTATTTAAGTCAAATCTCGATCCTTCGTTTGGCAAGTCATTTAGGTTAAATTCTAAACCTTCCTTCGGCAATCTATTTAAGTCAAATCCCAATCCTTCCTTTGGTAATTCATTTAGATCTTGATCCATGACTAAAATTTCTGTGTTATTCAAATTTGGAGAGAGAGAGAGAGAGAGAGAGAGACGGAGAGAGAGAGAGAGAGAGAGAGAGAGAGAGACCTTATCAAGCGCAAGAATCACTACCCCATTATATGTGTTTTCACCCAATATTTGCATGTCAGCCTGATAAGTTCAATTATTTAAAGAAATGGCTACCTAAATCAATGATATTTGCACTAGAGAGAGAAAAAAAATGCTCATTATTAATGATAATTACTAAATCTTGATAATTGTCTAGAGTTTATTATGAAATTTATTGAGCATTAATATTAATTTAATACCTAATAATATTAAAATAAGAAGAATCTTCATTCAAGAAATGCTACCAAATTAGGTGCGGTGTACTTAAGTCTAGCTCGTTTTTGGCATGCACATTAGTATTATGATTGCTCTGCTAGTTAAGTCGTGGAACTTATCCGCTAACGAATCAAGTTCGAATCCCAGTACTCCCTGTTTGAGGAGAAAGCAGGGTTATTTTATGATAGCCCATTCTCTCCTAAAAACCAGTCCACTTGAGCATTGAATTTGCTCCATGGCCAAGGTGTTGAATTATCCACTGATGAGCCATGGTTCTAATCCTAATACTCATCCGATCGTAATTAAATTTATGTTAGGTAAAATTTTAAGAGCACAGGGGTTGCTCTGTTGGTTAAGGCGTTGAACTTATCCGTTGATGAACCCGGTTCGAATCATAGTACTCCCTATTTAAAGAGAATTTTCTCTAAAAATAGCCCATTGAGAATTGTGGTTGTTCCATGTCCAAGGTGTTGAATTATTCACCGACGAGCCATGGTTCTAATCCTAGTACTCATCTTGTCCGTAAGTTGAAAATTAATTGCGCCAAGTAAAATTTTCAAAAAGCCTTCAAGGAAAAACCCTAAGCTCCAAGTCTGCAGAGCCTAGCCGCCTTTAACCAATATCCTGGTATGGGACTTGCGAGATCGACTGGCCACGATCCTAGATATTCTCAGATCCATCCCCTGGCGTGATTTGTTCACGACCCTCCTGTTTTGTCCTCTTATTCCTCTTCTTCTCCCCTTCACTTCGGTTCTTTGTTTATTTTTTTCATGGATTCTTTGGTTTGGTTCCTGGGTCTTGTGTGGTGGTGGAGTGGCCTCGGTGGGTTGTCAAGGAGCTGACCTTGCTACTGGAGGTTCTGGTTTTTCTGGCGTAGCAGCTCCCTAAACACAGAGAGGATTTACACTAGTCGTCATCTATATGGTACTGTGGCCTCAACTCGGAGGTGGATCAGCCTGTGGCATTCTTTCGTAGGCTGGAGGCATCCAAGTCGGTAGCGCGTCATGGTTGGAACTGCCTATAGAGAACGACGCCCTTGACGTGGACGGTTCAAACCTAATGGCACGGCTATGGATCGAGATCGACGTGTTGCGGCTTTCTATAAGTGAACTAGGGTGAAAGGGTGGTGGGCTCGTCACCATATTGTAGTGGCAGTCATCCGGGGATTCATTTCGACCAGTCGTCGATGTCAGACGGTGCTATTGCAAAGTGACCGGAGGCTAGGGCTTGAGGCAAAAGGAGATCCAGATAGCTTACTCCAATGGATCTTGTTCAGCTGGGCATTCCCTAATTGGGCGGCCTGGTTGTGGTCTTTTGCCATATGGACTACATTCTCCTATCAAATCTGAATTGGGCCATTTTAAAGGTGTTTCAAGGTGTGGGCTGGGCCCTTGGTCACAATTGGGCTAAGTCTATCTCAAGGGGTTTTAAAGTGTGGGAATTGGACCCCATAGTGTATGTGTAGAGAAGGTGCCTAGCTATTTAATGGATGTTGCTATTTTTTGACTTCCCATGCTATCCTGGTTTTTTAGTCGAGGATCCTGAGTAAGAACTTGTTCTCAGTATAGTGATGTGTACAGGGTTTCGTTCTATCTGGCTGAGAAATTCGGTGAAGTCTTTGTATCATTATCATATTATCAATATAAACTATTACCACCTTCTCACACAAAAAAAAATAGAGAAGTGAACCAAAGAGATAATCTCACTTTTTTATTTATTTGAAAAGTCAAAAATTCATTAAACGGGAATTAAGTATAACTGGGATTGAGACTCGGAAAAACCAGAAACAAAGACATTACATAAAGACTAAACAAACGACACCAAAGTAGTATTAAATATCGACAATAGCTGGAGATGAGGATGCGGTTAGATACTGGAGCACTGGGGGTATGTTGACTTTTAGGATGGTCAAGGCTACTCTTGTTGTCAATAAGCTTGCGAGTCTAGCACTCATATGCATACATCCAAAGGCGCGATGATCTCCCTATCAATTCCAGCACTGCTCTTATACATTCCACAATCCCCTAACCGCTTGGATCCCATATCTTGAAGCGCCCATGACTGGGCTGAGCTCATCCTTGCAACGCATCCTCTTCTATCTTCCAGCCTCGCCCTGTGTCGACACCTACGCGGCTTCGGTCACCTCCTCGCATAAGTCGAGAGACCCAACGCTGCAAATCATCGGAGCGAGCATCAAAACCTAAGCCACACAAGATCCAATAAGGAGCATCGAATCCCGAGACATGCAAGATCTAAGGAAGAGTAGAAAAGATCTCTATAATCAGATTGGAAAAGCTGAGCGACAAACTTTATGCATAGAGAGAGAGAGAGAGAGAGAGAGAGACTACGGCAAGAGAGTAGATCGAGACTAGACCGAGAGGGAGGGAAAAGAGTCGCAGGGACCAAGGAAGGAATAGGGGACGTCGTTGTAAAAAATCACGTTGGGCGATCTAGCGGCACTAGATCAGTCATCTTCGCGAGTGGAGCTAGGGTCCTTTCTTCTTCTTCTTCTTTCTTCAAAATCCATCTCACATTTAAAAGACGGTATGCTAAAACTATCTATTTTAAGATATATTGTGGGTGTGTAAAATTTTAGTTTTGCATTAATGTTGATTTTTCACTTTACCTAAAGATAAGGGAGAGTAAAACATGATGTGGTTATACTTTAGTCTCACCAATTCATCCACTAACGCCATTATCACCCTTACTTAAGGATCAAGGTCCATATCCTCCATAATCACCATAAAATCATGAAATAACGAACCACATCTCCATTATTTCCACAAAGTAAGGACAAAGTGAACAAGTGCTATAAATGCACAAGCTTATGAAGGAAATAGGGAGGGAGGATGGGCACATATATCTGTCGAATTTATCTGATATTCAGTTATCTCCTCCTCTTCAAGGGTGCTTCCATGCTTCTCAAGAAAATAACGGAGAGAAGATTGAGAATTTGTTGGTGAATCTCTCTCCAAAACTTTTATACACCAATAGTTGGCACCATCTATGGGAACAAACAAAAGGCTTCGGAATTCAGAGAAGCAAAGGGAGGCGCCGTAAGATGATAAAAGTTCAATTGGAATGGGGACGTTGCTTTGTGACGTGATCAGCGAACAAATTTTTTATCAAAGCTTGAGCTAACCTAATAGAATGTTTGTATGGATAGTAAGACAGAAATACGATCGAGGACTTCGGGTTTTTGTTCCAGTTAGAAGTGATATATAGACGAAAACTTGAACAGGGGGACTCACGACTTGAATTATTGAATATACGTGATTGTCATAGGAAAACATCAGACACGTATAGAACGATCGTCATACGTCCAAATGGGGCACCTCATAAACGTTAGATCAAGAAAGCACGTACAAGAGCTTAACCAAGCAAGTTCGGAAGGAAACGAAATACAAAAAGGAAGCATAGCATCGGTGCAACTATTTCACTTCAATTAAGCGAATAGAGAGTTGGAACACTCAGGGACTGGGGGCACTTTCCCCTGCGATCAAATGATCCCTCGGATAAGAGGATCCCAGATAAGAAATCCTTACTCCTCTTCTCTTCAAAATCTTCTAACTATGCATCATAACCTTAAAGTCACGCGAACTAATGTATGAATTTGCAAATACTTGACATTATATTTTGTCTATTAATTGGTTTGTTCAATTTTTGTGTGATAATTTGACAGGTTGATCGGCAAAAGAATATACACAGGTTATAGTACGTAGAGCTCCAAACAAGCAACTTGATTGGCGAATTAGCCGTATCGAGATCATCAAGCGATCTTAAGGAAATGCACGCATTTCAACGATTTGAGAACACACATGGTTGACGATCCTATACAAAGCGTGGTCAAACAAGTTTACGACGTACGATTGAATGACAAAACGTTATGACATTGTCTCACGAGTATTAACGATTGAATGATAAAACGTTATGACATTGTCTCATGAGTATCAACGATTGAATGACAAAACGCTATAGAGTTGTCTCACGAGCATCAACGATTGAATGACAAAACGCTATGACATTGTCTCACAAGTTTCGACAAATAAACACAGTAAAAAAGTATAAACAAAGTGTTTAGAGTATAATGCAATATTTTCATTCACTCTCGAATTAGGTATATATACAGCTTTATAAGACCCTTTAGTAAGACCACCATCTAACTGTTCCTCAGAAGACACAAAGGAAAAACAGATAATCTTCTTGTCAAGGTTATCCCTTAAGAAATGTCTATCTAACTCTACATGTTTAGTTCTATCATGCTGTACTGGGTTATGAGCAATCTTAACAACACATGTATTATCATAATGCAAATTCATATGTTTCTGAAGGTTGAAACCTAACTCTTTCAGGACATTCTTGATCCATAGTAATTCACATACTTCATTTGCCATCCCACGATATTCAACTTCTGCACTAAAACGAGCAATTATATTCTGCTTCTTACTGCACCAAATTACCAAACTTCCACCAATAAAAGTATAGTAACCAAAAGTAGGCGCCCTATTGGTATGATCACCAGCCTAATCTGCATCATTGTAGCCTGAAACACACACCTCACTAGAATAGCCAGAAACACACAACTCATTGTTTCTTTCAAATAGCAAACCTTTACCAGGTATGCCCTTCAAATACCTGAGAATAGGTAATACTGCACCCATATGGTCTACTCCAGGATTATGCATAAATTGACTCACCACACTAACAACATATGCAATATCAGGTCTAGTATGTGATAAATAAATAAGTCTCCCAACTAAATGCTGATACCTGCCCTTATTCGATGGAACCTGGTCCGGAAGAAGCTCTAACCTGTGGTTTTTTACAGTCTATCAGTTATGTCTCAGCAAGAAGATCCAAGATATACTTTCATTGGGACAATGTAATCCCTTGCTTGGACCTTGCCACTTTAATTCCAAAAAAAATATTTCAAGTCTCCTAGATCTTTCATGTCAAATTCTAGCAACAACTGTTTCTGAAGACTTGTCATCTAACATGGATTATCTCATGTAATCACCATATCATCAACATACATAATCAAGGCAGTAGTCTTACCATCCTTGCGTTTGACAAACAATGTGTGATAAGAATTGCACAGGCGATATCCAAACTTTTTCATTGTCTGGGAGAAATGTCCAAGCCACGCCCTAGGTTATTGCTTCAGGCCATATAAAGACTTCTTCAAATAACACACTTTTCCCTCTTTACCTAGTTTACAATTGATTCCTGGTGGAGCATCCATGTATACTTCATCTTCTAAGTTGCCATTCAAGAAAGCATTCTTCACATCAAACTGGTGTAGAGGCCAATCATAACGAGTTGCAAGGGTAATAATGATTCTTACAGTATTAATCTTCGCAACAGGTGCAAAATTCTCCTAGTAATCAACTCCATACTTCTGAGTAAAACTCTTGGCAACCAATCTAGCTTTGTAACGATCGATGCTTCCATCAGCTTTAAGTTTCACAGTAAACACCCAACGACATCCAACAGTCTTCTTACCATGTGGCAGAGGAACTATGTCTCAAGTTTCATTCTTCTGCAAAGCTTCTAGTTCTTCATTCATAGATTGCTTCCATTTTGGATCCTCCAAAGCATCCTGTACATTACTAGGAATAGATACTGTAGATAATTGACTGACAATAAGTGCATGAGACTAAGACAACCTATGATGAGAGATATAGTTGGCAATATGATATTTGGCTTTGGCATCTATACTAGGCTCATATTGTTGCTTAGGAACTTCTTTAGTGACACGGTTAGATCTACGTACCTCAGGTGGAACATTCTAAATGAAGATCTCAGGTGGTGATGTACACGAGGGAACAGAAGCTTCAGTACTATCTAGATGATTTTCAGAAGGTAAATCAATCGTCAAGTTCTCATTGATCTGAGGAGAAAATGTGTCATCCAATATAGAGCTTTCGATGCATCGAGAAGTCTCCTTCGATGCATCGAGGCAATCTCCCTGGTCTGTACTACTTAACGTCTTCGATGAGTCGAATGAGGATTTTGATCCATCAAAGCTATCACTTTGTTCTTCATATGTCTAATCCTTCAATGGATCGAGAGGATCTTTCGATCCATCGAATGCAGGTCTCTAGTCTTCTCTTGCCAGTAAATTCGACGGATCGAGAGAATCACTCAATCCATCAAAGGAACGTCTCTGGTCCTCCGTTGGTGACATACCGAAACCCCTAAATTGCGTCTCCAATTTTTCAAGGTCTTCAAATTCTGGAAAATTCAGAGTATTTCCTTCACATCCTCTGTTCTCCTCGTGAATGAAAGACTCTGACACTCCCCCCGAGTAAAAAGGTTCAGATTCTCGAAAGGAGACATCAAGGGAAACATGAGTCTTCTTTGTGAGATGATCATAACACCGATAACCTTTATGAAAATCAGCATAGCCAATGAAGACACATTTCAAAGCACAAGGATCAAGTGTGCCTCTCAACTGCTTATTGATGTGAACATACACAGTGCACCCAAAAACTCTAGGTTCCAAATTAGGGAGAGAAGAAACATTCAACATCTCATGTAACTGCTGGTACGAATTCTGGAACTCAATTACACGAGAAGGAGTACGGTTGATCAAGTATGTTGTAGAAGTAACTACAACACTCCAATAAGGTCGAGGCATATTCATGCCAAATAATGAAGCATGAACAACCTCCAATAATTGTCGATTCTTGCGCTCAGCCACGCCATTTATTTTAAGCTTATAAGTAATGGAAGTTTGACTATGAATTCCATGAGAAGTCAAGTAGGCAGACATGACATTATTGACATACTCACCCCCGTTATCGGTCTGAAGAACTCGGATTTGCTATTGATATTGAGTAGCAACCATCTTATGAAATTCAGTAAATCAATGAAACACATCACATTTAGACTCCATCAAAGATACCCAAGTCATATGGATACAATCATTAATAAATGTCACAAAATATAGAGCTCATGTAGGCATAGGAACTCTTGCATGACCTCAAACATCAGAATGAACCTTCACAAAAGGCACTAAACTCTTGTGCATACTGGGAGGATATGGAACACGGTGACTCTTGGCCAGTTCACAGGTGTCACACTGGAAATCTGAAGCACTCCCTCTGGAAAATAATTGAGGTTGAAGCTTCTGCAGGTAATGAAAATTGACATGACCAAGACAACGGTGCCATAACCACACAACTTCTTTATCTTTATCCAAACTAGTAGTAGTATTGGCTTGACCCATCATATGCAACTGTTGTGCGCCACTGCTTGTCAAATCAAGACAATACAATTTCCCCCTTTGTACACCATAATCGAGAATTTTGCGAGTCAGAATGTCCTGAGAAACACAAAAATTTGGATAGATCGAAAGTTATAGAAAATGCAGGAGCCAAAGTGATTTGGATAACCGATAGAAGATTATAGGCAAGAGAGGGAATGACAAGCACAGAATGAAGAATTAAATTATTCGCGACTTCGACAGAACCTTCACCAATAACAGAAGATGAAGATCCATCAGCTGTAGACACACAAGGTTGAGGAGATGGTTTGATGGTTTCACTAGACTAAGGTTATTTGTCATTTGATTAGATGCACCTGTGTCAATTATCCAAGCATTAGACCTAGACAATGTAGAGAGGGTGATGTCTGACCTGCCATACATGATGCAACCGTAGTAGCGGAGACGCTAGGTATGTGTTCATCCTCTAAAACAACAGTTGTTCCATGCAACATCTTCATATTCAGAATTGCACACAGTAGAGATAAGGTGTACGTAGGAGAAGAAGAAAAAATCACAGCAAAATCGAATTTTTCTTCTAGGGTAATGGTAAGAAGGTATAGGAGGAGAAACAAATCACAACAAAGTCGGATTTATTCTCCTAAATCAGCAGGTCGTAGCGGAATTTAGATGTAGTGATTGACAAAAGTAGTGTTTGTCGATATGTCCACAAGGTTGGCTATGATGCCAAGTAGAAAAGTATAAACAAAGTGTTTAGAGTAGCATGAAATATTTTCATTCACTCCCGAATTGGGTATATATACAGCTTTATAAGACAGTTTCTTAATAGGAATGAATACATACAATAAATAATAAATTAATTTTAATTACAGTATAAATCTTTAATATCTACGACTTCATTATTTCTCAACAAACGCATTAGGGCATTGTCTCACGACGTGGAGAAACTGAGGGTGCAGTTGTTTTATATATATATATATAGTAGTTTGTAGTGGGAAGCAAATCAAAGCAAGCATGGGAGCTTTTGGTTTTTTAACTGCGGTAAGCTTTCTTACTGGTGGTGAAAGAATCTGAGGTTAACAGTATTACTGTATTAGACTGTGGTGTCCTACACTGCTCTACTACTACTGAGGCTTTTGCTGCCTCGATTCTCGTTACTTTTGTTTGAGAAAAAATGGAAAAGAAAAGAGAGAAGAAGATAAGAGGAAAGCATGGTAAACATGGGCTGGTTCCAATCAGTGAATGGAAAAGCTTGGTGCTTTCTCAGATGTAGTTTTCATGGCAAAGTTGAACCAGAGCTATTATATCCTGCACCTTTTTTAACTGTCTTTTACTCCAATATATATATATATATATATATATATCAGTGAGCAAATTTCTTTTGGAAATTAGTGATTCTGGGCACGTACAATTTGGATAATCATAATTGATACAAAATGAAATTTAGCCTTGTTTTGTTTTTTTTTATAAATAGAAGATACTTACCTTATTGTTTCTTGAATATGAGACTTTGCATATTATATGTGCCCATGTTTGCAATTCATGATGGTACGTAGAAGGAAGCTTTTGAGTTTTGACTGGCAATGCATGTGTTCTGCTGCACTTCTTTAGTTCATTTGTGTGCACTTCTACAGGTGGTAATAGATTTCAGCAAGAAGAGACCAACATTTTTGGAAGGAAGAGACCATGCAAAAAGTTTCTCAAGTTAATTAGACTCTGGTTCATGATCGAGATTAGTGATGGAAGCTAGAACTAATTATCTTAACAAATATGACTTCTTGCATGATCGTGTAAACCATTATATTTGGATAATCCAACTTCATACTTAATTGAGTTTTACGTACACAATGGTAGATTTAATGGTTATATTTTCATTTGATCACAAATTAAATTAGATCTTTGTAAACTAAACATTTCCAAAAGAACAAACTAAATATAAACTTGTTTATTAGTTTTTTTTTTGCTAAGGATAAACTTGTTTATTAGGTAAAATTTTCTTTCATGAGGTTCTTCTCTCATTTTGCAGTCTTATAATTTTCTTTCACGAGGTTCTTCTCTCATTTTATAGTCTTACAGTGCCACGTGAATTGTATTTCACTCTTGTTCTTTTACCTCTACTAATACTTAAGTAAAATACGGTTTTAAAATTGTAACGCATATTATGAAATCGTTCATTATTATTTTACTCTTTGGTTAAAGAGATATAAACAAATTAAGCTCTTGAGAGACAACATCCACATGCATGCATGGATCCATATTACAGTTTCACTCACAAAAACTATTTTGTGAGGCCAGATCGATTAAACGTGCTTGCCAAATATCGGCCATGCATGTTATTACAAAGACGATGAAACAAAACATAAACATCTCAAAAAAGCATTGTTCTTTCTCGGGTGCCTGGTTCGCTTCTTCTTTTCACGTTTCTTTGCGTCCTCTGGAGTCTCTATAAATTCCCATCAACCTCCTCCTCCCCAAGCTAACTTATTCACCAAATTCACTCTCATCGTGAGCGATAGTGATCCCCCACTTTGTGTTAAAGCTTAGTAGCAAGAGGAGGAGGAAGAGGACGATTGGACCAACTTAAAGTTCATTTCGATCTCCAATATATATCCATGATTCTTCTAGTCAAAAGATACCAGCTGCCCCATTTGGTCACTTTGCCTTACCAATGAAGCAATTATGCTACAAAAGAAACCCCGTCCCTGGTAAGAAAACGAGATCGAGAAAAAAAAGAATTTATACCTTTTTAACTTGTGGAAGTGAATCAATAACACATAATGCTGCTACCTATTCTGGCCAGATACATACTTTCTTAATTAGATGGTAGATAATGAGTTCAACATAAACATCAATAAAGTTGTATATGCCCTTCTATCGTCTAGAAAATCTCGAGCTCTGACGTAAAATATGTAAATAATTAGTACGTAGATCAAAATGCTTCAAATAGGCTATGTAAAAATAGGCTATGTAGAGATAGAAACATAAGCTTCTGAAAAATCCTCTTAAATATCCATGTCAAATGGTTTAGTTTAGACGCGCGTCTAAATTACTTCAAAACTATACTAATTAATCCTATCCACGTACGCATACCATGAAGATCGATTACTTGATTTAGTTGAAAAGTGAGCTTGTACTACTATTTCTTTCTTATTTAGTCTATTATAATACTTAACTTGAAGAGGTTCTTTCTTTCCACTTATTGCCCACAGTCCACTCCAACATATAGTATACTAGGTTTCAGCGACTAATTGTACATGAATGTAGATAATAGATGAGATAAAAAATGACAGGAAATATCTGTGGATATATGAAAAGTAATGATCTATTCAACATGTGAAGTTCAAAGTTGTCAACATATAAACATGAGTCATCGTCATTGTCATCTTTGCAAAAGCACTATATAACTGAGAAAACAAATCAACATGAATCAGATCGGAGAGTCTTGGTCTCCTCTCCCACGCATTTACCATCATTTCCCTTCTTACACAACTTTTATATTACAACACAGTTTATACTTCTTTCTATTGGAAAAGTTTGACACAGAGGGAGAACAAAATCATAGAGCAAATGAGAAAGTGAGAGCACCAAACTCACATGTAGACAAAAAAGGCATTGGTGGGCTTTCTTACCGGCTCTTGATTCCTGCAGTTTCAAGATCGGATCAGATGAAATTGAAACCAGAGAGTTGAAAATCATAATGCAATAATAAATGGTACCTACCAATAGTGAGGTCGAGACGGTCACGTGGCAATTCTGATGATTTGACTGGATCATCATTAAAGCCGACTGGATTGAGAAGAGAGAAATACATTTGTCCATCACCCATCTAACCTCCAAATGACCTCATCTCTCATTTTTGAAGGGTCATTTGGCCAGCACTCAACTGACCTCCAAAATCAGAAGAGAAAGATTAGGCTTTGATTGATCTAGTTGAAGACCGAGAGCCGAGAACCAAAAGCCAAAGACTGAGAGAGGCTAGGCTTTAATTGATGTGAGAGTCGAGAGAGGTTAGCGAAGATGAGAGAGATGTAAGGAGATCAAAGAGAAAGATGAGAAATGAGGTGATAATCGCGTGAGAGAAAGAGAGAGAGATCGGCATGGAGCAAAGATGAAATAATCTCTCACGTGAACAATACTCCTGAATAACCCAGGAAAAGTAGGTCTCACCGTTGTTATATATTAAATAAATGTCTATGATGGTTAGCTAAGATGTATGTTGTGTATATGTTTCAATGTGTATGTATTATACGTATTATATATTTTGTAATACATCTCTATAGACTATATTTTTTGTATAGTTATTAGGCACATCAGTACTTGCCATACCTAAGTTGGATATGACTTTGGAAGTTGAATTTGTCCATTTTTTGTATAGTTAAGATTTTTGTGATTCGTCGACCATTGATTGGATTTAAGAGTTTATTAAGAAAAGTCGGAGTTGGATATAACTTTGGAAGTTGAATTTGTCCATTTTTGCAACAATGAGTATAAATCAATTGATTATTTTTTTTCTTTTTCAATACTTCATCTAACCAAAAGAGTGCAGTGCAGTGATTGCATTTATAAGCATCATCACCGGAGTCGTTATAATTCACAATGACACCTGCAATTAGAATCATAAAAATGCAAGTTAGATGATTAATCATGGATGATAATGAATTTTTAGTGATCAAGTCTACGTTAGAAAGGTTGTTGATATCAGAATTGATAACAGATAGTGTAATGTGCTCCTTACCTTCACGGCTTCTTTGGTAAGATGCTTGCTTGGCCATAAATACTTGCATCCAAAACTGCACAAATTAATGAAACAAATCAAACATCATTCTTCAAAACAAACACAAAAATGACTATTATATGTAATGAAATGCTATGTATATGTCTACGCTACCTGATATAACTTCGTCAGCATCTTCATCTTCACTGATATCCTCTCTTGCGGCTGTGTCGCTCAACAGTGTTGTTGTCTCATAGCACGTCGAAGATTCAGCAAATTGAAAACAACGTTGTCTCTTAGTCAAGCATCGCTTGTCTGGCGTGCTTATTGAAGGATAATCTAAATCTACTGCTGAACCTTTTCCTCTAGTTGAGGAGTCATAATTCCTCTTTCGAACCATGTCTACAAAAAAAATTACATAATCAAAATAAATTTGTTCATTCATCAGAAAATAACATTGATTTTTGATGGCCTAATATTCTATTAACATTACATTCATATTATAGCCATCAGAAGTAAGACAACAGAAATAACATAAATACCACCAACCTAAGTATTGATGACAAAATACAATGGATAGAGACAAATGTCAAAGTAACAACAGCACTGTGAAACAACAAAATATTTTTTGCATATAACAAATAAAACCTGGAGAATACAGGAAAATGATTAAAATCAATAAAAAAACTTTCATCATAATAATTTGACAGATGACATAAACAACAATCAATTCATCGAATTAGCAATCATGAAGTTGACAGAGTACTAAAAAAAGTAAAAGAAAAGCTGAGATAATTTCACACTCACTGACTATACCATCAAAGCAATTGAGAAATACACTATGTTCAATTTAATCAAATAAGTCTTTAAGACAATGTAAATACACTGCACACTTTCAATATTATGAATACACAACATTTCTTTTTGAAAAAGAAAAAGAAAAACGAAAAGAGTTGGACAGCAAATCAACATCAATATCTGCAAAGGAGGAAAAAAATAATTTTAAATCTGTAAATCAATTTAAGTTTTACGAACCATTAATATACGAAGACCAAATTACTCTAAAAGGGACGAAACATGAAAATAACCAAAGCGAAAAGTCCACAAACATAAACAAAAGAAAATGACCAAAATAATATAAAAAAATCATCAACAAAGCTTCAAAAGGCACAAAATAGTAACAGATGTAATATAATTCATGTACGTTTTCACTCAAACAGTTAACATATTACTATCTGTGAACGCAACTTATGACCATTGATATATATGATGTTTTCGTGGGGAATGAATTACAATGAAAACTTGGAAAGCTTGCCTATTTGGAGGACTGAGACACAGTAACTCCTTCAATAATAGATGACTATCAATAATGTACAGTTCAGATGAATTTACTCAATAACTCTAAATCACATATACTTTTAAAAAACATAACCCCATATGAATCTGTAAATTAATATATATTTTTTCAATTGTGACAAATAATCACGAAAACAATGAATTCCTACCTTTAGCGGAGATTTGTAAGCAATCACAGAAAACTGCAAATGACAAAAACAGGGAAAAAAAAACTAAATCAGACATCAATCTAACATGTGCAAGCAACATAAAAAAAATACTAAAAAATCTAAAAATATAGATAAAAAGAAAGTCAATCAATACCTGACTACAACAAACCTTTGTATGCAGTTATAGTAATCTGAAAACAACAAACACCCGAAAAATTTTGTTTCCGCTGTCGACCAAAAAAAAAGAGAAAGGAAATTGGTCATTAATTCATAACATTGGTGATAATAGGCACATGGGATACAAATGAAACTGCATTCATATACATGTCCAATGAAATGAGTAAGCTTGTTATTGTACTATATGTTACAGCATATATCCAACTATTATAGAATATACTTAAGAGATGAATAAGACGGCATGAATGCATTATTCAAAAGAATAGACTTATGCGATGTACAAACTTGAAATTGATTATATTCTTGTCATTATATAAACTTTCAAAGAAACTAAGCACTTGAAGATGTCTATCGCATTCTAAAAATCCCATAACGGGTTTTGGTGAGAATTAACCTACCAAGGTATAAAGATGCAATAAAAACAAACATCAACTCGAGATCAAGACTAAGATATAGAGAAAGCTTACTTTGGAAAATCGAGAGAGACCAATGAGAAATGGAGAGGGATAGATGATAGATGAAGCGAGGATCATGCGTGATTGCAAAGATTGGAAATCGTCAAGAGCAAATAAAGATGCAACCTGAAAAATTAAACAAATTGTCATCATGATGGATGTATTTCTTTAAAATGTGTTTTCTCTTCAAGCAATCAAATAATACGCAAATTTCATCAATATCTTGATCAAACAATACACAAACTCCAGTAACACCCGACTATCAAAAATCTCAAAAGAGAAAAAGAGACACGAATAGTAAATGTAAAACACAGAGACATTTCAAGTGAAAACCCACAACTTTTCCAGCCATATTGCTAATCAAACACATGTTTATTATGAGCAATCACTATGTAATGAAGTTATCTAATACGCATTGTGTTGGTACTACTCATCACTATAGTAGAGATAGCTAATCGATACTGAATGGTAGAGACATTCAATATATAACACAGCAGAGATAACTATCTAACATACATTAATTCAGCTTGGTAATTACATACTGCATAAGGAATTCAGTAATTTAGATATAGTTAATTCAGGAACCAAACATAGTGCACATTATGTTTACCACCAGTAATTGTTAAGCTCATCAGTTCCTGGGTAGTACTGGAAAAACTATTTTAGTATTGGTTGTTAATTATAGATTTGGTTACCCATGGACTAATCAAGAATCAGGAAGAGCATTGCATCTGCCATAGTGGATGGCCTTCTTTGTTTCTTCCTTTGAAACCAAACACTTGAACCCAAAACGCCAATAATATAATGAACTGTTGTCTAATTATTCTTCTGCTGAGAGATACATCTATTTCCTAAGCTTAGAACAACTTCAGGTGGCATTAGAATTGCAGAAATTGATATTCAATTACATGATAGAATTCATAGAAGATATACGAACCGAAAAGAAAGCCACTCATACATAGACCAAGAGGCTTCATGTGAGTCACCAGATAGGCAAACAATATTAAGCAACATAGAGCAAACAGATTCTTATATATATATATATTTTTTTTCTAACAAATACAAATTCATATATCAGAAAAATAATAAAATTACAAATTCCTCTTGACAAATAAGGAGGAAAAGAAAAGGCGTCCAACGGTCCAAGTACATATCAATTGAGAATAAGAAAATATAAACAATGGATGCCTACTGTTAATAAGATAATAAGATAATTTGGGTTTGCAGCTGATAGTATGAGGGTATTATGATAAAGTTCATATATAAGATTGTAGGTATTGGAATTAGTTTGCAGACATAACTAAATCAAAATAGAAAATCAAATAATCACATGTTAACTATTCGAATCGAAAGCCAACACCCAAATCTTAGTGCCCCTATGATTGTATCAAAATAACAATCGATTACAAAGCAGCAACAACCATGAAAACAAAGATAAAAATGGGTAATGAACTAACCTCAATCGATCGCAAAGTTCGGAGAAGAAGTCGACTTCTATAACAAAGACCACAGAGGAGTGAGAGAGAGTTAGAGCTAGATTGAGATAAGACCTAGATAGATAGAGAACAATAAGACCCAGAACTGAAACTCAATGAAATTGATAGAAGAAAACGACATG
This sequence comes from Geum urbanum, assembly GCA_946800695.1. NCBI lineage: Eukaryota > Viridiplantae > Streptophyta > Magnoliopsida > Rosales > Rosaceae > Geum > Geum urbanum. The sequence continues at coordinate 52,479,704 of OX327008.1, read as the reverse complement.
CAACCCAAATTCGAGCAAAATTTGATGTATACCCAAAACAGAAATTATAACAAACAATCGTCGGATTTACCTTGATCTGGATCAATTAAACCGTTGGATTATCACGAAATTTGATTACGTCATAGATGACACAGTTTCAAGAAACTTTCCTGAAGACATCAAAAGCAACCAGGATTTCTATCATGTAGATTTTGGCCGTAGAACGCAGAATACCCAAAACATAAATTATAACAAACAATCGTCGTATTTACCTTGATTTGAATCAATTTAACCGTTGGATTATCACGAAATTTGAGTATGTCATAGGTGACACAGTTTTAAGAAACTTTCCTGAAGACATTGAAAGCAACCAGGATCTCTATCATGTAGATTTTTGCCATGGAAGAAGTCTGTTGATGAAGACCAAAACAATCATCGAATTTACCTTGATTTGGATCAATTAAACCGTTGGATTATCACGAAATTTGATTATGTCATAGATGACACAGTTTCAAGAAACTTTCCGTAAGACATCGAAAGCATCCAGGATTTCTATCATGTAGATTTTGGCCATAGAACGCAGAATACCCAAAACAGAAATTATAACAAACAATTGTCGGATTTACCTTGATTTGGATCAATTTAACCGTTGGATTATCACGAAATTTGAGTATGTCATAGATGACACAGTTTCAAGAAACTTTTCTGAAGACATCGAAAGCAACCAGGATCTCTATTATGTAGATTTTAACCATGGAAGAAGTCTGTGAATGAAGACCAAAACATGAACAGTGCTATGAATAGTAAAACCCATGATTGTTATATAGGTAATGAAGTTATGAACATATGACTAGAGTATTACATACCCACTGCCCAGCTATCTGCCACATGCATTGTAATGCATACAGTAGTAGTTATAGTGGGGAGGTCTAGCTTAAAGAGAATAAAAGATGTTCAAATTATTGTAAACTTCAATCTCTGTATTAATAAATTGATGATAAAACTGTACGTTATTAGCTTCCCATGCATCTTGCATATATAAGAAACAGATTCTTAATCAGGGACATGTTATCTTCTGGGGAGAAGTGAATCATATTCCTTCTTAGGGTGGGAAGTGGTTTCAATAGATCATCTATTTGTTTTGATTCCTTTTCTATTACTACTACACCTTCAATTCTTTAAGAAGAGAGCTTACAGATCGATCGATATGCCCACGTTGCAAGCCAAGGGTAGACAACTGGCCAACACATGGAGTGATGGAGAGTGGGAATTAGTCTAGCTATCTAATTTAGCTTTATCTCTCTCTACATATAAATGTATTTTTATATCTGTTTTTATAATTGTATTTTTAGATCTCTTGGTAGCTAGCTAGCTACTTAATTTGGAAAATGATAAATTGATGCAACTGGCACATGCAATATATCTCCGTCAATTTCTTTTTTTTGAAGTAATCTCCGTCAATTTCATTTCAAAGCGCATGCATAACCCCAATTTAGTCAATGTTGTTTGCCAATAAATTGTATATCATAAAGGATATTTCCTGCAATTCGATCAAATGCTAACTAAAATGTGCATATCGATCTATTTTCAAGGCGGTGCGATGATCTAATTTATTTGAAAAGCTTGAAAAAATGAATTCTCTTAGTGAAGAATTCATCGTTGAAATTCATTTTCATGCATATTATGCTTTCAAATTAATAATCGATCGGCCCATCGAAACTATTTATATATTATTATCTTTTTCTTTCCTTCTGATCTACCTTATAATATCCTCGATGAAGAGGGATGTATATCCTTCTCTCCTTATATATGGAGAAGAAGAAATCAGAAGTATCTGTATTGTCTTAAACTTAAAAGATTTGTTTTGTGCTAGCTTGTTAAGGGGGTGTATTGGATTGAGATTTTAATAGACAATTTTGGAAAGTAAAAGTCTGGTGGTATTGGATTGAGACTTTTTAATAAATTAGATAAGTCTGGTGGTATTCGATTAGGACTTTTAAGATTTTTTTAAAAAGTCCATAATATCTTCTGGTATTGGATCCAGACTTTTAAGAGGCAATAAATTGTCTGGTGGTATTGGATTGAGATCAAGATTTATAGGATTTCATGACAAAATGGATTGTTTCAGACTTTTTAGTGATAACTATAAATACCAAGACCCCAAAATTGTCTTGCCCTTTCTCATCAGACTTTTCATACTCACTCAAGACTTTTTTTTATTAGGGTTTTGAACATACGCAGAGGCACTGACTCTTTTTTCTGAAGAACAGCGCCTATTGTTCACGTTGAAGCTCAATAATCTGGTGCAAAGGACAATTCGCGTTGAAGGTAAAATCTCATCATGTTTTTGTTGCCAATAGATTATTGTTTTCCTTATTTTAGGGGATATTTGTCAGAAAGAACAACTTTTACAAATATTTACATCCAACAAATATTCAGAAATCATTGATATGTACATGGGGATCAAAGAATGTATAGCTCCAGGATATTTGAACAACTCTATCTTGACCTATTGTCATTTTTCAAAAACCGTACATATTACTTAATCCTTTTAACATGGCTTCTGGCAATCCCTTTTTATCATGGATGTGACTAGTATACAACTTGCACGTTATATTAATTTGCAAGTTACCAGTATACAACATGGCTTCTGGTAATCCTTTCGTCATATTAATTTGCACGTTACCAGTATACAACTTTTCCAAATATCAATAGAACTTTGTCAGTTTTTTGGCCTGCATATATACTGTCAATTGTCACGTTCTATGTACTATAAAATTATGCAGTTGTTTTTCTGAGATTGTAAAAGAAATTTGTCTATAAACTAGTGCTTGTGGTCCTAGTTGTTGTCCAGAATTGACTAAAAATATATGATTGGATGAATTGATATTGTACTACTAGTTGAGATGGAAATGGGGGATTCACAAAATGGAAATGGCAAAGGAAAGGGAAAAGCTGATACCTATCAACAGTGGACCATGGATGATAGCAACTTGTTGTTGGGGTTGTTGGCTGAAGCTATGAAAAATGGGTTGCGTGATGCGAATGGATCTTTAAGCAAGCTTAATGTAGAAAACTTCATACTTCCTCGTCTTAATGCGAAAACTAGGTTTCCCAAAACCTATAACAATTACCTGAGCCGAATGAAATGGTTCAAGAGTCAATATAACAAATTGAACGAGCTGGTGCGTAACACCTCCGGTTTTGGTTGGGACCCAATTGGAAAGAAAGTCACGGCTAGTGATGAAGTATGGGAAGAATACTTGAAGGTGAGCTTAGTTCATGATTTTCAATAATTTTGGCACCCTGTAGTTACTATAACATTTTATGTGTAGCTGATATATTAGCAAAATGTATGTTTTTTTTTTCTAGTCCCACCCAAGCCACAAGAAACTTCGGACATAATGTAGTGTTGATTATGACGACTTGCAACTTGTTGTTGGGGTTGGAACTGCTACTGGGAATGGCTCAATGGCATTAGGTGCTGATGATACTGATGCAAGTATATTAGGGAATGAAGAAAATACAATTTCTGGGATGGAAAAGTTTCCATATGATGCTGCTAGCAATGCTTTCATAGCACCACCAAATAATACCTTTGACGAGTCCTTCCAACCTTCATCACCCCTCGAACCTTCTTCTCCTTTTGAGGCCCCTTTAGGCTCAATGTTTAACAAAGAAAAGACAGGTCAAAGTAAGCGAAGCAGATCCGAGTATGAAGGGAGTTCAAGCTCTAACGGGACCAACAATCATGCAAGGGTTCTAGATAATCTTTCTATAGGCATTGATTCAATTTCTACCAACTTCGAAATGATCTACAATCTGATGGAGAAAAGAGAGAGAGACAGAGAGATTGAGAAAGAAACTACAATATGGGATGCTTTAAAAGATATACCAGATTTGGACAATAATACTCGTTTCAGGGCTGTCGAGTTGCTTAACACTAAAACAAAGAAGGACATGTTTTTTAAGATGACACCAGAAGAACGATCAGCTTGGATACTCTTCAACTTGAAGTTGGCAACATAGTGTTTTTTGAAAGTTATTTGGAATGTTATTTGGAATTTTCTACACTTTAGTTGAACTAGATGTTGGGTTTGATGAACTATGATGCCAGTTTGGATTGTTGTAGTTCGAATGTTTTGAAAGTGTGTTTTAGTTTACCTTATATTTTGGCTGATATAATTGTTATTTAGAATTTTCTACAATTTAGTTGAACTAGATCTTGGTTTGATACATTGATGGATTTCATTTTTCTTTTGCACAGGATGTATAGAGGTAATGATTTAGAGGATGAAGAAATGAATGATGATGAAATGAGTGAAGAAGAAGATAATGAAATACATGAGTTTTATGAAGCCATCAAGATTTTGGTGATGGCAGTTCAAGCAGTAATACATGTGGTGAATGAGCTTAGGGTTATTGAGGCTGGTAGACAAATTGAACGTCCACTAAACCCGCGACGAATCAACAATGTTTTTGGATATAACTATATACATAGGGCATTGAATGATGATCCTGCAATATTCCGAAGAGTATATATGATGTACCCTGATGTGTTCTGCAAATTGTGCAACATCCTTAGAGAAAAAACACACTTGGAAGATACAAGGTTTATTTGTGTTGAAGAAATGCTTGGACAATTCCTACAAATTGTCGGCCAAAATCATCGTTATTGTGTTATTCGCAATAATTTTCGTCGATCACAGTTCGCGACTAGTGAAAATTTTCACAAAATGTTGAAGGCTTTGAATACATTGTCAAAGGACATGATGGCCAAACCCGGACCAATGGTGCCTGCTAAAATAAGGGAAAATACAAAGTTTTTCCCTTATTTCAAGGTAAGTATTATACTATTTCATTATATGTAAATTGTCATTTGTATTATTCTTGTATTTCATGTATCTAAATCATTACCATCATCATGCTTTATGTTATCTTAGGATTGCATTGGAGCTATTGATGGGACACATATTCCGGCAACGGTGATGGGACGTGATAATAGCAGTTTTCGTGATCGTCATGGAAATATATCTCAAAATGTATTAGCAGCATGTAACTTTGATTTGGAGTTCATGTACGTCCTTGCCAGGTGGGAGGGTTCAGCTCATGATTCCAAAGTGTTAAATGATGCTTTATCAAGGAGGAATGGACTTAAAGTCCCACAAGGTAAATGTTAGTTTTTTTTTAAATTTAAAATATAATATAATTTTAAATAGCCAATGCTTTATTGTGTGGTACTGTTGGGTAATAACTGCTGGTCATGTATTTGTAATTAGGTAAATATTTCCTAGCAGATTGTGGATTTGCTAATCGACGTCAATTTTTAGCTCCATATCGAGGTGTGCGGTATCATCTCCAAGATTTTGCAGGTAATGGGAATGATCCTGAAAATGGAAAAGAATTGTTCAATCTCCGCCATGCGTCTTTGAGAAATGTGATCGAGAGAATATTTGGCATTTTTAAATCCCGGTTCACCATTTTTAAATCGGCACCTCCATTTCCATTTAAGACACAAGTAGAGATAGTGTTGGCATGTGTAGCGCTCCACAACTTTCTTCGCAAAGAATGTCGATCTGATGAATTTCCTATTGAAGGAGAATCTGAATTGTCATCATCCCCGATTGTTGAAGAGGAACTTGATGAACTAGTTTCACAAACTCAGGAGCAGCAGAGAGAGGATGCTAATGCATAGAGACTAAACATAGCTGACCATATGTGGAGAGAGAGATATTAGCATATTGATTTTGCTTGTTGGTTTAAAACTTTTGAATATGTTCGTTTATTTGCTCTTCTTTTCCTCTTTTGTTTTTTGCTGGTCTAATTTGATTATCAGTAAAATTAGATGAAGTATTTAGTTCAATATGGTTTTAATAAAATTAGATAAGGCCTGTATGATGGTTTTTTGATCGTAAGGTTATATACCTGTTAAAATGACGTTAGACTTGTTTGGGTTTTTTCAGATTAGGCCTGCTAGCTAGTTTGGGTTTTTCAACTCAGGCCTGTGTGTTAGCTAGCAAATTTATAAAGCCCATATTTCAAAAAGTCCAAAAAGTCTTTAAATAAAGTCTAGATAATCCTAATAGTCTATAAATAAAGTCAAAAGACTCTTTTTAAAAATTCCAGAATCTTGAAAGTCTAGTCCATATAATCCTAATAGTCTTTAAAATCCTACAAATCCATAAAATCTTGACACTCCAAAATTGTCTATTAAAATCTCAATCCAGTACACCCCCTTAGCTTTTTCTAGTATTGCATGCGCTTGCTATTTCCTTTCCCTCCCACTGGAGAAATTAAAGAAAAGATTTAGATTCTTCTGGTCCCATAATTACGTGGTTCTCCTCTAAGTGCAGTTGCTAAAGGGCATGAAAACGAAATATGAGAAAAAAAAAGATCGAGAAAGAGAGACCGATCATATCGATTATGGAAGAGAATCGATCTAGCTAGGGTTTTGCTGTTCTTTGCAACAAAATATACAGTTCCTATTTTCTTTTGTTTGTATCAAGCTAGGGTTTACTTTCTTGCATGGAAAAATTTAAACACAGTATAGTTTTGTATCATTAATTATATGTCACTATCGGTAAAGAAAAACAAATAGAATGGTACAGTGGCACAATGAAAACTATATATGTTGCGAACTTCGTAATCAAGTGCTTCATGAGTGCGTGGCACAAGCACTAAAATATATAAATGGTGAGGCCACTTTGTGTTTATTAAGTTATATTTAGGCTGGTGTGCGTGACTTCATCACTCAGGGAAGAGAATAGTAGCTGGTCTCTCTCAGTATATATATACAATTTGTATTAAGTGCGAAGTTAACATTGAAATTTTTGTGTGAAGTTACATTTTACATAAAATCGACAATGTCAATGCATAATTAAAGTTAATCATCTTTTAGATATATATGTAAGGATCGTGTCTGTAAAATTTCAGCTTCATCAGAGATGTTTTAACCATTTGATCGTCGCATTGTTTAACAATGCACATAGATTGTCCGATTTAGCTCAAATTTTGAATGTGTGATCGAATAAACAAAACATCTCCGATTTGGCTGAAATTTTGCAAGCACGATCATTCCATATGTATTTAAAAGGTGATAAATTCCAATGATCGAATTATGTTGTCGATTTTATGTAAACTTAAACTTCACATCAAAGTTTCAGTGCGAAGCTTTGCACTTGATAGAAACTGTATATATATATATGGCAAAATTATTTTATATGATACCTGAACTTACCTGGTCCGGTCATAGTGATACTTGAACTTTCAAATGTATCAATGTGATACCTCTAATTCCGTCTGTTTTGCTGACGTGACAAACAGAGTTTTCAAACTTAAGGGGTAAAATTTCAAAATACCCTTATATATTTCCCGCTTTTCTCTTCCCGCCAATTTTTTCCCTCCAAAAACTAGAGCCCACAAGACTGCTCATGCCACCACTTCTGGAAATATTCCTCGAAGGTCTACCAGGCTCAATCCTTCAACATTTATTCCCACCGTTGTTGGTCCTTCAAATCCCCCTTGATCGCCGCTACGCACTCCATTGCCGTCGTTTAGGTCTTCGTCTTTCTCTGGAGGCTATGTGGATCCGCCTCCTGAATATGGGACTATCCATGCTTTACAGGCCAAGAAGATCATCCAAAAGATCGATCTAGTTGACACCCAGAAAAGGGAGGCTCTGCAACAATTCATGTACGCCATTAATGATCTGAAAAATTCCCATGACCGACTCATCAATGTTCTGCAGAAGAACAAAGTGATTCCACCAGATTTCCGTATTGATTCTGATGATGATGATGTTGAAGAAGTGGCTCCCCATACTGCTAATGTTGGCCCAAGTGTTCCTCCCCCCACTGGATTCCCCCCAAACTAATATGTCTAGTGAAAATGTAATGGTTAGGGTGCTTTTGGTGTTTTTTACATGTATGTATTGCCCTTATGGTGTAGATTTTGGAGTTGATGGGAATTAATGAAATGGTATTCTATTTAGTATTTCTCCCTCTTTTTCTGGTTTGGATGGTTTCTTGTTTTGGGTTGTTTGTTGTTTTGTTGGATTTGTATGTGTTGGCTGAATTTATGGTTGAAATGAAGATCAATTTGTAGAAGGACCTAAAGTGGAGGAAGGAAAGAGAGAGATGCCTCCTGGATGCCATTGTTCTGCTTTTGGTGTTGTTAATTGCTGTGATGTGTAGTGACATGTAATGAAATGAGATTTTTAATGTAAGCCTATGTACGTACTGAATTCATGTATCAATATGATACCTTAACTATGCAAGTATGATCAATGTGATACATGAACTTTTGTAACCTTATCAATATGATACCTGATCTTTTAACACTATATCAATGTGATACTTGTCATTTTACTGTACATTTAGTGGGGTTTATCTGTTAACACCTTACTGCACTGAATTTTCCCTGTAAATTTCTAAACCAAATATTGGAGAAATACACAACACATCCAAAGCACTGAAGTGTTTCCAAATGATATAGGATTCAATGATCTATTTTAAACATCAATGTCAGTTTTACACAAAAAAAATGGTGAATATAACAGTTTCAACTAGGTCCATCATCACTACAACAAAAATAATGGGTCATAACATAACAAAGCCTCAAAACAACTTCACCATATAAAAGGCAACTACACAATTCACAAGTGGGAGCATCTTTAGCGTATATCAAGTGTTTTTGGCTGCAGCAGCCTCATTTTGGCTGTGCTGAGTTGCTGCAGGTTGTGCATCTTGACTGTTCTGAGTTGCTGCATCTATTTTAGTACTATAACCATTAAGCTGTAAAAGCCTAGCCTACTGATTCAACATCATCATCTGAATACTCTCCAGCATACCCCATTTCAGCATACTCCTCCACATGATCACCATCCTCCACATTCTGCTCAAACTGGACATCATCATTCGCATCTGCAGGTTGCTCTAGATCAACTTTATAATCATTGTCTGAGTAGAAAGAGTTCTTGTCACTGTCATTGTCTTCATCTCCCAAATCCTCTTCTCTTTCCCCTCTTCTTTCCTCTCTTTCATGCTCTCCTCTTTCAACTCCTCCTTCCTCTCCCTCTTCAGGCTTATAGGGAGGGTCATCAAAATCTTCATCACTGAAAGAGCTTGGAGAAATGTCATCATCTGGTGCAAAGTGTAGGTTCCCTTTGTGCCTGGTGTTATACCTTGCCTCTCTTCTTGCCTCTTTCTTGGACAACTTCTTGCTTTTAGGGATCACTTTCTCATTGACTTTGGCATTTCCCTTGTCTGAACCATTCAACCTACTGGTTTTTTTCCCTTGTTATGGGACAACATCAGTAGTTGCAGTTGTAGGTGTGGCACTAGGCCTTGGTGATACATGTGTTGAAGCAACATGGATACTTATGTCAAGCTCTTCCTCATCACTACACAAAACAGAACCTAGTGGCTTATCATTTCTACTGGCTATGTGTTTCACTCTTAGTTGTTTAGATGGTGGTGGTATGTACTCTGCTTCACTAGGAGCCCTTCCACTGCCCAATTCATTTAACAAGCTAGAAGCCCATTCAAACAAGTCATCAAGTCCAGCAAAAATTGACTGACTTTGTCTTAGTGGCAAGCATTAACTCCATTCAAGCTACCCTCTCCAACTGCATTAACTTCTTCTCCACCAACTTCCTTTTCAGTATTCATTTGTCTTGCAGCTACATTAGCATCCATCTCCACTATATTCTTCTCTTCTTCAGTCACATTGATGAGAGGATTGGACCAGTCCTCTAGCTAGTGCAGCTCATCATCCAATTCAGCCTCCCTTTTTCTCCTCTTACCCCCACCAGTAACGTACAATTTCACTATTCTTTTCTTTTTCATCAGCTTAAGCATCTCTTTCACTAAAGAACCATTCTTCATGTGAATCCACCCTTCATCACAGGTTGTATAAGGTAGCTTGAAGTGGAAAGAGATAGGTTTTTCTCTGTACCCTAGATCCCAAGCTATATTATGAATGTCAACCCATAACATCAAATCAGGCTGTAGATAATCCAGTTATATTTTTCCTCCAAGTTCCTTCCTAATCTAGGTGGATATCAAAATATCCTCCATGATTTATCTCCATTGTAAACTGTTTTGGAAGCACTACACATAAATAGAACAACAATTTAGTACATGCACAACCAAAAAAACACATGCAAAAGCAGTGAACAACAAACAACAAGCACGATTTCATATCCCCACAAGCTTTACATAAACTAACCATGAAACCCAGAAACAATAGCAATACATTATCGATTTTGATTTTTTTTAATTCAAAGCCCTAATCCATGGACCACAGACTATAATACTATCAAAACAACATCGACACTGTTGCGAGAGATAACTTTCTCTGTGTTTGAACATTAGGAAACAAACCATGTGCACGCACACCCAATCAAATGAAAATTTTTACTTGGTAAGGTATGGAAGAGCACTTACTGTTCGCGGGTCTTGGATCACCCAATCTGAACATCCTCCACTTCGTAGCCATCGTTTCTATCTCTAATTCGAATGGATAGTAACAACAATCGCAACAATAAAAGATGGAAGGAAAATTGATTTGGGTCTGTGTTAGGTTTTTGGAAGAGAGAAATTTGGGGCTAAGTAAATGATTAGTGCGGGGTTCAAGACAACTGAGGAAAAACCAAATATTTTAAACCGTTGCGGTCCGCAATTACCTATTTAACCCTTAATTTTGAAAACCTCATTTGTCACGTCAGCAAAACAGACAAAATTTTGGATCTGGGTATCACAAAGATATGGTTCTGAAAGTAGAGGTATCACATTGATACATTTGAAAATTCAGGTATCACAATGACCAGACCAAATAAGTTCAAGTATCATATAAATAATTTTGCCTATATATTTACATATGTATAACTTTATTAGTAGTGTTTGAGATCACATTTGTCATGTCTACATGAACCCCACCATGGCTGGCTGAATATATTTCATGCCACTCCATTCCACTCCCACCAATGGATCACCAAATATATACCTCTGGTTTTCTTGACCTCCGCTTTTGTTTCTTCGTTTTGGACACTAGCTAAGCTTACACTAGTGCACACCACTATATCACCTGCCTAGTGAATTTGCAACCACATAAAATATATCACGACGATTACTTGAGTGTTTATCTCTTTGGGACTATATATACCACAAACCTCTCTTCTAGCTCCGGTCATCAAAATTCATATAAAAATTATTCGAAAAACCTTAGTTTGATCTCATGTGCTTTGTAATGTACGTTACTACGTGTTGTACATTAGGTCATTAGTTCATATAAAAATAACGTTCTTAATTAGTTTCATCCACAAGAGAAAAAGAAGCAGCACTACGGATATCGATCGGTCCATGCATGAAAGAATGAAACTGAAATGCTGAGATGCTCCATAAGCAACTACTCAGCTAGCTGGATATGTAAATCGGAGTTTCCTTATACAGGGTCGCAATCATATTCCATTTCAGTACAGAGAATCAGAACCGTTTATCACAACGCAATCTGGATCAGATCGACAATTCCTCGACCACCAAGAATGGGCACATATTATACACTCTAGGGCTCTAGGCTGGCAGCCAATCCCAATCTCCACCCATATGAACACATGAACAGTGGGCTCCATCGTACAACCCTAAACAAAGATATATAATTAATTTCCTAATTAGTAATCATATTCCTTTCCCATAAATACAGTATTTTCAATTCATTTTCCTTTGTTATATTTGTAAATGACAAACCTAGAAACAGACGTTTTGTCATGTAAAGGTTATAAAAAAAATAGAAATATTTTTCCACCATCAAAAAATATTTGGCGATCGTTATCTTGTATTTGACACCGCATTACGTCCAACCCCTTGTACAAATCCGGCTCGATTTGACCTAACTGTCCTATGTAAAGCCGTCGTTGATATCAATTTCAGATGGGCTGTTTCGTCTTTTGAGACGCATGGCACCGATTATAAAATGGCGGTGGAGTCGCCTCTCTCAACTTTAGCTGCGAAAAATACCTAGAAGCAACACTCGTTTTATTTTCAACTCGATCTCTTTCTGGCTCGCCGGTTTTATTTTAACTCCGGCGACCTGAACTCCGCTTTTCCTGTCTGTTGATGGAGGTTTGGTGTTTGAAAACCTAACTAGTACAAGCCTAGCTTGTAGTATTTTATAACATCACTCCTAGCTAGCCTGAGCTAGCTAACGTTTCACACGGTTGTTTTGATACCGGAGCAGGAAAAAATCGGTGGTGGTATGATGGGATTTTGCATCTCTCCGTTGGAGACTCCGGCGAGGTTACTTTGGAGCACAAGTTTCTTCCGCCACAAGATTATGATCTTCTAATTAATACTCTTCAACTCCACACCCTAAAAACAGTTACGTACTCTCTAGGAATCCCACTCCCCCTTAGTACTTTTAGTCCTTAACCGACGGCGAGTGATTTCACGCGCCGCGGCCCGTCCAGCAATCGAGAGGGATCATCAAGTTTAGTACAAGAGTTTTGTGAAGATGATGGAGCCGGGCCGTCTTTTCTTCGATCCTCAGCAAGGTGGCGGTGGTGGCGGCGGCAACATGTTGTTCCTCGGGAGTGGTGATCATGTTTTTCGTGGTAAGAATCATCCTAGTAGTTTTCGTTTTTAGTTTCTCATAAGATTTGCTATAGATCAAACAAAAGAAACTACAATTAATTATGAAATGATTATTGTGTTTTGGATTAATAAGGGGCGAGATCGATCATGGGTATGGAGGAAACTTCAAGGAGACGATCATTTTTCAGCACGCAAGATGAACTGTACGAGGAGGAGTATTATGACGAGCAGCTGCCGGAGAAGAAGCGCCGCCTCACTTCCGAGCAGGTCTCCGGCCACCACCTTAATTTATTTTCCTTTCTTATAGATATATGCTTCAGTCTTGAAGTTCACTATCTATCTGTCATAAACAATATTCCTTCAAGCTAAGTGATCAAATAGTGTTTTGTTTCTTGGTCTAAACAAATATGCATATGAACTATGGTTCAAGTATGAAGATATTCCCATGTGCTATGTGATCGAGTTAAGCTACATATATGGCATATTCACCTTATCATGAGCATAAGTTCAATTTTTTTATCACCATAAAAGTTTCCTTTTTGGATTTACCCCAGTGAAGAATCTGGGAGATTCTCATATCTTCCTTTTTGTGCTTAATTAACAAGCAATCAGATCAGATCGATCAAAGTATTGATTCTGGTTTTGTGACATTTCATTTCTTTTATTATTAGGTGCATCTGTTGGAGAAGAGCTTTGAGACAGAGAACAAACTGGAGCCGGATCGGAAGTCGCAGCTGGCCAAGAAGCTAGGGCTGCAGCCGAGGCAGGTGGCTGTTTGGTTCCAAAATCGTAGGGCTCGCTGGAAGACAAAGCAGCTCGAGCGCGATTATGATGTTCTCAAAGCTTCATATGACTCCCTCGTGGCCAACTATGACTCTATCCTCAAGGAGAATCAGAAGCTCAAATCCGAGGTACATACACACAATCAAACAGTTTTTCCACACTTGATCATCTTAGGGTTATCATATAGCAGTATAAAGGTTCCCACTTTAGATAGAAACTATGAAATCTCTTTGGTACTATTTATTTGATCCAATCAAAGTATCAAATTATTTGTATATAGTAGAGTCACCTAGTTAGATGGAGAACCATTTTGGAGTATACTCTGGTGTACATAGCATTCTATATGTGCGTTGACTCTTTTCACTTCATTGTTGTGTTTAAGAAGAGATGATGATAATTTATTGGATATACTAATTTAGCTTAAACATGACACAGGTGGCCTCCATAATTGAGAAACTTGAAGCTAAAGATCAGGAGGCTACAGGAGCAGCATTTGTACAAAATGATGAGAAGTGTGAACCCGGTCATCTTGTTCCGGGGGAGAAAGAGATGATCATGGATGTGAATGTTCCGATGAGTCTGCAGTTTAGCGTGAAGGTTGAGGACCGTCTGAGCTCCGGCAGCGGAGGAAGTGCGGTGGTGGATGAGGAAAGTCCTCAGGTGGTGGACAGCGGTGACTCTTACTTCCCTAGTAGCTGTGACGTCCATACTTATCCTGCTCATCATGATCATCATTGTATGGGGCAAGTAGGTGCTGTCCACTCAGAGGAAGACGACGGCAGCGATGACGGCCGGAGTTACTTCACCGATGTGTTTGCAGCCGCTGAGCAGCAGCAGAACCGCCAGCAGCCAGAGGAGGGAGTGTCAATGGGTTGGTGGGTTTGGTCCTAAAGGCGTTTTCCATGTTTAATTCGGAGAACGTAGTTGCTAATTTCCTTTCCAAAGTGTCATCTCTATAGTTGCTTAAGTTGATTGTTCACAATTAAGAACACCAAGTTCAGATACTCAAATAAATCTGTGCAGAATAAAGATCAATGTACTTTGATTGACATGCATGTTGTTTATTGTTTTAACTATCTGCTAGCGTTGTCATCAACTATTTCTAGCTATTTACCCAGAGTACTCTAACTTATGTGGTCATGTCAGTTTGATACCTGGATTTTTTTTCGTACGAGATACATACTCCAATTTATTTTTCTGTACCGTTACCCACATCACATTTCTGTTCAATTTTCGACAAATTTGCTGACGTGCCACCTCTGTATTTTTAAAGTCCATATTACCCTCAAAGTTTCCTGCGAGTTTTCCAAATTTTGAGTTTTTTTCCCCTATAAAAGAGTTGATAGCTTTTCTGGTGGAGAGTTTGAAGTTGAGAAAATCCCTTTTCATGAGATTGAGATGAGACAAAAGGAATTGTTGCCAGTTTTTCATCAATTCCATAGCATCAATTCGGATTGCAATGATAGGTAAGAACCACTATTTCTCGTGCTCCATGCACATTTTTATTACTCAAACTTGTTCAACTGTTTCAATCGTTTCTTGAAATGTTAGAGCTGTGTTTTGTTTGAATTTCTAATTATGGTTGTTCTGAGCTTTTCAAGTGTCGGGAGAAGATACTATTATACCATGCATGAGGTCATTACTGTGTGTTACACATGTATCTGCCTTTTCCTTGCAGTTCTGATATATGTGAAACGTTTGTTTGATTTTATGGTTCAGAGTCCTAGTAGGAAAATACTCCGATTCCTGTTTGGTCAGAATCTCATCAAGCTGAAGGCAAGAACTTGAAGGAGACTGTTATTTCTCACTCGAACCCTGCATCACTTAGTTCCACAGAAAGCTCGGATGGAGGTATGGTATAAATTTCAGAAAACATGGTTCTGTTATCATTATTTCATGTTTCCGTGTTATCCAAAAGAAAGAGTAATATTTAAAAATATGTTTCACAGAAAAACTTTACTGCTTTCACGACCAGCAATCTCAGAAGAGTCAGGGTTACCATCCATGGCTAATACAGCCAAAATGTATCTTCGTGCTAACTCTGGCCAAGTCAGTTCATTAATTGGGAGTAGCTTGGATCATTTCACAGGTACGGAACAATCATTGTCTCTCTTTCTTCCCCGCTTTAACTTGAACTCTCCAGAATCAAAGTTTGGATCAACCAGTGCAGCAACCTTTGACTGCAATTCGCCTATAAGAACTCTTAGCAGAGAGGCGTGAGCCTTTGTCAAAGCTATTCCAGAACATCTATTGTAGGTTACAGATGCCAGTTTAGCTTGAGCTGCCTCCTTCATTTCTCCGGTTTCCATTTGTATAAACACACAAGGGTTGTCCCTAGAAACTGCCGAGCTGAACTCGGAGCTAGAGGAAAGAAGTGTGCCACTTCTACAATCAACTTTAGGCCCATTTGTAGATTTGGCACCCTGGACTCCACTTTCAAACTTCTCTGGTAGATCTGAGCTGGCAAACCAAGGGTTCATGAGTTCGTCCTCGAGTTCTTTCAGTAAGAAAGCCTCCTGTAGACCCAAAACTTCATGGAAGCGCCAAAGTAATTCCCAAACCTGAGAACATATGCAGAGGACCGATTAGCCTTTGTATCTTTTCCGCCTCCAATGCTAATTTAAGAATTCAGAATAAGTATAAAAATAAATGAAAGTAGCATGTCCATACCTGGTACACATCACCAACAAGTCCAGAAGGGATTTTTGAGCCCAAAGGCTTACCAGGAGGAGGTGGATGATCATTCAAAACGTGCACTTCAGCCACTTTAGCTTTTTTGGACTGCCTAGATAAACCATCTAATATTTTCTCTTGATTTCCATGCAACCCAGCTCCCATTTTGACCACTAGTTTCCCGTTTCCAACAGTAAGCAGTGCCTATATGAACTCATCACCGATGATGCCAATGGTAGCCAGTGCAATAAAGTGAAACCTGATGATGAGGAAAATATCCCTGATGATGAAGACAATAGTGAAATGCTTGGAGGCATGTTTGCATTTTTTTGATGAAGGTAAATCTAAAACTGTTTACGTCGGTTATTCCCATAATTTGTCTACAGATTAATAATTATTCCTATGATTGCTTCACACTCACCGTTCATTTCATTACTTTGTCAGGTTGATCGTCACGTTCAAAGACGGTAATCCACAATGTTGATCTGCTGCTGAAGTAAAGGGCTCTCTCTTTGAATTGTACATACTGTATATGAAAACGGAATAAGAAAAGAAGAAAAAAGGTGCTTTTGTATTGCGATAGCAATTGTAAGAGGAGTTGAAATGGTGTGTAGGAGTGGATTTGGATTTTGCTGTTTCCCCTGTTTTTAAGTTTTCAACTATACTCTCTGTGTCATGGATTATAGCGTCATTGGTGGAGATCACAAGCTTGCAAATTACAACTACTACTCGGCCTTGTTCGACTCTTTGGGTGCAAGCTACGGCGAAGAGAGCGAGGAGACACGTCGTGGAGCAGCAGCAGCTCTGATACAGGAAAAAAAAAACTCAATTTTGAAAACTGGAGGGAAATATTAAGGATAATATGGATTTAAAAAAAAATAGAGGTGTCACGAACAAATTTGGTGAAAATTGAACGAAAATATAATGTGGATACTTCGATGGTATGAAAAAATAAGTTAAAATATGTATCTCGTACGAAAAAAAAATTCAGACATTAAACTGACCTAGCCATATAAGTTGAAATTAAACTGACCTAGCCATATAAGTTGAAGTATCGTGGGTGAATTTTAAATTTCAATGAAAGTTACAGACCTGAATCCTGTTGATCTTCTTGAGACCTGAGCCACCCTATCTTCTTGAGAAATTGATTCCTGATATTTCTCTACTTTTACACAGTTTTTGGACTATCCATCCTACTCTATTTTAGACCAAGTTCAAAAGCAAAAAACAGATCATCATAGAGCCACATGTTAATGCATGTTTTAACAGAGCAACACATACTGCTATATTGAAAAGCCACAAACCAAGCAACAATATAAAGGCCCAACTGGATGCCGATTAAATTTAATTACTGCTAAATCATGGGTAAAATTGCAGAGTACACAGAGAGCTCAAAGCAGCTCAAAAACCTGGCTGTTTTGACCTACAACGTTACATTATCCACACACTCATGCCAATGGTGAAGGCAAAAGCTTAAAGAACCTAAACTATTGTGCAGCCCTTGGCTTGAAGAAATGGACCTGTAATGCATATCCTACCTGCTACTCTGCTACAAAATGGAAGGCCAGCAAGTTGAACAGAAAACAGAAAATCGATATTGGCCCCAGAAGATAGATACTACTGTAACCTACATATACTAATGTCAACAGGTGAGACTCAGGTTGGGGGTTAACCGGCAGATATCCCTCAAAACAGCATTGATAGAAGCAGCATCGATAGCTTAGACAGAGATAGCCAAAGAAATCAAGAGGTATTCCCAAAATAATGAAATATTGACTAAACCTGGTCAGCTTCAAGAATTTGCCAATTTCAATCTCTCCCCTTGTTTACATTAGTTCCCTCTATATCTATATATGGCTCTAGCTCATTTTTAAGAATCTAATTAGATACCTTGTCCTTATCCAACCAACTGTCCCAAGCAGCAACGGAAATCATTCCAAAATTGGGTTTTATCTGCCTTTTTCAAGTTTGTCCTGGTCCCCGAATTCGCCGATGCATATAGCATATAAACATTGCTTCCTTTTTATCATCAGCATCCAAGTTAGCATGTCAGTTTTACCTCTATGTACAGATAAATGGTTCGGCAGCAGCAGCAGGGCCACTTTCATTCTTCAAAACTAGTTGTTACGGCCCAATCTTATCCAGCACAAGCCAAGAATCTGGTTCAGTGATCTGTTTTCAAATGTCACTGAATCTGCACAATGCTGCTTCACAGCCACTAGGACAACCCATCAGAATCTAGATATATCCCAAATCAACCCTCTGGTTCTTTCCTTTTCTTGTTGAATTTCCTACTTAACTTGTTTTTCTCTGTTGAATTCATAACAGGCGGCATCTTTTGATCCAGTACACTGCTGGTCTCCAAGTTGTCAGTTGTGTCTGAATTTGGAAGCATTTTCTCATAGACGATAGCAGCATCGAGGGAGTAGATGCGTAGGGAAAGGGTTGACACAGTAGAAGTTTTAGCAGCAGCCGAGTATGATGACCAATACCACCACTCATTCCTCAGGTACTCAGACTTTATCATGTCCTCGAACACAATTGTCGCTTGAACCATCTGAAGAAAACAAACATTCTTGTTGGCAATCACTCAAATCAATGGACTTTTAGAAATACACAATTCATGTGCAGCTAACAAAAACGCAAAAAGACTAATTCTTTCATTTACAAAGGCAGCCTTTAAAATTCAGAAGCACAAATTACACAATTATGTCTCGATTGTTCAAAATGCAATTTTCTCATACTTTTCATTCAAGTCAAAACAGGTATTCCACTACTAGTAATTTTTTGAACTTTCTAATATGCAATGTAACTATACAGTATGACAAACTATTATCCAATTTCCAATTAGACTACTGAAATTCTCAGACGTATATGAAACTTTCATAAAAATGCTCCACCATGGAATACAGAACAACGAATAAAACTAACCTCATATATTGTGGATGCAGACTTGACAAACGCACGCCACGCCCATCTCTTTTCCAAGTGTGCTTTTGATGGTCTTATAGCATCTTCAGGGAGCGCAGCTTCCATGTCAAGTAGATTTATCTTGAGCCATCTGAAAATCTCAGAAACTTTTCCAACTACAGGCCTCAAAGAGGACTGTGGGACCACACAGAAGGGGCCAGACCCCACTATTGACTGAGTTCCTGAGGTTCTTGTATTTCTTCGTTCTGGACATCTGAAAGTTGGTCTTTTATTATTCGACACTTCTAGCCCATCAGCTGATCCAGAGTGAAAGTTGCAGCCTGCTGATACAAGCTGATCCCCAGCCTCTTGTCCATTCCCGGGTTCACCCACATCTTTTTGAAGAGAGATAAATGCAACTGCAGATTCGCTGAGGTAAGGAGATATGGATGAAACAAAAGATGGAATGCCATTTGAACCTATAAGACCGATATCCTGTATTAAATCCTGGTTTGAATCATTAGTCACAAACTTGGAACAGATCTCTTCCAAATCATATGGACAATCAAATCCTTCGTTCTGGAACTTAATCAACTTGGCATTAAGTTCGGAACCTGCAGTTCTGGAAGATTCACCAATTTTCATCTCCCCTCTGCACTCTTCCCTGTTTATCACACAGTTCAGACTTCCTTTCACTGTAGATGAATCACTTATTTCCTTGCCCTTCTCACAGGCCACAGCAGCTGAGGTGCACTGACCATCATTGTTATGCCCCTCAAGGTCAAAATCAGAAATAAAACTTCTGTGACAATAGAAGCAATGATGTCTACAGGGCCAAACTGGTTCCAAACAATCACACCTGAACATTTTCTCATCATTGGTTAGCCTAGCTCTCTTTCCCTGCTTTTTCAAAATCTCAGCTGTTTCCAACTCAACGCTTGGACCATATAACTTCTCCAGAAAGGTGGCTGCCTTAGTAACAAGACGGTCAGAAACTGCAAGTCCATTACAAGCAACTGACAGTGCAGATGGGAGATCATCCTGACCTTGACTTCCAGTTAGCTGATGTCTTTGGAGCCTGGACTTTTTCCAGTGCAATATGGACTCTCTCAGCTCTCTTTCCTTCACGTCATGAGGTTTTAACCAACTTATGAGTTCATTAATTTCGGCATCGGTTTGATACGAAATCCAAGGTGAACTTAATGCAACACCCTTGTTTGCTTCAAGTGAAAAGGGACAGGGAGCTTTAGATCCCTCCAAAGGTAAACTATTATCCGTTACAGTTGTAGCAAAACTCTGCAAGCTGGATCTCATCCACACATTGTCTCTGCATTTTGCCATCTTAACCCCCTGCTGCGCTGTCACACTTCTGTCAACAATAATTTGAGAGAGATCACCAGGCAAACTTGAAGCCCAATACAAGCTACCCACAGAATCAATGCCCAAAAATTCCCTCCGCACGGATACTTTGGCAAGGTCAGATTCTACAGCAGTAATTGAGTCATGCAAAAGTGATAAGTCATTCCTGACAGAGTTTAACTCCAACTGGTAGGTGTGCGAATCATTTGCAATGGTTGGTGATGGACGAGCCACACTGCTCCTTACATCTGAAGGGGTACATGGTCCTTCCTGCTCTGAAGCCTGTAAAGGAGAAGCCACACTTTCCATATCCTCCTCGTTAAGTTCATGTGGCAATGAATTTGATGAAGGCAGCTCAGTATGACTGGAGGATCTATCATTTTTCTCGGCAGGCATGTCTGGAGGTATTTTTTCTTCAACACTGATTTCATCGACCATAGAATGGTCTTTTTTCTCGTTAACTTCAGCATCTACAGAATTCTGACCAGTCTGTTCTGAATTACTGACAGACAGGAGTTTATCAAACCCTCGGGGACTCTCTATTGCAGGCAGATCATCAGAGGCTGCCTGACCAAGACATTTGTCTTCGTTTTCAACCGAAGGAGAAATTTTATGCTTTATCCCATCTCCTCCAAGGGTGATATCAACCTTTGCAGCTCTTGCCACCAAGAACTCTTCTCTAGACTTGAGATTCTTCCATTCTACAGAGAGTGCACGCGATTTCTGTTGCAATTCGGTCGACGTCTCAGAACATTGCTCAAGGTGCTGATGAATAGCAGACGAAGTAAGCAACTCATCGCATAAGAACTTCAGCAGGAAGGTTCTCTGTATACAAAATAAAAGGGAAACCGTTATTACAGTCTATAATGATCTAAAAGAGAAATTTACAAGGGTAGTAGTCTACAGGAAGTAATAAACAAACCTCATCCACATCGAATTCCCAGTACTCGCTCTCTTCCATTTTAGAGGCTAAATGAGTTAGTGACTCCAAGTAAACACGGATAACTTCTCCCTGGTATTTTTTACCACAGCGTCGGCTAATGACCTGCGGATGTCCTGTAACATCTTGAACCAAGTGTTTGCCAGCACAAGATGGACAGTACCAATTTCCTTTTGGGATCCTTGCAAGAGGAGGAATCAAACAGTAAGTATGATACTCAGCATCACAAGTATCACACAACAGTACGCTGTCGTCATCTTTATCAATGCCACATACTTTGCAGACTCCCTCATCCCAAGGGGCTTTTGGAATCTCACTCGTAGTGGCTACTAAATCATCAATCTCCTTTTTCACTTCAGCAGATACACACTCCAAGTTCGCATACTGTGAAAATTTATGATCAAGAGAAACAACCTGTATGGAAAGAACTTTATATAAGTAGGTACTTCAGGCATATGCAAGTAGGTCTAGCATTTATGAACAACTTGTGTCTACTATGCAAGAGAAGACGATTCTGATATTTTGTTGTTCGAACTTTTATCAATATAGCTTTGAATCTTACTTTAAAACAATATTATGTACACGTGTAATACAATAACTACATATGCACTCAGCGAATAAATGACAACCAAAAACTTGATGATGCTTCAAGACAGCCAAAAAAGACAAAAGAATAGAAACATTCTCCTACCTCTTCATATAATGTGTCAAAATTTTGGGATAACGTGTCAACCAACTCAACCAAGTCAGGCTGATCACCATAAGCAATACGTAGATTACTCCATAACTGCAATATGAAAGTAATGATTAGAAAACTTCATTTAAATTTTGAAGGAGAGAAACTACACCAGCAAACTCAGCTGAGCAAAAGTAGGAACACTCAGTTTTAAAATTAAAGAATCGAGATTACTCAATCCCTAAAGCCTCACTGGAGAATTAAGATTAAATTAAAGAATATAGCAAGAATAGGCTTATTATCATAGAAAACAAACCTGCCTAACATCATCAAGGAAAGCTTCATGTGATCCCCCATAGGATCCAGCTGTCAGTCTCAAGTCAATAGTCCTGAAGTCTATAGGCCGAGATACCATGCCTGGAGTTCCAAGAAGTCCCTCATCATCATTATCACTTGAATTCATCAGCTTTCTTCCCAACAAATTGCAGAAAACCTTTGTGTCATCAACAGCAGCCGCACGGCGCAAAATGATGCGACATTTTTTCATAATAACATCAGAAATAGAGATATTATTCTTCCGTTTTCTTCCCTTATCTGATTTCTGTTTCAGCGCTTCAGCTGATACATCTGCCAGCACTAAAATAACAGCTTTCTGTGCTCAATCAACAAGAAACATACATTCAGAACCTTGCTTACTATAGTCACAAAAAAACATGGCAAAGGAACTAATAATTCTTAAATCTCAAACAAGCCAAAGGGTTCGGCCTCAGTGTGACAGTTCACTTGGCTATTTTCTTAAAAATCATAAAGCATTTAGAATCTTAATATCTGAGAGTTTGAAAGCAGAAAATAGAAACTTCTAGCATACCCAACAATCTGCTCACAAGATCCAAGATCATTAGTACATATATGCCAGAGGAATGGGAGGGATCATTAGTACATATATGTCAGGCGGCATACCTAAGTCTATGCTGACATTGTTTCTTATCGTATAGGGCAAGTTCCACAACTTAACCAATGAATAATAGGACAGCTTCCATAAAGGGCAGACAAGACAGCAGACAAAATTGGTCAGGTACACACTACTTTGGTGGAAGTAAAATGAATATATAATATTTTTAGCAAGTAAAACTAGCCAACTGTTGCATATACAGTAATGATGAGACTTTTTGTTTTTGAATTGAAATTTTATTATTGATTTACTACCAGACAAAAAACAGCCATTAAATAGCATAACAAGTTGCTAAGAAAAGCACCTTTGTAGGTCCTGATGCATTGCCCTTGTAAACTTCCTTGCTGATAGAATGTTCCAGTCTTTTCTTTGCCCATTCTGGCGGATCCTTTTCTAAAGCTTCATAAACACATTTTCTAATTCTTGTTCCTACATTTGTTGGAAGCTTCCTGACAGGTTCAAGCATCTGCGCCCACACCGGTATATTACCATCAATTTCCAGATTTGTTTCAGCAGATCCTGTTCCATCAGACCCCTCTTCTTCTATGGTGAACACATGGCTTTCCCCATTTAGTGAAGCAAATATTTTCTTTGTAGACTCTGCAAGCAACTGAAAAGTAAAGAAACATAAAAATTATGTATACTCTCATTTTCATTAGACAGACCGAGTAAACATTATTTTTGCAGTGATTTACAGTTTAAGTGATATTAACAATTACAGTGTGATAAAATATTGCATCACCATAGAAAGATATGATCTGATCTTACAAGTGCATCCGCTTCGATCCCCGCTACGCCAGTTAAAGAGCCACAAAGCACACCACCATCACCTTGTAAGCAGCGAAAAACTTTACTGCTTTCACGACCAGCAATCTCAGAAGAGTCAGGGTTACCATCCATGGCTAAGACAGCCAAAATGTATCTTCGTGCTAACTCTGGCCAAGTCAGTTCATTAATTGGGAGTAGCTTGGATCTTTTCACAGGTACGGAACAATCATTGTCTCTCTTTCTTCCCCGCTTTAACTTGAACTCTCCAGAATCAAAGTTTGGATCAACCAGTGCAGCAACCTTTGACTGCAATTCGCCTATAAGAACTCTTAGCAGAGAGGCGTGAGCCTTGGTCAAAGCTATTCCAGAACATCTATTGTAGGTTACAGATGCCAGTTTAGCTTGAGCTGCCTCCTTCATTTCTCCGGTTTCCATTTGTATAAACACACGAGGGTTATCCCTAGAAACTGCCGAGCTGAACTCGGAGCTAGAGGAAAGAAGTGTGCCACTTCTACAATCAACTTTAGGCCCATTTGTAGATTTGGCACCCTGGACTCCACTTTCAAACTTCTCTGGTAGATCTGAGCTGGCAAACCAAGGGTTCATGAGTTCGTCCTCGAGTTCTTTCAGTAAGAAGGCCTCCTGTAGACCCAAAACTTCATGGAAGCGCCAAAGTAATTCCCAAACCTGAGAACATATGCAGAGGACCGATTAGCCTTTGTATCTTTTCCGCCTCCAATGCTAATTTAAGAATTCAGAATAAGTATAAAAATAAATGACAGTAGCATGTCCATACCTGGTACATATCCCCAACAAGTCCAGAAGGGATTTTTGAGCCCAAAGGCTTACCAGGAGGAGGTGGATGATCATTCAAAACGTGCACTTCAGCCACTTTAGCTTTTTTGGACTGCCTAAATAAACCATCTAATATTTTCTCTTGATTTCCATGCAACCCAGCTCCCATTTTGACCACTAGTTTCCCGTTTCCAACAGTAAGCAGTGTCGAATTACAACTTCTATCTCGAAGAAATTGATATTGAGAACAGGACTGCACACCAGGAAGCTGCTCCAAGATTTCTTGGACAAAATCTACATCTAATCCAAATCTATCCTGGTCCAGCCATTTTGCTATGTCATCACAAGGGTCAGGCTCATCATCTGCCTGACTTACGGAAGAGATTCTGACAGAACTGGTTGAACTACAGAACTTGTCCAACGAAGTGTAGCTCACTTGGGTCTTGTCATTTGACAAAACCCCATTAAAACCATATGCATTTTCAACATGCTTACAGAAAAACTTAATCATGCCTCTCTTTTTAAATATTTCAGAACATGTATTACTAATCTTCTGTGACATGATTGTCCAAGCCGAAGATGATGACTGATTTTCTACTGACATCTCTCCAATGCCATCACTGGATGCCATATCTATAGATGAACTAGCACCTGAATTTTCACATATAGAATGATCTTCAATAGTTGTTGCCTGAACATCATACGCTTCATCTGAACAACCCGTCAGGCAAGAAAAAACATCATTATCCATAGGTGGGGAAGGGTCTGACAGAATCATTTGTATATTTTCATCGTTCTTGTAAGCGTCATGATTGTCTTGACCACTTTGTACGCAAAAATTACCAAGCGGTGGCCTAGACAGGATAGTCGAACCACTGGGAATTGACACTGACGAGCATGAACACCTTCTAATCTTAAAAAGGGGTCCAGAATCACCACCGTCTAAAACTTCAGATATAAAGAAGGAGCCAGTGATCCTATCATGCCAACATGATTTATATCCTACAGGCCAGATCAAATCAGAATGATGATAAGAGGACCTTGCATCGACTTCTCCTAAAGAAAGAACAAAAAAATCTTCAAATTGCACTGGAAACCCCTCCTGAACAGTAAAACAGACAGAAATCAGCAAAGAAAAGTAAAAGCTAAGATAAAACTTATGTTTTATATGCCTCAGCATTATTTTTTTATTTTTTTCGGGAGAGATGGTTGACAGAAACACTTACAATATTTTGCTGAGACCTGATGCATCCATTTTCTTTTAACCCAGCTTCAGTATTTTCTCCACTATTTACAGAAGTGCAGCCAAAAATTTCTGCACTTGGACCATGGGAAGAGAGCTTTTTGCAATTGCCACCGTTCAAACTTTCTTTCTGTTCAGTCACTCCATTGGCATGTAAGAATCTCGACTTTCTTTTTCTGGGAAGATAAGTCTTCTCCGTCATGGACAAGGACCGCTCTCTTCTCATCTCGGACTCCATAGGATTATAGGACGTCAACCCGAGATAATATGCAACTTCTAATAGTGAATCAAATGTCTTACCATTCGGAGCACAGTAAACTACATATGGTTCAGAGCTATCTATTGGCTTATTAAATTCTACACGCCAACCTTCCTCCAGCACACCATGCCTCTCAGAAACAAAATCTTTGAGAGCCTGCAGAACTATCTCATTTGAATTCGAGGATGATATACTAAAATCTGTATTGTTACTACTCATATGCCTTCCAAGTGGAAAACTCATCTCTACCTCCTCGAATCTTCCACCAGTAGTCTCTCTATGATGACTGTTTTCAGATTTAACCGCATGTGTCAGAATGCCAGACGCTTTGTGCACATCAAGTCCATTTCCAGAGTGCAAGTAGTTTGAATAAGTCACTGGAGCACCAAATGGATTTCCACCAAAAGAATTACCACCGGGAGTGTGCTTTCTATAACCAAAATAAGTATAAGCAGTAACTACTAAAGGACCACATGCATTCAAATTAATTTAATGAAATGTCAAACAACCGTTATTAAACATGAAACACAGAAATATAACTTCACAGAACTATATTCATATCAATACTATAGACCACCATGGCCACATTAGTAAGTCCAAAGTAATCACTAAATGATGGCACTAGCCTCGGACAAATGCAGCATCCAGCGAATCCGATTAGGTGCACAGATATCTAGAAACAGTAGAAAGAGTTTGTCTTTTACTATCATTGTTTTACATTACTCTACCTATTCATTTGGCCAAGTCTAGAGTTTAATGTATGCATATCAAGCTCAAAGAGGATAATGTACCAGCAAGTCATTCATCTAAACTAATCAATTAGCTAAGCAAAGTATCAAACTTCAGCTAGAGCTACCACCAAAGATGAAAATTAAGATCCAAACGAGCAATTGATCCTTATAAACTAACCTGACCTACTCCAATGTCTAACTATCAGCTTAAATGAGCTCACAAACTAGTTCAAAGACTACAACTTGAGCTAAGATATGAGCAAAGATACAAAATTGGCAAATGCATGAAGACCTACCTCAACTCGGCCGCATTATCATCGCCATCTCCCTCGCTAGGCGGCGAAGCATTGATATCCAAAATCTGCTTGGACTTAACACCGAGCGGCCATCGCTTACTCCTGACGCCGCCGCCGGCGCACTCGCCGCAGACCCACTCGTCGAGGCTCACAGCCTGGCGGCCGCGCATTCCGGCGCAGGTGAGGTGGAACCCTCGCTCGCAGCCGTCGCAGACCACCACGTGTCCTCTGACCTCCGGCTTGTCGCAGCCGGCGCATGCCGAGCCGCCTCCGCCGCCAGGCACTCCGGCCGGGCCGCCCGGCGGCGGGGAGGGGTTGTCGTGGTAGCAGCGGACGACGTCGAGTGACGACTCGGCTAGGGTTTCGGCAGGGGACGGCGACGGGATCTCGTTCAGATCGAAAACGAGTCCGGAGCTCCGACCCGGCGGCTCCGAGTCTTTGAGTTCGTCGCTACTAGTAGCAGCTGTTGTTATCGTCGTATCGGTGAGCTCCATTATCCGAGTTTAGCTTCAGGCGACGAGAAATTCCTAATCCGCGCTCCGACCATGGTTAACCCTTAGATCAACGGTCGCAGATGGCTCCCCCTAGATCGGACGGCTGAGATTCGACGGAGAGGTTTTAGGCTCTTTCTAAAAACGAGAGGAAGAAGAAGCAGAAGCAGAAGCAGAACAAATGTGACCGAAAGCGGACCTGTTGTTTCTTGTGACCTTAATTTTGTTTTTATTTTCTTTTCTGATTTTTTAAACTCGAGACTGTAAATCCTGATGAGGAGGAAGGCTTAAAGCTCACGCGCGGGTATTTGTACATGTGTACCTTCCTACTTGCCGTCCCTGAGCGACAGCTGGACCAAATCAACCTCTTCCTGGGTTTAGGGTTGTACGTACTATCAACTGTATCTCTACGCTCCAAGAGTACGTGTATTATGTTGTCAAAAGTGTGATCTACATTCATTATATTGTGACACACTATTTATAAATTTATAATTTGAGAGATTAATCATGTAGTGTATTCTTACTATTCTATATCTTGCCGACTCATGGAGAGTCGTATTATTTAGTGAGATAATCATTAGCTTAATGAGTTTGTTATTCAAGAATATGGTATAATTATTGTCACACGATTCTACATGTATTTTATTATTTATTTTTTTACGCTTAAATAAGAGATTGTATTAATCAAAAGAAAAAACATTTGTTACACAGTAAGACTGACATATCAAGGATACATAATATGTATGAATCTTAAAGAGAAGAAAAGAGAAAACCGAAACGCCCAAAACCACTCCCAACTTTAAAACCTTGAAACGCCACTAAACTATGCAGGGGCAAATGTAGGCCTGCTCAGACCTCATTACTTTTGGAAAACGGACAATGGTAGGTACAATCTCATACATGTTCAGTGTATGTATCACGAACCCATAACAACACCTTCACGAGGGATATTATTGGTCACCCGGAGAACAGCTTGTGCGCTAAGTGGAGAGAGTTTTGATTGGCAGAAGTTCTCCCAAGACTCCACTTCCAAATGTTCTTCCTCAGATACTGTTGTTGGTGAGGGATTCTCAAATTTCCCATAAACAGTCTGCAGCTCAAGAAGGAGGTTTCGAGCGGCCTCCCTTGATTCAGGAAGCTGGTCGCTGAGCTGGGATGCTGCGACTTGAATTAGTTTGTCAATCCCATATGCTTTAGTCCCTTCAACACCCTACAAAGAACAGGCACACACAATTTAATAAGTCAATTGATAAGGCATAGTGCACCCTGCAAAAAGAATAACATAATGATAAGGCAGTATGAGTGTAGAGAATTACTACAGTTTTTAAGATCGACAAAGCATTCCCCAGCAAGAAAACTATAAAACAAATGCTAGTAACACAGAGTAACATAGAATGAAGAAATGAGGACTAATTCCAGCTGATAGTTGGGATCAAGTTATCGAAGCATTAAGGGAAAGGAAGGTAGTTCATGACTACATGACGCGCCTTGCAAATAGAAACAACATGAATATGCACAACATAACAAGCAGCAGCATAACCTCCACAAAATTGAATCTAGTGTCAGCAATTTTCAGGGTCAAGGAAAAAGCATAAACATCAACAGGAGGATTCACTTCCTTAAGCACTGTTAACATCCTGAACTGGAAAGACATTCGCTACTAATTATAACACAAGCAAATGCAAAAAAACAATGCACAAATATGAGCAATCAGCTTCCATAACCTAAAATAAACATACATAAAGTTACATTCCAAGTAAATCTAGTAATAACCAATTCTCAGGGTTACAATTAACTGAAGATTCACTGGAATCTCTACGTTAAGTACTTTTAGCATTCTCTACGGATCATATTTCAAAATGACAATTGTGAAACTTTAATATTTGTAATACATGATTTTTGTTACTTAAAAGAAAAAAACAGAAATCTGTCTCTTGCAAATTGACACCAACATCTATTAGAAAGAAGTGACGTAGAACTTTCTTCTCTTACCAGTCGTGGAACACTTCGACAAAAACACATTGATGCCTTTGCTCGAATTCTTGGATTTTTGTGCTTGAGATATGGTTGCAACATTGGTAACAACAATGTGGGAGACACACAGGTGGTCATCGCTACTAAAGCTCTTTCAGCTGCTTCGCATACAAATCGTTTGTCTTGTGAAGATTTGAGAAGAAGTTGCAATAGCTGAATTGAGTTGAAATATGTTAAAAATGAATAAATACTTAAGTATTAAAATCACATGTAACAGCAGCTTCTTTAAAACAAAGTGACAAAAAATAGAATGAGGAAATGTAGCTCACATTTAACAACTTACCAGAGGATCCAATGAATCAACTATATGGTCATTGTAAGCACTGAAAATATCAGCAGATGTCATGATCGCAGTTTTACAAACAGCACTTCTAGGATTCTTCAGGGACCTTACAACACGTGGAATCACATCTCCCCTATAAAATATATGACACTAGTTAAATCTCAACAACAATCATAGTTAAACTATTATGCACATGAATAACAAATGCTTCTTTAGATAAAGCAATGTGAGAACACGAGACTTACAGCTTATCAAGCAAAGCTTCCTTATGAAAAATAGACAACCGACGAACAGTATTGAGTGCTTCACAGAGCATAACCCAATCTTTAGAGTCGAGTCCAGTTAAGAGTGTCTGAAACAAGAAGCCCTACAGTTAGCTGGTGTAGAATAGACAAATACTAATCTGGTCATTAAAGGTCAGAAATGCATAATTTGAGCAAAAGCAGCACGAGAAGGTAGGAAATTAGTACCGTCAGACACAAATCCACATCTTCTAGATCATTCAAATTCTCAGACTCAATGTATTCTACTTCTATATTGACAACCTCAGCAGCATTCACATCTTCATCGCCATTAGTAGAAGGAGCACCCAGAGAGACAGATGTTTTCTTCTGGCACTCTTCATGATTTTCAGTAGCATTCCCAGCCAAGGGTTTAGATAGTCCCCCTTTGCTACAGCTTTTAATCACCCTCTCAGAACCAGGTATGGTATTGAGATCCCAAAGAGCTGACATTGCTGTTGTCTTTCAATCTAAACCAAAACAAATTATGATAGTCAAGAGGCTTACTCAAACACGCTCTAATGGAAGAAACTAACTGGTAATGTACTCTTAAAGAGTTCGTCTACTTCCAAATATATGTGTTAAGCATAGTGAATACAGGACTAATGTAACTACAGTGCAAACTTTACATTCTGGATCACAGTAATAAACCAACAAAAATCTAAAGCACACAACCAATTTAGAAAACTGAAATACATGTGACCAAACTATAGATCATATTCAGCAGCCACTATTTTCTATAATCCTTATTATTGATGAAACCTACTCTTCTACATTACAGCCAGGCTTTCAATTTCAACTCCGCAACACTAATCAAACGACACAGAATACAGTAACAAAGATCATATAAAATAGGTCCCGACTGTAAATCAGATGAAACCAAAAACCTTTGACGTGAAAAATCAGATGCACTCCAAAATCATAACCAAACAAAACCTAATCATACGCACACTATGACAAACTATAAGCACTTCCCTCACGGATCCAAACAACATTTCCACCAAAATGAATCAAATTCTCAATTATCACTACCAAAACAAACTACACTAACATCACTCACACTCCAGCGACTCTCCAATCCAGTAGAATCACAAACCTATTCGAAACTAACCTAGGTCTACAATCACACTTACACTAAGCAAAAACAACACAACTCACAATCACAATCACAAAGCAGTGAAAAAAATCAAAATATCGCGCCAAACTCAGACACGGATCGCAACTCTGGATTTCGATTCCGAAGCTTTCCAAAACCATAAAAATAACAGTAACAACAGCATTACCTTAAAATCTCTGTGCGATTGTAAACACGAGAGAGAGAGAGAGAGAGAACCTGAGTGTGAGGAAAATGCGATCGAGTAATAATGAGAGGTGAGAGGAGCACACGTCAATGAAGAAGACGAAGAAGAATGAGAGCTACGAGTCCACCACACTGAGAATACGAGCCTACTTTGAAATTATATCTACCTACGCGAGAAATTGGTGATGGTGATGATTTAGAGAGAGAGCGGTAGTCGGATCCAAAACGACGACGTTTAAAGATCCGACCCGGGCCGGCACCTCTGGATCTTCCATGTGACCGCCTCGTAAATATTTCGTTCGTTTCAGATTTTCTTTTCTTAATAAACTCGCCCACGGATTGCGCCATAATATCGGAAATGCCATTATGGTTCGATTTATTTGGGAACTAAAATTTTCAAGTATGACTTCGGTGAACCTGGTTTATGGCCGTTTGGAATTGTTTTTAGATTACTTAAAATAAATTTTGATTTTTTTAAAAAATTAATTATAAAAAATTTAAAAAAATAAAAAAGTGATTTGTTTGAGTTTTGGAAGTACTTTGAGATATTAGAGAAACACCCATCTTAATTTTGAAAGCACTTTTAAAAAAATTCAAAAGCGCTTATAGAGGAGTAGGAAACAGTCTCAAGTAAGCTATTATTTTAGAGCATACTCAATCTTATCGTTCATAATGTGTGGAGAATTTATTATATATATTAGGTACAATTAGGATTAATCTGATTCACCTTGAATTACACTTTCAATCTCACTGTTTATATCGTATGGACGATTGATCCAGTGAACAATTGATAATTCTAGTTATTTTTTTAAATTTTGTCTATGTGAATCGGTTGCTAGGAAAACTTGTCGATAATAGATGAATTCCATTTTGGTTTTGAAATGACCCTCCATTGTCGACATTATTTAGTTGGGAAACACTATGGCCCCGTATTAGTAGTATATTGTTTTCGTGATTTTGTAGTAAACGTCGGTGGACACAGCTCTCTCATCCTCCCAATGATTAGACTGGTTATTGGTAAACTAAGCTCATAATTTAATTAGGATCCGATGTGTTTGATAAACTCATATTACTGTGGAAGTTTTTGTCGTCCTCGATCCGCCAATGTTAAAGCACATGCACATAATGTTGAAGAGCTCTATAGTTTGATCGGATCCTCTATCAGTTTTGATCAAATTTTGTTACAATTTGTATTTTTGATACAGGTTTTTTTGTTTATTGGGGTGATGGTTTAACATTAAGTGCAACTTAAGTCCTTATGATACGATATCTCACCGCGTAAATAATTTTTAACTTTATAGGTTGTTAGACAATTTTGTTTTCAAGATTTATTCGATTTTGTTAGTCATTCATCAAACTTGTATGTTCTGTGAACATCTCAATCACGTATTTTAGTTATATTAACAAAAGAGATAAGTTATATACGAATCGTTATTATGAGAATCAATGGGATATATATAATAAATTTTTCCACCTCGGTGTTAATGAAAATTAAACTTAACAGTTCTTAACGTCTTAAATTGATACTCTTTCAGCATACGCCGACGACTCATTTAACTTGAAAACTAATAACATAATTATGAACATCATGTTCATAGTCTCATATATTCATAAGGTTTTCGATCAGAATCATTTCTATTCTTGCAAGTGTTAATGTGAAATTAAACGTAGAAAAACTTTCATCCCCGTAATTATTTGCTCCCTTAGGGCATCTCCAATGGGAGGTGCTAAAAGCTATTTATCTAGCTTTGGTGATAAAACGTCATCTCCAATGGTTGAAATCAGAGGTGCTAAACCCTATAAATATAGGTCTGGGTGTTATAAGAAGTGCTAAACTAGATCTTTGTTTAGCACTTGTCCTATACTGATCGGGGTGGGTCCCAGTGACAGAGGAGAGAGGAAATGTGACTTTAAACAAGGATTTTTTGAGAATATAGGACTTTATCATTGGAAATGATTGAAGTTCTAAATGAAAAGTCATAAATTGAAGTCCTAAATATAGGTATAGGACTCCATATAAGACTTCACCATTGGAGATGCCCTAAAAGCTATCCCAACTAGTTTGAAGTCCTAAGAGAAGTCATAAACTAGATCCTCATATAAGACTTGATCTATAATTTTGGAGAGAAAAGAAGTGGGCCAGCGCCATAAAGATATTTACAATATAGGACTTCACCATTGGAGATAGTGAAGTCCTAAATCATAAGTCCTAAATTGAGGTCCTAAATATAGATCTAGCACTCCATTTTAGATCTTCCCATTGGAGATGCCCTTAGAAAACATGTTTCATTAGGAAAAACTCAAGAAAATTGACCTTTCGACAAGAATGAAAAATATGAGTTGAATGATCAGTTATTTTTTACAACAGTAAAAAAGTAAAAACAGTTTCATCTTCCCCAAATTCACCACCGGTTTAGGTGTCATCGGTTTCTTTCTTGTTTGTGGTCTTGCTTCGTCTCCGTTACAAGCACACCCTGTTTTTGCAAAGATACCAAAACCAAAACCCTCCCATTCATCTCCTTCAAACTTTAACACCCAGAATTTGCTGAGAGAATTAGAGACCCATAAACGAAAATGGCTAACCCGAAGAAGAAAGACATGATTCGAATTGAGCGCGAGACCGTGATTCCAGTTATGAAGCCCAAGCTCATCATGAGCTTGGCCAACCTTATTGGTCTGTACTCAAACTCAACTATGAATTCTGGGTTCTGTTCAATTTTTGTTCTTTGCCGCTGTTTTGTTTCGGTCAGAATGAGAGTGAGCTTGGCCAACCTCATTGGTCTGTGCTCAACTCAATTTTGATTTCTGGGTTGTGTTAAAGTTTTGTTATTGCTGCTGTTTTGGTCAGATTGAGAGTCTCTTATTCTAAGTTACATTGAAGGGTTTTAGCTCAGGTTTATATATGTTATGACAGTTCAGGGCTTTAGTTTATACATTGCATACTGAATTTATAGGATGGTGTTATCAGGCTTTGTGTTATGTTTGCTTAGTTTTTGCATCAATGTATTTCACTGCAGAACATAGCTCGGACCGGGCTGAGTTTTTGAAGCTCTGCAAGAGAATTGAGTACACAATTCGTGCTTGGTATCTTCTTCAATTTGAGGATTTGATGGTACGGTTTTGAATTCTCTGTGTTATTGGTTGTGTGTGTTTGAGCTGATTATGATGAGTTTATGTATGATGTGTGTGTTGTGTTTTTTTTTCAGCAACTGTATTCGCTGTTTGATCCCGTAAATGGGAATCAAAAATTGGAGCAGCAGAATCTTTCTCCAAAAGAAATTGATGTACTGGAACAGAATTTCCTCACGTACTTGTTTGAGGTCAGATGGCTCCTTCACCTTATTGTTGTTTTTGTTTTTCTTATATTAGAGTTTTCAACTGAAATATGAAAGCTAAGATTTTGTGACACCTATAGAATACTTGCACTGGCTAATACAACCTTGTTACTGATTCACGATCTAACAAAAACCATGGAACATTTCCTGATCCTGTACAGGTGATGGAAAAGAGTAATTTCAAGATTACTTCTGATGAAGAAATTGAGATTGCACATTCAGGGCAGTATCTTCTAAATCTTCCCATCATGGTTGATGAAACAAAGGTTTGTCCTAGTGTGTCTGAAGTTGTAGATTTGATGCAACTCTATTTTTTACGAAAATTTCTATGTGCTTTCACACTTGCTGATCCCAAAACATTTTTCCTGATGAATGTAGATTGACAAGACGCTTCTGAAGAAGTTCTTTGAGGAAAACCCTCAGACAAACCTTCCAGATTTTGCCGATAAGGTATCTTACACTTACCCTAAAGGTTTTCAAACATTTGAAAGTTCTAACTTCTTGTTAATACTTTTAAGTTATCTTCCTTTCCATTGTCAAATGGAGGTATCACTAGTTAGTATACCACCCCATTCTCTGTAACTTCTCTTTGTAGAGACCTAATCTGTGTTCTCTTCTTACGTTCAGTACATAATCTTCCGACGTGGTGTTGGACTTGATCAGACAACTGATTACTTCTTCATGGAGAAAGTAGACATGCTCATTGGACGTTTCTGGTCATATCTTTTACGAATAACTAGGTGAGTATATCCTTTAAGGCTGTCTGTTATTTGCCCACATGCTAACTAATGGAAGTTATTGATGCATATGTATCAATTTTAATAGAGGTGAACAAAATACAGTTGTTTTTTTATATTCGACACACATCATCTTTAGCAACTAGCTGTGACTGGTATTACTAAGACTATTGAATATTTGAATCATAACTGATAAAGTCCTGTTTAGGTATTGAAGATTTAATTCTCTAACCATTGTTACTGTTATTGATATTCTAGGGTGGAAAAGCTTTTATCCAGAAGATCAAGTAGTCGGCGTACAGGCGATCCAAAGAAGGATGATGAAATTACTTCGGAAGCAGATGGTGAGGAGGACTTATATGTTGAAAGAATCCGGCTTGAAAATATGGAACTAAGGTTTATCCTCTTGGCTTTAGATTTTGAATAGCACTAAGTTATTATGGTCACTTCGTGACATTTACATGCTTTGAACTTTGACCTACAGCTTCAAAAATATGCTGAGCAAGATGACAATCAAAGAGCCAACCTTTGATAGGATTATTGTTGTTTACAGGTAATATTTATGTTTACATTAACATTAATTTTTCAATTTTTGTTAAATTATTGGGAACTTTGGTGTGGATGGTTGAGTTGGTTCCATCCTCTTCAGCACAAGTAGTCACTCACAAGATTGAGATCTCATTTTGTACACTAAGAGTTTGTAGTCTCCTGGTTGCCTGATAGGACTATAATAACTGTATTTCTGAGTTCAAAGGAACACATGACTTGAACATATATTTGCTTTACATTGGTGAAAGAGGTCAATGAATCCTACTTTAGGTTATGTTTATATAACTTTTTTTTATTTTTTTGAGATGATGTCTATATAGCTTTTACATTTGAGGGATTCATCTATGATGATAGCCATGAAAGAACCTCCAAGAAAAATTTCTGACATGAGTGAGTTATGACTCTTCAGGCGAGCAGCAAGTGCCAAAGCTAAAGAAGAACGAGGAATATTCGTGAAACATTTCAAAAATATCCCAATGGCCGATATGGAGATAGTTCTTGTGAGTCCCTCTATATATCTCTTCCTCGTCAGACCTGAGCCTCACAGCTCTTCCTACATTTTCTTTATTATCCCATTGAAGTCTGTTCATGAGTCATAACCTGGTACAACCTTCTGCCTTTGACAGCCTGAGAAGAAGAATCCAGGATTAACTCCTATGGACTGGGTCAAGTTCATTGTTTCTGCTGTAGTTGGGCTGGTCAGTTTTTTGATAGCAATCAATTTTGTCGGGGTGCACTGTTCTTGCCATTTTTAGTCTTGTGAAATGCAGCTTAATTATTTCCTCCTTTTTTACAGGTTGCTGTTATTAGTTCGCTTGAAATGCCTAATGCAGACTTTTGGGTCATCTTTGCAATTCTTTCCACTGTGGTTGGTTACTGTGCTAAGATATACTTCAGGTAATTGTCTTATTATGAATCTTCTAGTTTTTGAAATTATGAACTGTTCCATTTGTTTCATACTTCTCCCTTAAGTTACTGATGCAGCTACCATTTCTTACTTTTTCTATAGTTTTCAGCAGAACTTGGCTGCTTATCAGAACTTAATAACGCAGTCCATGTATGACAAGCAACTCGATAGCGGAAGGGGTACTCTTCTTCACTTGTGTGATGATGTGATTCAACAAGAGGTAGGCTGCATTCTTGATAAACCATCGTTGTGAATCTATGTTAAGCTTCACTTGGTTATAGGTGTAGCCATCAGCTGTGCACATACTACATAGTTATATACACAACTATTATATACACCTACATTGTATTAGGTGGAATTAAGAACAAATCATTCAGGACCGGTGTCTATGACACTGATTCAATTTGAAATTGTACCATAACCTAATTTTTATTCTCTTCCTTTTATCATTTAATATTTATTTGATTTATGTCTTCATTGTTGCAGTGTTTATTGTCTCTTAGTTGGTTTAATTTCACTTGCACACTCCATTTGTTGAATGTTCAGGTCAAGGAGGTGATACTTTCGTTCTATATATTAATGGAACAGGGAAAAGCTACAAGAGAAGTAAGCATCTGTCTTATTTACTACTGTCCGTCAGTTCCCTAATTATTGCAAGTTCTATTGTGTAGATTCTGTTGAAGTCTTATTTTGTGAGAAATGGATAAATTGCTCTAGGATCTCGATAGGTGGTGTGAGGAACTCATTAAAGAGGAGTTTGGCGCCAACTGTAATTTTGATGTGGATGATGCAGTTGAAAAGTTGGAGAAATTGGGAATTGTATCTCGGGTAAGATTCCCTACAGTCCTGATAAAACATGGCCATAAATCTATTAGCTTTAATTGTAAAGAATGTAAACTAATGATAATCAGTTTGTCAACAAGAATGAGTCAGTTCTTGAATTTACCATGT
Source organism: Geum urbanum (assembly GCA_946800695.1). Lineage (NCBI taxonomy): Eukaryota > Viridiplantae > Streptophyta > Magnoliopsida > Rosales > Rosaceae > Geum > Geum urbanum. Next base: position 52,441,885 of record OX327008.1, on the reverse strand, counting down.
TTTTTACTTACTCATCATGTGGAGTAATAGGTTGGTTGAGATTTGAGAACTCATGATTGCTGTTTAATTGCATTAAGCATTGTAACTTTGATTTATTGGAGTACTTTGATTCACTAGATTATGTACACTTTTGTAGAAAATTGCTTATTTCTTTTCTCACTTGAAACTTACCTGTTACTTTAGGATTCTGTTGGACGGTATTTCTGCGTTGGGCTGAAACGTGCAAATGAGATAATCGGGACCACCACTGAGGAGGTTGTCCTGAAGGCGAAACAAGGCAAACAAGGTGGTAGTTCTTAATGATTTCCTGGAAAGTTGGGCTGCTTCTCCTTATCTTCTTACTTGAACGTGTTTATTGCTCGGGGGCAAGATGCTAGACCCTATCATGTAAGACATTGTACCAGTTTCTTTGCTTGGTAATATCTCTAATTCTTTTGGTGAGGGTTTTCTTCGGTGTGAATGCATTTAGGTGTAGTGTGCATGTAATTGCACTATTTAAGTTGGAGAGTCCGGTGAAGGACTTGAAACTTATAGTGCTCTGATGTTGATTGTAAATGAAGTGATTGAAATCAATCGTATATTGCCTTGAAGTATGTGGTTTGGAATTTGGAAAGTTAGATATCCTGAAAGAAACATCAACAACTCATATTGTCATCTTTGTGGAGCACCTTGAGTTCAGGTCAGATTCTCATAATCTAGTGAACTGCCAGAATTAGGTTACTTTAGTTCATGGATGGACCGTGGCAACCTTTTCTGTTAACTTTCTTTTGTCATTTCTGTTACATTTTCTTCTTCGTTTCCTGTAGTCGATTATTATGAGCTGCAATGAAGAATGTGGTCAGGATCAATAGCTTTACAGCTAACACCTTGATATCATTATCTCAGAAGATTGAGCTGTAGTCCTTCATATACTCATGTGGAGCTAGTTTGAAGTCTTTGTTCAATCTGATTCGATCACGACCAGATTGTAGGATATAGGATTTGCAGGTAAAAGACGCGAACGTATGCCAAACAACTGAGTTTGAGTGGGATAACTGGCACGCAATGGTCCATCCTTTTCTATCACGACTGCTTTGGCCATTTTTCTATATGATGGTGTTCTAGAATCTTGAATATCGAGTCTGTATGTTCAAAGAGAAGGGCCTCATGTCTGTATGTTCGTTAATATCAGTTTAGGTTAAAAGAGAAATGTTAAAAGAGACTTAAAAACTTCTGGGGTACAGGTCTCGTGGGTGTTGCATCCAAGGTTTTAAAAAACGTTAGGCGACCCTAAACGGTGAACATACCTTCGAGCGCCTAAGCGGCTAGACGTGGATTAATCGGAATTAGACGTTTTTTAGGCGACTTAAATGCAGTATTAATTCAATACATATATATGTGAAATAATGAATATTTAAAACATTTATATAATAAAATTAGCAATAATTATAGTTTAAATTGTCATAATCTCCATACAAAAATATATAATATAGAGTAATAATCTCAAATCTCAAATTATTTGGGTTTTAGATTATTATTATTTTCACGTCTAGCATCGTTTAGGCTCGCCTGAGAGCGCCTATCCCGCCCATAAAGCTTATTCCCTCGTTTAGCTTCGCCTAGGCATCGCCTAGACGGTCGCTTAGGTCGCAACAGTGGTTGCATCAGATTACAGAAGGCAATAGTATGACAGGATTGCCAGTACGTGCAAACTTGTTGTAATAATACTAGCCACATGTAAATAGTGAAGGACGTACCGACGTGCCGTGCATCATAGGCTCATACTTCTATGTATTGAATTGTAAAACCTACCAAACCGACATAGAGTGATCGAGTGCAGAAGAAACCAGATGGAGGAGTGAGAGGAGATTCCTTATACAAAAACAATATCAAACCAACCATCATCTGCTATCAATGTCTATATATAGAACGACTGTTTTGGCCACCATTTATAAGTGTCCATTCATAGGATTGTGCTCTAGAATGGCCCTCATGAGGTGTTCTTAACCTCTTATATGTACTGAAACGCCAAGCCACAAAAACTGAGTGATCCAATCAAGAAGTAGCAAGATGGATTCATCAGCAGAGCCACCGCAACGCCGCCATGCAGTTCTATTCCCTTTCATGTCCAAAGGTCACACCATCCCACTCCTCCACCTCTCCCGTCTCTTTCTCTCTCGCGGCCTCGCCGTCACGCTCATCACCACACCCGCCAACCGCCCCTTCATCTCTCAATCACTCTCCGCCACCGCCGCCACCTCCACCGCCACCGTCATCGACATCCCTTTCCCTCAAAACATCCACCCCGACATCCCCGCCGGCGTCGAGAGCACCGACAAGCTCCCCTCCGTCTCCTCAACCCTCTTCTACCCTTTTGCCCTATCCACAAAACACATGCAACGTGACTTCGAGCAAGTCCTAGCCTCTATACCACGTGTCAGCTTCTTAGTCTCCGACTCGTTCCTCTGGTGGACGGTCGACTCCGCCACCAAGCTCGGCTTCCCGCGGTTCACCTTCTACGGCTTCAACAACTACGCCCTGTCCGTTACCAAAGTCGTCGCCGAGAATCAACTCCTTCACGGGCCCGAGTCCGACGTCGAGCTCATCACGCTCCCTCGGTTCCCATGGATCAAAGTCACCAAGCAAGACTTCGACCCTGGTATAAGTTCTTCCACAAGCACTAGCGCCGAAGCCGCCGAGTTCATGATGAACGCCATTGTAGCCCTGATGAATAGCTTCGGTATTGTCACGAACAGCTTCTACGAGCTCGACCCTGTCTTCTCTGACTACTGGAACACCGAGTGTGGGCCCAAGTCTTGGAACGTGGGACCACTCTGCCAGCAGAAGTCTAAACAAGTCGTCGAGAATGATCAAGAGGCTAAGCCTAGGCCTGTGTGGATTGAATGGCTGGATAAGAAGAAGAGTGAGGGCTGCCGTGTGTTGTACGTTGCGTTTGGAACTCAAGCGGTGATATCTTCAGAGCAAGTTTACGAGATAGCAAAGGGTTTGGAGAGTTCGGGCGTGAGTTTTGTATGGGCCATGAGGAAGAAAGAGAGTGTTGTTACGTGGGATGAGGAGTTTGAGGAGAGAGTGAAGCGGAGAGGCTTGGTGGTCAACGGGTGGGTTGACCAGGCGGAGATACTCAACCACGGCAGCGTGGAGGGGTTCTTGAGCCACTGCGGGTGGAACTCGGCGATGGAGGGGATTTGCGCAGGAGTGCCGATTCTGGTGTGGCCACAGATGGCGGAGCAGCCGCTGAATGCGAGGTTTGTGGTGGAGGAGATACGAGTTGGTCTGAGAGTGGAGACGTGCGACGGGTCGGTGAGGGGGGTTGTGAAGGCTGAGGGACTGGAGAAGATGGTGAGGGAGCTGATGGAGGGGGAGAAGGGAGAGGAGGTGAGGAGGAAGGTGAAGGAGTTTGCGGACATCGCAAGGAAGGCGGTGGAGGAGGGTGGCTCGTCGTCGGTGGCGTTACAGTCGCTGATTGATGAGGCATGCATGCAGTGATAGTGGAACTAGAAATTCTCGACCATGAAACTAGAACCTAATAGCAAGAAATAATCTCATTTCCCTAGCTAGGTTAGTACAATCGAGAAGATTTTACCCTAGCTTCTTTTGCATTTCTAATCCTTAATGCATTTCTAGCTGATACTTGCTAGATGATCGATACTTTTTTTTGAAAGTCTGCTAGCAGATGATACTTGAAGAAGAAAGAAACGAAGAGATTCAAAGGAACGAGCTTTTGCATGAAATGTTAGATGGATTAGTAGTTATGTTGACAAATTATCGATTTATGGATATTTACATATAAATATTATTAATTAGTTTAATTTGGGTTACGCAATTTAGTAACTCTTGGGTGTGTATATATATATGTAAGAAGGATTCTTGATCGATAGGTGGCTAGATTATTATATATGTACATGATATGGACAAAACATTATTTGGTAGCTTGATATGATTGATTATTGGTTCTAGCTAGCTTGATATGAAGATTAGGTATATTGAACGAAACGTGGGAAGATTATTGGTTCTAGCTAGCTAGATATATGAAGATTAAGGTTATAAATTTGATTAGTCAGACAAGTTATTATTTCGCTCATTACAAGTTACGTACTTACACAAAATATGGACAAAAGCTGGTTATGGTTGGAGAGAGGTGATCAAAGGTACTTACAAAGAATTTACGACTTTATAAGTTTTGCAATTCGACATGGTGAAGGAACACCCAATTTCAAGTGTCCGTGCAGAAGATGTTGTAACTCAGAGTATCATACAATTGCAGATATGTTTCAGCACTTGTCTCAATACGGTATGATGTGGGAATACACTTCATGGACTGAACACGGTGAACAACCAGATGTTAATGCTCACACTGCGATGGCAGGGTTCAGATCAGGGTATCATGTTGGCTCATCCAGCAATATTGATGGACCTGCTCCAAACCCAGTTATGGAACTTATGCACGACGCATTTCCGTCATATAGTTTAAGTGGATACGGGTTTTTCGAGGGCCATCACGATACTCCCAACCATGAGACTGTTCCACCAACAGACGATTTCATGGGATCCACTAATTACGACAAGTACAATAGACTTGTACTGGAAGTCCAGACACCGATGCACCCACATGGTAAAGTGATTATTTTGAGTGCCATAATGGAGAAAATTGGGTATAAAGTGAAGCACAAATTGTCAAATGTAGCGTTCAACGATGTCCAATGGTACATAAGTAGGCTGCTTCCTGATGATCACAAATTTTCAGATAATTATTATAAGGTGAAAATGATATTGAACGACTTTGGCCTTTCTTCCATGAAAATTGACGTGTAAAAAAATAGTTGTGTCTTATTTTATAAGGAACAAGCAGACCTTCAGCATTGCCCAGTTTGCGGCGAGTCAAGATGGAGACTCAAGCAGAAAAACAACAAGAAGAAAAATGTTCCATGGAAGGTTCTTTGTCGTTTTTCGTTGATTCCTAGACTAGAGCGATTGTATATGTCTCCATACATGATAGAGGTAATGATGTGGCACGGTGAACAGAGGTTGGATGAGGGTGTGCTCAGACACCCCGCAGATGGAGAGACTTTTAAATCTTTCAATATGACGTTTATAGACTTCACATTTGAGGTTCGAAATGTGAGACTAGGACTTTCCACAAACGGGTTTAATCCTTTTAATGATGGTCAATACAGCACTTGACCCATTATTGTGATGTCGTACAACCTGCCTCCCTGGATGTGTATGAGAAAGGAGTTTAATTTCCTTACTCTGTTAATTTCGGGTAAATATTCCCCTGACAAGTGTTTTGATGTGTTTATGTGACCTTTGATTGACGAGTTAAAGGAGGTGTAGAAATTTGGCGTTCAAATTTGGGACAGCTACACTAAAACCTCATTCATCATGAGAGCAACCATTATGTGGACCATTAGCCATTATATGACCGGGTGAAATTTATTTTAGCTTAACTTGTAGTTCATATTTACGTATCAAGAATGATTGCCACGTATAATAGTGTTAGATGAGTCCATAAAAACGGTTATGTGGTGATCTGTGCCTTATATTGAGAATGTAGAATGTTTCTTGTGTTATATTGGTTGATTTTTTATGTGTTTTCAGGTTTTTGGTAGCCTTATATTTTAGGAAAAATTATGTCAAATTTTCGGTAGAATTATCGATCATGTTAGTTGAGTTTTTTGATTAATTTTCAATTGTTTATATTATTGTAGGAGAAGATGACGCAGTATGCCGACAGAAAGTTTGCTGAGAGAGTTGTAGAACTTTTGGACACTCCACGCAAGCAGCTCGGGCCTTTGGATATGCCCACGCAGGTTGAGATGCTGCAGAACGTGCTCGGAGTCCGACGAGATATAGAGATTCGAGGTTTTGGACATATGGGCGTTCGAGATTTGACTCAGACTTCCACATCCACGTCGCGCGCTCGTTCATCCGATGTCGAGGCGCGCATCCACGAGGTTCAGGAGGAATCGGCCGCGCGCATCAGCAAGGTTCAGGAGGAATCAACCACGTGCATCCGCGAGCTTGAAGACCTGGCTAGAGACTACGAGTCGCTTCTACTAACGATGCAGGCGGAATCCGAGGCGCGTCTACGAGTAGAGATGCAAGCGGCGATGCAGGCACAGTTACAACGGATGATGGCATTGATGGGTACTTCCATTACGCCATCTTAGCATTCACGGGACGGCCCGGATGATGATGGCGGTAGCAACGGGATCGGAGGGATCCTCACACCACCAGTATAGCTAGCTATCAATTGTACATTATGTAAGACGTCTCTTGTACAATATATTATATATAATATTATATTATCGATCGAAATCATGAATCGAATATTTAAAATCAATTTAATATTATCGATCGAAATCGTGAATTGAATAAAATATTATCACTTAGTTATTTAAAAATATTTTAATCAATTTTTAATTTTATAATTTTATTTATTCTATGTTAAAAGACGGAATTAGCTTAACCGACAGAATTATTTGTTAATAAGGCGACACTCAATCCGTCTTTTGAATTACACGTTAACCGACAAAAATTTCAATTCCATATGTTAGATGCATCTCCTAGACGACATAATTATTACTGCAATCCGTCTTTTTGGATCACACGTTAGGCAAAGGAAAATATAAATTCCATCTGCCAGAACTACTTCTTAGCCGACGGAAATATGGTTATAAATCCATCAGCTTACAAAAGCCTCAAACAACGGTTTATTTTGTCGTCCAACCCTAAACTATTCCGTTGCACAGTCGTAAAGCGACGGATTTTTTTCCGTCTTTCAACAAGAATATAGGCAGACGGATTTATAAATTTCCGTTGACTAAGAACCTTCGCGACACCACTTAGCCAACGAAAAGTGCGTTGGTTAAGATCACTAGGCAACGGAATACCTTTGTTATGCGACAGAATTTGTCCATTTTCTAACAAAGGTATTTTGATAGTGTGAGGCTTCTCCTTATCTCGTACTTGAATGTGTTCTTTAGACATTGTACCAGTTTGTTTGCTTGTTAACATCTCTAATTCTTTGGGTGAGGCTTTTCTTCAGTGTGAATGCATTTAGATGTAGTCAGCATGCATGTCATTGCACTCTAGGTTCGAGAATCCAGTGAAGGCTCGAAACTTATAGTACTGCTCTAATGTTGATCGTAAATTAAGTAATCGAAATAAATCGTAAATTATGTGGTTTGGAATTTGGAAAAGTAGATCGATATTCTGAAAGTAACAGCAACACTGATACTTTCATCTTTCTGGAGCACCTTGAATTCAGCCAAGAATTAGGAGTACATATATGGACTGCATGTGGCAACCTTTTCTGCTAACTTTCTTCGTCAATTCTGTACCTTTTTCGTTTTCGTTACCTGTAATCAATTTTTATGAGCTGCGTTGAAGAATGTGGTTAGGATCAATAGCTAGAGTTACAGGGAGTTACAGCAACACCTTGATATGATTATCTCGGAGGCTTGTCCTGTAGTCCTTCATATACTCATGTGAAACTATTTTGAAGATTTTGTTCAATCTGATTCGATCACGACTAGATCGTAGAATATAGGATTTTGCAGGTAAAAGACGCCAATGTTTGCCAAACAACCTTGAGTTGAGTCCGTGTCTATAAGTTATATAGACTATAACGACTGTTTTGGCCATTGTTTTCTAAAGGATTGTGTTCTAGAATCTCTTGTAAACTGAGTCGGCCACGTCTCTTGGAAAAAGGGCCCTGAAACACACATACTAAATGTGTTCAAGTCATCATAAATATAAGATCAATACTAAACAAAAATTAAACACATAAAAATTAATAAATTAGATCACTGAATACAATATCGTAGTGGTTGATATTATGAGTATGATCTTTTATTCTCTTATATCGTTAAACACCTTCAATATGGTAGATTCTGAATGCTTCGTCACATGAGAACAAGGACCAAACTCTCATACTTATAGGAATAGACGTGCATTTACCCATGACAGAGTACAAATCTAATTCCATTAAGTTTAAATTAAATGATGAGATTACAGTTGGACTTTATTCGTAAATATAAGTTTAGGTTAAAAGCGGTCCTATAAGCTCTATACTCTCGGTTAATTAGCCATGTACGTAGAGGCAGTTACTAGAGCCTCATTTGAACAACACGTACGACTATTGCCGACATCAGATCACACACTTGTGGTCTAGTGGTGTTGCATCAGATTATAGAAGACAGTAGTGTGACCTGCAACGTACTCAATTGGACAGCCCATGCAAACTTCCAGACGTTAATATTACTAGTCATATGTAAATAGACAACATATATATAGTGACATACCATGCATGCTTCATAGTCACATATTAATATTAATATGTATTGAATGTATAACTACTGTATAACCTAGCAAACTGACAGAGTGAGAATACAAGATGGAGGAGTAAGGTGAAGGCCTCTTTCTTACAAATGGATAAAACACAATAGATGAAGGATCATCAATGAAGATGTTGAAGATGTTGACATTGCCTACTTATCTCAATGGAAAACAGGTTGATCATACATATTGCATAACATGTTTTCATTTAAGATAGCACTCTAGGCATGCATCCCTGTTATTCTGGAACGTTTTCATGTGTGATATTCAGCAGCTAAGGTTGTCTCTAATTCCAGATTATATATGCTCAGTATGCATGAAAGTTGACCTTGAAAAAGTTGTTTTGAATTATGGAAGATTTCTTGGAGAAAGTTGATTTTTGGTTCACATGTGATTTCTTGGGTTTAGTTCTCTAGAAATCTGTTTTGCTTTACAGCTGGGTTTGCTTTATGCCTTTCCCAAAATCTGTCTTTGTATACAAAACGTGCTTACCTGCTGAAACTGTTTGGTTATTTCTGGTATGAAAGTTTGAATAGCTTTTGCCTCCTTTAACACACTTTGCCTAAAATGGAAAGTCTAGAGTTGACTTTGTGTGTTTGTCTCTTAAGCATGCTTTTGTCCTTCAAACTAATAATTGTTGGGTAGGTCTGCTATAGCTCAGTTTAGGTCTGCTATAGGCTAGCTTTTGGGCTATTTAGCACGTTTCCTTGCTGTCAAAAGCTTCTGAGTTGTTCTGTCTATATAAAGGATCGCAAGGCAGCTTTGGCTCCTTGGTTAAGTGGGTTATTATTTTTGGGTCTTTGAGAGCACAAAATTGTGTAGTTTTCTCGCTTCTCTTCTCTTCTCTCCCCTTCTGTGTCTTTACTTACTCTTTGTTGTGCATGTAAATCATAGATTCTCAATCATAAAAACTGTTTTCAAAACCCATATGCATCATTGCATAAGTGCATTCCATTGAGATAGGTATGGAGATGCTCAATCCGAAGAAGTAGATCAAGAAAATTTAACTTCCAAATAGTTAAGATCTGAGTTGATGCTTCTAGATACTTTCCAAGGTGTAAACACATGAGTCAAGTAGTGTTGCTCTGTTTAGAACTGGTAGTCAGACTACTTAGGATAGCATACGGGCTATGTATCCCCAAAGTACAAGAGTCTTGTAATTGTGTGTGTTACTTGATAGTGAAAATGTTTGTCCCTCAAGAGTTAGGGGCACACAATTTTAACCCTGGTTGTAGGGTTTCTGCGTTAACAAAAACATCCTCGTGTTATTCTTTACTTATTGTTTTTACAGTTCAAACACTCGTATCCTATAATTCAGGATATGTTGTAATTATGCTATCCCCGAGTACAGTTTAAGCGAAAAAGTTGTAAAATGCCTATTCACCCCCCCTAGGACCTTTATAAGGAGTCGACCATATTCCTTTTTCAAGAACAATATCATTGTTTATAACGATTTTCTTGGCCACCATGCATATATAGGATCGTGTTCTAGAATGGTACTGAACGCCAAAACACAAATACTAAGTGATTCAAGAAGTAGCAAGATGGATTCATCAGAGCTTGTACACTAATAATAGGTAAGCACAAGTTGAACACTATATAAGGAAAGGTGAGATCTCTATCTCTTTACGCGAACTACATTACACTCTTCCCATCAAAGACAGTGACAAGCAGTAGAGACCAGAAGCCTTCAGCCTTCATCAACATGTCGATTACTATCAATGTAGCTGGTAAGCCATTCTGTTCTGTTTCTGGTTTTGTTCATACTTGAGTTATAGTGTTTATATGAATGAGAACTTCAGCTAATGTTCTTCAGCTCTAACCTCTCTCGTTCCACGAGTCAGCTTCCTAGTCTCCGACTCGTTCCTCTAGTGGACGCTCGACTATGCCACCAAGCTCCGCTTCTCGCGGTTTGCCTTCTACGACTTCAACAACTACGCCTTGTCCTTCTTCAAAATCATCGACGAGATTGGAATCCTCCAGGGCCCCGAGTCCGACATCGATCTGATCACACTCCCCCGGTTCCCATGGATAAAAGTCACCAAGCAAGACTTCGAACCTTCCTTTAGCTCTTCCACAATCACTAGCGTCGAATTAGAAGGCGTCGAGTTCATGAAGAACACCTTTGTAGCCATGATAAATAGCTTCGGTATAGTCAGGAACAGCTTCTACGAGCTCGAGTCTGTCTTCTCTCACTAATGGAACACCGAGTGTGGGCTGAAGTCTTGGAACGTGGGACCTCTCTACGAGCTCAAACCTAATAAAAAAGTGGAGCCTAGGCCTGCATGGATTGAATGGCTAGATAAGGAGAGTAAGGGTTGCCGTGTCTTGTACGTTGCGTTTGGAAGTCAGGCCGTGATATCGTCAGAGCAAGTTTACGAGATAGCAAAGGGTTTGGAGGGTTCAGAGGTGAGTTTTGTCTGAGTGATTGATAGAGAGAAAATCACCTATCAAAGATAGTCTCTACTAACTATTCAAGTTTGCTCAAAAAATGTCAATGTAGTGAAATGGAAGTAGGAATCATTCCCGCGAAAGGACTGATGAGACTAATCATTTTAAAAGACTTGATACATACTCGACCTATAGATTAAGAAAAAATTTATTAAACTATTTAGACTTGACCTAAAATTACAAGAAAACACATAAACAAAATAGACACAGTGGTGGACTATCACATAAACTTACAGAGGTTTTGAAGATGAGTTGGTTGGTGAATTAAATTGACAAACACGAAATATGAAACAAAAACAGGAAATTAAAGTTGTAGAAAATCAAATGAATTAAAGCGTTAGACACTTTTCTCCACCCTAAATAGTCTCAATCTACCACAAACTCAAATCATACAACAATGAATAAATATTTTCCATGCATGAGCTATGATTAGGTCACATACATATTACATTATCTTACTTGACATGTTATCCGAATTGATTACCTGGCTTAACGTGATCTTAACCTAGGAGATATGGTACTATGATGGGTTCAAATATACCTAACCTAAGTCATTACGATTTGTAGAGTGTCGGAGAAACAACAAGGCTTCTAGAACTACTATGATGGGTGCTCTTGCATTACCTAGGAATAACTGCACACAACGAATGGTGTTGCTTTATCTTTACAGAATATGCAATAATAAGATGGTCATGTACACATTTAAGACAATAGATTCTACCGCATGTATCTAAGTTTGCAACCAAAGAAACATATAATAGAAATTATCAATGATTTAATAGTGAAGAAATTCTCATCCAAAATTATGCAAATCAAAAGGGGTTCAAAATCGAAACATGTATAGGGCTTCGATCAACCCTTAACTAAAGAAAACTAAACAAACATATTACAAAGATGGAGAAGAATAAAAAAGAATAGAGAAGAGAGAAGAGAGACGTGAGAAAAAGAGAGAAGAGAGAGGAAAAATCTAATTTTTATGTGTAATAGCCCTTATATCGTCTTGAATCCTCTTTTTTGTAGGTTTGAGACTCTTGGAGGAAAAGTTATCCTCTCTTTTTCTTTATTGGCTCTTGACTTTTATGACTTCTTATCACCAGTCACATCCATATTAAATGAGAATTTCGAGTACAAATTCGTCCATGGACTTCTCAGTGAGATTTGAGCCTCAAAACATGAATTTTCGTCAAAAGTCGGATTCTTGAGCAGACTGATCTCTCGATACTGATACAGCCATAACTTCTTCTATAAACATTCTTATCACGATTTGGAAGATGTTCTGGAAACTAGACATCCAAAGCTTTTTATGCATATTTAGATCACCATCTGATTCCTCCCGAGCTGTTCCCAGTTCTCTGTCAAAGTTGACTTATCAGCATAGGCAGGTTTCCAATTTAAACTTTTAATCCCTCTTTTTCTTCATTTCTTCTCATCCACTTCAAAATACCTAGAAAACTATAAAATAGACTAATATTACTAAGTGTTTAACAAAATATTAAGTATATGAGCATCAATAAATAGCATAAAGGTGCATATTTATGCACCGATCAGTGATGAGAAAGAAAGAGAGTGTACGTTAATACGACCTGGTATGATGAGTTTAAGGAGAGAGTGAAGGGGAGGGGCTTTGTGGTCAACGAGTGGGTTGACCAGGCGGAGATACTCAACCACAGCAGCATAGAGGGGTTCTTGAGCCACTTTGAGTGGAACTCGGCAATGAAGGGCATTTGCACAGGAGTGCCGATTCTGGCGTGGCCGCAGATGGCGGAGCAGCCGCTGAATGCGAGGTTTGTGGTGGAGGAGATACGAGTTGGGTTGAGAGTGGAGACGTGCGACGGGTCGGTGAGGGGGTTTGTGAAGGCGGAGGGGCTGGAGAAGATGGTGAGGGAGCTGATGGAGGGGGAGAAGGGGGAGGAAGTGAGGAGGAAGGTGAAGGAGTTTGCGGACATCGCAAGGAGGGCAGCGGAGGAGGGTGGCTCGTCGTCGGTGGCGTTACTGTCGCTCATTGATGAGGCTTGCATGTAGTGAGAACAGTGCATGTAGAAATTCTCGACCATGAAACTAGAACCTAATGCTGCTAGACTCGATAAATAAACCTAATGCTGCTCGACTCTAAATAAGTAGCAAGAAATAATAGCTTCTTTTGCATTTCTAATCCTTACTGCATTCTAGCTGGTACTTGCTAGATGATACTTGTAGAAAGAAACGAATAGAGGCTAGTGTGAAGTTTCAACAGTCACTCAAATATATAGCAACTGGCATAAAGAATTTCGTCTGATGCTTAAGAGTAAAGACACACACAATGTGTCACATTGGGTGGTCTTTCCCATGTTAGATATGCAAGAAGTGACAACATGCAGGAAAAATATCTAGAGTGCAACAACCATAATTCATAGTAGAATGGCAAGCCTACATCAAGGTCACCGTGGACTAAGGTCTTTCGGAGAATCCCCTACTACTAGTCATAACTGAAAGTAGAGAAATTCTTATAACTACTTGGCGCTGTTGCCCTCCAATTCTTTCTTCAGTTGCACAGAGAAGTCGTCATTGACATCATCATCATCCCAATCATCCTCCCATTGCTGCGTAACAAGCCTCTCTTCTTTGCCATCTTCCTTGTCATCCCACTCTGTCAGCACAAACAAAGCAACCCAGTCATTAAACAGAACTTAAGAGATCTGAGAACAATGTATGATGCGAAATCAATAACTAACTAAGAGACCAGTAACAGAATTATGCACATCAACTTTCTGTTTTCCATTATCAAAAACTTCTTTAGACAATGTTGATTCGTTTAACAATCATCATAACCACATGAGAACTGGCAAATCACAACAGATTTCAATCATTACATCTTAAGTAGTCTTGATAAAAATCAAAGAAAATAAAAAGATCAACATTTGGTCCATGTTCTCAAACTCAAATCAGTCTATACTGGCACTACATATTGGTCCTAAACCCTACATATGCACGCACATCATGTTCCATATCCCATCATCATAAACTTCTCTAGTATTTGCATAACAATAATCACAAGGGATCCAGCAAATCATCACAGATCACTTTTCAATCTTACATCTCGATTATTCTGGATGAAAATCAAAGTAGCTAAATTGGTCCATGCTCTTTAACTCCAATCAGTCTATACTAGCACTAATTTCAGTTCAGAACAAATCACTGAGGCATTTAACATAATAACCACACACAATCATACTCTCACAGATAAAATCTTCTCACTCAATCATCGTTGATTCATATTACAATCAAAACAACTACATCAAGTTCACCTTGAACCAGACAATGCTTAAAAAAAAAATCTATTCTCTGCATTATAGCTTCTGTATATATCCGTACATGTGCCAAACCTAACTCAAATTTACTAGCACTACATTCAATTCAATTCTAAAAGCACAGTAGCAAACAACTACAACAAACCAAAAACTAACCATTCTATCAAATTAGCTCAAAAAACCTGTTCAATTTACACAATAGATTAATGGGTATCTAACAATATATCATAATTCAACTAGCAACACATAAACGATTTAGTTTGGTGATTAACCAAGAACAAAGTCCCCCAAGAAATTACCTTGATTTATGTTGAACTCTTCAAACTCATCATCGTCCTCGAACAAATCGACCTTGGGGTCCTCAGTCGCTACCTTCGAATCCTTCTCCATTAACACAACAACACCCTACGAAAAACCACCACATCAATTCACACACTCAGATTCACAACATATCGTCAAACCCTAAATCAATTGCATTCTCGTTGTTCTCAAAATCAGATCAAACACAAAAAAAAATATACTGGATTTTGAGAAGGACTTACGAAATAGTTGAGGGGGCTTTGAGATTCGAGTGGCTTCGTTTGCTTCCACTGACGATTAGATGCCGTGCTCTGTTTTAAAGTGAGAGCCTTTCTTCTAGTTTTATGGTGTTAGCACAACGGGTTTTGTTTCGGATTCGGGTCGTTTCCGCAGACCCGGTTTGTTCATGAGAGCGTGGCCAAACAGCCAATGAAATCTCGCCATGTGTATAAACAATTTCGGAGTGTTTATTTTCTGCAATTTTGATTGGAAAGCCACGAATTTTTCGGGTTCGATGTGAAAAAGAGAAGAATGGATGTTCCATTATTCCATGTGATCAGAACACTTGCTCAAGGATTTTTTTAGGACATTGATCATTATCATTTTTGTTATAGTAATTTCAACTTCTTATAAACATACCACATTTATGAACAAGTCGTCTTAATAAATAAATTAGAAAAAAATTTACCCAGAAAAAAAATGGAATAATTAGTAATCTTAATTTTTTTTAATCTTTAATTTTGATTTTACAATCAAGTCTTTTTTATCATATTCCATCTGTGATTACTTTTTAATATTTTTAAGTGTAATTTTGGCAACCTAATATTTAAGCCGATGACATCAAAATTTTCATTGTTTCCCTTTATTATAGTAGATATAGTACCGCTTATAGATACAGTGGAGGAACTAGCCTTCACAGTCAGGGGGGTCTTTTATACCAAGGAAAACAAATTATGAAGATGCTTGGTAGTTTCTATTTGAAAATACAACAACAAAGTAATAAACCAGAGAAAGAAAGAAAAAAAAAAGTGAAATTGAGAAATGAGGTAAAACTAGATAGCCTTACTCATGGCATTCAAGGCAAAACTAGATAGCATTACTGTTGTGACAATTAATCAAGTGGGATGTAAAGAAAACTAAAGGTATTTATCTTATTTCAAATGGGGTACTTAGGCCTACCTTTGCCCTAAGGTGGCTCCTCCCTTGCATAGACACATAACATAAGTAGCCTAGTTAAACATTTTCTTTTTTTTGGTTGACCTAGTAAACATTTTCTCATAACATCACTTGATATAGTATAGGGTTTGTTTAGAATAATGTGAAGGATATATGGACTTTCCTCTTACAAATTTGGGATATGTACAATCCTTGTTATCCTAACACCAATGTATATGCCGCAGGGATTGAGCTTGATAAAGACAACACTTAACACAATGTAAAGAGTAAGCAAGTTAAATGACAGGTACGTGATATGAGTTTACAACTAGCAACTAGCAAGTGTTTTTATTTAACTGTTACAAAAAATTCACCAAGGTGCCTTGATTTGCCTCGAACTATCATTTTCCTGCAAGCACTTTTGTTCCTAATTACTGTTGGCACTTTTGAACCTCAACAACCCGAAGGGAGACTATTCTAGTAAACTTAGACCATTTTTAACAATGAAAGTTCTATATCTCATAATAGAATCTTGTAAAATCACTATTCATTATAGGATCTTCCCATCTCCAACAATGAATGATCTATACTTCATAATAAGACTCATTTTCTCATCTCCAGCTATGGGTCTTATACCTTATACCTTAAAACTCATAATTTTTATTATAGATTTCTTTTAATATTAAAATATACATATTGTATTCTATAATAATTTTCCAAACTATTTTAATTTAAAATAATCTACAATTGAATTTTTTAATTAAAATTTTTTAATTAGTGTCATGTGACCTTATCCCTATTTCAGATGTGATTTTATTGGCCACATGTCGATCCGTATAAGCATAATTAGATTACCGTAGATATGATATCTAACCGATAATTGAGATGTGATGTTCGGTGCCACGTGTCATAATATGATTGGTCGTCGGGATTGCACCGTATATCTTATCTGCTACATGTCGATTACTGAACCATTTACTCTTTCTTTTAAAACGGAGCTCTCATTCCTTCATCCTCACCAATTCCATCATTGCTTGAAGATGATTGAGGATGATTTGGTTGGGTGGTAGGACGATCAATGGCTATTTTCTCCTCGTCGAGTATCTTTTTTTGCCTCCTTTCCCAATAAGCTCTTTTGTTAGGAGAGTATATACTTGGATCCACCGTCATTATGCGATCATCGGCTTCTTGTGTCTCCGCCGCCTTAGCCTCTTAAAAGAGTTGTTGCTTATGTGCAAACTCACACTCACGTAAGTCGTTCAATCTTTTTATATGAGCGTGAATGCTCTCTCCGAGATCTTCACTCTTCTTCTTTTTTGCCGCTTTAGCCGCTTTATTTTCCATTAGACAAGATTCTTTAGGTCGAGCTTCCTTAGGTGGTGCATTTGGAGTTGCTCCATCGTTGGGTGTGTTGTCGTCATCATCCAAGTCGATGGGTGGATCAAAATCGGAACTAAAATCCATTTCGGGAGGATTCATAAATTTTTTATGCATCTTCAATATCTTCCAACAATGGCAAAAAAAGAATGTCTCCCCTTTTGACAATTTGTGATATTATTTTTTAGTGGTTAAAAGCTACATAATCAATCAAAAAAATTAAATTAGTGGTTAATAATTTCTAAGCACTTGAAAATTTAGTAACTATATTTATATGCACAATGTAATAATTTCTAAGCACAATTTAAATGTATACTTACTTCGTCGGCTTCGTTTTCACCACTACCATGAGATTTGATTGCACGGTTGAGAGATGAACGCCATCGCATACATGCGGGGGAAATCTTTTTCCAACGAGCCATAAAACTCATTCCGGATCGAGAACATGCTCTGGTTGGCTTTGTGGCTTTATACGCCGCACTAATACGCTCCCACAATATTTTGCCGGCTTGATTAGTACCCGTGATTGGATCCTCACTAATATTCATAGTGGCTTGGCACAACACTTCTTCTTCATCTTTTTTCCAATTTGTTTGCCTTGGATCCCTAGGCACCTTTGGTGGCATGATGCTACAAAAAAATAAATCAAAAGCTAGAGGAAAATAAGTTTATGGAGAAAATTTGCTCTTGAGAAGAAGTAGCAAAGATTGGTGTAGAAACAATGAGTTTTAGTGTTGATATTTATAGAGATGCACAATATTACTATTGCAACGGACATATTTTTTTTATATAAAAATTTTCAGTATTTTTTTTATTTAAGGAAGAAAGGTCATTTAATTTATGAGAGTATTAAAAATAGGAGTGTTGAAAGAGGAAAAAATTAGTTGGGCCCGATCCAGAAGAAGAGCCGTTGGGCTCGATTAAGGAGAAATAGTTGTTGGGCTATGGATATGCAGATCAGTCAGTGGTGGGCCCCGCATCTGCAACAACTGTCGGCTGACTCGGCACCAACTCGCCTCTCGTCGCCAGTCACCAGCACATGCTCCAAGCTTCAGCTCTCTCTTAGCGCGTCCCTCTCTCTCGCCAGCCTCCACGCGTGTTTTTTATTCAATCAGTTCAGCTTTTTTGCAGGCTTCTGGGCCCACTAATTTCCCCAAGGTCTTACACCTCATATCAGGTTCTATTTTAGAACCTAGAATAGGGTATGAGACTGAGTTTTAGGGTATAAGACTGAAATTTTGGTGGGTTGGAGATGAAATTTTTCATGAAGGTTCTATTATGAGATATAGAACCTCCATTGTTGGAGATGGTCTTACTATTCTCAACAAAACTCTAAGAAGCATCACCTACTCCAGCCTTGACCAAAGCATAACCATCATTAGGAGGCTTGTTTCCAAAAAATGCTACCTTCACCACCCACAAGGCTAGGGCCAACATGATCAAATGATAACTTTTTAAAAATGTTAGTGTCTCTAGTGTTAGGGTTACTAAGGCCACCAAAGTTCTTTTTAACATATTTCATACTGGTTTTAGGACTCAAACGTACATTCCCACCATTAGAAACATTCTTTATTGGGACTCTAGAATTGCTCTTGTCAGAGGAACCAGAAGAACCAACTTTAGCACCACCCTTCACACTCATTTCTTTAGTTAAAATAGGCTTTTTGTGCACAACCACACCTGTACCTTTGCCAGAAGTGGAGGGCCTCGATTGTTTGGTATTAAAACTTTCCCATAATTTGATCAAATTAGAAAAAAAATATGGACCCATCAAAATTTACAGGCTTTGTCATTGCCACAGACTTAGAAACCACATCCCCAGCAGTGACATACCTCATTAGAAACTGTACCCATACTAGCCTTAGCAACAAATTGGTTCTCAACATTGATAGTTGCATATTTATGCAACGTTTATGTGCTTAACCGAACCTTATATTTAGCTCTTTTGTTTTGTTTTTAAGCAATTTAACATTATTATTTGTTTTTAGGTATTTTGGAGATAAATGAAGAAAAGGGATTAAATAATATATCCTGGCGAGAAAACCTCATCGAGGAGGTTTTGTCTTGGCGAGCCTCGCTAGAGAGAAGTCCTTCTGCAAATTGTTTTGGCGAGCACGTGGGAATTTATATATATATATGCTTTAATGGAAGTTGACTTGTGCTTGGCGAGGAACAGAGAGAGAATGTGGGGCTTGGAAGGAGAAGTTTTGCAAGTGGACTCATATATATATTTTTATATATATGGATTGGAAGCTTTGCACGTGATGCTTTCTTGCCATTGAATCAATTTAGACTTATACATATATGGCTTGGCGAAGTTGCTAGCGAGGAGAAGAAAAGGAGGAGTCCTAATATAATAATGAGATTATGAATATTGGGCTGGATTTTGGAGTCTTGCACGTGGTTTGCTAGCTAGGTTAATTAACCTAGCTAGTCTGGAACATATAAATAGCTAAGAAGAGAACGTACGAAGAGGACGGAGAGCATTCAATAATTTTCTCTTTTCTTTTTAGACTTGAATTCTATGGCTTCTATGAGGAGCTAAACTCCATTGTTAAGGGGCTGTTTTGAAGCCCCGTTCATGATATCTAGATTGCTTATGCACGTTAATTAAATTTTGTTTTTGTTATTTGAATGAGGTTTCTTTGTTACTTATACAGTGATGATTCTTGATTATGTATGCTTTGAGTGCACGCTTAGTATGCATGTTTAGGAATCTAATTCTAAGAAAATTGATGGCTGTTGGTGATTATTACCTTCCTCAAGTTTCAATAGTAGAACCCATACATGCTTGGTATAAGAAACCCTAGGTCTAGTAAGACACGACCGTAGTGTACTTATGAAGCCTTGTAGATTCTCAAACCCTTTCTAAATCTTAATGCGTTTCTCTTAGTAAATTCGAGTCCGTGACTTCGGGTTCTTTGAGGGATAGACAATATTGATAAGCAGACCTTCAATGTTGTAAACATAAGGATCGGGTAATAGGTTGTGTTCACAACTCGGGGCCTTCCTGGGAATCTTTCATTCATAACAATTACATTATTTAGTTAAGCATTTGTTGTCTAGATGGAGTGACGGTGGTGGATAACACTTCCCTTAACCCATTTTATCATTGATTCTAGTTTTAGTCATACTCTGTTTTCTGTTTCAGTTTCGTACTCTGTTTTGCATAATTTTGTTCGATAACCTAGCGAACTCCGATTGCATCGAAATTTCGCATCAAAGCTCGATAGGGTGTCTTTAGTGTCCAGTGTTAATTTCGTAATTTTAGGTCGAGTCTAGCTATTTTAATTAATTACGTTAGTGTCCAGTGGTCGAGTCTGTCAGATTTCTGACTTTAGCATCTGTTTGTAGTTTAGAGTATTGAGTCTCATCTTTCCCTGTGGATTGACCCCTATACTATTGTACTGCATTGACAAGCATATTAAGTTCATTATAGGGTAATTTTGAGGGTGGTAAAACACCGATTAAAGTTTGGCGCCGCTGCCGGGGAAAGATCTAGTCTTTATATTCTAACGTGTCTTTTGTTTCAGTTTTGTTTTGTTTTATTTCATTTATTTTGTAGTGTAACGTGTCTCTTGTGTGCAGGTACTTAGTGCATGCATACTCGAAGGTCAAGGAGAACTGAGCCTTTATTACTTGATTTAGAGATTGAGCGCTCAGCTAAGCAAAACCGGAAGCAGAAAAGGCAAGCAGAACTGGAGGTTGGAAACACGAGTGGCACAGTGGCAGAACCTGAGATTGAGGTGGAAACAAGTTCAGATTCAGAAGAAGAAGTTCCTCAATCGCCACCACAAAGAGCAGCAATGGGAGAACAACCAAGAACGTTGATGAATTCCTTTGTACCTAGTGCTCAGGGGAATTCATCACCAATAGTGTTGCCAGCTCTTGGGACTTATTCAGTACCTCCTGCTTTACTATCAGCCCTACCTCATTATAGGGGGGTATTTTCAGAGGACCCTCAGCAACATTTAGCTGAGATTGAAGCTTTAGCATCAACACAAAATTTACAAAATGTTGAATCTAATGTGTTGAAACTAATTTTATTCCCTTTTTCTGTGAAGGAAGGAGCGAAGATGTGGTTCAATTCTTTAGCTCCTAGGTCTATACAATCTTGGGATGAGATGAAGGTAACGTTCATGAAGGAGTATTTCTCAGCCCAGAAGACTAAGCAGTTGAAGAAGGAGATTAATAGCTTCATACAAAAAGATGGTGACATGCTTCATGAGGCATGGAGTCATTTCAAGGAGTTGTTGAGGAAATGCCCACATCATGGGTATGATCTAGAGGACAGGATGACTTTCTTTTATGAAGGTCTGGAGCCATCGAACAAGACAAGAGTGGATTCTGCATGTGGAGGTATGTTTATGTACCAAACAGGTCAGCAAGCTCATGATACCATAGAGAAATTGGCTGAGAACACCAAGCAGTTCTATACAAGAGAGAGAACGTTGGCGAGCAAGAAACAACAATCTGTATTTGAGGTTGCCACCAACCCAGACATGGACAAGAGAATGAAAGCAATGGAGAAGAAGTTGGAGTCCATTGCTACTGCCATCAAGAGCCAAACGACATCATCATCATCTGTTTCTCAGGTATGTTCTGTATGCTCTATGTCAGATCACACTAACGAATCTTGTCCATTCATTCCTGAAGAAGAGCAGGTGAACTTTGTACAACAAAGAGCAGCGAGGAATGACCCTTACTCAAATTCTTACAATCCGGGGTGGAGGAATCATCCAAATTTCAGCTATGGAAACAATAGCAACATCTTGAATCCACCCCCAGGTTTTAAGGTAAGACAGGAGTACCAGCCGCCACAACAAAAGGAAGCATCCTCCGTACCAGATTCCGCTTTAGCTGCCATCATGGCCAAGCTTGAGGGAATAGAGGTTCATAACAGAGACTCTAGCAAGGCATTCCAAATACTAGAGAAACGGATGAACAACATGGAACAACAAATGTCTACTAGAGAACAGGGCACCCTTCCGAGTAAAGTTGTGCAGAACCCAAGATCTCAACATGAAGCTAATGTGATCACATTGAGAAGTGGAAGAGTGATTGAAGAGGTTGAAAAGCCTACAAAAACTTCTTTAGAAGATGAGCCGGTCTTAGAACAGGTGCTGCCATTTCCACCACTACTGCAGAATCAGGAAGAGAAGGAGACTCTGGCGAGGAACTTGCCAGAACCTGGACAGAAAAATTCAGCAAATGAAAAATCAGGTAAGTCAATTAATGAACCTTCTCCTTCAATTCCTTTACGTGTTCCTTTTCCTGGCAGGTTGAAAAACAAGAAGAAGGATGAATTGGAGCAAGAGATTCTAGATACATTCCGGAAGGTGGAAGTGAACATTCCGTTGCTCGATGCGATTAAGCAAATACCGAAGTATGCAAAGTTTCTTAAGGAACTTTGTACAATGAAGAGGAAGTTCACAGGGACCGAGACCGTGGCCTTGAGTGAGAAGGTGTCAGCGGTACTGCAGAGGAAGCTACCACCCAAGATGGGTGATCCTGGACGATTTACCGTCCCATGTACAATTGGTAACACGAACTTTACTGGAGCTTTACTTGATTTGGGTGCATCAATAAACTTAATGCCATACTCTGTGTATAAAACTTTGAATATTGGTGCATTACAACAAACTGGTGTTACAATTAAATTAGCTGATCGATCTAACTGCTACCCCAGAGGTTTTGTTGAGGATGTTTTGGTGCAGGTAGGTAAGTTGATCTTTCCAGCTGATTTCTTCGTATTAGAGATGGAGGCAGAGCCTCAACCATCAGAGCTACCATTGATACTTGGTCGTCCATTCCTACGGACCGCTAGGACCAAGATAGATTGTTTCAATGGTACCCTCTCCATGAAAGTGGATGAAGAGAAGATCCGCTTCAACATCTTCGACGCAATGAAGCATCCTAGTGATAATGATTTGTATTCCTATTTTTCTATTGATACATTTGATAATTTCATGCAGGAATTTATGCAGCATTCGGTGAACGAGAATGAGGATGCGTTGAAGAAAGCAATTGAAGAAGGGGGGAGGAAATCTGAAACTTCCCCATGCTCTAAAGTGTGGGATGAACTTGAGGATTTGATCACCCAAGTTCGATCCATGGATGAAGAAGAAGAAACATTGAGAATCAGCTCAGCTGAGGAGTTAGTGATGGGTGAAGAGTACGATGATGTTGTGGCAGCCCTTGAGTCATTGCCATACATAAGAGGTAGTTCAAAATCTCTTTCTCTTCCTATTACTAATGACACGCTTCTTCCTTCCATTGTAACAGCACCAAAGCTTGAGCTCAAGCCTTTGCCTGAGCATTTGAAGTATGCATTCCTTGGAACTGGTGAGACTTTACCAGTCATTTTATCTTCAAAACTAACCATGTTACAGGAAGAGAAGCTAATCACTGTGCTCAGAGAGTACAAGGAGGCTATTGGCTGGACAATTGCAGACATTAAAGGAATCGATCCAACATTGTGTACTCATAGGATATTCCTTGAAGATGGAGCAAAGCCAACGAGAGAACCACAACGGAGACTCAACCCACCTATGATGGATGTGGTGAAGAATGAGGTTATCAAACTTCTTGATGCAGGTATTATTTATGCAATATCTGATAGCAAGTGGGTGAGTCCTGTGCAGGTAGTACCCAAGAAGTCGGGCATCACAGTGATTAAAAATGATGAGGACCTGCTCGTGCCAAAGAGAGTTCAAACAGGATGGAGAGTCTGTATTGACTACCGCAGGCTTAATGCCACAACCCGTAAGGATCATTTTCCTCTTCCTTTTATTGACCAAATGTTGGAACGTCTTGCAGGTCATGCGTATTATTGCTTCCTCGATGGTTATTCTGGCTACAACCAGATTGCCATTGACAGAGAGGACCAGGAGAAGACTACGTTCACGTGTCCTTTTGGCACGTTTGCTTATAGGAGGATGCCTTTTGGGTTGTGCAATGCACCAGCTACTTTCCAGAGATGCATGATGAGCATCTTTTCAGACATGGTGGAGAAGATTATCGAGGTATTCATGGATGATTTTTCTATTTTTGGTGATTCTTTTGATACATGTTTGAATAATCTGTCCCTAGTTCTAGAGAGATGTGTAGAAAAGAACCTTGTGTTAAATTGGGAGAAATGTCATTTCATGGTTGAACAAGGTATTGTTTTGGGACATGTAATTTCTGAAAAGGGTATTGAGGTAGACAAGGCTAAGGTTGATGTTATACGTACTTTACCACCTCCCACTACTGTGAGAGAGGTGCGCTCTTTTCTTGGACATGCAGGTTTCTATCGCAGGTTTATCAAGGATTTCTCCAAGATAGCCCGACCTCTCAGTGCATTGCTCCAGAAGAGTGTGACGTTTGATTTTACTGAAGATTGTCTCGCTGCCTTTAACAAGCTCAAGGAGCTGTTAATCACCGCCCCAATCATCCAAGCACCAGACTGGAACCTTCCGTTCGAATTGATGTGTGATGCATCGAAATATGCTGTAGGTGCTGTGTTGGGACAGCGGGTTGAGAGGTTACCACATGTGATTTATTATGCTTCTCGAACCCTTAATGATGCTCAGTTAAACTATTCAACAACTGAGAAAGAACTTTTGGCTGTTGTCTTTGCTTTAGAGAAATTTAGATCTTATTTGTTAGGAACTAAAGTAATTATTTTCTCTGACCATGCTGCATTGAGATATCTTATGACAAAGCAGGATGCAAAGCCAAGGTTGATTAGGTGGTTACTACTCCTTCAGGAGTTCGATGTGGAAATCAAAGATAAGAAAGGAACAGAGAATGTGGTTGCAGACCATTTGAGTCGGTTGACACACGGGTCCAATGCGGAGGAGGATAAACTCCCTTTGCGTGAGAGCTTTCCGGATGAGCAACTTTTTGCTATCCAGGATTCTGAGCCGTGGTATGCGGATATTGTCAACTACCAGGTTTCAAAACTGGTACCTACTAACTTTACCCGTGCTCAGAAGGACAAGTTGAAGAAGGAGGCCAGATATTATGTGTGGGATGATCCATACTTATGGAAACATTGCCCAGATTCCATCATTCGAAGGTGCGTACCCGAATCTGAAATTTATTCTATTCTTTCTTTTTGCCACTCACATGTAGGTGGAGGACATTTCGGGGGAAAGAAAACTGCACTCAAGGTGTTGGAGTGTGGATTTTATTGGCCTAGCATCTTTAAGGATGCTCATGAATTCTATAAGGCATGTCCAAGATGTCAGATGACAGGTAACTTAGGTCCTAGGGATCAAATGCCTCAACACCCAATTCTTGTGGTTGAAATTTTCGATGTGTGGGGTATTGATTTCATGGGTCCTTTCCCTTCTTCTCATTCTAATGTGTACATACTATTGGCAGTTGATTATGTGTCGAAGTGGGTGGAGGCAGTTGCCACCCGAACTAACGATTCTGCTGTTGTGCTTAGGTTTTTAAAGTCCATATTTGCTAGATTTGGCACACCTAGGTACATCATTAGCGATGGAGGCTCTCATTTTTGCAACCGCACGTTCGCTGCGCTCTTGAGGAAATATAATGTTCAACACAAGGTGGCGACACCTTACCATCCTCAAACCAGTGGACAAGTGGAGGTGTCTAACCGAGAAATCAAGAAGATCCTTGAGAAGACCGTAGGCCCTACCAGGAAGGATTGGAGTCAGCGATTAGATGAAGCTTTGTGGGCTTACCGAACAGCTTACAAAACACCTATAGGGATGTCTCCTTATCGGCTTGTTTTTGGCAAAGCTTGTCATCTGCCGGTCGAGCTTGAACACAAAGCTTATTGGGCGGTCAAGCAGTTCAATTTCGATCTTGATGAGGCTGGGATTCACAGGAAACTGCAGCTAAATGAGCTAGCAGAAATCAGGAACAATGCATATGAGTCCAGCAGGATTTACAAGGAGAAAGCCAAGGCTTTTCATGATCAAAATATCAGGAGCAAGACTTTTGTGGTAGGACAAAAGGTCTTGGTTTTCAACTCGAGGTTGAGACTGTTTCCAGGTAAGCTTCAGTCGAGATGGATTGGTCCATTTGTGGTTACTAATGTTTTCCCTAGTGGTGCTGTAGTTGTGAAAAGTGACAAAACAGGGAAAGTTTTCAAAGTCAATGGACATCGATTGAAGCCGTTTCACGAGTTGATGATGGAGCATATCGTCGAGCAAGTACCTCTCGAGGATGTTCCATAAGATAAAGAGTGATACTTGGTACCGTCTGGCTGAAGACGTTAAACTTAGCGCTACTTGGGAGGCAACCCATGTGGATGGAGAAGCGTGGAAAACCAGATTTGCTTCCTTTTCTCTTCTCCTTTTCTTTATTTTTCTCCATGTTTAGTGTGATTTGTGATGTGTTATGTGTCTCATTCCATGCTTGTTTGATGTATTGTATGTTTTAGTTTCGTTTTACATTGAGGACAATGCAAATTTCAAGTGTGGGGTGGGGTTTATATCATATCCTTAGCGTCTATGTATAAGTTTTTCGTTTTTCGGTACTGTACAGTATGCTGTTTCGTGTCAATTATTTGACATGGTTTGAAGTCTCGTAAATTTTTGAAATTTTTAGGGGATATTTTTACATGTGTCTAAATTGTTCTCTTAAAATTTCAGCTCATTCCAATGTATGATCAATTCTGAAAAATTCTATCGAGGGAATGAGTCTCCAGCGAGCTTCGCTTGTTGTACTGTTCAGTTTGATATTTCGCGTGATTTGTTCGCCATATCGAGAAGTCTCGTAAATTTTTGAAATTTTTAGGGAATGTATGTAAATGTGTCTAGTTTGTTCCCTCCAAATTTCAGCTCATTCCACTCTGTCATTAATTCTATATAATTCTGGCGAAGTGGAGCTGAGTCAAGCGAGCAACAGTTCTCGGTACTGTGCAATAACCTGTTCGCGTCATTTATCTTCGATAGCTAGGAGTCTCGTAATTTTCTGAAATTTTTAGGGCAGTTTTGTAAATGAGTCTATCGAGTGCTCGCTAAATTTCAGCTTATTTCGATGAGTGACTAATTTTGTAAAATCCTAGCGAGCTTCGCTACACGTTGTTCGCCAGCGAAGTTCGATGGGCTGGCGAGCAAACAGTCTGCTGTTTTGTATAATTTATTTGACATAGCTATAGGTCTCGTAATTTTCTGAAGTTTTGAGGGTAGGTCTGTATATGTGTCTAGATAGTTTTCGAAAAATTTCAGCCAATTACGATGAGTAATTAATTTTGTAAAATTCTGGCGAGGAGTGTTGCTCGATACACTGTTTCTGGCGAGCTGCTCGCCTGATGTTGGTATTTTTCAGTTTTTCTTTGTTTTCCTTGGGTATTTTAGTGTCTTATTTGAAAAACCAAATACAAAAGTAAAAAGTGTCAAGAAAAACATAAAAAGAGTCTTTTGTTTTGTGTCTTAGGTGCCCTTAACTAGTCCATGATGTGATTATATCTTCCGTAGTTGTGACTAAAAGATGTTCATGCAATTTAAGTTTCTTTGGTTAATCTTGATTTATGATGCATATGCGAATGTGTAGTGGATGTAGAAAAAGTTAACATGGTACATATTTTTGGCATGCTTAAACTTTGTTGAGATTCATTTAACCTGTGAGCGATTGAGCCTATATGTGAATACACATGCTTTCTTTATTGAGTGTCAATTGCTTGCCACAGATTAAGTTAATGGACTCTAGATATTACTAGAACTTGCTCTTGTGCTTTTCAAAGCTTATTGTCAATACTTGTTTTGATTGAGGAAGTGATAAAGGCATTTAGGGGACACCACCATTGCCATATAAGCCTGTGTCCTAATTTTGTGTACACAAGATGTGCGCTCCTTAGTTAACCACTTTGAGCCTACATGTTTAAACTTTATGTCATCACCCACATATCTCTGACCTTAAACCTTAGAATAGTTATATCTTTACCCTTGTTCTAGGACTTGGTAGAGCTATGCATGAGACAGATATGTGAAGACGGCGACAATGTCAAGAAGTGATGCAAAGAAATAAGTGTGGGGTATCAAGCTATTTAAAAAAAAAAAAAAAAAAAAAAAAGAGAATGAAAAGAAAAGACAAAATGATGTCTAGCTTGATATCCGAGTTAACTGTTGACGAAGACAATGACGTGAAGGCCCAACAAGATGAAATTTGGCCACAAAAGTGAGAAAATTCATGGTTGTAAAGTTTGAAGGAGTTTCTTATTTGGTGCTCTACTGGGTTCTAGAATTATATTTGAATTCCTTATCCATTTATTCTTTAACCTATGAGCCAAGCCCCATTACAACCCATGAAAGTCCTTTTGATCCTCAAGATAGCAGCCTTTGATCTGTGGAGATTTGTCACAAGTGTAAGCATATGGTGTGGTACATTTGGCAAGTAGTTGAGTTGAGTGAATACCTTAGACATACTTTGAGAGAAACATTTTTGAGAGCATATACCTGTGAGGTTGAATCTTGACAAGTTTGGTGCATGCTACAGCTTTACATTCACCATGATTATGTCTTTGTCCTACATATTACATATGTGTCATGCATTGAAATTAATTTTCGAAACTTTGAGGAATGGTAATTTAGAGTCACACTTATCTTGGTGTTACAACTGTGGAAGATTGCTGAGACAACTTTGTTGGGGGCGTTAGAGTCATGTAGTTAGAGTTTTGTCGAGTCTTTTCAGAGTCTTAGTTTAGTGTATTGCTCGAGGACTAGCAAAAGCTAAGTGTGGGGTATTCTGATAGTTGCATATTTATGCAACGTTTATGTGCTTAACCGAACCTTATATTTAGCTCTTTTGTTTTGTTTTTAAGCAATTTAACATTATTATTTGTTTTTAGGTATTTTGGAGATAAATGAAGAAAAGGGATTAAATAATATATCCTGGCGAGAAAACCTCATCGAGGAGGTTTTGTCTTGGCGAGCCTCGCTAGAGAGAAGTCCTTCTGCAAATTGTTTTGGCGAGCACGTGGGAATTTATATATATATATGCTTTAATGGAAGTTGACTTGTGCTTGGCGAGGAACAGAGAGAGAATGTGGGGCTTGGAAGGAGAAGTTTTGCAAGTGGACTCATATATATATTTTTATATATATGGATTGGAAGCTTTGCACGTGATGCTTTCTTGCCATTGAATCAATTTAGACTTATACATATATGGCTTGGCGAAGTTGCTAGCGAGGAGAAGAAAAGGAGGAGTCCTAATATAATAATGAGATTATGAATATTGGGCTGGATTTTGGAGTCTTGCACGTGGTTTGCTAGCTAGGTTAATTAACCTAGCTAGTCTGGAACATATAAATAGCTAAGAAGAGAACGTACGAAGAGGACGGAGAGCATTCAATAATTTTCTCTTTTCTTTTTAGACTTGAATTCTATGGCTTCTATGAGGAGCTAAACTCCATTGTTAAGGGGCTGTTTTGAAGCCCCGTTCATGATATCTAGATTGCTTATGCACGTTAATTAAATTTTGTTTTTGTTATTTGAATGAGGTTTCTTTGTTACTTATACAGTGATGATTCTTGATTATGTATGCTTTGAGTGCACGCTTAGTATGCATGTTTAGGAATCTAATTCTAAGAAAATTGATGGCTGTTGGTGATTATTACCTTCCTCAAGTTTCAATAGTAGAACCCATACATGCTTGGTATAAGAAACCCTAGGTCTAGTAAGACACGACCGTAGTGTACTTATGAAGCCTTGTAGATTCTCAAACCCTTTCTAAATCTTAATGCGTTTCTCTTAGTAAATTCGAGTCCGTGACTTCGGGTTCTTTGAGGGATAGACAATATTGATAAGCAGACCTTCAATGTTGTAAACATAAGGATCGGGTAATAGGTTGTGTTCACAACTCGGGGCCTTCCTGGGAATCTTTCATTCATAACAATTACATTATTTAGTTAAGCATTTGTTGTCTAGATGGAGTGACGGTGGTGGATAACACTTCCCTTAACCCATTTTATCATTGATTCTAGTTTTAGTCATACTCTGTTTTCTGTTTCAGTTTCGTACTCTGTTTTGCATAATTTTGTTCGATAACCTAGCGAACTCCGATTGCATCGAAATTTCGCATCAAAGCTCGATAGGGTGTCTTTAGTGTCCAGTGTTAATTTCGTAATTTTAGGTCGAGTCTAGCTATTTTAATTAATTACGTTAGTGTCCAGTGGTCGAGTCTGTCAGATTTCTGACTTTAGCATCTGTTTGTAGTTTAGAGTATTGAGTCTCATCTTTCCCTGTGGATTGACCCCTATACTATTGTACTGCATTGACAAGCATATTAAGTTCATTATAGGGTAATTTTGAGGGTGGTAAAACACCGATCAAACATTGAGCTCATTCTCAACATCTCCTTCCAGGTTATAAAATCTTGACCCAATACTAGCTTTTCTTTTAGTGGTGTTCATTCAAACACCTTTCTTCTTATTTTTATAGTTGACCATCATCCATGTCCCAAAATTCTCTTTTTTTTTTCTTCCTTTTTTCTTTTTACTTTAGAAATCTTCACGACAAAATCATCTTTAACATCATTTATAGGGGAGTCTTTAAGTGCCACAGATTCAGTCATGTCAACCATATGGCTGACATACCACCTCTATCTGTAACCGCAATGGCAGATTGAATAACAGTGGGACACTTCTCCTTAGCATGCCCATAACACCCACATTCAGAGCATATTAGAGACAACCTTTCATAGACTACATTATAGGCAGTTCTTTCTACTTCAAAAAAGGGTTTTAAACAAAGACTTAAGTCTACTTCATCACAGAATCTAGCAAATTGACCATGGCTAAGAGTAACCTTGTCAATTTTCACCACCTCAACCAAAAGATTACCAATCTTAGCTAGAGGGAAAGACTTGATATATTTCACAGGTAATTCAACAATTCGTACCCACACAACTATGCTACCAATTTGGTCAAATCTTGGGTTGAACTCAGGCCTCCATCTCTTAACCATCAGGGTCAGATCAAGGGTTTCCACACCAAATTCTTTGGTGTGCTAAAAAATTCAACAGTGTAGGGGTTCGATCCACACCAAATACTTTGATTGACTAAGAAATAATAAGTCTCCTATTTAATGATTTGGTGTCTATCTTTCCTCGCCTACATTTCAAATCTCCCGAGCTCTTCCATTCTCAGATCCACTATCCTTTTCCAAAATGGTTTCCTAAATCGTTGCCAAAATCGCGGATCCAGATCCTCTCCTTACATATTACCTCACCAAACACCTAACCCATCAATATGAGTTGTCTGATGCAATAGATGGCCAAGATCACTCTTTTATTTGGATTTTTTTTCTGGCACATATCTTTTGTAATATCATCTCTAAAATCTCTTTCTCCTTCCCAGCTTCTCATCTCTCTCGACAATCCTTTTCTCTTAAAATCCCTTCAATTCGAGAGTCCAACACTTCAAGAAAGCTTTGACTTGTTCAATTAGCCACAGAAAGGAAGTTTCGACGGGATCTATACTTTCGAGATGGTGGATTTTAGGCTTTAGATCATGGAATCTTCTTCCATCAATTTACTACTAATTGTTTTAGGTTTTTTGTACACTACGATATCCCTTCTTATGGCTGTCATTGACCGAAAGAAGAATTTAGTTGGAAATTTTGTAACTTTTATCATTGATATTGAAGCTGAAACTATTTTTTAGTATTACCAATTGAAGATGGTTCACATACGCAAACACGGATAGAGGTATCAACGTTGAAAGCTAAAATAACTGAGTAAAATATTGTCCACTATGAGTTTGGGTATGATAGAGATCTTAAGCTCAATTTTATGAAGTAATATGGAGTATTGTTACGTTATTGCACCATATGGTTAAAAAATGTTGCAAAATAGGCCTGCTCTTTGAGCATAATCCTTTTCTTTTCTTGATGCTTTTGACTAACGACATCTAATTAGGCATTGCCTTCTTTCAACTGAACTGCCGCGGCAAGATTCGGCGGCCTTCTCCTCGAAAACGAACCATATGGCTTTGTCTCAACTCCGACGACAACACATTTGAGAGTCATTGATAAACAATTAGGCATAGTATTTTTGGTCGTGACCAGTCTCTAATTAAAGCTCGAGTCTTGTGACTGTCGCCGTAGAGATAAAAACGACGAGCTCGTATTGAAACCCAGAGAGAGAGAGAGACTAGTTGTCTCTGTAATCTGAGAAAGAAATGATATGTGGAGGAGAAAGAGAAGGTAGAGAAGAGAATCCACAAAATGATACTAGAAGAGATATGTCTTAGCAAAAAAAAGAAAAGGAGATTGATCTTGGCTGTCCATTACATCAGACGGCTCAGATTGATGAGTTAGGTGTTTGGTGAGGTAATATGTAAGAAGAGGATCCAGATTCCAAAATCGCTTCCAAAAAACCCCTTATCCTAGAAACAGTTACTTTCATCTAACCATTGATTTATGATCAAAACTCGAGTCTTATAGGTTATTGATTAGAAAGTACTCACCATAAAAGTATTCATCAGAGAAGCTCACTTCATGATTAACATTTTATTTATTGGTGTACTAGAAATAATAAGAAAAAAATAGAGAGTTACTTGTCCTTTGTGTATTCATTCTCTTCATCTCTCTGTTATAAACCTTATCCGTGCAGGTTACCAAAGAGATGACATTTTAGATCAAAATGTTACAGATTCTATTTATGCAACGGCCTATAACTTGCGGCAACAAGGTAATGTTTAGAATTCGAACTTGTGATTTTATCCTAAGACTTTTAGCTCACTCTATACTTTATCTTGAAAGCGGTGGAAGCAAATAGAGCTCGCCGCATTGGCAGTAATCTGGATAACACATACGAGATAGGGACGGGCAACAATGGTGAGCTACAGACACCAGTCTCTGTTTTTTTGAATTCGAACTTGTGATTTTATCCTAAGACTTTTAGCTCACTCTATACTTTATCTTGAAAGAGGTGGAAGCAGATAGAGCTCGCCGCAATGGCAGTAATCTGGATAACACAGACGAGATAGGGACGGGCAACAATGGTGAACTACAGATACCAGTCTCTGTTTTTTTTTAGTCTGTAACTACACTAATATTCACTGTGAACTTGTACCTATATCTGGAGCTACTGCTTCTGTTTTTTTTTTCTGTTAGCTATATCATTTACTATTCCAGATGTAGATGCAACTCCTGCTTTTGGAGCTACTGCTTCGATAGTGAATGCTACGAGGCCACCAGTTACATCACCACTGGTTCCCCGCCGCCTTTCCCTAACACCATATGCAAAAGTTTATCAGAGGAAATGGCCCATGCGCCCGAAAAGTGAGTTATTTTGTTTTTATTTAAGAAAAAGACTAAATTACATCTGAATTTTTTTTCAAAATGAAACTGAGAAAGGGCCACGTGACTTTACTAAATAGGGTCGGTGAATAACTATTCATTGCGTAGCTCAATACCGGTCAAGGGAGACAGAAAAAGAAAGAGTGCCTTCAACTTCAATGAAAAACATTTACAAGATATGGGATGGTAAATTCTATATTATCTATTACTTGACAACTTTGGCAAATTCTTAATTATCTATTATTTAGCAAATTCTTCATATCATATTATCTTATTTTGCAGGAAGAAATAGAAAGAAGATGATTGATGTCATTCCCATTTTTGACTGGATGGAGACCCTGGAATGCTTAGGATCAAGTTAGGTGTTTGGTGAGGTAATATGTAAGAAGAGGATCCAGATTCCAAAATCGCTTCCAAAAAACCCCTTATCCTAGAAACAGTTACTTTCATCTAACCATTGATTTATGATCAAAACTCGAGTCTTATAGGTTATTGATTAGAAAGTACTCACCATAAAAGTACTCATCAGAGAAGCTCACTTCATGATTAACATTTTATTTATTGGTGTACTAGAAATAATAAGAAAAAAATAGAGAGTTACTTGTCCTTTGTGTATTCATTCTCTTCATCTCTCTGTTATAAAAATTCTTATTTCAAATCACTTGTGTTTTTTTTTCCATAACCACGTCCAACACAATTTTTATTTAAGGTCCAAATGTCCTGAGTTTTTAAAGGCCTAGATTTATAGGCCTTTAAAGCTGACAAGACATCACTTAATCAATTGGTTAACAAATTAATAACAATATATATATGTGTGTGTACTTCCAATAGCTATAATGATTATCAAATATGACAAAGGTACAACTAAACTCAAAACAATTATTTATCAGAACAAGAAAGAAAGTAGAAACCTGATTAATCACAAGTTAAAGAGGAATGAGAGGGCACAAAAAGAAGACCTGATATTTTAAAACGATTTTGCCTTAAACGTTTCAAACGATGGGTGAAAGGGTACAATTATAATTTTAAAGAAATCAAAGGGTACTGATGCACCTTGATGTCAATAAGCCTAAAAGTCCCTACTATATGCCCATGAAGGTCTGTATTCCTAAAGCTTATTGAAAACTATCCTCTTGGGTCTGTTTTCCAAGTGTCTTGAAACCAGACTCTAAAAAAAATATGCAGTGCTTTGCTTATAAATCTACTGGTGTGAGAAGTTTTGTCATTTTTAATGAGGACTGCCATTACTCAAAGTTGAGTGTTCACTGTGTTGTTTTTATTTATAAATTGTTCTCTTGCTTATCCCGATATGTGTACTTAGGTTGGACTTTGAGTTCCTTTGCAAACTAAACAATCTAACGTTTCCATTTGAAGGTATTTCTCTTGTTTTTACTTTGCTTATGTTTCATACATAATACATTAATACATACTTAACTTACAATAAAATTGGATATTTTTGAATAGTGTGTTATAATTTTCGATTTGATACACATGTGATTAATACTTGTTAGACTCTCTAGATATAGTAATAATACATGTTATACTTTGTTGATACTATATACTATTGCATATACGCTAATGGAAAGTCTTAGATTTCAATTGATTACATGATTCTTTCCTTGAAGTTTAGTTATTTGGAATATGTGGCGCATCTTTTGCTTATTTATCTCCTTAACCCCTCATGATATGTAGATTTCATCACCGCACATCATAACCTAAGTGAAGTTATGAACAAGGTGTGTGGTACAATGTTTATGTAAATTTGTAGCATTTCTCATACAAACTACCTTTTTTATAGCAAAGCCCTTCTTGTAAGACATATAAAATTATATCTTAAAATCTATATAAATTTTTTTAAGTTCTAAAACTGGAAATATAGAACCTATTTACATACCCTGTTAGTATACTCGCACATTGCCGTTTGGATCATGTATCATCTCGTCCTCTTAATTACATTGCCAAACATTTTTTAAATGTTTCTATTCAGTCCAATCATGCTTACGATGTGTGTCCATTAGCAAAGCAAAGTCGTCTATCCTTCGGTACTAGTTCTATTTCGTCTGTCAAACATTTTGATCTCATTCATTGTGATATTGGGGGTCCTTTTAAAACTTCTTCGCTTACTGGTGCTCATTATTTTCTCACTATTGTACACGATTATTCATGTTTTACTTGGATGTTCTTAATGCGGCATAAACATGAGACTCAATCTCTTGCAAAAGATTTTTTTGCTTATGCATCAACTCAATTCTCATCCCAAATCAAATCCTTTCGTAGTGACAATGGCGCCGAGTTTCTTTCCCTTCAAATATTCTTCAAAGAAAATGGAGTTATTTTTCAACACTTTTGTATTTATACGCCTTATCAAAATGGGGTAGTAGAACGTAAACATCGTCATATTCTTCAGGTTGGGCATGCTTTCCGCTTTCAAGCTAATCTTCCTCCCAAATTTTGGGGAGAGTGCGTGCTTACTATTGTTCATGTCATTAATCATCTGCCCGTTCCACTTTTCTCTTTCCAAACACCCTTTGAACGTCTTAATTCCAAATATCATTCTTTTCATCATCTTCGTGTTTTTGGTTGTCTGGCTTATACTACTAATACCAAAATCCAACATAAGTTTGCTCCTCGAGCCGTCAAATGTGTTTTTATTGGTTATCCAGTTGGTCAAAAGGCATATAAACTGTACGATATTTCAACGCACAAAATTTTTACTAGTCGGAATCTCTAAAGCCCAATTTTGACCAGCCTGGTCCACCATGTCCTTTGGCCCAATTGACCGATCCAGTTCACCATTCACCCTCATCGCAGTCTATCGGCCTTTCTCCACATACACTGACTTCGCCTCCACTTCCATCACCGATTTCACCTTCTTCTTCAAAAAATTCATCTGGTTCTCCACCACAAAACCCAACCTCATCATCATCGGTCAAATTCCATTCTTCACCGACCCAATCAGATCACACCTCGATGTTGCTGCTGACTGAGTCTGTCCCACTGTCGTCACCCCATTCTAATATATCCGTGCCTGTTCCTCCGCCGCCGATCGATCCACCGCAGATTGGGTCGCCACAGCCTCCAATAACTTCTGGCATTTTCAACGACCCATTCACTTTAGTCCTTCATCCCAAACATATCTTGTCCCTAGCTGCTATCACAACAACTCCAACTTCTGGTGAGCTCGCAACACCACCACCAAATCCCGAGCATGTCCCATCACCTCCACCTCATCTCCATTGCTCTAATCGGCCTACTTCTCTGCCCATCAAAATGAAAGATTACATTTTCTCTCATGTCACGGTGTCCTCTCTCGGTCAATCGTCCTCCTTGCTTCCCGGTCCTTGCAAAAGTACTCAGTATCCTCTCTCCAATTATGTATATTACCATCGATATAAACCTGGATTTTGCAAGTTTGTTTCTCAAGTTAGTCAAGATGTGGAACCTGAGTCATATGTAGAAGCTGTTGTTCATCCCGATTGGCATAAAGCTATGACATCTGAGCTGCATGCCCTTCGCAAAAATCATACATGGACTCTTACACCTTTACCTCCTGGAAAGAAGCCGATTGGTTGCTGATGGGTCTACAAGATAAAGCGTCATTATGATGGTACCTGCATTGAATGCTATAAAGATCGATTGGTGGCGAAGGGATATACACAGATGAAGGGGGTTGATTATCAGGATATGTTTTCCCTACTGCTAAGATTACCTGTTCGTTGTTTGATTGCTTTGGCAGCTGCTCGATGATGGCCTATGCATCAGTTAGACGTTAATAATGCATTCTTACATGGAGATTTCAGTGAAGAAATTTACATGTCTCTTCCTCCGGGTCTCCAGCGACAGGGAGAATATGGTTTTTTTGCCTTCACAAGTTACTCTATGGTTTGAAACAAACTTCTCGTCAATAGTTTGCTAAGTTTTCAAATGCCATTCAATCCGCTGGTTATGTGCAATCCAAAGAAGATTATTCATTGTTTACAAGGAGACAAGGCAAGTCCTTTACTGCTTTATTGATATATGTTGATGATATCTTGATAATTGGAAATGATGCTGTATTGTATTAGTGCGATTAAAAAGTTCCTACATGGTCACTTTCAGATTAAGGATTTAAGAGATTTGAAATATTTTCTTGGTATTGAAGTGGCTGCCTCTAAGCATGAAATTTTCCTTTCTCAACGCAAATATGCTCTAGAAATTATCAAGGATGCAGGGTTGTTGGGTGCTGCTCATGTTGACACTCCTATGGAAAGAGCATTAAAACTGTTAGACAAGGGTGATTTGTTGAAAAACTCATCTCGTTATCGAAGGCTAGTTGGGAGGTTAATTTATCTTACTGTTTCGAGGCCGGATATAACATTTTCAGTGCATATGTTGAGCAGATTCATGCATGAGCCTCGAAAGCCTCATATGGAAGCTACACTCCGTGTTGTACGTTATCTCAAAAATGTGTCAGGCCAAGGTTTATTTTTCTCTTCTGAAAGTGATTTGAGATTGCGTGCATATTGTGATTCAGATTGGGGTGGATGTCCAGTTACTAGAAGATCCACAACAGGATATTGTGTGTTTCTTGGTTCATCTTTGATTTCATGAAGATCAAAATGACAAAAGACAATTTTGCTTTCCTCCGTTGAAGCATAATATAGATCAATGGCGAGCACCTGTTGTGAATTGACATGGCTTCGATATCTTCTGATTGATTTGGGTGTAATGTGTCACACACCTGTCTCGTTGTATTGTGATAACAAGGCTGCACTTCATATCGCTGCTAATCCGGTTTTCCATAAAAGAATTAGGCATATTGAGATGGATTGTCACTTCATTAGAGATAAAATTCTAGATGGGTCTGTTGTTACCAGATTTGTTGGTTCCTTCTATCAGTTAATAGACATTCTTACCAAGGCATTAGGAAAAGAAGATTTCGCCTCTATGGTTGGCAAGTTGGGAGTTCAAAATATTTACTCTTCAACTGGAGGAGGAATGTAAGAAAGTATTATTGTATTAATTATAATTGATATAGAGATCGTATAATACTACCTAGGATTTGATACTGCCTTAATTCTTCTTTGTATCTTTACTTATCTTATATTCTTGTATCTAGCTGCAGCTCTGTATATATGCCACGGCTAACATATGAATGAAATCATTCCAGCCAGTTCATTCTCTTATTCATCTCTTTAGTTTATTCATCTTTTCAATTGGCACCAACATTTTGGCCGGCTCGACAAAGACAACACTCCACACAATGTAAGCAAGCTAAATGACATGGTGAAAATTAAATGATCGAGTTCACAATTAGCAATTCTAGCAAGTGTTTTTAACTTTTACCCAAAAACTCACAAAGGTAGCCTTGACTTTCCTCAACACAATTTCATATGCACTTTTGTTCTTGTTAAAATGGCCGGTAGCTCAGATAGGCCTTGCATGCTTCAGAAGAGTTTCTAAACAGTGCCAAAACCAAGGAATTAATGCCTTGAATAGTGCCGAGCTTTCTTGGATTAGCCGGCAGAAAATTCCATCCTCTTTACTTAAGTAATGGTATTTCCATCATTTTAAACGACGCATCCAAACTTTTTGACGCATTAGTTTTCGACAAGATCGATCATCGAAACCATCCAACAATACTGGTATGGTCAAGCTAACTAGCTAAGCCTTTTTCCCAAACTAGGAAATGATACTACAAAAAATGTTATATTCATGTTTCTAGCAGACTTGATCACATAGATTTGCTGGTTCAACATGACTGAGCTTCTAAGGAAATATAGTGTTGCCCTTATCTTAGTCATGGTCACAACAGTATGCGTTGTAGCAGCGCAACCTCCTTCATCGACCTGCAGCCTTCATTTCGACGTGTTACCATCCAATACAAGCTGTGAAGACGTAGGAGATTGGGGAGGCTTTCTGCACACTAGTTGTTGTGCAACGATTTTCAATGACTACATCTACGCATTAGGGCAGCGCGCACAACAAACGGGACACATATTTCTTGACTCTACCGAGCAGCGCGATTGCTTGGATGACATGCAAAAATTACAGAAGAATGTGTATGGCTGCGGCATTGAGCAGCTGACTAGTGGTGCTGGTGGCTGCTCTGACTTCACTGTTGATGATGTTAACACTAAGTTTGGAGTCAAGTTGAGAAGCTTGGATGAGACATGTACCCTTGAGGGTTCTAATGGATGTGGCACATGTGCTAAGAGTTGGCAAGGAATAAGAGCGCTAGA
Source organism: Geum urbanum (assembly GCA_946800695.1). Classification (NCBI taxonomy): domain Eukaryota; kingdom Viridiplantae; phylum Streptophyta; class Magnoliopsida; order Rosales; family Rosaceae; genus Geum; species Geum urbanum. The sequence goes on along the minus strand of OX327008.1, from coordinate 52,402,492 downwards.
GTCATCATCCTCATATCCTGTGTCTTTCAAGGCTGAGACTCAAGTTTGCAGGTTTGCAGTTCTGGTGTTATACACAAGTACTAATCTCCAAGATAAAGACCATCTCTTTAGTGTTTATAAGTGCCTCGAGGCACAAAAGTATGGTATGTAGCGCGACGAAACATTTCAATACTAAATCTGCTGGTGTATCTGTCTCTAATTTCTTTGTTCTACTGTTGCAGATGACCAAGTCGGAAAGCATAGGAAAATGAAGCTAAGTAAGGCTTCTTCTCTCACTCATACACCACATATCATATTCAGAAATGAAACTACAACACTAGTTTCTAGTTTCTTATCCCTAATACATTATGATTTTCACATGAAACTCCATAGGTCTAATGATTCTCATCGGAGGCCTCGTGATAGGTATTCTAATTTCAGTTGTGACAACTGCATACATTTGTTCAAGGAAACGTCACAAAACACCTCCACCACTTCCATTGGCCAAGAAGGAAACACCGTCTCCAAAGAAAGACGGTATGTCTACTTAAGTACTGTACATAATTTCCGGCTATCAAATGCGAAAAGCGCCTACATAAATACATAAATGGCAGCTGTATACATACTGAACCAAATTTGTATTTACACAGCAGCAACATTCAAGGATGTGATTTTAAAGGAGTCAAGTTGTCCAAAAGTTCCTATAACGGAGGTGTTGTATGCTACAAACAATCTAAGCCCCACACATTTCATTGGTGAAGGAACTGCTGGTAAAGTATCTGAGTGAAAAATTGGAGGTAATTATACCATTTCAGTTATCACAAGGTTTGATCCTTTTCTTGTTTGGTTACAATAGGGAAGGTATATAGAGGAACACTGTCAAACAATCAGCACGTCGCGATTAAGCACATCATCGATGATGAAAATGTGGAGACATTTGCCAGAGAATTCACAAGCATGTCACACATCAGACACCCCAACCTTGTTAGTTTGCTTGGTTACTGTATGCAAGCAGATGAGTGTTTCATTGTCTATGAGCTTTGTCCCAACGGGAACCTCTCAGAATGGCTATTCGGTATTCCTCTATTCCTCAGAGCTAAGTTTAAGATTATCCAATGAAAATGTTTTGGATTTGCTAATAAGTATGAGAATGGTACATAACAGGTAAACAGAAGTGTCTCTCTTGGATCCAAAGGCTTGAGATTGCAAATGATAGTGCTCAAGGCCTATTGTTTCTCCACACTTATCCTGAAGGCTGCATTGTTCATCGTGACATCAAGGTATAACGCTCTATATATGTTACCATGTGTGACAATTCTAACTGAAATCACAATGAAATGGTGCTTCATTAGTATATCTAAAGAGTTAAATTTGTGTCCATCTCTTGCAGCCAACAAACATTCTCCTAGGGGAGAATTTCGAAGCAAAGCTATCGGACTTTGGACTGTCGAAGATCATTGAGCTCGGCGAAACCTATGTCAGTTCAGAAGTGAGAGGAACTTTTGGCTATGTTGATCCTGACTACCAAAGCAACCACCATGTAAATTCATCCGGAGATGTCTATAGCTTTGGAATTGTACTACTGCAGATTCTGTCAGGGAAGAAAGTTATCAATATGAATCTAAACACACCATTGCCACTAAACAAAATGGTACTATTTACTGGACCAATTCCTCCCTTTCATATTTTTATGTCACTCTATGTCACTGATCATTCATATGTTATGTACGTAATTTAATTTTCAAGGCAAAAGGCCTCAACAGAGCCGGAAGCATCAACGAATTCGCGGATCCTAAACTTGATGGAGATTACTCAGAAGAAGCTTTCAATCTAACACTTCAGCTGGCTCTGTCATGCACAGCTCTTAGACAACAAAGACCAACCATGGAGCAAATCGTTGCGAGATTAGAACAGGCACTTGACATATCAACACAGGCAAAGGCCTCCTCTACTCCTGAAGTTTCAATAGACAGCTACCAAAGCTCAAATCCATGATACTTAAGCTTGGTTTTCCTAGTCATTAAATCCCTGGAGAAGATCACAACTGTGTGGAATATGCAAGCTTACATCTAGGGGGACCTAGTTCTTTCTGTTCCCGAAAGAAAGAGACAAAGGAAAGAGACACGTACGTACGTAGACATTTCTTCCAAGAGTCTCCTACCTAGCTAGCTAGCTATCTCCAATTGTTTAATTTGATGTCTCCATTATTTCCTACGTCTAGAACTTCATATACGTTGAGGGAAATATCTTATGTATGGCCTGCCATGTATACCAAACCTCAATTATAGGCAAAGGCGAGTTTAGCACGTACGTATAATATGTGTATAACCCTAAAGTCTGGTTGCTCTCAAGTATGAAAATTGGATGACGACGACGTCCCAACGGTTCCATACAAATCAGCTAAACAGCTTCAAGGTCAATACAAACTTCATTTCCAGCAATAATACAGTCTGGCAGATCGATCAGATTGGCCGGCAGGATTCCCAGAAATCCCAGAATATACACATTCCTATATAAAATAGGTTTTACTTTAGTGAATGGTCTTAGACGTGGGGAACAGTAGTACTATTTTTTTAACATTTCGATCTGCACATGTATGTGAGTGCCGGCCTATATAAGATCTTTGACTCAAAGAACATAATCAAATTAAACCCGGTTTATGTGGCCTTGCTTACTGGTTTTTATATTTGCATGAGTGATCTATCATCTATGTGATCCACTGATGTATGAGTATGACTATTTCACATACAAATTGGCCTGTTCTTAATTGCACTAATTAATATCAATTAGAGATCCTGTTTGAAGATTCTTCCACGTTTTTTTGTGTGTTTCAATTAGATTACTAAAAATAATTCATTCTTAAATTATTGTAGCTGTACATGCGTATAAGTCATATATGTCAATGATGCTATGATTCATGTGCATACATATTACTATTCCTTTTTGTAATTTGAAAAAATTCTAGGGACATAATACGTGGTTGGCTATCCTGATATTAGAAACTGATAACTAAACCGACTGATCGATAGACTTGAGGAGTAACAAGATGGAATTGACAAATGTGTGAAGGTAATGGTATCCATCTCGATCTATAGAGATATCCCAAATTAGATTCTCAAATCTCAAGAGTGAAAGAACAAGAAAAGAAAGAAGTCGGTACTGCAATAAGACAACATTTTTTTTCACGGAAAAAACTTTATTCGAGAGAGTAGAGGAGCATCTTCCTCAATTTTCAGAACACGTTTTTGGCCTCTTAAAATTTGAAAAGTTACCTAATCAAATTGATAAACAGACAATCTTGACAGGTAAATTAACTGGCCTATAAAGAAAGTACTAATTTATTGTTTTGATTCCCACATCTCTTTAATGCAACTTTAATCCCCTGCATTCGTATTATTAATAGATCATTGCTTTCCATATATCTACAAATCTCTCATGCCCTCTTTCATCTCATTTATTGCATGTCTATATTCAGGTACTACTACTCGTCAAAACAGTAGTCAAATACTACTACTTGCCGAAGCAGTGTTCAGGTACTACTACTAGGTAAAACAGTAGTGATAATATCGCCATAATGGGGCGGACAACCACCTAGTTACTATTCTTTTGTGTAACATGAAAAAACTCTAGAGACATAATGCGTGGTATCAGAAACTGATGACTAAACCAACCCATCGATAGACTAGAGGAGTAACAAGATGGAATTGACAAATGTGTGAAGGTAATGGTATCCAACTCGATCTATAGAGATATCCCAAATCTCAAGAGTAAAAGAACAAGAAAAGAAAGAAGTCGGTACTGCAATATTGGGGCATGCATGATCGATCGATATATGCATCAACCACCTGTAGTGGAAAGAGTGGTGACCACTTTGAAAAAGAACGTTAATAACGTGACAAAACAACACCAATTAGCCTCTTCTACCTCTCTCTCTGTTATGCTAAGCTCTCCTTTCTTCCTTGGCATCTTCTGCTTCATTCAATTCATACACTTGTCTTCTTCACACTCTGATGATGTGAAGGGAGGGCTCTTCATTCACAATCATGCAATACACGTATATATTCATATCTTATCACAATATTAATTTATTTTTATTATGGAAATTATGCCGTAAGCAAAGATCGTCTTATCTAATCGTCTGCCTCTCTTACAGTAACCCTTCCATGATTATTTCTCAATGGCGATCACTATCTTCACCCAATCAATTAATTGCTAACTAGCTAAGTTTGGTCATCTAACTAGCATTTCGGTTTTTCACATAACTCTCGTGGTTTTTTCACAAGATCGTGATTGGTGCATAAATATGTACTTTTAAATTATTGATTGATACTCATATACTTATTATATTATTATTTATTCAGTAATATTAGTTTACTTTATTGTTTTTATGTATTTTGTGTAAATAAGAGAGAAAATAAGTTTAAAAAAAATGTTTAAAGCTTAATTTGGGAAATCTATCTGTGCAGGTCATTCAATTTCGACAGAGATCTGAGAGCAGCTCAAGATGAACCAGAAAATTATCTTTATATGTTTGGAAATCTCCGGGTGTCTAATTTCCATAGCTTCTTTCAGAACGTGATTATCATGTGCCTAGAGAAAGTTATGGCCGATTTAGTCCACAAAAGTCAGTTTACTCGGAAATCTGATTTTGATGAGAAAGTTGTGTTTGGAAGCCCAAATCACACCAAGGAGCCCAATGACGAATTTGCGATTTAGAATCCAAATAATTACTGATGTGGCTTATGGAAAAGAAATCGAAAGCTAAAGGATTTTGTAAGTTTAACTTGTCTAAAAAGAGAGCCCAAAACCTAAGTGAGCAAGGAGATGCACAATCAAGCTTCTATAAATACTTTTTTAGAGTTTTGGTGAAGTTTAATCAACTTTGGGAGGAATAACTACTATAGAAGAAGCGACATAAACTCTTCTTCTTCATCTGTTTTGCTTTCTTTTTCTTATGATTTCTTGTAATTTAGCTTCCTTGTCTATGATAGGCTAATTATTTAGTTAAGGGGCTGCCTTGAAGCTCCGTACATGAGATTTATATGATATGCATACTTTAACCTAATTTGCTTAGTTTATTGAACGAGATTTATTTCTCTATGTAATTCACCGCATGAATTCTTGTATGTTTGATTTGAATTGGTGTGCAATTTAGTATGCATGCTAGGATTCTAATATCATGAGATACGAGCGACTGAAGATAATTTCTTCCATTGGATTATCTACAGTGGTACACTAATGGAGGTGAGAAACCATTGGGTGATTGAAACCCTATGTCTAGCAAGACACGCCCATAATGTACTTGTGAACCCTTGTAGCTTCTTAAATATTTTCTAGAACTTAATGTTTTATTCTTTGTAAACCTTGAGGTCCATAACTATGGGTTCAATAGAAGGATAGATGTGGGGGAGGTCCATGACAAACTCACAAAAGCATAAAGATTAGGTAATAGGATGTGGTTGTAATGATTAGCCCTTCCTGGGAACTTTCATTTAAGGTTAAGTGTGTTAGGTTGAATGTGTCATATTCTTACTCGTGTCAGAGTGGATGGTAGTTGCCCTTAGTTTGCTTTCCATTGGTGGTTCACTTTTACTTTTACTTTTCAGCATTTATTTTCTGCATTTAGTCTTAGTTCGCCGATTTTGTTCAATAGCCAAATCATCTCGAAACCCAACCAAATTTTGTGTGGTAATCCGTTACTAAGTCTAATTCTTTGTGTATAAATTTGTGTCATTTAGAGTAGTATAAGTTAAGTTCGTGACTGCATTAGTGTCCGTTGGTCGAGTCTATTCATTTTCTAACATTCGCGTCTGTCTAGTGTCTAAGACTTAATTTCGAATTCATCAATTTCTTGTATTTGATAACTCCTATTTACTGATTATACAATGATACATCTTTATTAATAATAAAATATTTTTGAAAGGTGGTTCTCTTACTAGACCGTATGTGTCATCTACAAATCTTTAAGCGTAAACCCAAGTAATAGTGTACTTATATCACGAAAGACATATGGAAAGGGAGATCAAGAGTAGATAACCTTTCTCCGGGTGTCATATGATGATGAAGCTACGTGTTTCAAAGTTGGCAAGCTTTACTTATTTAGTTATTTTCTTCTCCATAACATAAAGAAACCAAAATAGGATTCCTTGGGGACCCTGAACTAACTTGACCATTACAATAATAAGAACAAGCATGCATTTAGAAAAGTGGGCATGATAGGCCAGGGTCCATATATGTATTGCATGCATGTAATTAAGATTAATTGAGTCTACATATTCACCAAATTTTTGATAACGTTTTCTTCAAAAATATAATAGAACAAGCTAAGACGTATCATTAGTATATAAGATTCTACTCTTATCTGTATTGTTTTGATTTGCTTAGCTTCTGTATGATTGACGAGGGTTACGTAGTTCTTGCCCTCGAGCTCATGTTGACGTATGTAAACGTTTCAAACGCTATTAAGCTGTAAATGCTCTTAATTAAGAATCCAAGCATGCAGATCAGGAAGGGTGCAAGCAGTGCGTTTTGCTACGATAGTATAAAGCAAAAACTAGTATGTTCTATATGCTCTAGGCCGGCTTGGTAGATTAATTTCTGTTGGGTCCAACCAAAGTACCAAACTGTTTGAATCGACGTCTTCGCTTTGGGAGCAAAAATTTACGTGGTGAAGAATTCATGAGGGAAGTTAAGGCCAAATGGGACTCTCATCAGTCTCATGTATGTACAGTGGTGATGACTTTGGTGGGTCAAACTAAGTTCATTGTCGTTCAACACTCGACAGCAACACATATCTGAAATTTCTTAATGCAACAGCTTGGAATCTTTCAAATTCTGAGGTTAGGGATCAGTAGGACATGCATAAGGTTACGTTAGCTCTTAATTAAGTATGAGCTTGAGCTGAGTAGGTGGCGTATTAAGCTACAAAGCTAGTAGTCTAACCAACAGTGACCTAGAGAACAGATTAACAGAAGAATGATTTATACAAATAATTTGTGTAATCCCAATATTAATCAACCACCATTTTCTGTCATCATTCATCTTCTAATTGTCTATTTGGTTCCCAATTCTAATTGTCATTATAGCGACAAGAACCACAACGAAAGAGGAAATGACTTGTACGACTCATCATTTTTTTCTATGTACTTTGGTAGAGAGATTTTATCTTAGCACGCTATTCATTTTGTCAATAGCTGAAACCGTTCACTTTAAGTGATTTTCGTTCTATACTTCTACAGATTATCTATGACTAAATTATATTTTAAAATAAATTATCGATCTAAACGTTTTTTTAGAAAGTGAATTGCATTAACGCAACCCTCAAGTATCATAATCATACATATCGGGTTGTGACAATATGACATTTCTACTGTGAAGTTATCTTTCATGTTTTCTTCACGGTAAAACATTAAAAATTGCCATAATCAAACCAACAAAACCGTTTTAACTAGTGTTACTATTTACTCCAAGTCATCCTTTCCAAAACGTTACCTTTTCCTCGGGTAACCGAAAATAACACCAACCGTTAAAAAGCGCGTATCTTCAGTTAACTGCATAGAATGCCCATTTCCAGTGAGTTGTCATAGATAGAATACCAGTGATGAGGTAGGAGATTCAAGGCTGCAGTTTAACTGCAGCGTCAGAGTATTAAATCTGAAGCAATCAAAAGAGAAAAATGTCTATAATAGTGTTGTGTTTTTTTTTTGGGTGATTTGAGAGTCACTAAGAATTTTTCAGATAGTGCATGCTTGTTTACAGAGCACTTGCCCATTCCTTGTTTCCCGTAGAGACAGCCAAGTGGAGATAAAGGAGATAGAGAGAAAGAAGGAGGAGAATAGCTCAGCTCACTCTCCAACAATATATTCCATCTTACAATCCAAACTAATCAAACACAAACTACTTTAGCTCCTGATAGAGAAAACCAAGTTCCCAACCCACCATTAATTTTCAACAACAACAACAAAACAGAGCAACAAGACCCTTCTCTCTCTCTCTCTCTTCTCTCTCAAACCATATTCTATATTCTCTGTAAGCTCCAATTCCAAGTTTTCTTCTTCAACTACTCCTCATTTTGTTCTCTGTATTAGTTTTTCCAACTTGTCTACATTGGATTGGTCTTCAAAGATCAAATCTTTAAGACTTTAGAGTATCTTTTACTCAATTTGGTCTTATATTCCCAACTGGGTCTTGTTTATTTTGCTTCAACTTGCCTGGGAGATTGGAATTGTCATAATTCTTAAACAAAACCCACAATGGATCTGGAGGGAGTCATCCGAACACGTCCAAATAAGGTAATATTCAACCCAAGTGGCAGTCATGCCAGTTTTTTTTATAAGTAACATAAGTACTCCTGTTTAAAGTTCTCATCTTTCTTGAGTTTTGTTGCAGAAGGATTCATGGAAGACACTGTTGACATTGGCCTATCAGAGCCTGGGAGTTGTCTATGGAGATTTGAGTACTTCTCCTTTATATGTTTACAAGAGCACTTTTGCAGAGGACATACAACATTCAGAGACCAATGAAGAGATTTATGGAGTCTTGTCATTTGTGTTCTGGACACTGACTCTTATTCCATTAGTGAAATATGTGTTCATTGTGCTCAGAGCTGATGACAATGGCGAAGGTGGAACTTTCGCTTTGTATTCGTTACTTTCTCGGCATGCAAGGGTTAGCTCTTTACCGAATTGCCAGCTGGCCGATGAGGAGCTATCGGAGTATCATAAAGATGGAATCTTCAATGCAACTAGTACGAATGTGAACTCGTGTGTTTCGAGTTTAAAGTCTACATTGGAGAAGCATAAGGTGTTGCAGAAGTTGTTGCTTGTTTTGGCTTTGATTGGGACTTGTATGGTTATTGGTGATGGTGTGCTCACACCAGCAATTTCTGGTACTTGGGATTATGTATGATATAGTGTTTTTTTTCTTCATGTTTTGGATTTTTTTTTAGCTGTGGAATTGAGATTGTGAATAATGAGAGAATTTGATTTTTTGTGTTTTGGCTGCAGTGTTTTCGGCTGTGTCAGGATTGGAGCTTTCTATGGCGAAAGAGCAGCACCGGTGTAAGTTCATCATTCTCTACAGGACCTATTTGTCTATTTCTTTCAAAATCTGAAACTGAATTCTACTGTTTTATAAGAGCATCAATTACTACAGGTTTCTGTTTTTGTTTGCAATTATGAATTATCAAAGACTTCGGTACTGTTTAGGAGCTCAAGGATAGACCTCAATTCATTCTTCCTTTTTTGCTGGACTATTCTTCACCGAACTTCTTTCTTTGCATCTATCCCAATTTTTTCCTTTTCTTTTTCTGCAGTGACACTTTGTAGTTGTAGATGTTAATCATCGTTACTTATCTATCTGATCTTGCATTTAGTGCTTCGTATTCATATCTAGAGTGTTCCGATTCCGTAGGCTTTTTCTTACTCACTGTTGCACAGATGGTGATAGTGTTGAGTGTTGACAAGCAAACTATACCAAATTGTAGAAATTGAAAACATTATGGTGAAGACCCTACAAATATAAAGACAAATTGTCCTGCTTTAAGGGCATCTCCAATGGGGGGATCCAAACCCTAAAAATCTAGACCCTAAACTCAAAAGGTAGATCACTGTCTAGCTGATTAGATACAATTAGATTGATACCGTAGAAGGCAAAGTTGATATTTCTCTCTTTTTATAAAGGAAAGGTGCAACATGTGGCTGATAAAATAGAGTTGAGTTTCATGAGTAGACTTTTGAGAGTAAAAGGTTTTGCCTTCCGTAAAGTTTCGATATGTTTATGACTTATAAGATAAAGTAGAAAAGTAGTTTCTTTGTTTAAGACTAAATCATATCACAAAATATAAAAGAGTCATCTAGAGCAGACATGGTATCCAGCTTCATGCTTTAATTGGCTAATAGCCATAGTTAGACTTTTCAAGCTGATTTGGAGCTATGATCGGAGCCTCCAGACTTTGGTACCTAGCAAGAAATCAATGTGTTGCTCTCTAAAACATTTGAATAACCAGGAATGCCATCTTGTTTCTGTTTCCAAGTGTCACTGCTGTCATAGCTTTCTATTTCTTTGAAGAGTCACTAAAGTTAAATGATCTCCTTCGCAGTCATTGTAGACTTCAGAAGATATATACTTTTATAAGTTTGATTTGATGTACTATCCCTTTTGATGCCTATAGTATACCCCATTTTACATGTGCGCGCAGTGTTTTATTATCTGTAACTTCTTTGTTGGAGGTCTTTCCATAATACTGATCTTAATGGAAAGTACATAACTTTTAGTTTCAAGGTTGTTTGTGTATATGTTTATGCATAGTTTCTTTTGGATGTATAGCTCTAAATCCTTTACATCAGAGTTTAACACTTAGCTGGTTCATACTAATCAGGGAGGAGAATCAGTAATTGTCTAATTGACCTGTTGTGCTAATGAATATGACTTGCCTGGAATTCAGCATATAGATTTTGACTTGTAGTACACTTCCTCATGACTCATATTACCATGCAGATGTTGAAGTCCCGGTTGCTTGTGTCATACTCATATTTCTCTTTGCCCTTCAACATTATGGAACCCACCGAGTAGGGTTCTTGTTTGCACCAGTTGTGATTGTGTGGCTTCTGTGCATCAGTTCCATTGGTTTATACAATATTCTCCATTGGAATCCCCATGTATATCAAGCACTCTCTCCTTACTACATGTATACATTTTTGAAGAAGACTGGGAGAGGAGGTTGGATGTCCTTGGGTGGTATACTGTTATGTATAACAGGTACGATATTATGTTGATTTGCAGACTTTTTATGAGCGCTTCTTTCATCCCTCTAATTCTATCACGTTCACTATCCAGGTTCGGAAGCTATGTTTGCTGATCTTGGCCACTTCTCACAGTTGTCAATCCAGGTAGGCAAAGTGAATAAGCTATGTTGGTCAAATGACACTTCAGTTGTACTAATCCTGAACACTTCACCTTTCAGATTGCTTTCACCTTTGTCGTTTATCCATCATTGATTCTAGCATATATGGGCCAAGCTGCATACCTTTCAAAGCATCACATCACGGAAACTGACTATCGGATTGGATTTTATGAATCAGTACCTGGTAGGTGTTTACCAAGACCTGCAGCAGTTGTGACTTTGAACTGCAGATTGTGCTTATTAAATTTCTCTCCTTGTCTCAGAGAAACTAAGATGGCCTGTGTTGGCCATAGCCATACTTGCTGCAGTGGTGGGAAGCCAAGCCATCATAACTGGAACATTTTCTATTATTAAACAATGTTCTGCTCTGGGGTGCTTTCCGAGGGTCAAAATTATTCACACATCGTCCAAAATACATGGACAAATATACATTCCAGAGATAAATTGGATGTTAATGCTGCTATGCTTGGCTGTTACCGTTGGGTTTAGGGACACAAAATCTTTGGGCAACGCATCAGGTACTGCTCATTTCATATTTTGCTTTCATGTGTGTTTTAATCTTGTGTATAATGCATCAGTTACTGAAAATAACTGATATGGTGATGGGATCAGTAAGAGCTTTTGGTTTGTTTTTTCTCCTGAACAAGGAAACGAAATTTTAGTATGTTTATGAGTCATAAACATAGCCTTACAATGTTGTCTGCAGTAATGTAACCTGTAACTTTACCTTTACTATGCAGGTTTGGCTGTTATAACTGTCATGTTGGTGACTACCTGCCTTATGCCTCTAGTGATAGTCTTGTGCTGGCACAAACACATCTTGTCAGCTATCTGCTTTTTAGTATTCTTCGGCTTTATTGAGGCGCTCTACTTCTCAGCCTCACTCATAAAGTTCCGGGAAGGGGCTTGGGTGCCCATTGCTCTTTCACTCATCTTCTTGATGATTATGTATGTTTGGCACTACGGTACGTTTAAGAAATATGAGTTTGATGTCCAAAATAAAGTCTCCATCAACTGGCTTCTAGGTTTAGGTCCTACTTTAGGAATTGTTCGTGTCCGGGGGATTGGCCTCATACACACTGAGCTTGTTTCTGGCATCCCGGCTATTTTCTCTCATTTTGTCACCAACCTGCCGGCTTTCCACCAGGTTGTAGTTTTTCTTTGCATCAAATCTGTCCCAGTTCCACATGTCAGACCTGATGAAAGGTTCCTAGTGGGGAGAGTTGGTCCAAAGGAGTATCGGCTCTATAGATGTATAGCACGCTATGGTTATCGTGATGTTCACATGGATGATATGGAGTTTGAAAAAGATCTTTTATGTAGTATTGCAGAGTTCATTCGGTCAGACAAACCGGATTGTAATGTCAGACTGGAAAAAATGGAAGAGGATGAGAAATTGACAGTTGTTGGGACTTCATCATCAAATTTAGATGGCATTAGATTGTCTGTTGATGAACAAGATTTCGGTGAAGTAGCAAGTACCTCGGAGTTGAAAGAAATAAGGCCTACTACAGAAAAAGTGAGGAAAAGGGTGAGGTTCGTGGTGCCGGAGAATCCACGAATTAATAGGGATGCAGTGGATGAGCTGAAGGAACTGATGGAAGCGAGGGAGGCAGGAATGGCATTTATATTAGGCCACTCATATGTCAAGGCGAAGAGAGGTTCGAGTTTGATGAAGAAACTGGTGATCAATTTCGGGTATGATTTCTTGAGGAGAAACTTTAGGGGACCAACTTATGCTTTAAGCATTCCTCATGCATCTACTCTAGAGGTTGGAATGGTATACCATGTTTAGTTTGTGCTCAATGTCTTATTTTCTATTTCTTATCCCTATGCTGTTACAGTCATATTGTATATGATAGATCATGGCATTTTTCTGTGCTGCATTTGCATTGTAAATTCTGGAGCTCTGAAGCATGGAAGTGCTAATAGTTCTGAGGTTTGCCTTTGAGAAAGTTTCGGACTTCACAGTTATGGCCCTGATCATATCTTCCCCAGTAAATAGAGGTAACATCAATAACATAATTAGGCCAATTTTTTGCTGCAAAGTTGAGTCTGATGAAAAGAAAAAGATGAGTTGGATAACATGTTTCCTAATTATATTTGTGCTGGTATGTATTGAACTATATAACTGGGTAGCTTTGGAGGGTAAGAGTTGTTGTATGTATAATTAGCAATGATTTCGAAATAGGGGCCACAAAAACGGTGATTGATTGCAACATTTATTTTGAAGACATGCCTAAAAGGCCAAAACCAAATGATTCTGGAGTCGGTGTAAAGATCAGAGGTGCAAATATAAATGTGATGATGATGTGATGGGAAATTGGGAAGCACCATCACTGACTATCATAGAGATTTCGCATGTCTCTTGTTACACCTCATCATGATATGAATTTAGTTACTGATACATGGACTCACATATAAGATCAATTAGTTAACGACATATTCTTGAGAGCACATTAGGAGGGTATCAAGAACAAAAAAATTAACAAAGGAAAAGAGGAGCAACCCATTTTTTTGACCCATCAAAAGAAACAAAGATTCAAAGAAGATCAAAAACATTCCCACACATCATGAAGAAGAAGACCACTTTGATGGCAAAATGAGATCTAAGCTAGCAAGAAGCACATGATAAGAGATGAGAGATGGAGTTAAAGAAACAAAAAAGGACAAAGGAAAATAACGCAACAAATAATTGAAGCTTAACTTTGTTTTTATGATCTACACATCCTACAGCTTACCAGTAAGTCTCACAGTTTACAGCTGCACAACTCAGACCCTCATGCATACTGAAGTCACAAAAAATGAACCATGTTTAATCATCAAAGACAAAAAATTTATGAAAATTTATGCTCAGTTAGATCTGCATTAGAAGTAGTTAGAACATGAATTTCTTAATCAATAACTGACCAAATACTACAAATTATTATGATAATTAGATCATTTAGATGTAATTAACTAACACTGGAGTCCCATTTGATGGAAATAGAGGTTTGAAAGTTGAAACTGAATCCAACTGCCCAAGTAACACAAATATTAGTGAAACAAAAAAGACCATATAGAATGTGATTCTTTATGATACCACAACCACACTCTTTGCTTTTCTTTTTGCCTTGAAAACACTGCTAGACTGCTCCCAAGTGTTTACTATCTTCCATTACACTACCCTTTCTTGTCTCTTTTACCTTCTTTCTTTCCCTATTTCAGAAAAAAAGTTCCATACTTGATTACCTTGCAGAAAAAGTTGCAGAACATTGTCTGTGGGATCTCTTACTTAAATGGGCTTCTTCCTTCAAGCTTAGAGCTTTCAGTTATCTTCAAGCATTCAGATTCTCTCTGATCAAACAACAACAGCACCAATGTTGAGGAAATGGGTTTCTTTGGTTCTGATTTTTATGATTCTTTCTGGTGACTCTTCATCAGTTTCAGCTGCTCCTTCTCCTCCTGCAAGTAAAGTTTCCATTTTTATATCTTGAACACATTTCTAGCTCCATTTAGCTTTTCAATGAGTGATCTTGTGTTTTCATATCAATAAATGCAGAAATTATAACTGGGATTGTCACCAATGTGGTGTCTGCTCTTGTTAAATGGCTCTGGTCACTGAAATCCACTACTAAAACAGCTCCAGGTATACTTCCCTGAGCTCAATTGTTTCAATTAATCCCCCTGATTTGAGATAAGAAATGTTGTGATTATTGTGTTTTGAGTAATTGTGGAGGTTAATGTGGTTGATGGGTGTACAATTCTTCAGCGGTTTCTGGCCGTTCAGTGGTGAAATTTGAGGGTGGATATACAGTTGATACGGTTTTCGATGGAAGTAAGCTTGGGATTGAACCACACTCAGTTGAAGTGTCCTCAAATAGGGAGCTTCTGGTTTTGGATTCTGAAAATAGTAACATCTACAAGATTTCAATGCCACTGTCTAGACGTAAGTGACTTTTTGGACTTGCACTATGCTGTGAAATTATTGATCTTGATTGCTACATTGATAGTGGAGTTTTCTGGGTTGATGTGCAAGATTTCAGCATTGTACTTGGGACATTGTTTTCTGATTCTTTTCTTGTGTTCAGGGTCTTAGCATATTCCAAATTAGTACATGAGAAAGTACTGTTGGTGTTTTTATATGCTTTCTGCCTAGTGAAGTGCATCTTTTTGCAGATATCAGTTGTAATTTCTTTTTCGTTTGATTTTGGTATCAATATTCTTTAATGACTTCATGTTCACTCATCCTATGTATCTTTAGTATGTAGCTAAGATTTGAGGACTGTGTGTACTTCAACATGGGAAACTCAGCTTTATTATGATGCAGTACCTTCAAGCTTCCTCAAGATACCAAACTTTATCATTTATTGGTTGATGAGCTCCAATGCCACCTTAGCAAAAGATATGTTAGAACAAGCGTAAATTATAACTGAGTGGATATGCTAACACCTGATGTTTACACTCTTCAAATCATCTCACTTCATTCTTAGGAGAAATTATGTTGTCAGTTTTTGATTTTAATGCCTGGTGTCCAAGCTATTTTGCTATACTATCGATCTTAGACTGAATGAACCAATGATCTACAGATAGCCGATCAAAGTTGGTGGCTGGATCACCTGAAGGCTACTCTGGGCATGTAGACGGGAGGACAAGAGAAGCAAGAATGAACCACCCCAGAGGAATGACTACGGATGACAAAGGCAACATTTATGTTGCAGACACGATGAATATGGCTGTAAGGAAGATAAGTGATGCTGGTATGTAACTTGATGGGTTAATATTTCAGGTTTAATGGTGGTCATGGGAAATCCATTCTTCTATAACTGCATTGTGTTACAGATGCAAAGTGAAACTTCACCAATAAACTGCTCTCAGATGATTTTTAATTTTTTTTTTAAAGATCGTCATTTTCATTAGAATAAAGTCGATAGACACAACCTTCAGCCACCCCCAATTCCATCTTCTCTCTTATTCTTAACTACATAAATTAGTTGGACCAATTTGGATACTGTATATATTTCGACAGGGGTCACTACTATTGCTGGTGGAAAATGGAGGCGAGGAGCTGGTCATGTTGATGGTCCAAGTGAGGATGCAAAGTTTTCTAGTGATTTTGATGTGGTTTACATGGGAAGTAGCTGTTCTCTATTGGTAATAGATAGAGGAAACCAGGCAATTCGAGAGATCCAACTTCACTATGATGACTGTGATGATCATCAGGATGGTAGTTTCCATTTAGGTACAATTCTCGGCGCTTTCACCTTATAATTTTCCATAAAGACGATGCAAAATTTTGACATTTCTCCTCCATTATTGCAGGAGTAGCGGTGCTTCTTGCAGCTGGTTTCTTCGGTTACATGCTGGCATTGTTGCAGCGTCGAGTGCAAGCAATATTTTCCTCAAAAGAAGTAAGTTATCACAAGTTTACCATCATTGCATTTGTATCTTTTCTCTCCAACCTTTATAAACCCATTTCACAACTCCTCAGGATGAAACAACAGCTGCTATGAAGAGAGTTGCATCAATGGCTCCATATCCAATGCCTCCTAAATCCGTTAGGCCTCCTTTAATTCCAACTGAATATGAACCAGAAAAACCAGATGAGAGCTTCTTTAGTTCACTTGGGAAGATGGTTCTCAACACTGGCTCATCCGTTGGTGATATCTTTGGGGGAATGTTTTCAGGTAGAAGAAAGCCCCTGCATTATCAGATTCAACAGCAGTATCATCAAACTCAAATAAGATCAAACCAATGGCCCGTGCAAGACAGCTTTGTGATTCCAGATGATGAGCCTCCTCCTCCTGTCATAGAAACTAGAGCACCTACTCCAAAGAAAACCTACCCAGTCATGACCAAAGAACTTGAGAATCCCCGCTATTCAAAGTCAAGTCGAGCCTACTATAATTCATGGGATGGTGAATACAACCAACAGCAACAGCGTCAAATGCAAATGCAGATGCATCAACAGCAACAACAACAACATCAGATGCAGATGCAGATGCAGATGCAGCGTCAGCAGCAGCAACAACACCAGCAGTATCATCACAGACATTACTCATCGAATCCAAAAACATACTATGAGAAAAGCAGCGAGACCAATGAGATTGTGTTTGGGGCAGTTCAAGAGCAAGGCGGACGTCACGAAGCTGTGGTAATAAAGGCTGTAGACTATTCAGATCCTACATACAATCACTACAACATACGACCGCGAGTCAACTATTCAGATTATACTTCTCCTGGTTACTGATTGTTCACCAGGAACAAAAGTATGTCCTTCATGTTGTAGGGAGATGGGGAGATGAGATTTCGGGCTTCTCTGTATCTCAAAGTTTCCCCTAATTTTCTCAAGGAAATGTGAGCTCTATTAAGTTTTCAGTAGTTAGAAAGATGTACAAGTTATCTTATTGCAAGCTAGCTAGCTGAGCTAGAATCTGTATCTCTTTTCCTAGAAATCCACAGAAGTAATTAAGGTAGTGTTTATTTTAGTAGCTGACTGAACAAGAATCTCAGGGACAGTGATAGTGTACATTATGGTTGTATTAGGCTAGCTTGAGCCAAGGAAAGTCTTGAATGTGTAAACTCTTTGTATTTCCTATAACCTCAGTACATATATGACACTGTTCAAATGCTTGTTTGACATGAACCAGTTTAGTTCTGACTTCAAATTACTCATGTAGGCAAATTATTCAACAAAATTGTAACAAAAATAAATAAATTAATCAACAAGTGTGGTAGGATATTTGATGTTCCTAATTATGGTGGAGATCACAATATATGGTAGTGTATCTTATCTAGAGATGTAATATGATTACTTTTCTATTTGTACATCTTGTACTCTCCTATATAAAGGAGTTGCTTCTTCATTAATAAAGTTACACAGTTCATTGCTTCACACTATTCTCTCTACGTTTTATAATTCCTAAAACACGTTATCAGCACGAGACTCTAGCCATGTGCGTGGATCTCAAAGAAGAAGAAGATTGTTCTGGAGAAAACAAGAGAAGAAGAAGATTGTTCTGTAATAATCTCAAGTAAGTTTTCTATGAACACAACTTCAATTCAAATTCAAAATAACATATTCTTTTAGAAAATTTGAATTTTTCCGTAGGGATTTCGGGATAACATCATATCCCTCCTTTCTACACCGCACCTTTCTTGAATGTGAGAATTTGGAACAAAAAGAGTTCCTAGATGAATTAAGAGCGTTCATCGTGAACAAAGAGAGTTCACAAAATCGATTGAACAAAGAGTGTGAAAGGACCCGACTCCGATTTAGTTGTCTACACCGAAATCAAACTCCTTCGAAAACATAACCTTAAATTTTTTTTGCCAGAGTTTACTTTGAAACACGTGAACCAATATTAGAACCTACAAAGAAACACACTTCAAATATTCCACAAAAGTCAAACCGTGGGGCTCCATTCCCCATCCAGATTTCTCAACATCATATATAATAAACCACAAGGTTTACAAGAAATCCAGAAAACATTCAGGAGTAAACTCAACTGAAAACACAACAAAAGTATTCAGAGCGACGCCTATATACATCATATACAACCAGTAAGTCGAATAAAGAATCTACTCAAACTGAAGTGTGATCTGAACTCTACGCCTCCACCGTCGACGTGCAACACTGGAACCCAAACTGCAATCCGGGCAAAAGAAACCGAAAAGCCTAGGGGAAGACAAATAAAGTTGTTAGAGTGAGTGGACGAAAATAATAATATGTCTTTCCCAAATATATATGCTCATAAAAGTATCATGCGAGTCAATGCACATGAACATCCCGACCAGGTACATTTTTCCTGATCCATAAATATGCACGTAAAAATCATACGGGGTCACTCATGGACTCCTCCGCATAGTACAGTCTAATCACGAGATCCCAGACCCACACGTGATTATAAGTCTAAAGGACATTTTTCTGTCATTCCCAGAGCATCTCGGGGATCAGCCGAGAAGCCAAAGCATCGATGCTACCTCTATATCCGAGACTGTACTCTTTGTAAAGCAAATCATAAATCCTTTCCATGCACATGCCTAATCGTAAAGTGCATAATCATAAATGCATAACGTAAATACATAATCATAAATGCGTACTCATAAAATGTATAAATCAAGACTCGCAATTCAACTGTGAAAATAAAATGTCCACTCACAGTACGAAGCTAACTCTGAGGTCCGGCGGAAGATCCCTCTCCAAATACTCGATCTCGATCACCTGAATAACAGGGATACAATCAATACATATTGAAACACAACATACGGAGCTAATATATCAAGAATCCCGCGTTCTCGAAAGACATATCTGCTCGAAATATTGACGAGGATAACAAAATTCCCAAAATACACCCAAACAACCTTCGCCCCAAAATATCATACTCAAATAAACTCAAAAACCTCACGACTACGACCGGACGCGATTACAAGCAAAACGGTATAAAAATCTCCAAAAATCCCAAAAAGTCAACCTCGCCGGAGCTCTGCCGTTGACCGCCGCCGGTGACCCATACGTCAAATTCTTCCTTTCCTTAAGCCCAACATCATTTCCTTCTACCACAAACGCTGAAACAACTCACACCAGCCGGAATTGAGCTCGAAAGCTCACGACCAAAACTCCTCCGGCGACCACCACGGCTCCTCCCAAAACTCATCCAATTCCAAAATTAAACACCTAGAATTCATCATAGGGTTTAGGGGAAGCAAACCCCCTACCACCCCGACACCAAAACTCGCCGGAATCGGCAACCCGATTCCGGCGAAATCTCCTAACTTCATCGAGCTCGAATTCAACCAAAACTCAACAAATTCTCACAAAATCAAGCTTAAACCAATATAGAATCACAAGAGGATTCTAGCCATACTAAGATTGTGGGCGGAGATGGCCGAAAACGCCGGGTCGGACGGCGACAGCTCGCGGGTCACGGTGGAGCTCCGGTCAACGCTGGTCAAACAGCCCAAATGCGACTTTTTGACAATTTTACGACTATTCCGATATTTATACGCGTGACCAAAATGATGAACGGACCAAAACGAATCGAAACAAATCGGATAAACACAACTAAATCTAACGGCCGAAAATATTCATAACTTATTTCACATAACTCGAAATAATCCTCCGAAAACTCCCACAAGCTCGAAATCCCGTACACTACAACTCTCGTGAAGAAATCCATACCAAATTCTTGTCTGATAATTTAGTCGTAAACAAACCCGCCATATCGACCAATTACGACAAAACTGCGACTAATCGTGAAACTTGCAAATCAAGCCAACTAACATACCATTTCTGGTTCGGGTCGTTACAGAGTGTTCATAAAAGTATCGATTAAAACGAACAAATAGAGTTCGTAAGACCATATACATCAAAGAAAAGGGATAATTCAAATATTATATTGGAAAACAAATTAATTGTCGAGGAAGTCTCTTACGACTGCGAAACTAATACATCTTCTATTTTCTCATGGTGTTTGATATGCAAAAGTGTTTTGTCACCATGCTCCCAGATCTAAAAGAGAAGTGGAATAACATGTGGTTTTCTGACTTCAAGCAAATTGCATCAATTAACTATGAGATGGTTAAGCTTAGATCCATGCTCCAATTATGCGGAAAGCAATTGAAGAGCAAAATTCGAATGAGAAAATCCTCTACATAATCATAATTCAAGGCAAGTTGAAACTAAGAGTGTTCACCATGCGAATTATGAAAGCGCATCAAGAAAATGGCGCAAGGAGCGGAACCCTTAAGTTAAGGGAATTTTGATGAGACAGTTTTTGGTCTCTACAACCGCCTACACAAGAAAGAATGTCATAAGTTGGCGCATGAAGGTCATGATCGATGAACATGATAGAGAAAGCACCAACCATAGAGGCCATGGTGACCAAGGAAGCTATGGAGGCTGAGGTATCAATGCCAAGAGAGGCCAAGATAAGATGCATGATGTTTCTCGAATCAAATGAGTTGTTTATTCTCAAGATGTTTGAGAAGATAGATTTCAGAAGTTTTGGGCCAATAGGTATTGAATACCATTAATAGGATAAATGTGAGGGATCTATGGATTTCCAAGGTCATCATCGATATATTGAAATCATCCAATCCGAATCTACTTGATCCTTGAACACATCAGTTTTCAGAACTATTTTCTGCATACTATTGTACAAATTATTCGACCTAGCTACAGGTTTCGAAAAATTATGAAAATTTGCAAAAGTGTTCATATACGTGTCTAGTTTGGGTACACAAAATTTCGTTATATTCAGAAATACCAATAATTCTGAAGAAAATCAACAAACAAGTGTGCTCAGATTTTATGAATTTTAAGGATCAAATAAACAACGAAGCAGAAGATAGAGATAGAGCAGAGGCTAATCTCATTAAGGCAAACTTCAAAATTGGCAGAGACTCAATTGCTGAGACATTGGATTTTGATTAGAGCTTTATGTTTTCCATGTAAAAAGACGTGTTTGCCTAAGTATTATGTTTGGCAATGATGGTCAATAACTTTGGATTAACAAACTTTGATGTATGATGTTGGCATTATTAATAAAGGTATTATTTTGGCTTATTAATCACAGACTTGTCTATATTTTCTGTATGATTTACATGCTTTATGGTTGCTACAAACTTATCGTCTACTAGGGCTCACCTTAGTAACTTGTGATGTCTACAACAAGAGATTTTCGATAAACGTATTTGAGCGGACTTTATGTCCCACCTACATTGATCTCTCTTCACCTGGTCATAAGTAAAAAGAGCTACCCAAACAACTTTAGATATCCTTGCAAACTTGGAAATTCGTCCATGTATCAATTGGGATAGCTAAGAGTGCTCTAAATCCCCGAAAACACAAAAAACAGAATTTGCCGCACTAACAGCCAGCTTCGACAAAGAACCAGGAACTTCTCAAAAATAATCAGCATATGAGTTTTATATGGATAAAAATATATAGATGTCTAATTTTCAGAACTACCTCCGGATTGTCGATAGCTAATTTCTAGAAAAAGTTATGCCTGTTTTACTGTATTAAGGTCAAAAACAGGACATAACAAAATCTGCTATGCAGATCAGTCGACTTCGACGACAAACTGGGATTTTTTCAGAATAAAACAACATATGGATGGCATATGGTTAAAAATATATGGACCTCTAGTTTTCAGAACTATATCCGGCTCGTCGATATCTATTTTCTAGAAAAGGTTATGCTCATTTCACTAGACAGAGGTCTGAAACCGACATAACACAATTGGATGTGCAGATTACTTAGCTTTGACATGAATATGGGATTGATTCAGAATGATTCAGCATATGAGTAATATATTCTCGAAAAGCTACGGATGTCTAGTTCTTAGAACTTCATCCGGAACATCAAAAGATATTTTCTAGACAAAGTTATGCCTGTTTAAGTACACGAAGGTCAGTTTGACCTGAGGAAGGCCAAAACATGAGGAAAACCCGAGGAGGCCCTTCGATGGATAGAGGAATTTCCCGAGTAAGCCCTTCGATGGATCGAAGGTATCCTTGATGGATTGAAAAATTTCCTGAGAAAGCCCTTCGATGGATCGAAGGCGTCTTCGATGGATCGAAGGCGTCTTCGATGGATCGAGTGATCACTCCGAGGGGGTGCTTCGATAGATCGAAGGCATATCCCCAGAAAACCAAACTTTCGAGTTATTTTTTTATTTTTCCTCATGCAAGACTTGTTTCTTTGCAAGTATTTCCCTCGAGAACTTTGAATGTTTCATTGAAGCGGGAATGATATATACTATGTTATCACATAGACAACTTACATTGACTTTGTGCCTTGTCGATTATGTTTCTATAGTATGAGAATGGACATGGGTCTTTCATCGTCTATGTCAACAATTTTCAAGAGAGAATGGACATGAGTTCCTTTGCATTATCTCTAATGATTGCGGTATGATCCGAATATTAGAGAAACTTATGTGTCAGCCAGATGGGCTATGTAAGACAACTAAAAGAGAGTTGTAGAATCAATTAATGTCATGTGAGATGACTTAAGGGATTCAGACACATATAGGCTTTGATATGACAAATTAAGATACCCAAGTCGTGATATGATGATCCGAATTTTGAGAAAGTCAATCAGGCATCCCTTCTTTCGAGTGAAAGGAAGCAAGAACCAGAAATGGTTCATAAGAGATTGGAGTTGGGCACCATTCAGTGGTAGCTCCATCGTCCAAACTTCGATTAGTGATCGGCGCCTCTTCCCCCAAGAGGAGAAAACTAAACGCCGAGGATGACGTGCTAGTCTCCTATCCTGCTTCCCGAGTTCATGGAAACTCCAAGCTTCAACCAAAATCCTCATTAGTTATTTTCAAAGGCTCATCGGTCGTTATTGCAAAGCCCACTCATTCAAGAGATTATGATTGAGATCATCCTATGCAAAGGACACATATGTTCTCATTATATAGAATCTAAGGTGATTCTATGGAACGATTCAACCAACTAGCGGACCACTACGATGTTTTGTGTCGTTGGTTATAATGCAAACACAATGGTCACGTGTCGTGCCATCGTCCACTTGTAATGCTGCCCAAACTTCTAGCTTAGATCATGACTGCGGGCTCACTACCCGAATCATCACATTGATAGTCTATTCGATTTAATAATGCTAGAAAGTTTGCATCGAAGAGTTTTGATGACTTATATTACACATTATTGAGATTCAATATTGGTACCATACTCTCATGAACAAACCCAAATGGTCTCGCAGAAAACTATTGTTTAGCGACTACGATAGTAGTCTGAGCATTGGTAATGTGCACCAATATTTTCTGCTTAGGGTTATGCAATATCGCTTGCAGCTATACTTCATCGTCTACGATCCACCATCACACAATCTTGTTTTGCACAGCTAGTGACTGTGTGCGAAGATAATATCTCACACTTACGCATATATGTGCCAAAAATTGCTCTGCCACAGCACATTATGATGGGTCAATCGAGACGGATGAATACATATGTTGGACATGAGTCTTCAACTAGAATCCGCTATAAGAACCTTGACAGGCAATCTTTTTACCGCTAGTTTTGTGGATGTCACTTTGATGAGATAGTCTTCCCGTCGTTAGGGGGAGATAAGAACAAGCATGTTCAAATAGGAACGACATGAAGTGTCATGTCCTCACTATGTCTCATCATGATCCCTAAACGAAAGAACGTAACAGATTCGATGCCTGATACATTTTCTAGTTTCGTGAAAGTGACGAGATCACATATACTTGCTGCAAACATGCCTGTAAGGACTTATGTCCTTTTGAGAGGACATGGCACCACCAAAAAGAAGTTGGTTATGGCACTGCCACTATAGATTGTGGCATGGTGACGTCAGAAAGTGGCATAGTGTCGTCACAGACCATGGGTTTCGCTGGAGAGCGTAGGAGACCCAAATGTTCGATAAATACTCGTCCAAGGAAGGGAGCAAGTTTGGCATAATATGATCAATTGATCATTGATACTCTATTCCGTCTCATGATAATATATTTGGATTATGGTTATCATTGAGGGATGCCTTAATGCTAAAACCAATTCCTCAGAATATAGATATCTCTACAAACTACACTAGTGTACATGAGATTATGAAATTTTTGGACTTATCGAATATATCTACGTTGAAACTCCCGAACGTAGTAGCAATTGGCCTACATAGAAAAATGTGATCCAGATTGAATTATGTTCACTAACAAAGAGAAAGGTCGTTGGGTTGGTGATGCCGACACACCTAAGTGTAAAGCCTATCAAAATGGGTCTTTGTTAGAAAACGTGATGAGAATAAAGAGATTATATTCGCCTCATGGCGCAAGGTTTCTCACAACGCTCTGGAATCGACTACGATGAGATAAATTCTCTCGTAATGGATGTCATTGCACTCCACTACCTTGTCAATTTGGTAGTTTCTGAAAAACTTGACATGCCGCTATAAATGTAGTCATGACGTATCTCTATGGGGATCTAGAATAAGAGATAGATATAAATGTCTCAGATGGACTTCATTTACCCAAATCAAGTGGCTCTAGACCGCAGAGCATGTTTGCAATGAGATTGAAACGTTCACCAAGTGACTACTTGATTGAAAAGGGATATGCCCATGTGTGTTCATTTATAGGACAAGTTCAGGATTTACAAAGTGTTTGAAATCCGAATTTGAGATGAAAGATCTTTAGGAAGACACGGTTTTTGTCTCGAATAAAGGAGTCACAGCTAGTGATGGGAACTCGAGCACCGTAATGATGAGATTCTCCATCATCGGCTTATACTCTAAGACATGTTGCACTTTATGATGATAAAGTGAAGTCTATGAGTACTCCCATGATCTGTTATAGTCTTGACCCTTAGAGGGATTTGTTTTCGTCCAAGAGATGATGATAAAGACGTGTTAGAGGCTAAAGTGCCTAATCTAAATGCAAGAGTGTACTTAGTGTAATACACAAGACTTAGCTCCTCATTCTTCTTGAACTTAATAGCTAGATGTAGCTATGCGCCCACGCAATACCTTTGGAATGGTTTAAAGACAATCTTTTAGTATCAAAGAGTATGAAAGATATGGGCTTAATCTATCCCTACTGAGAGGCCATAAAAAGAGTGGCGTTGGAAGTAAGGGCACCACAAAGAGAATGACGTTGATTTCCCTACACCTCCTACACCAACAATCGTTGTGATGTGTTAGCAAGTTTTGCTGAAGTTGGATATCTCTCTGATCCACACAAAAGTTGTTCCCAAGTTGGTTATGTCTTTACCATGGGTAACACCGCGATATCTGAAGTCTAGAGAGCAGACTCTTGTCGCTACATCTTCGAACCATGTTGAGATTATTGATCTAACGTGAAGTTGTTATGGAGTGCATATGGTTGAGATCCATAAGTGCACATATCGAAGATCAAGTGGTTTATGTATCACCACTGATGAACCTACATGCATTATGAGGATAATGTTGCTTGTATCAAGGTGATGAATCTAGATTACATGTAGGGCGACAACACCAAATATATATCGCATAAGTTATTCTATAGTCAGCAAACAATAGCAATTCCTCAAGGTTATAGTTGACCAAGTTTGATTTGAGGATAATGTGGCAGAATTTCTAAGTCATTGGCCAAATTCCACATTTGAGAAGTATGTGTAGAGCATAGGTTTTCTCAGCTTATTCAAGCTACCATTGATGTTGATATCAGGGGGAGATGCAGACTTCAGGGGGGAGTCTGGCATGCACATGAGCGTTTCTGGATGTGAAGGACAGGTTGTACTCTTTTTCCTTGACTAAGGTTGTTTTTATCCCACTAGCTTTTTATTACTTAGCAAAGTTTTAATGAGGCAACATACTTATGTGTCATATCATCATCTACGACAATCTGCACTCTTTTTATTTGGCGAGACCGATTTTTTCCTGCAAAGGTTTTTGGCTCGGCAAAGTTTTTGACGAGGCATCAATGAAGCAAATGAAAAAGCGTCACCACCATACACCGACACAAGGGGGAGTGTTGTAGGATATTTGATGTTCCTAATTATGGTGGAGATCACAATATATGACAGTGTATCTTATCCAAAGATGTAATATGATTACTTTCCTGTTTATACCTCTTATACTCTCCTATATAAAAGAGTTGCTTCTTCATTAATAAAGTTACACAGTTCATTGCTCCACACTATTCTCTCTACGTTTTATAATTCCTAAAATAAAGATTATATTGTTGACTAAATCGAGGGCGGCTTGTGGACCAAACATAAAAGACCAACTAGCTAGGGAAGACTTGTGGTTACCTAATTTCAAGGATTCCTGGGAACATCAATATGGACCAAACTTTGTCCAGACTGACTCCTTTGTTACTAACTGAGCAATTGGGCGTGTCACCTGTCATATTTATTCATACTATCGCTTCTGTTAATTAATTTGGTAGTTGGTACCAGAGTAACTTATGAAGTCATACACTATTTGGACCATAATCAAAAAGGTCCTGATCTATATAATTCATTGGCACAAGCACCTATATTAAGTCATACACTATTTGGACCATAATCAAAAAGGTTTGTTTACTGTGATACATCAATCATTTAAGTAAATATGAACTAGTTTACATATCAAATGAGTCTAATTATGCTTCCAGCTACATTAAGTATACTATTTTAGTGTATCTTTATATTAAATAAGTCTACTTATGTTCCAACACCTTAACAATAAAGTAAAAATAAACGATTTCTAACATGCAGAAAAATATACCGTATATATTTCTGTACTTCCAAGTTATATTAAAACAGAGGTACACGATTCAATTGTTCGAAAACTTAACATGATCGATGAAGGAATCAAAGAATACTACTTGTGTATACAAATATATTCAAACAAGAATCTTTTATTTTTTTAGACTACTTATGAGTCCCCCTGGTAGCTAAGCCTCATTTGTGTGCTAGCTAGGCTTCGGAAGAAAAGTAGTTAATTGCCTGCACCAGGGGGGCTAGGGCCAGAGCTCTTGACTCCCCATAGAGCAAGAAGATCAACGAAGCCCTGAGCAACTACTCCTGCTGGGCTTGGTACAGCTGCTGGTGCAACCTTCCTGTGATCATAAGGGTTGTACCACTTGTGGTTCTGCTCCTGCTTGTGTTGATGATGATGAAACTGATGACCACGATGATGATGAATCTTGGAACCATGCTCATGCATCGGCCTGGCTTCTATGGCTATACATAGCAAGATGAAGCTCAGAACGAGTACGGGAACAATGAAACGCTGCATTTTGAGTACTCCGGCCATGATCGAAATAACTAAGATTGAAAAAAGGAATCTGCTTGTGTTTGTTGCTAAGATAGTTAGCTAGCTAGGTATGAGTTATGTTGTTTGAGTTTGAGTTGTGAAGATGGAGTTAGAGGGGGGTTTGGTATTTATAGCACGAAGTGATCGAAGCTGGTGTGGTAGCTCGGTTTGACTGACGATTTTAATGGGATTGGAAAACTTTGAAAGCTAGCCGATTCAAACACGTCTATATGAATTGGTTACATGTGAGGAAACATGAAGGAAATTAGAGGCATGAAAAAAGATTCAACAAACACATACAGCTTACATTTCAACTTTGAAGAGAGAAAACTTAATTAGAAGAAAATTAATACTAATCTTTCGATAACAGAATAGTTAGCTTATGACACCTTATAGGCTTAGATTGACAATACAAACAGATGAAACAGAGAGAAGACACTGCATATGTAATACAAATAACACGTGTAGCTACTCTTCCCAACTTTCGGTTTGTATATGTATTAATTTGATTCTTTTTCTCTGTTAATGTTGGTTACCGTTTTTGTATTGTTTAATTGTTCTTGTTGTGTTAGAAAGCTTATTGCTATAGCTTAAACCTATGGCGACCTACTTTTTGTTTGACCTATTACTCAAGTCAACAATGACATTGGAAATTTAGAATAGTTGTAATGGAAAATAGAATAATTTAATCTAGTCACCATGAATGGAGAAATTGGAGACAGTAGTCGATCACGTACTATTTCCTATATAACAATCGTGAGTTTATTATTTATAAACATTGTTTACTATTTACCCACGTGCATGTCACGTGATTTACATTATCGGTTTGATTTGTTCCTCTCTTCTCACCACAGACACCTCTCACATTTTGCTCTCTCCAAATTCACTGCTCTCTTGCTCTCTCAATCTCAAATCTCAGCTCTCCTCTCTAATCTCTCTCTCAATCGGAGCTATCTTCCCACTTCTTTGAGTCACTCTTCCTCTTCCGATTTTGACCCCATCTTCAGGTACGTTTTCTCACTCTATCGTTCACCTTAGTTTAATTAGTTTATGTAATTTTTTCTAGGGTTTTATTGCGATTCGAATATGCTATTCTTCTTATTCATGTTTATATGCTGATCCCGATGAGTTTGGTTTTAGAATTGGGCTGAAAAGAAAAGTGGGTGTTTAAGTAAAAATTCAAAAACTTTAGCACTTCTGTATAGCCTAGGGTCTCATTAATGTATTGGGTTTTCGTTTATTTCTCTAGATTTTGCTTTATCTTTTGGCCGATGGAATTTGCTTCATGTGATTGGTTATGTCTGCGTTTTTGGGTTATTTATGAACTGGGTTTATGTAAAGTTTCAGTCTTTTTGTGCTTTTGTTCCTTTGTGGTTGCCGACCTTTGTCTTGGAATTGGTTTCACTTTGCTTTCTCTTTATTAATATATTGGGTTTTCATTTGTTTCTCTAGAGTTTCCTTCATCTTTTGGCTAATGGAATTTGCTTTATGAGATTTCTTATGTCTGCATTTTTGGGTTGTTTATGAATTGGGTTTATGTAAAGTTTCAGTCTTTTGTGCTTTTGTAATACTGCTCACCATTAACCATTTGCGGGAAAATAAGGAGTTTGTGCTATTCGTCAAGGTTTAAGGTTAATTCAAAGATATTTAAATTTGACCACAAGCGAAAGGTTCAAACAATCAATTGATAGATTTGGGCAACTTACAATGGAAAAAGCAATTGCAGTCTCTCTAAACAATGGTGTGCTCATTAAAGGAAGGAAGTAACTGCAGTTTTATCAAGTTGACAATGTAAGAAGTAATTGCAGTCACTCTCGCCCAGTTTAAGATTAATTGCAATCTCTCTCTCTCTCTCACTAGGTGAAGCTGCAGTAGTTGAGCTGCATATTTTAAATTTAGCATGTATTTAATTGCAATCTCTCTCTCTCACCAAGCGAAAGGTCACTGTCGCATACTCCTCTCTAAGAATAATCTCGGTGATTTTAATAGGATAACCATTAACCATCTCTTTCTCTCTGCTATTCGTCTCTCCCAGTCCTCGGTCTTAGTTTACCCAGAAAGTATGTCACTCTCGCACTGTATTAGTTTCAGTTTTATCACTTTGTGCTACAAGCATCCAAACCTCATAAGTTTGCTTTGCTTAATTTTGATTTGGGTTTATGTTTTGTGGATCGATATGCTTGAAGAAAATTGTTGTATGTGCTTGAATAAAATTTCCGTTTAGAGGTAAATTGGTTTGTGGGTTTTGCTTACTGGTTTTTGTTTCAAAGTTTGCTACTTTTTGGGTGTGGTTTTGGTATTGAATGAATGAGAATGATAGAGCTTAATCGGTTATAATTAGTTTGATAGAAATATTTTGTTGATTTCATTTAGGAGATGAATTGGAATCTAGATAGTAAAGTTGCAATCTTTCATATTCGTTTCAATCTTTTTTATGCATATCTCTTTATACGGTTCAATTTTGGTGTGTTTGTTGTTTATATTCATTATTTTTGATTTTGACTATGACAGTACTCTATTGTTATTTCGTTTCTTTCATTTATGACTGAACTCCTGAACCCAATTGCTAATCTGGTTTTGGGTCAAACTTTGGTGCATTCGGTCCCAATATAAAGCTTGATTGTGATAATGAAGTTTGTGATCTGAGTTCTCTGTGTAGTGATTTTCCTTCCAATATTGAAATAGATGATGGATTAGATATATATCAAACAGAACTTATGTTTCCTTTCAACTTTGAAATGGCAGATTTGTTTGGAATTTAGCAGATGTCTGAACCTTTTTCAACATGAAATATTGTTGCCTTTGTTTTTCAGATTGTTAGTTTAACTTTTGATGTTGTAATATGTTGTTTGAATAGGTACGCTATTGAAAAAGAATTGTTAGATTTTGTTTTCTTTTATGCCTGATAGTAACCCATTGAAAGGAATAAAAGAAAACAAAATCTAACAATTCTTTTTCAATAGCTGAGTATCGTGTTTGAATTTAGTAGCTGAGTATCGTGTTTGTTCTTGGAGCTGAGTATCGTGTTTGTTTCTCTTGGATTCTAGATAGTTTCTTTTTTGATATTGTTCCTTTTTTATGCATTGGATTCTAGATAGTAAAGTCTCAACCTCTCTTTTCGTCAGAATTTCAATCTAACATTTCCATTTGCTCTCCGCTTCAGAGTTCAATCAGTAACCCCTAATTTGATCTCCTCAAATCTTATCGTCGAAAGTCTGGATTTTGGTTCTCATTTTTTACCCAATTAGTTTTTATTTTATTTGTTTCTAGATTTGAGTATGGTTACATTTACTATATAACATTTGTGATCCTACTGTTCACCGATGAATAGTGTGATACGTGTGGGCGTGCCGGTTTTACATTTGTGAAGCAAAGGGTCTCTCTCTCTCTCTCTCTCTCTCTGCCTTTTGTTGCCTCACCCACTCTTCTCTCTCGATTTCTCTTCGTTGTTCAAGCGCTGCTCTTTTCTCTCCAAGTAACATCTTAGCCTTAGTGCTCCAGAGGTGACGACGACTTCAACCTCCACAAAGAGATCTCATTGCCTTCTCCGAGAGTGCATGTTGTTCGTGTTGATTAGTGATTACAAAGCCTAACGCATGTCTTTGAATGTTTGAACAAGAGAGAGGTGAATTCTGGAGAGGCTAGAATTTGACAAATCTAGAAACGTGTCATATGGGTGTACTGTGAGATGGCATGTGATGATGTTGATACCTGTCCCTGTTCTTCTAGTTTCTTCAGTGGGGGATTCAACAACGTCTTTTTAGAATGTGGGCCCGGTGCGGTTTGAATTGTGGGAATTGATTGACTCAATGTGGGATTCAGGTGAAGTTGAAGATTGTAAGAGATGGTAGGAAAGGGTAGGCTTTTTTTGTTGACCAGCCGATTCCAATGGGTCGATTCATCTATGAGAATGTAGGTATTATCTTTGTGCTTGATCACTTTATTATTGGTTTATGATTATGCTAAGTCAAATAAGATATGATAGAACTTCTGCGCCTACTCAATTCAGGAGCATAATAAACCAAAGCATATGAGATTTCCTATGTAAACCAAGTAGTTCTCAAGCAGTTCGTCTTCCTCTATTGGGGCTCCGGACGACAACGATGATGAAGAGGACAATGAATCTAAAGGTGAAGGAGGAGGAGGATCCGGTGACATCACCGACAGCGAGGAAGTTCAGAGCAATATCAAGGGTGGAGGATTGAGTTCTTTAGGATCAATAGGCTTTCTCGAAGATTCTCTCCCCATCAAGTAAGCCTTTAGATCCACAATCTCTTATATTGTTAGACTAATTAATCGGATCTAATCATATCTATCATCATTGTGATAACCTTAGCCTTTTCGCTTTTTTGTCTTCATGGATAACTTCTCTTCCTGTAAATCTCAATCTCACAATTCGGCACCACTGTCGATAATCTAAGCAGGGCGTCGATGATGGTCTTTTGATAATTGTCTTTGTTATTAATTTTGTGAAACCCATATGAGTTTATGTTACTTTTGCTCAAAATTTGAAACTTTATAGGTAAATTCAACCCCTCAAGCAAAACCCAAAAGTTGAATCCAGAAGTTTCTACTCCGAGATAGTAAGTTTGTTTGGGAATTGTCAAATGTAAAATTAGAGTTCTTTTGGGGATGGATTTTTGGATTATGTTATCTGCACTGTTTTGCTAGCTTTGGACATTGTGATGATAGAGTGGTTTATCGTTGATGTCTTCAAAAGACTGTAGTTTTTATAGGTGAGTTCAATCCGGCACGTGAAATCCAGACGGTTAATTCAGATATTTCTCCCCACAGAGCTGTCAAATGTGTTTAAGAGTTTCCTTAATCTGCATTTTTTTTTTGGGACTATGGAGTATGGGTTATGGGAGTTTCTGTTACTTTTGAATTTTGATGTTAAGTTTTGAATTGTTTTGGGTTGGTCAGTTTCTGCCATGAGATTGATGAGAATAGAGATGGGAGGTGCATTTGCGGATCTTCTCAATGAGAAAGGGAAGGGCTCGGGTGAAAATGAGATGGGATATGTTGGAAGAACTCTTGGTTTTTTCACACGAGATTTAGAGGATCGTGATCTTAGACTGGTTAGCTTGCTATTCCTCTTGTGTTTATATACTACAAGTCTGTTAATTACTATTTACCTATAAATGGTGTATGATACTGAACTATGCGACACGAATCTCTTTGGTAATTGTAAGAGAAAATATGAATCTTAGCTTAGCCTCTTGAGCTAATGCAGAACTGTAGTGTTGCTTGAAAATTTGATTATGTTTCCTCTTCATTCCACTATATAGGTCACTGAAATTGTTGGAGGCACCATTAGTTGGAAACGATATCTTGATCATTTGATCAGCTCAATATATACCGACACAAACACATTTAGTAGGACGGAACCACTTCTTTTATAGGTGTTTACCCTCTATTTCTTATTTACATAGTTGATTTCACAAACTTACAACTACTAAAGGTATTGTCGTGTGAGTAATACGATTAAAATAATACCATTTTCTTTTATGTGATTATCTATAATGGTAGCAATTGTTGTAGTGTGGTGGAGGAGAAGTAAGGTATGTAGTACTGTAGTAGTCATTTTCCTAGAATTTGGTGTTAGGACCTCTTTTCTACTATTTCAATACAAAGCACCAGTAACTATAAAAATGAAATTATTTGCAGTTTATCTCAAGTAATAGTTGGAGGTTGTGGCCTAACTATCCAAGTAGCTAATTTTGGGTCTCTCTATCCTGTGTATCTAGATTCTACGAATTGGTTGCTACGAGATTGTCAAGCTTTGTTTGAAAACTAATTATAGTCAGAAGGCACAATCAAAAGCTCAAAAGCATGTAAAAATGGAAACTCTATGCATACTATTACCAAGTCATATGAAAGAGGTTCCTCCCTTTTACTTTTTTTTAAATAATGAAACCTGGTCAACGCCGGTATGCCACTGTGTTGATATATGCTCTTCAACTCATTGATTAAGTTTAAAACTACAGGCTGCCATTTTTTGCGGTTTTGACAATGATGTTGCGTAGAAAACCTGATGTATTGATTAGCCTGTTTCCTGTGATGAGGGAAAGTGCCAAGTATCAAGGCCAAGATAAACTTTCGCTTACAGTGTGGTTGTGCATAGTTGATTTCGCATGTGATTGTTTTATGCTTTTATTCAATATTCCTCATCTTTGTCTCTTCTATATATGAGTTGTTTAACAAACTTGGTTTATATATGCTTCTCAAGGAGATCTGGTTGTTGGACTGTACAACTGGGTACTTCTTCTCCTGCCAATATTGAGTAGCAAGTCAGATCATTATCTGCACTCTAGAGACTTGACTTTGCAATCAGTGGAAAGGTAGGGGTAGGACATTTGTAGTTAAATTTGAATTATTTTTGCTCTTTCATTTTACAAGCATATAGGTATGTTTTCCTGATTGTGGAGACCTACTTTTCTTATTCACTAATTGTTTTCTATCATTTTCTTTTTTGGATGACATCAGAATTTTATCTTCTCTAAAAGCTCGCCCTATATTAAATGGTGCTGTCAGGAAAAGGGAGCACATAGTGCCAACATCTGCCCTTGATCTCTTGATCAGAGTTTTTTTTCCTTCACCTTTGGCCAGAGTTAAGGTGATAATTTTTCAGGATCATTTGCTGTGTATTTTCATCTCCTGGACTTTAATTTTCACATGCTTACTGAGTATTGCATTGATTTGGGTATGTGGTTTTTGATGAAATATTTGTGTTGAATTTTTTATTGATTTTGATAATCGCAGCTGGCGAATTTGATTTTTGAATCGTTGTTTATGTTTGATGGGCATGTTTTTCCCAGGGACATAAGTATGTTGTTATTGATGACAAAGAAGGACCAAATTGTGGTTAGTATTCGATCATATTAGTCGATTGCATTAACATCATTAGTTTCAGTGTTACTACTAAAGGAATATGAACATGTCCATGTTTTCTGCAAATTTAATTGTGCAAATTGTCTTCTGGTTAGGTGTGTGACGTCAATGGTCGTTGGTATCTTGCAGATAGTGGCTTAGCTCCTGGGGATCTATTACTGATTACAGGTAATGTCCTCACCCATGCTATTGCTGGCATGGCGTTTGTCTTGCTGCATCATAAAAAGATGCTCTTGATTATTCCCAAGATGTTAATGCTGGTGGGAGGTTTTTATTTGTTGGTCTCATTTTGATGGCTCCCAAGATGGCGTTTGTTGCAATTGTGCTTCTATGAATAATATATTGGAAGCCTGTGATTATCAACATATTGGAAGCCTATGATTCTTGGAATCCAGAGGAGATTTCCAAATCCTGAAAGACGGGAAATGGATAGAGGTGTAGCTGTTGGTCTCAGTTATTCTCTCTTTTCTCGAACAATAGACTTCTTATGCAAGACTTCTATGGTTGTATGAGTTTAGTAATGTAAAGTATCCATAATGTAAAGAAAGATTTTGAAGACCTGTGTGAATAAGAAACTGCTATTTTTATTATTATTTTGTAATTGAAGTACTATCTTGGATAGTACTAAGTTTGGATCTCTAACATTATACTATAAATAAATCATTATTTTTTCATATATTATAACACTCTCCTACCTATTTCATCTCATATATATATATGCTTCAATATCTTAGTTGTAATCATATTAAATCTAATATAGGAAAATAACCACAGTTGGAACTAAATCTCTCAAAACAATGGCATAATAAATCATTTTGAATATTGGTCATAACAATGCCTTAGTTTTTGTTCACTGTTATCATCATCTTTTCGTATAACCGCGCAACGCGCGGGGAGCCACCTAGTAGTACATAGGTGGGAGAAGCTTCATTTTTCTCGACTGAGTCAACAATGTGCTTCCATCATATATGTGCAAGCAAAGAAAATGAAATGTTAAGGCCATCTCCAATCCTGAAGGGTTATATTTGGCCATGAGCTATAATTTAGCCCATCAAATATATATTATTTTAATGAATAGTGAGGGCTATATTTTATGTTGTCTCCAACCCGTAAGGGTTATAATTTTAATTTTTATATTATTTTACTAATTCATTAAAATAGTATGAGGAACGGTTTGGAAATAAAAGCGGTATATTTATTGAAGAAAAATTACAATTATATTTAATTTAGTTGTTGAAAATATTACCATTGATATTTATACTAATGTTTTAATTAATTGTATTTTATTTATTATATTCATTGTTGGTTTATTTAACAAATAAATTATTATTAATATTTTAAAATATTACATTATTTGTATTTATTTACTATATTACCGTTGCATATATTATATTTACTGAAATTTAAAAAAAAAATATTTTTAATATTTTTAAAGTATTACACATGATAAATTTTTTATTTTGATTATATTATTTTACAAAAATATTGTGATTATTATTGGAGTTAAAAAATTAAAATTAGTTAATTAATTAATTAATTAAATGATGTCACCATAACGTTTAAATTGATATGTACACTAATTAAAATTAATATTAGCCATTAATAAACATTAATTTTTTAGTGTTTAAGTACAACTGTATGCAGTCCCCACAAAAATATAGCACAAGGATATACCAATAGGGGATATAGCCCAACCTTTGGCCAAATTGAGCTACATTTAGCATTTTTAGTATAGTTCATGATCTGTCCTGAGTTGGAGATAGTTTTTTGCTGATTTTGGGGTACATCAATCCCTTAACCCTGGACTGGAAATGACCTTATTTCCCATTGGGTTCCCAGCTAGCTTAGTCAACCTTTACATTTTTTCTTTGAAAAACATATATAGATTATTCCGGGAAATCCGGCCCGTGACAAATTAGGTTATAGAAGAAAAGAATCACAGTCTGGGACTTGACCAAATGGATATGTTTCCATATAGCTTATTTTCTTTGTTATGATTTTCCTATATTTAGCAACATATAGGAAATGCATGTGATTATGTAAACGTATGTGGTCCGTACCATGCATAACGCTCCAGCAAAACTCATGTAACAATGCTGTGGTCTCAGTGTTCTGTATCTGTTTCAGATCGAGAAAACCACCCTAAAAAAAGCAATCATGACCTGGGTTATAAAATTTACAAGTTTAGAACAAGCCCTAGCTACAAGATGATCGAGTACGTACGTACATTATGATCTGGCAAACGGTTACTGGCACTTCATCTCCAGCCAGAATTCCGTTACCAAAATGATAATCGAAACTATATTAGTACATTTATCGATCCGTAATTTTTTTCGGAGAAAAAGATCTTAAACGCAAGAGAGAGAGAAAACACAAACCGAGAGAGCCTTAGGGTTTGCAGAGGGAGAAAGAAGAAAAACAAACATCTCTCTCTTCCTCTCTCTCCCCCTTCTCTCTCCGTTTGTGTTTTCTCTCTCGATCAAAAACACCTCAGAACATGTCTCGATTGATGACTCCAATTGACGTTTCGCCTCGAGAAACCGGTATCGAAGAAGAGGACGATGATATGTACGTCGATGAAAAAATGTCCATCCCACGAAAAAGAGGGTGCTTATATAAGTTATATTGGATCCCTTCTTCTTGCTTCGGTTTGAACCACTCTTCCTCCCCGAGGGGATCCTGGGAGCGGATCCCCTACTCGCGGGACCACCGTGCATGTCCGCGGTGGTTGCTGGGATGGAGTAAGATTAGGGAGTGGTCCGAACTCGTAGCCGGTCCAAAGTGGAAGACTTTTATCCGGCGGTTCAGAAAGAACTACTACTACACAAAGTCGTCGGGGTACAAGCGTTGGGGCACGTCCAAGTCCAAGTTCCAATATGACCTAGAGAGTTACGCCCTCAACTTCGATGAAGGATTAGGGCAGATCGGCGACGGAGACGACTTGGACGACGGTTACTTGTCTAGAGACTTCTCGTGTCGATACGCGTCGATTCCGGCGTCGGCCAAGTCGTCCATGGACTTGGGTAAGGACGGGCCTTCCTTCATGTGATCGATAAGATGATATACATGCATGGTGATCGAGAAGAAGAAGAATTATCGAATAGTACGTCTGTGTTCTGTAGACAGACCATTGTTAGGGGCACGGCGGAGGTTGTAACGTGGACGATGAGTCAGCGGCGGAGACTGCGGTGGCGCAGCAGTTGAATCGCTGATATCGGAAAAAAAAAATCTTATGCATATATTTTTGAATTAGCAATGTCATTCATCTATTACTAAAACCTATAATATATATTACCCTAATTTGCACCTTAACCATATGTATATGTTCAGGCGTTCTATATTTCTGTTGTGCCCGGATTCATATACAACAAAGGGGTAAATAATCGAAGAACGGAGCTCGAGAGAAGTTTCTATAAGGTTGGTCCCTTTTTCATAGGCGGCAGGTGGAGGAAGCTATCTGAGGCCGCCGACACGGAGGAGTACTTATGTGGCGGCCTCGCTGGTAGTCAGGGTGGAATTGATGCAGATCATGCATGATATGATACGAATGTGTCCTAGAGATGATTCCTACGTACGTACTGAAGTACTGAACTGTAGACGTAGATACATTTACCAATAATACTCCCCTTCTTGCTTAAATATATATTTACATATCAAATCTGCTGTCAAAGCTTGAGTGAACTGTGTCCACTAAACTTGAACCTTATGCATTAAAATGTCACCTAAATATGTCAAAGAAGTTAGTTCCCGAGCCATTAGTTACAATCTACAGTTTTGCTTTTCTTGTTGCTGGGTTTGTTCGATGCAAAAATATCTCTCGGAAGAGATCCTTCCCGCGAAGCAGTCTCTTTTACCTCGGATGTTTTAACCGCGTGAGTCGGTCTATCCTGCTTGTGCTTCGTATGCTGGCGTGCCACCGTTCTTCAACGGAATATGGACTGATCACAGCCGCCTGACTTCTATATTAAGCGATTAGAACATGGAGAGCACCAACCCTGCTCGAATAGGTCCTTTTCGCCTAGAAACCTAGGACTTTGATATGTGTATCTCTTTGCCGAATCTCGAAATCGATACTCCCACGCCTTATCGTGCAGAGCAGAGCAATCTCTTGACGAAGTATTGAGAACACTCGCTTCCTTTGAGTATCCAAGCTCCCAACTTACAAGTGAGCCGCTCTTCAACTTTCTGGTTGCAATTGCTTCCTTGGAGTCGTAAATACCTTCACTCGATAGGTGAACAGCACTCAGACCTTCTGGTTGCAAGGTAGATAGGAATCTCGAGGACGAGATAACCGTCTAAGTTTGTTTGCGTATAGCAAAGTTGTTTGATTGATTGTCGGGGGCTCTTCATAAGATCCTTGCTCTCCTTATATACTCGCTTATTAATCAGTCATTCATTCTGTTTCTAACTCCTTCTGCTCTTGTAATCTTGTCTGAATCTGGTACCAGCATACGTGTCGCACCACTCATAGGTCTTCTATTTCCATCATAACTCTCCCAAGAGTTCTGCTATTGTTCGACTAGTTATGATAGAATCTAAGCCGCGTAGATCCAGCTCAATAAGACACAGTTCTAATAGAACTCAAAGTCTTCTTCTAGCGAAGCTCGCCAGACGCATTATAACTTGACTCTTCGCCAAGGCACTATTAACCATGATGGGCCGCTCGCCTAAACTTCGGCCATCCAAACCCAAAGTAAATATTTTATTTAGGCCCAAACAGGGTTCTAATTGCGTTTCCCTCACCCAATCCTCACATTCCTCTGCAGTCCCCGTAGGATGAGCAAGCTGCCATGTAGATACTTTCTTTATCTGCCAGTTAAAAATAAACAGTGTGAATCATCAGAATTATGGTTAAAGCTTTTTTGCATTGCATCAATCAGTCTTTATGGTAAGTGTTGGAATCACAACTTAAATTATTAGCTTACCCATATACTGACAACTGGTGATCCAGATCTAAGCTGCAAAATATCGATGATCTTGTTTCCATCAACTAATGGCTTTACATCCCAAACTTTATCAAGACCTAGGTCAGTTATGGCCTGCTCTGCGACCTTCTGTGGTGGGTTTGAACTTCTTGCCTATGGCAATCTCAGTGGGATATAACAGTGTCGATATCAGCAAAGCAACGCGCCAAAACTCTTTAAGGGCAGTTTTGAGTTTAGCATCTAGTAAAAGAAGCCCCGGACAGTTGAAAGTTAAAGGCGACGAACGACAAGAAGCTCAGTACTCAGAAAACAATATTAATTTCGTGTTGAGATGTTAAAATAGATTGTCATGGCAAGACTTCTTTAGAAGATACTTTATAGGGAAAATGGATAACTCTTAACTCCTAAAACATTTCCCAGTGAATCATTATCAATTATGATACATCAGCAAAATGATGTGTATCTAGATACCGGGCATCAGTTTAATATAAAAGGCGATGTAAACTAAACAAACGACATCGGTAAAAAAAAAGTTATGTCTAAAAACTCTTTTACATCAAGTGAATTTTCAACCGATATTAATGGTGCGATGTTTAAGATCATTTTTCTAGTAGTGGGGAAAGGTTGCAATCTGTGTTTGGCGAGCTGCTAATAACATACTTCCCATAAAAGACTCGTTGAGTTATAAAGGTTTCTCTGGAGAGTTGGGATGTGTTCTCTACTCGTATCCTCAGGAGACAACTCGACATCTCTTATGTGATTGTCCTACTGCTAGGGCTTTACTCTTGGTACATCCTTTCAATCTTAATATTTTTCTGTCACCTAGCTTCAGTTTTAAAGAATGGCTATTGGAACAATCTATAGTTTTAAGTATGTAGTGTTTCGAGCAACTACTGGTGATCCTCTAAGGTATATGGTCTAACTGTAATGACAAGGTTTGGAAGGATAAAATTAAACCAACGGCAGCCATCACAGTGAGTGTTATTGCGTATTATCATGAGTATCAAGTGGCTCGAGCTCTTATTACTCCAGTCCAGGAACCAAAAGTTGTTAGAAGATGGATACCGCCCCCGCAAGGAACCCTTAAATTAAATGTTGATGGTGCTTACCTGGAGACATCACAGTTCGATGGAGGAGGTGGTGTAATCCGAGATTTTGCAAGTAACTTTGTAGCCTGCTTCAGCAAGCACTATCAGCACGTCCAAACTGCTTTGCATGCCGAGCTCTTAAGCAGTCATGATGGTCTTTTTCTCTTGCAAGAGTTGGGAATTTCCCGAGCAATTATAGAGTCGGATTGCGCAACAGAACTGCAGCGGCTATCGTTGAGTAAGGTAGAGCTTTCTAGCCTGAGAAATTTGATTGAGGACATCAAGGACTTAATCAAAGGATTCCCCGATCTGCAACTTATTTTTACTTCTCGATCTTGTAATGTAGTTGTTAGAATATATGTATTATAAGTATGGGTCAAGCTATGAATCACAGTAATTATTACTATAACGTAATTTAATGAAACTAAATAGCAGAGAATTAAATTCGAATTGAATGCTTTGTATGAAGTATGAGATCAAAACAGAGAAAACAATTTGAATTCACACTAACTTGTTTCTTGAGAGAGGCTTGCTTAACGCAATGTCCTAAGACAGAAATTCGTCCCTGCACTTCTGCTTGTGGAATCGTCTTGACGTCTGTCTCTCAGGATACAACTCTCAAATTCAAGGTGTTGCAGATTCCCTTGAATTCTATCTCGAACTTCAATATGTGGTTTTCTCTTGATAGTAAGGAAGATGTATTTCGAATTTTCAGTGGTTTGATGCTGATCCTTCAAGCTTCTTTTATAGACGAATGACGCCTGTTCGGAGTTTTGAACAAAAGGTCGTCTTTGTTCCGTTTCGGCAGAACGTCGTCTTTGTTCATCTTTGATTACGTCTTTACGTAAAAGGATCAGTATTTCAAAATAATCTTTGATTTTAACTAAGTGCCCAGAGCCCCAAGGCCCAAGGCCCAGTCTTTGATTATAAAATAATCTTCATAGCCCACTAGGAGCATTATAGCCCACTAGGAGCCCAAGGGAATTTTCCATGAAGCCCATAGAAATTCCCTCACCCAAGCCCACTTCCATTTAATACCTATTATGGGGTATCCCTTATTAAGGGTAGGAGTCCTTATACATCTTCCACGTGGAACTAAAGTCCCACAAAGTTCCAACAGTAGTTACCCATAGACTTGCCTATCATGCATATGATTCAAATGTTTGCATGGATTGGTTTGTCACAGCTCCTGAGATAATTCAGGATGTCATGTATTACGACCTTCGACGTATCAGTTAAATTCAATGCATTCCCTCTTTTTAGGAGGTTTTTCCTTCAAAAAAAAATAATACTAGATTCTTCTTGTGCCCTATAATCATATTTCTACCCTCATTGCATAAAAAATCATATCAGTGTCATGTATGCAAGTGCGAAGCGTTTCCGTTGTGGCTTTGTTAAATTTTTACCTTGAGTGTCGCGGAGACTCTGCGGTGACCAACTGGTGTCGTCGTCGACATGATCGAGGGAAGAGTGGAGGAACAAGGTGCAGTACACACCTGCTTCTTTGGAGCTGCAGCATCCATTGAGTGTTATAACGGTGCACTTGTTTTGGGAGGTGGTTGAAGAAACTTGAATGTTATTTGGAGTAAATGTAAGGATCCGTTATGTTACTACCCTTCTAGTAATCTGCCTTGAATGTGGTAAATTTGGACTACATTTTGAAATGAGGAATTTGGTGTCAAACAAGCCACATGGGAATGGCAAAAAGAGAGACCCCCAAAGCCAGCAAGTTTTTGAATAAAAGGTCTATAGACTTCACAACTCACAAGAATGAAAAGATTCTCTAACATAGCTTTCATGGATCCCACCATCATGATACTTGCTCACAAGATCACAAAGCTATGTGGTAACATAGAAGATTGTGTTCTCATTATCTTTCTTCCAAGACCACTGGCTTGGTCAGAACTTGGAACACCCAATTCATCTAGAGGCATAAAAACAAAACATGCAATTGACTCAACTGATAAGTAGAAGCCCTTGCAATGAATCATTGGCATGTAAAATGGAAATGGAAAAAGCAAAAACAAGGATAGGGGGTTTGGTTCTATTATACTA
Organism: Geum urbanum; assembly: GCA_946800695.1. NCBI lineage: Eukaryota > Viridiplantae > Streptophyta > Magnoliopsida > Rosales > Rosaceae > Geum > Geum urbanum. The sequence continues at coordinate 52,359,904 of OX327008.1, read as the reverse complement.
TGCAAGTCTAGAACTGATGAGCAACTTGGACAGAAACATGACCAGGATGGATAAGCTTTTTCAGGCTTTTACAAACTTTGTCATCTCACAAAAACCTATCCACATCCCCATAATGTATCATTGAACATAAATCCAAAGTTTGCAAACACTTTGATCAACTTTGATGCAAATCCTATCTGATGAACAAGAAATGGATTTGGTTTTTCCACCAAAGATAACTATGGCAGCCTGCATATGCTAAAGCATGCGATCAAATTATAATACATTAGCACACAACAATGGCATAACACATAACTTAGTTGGGCAGTGAAACCATCATACATTGTCATTCCCTAAATCAGAACATGCTCTAGTCACAAGACACAAAAACATCTTGATTTCAGAGAACAAGATATGGTACAACAACAGTAAGGCCACAATCAATCACTCACTGAATTAGCATTGCAAAATAACTTTGACAAAGGCAAAACTAGTCTAAGTTGTAACAAGCTTTGATTTTTTTGACACAAGCACAGAAGACATACAAACAATTATACCTCCTCACGATGCTTGTGTTCTTCCCATCCAAGGCAAGTCAGTATTAAGATATGAAGGCATCTCCATCTGTGTATCTGTAGAGCTAGAAAACTTACCCTTCTTAGACCAGAGCCAGATCTTGGAAACAGAATAGCTTTCACCTTTAGTCACACTACCAATTTTCTTGCCCTCTAAATCACTATCGATTGAAGGACTATTACGTTCCTCTTTCGCCAGCTTTATATTGCGGCCTTGTTGATCTTTCGATAAGGCAACCCGGAGTTCTGAATTATCAAGCACATACTGATACGACCCCATTGAATAGCATCTTCTCGCATCCAGAGTACCGCTACTTGCCTCTCCACCTGCAGTCTCACCTACCTCAGCATCCACCTTTCTAAATTTTCCAAGTCTCACAGGCATAACCCCATTGTCAACAACAACTTCCTCAATCTCCACCGTCTTCTGACCCGAAGCAAAACCATTGGCTCCATTACCAACATACCCATCTTCTTCTCTGTAGTCATCAAAATCATACATTGGGTTCTCAACCGGATACCCCGGAGCAAACAGGGTTCCCCTGCAAAGAGGACACGTCGAATTCGACAGTAGCCAAGTATCTATACAGTTAATATGGAAACCATGACTACACACAGGAAGCAACCTCAGCTTGTCCTTCTCGGTAAACTCACACAAACAAACAGCGCAATCAAACGGCTCTTTCAAACCCACAATCTCCCTATACTGGAAAACAGGAAGAGCATCAATGAAAGCCTGATCCAGGCCCGAATCGTGGAGATGGAAAAGCTGCTGCAGCTGCCTCTGAAGCGCATCAGCAGTAGAAATCTCCGGGTACCTACCATTCCCCCCCGAAGAAGAACCCGAAGATGGGTGCTTGATAAGAAATCTAACAAGCAAGTGAAGCAAACCAGAGATGAAGAACAACACAGCCAAAATCACAATGATGAAAAGCACAGCAGGACTGATCTTTGTCCCAGACGATGATGGTGGCGATCGTACTGTTGCCAATGAAGGATTTGATTCCCTATAAAAGCCTCCAGCATATGGAGGTGGGTAGCTCAAATCACCATCATTTACCTTAATCTGTTGCTGAATCCAAGACATCTTATAATTGATGGGTTTTTCTCCCCCAAAAAACCATCTAACAAGTAACAACTCTTCACTCTCTTCTCTACTCAGAAAGCAAACCAAACAAAACCCAATTCAACTAAGCAAGTCTTTACATCCAAAGTACCAATTTTTATCTACTATTTCTCTCCAAAGCTTCCAACTTTATCATCTCCCATATGTAAAAATTGAAGCTTTTCTACTGGGAACTGAGCAATAGAGTAAATAAGAACATTACATACCTATCTTGATTCTGGGTACACCATTTCTGCTTAGCTCTCTGCTGTAGCAGAAAAAACCCTAAAGACTGAGACTTTTTGGGTCACTCTAGATTATATATATATAGCATAGCAAAAAAGAGAAGAAGAGGAAAGATTCATTCACCGAGTTCCTTTTCTTCTTTTTTCTGTGTCTGAAAGTGTCACTTTCTCTCTCTTCTCTTCAAAGTTCAAACCCAGAGAGAAGGTGACAGTAGAGCCAGAGAGTTCCGGTCCTAAAGAGCCAAAAAGAGGCACTAAATAATAGACAGTTAATCACTCATTCGCGGGATTTGGCGCGTAGGCGGGAGGATTGGTCAACTGGTAGCGGACAAAGTGATGGACTTGCATGTGGGCCTGGGCCAGTTAGAACAAAGCATTGTCCGGATTCCGGTGGATTAGAGAGTCTAGTGGTGGTTGAAGGTTTGAGAAAGAATAATAGTGGAATTAATTTGGTATTATTAGAAGATGGTGATGTGATTTTGACACCCAATCTTTCTAATTGAATTTGGATCCTGTTTTTTTTATAGGATCCTGTTTTTTATAGGGTAAATTATAAATAAGGTCAAATATGTAAGATTTATATTAGGTTAGGTCACACAATATTTTCTTCCCAAATCAAGTCATATGAAGTTAAAAATCCACATATAGTTCAAGATATTCACATTCATACCATCGTATATATAAAGAAAAAAACTTTGCTCCTCTCATTTTCATACCAAAACCAAAATCATCTCCTCTCATCAAACCCTAGCAGAGCAAAAACTCACTGGGCTCACCGCACTCTGTTCACCTCTCCTTCAATGACGTCGTCGTTGCCCCACTGCCTCCTCTCTCATCTCAATTGCAGCTTCCTTTCCCTCTCTCAATCCCTCACCACCATCGCGCCTCCTCTAGGCCGTATCTCTCTTCGCCGCACCTTGACGTCGACGCCGACGTCAATGTCACGAAGATCTCTCTCTCTCTCTCTCTCTCTCTCTCTCTCTCTCTCCCACATTAGCCGCAAAAAGCGCCTCCCAAAGCAACAAACTGCAGCTCATATAGGTAAAGGATTTAGTGTTGTCTGTGAGTAGTTTGTAGTGTTGTCTATGAATAGTATGCAATGTGTTCTGTAGTAATATGTAGTATGCTCTGTAGTAGTTTGTAGTGTTGTCTGTGAGTAGTATGTATTGTATTTTGTAGTAGTATATAGTGTGCTCTGTAGTAGTTTGTAGTGTTGTATGTGAGTAGTTTGTAGTGTTGTCTGTAAGTAGTTTGTAGTATTGTCTGTGAGTAGTATGTAGTGTGCTTTGTAGTAGTTTGTAGTGATTGACAAGGCGGTTTAACACCTCTCAAAGATACCCTATTCACAACCTGGATATATCAATGTAGTAAGATAAATAAGGGTTATCGAACACGAGGAATTGGTGAAACTAAATCCTAACACACTACTATGCTGACAGACTCGACCACAGAACACTAATGGTAAGCGAACCTAAGCTAGACAGACTCAAATGATACGAAATTTTGACACAATAAACTAGACACAGTGGCGGACTACCACACAAAATTTGAGGGTTTTCTGAGTTGCTTTGGTTACCGAAATAAATCGGCTAAGCTACAGCTAATGCAGAAAGTAAATGCTGAAAGTAAATATGCTAATGAATGCAAATGGGTTTAAACTATATGATTAAAGAGTTAAGAGGAATGCAATCCACCACCGTCATTCCATCTATCTAACACATACTTAATCTAATGCACATATCCAATGAATGAAAGTTCCCAGGAAGAGTTGATCGTTACAACCACATCCTATTACCTAATCCTTATGCCTATGCAGGTTTGTCATGGACCTCCCCTACATCTATCCCTCTATTGAACCTATAGTCATGGACTCCAAGGTTTACAAAGAAGAAAGCATTAAGTTCTAGAAAAGGTTTGAGAAGCTACAAGGGTTCACAAGTACACTATGGGCGTGTCTCGCTAGACCTATGGATTTCAATCTCCCGACGGTAAAATCGGTGTATCACTATAGAGAATCCGGTGGAAGAAATTATCTTCAGTCGCCCGTATCTCATGAAACTAGAACCCTAGCATGCATACTAAGTTGGCCACCAAAGCAAACATACAAGAATTCATACGGTGGTCATTCAGAGAAAGAAACCTCATTCATAAAATATGCAAAACTAGATTAAAGTGTATGTATTAAAAAGACTTCATGTACGGGGCTTCAAGCAACCCCTCAACAATGAGTTTAGCTACTAAAAGTCATAAATAATAAAATCAAAGAGTTCATGAAAAATAAACTAAATAAAGGAAAATGAATAAACTCTTGACGACAACGGAATCGGGTTAGGCTTCTTGCATGAGATCTTCCCTTTGTTTTTGTTTCTCTCTTTCTCCTCCCAAGAATTCCAGCCCCCAAGCCGTGCGTACGTAACTTCAGCCCCCCACTTGCTTTATATATATGTTTAAGCTAGGGCAATTGACTAGCAAGTTGATCACGTGCATGATTCCTTCTCCAACATGCAAATGGACTCTTTATTTATTTATTCCTATTTGATTTCCAAGTCCACTTCCTCTCTCACCAACTTTGCTCGCCAAACACCAACGTACGTAATCACCTCGCCAAGGCATATATGATTGCAGTCATTAAACCCATCGAGCTTGCATATATTCCCTCGCTTGGCTCAACCTCGCCAAGAAGCTTCCAAAACATATTATTTAATCTTCTTTTCTCCATTAATCTCCAAAACACCTAAAAACAAATAAACATAATTAATTCACTCGATTAATAACAATAAACTAAATATAGGGAACACATTAAACACCAAATGGACGCATAAATATGCGACTATCAGTGATGTATGTGAGTAGTTTGTAGTGTGTCTGTGAGTAGTATGTAGTGTGTGATGTAGTAGTATGCAGTGTGTTTTGTAGTAGTATGTAGTGTTGTTTGTATTAATATATAGAATTGATGTGAGTAGTATGTAGTATGGTCTGTAGTAGTATGTAAAATTGATGTGAGTAGCATGTAGTGTGGTATGTAGTAGTATGTAAAATTGGTGTTAGTATGCATAATTGATGTAAGTAGTATGTAATGTGATCTCTAGTAGTATGTAATGTAATCTGCAGTAGTGTTTTTGTTAGAAAACTGTAGTGTGTATGATGTGAGTAGTATGAAGTGTGTTAAGGCTTCCTAGAGATGGTTTTAAGATCAAGTTTCTTGTATGTCAACTGAGATTGATTTTCAATGTGATCACAGAATGACAAATCACAAAAAGAAGGATCCGAAGAAGAAACACAAGAATAAGAAGAAGCTGAAATTGGAGGAGAAAGAGGAGGAGGAGGAGAAGAAGAAGAAGATGATGATAAAACACAAAGTCAGAAAGCAACAGAAGAATAAGAAGAAGAAAGAGGAGAAAAATAATATTTTGCCGAAATATTCTTCTGACAGAAGCATATTTCGCAGGAATCCCCCCCTCTCTCTCTCTCTCTCTCTCTCTCTCTCTCTCTCTCTCAAAGTCAGAAAGCAACAGAAGAATAAGAAGAAGAAAGAGGAGAAAAATAATATTTTGCCGAAATATTCTTCTGACAGAAGCATATTTAGCAGGAATCCTCTCTCTCTCTCTCTCTCTCTCTCTCTCTCTCTCTCTCTCTCTCTCTCCCCTGCTGTTTTAGTTTTGAATTTGAAATCAACATCTCCATTTTTTTTCTGGGTGGTGTGCTTTATTGATCATCAAGTTAATATAAAGAGGCAAAATTAGAAAGATAGAAAATATGGATAAAAAAAGTGACTCTAATTAGAATAAAAAATATCAATGTCCTTATGTGCGAAATATTGTCTTTGATCTTATATGTAATTTCTTATTTTTTATATCAACTTTACATTCCACAAGTTATAGGTAATCCATTGAGTTAGACAAGTGTGTAGTGTGGTCACTAATTATCAACTTTCACATAGTTGACTTATATGCGTTAAAACTTTTTGCAATACGAAATTTAAGATATTATTGAAATCTTTAGATTTTCTTATCTTTCGTGAAAGAAAAGAAAAACAAAATCGAAATCGATTCACAATTGATAATCGATCGTCGAACATTACATATCTTCGTCCTACCACATAGTTCGTCATATGTATATAGTAATGCTTCAAATTTGAAAATTTTCTTTTGGAGAAAGAATTTGATGATACCTAATAATTTTGTACTAATTGTAGATATACAGTATCCCCGATTGTGTATCAATATTGCAGGTTTGAACTGTTGAGAATCTTAACTAATAAAGATATTACTTGTATTTGGGGTAATTGGGGCGTGTTAACTAAAGTATGGACGTACCTATATGAATAGGTTATCTTAAGTTTAAAGGCTAATTAATTACGTGTGAAGATTAATTTAGAATGACCTTCACGTTTAGCTGAATTTAGGTAAGTCAAAAATGTATTGCCATATAGGTTAGGTGAGAGGTCGAACAAAAACTAATGGATACGAGATCGATTCTCTTTAGGTTTTTGATTGAATCATGAGAAGAATTATGGGTTTTAACTTTTAAACTGATTGCTTAAGCATACTGGTACACAGGAACATCATTTGATTCATAGTGCAGATTTAAATAGTTGAATAGAAGAACATGATATGATTGTATAATCTATTTATTACAATTTTTTTGTTTGATAAAGATAACAAATTTAGTTTGAACTATGCAAATCTTATCGGGGAATATTGTTCGGATGATCACTCATGTATGATACATTCTAAACTTTGTTCACTCATGTATGGCAAATATCACTTTGTTCACTATTGAATTACACTTTTACTTACTTTGCTCACTCTGGATTCTGCAAAATTTTGAATTTTGAATTCGAGTTATAATCGACCAAGGAAACCTATTGGAGATTGTAGCTCTCTTCCTTTTGAGTCTTTTCATACCAAGGTCGAGGCTCAATTCAACCCGAGGAGGGAGAATCGAAGATTTGAAGTTTTGGGTGTTCTTGACTTCAAATGTTAATTGAATCACTTCCATGATAAATTGGACTTAGGTGTACTTGAGAAAAATTTTGTTGGGCTGATTTTGCACAGATTGAGCTCTGATTCGCCTAAAATTGGAGTGGTGCCGCCAATTTCCCCGGTTCGGATTGATCAAAGTGAGTAAAAGTGCAATTCGATAATGAGCAAAGTGATATTTGCCATATATGAGTGAACAAAATTTAGAACGTAGCATACATGAGTGATCATCCAAGTAATTTTTCCATCTTATTGAGAGGAAATTAATGCATCTCTGTAGAGGTAGAGGTGGGTATGGCATATCACGATCGACAATTGGGATAATTAAGATTAGTCTACATTCACTTAAGTTGTATTTCATTTTGTTCTATTTTGCTGTAGGATTTCCAATCCAACACGCTCGATATTTGATCCAGTCAATAGGTGGAGGATTCAGCAATATTCTATTCACTTCAGCCTCACTATATTCTCTCCTCCGGCGAGTCCTTTCCAGAGACATGACTTCGTTTGGCGCCAAATTTATATTGACGGGTTCTCTTGCAACTGAATCAATGATATCATGATAGTCCACAGTTCCTAATGAACACACATGGACGTTCAATACTATGGCAACAATAGGAATAGGATCCGCAACTTCCATCACTTTCTGAATAATTAATGGTTGGTTGTTCATGTATTGGGATGGATATATTAAGCAAGTGCGCGTCGACATCGACGCTCCTGTTAAATCTTCAGGAAGCACCCAACGTGGTAGTCCATATACAGAGACCTAAAATTGGCGATATCATCATCATGCCAAAAGCGTTTCTCTTCGTAATAATGTACCATCTAACATATCTTGCCCTCAATTCCTCCTGGTGATGGTGCGACCTCAACGTACGTTGTCGGGTTTGAACACTTTGCTCTTAGAAATACACCTTGTTGCAGTCCTTGTTGCAGTCTTGCAGACATGCTTCAAGAACTCGTCTTGATCAGTAACATAAAGCAGGATCACAAATTTGCACGAATAGATATGGAGATATAGAGCTAGCTATGTCCTAAATCAACTAGGAGTAAGAATATCGATCTCTTCTAAAAAGTATGTTTTTGAAAATAATAATTTAAATTAGTATAAAATACACTTATTTCAATAAACTTTTGCAAAGGAAATTGGAACAAATCATAAAGTGCTTCCTTATTATTTAAAAATATAAAAGTGCTTCTGGTCTTCTGGAGTCGATCATGCTCGATCATCATAGTAGGAATATATTTATTGCACCACTTGAGCAAGACCATGCATATTTCCCATAGTCCTATGCTACGGTTCGTCCTCGTCCTATGGAATCGGATATTGGCAAATTGGACAATTGAGATTGATATTCAGCCACGGAACAACGCATTTAACATGAAAATAATGTGCACAGGGCAGACCAGTAATAAGCTTATCAAAGCAATCTGCAAAGTCTTCCATGCAAATAATACATGATGGGTTCTCATTGATAACAGCTTTCTTCCAAACTATCAAATCTCTGTTTCTTCAGACCTTCGATAAATGTAGCTATCGCTGCATTGGGAGGATTAAATATTCTTATCAGTTCATCCTCATCAAATTCTAACATCACTGTCCTCTCCCGTGGAATGATTTCGTTTGGCTCCAAATCTATATTGACTGGTTCTCTTGCAACCGAATCAATGATATCTTGATAGTCCACACTACCCAATGAGCCATTGATGTTAAATACGTGAGGGAGTAACAAACTTATCCTCTACACGGATTAGGAATGGTATTTAAACACTGAAACAGTCCTCTACATGGATTAGGAATGGTATTTAAACACATTCACTCAAAAAGTCAAAATCGTAAAGGAAATTTTGTTTGTTTTGACGATAAAAGTGTTGGTGTCTGATAAGAATATTCGAACAAATTACGGTATACAGTAATTCCTTACTTTGGACTACAACCTCACCGACTTATATGTGTTGGTATTGTACGTTGTTATTTTAATTTTCTTTACATGTATTGCATGATTCATTTCCTGTCATCGAATTGGACAAAAAATGTCGAGCTTCCTAAGCTTTTATTAATATGCAAGTTCACCGTTGGAATGTTGGATTTCACTAATTGAACTGAGAGTATAATGGACAAATATGACCAAATTTTCCAATCGACACAAATATGACCATATTTTCTAATTGAGATTTGCATCCTTGTGTCTTTACATGCATCTCATCATTTGGTAGAGAGTTCTTGTTGGAATCAAAAACTACATTGTATTCTTCTTAGAATTCACCAAATTAATTGAGAACAAACTCTATACTAATAGAGCGTACATAAACAGAATTAACTAAAAATAAGGAACGACTATCTACCCACTATCCCTATTAACATCATGGGATCCCTAAAGAATAGCAAACAATTACTGATTATTTCAAACACTAACTCTAACACCCTCCCTTAAACTAAAACGCTTCGTTTTAGTTTACTCTTGGTACCTCTTACCAATCTCTATTTGGTTCATCCACAACAAACTCAAACTCAGCAAAGTTGTGAGTATCACAACTCTACAAACACTTACTGCATCTACTGCAGCCATCGCCAAACACTCACTTATGGTTTCTTCTTGGGACTTATTGTGCCTCTCCTCTCGGGCCATCCCTTGATACCTCTGTATCTGTCATCTCCCCAACAAGCGAGAACCACAGCTCTTCTTTCTTACTTGTTGGATGACTTGAAATCACATCTGCTTCACTCGTATACTACCTACTTCACTCGGCACCGTAAACCTGGTTTTCCTTCCTGATACGAATGACATTCATCCTCTGGGGCCTATTATCACTCATCACATAATCAAGACCTTCAAACTTTTGAATCTCCTCTGCTGAAAGACCCAAAAATCCCCTAAGCATTTCCGGTACACTACTACTGGCATTGCCACCAACATCTTTCTCAATCTCAACTGGTGGAAAGCTGCTCATTGGCATATCATCACCAATGTCCACATCTTCATCTCCCATTTCACCTTTCTTTGGCCTCTTAGGCTTCATCGGTGCAACATCAATTTTCTCAATCGTAGGCATTTCCTCTTGGTCTCCTCTGTTCATAGCAATGTTGCTATTACTGTTGCTCCCCATTAGTGCTTGACGCTTAATCTTACTAACCATCTTCTTATAATTTGTGACAAGCCGATCCAGCTCCCAAAGAGTCTCCGTATCTACAGCCTCAATATCAAGCTCAATCTCATCCCCATCTTGCTTCAAATGCCCATTTCTTTTTCGAATAATCTGTACTACTTGATCCATCTTCTCCTGAGGCAAGCTCTGCAATCCAAGTCCCAACTAAAATATTTCCTTCCTACTGTATTCTCAATGCGTTTACACCTTACCTACATATGCTAAAGCATTACCCTAGCAGGCATCTGCAATTTCAAGGTTACCATCTCTGGCAGTACCTTCCCCGGACATATCTTTTGAAACATCTGAAACCTTCAAGAAGTACCCCAGCAACCTCTGATCTAGAACCATATTGGGTACCTTATCTCCAAAGAAGATCTTTGTGTTACCAGCAATGACTTCGATAAATTTCAGCTCAAGGAACTGTGGAGTGAGCTTCAACTTGTTTGCATCGGATTTTCTCATTACCTTATAGTAATCAGCATCTGCTAGACTCCTTTCACGAGCTAAATACATGGCATTTTCAATCTCTTCCTGCTTCCTGGAACTGTCCTTCTCCATCAGCTTCTGTTCCATGAGAATCTTACTAACATAGGCATTCTTCTCGGCTTCACTGATAGCCATCTTCTTCTTGGTTTCTGCTTCTTTCTCCATCACTCTCTGTTTCTCTATAGCAATTAAGACCTTGGTTCTCTCCTCCTCCATCTGCTCAAAGTTTCGTCTGATACTTTCGGGGATCTTCGGCTTTGTGACACGGACGTTGATAATTTCTATACCCGGAGCATACCTTGTACAGTCGCCTTGAAGAGCTTCTTTCATCCTCTCATCAATCTGATTAAAGACATCAATATAGACATCTTGAAGAGAATTTGAGCTGCAGAACTGATTGATCTCATGATGAATCTTGTCATAGATCCAGGTGTTGTCATAATGCACACCATAATTGAGAAGTGTCTCGTACACATATTCCTTACGTAACCTGTTTACAACCTCAATCTTCTCAAAGTTGATCATGACACCTCCTTTTGTACCGCATGGAACATCCCTCACCTGATTAGTCTGAAGGGTCACTTGAACAGGTTCATACTGGGTTATTAGAGGCAACTTGAGATGAAACCCTGGATCTGTAATAGTCTTTAAAAGAACACCTCCTCTCCAATATATACCCCAACATGACCTTCCGGGACTTGGTGAAGAACGGTAAAGCTATTGCTGATGGATGATGCAGATGGAAGCACTACCATAGCGAAGATGGCGAGGAAGCCGATGAGGACGAAGAGCACGGAAGACGAATCGCCGCTGTCGACTTGGCCCGGTGGCTGAGGACGATGCTGAGGAGCTCCTGCTATCTGATCCATGGCTGAGGACATTCTTATCGAGCCCATCTCTCTCTCTCTCTCTCTCTCTCTCTCTCTCTCTCTCTCTCTCTCTCTCTCTCTCTCTCTCTCTCTCTCTCTCTCTCTCTCTCTCTCTCTCTCTCTCTCTCTCTCTCTCTCTCTCTCTCTCTCTCTCTCTCTCTCTCTCTCTCTCTCTCTCTCAGCCCTAAACAAAAACTTAATTAAGCAAACTAATGTACTCTCACAGAAACCACAAGGTACCAGATGATCTGATACTATGGGCTCTGATACCAGTTGTTGGAATCAAAAACTACATTGTATTCTTCTTAGAATTCACCAAATTAACTGAGAACAAGCTCTATACTAATAGAGCGTACATAAACAGAATTAACTAAAAATAAGGAATGACTATATACCCACTATCCCTACTAACATCATGGGATCCCTAAAGAATAGCAAACAATTACTGACTATTTCAAACACTAACTCTAACAGTTCTGACAAATCTTATCATGCCAATAACTAATGCATCAAGATGAAAATGTGGTGACTAACTTCTAGCTGTAGCCTTATAACTCATACTTCAAAGAATGAGGATTTGTCTTCATCCTCTCGTATGGTGCTGATCATGGCAGACACTTGTTTCATGCTTGGCCTAGCCTCCGGAGAACGGTTGACACACTTTATAGCTACTTGGAGCAAGTTCACCATCCCTTCCTCACTTGCGCATTCGCCATATAAGGTCTTGTCAAACACTTCAGCCGTCCATTCCTCTCGCACCACCGAGTAAACCCACGACGTTAACGCAACCCCATTGTGCAGCACAAGTTTGCCAGTAAGTAGCTCAAGAAGAATCACACCAAATCCATAAACGTCTGCTTTGAATGTGCTAGTAGCACTACCTGCAGAAACCTTCCCCGGTAATATGTTGTCATGATCATTGATCTCCATTAGGCCATACTCGCTTATGCAAGGCTCCATGTTCTTGTTTAACAAGATGTTTGAAGATTTTAAGTTTCCATGAGCAATCCCATCTTTATGAAGATCCTCATGCATAAAAGATAATGCGTTGGCAATGGTTGCTGCACATGAAAGTCTACTGGTCCAGTCAAATGCTTTGCCCCCTTGGTTTCCTGATTCATATGTTACCACATTAGATATCTTCAAAACAATAGAGAACATTATCTCTAACATTAATGCAGATATTGTTATGTACATTATGCAGTCCTCATTGAATAAGTAACGATACGTAAAAAATACATACCGTGTATAAGCCTGAAAAGGCTTCCATGGTACTGATATTCATAGACTAGAAGCTTCTCTTGTCGGGAGGAATAAAAGGCAAGAGCAGACAATACATTAGGGTGCTTGGCTTGGTCTAACCTCAGCATCCTCAGCTTGAAATCCTCACTCGAAATTTTCCAATCTTTAATCCTTTTGACAACAAGGGTGGCTCCAAAATCGATGATGACCTTGTATAAGCTCCCATACTTGCCTCTACCAAGCATCTCAGCAGGAGCTTTGAGCAGCTCCTCAAAGTTGAGTCCCTTAACAACAGGGCTGGTGAGGACAACAAGTGAGGAAGAGTTCATATTAGCCGTACTATTATCCTCAGAGAATGTGACCGAATGTTGTTGTGACTTGCTGAAACCGTCTTTGAACTCGACAGATGCAGCACTACTGTAATTGTTGGCCATGCTTTCATCAAATGATGCTACCTTACTCTTCACTGGTGCATCAACAGCATTATTCTTTTCATCTTTCTTTTTGCTTTTGCTACATATCCTGAAAATGACTAACACTAGACAAATCAAGGCCAAAATACCATAGCCCGAGTAGATAAGAATTTTGTTTGAGATATCCTTTGAGTGTGGCTTATCAGCCGGTGTCGCTGAAGAAGAGGTTGCTGAACAGATGAGGAAGAAGGAAGCTAAAAATACACAGATGGAAAATTTGTTCATTCTGAATGATCTAAGCCTTTTTGGTCTGCACCATATGGCATGTATGAGATTTATTTGGTCTTTGAGAAAAGGTTGGGATTGTGGAAGAGGAAGAGAATCTCAAAGCTGATCAAGTTAGTTATAATTGCCAATTGGCCGGATTTGGAATCTTGTTAGTTACCATGATACTATATACCCAAAACTTATTTATATAAAAAAATATGATGCCGGCAGCTTAATATATATAGTTGGAAATGGTCTGTCATGGTTGAAATATATATATATCTCTACTATAATAAAGGGGAAGCCCCCACTTGATGTCATCAGACATACCAAATTATAGAAACCCTTAAATATCCCCATGAGAAAATTAAAGCAGCCTGCAAGAAAGAAAAAAAAAAGAATATATAGATGGAGGGCATTGTTGCAAATGCACCAGAAAAGAAAAACATGCAAAAGAGAGAAAAAAAAAAGACGATAAGAAAGCAAACAAGCCGAGCGGGAGAAGAAAAAAACCAAACAACAGTTTGGCATATGAACCAAGAAAAACTGTCATAGTAGTGGATGGAGCAGTAGTAGTTGATCAGTTTTGAGTACCCACGGGTACTAAAGCTAGTATATATAAAAAGATGCTAAGAGTGAATTAGAATCAGTCTGGCATGATCAGATGGTTGAGATGAAGCCTACAAGGCCATGCATTACAACCTGTGCTACAATGTTACAATATATAATAAACCTTGTTGTTCAATAATATGATGATGGCTTTGCATAAGCCCCCTTAGCTAGATTTCGTGTTTTGTAATGATTGGTTTTATCATTCCCTATCAATAAGGTCATGATAGTGACTACATTTTTTTGGCTTATGGGAATATTGGATTTCATAAAACTGAGAGCATATGAGACGAAGATGCTTATGTTTTCACATGTTTCTCATTCGGCAGAGATCTTAACAGACAAATCTCATCATGCCAATAAACTTGTATATATATAATTGTATATAAAAATCTGCTGGCATTCCCTGCCTCACTGTAGTATATAATTAACGAGATATGGTACTATAACAATGACTCTTCTAGCAAGATTTTCGTTGCTAAATGACAATAACTAATGCAAAATAAAAACTTTTTTCGGTAACTCCTAGCTTCAGCCTAGAAATCGATAGCCATAAGGTTAAATATCTTAACTGCACAAAAATATTACAGCATGATGTTGAACAAAACCCACTATTGTGCCAATGGTTAAGAACATTGGTTGGAAACTTAATTGGATGGTTTGCAACTTTAGATCCATGTTGTAATTTAAAGATTAGTGACTGACACTCTTAATAGCACATGGAAAATTCTATATATAGTGCTCCGGAGTTTCAAAATTTCTCAGTTTTAGAGTGTTAAATCACTTCTGCGATTTTCACTTTTAAAAAAATAAAATGATCTAACGTTCTAAGATAGCGGAGTTTTGATATTCCGGAGTATCGTAGAAAACTCCATTGGCACATGTTGAGAGAGAGAAATTTGGTTGCAGAAATTTACACACATGATGCAGATGAGACGGTTTGGCGCTAAAGATGAAATGATCGATTTCATCATTACTCATTGTAACATCTTAAATAATCGAGTTTATCTATATATATAAATATTATATTATGGGGATGTTATTTGTTAAAACCTAATCATGAATCGAATATATAAGAAAGTAGATTATCCGTAGGCATGTACTGGTCATGAGGCATCATTCCGATCATATGTATTCTAAACTCTCAAGATATGCTCGATATTGTCATATTAAAAATTGAAAAAATTATTGCGATGATCACTCATTTTTGTTATATTCGACACTTTAGTCACTCTACTTTCCAAAATATCACTTTGGTCACTCTACTTTCCAACTTTCGTGTATTACTTTGGTCACTCCATTAGTTTTATACATCAAATTTTTGATATATAGGGGGTAACATAGTGACTAAAGTGATATATAGACAATTCGTTCAATAACTAAAGTGATGATTATTTTAAACGGAAGTAAAGTTGAGTAACTAAAGTGATGTTTTGAAAAGTAGAGTGACTAAAGTGTCGACCGTGACAAAGATGAGTGATCATTTAGATAATTTTCCGTTAAAAATGTGCCAATTTAAAAAACAAAGCACTAATTTTCTTATTTTTATCGGAAAAAAATGTAATAAATAGTATATACAATCATATTATTCTCATGGATTCAATGTTAGGGTTACAATTTCCCACAAAATTGATTTCCGGGTTAGTAGTATTTAAAAAATAATAATTATATTCTTGAATGTTCTACATACATCACATTGTTTAGCCATAGATAGATGAACATCTAGACAATTAGGAATGTAATTTTCTTTTTGCGTTATATTGGCATTTTTTTTGAAAGGGCATACATTTTATATCTACTTGGAAACTTGTGATAGGGTTACAAAACTCCACTGGATTACCCAGCCCGACAAAGAGAAGTTTCTAAGTACACCTATACTTGAAAACATTATGACACAAAACTAGAACCTAGACTAACAAACCAGAGTAGCACGAGGGGGCTATCAAACTTGGGTTGCACCATTCCTTAGTTAGCTAGGGGTCATTTCTACATATCACCCGAGGGTCCCGGGTCCACCTTCTGCCGCTTATGCCTAGTCTGCATGTTGGATTCCTCTGCATCCTCGACTGCCTGGTGGTACCAGTTGAAAAACTTCAACTTCTACAAAGAAGTGACGTCCTTCCATGATCAGGGTTCCTTTGTGATTTTACAACGCTTGGACGCACGTTCCACTGATTCCACCATAGCTGCACTACCCCATGTGTCCATCACCACCTCTTGGTGATCACTCACTCCACCGTCAGACTAAAAAAACAGGAATCTCATCCCTCAACCTCCACATTCTCTCCTCAGCTCGAGCTGCCTCATATTCCTCTTCTAACTCATCTTCAATCCAGGCACACCGAATTGGGCAACCACCCAGATTGTGGTCTCACGTACCATAGCTTATGCAAATCTCCTTGAGGGTCAGGTATTCCGCTCGACCCTCAACCCAAGCTTGCTGCCCCAGCTGTGCTCGAAAACTGGTAATTAGGGGCTGACTTAGGTCAACCTCCACCATCAGACATATATCCTCGTCCTGAGCTAGACGCATCCTATCATAATCCACATACGTACCTAAGTAGCCACCTAGGGTTTCTAGCCATGCAAATGACGCTTCTTTGCTATACAGGAAACCACCTATGAAGTGCAAAATAGCCCAAACTTGAACCTTGTCAATTGGGACTGTCTCCACTGGTAGAAATCCATCAAAATCCTTCACAACCACCGCGACATCTTCATAAAACCAAGGGCTATGGCTCACCGCCTTCTGGAAGGCACCCTCGTCACGAAACTTAACAAGAAAGCGATCTGCCGACTCACGCCAAATAGAGATCACACATAAGCCTTTGGAACACTTCCAAAGCTGGATCATCAGAAACTTTATCAACTCCACTTTCTCCTTAGAGATAGGAGCCTGTGAAAACACGTTCATGATGAACCTGCATGATCGATCCAAACGTAGTTGCCATGAATCAATCCTGCAATGAATAAAACCAAAGGGAAGAAATAAAGAGACGAAAAGAGATCGGAATCGCATGAAACTGCGACCCACAGAAACTAAGAGTTCTAGAGTTTGGTTTCTAACAATGGAGAAAAAGATTGTGAATGAAGAAAGATGTTTGAGAGACTCAGAATTTAGGATTAGGAGTTTCAGAGGGATTAGGGAATTTGGTACGTGAATCGCAAGAGAAGGGAAGTTGGCTGGCTAGGGTTTGCGCAACTGAAAGGTATACAATAGTGTTGGAGGGGAATAAGGTTCGGGTAGGTAACGATATTAGGAGAAAGTAGATGAAGAACAGAGAGATGACGAGAAGGACGATGGGTACTATCGTCTATGGACGACTGGGAATAAAGCAAACGGCGAGGTCGTGGTACAGTTTGACGTGGGAGAGAAAAAAGTCGGGTTACTAGGGCTCAGAAAACACGTGAGCATTATATTGGCATATAATTTAGCTCAACTTTATTGATGGGTTATGAGTCTTGTCTATTGAATGTGTTACTATTTTATTGGTTGAATTAGTATCTTATTTTTTGCAAGGGGCGTGGACTCCTCCGAGTTTGTGCAAGTAAGCAGATGTTAAGTATACATGGGGAGTTGTAAGGAGCTTAGTGATATCGAAATCCATAGCCATCGTATATGGTTATGCAATTCCAGACCATCATTAACATATCTCACTGCCAATCTTCGAGCCTTCAACGATCCCTCAATGAAGTCTTCAACTATTTATTGGTAGTGTTGAAGCCCAATATCTCTCTCTCAAAAGTACGAATAACAACATAAGCTACTGTCTTGCCTTCAGATCTCTTATTAGAGTAACCAACATTTACAAGAAAACCATAAACATGGGTTTCCAATCGCTGCATCAAGTTAACTATGAATGTAACACATCAGTCTTATATCATAATGTAAGAGTCATCAACATAGTGTAATATTAACATATGTAAAAGTAAAACAATTACAAAATTGAATTGTTAGAAAATAAATTGTCAAGACTATACAATATGAAAAATATGAAAAGAAAAGCTGCTAAATACCAAAAAAGTTTGTATCGCTAGAGGGAATCAGTTTGAAACCTAGACTCCTCGCCTAATTCTAGGCTAATTAAATAACTAATATTAGTAGGTAAAAAAAACTAAAATATCGACGATATATGTTGACTCACACGTGAAGAAATCCCTCCAAATGCCCCGTTCGTGATACATGTTGGCTATGAGTTGAAGAAGAAGGATGGCATTTCTGCAATAGGTATAGTTGCTAGATTGGTTGATGTTCAAGTCGTTGATTTCCATGGCATGAGGATTTATGCTCAGGATATGTTGGAAGGTTCATTAAAGGTTGCGAAGTATGTTGTCATCTATGCAGAATCACTTCCTAATGTTCTTCAGCCATATCACATTGCAGTGGATTGTGACATTCCAAGCATGATTGCTGACCTTCCGAGCTATATGTCGTCTATCACAACTGAATAGGTACGTGAAATTGCTGAGATAGAGGTTTCCATCAACTGAATTCTGACAGCGTACGTGATAGGAAAGATGACAAACTCTATGAAATAGAGTAGATTCTTACTCTTGTTGATTCTCACAAAAGAGAATAGCCAAGAAGTAAGAGAACTATGCCTTGTTGATTCCTAAGGAATACCAAGTTGATAGAAGAGAAAGTTTCTCTGTTTATTTTAATCTTCCAAAAAAAACTACATACCAAAAGCTATACCATAGCTTTTAAACAGAAATCTAAATCAGTTACAGAAGCTTTAAAGCTTCCAGTAAACCACAACTTATTTAGAGGAAAATAAAAGACTCAGCTAATTAAGACAAAACATAAAATGCATTTAACATATCAGTTACGACCCTTGCTCTTTCGACCATCCAGACGAAAGAGATAGTTGTCTGCAATGCAGGCTGCATCATCCTCCCCAGGGTGCGAAAAATTCGCCCTCGAATTGACTTCTTCTTCCTCACTATTGTCACCACGGTAAGGTGATAGATGCTTAACATTGAACATATCAGCAGTACGGATGTGACTGGGAAGCTTTAAACGATATGCATTCGGATTTATCTTCTCTATAACTTGCACAGGTCCAACCTTTCTGGTAGCCAACTTGTTGTATTCCCCAACTGAAAACCGATCTTTAGTCAACACTGCCCATACAAAATCACCAACCTCAAATTCCACATGTCGCCGTTTCAAATCAGCTGCTTGCTTATACTTTGTATTGGCATCCTCAAGTCGCTGCCTTGTTGTGGTATGGATTTGTTGGAGGTTAGCCACAAAATCTTCAGCCTTCACATGAGCATGCTGCAGGTTCGGAGTAGGAGCAAGGTCTAGAGGCGACCTTGGGTTATATCCATAAGTGATGAAGAATGGGCTGAATCCAGTGCTCCGGTTGACAAAATGGTTGAAAGCAAATTCAGCCTGACTTAACTTCTGATCCCAAGACTTGAGATTGTCTCCTACCAAACTCCGCAGTAGATTACCAAGCGACCGGTTGACAACTTCAGTTTGTCCATCGGTTTGAGGGTGATAGGCACTGCTGTAATTAAGTCTTGTGTTGACAAGCTTCCACAAGCACCGCCAAAAATGACTAAGAAACTTAGTGTCTCTGTCAGAAACAATGGATTTTGGCAATCCATGAAGTCGATATACCTCTTGAAAGAAAAGTAGTGCCACATTAACAGCGTCTGTGGTCTTCTTGCATGGAATAAAGTGTGCCATTTTTGAAAACCGATCAACCACCACACAAATGGAGTCCTTACCTCGCTGAGTGCGAGGAAGTCCCAACACAAAATCCATGCTGACATGCTCCCAGGGTCGTTCAGGAACTGGTAATGGCATGTACAAGCCAGCATTAGTTGCTACACCTTTGGATAACTGACACACCCTACAACCTTCAACAAATTTAGTGACTTCACATCGTAGGGTTGGCCAATAATATGAATTCATCACCAGCTGCAATGTCTTATCTCTCCCCATATGACCTTCATTGTGCAACTCACTAATGATCTTCAAACACAAACTAGACATTGGAATGCACAATCGATTTTCTTTGAATAAAAAGCCATCATGAAGGATAAAGTCATATCGTAGTTTTGATTCCACATCCTTCAATATAGGTCCAAAATAGGAATTTGTAGATAATAAGTCACGCAATGAATCAAACCCAAGCACCTGAGTATTCATGGTGGTGAGAAAATTCGCTCGCCTACTAAGAGCATCCGCCACTTTATTCAAGGCACCAGATTTGTGCATAATCACAAATGTAAACTGCTGCAAATATGATGCCCATTTAGCATGCCTAGCAGAGAGCTTATCTTGTGCATGGAGATGTTTTAAGGCCTCATGATCCGAATATAAGATAAACTCATTATGAGCTAAATAAGAACGCCAATGCTTGAGGGCTTGAACAACAGCATAAAACTCCACATCATATGTGCTATAGTTCACCTTGGAGCCATTTAGCTTTTCACTGTAAAAAGCTACTGGTCGCCCCTCCTGGCTTAAAACAGCCCCAATGCCGACTTTGGATGCATCACAATGCAATGCAAATGGTTTGTTAAAGTCCGGCAATGTCAAAACAGGGGCAGTAACAAGCTTCTCCTTGATGGCTTGAAAAGCTACAGTGGCCCCCTCAGTCCAACTGAATTTCCCACTCTTCATACAATCGGTTATAGGCGCCATAATAGAACTGAAGTTTTGTATAAAGCGTCTATAGAAAGATACTAACCCATGAAAACTTCTGACTTCTTATAGACTTCTCGGCATCGGCCAACTCTTGATTGCTTCCACTTTGGACTGGTCTACAAAAATCCCATCTTTTGACACCACATAGCCAAGGAACAACACCTTGTCAGTCATAAAAGAACACTTCTTCACTGCTGCATAAAACTTCTCTTTTCTCAAGACTTCTAGGACTTCTCTTAGATGTTGTAGGTGCAATTCAATGTTAGGGCTGTAAATAAGGATGTCATCAAAGTAAACCACCACACACTTTCCAATAAACCGTCGAAGCAACTCATTCATCGCCTGCATAAAAGTACTAGGAGCATTAGAGAGGCCAAAATGCATGACCAACCATTCGTATAAGCCTTCACGAGTTTTAAAGGCTGTTTTCCACTCGTCCCCATCTTTGATCCGAATTTGGTGATACCCACTTTTAAGGTCTAACTTGCTGAAAATAGTAGCACCTGACAATTGATCTAGCAAGTCATCCAAACGAGGAATGGGAAAACGGTAACGTACCGTGATTTTATTAATGGCTCTGCTGTCTATACACATGCGCCATGTCCCATCTTTTTTTGGCGTAATTAGGGCCGGAACTGAACAAGGACTCATGCTTTCCCTGATGGATCCTCTTGCCAATAACTCCTCTACTTGTCGTCTCAGTTCTTCATGTTCTTTGGGGCTCATCCGATAATGCACCTTATTTGGTAAGGCTGCTCCAGGGACCAAATCAATTCTGTGTTGGATGTTACGAGAAGGTGGCAGTCCTGCCGGCATTTCTTCAGGAAAGACATCTTGAAACTCCTCTAGTAAAGCTTGTACAGGGACAGGGACAGGAGACAAATCACTGGATTTCTCTTTACCAACCAACAAGTAGACCACCCCGGTTTCATGAATTTCTCCCACGAATTTCTTCATTGATAATAAAATCATCGAAGACTTTCCATGGGTTGGCTTTGGGACTTGTGATCTACGCATTTTATGCTTGATTCTTAATATATTTCTCTCAAAATTTAGCTACGTTTTGACCTTAGTATTCCCTCTTCTTACTTACTTTGTTGTTTTTAGGTTTTTAATAAAGGAGATGAATAAAGGAGGCTAAATGGAGCTAAAAATGTGCTTAGTGGAGATTTCCTACTTCCACTAGGAAAAATGGTCTTTTCCTACTGTGACCAGGATTCCTACTCAAACTAGGAAAGTGAAGGAATGATGCGAAAATGGTCTCCAAATGGTGTCAAGAAATAGCAACTCAAAATGACAAATGAAAATGTTACCATGATGGTGCAAATGAAGAACAAAGGCATTTCTCCTACTCGAGCTAGGAATGATGTGGCAGACCAAGCTTCGGGCCAACCCATTTGAAGATTAACTCGGAAGCCCAATATTCAAGCCCAATATCAAGCTCAAGGCAGGCCCACACATGATGATGAAGATCTTTCAAGAAAAGCAAAGCAGAAATCTGCCTGTGCATATCATCCCACTTTAACAGACCACTGAGAGCAGATCAAAATGAATTAGAACGCGTGTAATACATTCATGGAAAGCTCTGGAAATCTAGTTTCTAGCCCCACTGGAATCTCTCAATTTTGATAAGTAAATCTCTGGGAATTTTGGTTTTTGTGAGAAGGGGTCATTCTGCCCGAGAGCCCACTTTAACAGACCACTGGGAGCAGATAAAAATGAATTAGAACGCGTGTAATACATGCATGGAAATCTATGGAAGTCTAGTTTCTAGCCCCACTGAAATCACTCAATTCGGATATGTAAATCTCTGGAAATTGTGGTTTTAGTAAACAATGGTCATTCTGCCCGAGAAAAGGTTGCTTGGAAGAATGGAGAAGGGGAGAAACTTTCAAGAAAAGCTAAAATATTTTTTCTATAAATAGAGAGGATTGAGAATCAGATCACCATCACTTATTCTATAGCCTATGCTCTGCCAAATACTCTCCTCCTCCCCACAAATTAAGCCGACATCCTCAAGAAGCCGACTACGCCATCAAACCGCCGCATCTCTTCTTCCACCGACGCATAGGGGATTCCGAACGTAATCCACCAAGAAGTCTAGTTCTCTTGAGTATCCATAGGGGATTCCGAAGATATAAAAGTGTAACAATGACCTCTTTACTCCGTAGTCTCTTTTTGTTCATGAAACTTGTTTGTGTGTTTTGGATGATTGTATTTCGGTTTTATTACATAAGTAAATTTCAATAACTTTTCCATGTGTTCCTTATTTTAGATTTAAATTTGCATGAAGTTAATTGGTTCTTAATGCTTTGGTTTTGATTTAGGGGATTCCTAGTCTAGATCAATTGTGTTTAGGGGATGCCTAGCACAAAATATGAATTATGCATGTTTAATCGAAATTTAGAGTTATGGGATTTCGGTAGTGTTGTTATTTGCATGTGTTAATAAATGAGTTAGATTATGGATTAAATTGATCACTTGTATATAATTAATTAGGTTTTCTTTTTGTTTCAAACATGGTATGTGTTTTTGGGTCTTCTATGTGTTTGCTTGTCTATGAGTCAATGCATGTTAGAGTCCTATGATTATGTGCTATGTTTGAGACGTTTTTAGTAAATAAAATTAGGTAATTAAAAACAACTCTTTTATACCCCCCTTTTTACTACACAAGAATTGCATGCACCCTTCAATCCCCGGTTTAGAACGATACCCTACTTATCAATGCTACATCTACACAAAAAGGGTTTAAATTGCATATGATTGAGTTATGTGTTAAGTGTTTATTTGATGCATGTTTTGGTCATATCAATTTTTGGCGCCGTTGCCGGGGATTGTTAATTGTTTGTGATTTTTGTGTGTATATGTGTAAATTTATACTTGTGCATATTACTAACCATTTTCTTTTTTAGGAATTTTTGAAGTATATATGCTAATTTTACTTACAAATTTTCGATGCCTTGTATATAATTGATTTAATTTTTCGTAAATAAATACATGTGAATAAATGTTAGTGTAAATTTTAATTTTTGTAAATATTCATCGGTGTTTGTATATATATATCTAATAATTGTTAAGCATGTTAAAGGATAGTCTTAGATTTACATTGATTACATGCTTGATTAATTAGGTCTCACTCCTTGGAATAGATGGTGCCTCTTTTTCTTGTTTATCTCATTAACCCCTTATGTTTTACACATAAGGTTGAGGGCGGAGTCTACAAGAACTATGAGGGAGTGTGAATTTTTGAAAGTTTGGCTGAATGTCGGACATGGTGTCTAGAAACGGGTTATGACTGGTGGCAGGTTCTGGATCTAAGAAAGACTTACACCAATAGAGTATATACCATTGGCCCGGTTAGCCTCGGGGTGTATTGTCGAAATTAGTCCTGCCTCTCGCGTTATCTCTATCCCCAACTGGCCATGTTTTTCGATGGAACCAAGGCTGAACAATTGAGAATTCATACTTTATCGCACGGGTCGCACGTCCTTGGAAAGACTGAAAAATCAAAACCTTGTAATCCTTGTAAATTTTTGGCGAAATCAAATTGAGACATGTTTGTTAAAAATCCAGAAAATTGTTTGAACATGTAAAGGACTTTCCAACGTTGCAGGTACTTAGTTGCATTAACTCCCCTGTGGTTTCATGTTGCTCGGATTTCATCACCGGGTACCCTAACCTAAGTGAAGTTAGGGACATGAGACCAAGGGATGAGTCATTCTTTTCATGATTATTCACGTAACTTGGATGTTTTCTGCAGGTTCTAACCATTTTCTCTTATGCATTCACACCATCTTATCAATTAGGTTGATCTTGTTTGATGCATTTAGCTCATTCTTATTAAGTAAATGTGTGATACATGATGAATCAAAGTGTGACATTGTGTGAAAGGTGCTCCAACATGTTCTTAGTTTGTTCCAAACGTGTGAAACAATTGTGCATAATATATATATATGTATTTCGTTGGTTAATATTTCCCTTACATCATTTGCATTTGCATTTTTATTTAACATTTGCATTCACGTTTAAGTGTGTTTTCGTATTTTGTGTGTTTAGTACAATATATATTTTTGCATTTCTTTTGTATTCTGTTGATACTAACACTTGATTTGTTGAATTTTAGGCCATTTAATGAATGTCCACTCCTGCTCTTCGTCAACTTGAACTCAGAAACCGAACAGTTGTGAGACAGAATCAAGGGAATCAGATTAACGCAGAAGGGGTTTTACAAGGGCCTATTTTCAACAGTCCACCAAGTAGTCCACCTAGACCACCATCACCTACATCATCTTCAGACACTTCAGAAGCTGAATCCATGGGTGAAAACGGAGACAACGTTGAACAGTCCATCAGACAACAGACTTGCTCGAACCTGGGAAACTTTGGCCCAATGTCGATCACTTATCCAACACCAGCAGCAGGCCAGACTGCACCAGAGCTCAAGAGTGGTGTCATCCATCATTTGCCACGTTTTCATGGCCACACAACAGAGGATGCCAACACACACTTGACCACATTTCTGTTTGTATGTGATTCCATGTGTCCTACCAACACTGATAGGGATGCATTTCGATTGAGAGCCTTTCCATTTTCACTAGAGGAGAAGGCCAAACGTTGGCTCTTCAGTCTACCTGCTGGATCCATCACCACATGGGACGCTTGCATCCAAGCTTTTCTCACCAAGTACTTTCCGGCGTCCAAGATCACAAATCTAAGAAAGAAGATAACAGGCGTTATGCAAGAAAGTGATGAGTCTTTCGCTACTTACTATGAAAGATTCAAAGAGTTGTGTGAATCATGCCCATCACATGGAATATCTGAGAGCAACCTCTTGACATACTTTTTTGAGGGACTCAAGCCATTGGAGAGAGAACTTCTAGATGCTGCCGCTGGTGGATCATTTCTGGAGAAGCCTGCAACTGTGGGACGTACGTTATTGAACCAGCGAGCCCTCAACACTCAGCAGTATGAAGGAATGACGTTACAGCAGACTAGGAAAGTGAGTGAGGCGTCATCTTCAAGTACTACTGCCGAATTGGCCAAACTCACTTCCCTAATTACCAAGCTTCTGGAAACCAAGTCACCTTAGCCTCAACCACCTGCAACGTTGGTCTGTGGGATTTGCTTGTTAGATGGACATCATAATGATCAGTGTCCTCAGAATGTACCTACTCAGGGGATGGAAGAAGTCAATGCCATTGGTGGATATCAGAACAATCAAGGTGCTCCTCGCTACAATAATTATGGCAACTATAATCAAGGGATTCGAAATAATCATCCTGGCTTTCAGTGGAGGAATAATGATGGTTGCCTTAACCCTGCTGCACCTCAGCCATTTCAATAACAATTGAACCGGCAAAAGCCTCAAAACGTTGGAGCTGCTCCAGCTCAACTTGTTCTCACCAATCCAGATTATGACAAGATGTTGTCACAGCTCTCATCATCCACACAGGTTTTGCTGAATACTCAAGCCTAACAAGGGAATGACATTGCCGAATTAAAGAAGCAGATGGGCCAAGTTGTTGAGTTCATGGGTCAGATTAAGGGAGGATCTGGAAAGTTGCCAACTCAATCAGTGCCAAATCCAGGAGGAGACCTTCACTCAGCAAATGTTGTAGCTACTGGAAGTGGGAAGCAGCATAGCGAGTATCAACAAAAGAAGAAGTCAACGCCACATACTGTCATTCTGGATGACGTTGAGCTTGATCCAGCCACCACTGAGGCTGAGAAAGAGAAGGTGACGCCACCTGTCTCTATGGCACCTTCATCTTCACAAGTCGACCCGAAGCCACAAGGCATGAGTTCAATTCCTTCAAGTTCGACTCATGCTAATTCCCCGTTTGTCATGGCACCATTTCCCAGCCATCTTGCGAGCAAGAAGAAATTAGAAACGGATGAGGAAATCTTGGAAATTTTCAAGAAGGTGCAAGTCAATCTACCCCTCATTGAGTGCCTCAAACAAGTGCCAAAGTATGCGAAGTTTTTGAAAGAGTTGTGCACCACGAGGAGACAAACGAGAGAGAAGAAGATTGTGAAGGTGAATGCGACTGTTTCCGCAGTCATTCAACGACGGCTACCCCCAAAGTTGAAGGATCCTGGGAGTTTTTCTGTTCCCTGCGTTATTGGTTCAAGATCTTTCAACAACGTCATGCTTGACCTTGGAGCTTCTATAAACGTTATGCCCTATACATTGTATCAAGCTCTAGGTCTTCCTGCGTTGAAGAAAGATGATGTGATCATTCAGTTAGCCGATCGTTCAGAAACTTATCCACGAGGTTATGTGGAAGACGTTCTTGTCCAAGTCAATCAGCTTATCTTCCCAGCTGATTTCTATGTTGTTGATATTGAAGATAGCGACGTTAACACCACGCCAATGCTATTAGGACGTCCATTTATGAGGACTGCAAGAACGAAGATTGATGTGTTCAGCGGAACATTCAGCATGGAATTCGATGGAGAGAGAATTGAGTTCAATATCTTTGACGCCATGCGACATCCTTCAGCTAGTGTCAACTCATGTTTTTCTGTGGATATTGTGGAAACTTTGGCACAAGCTCACTTGGACACTCAAGGGAAGGAGATGTTGGACCTGGTTTTACAAGAAGGAGCTGGGCGGACTCGACTCGGGGATGATGGCCTTTTTAATGATCTTTGGCTCGAAATGGTACCTGTGGCTCGTGAAGTTTTGACTCTCCTGGATGCGGCTCAAGCAGAAATTCGTCACTTTTCTCCCATGCCCATCATTTTCGGTGAAAACAAGATGCTGCCTTCAATTGTTCAAGCACCTGAGTTAGAGCTGAAAGTCTTACCTGAGCACTTGAAGTATGCTTACCTTGGAGAGAGTGAGACGTTGCCTGTCATTATATCAGCAACGTTGGAGGCTGAGCAGGAACACAAGCTTGTTGAGGTGTTGAAGAAACACAAGACAGCTATAGGTTGGACGCTTGCAGACATCAAAGGAATCAATCCGGCACACTGTGTACACCGGATCTTGCTTGAGGATGGCGCCAAGCCTAGTAGGGAGGCTCAACGCAGACTTCATCCACCTATGATGGAAGTTGTGAAGAAGGAGGTAATTAAGCTCTATGACTGTGGAGTTATTTATCCGATTTCAGATAGCCGTTGGGTGTCTCCAGTACAAGTTGTTCTGAAAAAGTCTGGGATCACTGTTGTAAAAAATGAAGATAATGAGTTAGTGCCTCAGAGGACTGTTACAGGACATCGAGTTTGCATTGATTATAGGAAGCTCAACGCCACAACTAGAAAGGATCACTTTCCTTTGCCATTCATTGATCAGATGCTTGAACGGTTGGCTGGTCATGCTTACTACTGCTTTCTTGATGGCTATTCCGGGTACAATCAGATTAGCATTGCTGAAGAGGATCAAGAGAAGACCACATTTACATGTCCATTTGGTACATTTTCTTATAGAAGAATGCCCTTCGGTTTATGCAACGCCCCAGGCACTTTCCAGAGATGTATGTTGGCCATCTTTTCTGATTACATTGAGAAGATTATTGAAGTGTTCATGGATGACTTCAGCGTCTTTGGAGACAGTTTTGACGCATGCCTTCATCACCTGGATATGATTTTGCAAAGATGCGTGGAAACGAAGCTGGTGCTTAACTGGGAGAAGTGTCATTTCATGGTGACGCAAGGTATTGTCCTTGGTCACATTATTTCGGCAAAAGGGATTGAGGTTGACAAAGCTAAAGTGGATCTTGTTCGACATCTGCCATCTCCAACAAGTGTGAGGGAGGTTCGTTCATTCTTGGGACATGCAGGATTCTACAGACGCTTTATCAAAGATTTTTCTCACATAGCAAGACCTTTGTGCCGCCTACTACAGAAGGAGGCAACGTTTGAATTTGATGATGACTGTCAACGAGCTTTTGACAGATTAAAGGAGCTTTTGACTTCTGCTCCTATCTTGTGTGCCCCGGATTGGTCTTTGCCCTTTGAACTTATGTGTGATGCATCAGATTATGCAGTTGGAGCTGTTTTGGGACAACGCAAGGACAAGAATCCATACGCCATTTACTATGCCTCTCGGACTTTGGATGAAGCTCAGATGAACTATACAACAACCGAGAAAGAGCTACTTGCTGTGGTGTTTGCCTTAGACAAATTTCGATCATATCTTCTTCAGACTAAGGTAATTGTTTACACTGACCATGCAACATTAAAGTATTTGATGGCAAAGAAAGATGCCAAGCCAAGACTTATTCGATGGATTCTACTTCTCCAAGAGTTTGACATTGAGGTTCGAGACAAGAAAGGAGTTGAGAATGTTGTAGCAACCATCTATCACGTATTGTACAAGACAAGGTGGAAAACGTGGACATCAAGGAGAGATTTCCAGATGAGCAACTTTTCAGAGTTCAGACTAGTTCACAGGAGTTACCTTGGTATGCAGACATTGTCAACTATCTTGTTACAAGGGAATTTCCAGCTGATATGCCTAAAGCAAAACATAGATCAATTCTTGTGTTCTGTCATAATGAAGCCTAAAGCAAAATGTGAGCACTTGAAATATGTGGCACGACAGTATGTGTGGGATGAGCCATACTTGTGGAAACACTGTGCTGATGCTTTGATTAGAAGATGTGTACCAGACAGCGAACATAGATCAATTCTTGTGTTCTGTCATAATGAAGCTTGTGGAGGACACTTTGGATCAAAGAAGACAGCTTTGAAGGTTCTGGAAGCAGGTTTCTTCTGGCCAACACTTTTCAAGGACGCTGCAGAACTTTGTGCTTCATGTGATAGGTGCCAATGCAGTGGCAATATTGGGCCACGTGATCAGATGTCGATGCACTATGTACTCAACGTTGAGATTTTTGATGTTTGGGGGATCGATTTTATGGGACCTTTCCCCATCTCCAACGGTTTCATCTACCTCTTGCTTGCAATGGACTATGTCTCAAAATGGGTTGAAGCTAAAGCTACACGCACCAATGATTCAAAGGTTGTTGCAGAGTTCCTTCGTACTAACATCTTTTCTAGGTTTGGCATGCCTCGTGTACTTATCAGTGATGGAGGGAGTCACTTCTGCAACAAGACTGTGGCAGCATTGATGAAGAAATATGGAGTTACTCATAAGGTTTCAACACCTTATCATCCACAGACAAATGGTTTAGCTAAAGTTTCCAACCGTGAGATCAAGAAAATTCTGGAGAGAACTGTAGCGCCTAACAGGAAGGACTGGAGTCAGCGTTTGGATGATGCTTTGTGGGCCTACAGAACTGCTTACAAGACACCTATCGGAATGTCACCTTACATATTGGTTTATGGGAAAACATGTCATCTTCCGGTAGAGTTGGAGCATAGAGCTTATTGGGCCATCAAGAAGTTCAACCTGTGTTATGATGAAGCAGGGCTGCATCGAAAGTTACAGCTGGATGAACTTGAAGAAATCAGGAATGCAGCTTATGATAGTTCTTGGATCTACAAAGAAAAGACAAAGGCATTTCATGACAAAATGATCAAGAACAAGTCGTTCGAAGTCGGACAAAAAGTATTACTTTTCCATTCCCGACTCAAGCTCTTCCCTGGCAAGCTCAAATCACGATGGGTGGGACCTTTCCTCATCACGCAGATTTTTCATCATGGTGCCATTCAGATCAAGAATCCAATATCAGGGTCTGAGTTTAAAGTCAACGGTCACCGATTGAAGCCATACTTTGAGGCTTCGGATTTACAAGACATGGAGAAAATACAACTCCAAAATCCTGCCGTTTCAAATACTTAAAAGTGCATCATGTCTAGGCTGTAAGACATTAAAAAACAAGCGCTTGTTGGGAGGCAACCCAATGGAGGATCGACACACAGATTTGCTTTCTTTTCCCTTCCTCTTTATTAATTAGTATGTTAGTATG
Organism: Geum urbanum; assembly: GCA_946800695.1. NCBI lineage: Eukaryota > Viridiplantae > Streptophyta > Magnoliopsida > Rosales > Rosaceae > Geum > Geum urbanum. The sequence continues at coordinate 52,329,437 of OX327008.1, read as the reverse complement.
TGAGATATTTTTGGTAAATTTTCTTCTACATGCTTGGTTCTATGTTTTTCTCTATTTACATTGAGGACAATGTAGGATTTAAGTGTAGGGGAGGGGTTTACAACTTTATTTGAGTCATAAATTATAAAATGGGGTGGACAAAGGATTTCCAGCGGATGATACCCTAAAAAAAAAAAATTTGATTTTTGTTTAATTTTCGTGGGTTTTTATTTTTCTAAAATTTTAGGTAGTTTTTGAGTGTATTTTAGTGTTTTTCAGAGTCTTAGGATGCTCTTAACTCGTCTATGATGATATTCTTCTGAGACAATTTTGAGTTCATGGCTTTCATATTACTAAATTATGGAATTCCTTTGTTAATAAAAATGTTTTGATTGCATTGACATGTAGTAGATATAGATAGTAAAACTTGGTACAGAATTCGCATGCGAGAATAAGTTTAAATCATTTAAACCATAAAGTGAGTTTTGAGCTAAAATTATGTTTTCTTGGAGTGAATTTTGCCATCTTTAGATTTTAGTCTCGAAAATTATGCATGCCTCATATGATTGCTTGTCATAGTTTTTAATGAACTAGAGATTGCTAGAACTTGCTCATGTTGATTTTCAAAGCTTATAGTCGATATATACTCTGATTTTGGAAATGATTAAAGGCACTTTTACCACCACTTTTGCCAAATTTTCATATCTCCCATTTGTGCGCATAAGTTGTGACACCCTTAGATAGCCCTTTTGAGCCCACATTAAATTTTCATTCATCACCATATATATCTAAACACTTAACCTAGTGTAGATTTTCCTTACCCTTGTTTCAAAGACTTGGTGAGAATTTTCAAAGCTAGAGACATGGAGATGGTGTGAAGATGATGAGAATATGTGTGTATGAGGATAGACTTGTCCAACAAGATAAAATAAAGAGTAGTTGCCGAAAAAAAAAGAGAAAAAAAAAACAAGAAGAAAAATCGAGAGCATGAAAAGAAAAAGAAAAGAAAAATGTGAAGCTCTCCGGCAATATGTTTTTAATGTTCAAGTTTGGATTAATGTCCCTCATATTTGTGGATTTGGAGTTTGTATTGAATTGAAGGCCAATAGTAAAGAAATAAGGCCTTTGTCCTGTTCACAAAGTTCAGAGGAAGATTAGAATGAAGTCTAGGCCCAACAAGATGATATTTGGCCCTTATTCTTGAATGCTGGCACTAGTAACGTTGGTGAAGGAGGTTTGCACGAAATTATTGAAGTTTTTGGAGTTTGACTAAGTCTTTGGAACATTCTTGAAACACCACTTATCCAAATTTTTGAATGCCTTAGCCTCAGCCCCATTACAACCCTTGAAAGTCCTTTAAGATCCTTAAGATGAGTAGCCTTTGATTTGTGGAGTTAATCGCATGAGTAAGCATATGGTTTGGGTTCATTTGTGCAAGTAATTGGTTTTATTCATGAGGTATTTTGTTTATTCATCGATATATCTTGAGTGAATACCCTTTTTCATGAGTGAAAAGATGATAAGTGCATCCATGTGAGGATTTTTGAACTTTTCTAGTGCATGCATAGCTTATAAATCACCATTGTTTTCATCTAAGTCTTACTTGTTCATGCATGAGAATGTCTTTATTAACTCTTGAATTCTTTGTGCTTAAACTTTGTGATTGCCATGAATTTCAAAATTTAGTAGTCAAAGGGCTTAGTAGTATTTTTGTTGGAAAATTTTGAGTCTTAGTTTAATTTAGTGTTTGCTAGGGACTAGCAAAGCCTAAGTGTGGGGGAATTTGATCTACGCATTTTATGCTTGATTCTTAATATGTTTCTCTCAAAATTTAGCTACGTTTTGACCTTAGTATTCCCTCTTCTTACTTACTTTGTTGTTTTTAGGTTTTTAATAAAGGAGATGAATAAAGGAGGCTAAATGGAGCTAAAAATGTGCTTAGTGGAGATTTCCTACTTCCACTAGGAAAAATGGTATTTTCCTACTGTGACCAGGATTCCTACTCAAACTAGGAAAGTGAAGGAATGATGCGAAAATGGTCTCCAAATGGTGTCAAGAAATAGCAACTCAAAATGACAAATGAAAATGTTACCATGATGGTGCAAATGAAGAACAAAGGCATTTCTCCTACTCGAGCTAGGAATGATGTGGCAGACCAAGCTTCGGGCCAACCCATTTGAAGATTAACTCGGAAGCCCAATATTCAAGCCCAATATCAAGCTCAAGGCAGGCCCACACATGATGATGAAGATCTTTCAAGAAAAGCAAAGCAGAAATCTGCCTGTGCATATCATCCCACTTTAACAGACCACTGGGAGCAGATCAAAATGAATTAGAACGCGTGTAATACATGCATGGAAAGCTCTGGAAGTTTAGTTTCTAGCCCCACTGGAATCTCTCAATTTGAATAAGTAAATCTCTGGAAATTTTGGTTTTTGTGAGAAGGGGTCATTCTGCCCGAGAGCCCACTTTAACAGACCACTGGGAGCAGATAAAAATGAATTAGAACGCGTGTAATACATGCATGGAAAGCTATGGAAGTCTAGTTTCTAGCCCCACTGAAATCACTCAATTCAAATATGTAAATCTCTGGAAATTGTGGTTTTAGTAAACAATGGTCATTCTGCCCGAGAAAAGGTTGCTTGGAAGAATGGAGAATGGGAGAAACTTTCAAGAAAAGCTAAAATATTTTTTCTATAAATAGAGAGGATTGAGAATCAGATCACCATCACTTATTCTATAGCCTATGCTCTGCCAAATACTCTCCTCCTCCCCACAAATTAAGCCGACATCCTCAAGAAGCCGACTACGCCATCAAACCGCCGCATCTCTTCTTCCACCGACGCATAGGGGATTCCGAACGTAATCCACCAAGAAGTCTAGTTCTCTTGAGTATCCATAGGGGATTCCGAAGATATAAAAGTGTAACAATGACCTCTTTACTCCGTAGTCTCTTTTTGTTCATGAAACTTGTTTGTGTGTTTTGGATGATTGTATTTCGGTTTTATTACATAAGTAAATTTCAATAACTTTTCCATGTGTTCCTTATTTTAGATTTAAATTTGCATGAAGTTAATTGGTTCTTAATGCTTTGGTTTTGATTTAGGGGATTCCTAGTCTAGATCAATGGTGTTTAGGGGATGCCTAGCACAAAATATGAATTATGCATGTTTAATCGAAATTTAGAGTTATGGGATTTCGGTAGTGTTGTTATTTGCATGTGTTAATAAATGAGTTAGATTATGGATTAAGTTGATCACTTGTATATAATTAATTAGGTTTTCTTTTTGTTTCAAACATGGTATGTGTTTTTGGGTCTTCTATGTGTTTGCTTGTCTATGAGTCAATGCATGTTAGAGTCCTATGATTATGTGCTATGTTTGAGACGTTTTTAGTAAATAAAATTAGGTAATTAAAAACAACTCTTTTATACCCCCCTTTTTACTACACAAGAATTGCATGCACCCTTCAATCCCCGGTTTAGAACGATACCCTACTTATCAATGCTACATCTACACAAAAAGGGTTTAAATTGCATATGATTGAGTTATGTGTTAAGTGTTTATTTGATGCATGTTTTGGTCATATCAACTTGTTCCCGAGTTGGAAGGAGAGTGATTTTAGTATTATTGAACATGAAGCTGTATGTGTTCTTCCGTCCATCATGTGTCACATGTCTATCATGTACCAATAGAGAAAGGAACAAGAGCCCTCTTTGAAACTTTCACATCATTAGCCTTCTGCAGCCATGAAAGTTTATATGGATGAGGGTGTTGTTGTGTCTCCAAGCATAGCTTGGTAACTGCTTCCTCAGAGATAACATTTTCGCAGCTGCCTGGGTCTATTACCAACCTACACACCTTTCCACCGATTGTACAAGTGGACTGAAAAATATTATTGCGAAGCCACCCATCACTACCTTCTACTTCTCGTGGGGTAAAACATGCCCTTTGTACAACAAGCAACGACCCTTCTTCACCCTTCACAAACTCCTCATAAACATCATCATCCCCACCATAGTCATCATAAATAGGAGCCTGTGCGAAATCAGTATACTCTTGTAGTGAATTTTCTTCATTCTCAATGAACAAGCCCTTACCAGCCCTTCCTTCTTTCTTGCAATCAGCCATCCGGTGTCCAGGCTCACCACATTTGAAACAGCGAGTTCCAGTACGTCCAACCCCCACATCTTGTATTTTGGCTGGAGGTTCGCTCATGTGTGGTTTCACATTCTGAACTTGAGAAGCTGGTGTGCGACTAGGGGCTGAGTTGCTAACAGCACCTCGATTACTTGGACTGCTAGGGGACCAGGTCCCACCTCTGCCTGTTTTTCGAGCGATTTGCTTTTCCAACTGTAGGGCTCGTTGTTGTGCTTCTGCCACAGTAAATGGATCTAGCAAATTTAATGTATCTTGAAACTCGGTACGGAGACCTCCAATATACCTTGACACCAGCTGCTCATCCGTTTCCCCAAGGTCGCAACGAGCTATCAAATGATAGAATTCGGTGGTATACTCCGTCACTGTTCGGTTTCCTTGCTTCAGATTTTGCAGCTGCTGATAGATCAACCTAGAGTAGTTGGGTGGTAGGAAAGAGCTGCGCATGTGCTTCTTCATTTTCTCCCACACTGTGATCTTATTTTTGCCTTGTCGCGAACGAGTTGCTTTCAATTGTCGCCACCAAGCTGAGGCACGCCCACGAAATCTGGTAGCTACCAGTGACACTATTCTATCTGCAGGAACCTCCTTGAACTCCAAAACCTCCTCCACAGAATTTAGCCAATCCACGAATTCCTCAGGCTGAAGACTGCCGTGGAATTCAGGAATGTCAATCCTCATGCCCGTCTCCCATCGCCTTGTATCAACATTCTGAACCAGCCTCCGCTCTCCTCTCTCACCTTCTTCACTGAAAGGATTGATTTCGTCATCAAATTCATCTTCATCATGTTGTTGCTGAACAACTAAGGCCTCCACCTGTTGGGTGAGGCGCTCAACTTGTTGAGCCAAACGCTCAACCTCTTCATCGTTGCCACGTCCCTGAGTCGCTCTTCCACGTCCCCTCCTTGGAGGCATAATGGCCTGAGCTCTGGTACCAACTGACAGCGTACGTGATAGGAAAGATGACAAACTCTATGAAATAGAGTAGATTCTTACTCTTGTTGATTCTCACAGAAGAGAATAGCCAAGAAGTAAGAGAACTATGCCTTGTTGATTCCTAAGGAATACCAAGTTGATAGAAGAGAAAGTTTCTCTGTTTATTTTAATCTTCCAAAAAAAACTACATACCAAAAGCTATACCATAGCTTTTAAACAGAAATCTAAATCAGTTACAGAAGCTTTAAAGCTTCCAGTAAACCACAACTTATTTAGAGGAAAATAAAAGACTCAGCTAATTAAGACAAAAAATAAAATGCATTTAACATATCAGTTACGACCCTTGCTCTTTCGACCATCCAGACGAAAGAGATAGTTGTCTGCAATGCAGGCTGCATCAAATTCCCAAAATTACGAGGAAGTCAAACTTTGTTTGCTCTCTGGTTGGCTGAAGAGACAGTAGTTCAACAAGTTACCGAGCTAAATATTCTATACGCTTAAGAGATCAGAATGAAGTCCTTTTTATTATCTTTGTTTTTGCTCAGTTTTAATACAAGTGGAATGTAATTTGTACATGCATCATAACTTACTGAAGGTGCTTTTATAGTAACTTGTTTATGCCATATTAGTGCCGCCTTTGGTTTAGTAGTAAACTTGATAACCAAAAAATTGATCATATGACTGAATGCAACAGATGCTCTTTCAATTGCTAAAAAAACGTGAAAAATCCCTGAAATCTACTCATACTACCATCATGTAATATTGTTCGTTGGAAATCTACCACAACACCGATAGCAGAACTGCACTCATTTTTCTTCATAACATAGCCAACATTAATTACAAATATAGCATTCGGAGGAGTCCACTCACTATACAAAAATCAATCACTTATTCAATACAAAGTTATAGTGATAAAAAGACGGTCAAATAGAACACATGTATTTAGAAATTTTGTGATATAATGATTAATACTGAATTGGGCATATATGCAAGCATACTTACACTCCTAGAAGGATACATAATCAATTCAAGAATCCAACTTAATTACAAATTATACACTTCCAAAATATACAAGGACTGTGACTCACTCCAACATACATTCTCAAGCTGGAGCATACTAGTCTTGAATGCCCAACTTGTCAAGTGAGTCTCTGAAAGTTTTGGATGAAACAACTTTGGTAAGGATGTCAGCTAATTGCTCCTCTGAATGAACAAATGGAAATAAGATAATATAAGCATCTAGTTTCTCCTTGATGAAGTGTCTATCAATCTCTACATGCTTCGTCTTATCATGTTGAACAAGGTTATGTGCAATTTAAACTGTAACAGTGTTGTCACAATAAAGAGGCATGAGTCATTTCTGCTTGAAACCTAAGTCTACTAGTAAATACTTCAACCACAATAACTCACAAGCCATACCTCTATACTTTGCCTCTACACTAGAACAAGCTATCACATTCTGCTTCTTGCTCCTCCAAGTAACTAAATTTTCACCAACAAATGTAAAGTAGCTAGAAGTGGAATGCCTATCAGTAATGTTGCATGCCCAGTCTACATCAGTGTACCCACTAGTCTCCAACTCTCCATGCTTACGAAACACAAGACCTTTACCAGGATTAGATTTCAAGTATCTCAAGATCCTTATCACAACATTCATATGATCCTCTCTAGGGTTGTGCATATATTAGCTCACCACACTAATAACATAAGCAAGATCAGGTCTAGTGTGTGACAAGTAAATTAATCTTCGATCCAACTAACCTCTGGTATCGGGACTTTTCTGTAGGAACTTGATCAGGATATTCTGCAAGCCAAATGATTTTGCTTAATGGGTGTATCAAATGGTTTACAGTCAAGCATACCAATTTCTGCCAACAGATCTAGAACATATTTCATTTAACTCAATATAATGCAATTCTTGTTCCGAGCTACCTCAATACCCAAGAAATACTTCAAGTTTCCAAGATCCTTCATCTCAAATTCAGTAGACAACTGAGCTTGTAATCTTTTGATCTCATCAAAGTCATCACCTGTCACGACCATGTCATCTACATAAATAATTAAGGTTGTCAACTTTCCTTGTCGATGCTTCAGGAACAGAGTCTGATTAGAATCTCTGCCTATACCTAATCTTCTTCATGAAATCTATGAACCTTCCAAACTAAGCTCTTGGACATTGCTTCAATCCCTACAAGGACTTCTTTAATCTGCACACCACCTTCTCACATATAGAAGTACCATATCCTGGAGAAAGATCCATGTAAATTTCTTCATTCAAATCTCCATGAAGAAAGGCATTCTTCACATCAAACTGTTGCAAGGGTCAATTCATATTAGTTGCTAAGGACATGGGGACTCGAATATTATTGATCTTTGCTACTGGTGCAATTGTCTCATCATAATCCATTCCATATTTCTAGGTGTATCCTTTGGCAACCAACCTTACCTTATATCTCTCAACTAATCCATCTGTATTATGCTTCACAGCATCCACCATCTACATCCAACAGTCTTCTTTCCAGGTGGTAATGGTGGAAAGTCCTAAGTACCATTCTTGTTGAGAGCATCCATCTCAACTTCCATTATTTTGGCCCACTTCTCCTCCTTGATTGTATCCTGCACTTTCTAGGAAGAGATACAGCAGATAATTGATTCACAAAGGCAACATAGGGTTTAGACAATCTATGGGTTGACACATAATTAGGTATAGGATATGTGGCTTTAGCTGATAAGAGAGGTTCATATCTTTTTGGAGGTTGACCTAGCAGGTAAGACCCTTTCAGAAATACTAAAACTAGACAAATGAACATTACTACATACCTCAGGTGATGACAAGGCAAGAGAGATTGTTGATGGAGAAGAAGATACTGGACTTGCATGTACATCTTCAACAACTGGTGGCTGATTATAAACTAATTCTTCTCCTTTCAACGTGTCAGACACTTGTTCGACATGTTGAACATATTCAGAACTCGGAACATTCACACATATCTGGGTTGAAGACTACACTCTGCCCAGTCTGGGATACTATTTTCGACGGGTCAAGGTTCTTCCTCGACGCGTCAAAAATCACTTTCTGCCTGTTTTGGGGTACCATTTTTGACTGGTTGAGGAATTTCCTCGATGGGTCGAAAACTTCTTTCGGTTGGGATACTTTCAACTTAAATACAATCTTTTGATTTTCCAAATTGGTCTTCATAAAACACATTCTTCTCCTCCTCACGAAGAGTTGTTGAAGGAGAGAAATAACATAAGTTTTCACTAAAAGTGACATCCATAGTGACATAAAACCTTTGAGGAGGAGGATGGTAACACTTATAACCTTTCTGATGGGTACCATGGCCAACAAAAACACACCTCAGAGCACGAGCCTCCAACTTAGATCTCTTATTCTTATGAAGATGAACATATGTCACACAACTAAAGACACGAGTAGGAAGTTTGTTAAGAGATGGGATGGCAACATGTTTAGATAGTACTTCAAATGGAATCCGATTATGAAGAGCTGCAGATGATAGACAATTGATGAGATGAGAGGCACACAATACAGCTTCTCCCTAAAGATATTTTGGCATTTTGGCACTAAGTAAGAGAGCTTTTCCCCTATCTAAGAGATGACGATTCTTTCTTTCAGAAACTCCATTCCGCTCTAGTGTCTGAGGACAAGTAGTATGGTGAACAATTACATGCTGCTGAAAATGTTTTTACAAACTCTCCTCCATTGTCAGATCAAAATACTTTTACACAAGCATCATACTACGTTTGAATGAGACTATGAAAAGCAGTAAAAGTAGAGAACACAACCCATGTTAATTTTTTAAAGTCATTAATGAACAAAATAAAGTACCTCATTGTCAGAGAAGGTTGAATTCTTTGAAGGCCCCCATACATCAGAATGGATCAACTCAAATGGTGCTGAACTAGAATGAGAACTAGGAGAGTAGCTGGACTTATGACTTTTAGCAAACACACATGTTTCACAATAGAGGTTAGACTCCTTTACTCCCATAAACAAGGATGACATAAACTTCTTCATAACACCAAAGGAAGGATGACCCAACCAGCGATGCCATAACCAAATTTGTTTAACTCTATCAGAATTCAATGTCAGGGCAACATATCTTGACGACGCTCGTGTCTCCTCGTTATACATGCAATCCAAGTGAAATAGTCTCCCCCTCTTATCTCCCTTGCCTATAATTTTTTGAGTACATAGATCTTGAAATACCACATACAAAAGATAAAAGGTGACAGAGCATTTGTTTTGGCAATTCAACTCAAATACCGATAACAGATGATGAGATAGAGAGGGAATATAAATGACAGTATATACTACAAGAGATGGAGTAACTTGGATTGACCCAATACCTAAGACCGGAAAAGACACACCATTTTTATTAGACACTTCAGGGTATAAGAGAAGTTGACAGACTCAAAAACAAAAATTTATCAAAGGTCATATGATCAGACGCACCATAATCAATTATCCATGTATCACCATCAATAAAGTCAGAAACTTTCATAGCAATACCAATTTTACTTTGATGTTTCTCAGTGAGAAACATTACCCTCCAAGTAGTTTTGGCTTCCCATGCCACAGAAAATAGGTTCCTTAAACAGCAAAATATCCAAAGTCATGACAAATTCTTCAGAGGCAAACAAGACAAGCAATGAACAAATCAGAAAATTGACAAGTCTATTGGTTAGGACAAGAACAATTCAGGACAAGACGATCTTGAACAAGGAACAAGAGTGGATCTTTAAACAATTTCAAGCAATTGATCAGTTCACCAGAAAAAAAACAGTCGGACAAAACATATTTTAATGGGTCAAAGACACGTCGAACAAGTCAGATTTGCAACGGAAACAGGTCATGTCAGGTCTTCAAGATTGCTATGATCGAAACCTGGCTCTGATACCAAGTCAAATAGAACACAAGTATTTGAGAATTTTCTGATATATTGATCAATCTAGAATTAGGCATATATACAAGCATACTTACAGTCATAGAAGGAAACCTAATCAATTACAGAATCCTACTTAATTACAGAATATACACTTCCAAAATATACAAAGAGTGTGACTCACTCCAACAATGACAATACATTCACCGAGCAGAAACACTCATAACCCATCATTAGAGATGTTTACTAACTAAACAAAAATTGAATCACTTATTCAAAAAAGTAAAATCGACAAACATTAAACACATTCAATGGACAACCACACTCATAACCCATCATTAGAGTGTAATAATTTAATGATTATTTTAATATCTTTGGTTTGGATTTCATTTTATAATGATTGTTTTAATATCTTAATAATTTAAGCTAGTCTTATCGTATGAGTTTGGGATGCAATTATTATTTCCCGTTTATTACATAGTGTACTTCGAATGATTGTTTATGTAGAAACTTTCGTCGATGGGTCAATCAAGGTTGCTTCAACTGCAATACTCTTTGGGCGGACCTTGGAAGTTACTGAGCCGCTCAACACAATGTTGAACTTTGATGTTCGAGGTTATCTTAGCAAGCCACCGCCTCACATCTCCAATGTTGCAGCGGCGTTATTGCTTAGGTTGGGTGCTAAAGTGATAAATTGGTTCCAAATTTTAAGAAGGGAGAATATGGCAGGTGAGACTCTTGTTGCTACTGGTATGGAGGACTCAATTTCGCAGTAAAGTATAATTAGATTTTAGTACAAAACTGTTGATGATGTGAAACTTAAATAGATTCACTTAAGTACATATAGATCTATGTTAATGTTGATATTGATATGTTATGTGATGGGTAATCTCACTTAATTGACATTGATTCATATGTTACTTGATGAGTAATTTAAGTAGATACAGTAAAGTATAATTAGATTTTTGTGCAAACTGTTGATGATGTTGATGGTGATAACTTAAATAGATTCACTTAAGTATAATTAGATATATATTAATGTTGATAAATTGGTATGTCATGTGATGTGTAAGATTGTTGAAGATATGCCATATGTTAAATTGGTTATGGTTCTATCAATCTAGTTATTTCCTTTTCCTAAGTTTAATTGGATTTAGATATGTTAAAATGGTTCTGGATTTATCAATCTGTGATATTTTGGAATTTTTTTGTTCAAGTGTTCATTCTTTTTCCTGCATTTATCTTTGTTACATGCAACGGGCACCTCCAGAAAATGCAAATGGAATTGTGATCAACGTTGCATTTCTTAAGTTCACACAGAATATTTCAGTGGCTGCTATGGTGGTAAGAGATGGTGACACTAAGGAGCTCCGTGCGTTCAACACAAATTCCATGCGGAGTCACATGTTGATGTGTCTCTCAAAGCAACCCAATGTGCCATTATCTATGGTCGACATTTGGGGATTAAGGTGCTGCTGAATATAGTGGTGGATTTTGACATAAAGACATACCTCAACCGACCTCTAGATTACTTCTCGGATGTCGCTAAAGCTTTGTTGCTTCAGCTGAGGACTAAAGAGGTGAAATGGTTTACCGTGTCAAGGGGCAAGAACATAGCTGCCAGGAAGCTTGCTGAAGCAATGGAAGAGGGACCTATTACAACTTTGGTTTTAGACTAGTACGTGCTATGTGGTTTACTCATTTAGGAGGATTAACATGAAGACAATTTGCGGGTTATGAATAGTGGTTGGATTCATTTTGTCTTGTGTAGTTCTTCTACTGACCTATCAATATGTAATAGCTAGTTTATTCATACTCTTGGAGTAATTTGGATGGTTCTGCCTTTAAGCAATATATAAATTTAATATATCATTATTAGTTTTAAGACTTCTAATGTTTAGTTTTCTATTGATATAAATTTGTGTGGACAAGGGATATTAAAGCACTAACAAATTTTTACGAAGTCGTCGGTTATAGTATAAAATCGTCGGCTAAAGTCTGCAGGCTATAAAGCGTTGGCAATGAGTATAGCCGACGATTTTGTTGCAAAAATCGTCTGCTATAGTACTATAACCGACGATTTTTGGTGTTGTCGTCGGCTATAGTACACTATAGCCGACGATTTCAAAAATCGTCGACCTTTGTTTCTCTAAGTCGACGGCTATGAGAAATTATGTGGTAGTTATAAATTGGTAGCAGCACCTCAGCTGCTATGGATAGTTTATGATACAGCCATACATGGTATTGAGAGTGAGAGACAAGTGTGGTGTTGCTTTTGTTAATATATTAGATGTATTTGTTTGATGGGGTTTAGTTAGATATTTAGGCTGTTTTGATTGGAATTTTTTAGGTCGGCGGTGTCTATTTATATTGTGGTGCGGGAAGGAGGGGTTTACTGAGTGTTTAACAAGTAGTTCTGCTCCAGTTTGTTGTGAGGAAGATGGCGAAGAGGGCAAGATGAAGAGCTAATTTTTGTAAATTTTATCACTCACGATTAAATGACTGAAATTTTTAGGCCTAGCTTGGTTCGGGTTTGTACATAAAATAATAGAATCTGAACTCAAATTATAAAACATGGATTACGATTGAATAATAATTTAAATAAACCCGAACTCAACTGAACCTGAATAATTTAGATTCAAATTTGCCGAATTTTCATCATGAACCTAATTTTTTTGTGGTGTAAGTTTTATGTCGAGAACTTTTAATATTTGTCCTTCATGAAGTTAACTTTTACTGTAATTATTAGGTAAATAAATATTATAGGAGTACATGAAACGAATTGTATGACTCAAAAGATGAGTTGTCTATCTATGATAAATGTTTTAGGTCCAGAACTTTTAATATTTTCCCATCATTAACCTAATTTTTCTACGATATATGAAACAAATTATGTGGCTCAAGAGAGATCTCCAAGTGTGGCTCAACCTAAATATTCAGATAAATAACAAATAAAATGAGATCTCCATACAATCATAATATCTATCATCTTTAACCTTAAAAAAACTCGATCATACAGACATTTCTATCTCTAACATTCCAAAGAACAAGTCTTTGGTGCATGGTTTGGAAGCTGAGGTGCCAATTTTAACTTTGAACATCAATTACTGATGTGATGTGTAATAGCTAAGATTGAGAAATTATGAACATCTCCCAGTTGGAATGAACAACAATACTCATAATCCATCATTAGTGTAATAATTTTATGATTGTTTTCATATATTTGGTTTGTGTTTCATTTTACAATGATTTTTTTAATATCTTAATAGTTTAAACTTGTCTTACCGTATAAGTGTGGAATGTAATTAATATCTAACAATTTTATTACATATTGTACCTCCAAGTACTAAGCTAATACTTAAAAAATTAAAAAATTAAAAAAGATGTTTATACAATCATAATATTATCATCTTTGACCTTGAAGAAAACTCATACAAACATTTCTATCTCTAGAGTATATTAGATATAGTTTTTTAACTGTTCAGTAAGATCTGATTCGACCACAACATCTCCATCTTTGACATTTCAAAAAACAAGTATGTGATCGTTGTTCTTTGTTATACTATACTATGACTCATGTGTTTTTCCCAGTGGCTTATTTATAACCTGAGATGTAGTAATCCTTTGGCTGACATAAATGAACAAACAACCAAACTTTCCTCATGTCATACTCTTTTTTGCTATTATGCAGCTTTCATTTTGATAGTTTTTCTGTTGTAGTTCAAATAGTTTATCTTCCACAGTCTATATTTTGTATTAGGAACCGGTCACCTGAAATTGACGGCGGAATCGTGATTAATGTTGCGTTTGTGAATTTGTTTTTCATAAACAAGTCGGTGATTGCTATTTTCTTGTCAATTTGTATTTGTAACAGGGCAAGGTCACCAACTATTGGCCGGAGGAATGATCATCAACGCCGTGTTTGCAAAAGATAAGGCTCTCAATAAGTCTGTGATTGGAATTATTGCAAGGGATGCATCCACGAAGAACTTGATTAGGTATTCTACGTACGAGATCTATGCTGAAAATTCTATTGATAGATCGATCAAGGCAGCCTATACGACAATTCTGTTTTGTAGGTTGCTTGAGATTATTGAGCCGTTAAACATCCGCATGAGTTTTGATGTTGAAGGGTATTTAGGCAATCCACTAGGTTACCTCTCGAGAGCTGAAGTTGATTTACTGAATGGTTTGGGAGCTGAGGTTGTGAATTGGAGGACTATCACAAAGAAGGAGAACAAGGTTGCTGAATTTCTTGCCATTGCTGGTTTAGAAGAGTCTATTGATGTGATTAGCTCTAGAAAGAAGTTATGAACCTTATTATGGATTTGTAATAATTAAGATAATGTTTATTTTAATTTTGGACCATTTTATTTTATTTTTTTGGAAAATAAAAACTGATATTTTCTCTTCGAGGAAGTGTGATGGAATTATGTTGGTTTTTGGTAATTCCACCAGTAACTTTAATAAAAATTATTATGATTATTTATTGGGCTGTTGAAAAAATTGTGATGTTGATGATGAATCCTTTTATAATATAGTTGTATGTTATTTGTAAGAAATCTAGTGAATATATTTGATAGAAAAACCAAGTTGGTTGATATATGCTTGATAGAGAAATCAAGCTGGTTAATATAGGCTTGTTGGGAAACAGGCTGGTGTCAGCTCCAAATGTCACTAACAAATAACTAGAGATCCTAGTTACCATAGTCTATGTCCAGAATTGCAATTGAACCCCCAATATTTTCGGCAGCAAGTCTTTCAACAACCATATTCTCTCTTCTGAATCTTGAACCAACTGACCACTTCCCCACCCAACTGAGCCAAAAGAGCCGTTGCTGCATTGGAGATGCCAGCCGGCGATTTGCTGAGATAGCCTGGCACATCAAAGTCCATCATGACATTCAACGACTCCAACACTTCTAAGGGCCTCCCGAACAGTACTGCAGTTAATGCTGCCTTGATGGATCCGTCCACAAAATTCTCTACGTAAACATTGAAAGTCGAAAATCCCAGCAGCTCCTTAGTAGCAGCTTCACGAGCGACTACAGCAATCACAGACCAGTTCATTGCAGTGTTCTTCACAAATGCAGCATTGATTACAACTCCATTATCGATTTCAGGTGACCAGTATCTATTCAAAAGTACAGATTGTTAATATACATTGTTAGAACTACAACAGAAAAGCTACCAAAATAAAAGCAGCAGAATAGCAAACAAATGTAAGATATAAGGAAAGTTTGGTTATGTTCATTAATGTCAACTAAAGAATTACTAGATGCATAGTGAAAGGACCCAACCCCGATTTAACACCCTAAACCGGAATCGAACCCCTTCGAAAATACGAACCAACAAAAATTTTCCGAAATTTGGGCAGAGTTTCGTTACTAGCGTGGAATTACCTTAACCTGCACGAGGAAAATACACTTCATCCTATGCCACAAAAAAACAAACCGTGGGCACCAATCCCATCCGGATTTCTCAACATCAATATAATCAACAAACAGTAAACATACTGTACTATATATATGTATATCCGAGAAAATCCGTATAAACAAGTATCAGAACGTATCAGAGCGACCTCTAGTATAAAATATATACAACATGTACATCAGTAGGCGAAACTGAACCTACTGGAAAACACAGGTGACTCTGATCACTAGCCTCCAAACCGCGACGTGAAACACCAAACCTGAACTGCAACTGGGCACGGAAACCGAAAAGCCCAGGGGAAAGACAATAAACACGTTAGAGTGAGTGGACGAAAATAAATGTCTTTCACCAGTTTATATATATGTTTAAAATCACATATGCGAGTCCAGATAAATAAAAACAACATAGTACACGAGGTAAAACTCATACTCCTCCAGTGTACTGAGTATGCAAGTAAAATCCCACGGGGTCACTCATGGACTCCTCCGTGCTAGTACAGTCAGAATCACGGGATCCCAGACCCACACGTGATTCTAGCCGGAAATGGCCTCAGGTCAAAGGTCTGCCTCCCCCCGGTAAAGACCTCGGGTCAGGAGTCACAGCCTCCCCTGACATATGCCTACCATCGGGGATCAGCCGAGAGGCGAGTGTATCGATACAACAACGTAACCACGACGGTACTCTGTGTAAACCAAATCATAAACATTTCGATGCAAATGCATGAAACATCATATAAGTATATGTATACTCGTATACGTATATTCGTATAAGTATAATCGTATAACTCATGCTCATGTAATCCGTAATATCAATACGCATGCTCAAGTTCATAAATCATATAAAAGACTCGCAATCATTTCCATGAAAAGAAATTGTCCACTCACAGGTGAGCAAAACGCACACACGCGCTAATCTCGAGGACCGGCGGAAGATCCCTCGCCAGAAGCTCGATCACGATCTCGATCCCGATCTCCTGAATATATTCATAAAATACAACTGATCAATATCGTAATTCACAACACTGTACTGATGCACGGAAACCAACCGTTCCCGGAAATACGAAATGCAGTGCAAAATGAATTACGGAAATCCCGAAATCTCGACTCGAAATCTCGACTGACAATCGGTTAATCAAATCAACCCGAAAACCTCCGTATGATAACCAGGGCGCGATTACGAGAAAAATGACACTAATTACATCGAAATCTGAAAAGTTGACTTTTTCTCCACCGTTGACCGCCGCCGCCGGCGGCGGCGCGCCGTCAACGGAGGAATCCCACGGCCAAACTCTCCAGTCCTCTAGGTCTCATCAAGGCGAGCATGTTTCCCTTCTACCCCGAAGGCCAATTTCAAACGCAACCCCTCCAATCTGTCCAAAATCCGATCGGTGTACATAATCCGGTGACCAATTCGGGTCACCCCTAAAACTCATCCTCAGCCCCAAATACTCACACCACGAGACTCAGAGAGATGAGGGGAGTCGAATGCCCCTAATCCCCACCTCCAAATCTCGTCGGAGCTACCACCACCGTCGCCGGCAAACTCATCTAACTCGGCCCTAATCGGCCTCCATCAAAACGGGTCTAAATCCATTCAAACCCAAGCCATACACACTCGAAATCACAAGAGGAATCAAACCGTACCTGTCCCGAGGTGAATCATTGCCGGAATCCGGTCGCCGGAAACTGTTTTCCCGTTTGGGAAACTTTCCCTTCTCGGCTGCTAGTCCACTTTCCAGAATAGGAAAGTCAACGGCTGGTCAACTCCCACAATGAATTCTCGACTATTCCACGACTATTTTTCGACTTTTCGATATTTATACTCGTCCCTCGGGTCGATCAACGGTCCAAAATGAAAATACGAAATGATTCGGATAAGCTCGAAACATTCGGATAAACTCGTCGGAACCCGAAACTTCAAATAATCATAAAATACTCCTCGGTTATCGGAAAAATCTTCCGGAACCACCCACAAGCTCGAAATCACGTACTCTACCATTTCCGTGAAGACACTCATCCCAAATTCTCGACTGAAAACATAGTCGCGAATCGGATCGACAAACCACACAATATCGCAAAACTGCGACTAAAACCAAATCTCGAGAATCGTGCCAATCACACATCTGATTCTGGTTCGGGTCGTCACACATAGTATCTTCATAAATAAACTCATATCTCCTTGTCGAAGTTGGGCTGCACTTCGTCTACCAAGAGTACAAAGAGCATCGTCTACCAAGAGTACAAAGAGCATCTGAAGAAGCTTGAGGCTGCGAAGGAAAAAAAATTGAGGGAATATAAGGCGATGAGGAATGAGATCCGGAAGAAGAACGTGAATGGTGCGAGGCTCACCATTAAGAGATGAGAGATGCCAGAGAGATTAAAGTGCTCTCCCTCCTATTTTCAGATGTGAAATGGGAGACACTCGGGACTGCTGGGACTACTGAGGATGAGAAGAAAGTTACTGGGAGCACTTAGATCTATACCTATGATGATGGTAGCTTTTATTGTACCTATGGCTTGTATTTAGACCATCTTTTTTAATGATTTTGCTGTTGTGTTGTTCCTATATGGTTTGAGACCATCTGTTTATGAATTTGCTATTGTGTTGTTCTCCGGAAAAAAAAAACTCATATCTCCTACTATGAAAAAATTTGAAAAAATATTGCTATAGCATATCAGATCATCAGATCAGCTTACAGTTACAAAATTAGATCTTACGGAACGGTTACAAAACTAGATCTAATATACTTTAAAGATATAAATGTTTGCATGATTTTTCTTTTAGGTCAAATATTGAATATTATGATTGTATGAAAATCTTCTTTTATTTATTATTTATTTGAATATTAAGGTTGGCATTTGGAACTCACTATGTAATAAGATCATGAAATATTAATTGCATCACAAACTCATACGATAAGATAAGCTTAAATTATTAAGATATTAAAGCAATCATTGTAAAATGAAATACAAACCAAAGATATCAAAACAATCATGAAATTATTAGACACTTTAATTATGAGTTATGAGTGTGGTTGCCCATTGAAAGTGTTTCATGTTTATCGATTGAACTTTGCTGAATAAGTGATTCAATTTTAGTTCAGTTAGTAAAATCTCTAATGATGGGTTATGAGTGTTTTTGTCGAGTGCATGTGTTGTCTTTTTATCAACATAACTTTGTATTAAATAAGTGATTCGATTTTTATATAATGGTTTTTGAACTTGGGTAATATTGTGGTGGTAGCATTTAGTTCTCTAAGCAAAAAACTTAGACAATGTGTTGGTTGCAATGAATAAAATATTGGATATCGATGATATATCAACGGCTAAAAATATAAAAATATCGAAGAAATATTGATATAAGTAAAAATTTCGATAGATATTATGGAGATTTAAAAATAAGAATTAGTTGTTTTCTTCCATATCATAAAACAAAAAACCAGTCATATACATTATAGATGACTAATTAATTGTCAAAAAAAGCCTTGTTTAGTAGGGCTGGTTGGGTGACGTGGCCACTTGATTTCGTATCTCAGTGTTGGTGTTGATTTTTGTTTGGAATTTGCTTCTGCACATTAATAATTGGGTTTGTACCTCCTTAAATTGGGCGGGCTAGTGCAATTAGGCGAGATTTTCGGCTGAGAATCTCAGCAATCTCTAATATCTGCGATAGTATGACTTAATTGTATCGACATGCTTCAAAAACGATAATTTTGTCGAAATTATCGATATTGCATACCTTGGTTGAGATGAAGATCGAGGTCAAGTTATTATGTAGTGAATGAACTAATAAATAAAAAAATAGTGAACAGAAAACTAAAAACATAGATTACTAACATATATATAAGCTCAAAATTGAACAGAAAACTAAAAACATAGATTACTAACATAGAAACTCATGTCTCTAGACTACACTTAGATCTACTCTAGTTATTTGACACTCAACTTTGTCTTCAAGATATCTTTAGTTGTTGTTTTTTTTTCTGTTCTCTTTGTCTCATCTGTAATTTCGTTTGTATCGACCGAAACGAAAATTTTCGGATGCCATAATTTCTTTTCCTCCTCCAGATTTCTCTCGAGCTGCAACTTCACCTACAAAACTTCTTCAACATCGTACCTTCATGTAATCAAAGTTTCATTCGATTTCAGTAGATATGTGTTCTTCTTCAGTTTCTCATTTGCTTGGTCTCTCTCACCGTTGTATTTCGTTGCAACATCCCTAGCAACAACAACAAACACAGACTTATTCTTTAAAATGTCAGAGATAGAGGTGTTGTGGTTGAATCAGATCATACTGTACGAAACTAGATCTAATATACTTTAAAGATAGAATTTGTTTTTTTCAAGAAACTGATTACTGTCAAAAATAAAAAGGATCACAAGTTTATTGTAGTTGGGCGGGTGCATGGAAATTAATTTATAAATTTTGAAAGAGAGCTAGCTAGTGCTGAATCAATTAGGAGTGAGAAAACTCTCTTTCTAAAAGGTTAATAAGCATCTACAGCAATACGTGAGGAGTGACCACCTGTCCTCTGAGGATTAGGAAAGGTAGCTAGATATTTCAGTAGGGTCTGAAAATGGGCTTATTCTGCAGGAGATTCACTCACGGCCAAATCAAGTAAGACCCGACGCTGTAAGAAGAATCCGACCCGCCATAAAGGGCCAGAAACAAGATCTACACGACATCGTTTTCGATCCCCCAACCGTGAATAAATAAGCAGAAGCACGCATTTCTCGTAAAAAAAACAAAGGAAAAACAGTAACCGCCGAAAATGGGAGTCTACGGTCTCTGGGAACTACTCGCACCCGTCGGCCGCCGCGTCTCCGTCGAAACCCTAGCCGGACGATGACTCGCCAAATAAAACTTCTTTCAAAATTGATGAATTAATTTTCTCAATTTTTAAGTTATTAGTTAATTTTTTCTGCAGACGCGAGCATATGGATGGTTCAGTTTATGAAGGCAATGCGCAACGAGAAGGGAGAGATGGTTCGAAACGCTCACATCCAATTGCAGTTCTGGACATCAATTATGGCTATTAGGATCCAGTTATTCTTTCTCTAAAGTCTATTAATGCAGTTGTTAACTTCTATTATCGCTGTTAGATACCCCTTGTTCCTTAACTAGGTTACCGCCCGCCCCCAAGGGCGGTTTTGCGAAGTCTCACCTCAACATAAAAGCAGAATAAATGGACATAAGAACAATGCAAATGTCTGTATTTGAAATTATCTGTCAATGTTCATGCGCATCCATCAAAATTTTAGATTGATCTGCACAATATATTAGTATTTACTCTTCAGATACCTCTCATCAACATAACAGTTGTTTGCATTTTTCTTTTAAATTACTAATAAAAAAAATATACATCAGACATGCATATTTCAAACTCAATTATTTATATTGTAGTGTGAGGTATTGATATGAGGTTTTAAAATCTTCATTCTATTCCTACATTTATTAAGGGTTTAGGGTTTAGGTAGATGTCTGCCCCAAGGGCGGTGTTGTAGCATTTGTCAGGATAATGGCTCTCACACGCTATAGAGATTATCAATCCATCTTGATCCAATTTTGTAAAACTGAATGAGAAGATGAACATATTTGATAAGCATGTTATTATTGTACATGTGAGTCTTAAAATATGTTCTAATTATGACTTGTGTCAATTACATATTTAACTTACAAACTTCAGCCAAGTAATGAGAACTCTTCTCCTTAAAAAAACTCAGGCGAAAACGCAAAATAGCCTTCAAGTATCATATGTGTGAAGTCCGTGAAAGCCCACTAACACATAAGCCATCTATCAAGTTTTATTTTCTTGGGGGATCGCCTTGACAACATATCAAAAAGTATAACATATAAATGAGAACACTTCTATTTGATAAAAACTTTAGCACATACACACTCAATGACAACGTAGATTTTCTCTGTTATTCAAGACTAAATCTTTTACATCATTTATCAATAACCAATAAACCCAAGACATTGGTACATAATCTACAACATGAAGTTCACTACACTATGATCTAATGCTACTATAGTACTACATCAATTGGCAGATATATTGTCTCAAGGTGTAGTGCAGGAAGCAATATCATGCAATGGCCCTGATAAGCAACTGTATTATCCTATCTCTTTGAATGTTTTGAATATACGCAGATTGTGTAAACTCTATTGCGAAGAGTAGCTAGGATGTCAGCTACAATAGACCTGATTCTCTAAATCATAGTGTGCTGGTTCAGGATACTCGAAATTGTGCCCCTGGTTCTTTGGACGATCTGTCCTAGTCCTAAAAGAGTTTGATGGGATTAGAGACGTGGCATACGTCTGAGTGAGGAGGTTTCCGGTGTGAGTGGAGATGTTTGGTTTGCCTTTACGCCTGCAAACAGTAGCGACGGTAGAGCTGATAAGTGCAACCTTAGGAGAGGTGATCTATCCTGACAAGGCTGGGATTCTCAGTGGCACTATCCTGACAAGGCTGAGATTCCCAGTGGCAAGAGGATGCAAATTCGAATCTGGCATGACATTTCCCAACCGATCAAGGAAGTTGATCCTCCTTTGGTTTATGACTTCACTGAAGGTTTGGTGGTGGCAGTCTGCTTCAAATACGACCGAATGGTAGGGTTTTGCCGTGTTTGTGGCCTTCAGGAACATGCAACGTGTGCCAGACAGCCGGATGTCTCCAAGGGCGGAGCCAGGAATTGATATAAGAGGGGGCCAAAATTATGTAAAAAAATACAAATAACTATGGAATGAACACATATATATAAATAGACAAAAAAATTGAAGAAAAATAAAATAAAAGAAGAAGGAATTTTAATTTTGTTGGTACACCGTAAAATAGAGCAACAAAACAACAAAAATGAAGAAAAATAAAAGAAAATAAGAAGAATATTGACTTTTTTTATTTAGATATTGACTTTTTTCTTCTTCTATAAATTATAAAAGAGAGCAAGAAAACAACAACAAAATAATAAAACTATTGTGACATAGTGGAGATTTGAACCAAGGACCTTCACAAACCTAGTTGTAATTAAAGACTTTCCACTGAAGTAAAATAGATTTTCATGCATCTCATACAAACTATACATAGATAATAATTTTTCAGGGGGGGCCAATGCCCACCCTAGCCTTCAAGTGGCTCCGCCACTGGATGTCGCTGTGACGAGTCAAGGAAGTGTGGAGCCCAGGGCTCTGAAGACGGGACTGGCTGAGGCAGGTCTCGGCGTGAAGAAGGCCTTTTGTCCCATCGAGGTTCGTAAAAAGTCGGGGTCGGCCTTAACAATATCGGATCCGGGTTTTTCTGCATCGGAGCTGGCTGCACAACTATGATGCTTCACCTTTTCAGTCCCAGCTCCGCCGCTAGTAGGAACTAGTAAGGTAGAAACTTCCCTCGCAGGCTCTAATAGGAGGGGAGCCGATGGTTTTGCTGAGGCTCAACCTAAGCTGAAAACTTTTCAGTGACGGCAACCACCACAAGGGATGCAAGCTTATAAGGAACCTCCACAACCGAGTATGGCTTTGTCTTTGGTCAATTCCACGGGAGGGTGGGAGGACTAAATCTCCTTCTGTAGAAAAAAAGAGAGGACTCCCGGTAGGATCCCATAACAGGATTCTCCAGACAGAGAAAGAGGATAGCAATG
Organism: Geum urbanum; assembly: GCA_946800695.1. Lineage (NCBI taxonomy): Eukaryota > Viridiplantae > Streptophyta > Magnoliopsida > Rosales > Rosaceae > Geum > Geum urbanum. Next base: position 52,306,391 of record OX327008.1, on the reverse strand, counting down.
TGCCCTAGTGGAGTTGGTGAGTCAGAGCATACTCATGACTAGGGTAGCCTCAGAGGCTGAATAAAATGTGATTAGGCTCTTAGATTATCTGTCTCCCTAATCGTATTGTAATAGTTTCTTGTTATGAGTTAGAGCGCGTCATTAGTAATTTAATAACACTTTAATCCTATCTTGTTCTTTATTTTCTTAGTATAACAATGATTCCTATGTGTTTGTTGTCCCTAGGAGTCGATCATTGTTCTTTCTTAATGGAGTGATACCATTTCACCGAAAAAAAAAACAAAAATCCGACAGTAGAAATATAGCTATACCGCGTATACGACATCGTTTCGATCTCCAGACTAAAAAAGCAGAAGCGCGCGTTTGGGAAAAACAGTAACCGGCCGAAAAAATGGGAGTCCACGGTCTCTGGGAACTACTCGCCCCCGTCGGCCGCCGCGTCTCCGTCGAAACCCTAGCCGGAAGAAGACTCGCTATCGGTACAAGAAAACCTAAACGGTTCTCTCTGATCTTCTCTATTTTCTCAATTTTTTTAAATCAAATTTTTCTGCAGACGCGAGCATATGGATGGTTCAGTTCATGAAGGCAATGCGCGACGAGAAGGGAGAGATGGTTCGAAACGCTCACATCCTCGGATTCTTTCGCCGGATTTGTAAGCTCCTCTACCTCCGCACAAAGCCTGTGTTTGTTTTCGACGGCGGAACTCCGGCTCTGAAACGCCGCACCGTCATCGCTCGCCGGAGACAGCGTGACAACGCCCAGGCTAAGCTACGCAAGACAGCAGAGAAATTGCTCCTCAATCATGTAAATAAACTACACACTAAACTTTGGATTCTCATTTTATTACCCGAATTAGAATTTAATTGATTCTTCTTTTGTGATTAAAATTGTGTTGCAAAGACATTGAAAGTGTTTGTATTTGGTGATTTTTGATAGCTTAAGGTGATGAGGCTGAAAGATTTGGCGGAGGATATGAAGAATCAGAGGGAGAATCAGAAGAAAGATACTACTGACTTGGGAAGGAATGATGATGTGGCGGCCTTGAGGCGTTTCGAGCAGGAAAAGCTTGATGAAATGTAAGTTGGGAATGAGAAAGTCCTGTTGCTGTTGTTTAATGTATTAGTTTGACGGGGGTTCGGTAAGTTATATAGGCTATGTTTTGATTGGAATTTTCTTTTAGGTTGGCGGCGTCTATTGTGGCGGAGGAAGGAGGGGGTTTACCGAGTGTTTCGGCAAGTACTTCTGCTGCTGTTGATCGTGAGGAAGATGACGAAGAAGGAGAAGATGAAGAGCTGATACTCGTAAGTTTTACCAGGCTCATGATTAAAGGATTGAAATTTCTAGAGAATATGTAGAAGTGACCGCTTAAGTAGTGCAAAGTCATTTCCTATTGCAGCTCATCATGTGTGATCGGCATTGGTTTAGGAACTTATAATGGTTTATTTAGTTTTCATATTCAGTGACTCATGTGGTGAAGTGTTTATGTTGCAGCCAGAGATGCATGGTGAAGTTGATCCTGCTGTATTAGCTGCTTTGCCTAGGTCCATGCAAGCTGGACTTCTTTCACAGGTAACTATACATATATCTTTTTTTATGATTGAAATAGTGAATTTCAGAGAACTGAAGGATTTTGTTACCAGAAATACACACAGCAGAATGATGCTAAGGGTAAGAAGATTATTTCAGATTCAACTGAGCAAGAATATGATGCGGTATCAAGGAGAGTCAATCAAGAAAAGCTAGATGAAATGTAATGTATACATATTCAATGTGTTCTTTGACTATGTGATTGAATGAATCTAAAATTCAAATTTTCTAATTTAGGATTGCGGCATCAATTGCACCAGAGACAGATGGTAGTGTAACTAATAATGCATCAACTTCAACTGCTTCTGTTCTAATTGAGGAGGATGTCAATGGTGAGGAAGAGGAAGAGATGATACTGGTATGTTTTATAGAGGCTGCTTTATTATTGTGGTTCTGTAGTGGGATTCAGGGTCGAAATATTAAATTTGATATGGATGTAAAGAATTGCATGTTCGCTTCATATCAACTCATCAAATTTCCATCACGTGAGCTTTATCAACAGCAAAATTACTCTTCCTTGGGTCTCTGGGATCTAGTGCCTTGGCTCAATATTCATGACTCTTCTTTATTTATGCTAATATATGGTGATTTTGTATTATGTTGTGTTGTAGCCAGAAATGCACGGTGAGGTTGATCCAGTTGTATTAGCAGCGTTGCCTCCATCAATGCAACTTGATCTTCTAGTTCAAGTAAGACATTATATAAATCGTTTATGCATTCCTTTCTGGTCATATGGGTGTTATCTTTAAATAAATAGTGCTGTTCTGATTTGAGTCATTGGTATTGCTTTCTTGTCCTAGATAAGGGAGAGATTGATGGCTGAAAACAGACAGAAATATCAAAAAGTCAAAAAGGTTAGTTCCTGTGGAAATGTTCATTTCTCATTGATGGACTTCCAACATTTGAAGTTGTTCTCATTGTTCTTTTTTGTTCATTTAGGACCCTGGAAAGTTTTCCGAGCTACAAATACAATCTTACCTTAAAACTGTTGCTTTCCGTCGCGAGATAGATCATGTGCAGAAAGCTGCTTCTGGAAGGGTTAGTGGTGTCCAAACTTCACGGATAGCCTCTGAGAGTCACAGAGAATTTATTTTCTCATCATCGTTTACTGGTGATAAACAGTGAGTAATCAATCCTGTTATTTAATTGCTGATCTATGACTGCGAGTAATAATATTGTGAGGTTTGATGTCGACTGGGTCAGAATGCTTGCAGCTGCCAGAGCTGATAGAAATGCAGATAAGCAGCAAGCACCGAAAGAACATTCCAATTCTGAAAATAGTGTTCCACCTACTAATGTGATTGCATCAACCCCAATCGAATCCGGAAGGGTTTTTGATGGCAACATTGAGACATATTTGGATGAGAGGGGCAATGTTAGAGTCAGTAGAGTCAGAGCTATGGGCATACGCATGACACGTGATCTACAAAGGAACTTGGATCTGATGAAAGAGATGGAGCAGGAGAAAACTAATGCATCCATGATGACTGATGGTGGGAATGTGCTCACTAATAACACTGGCATTTTGAAAAGTTCCCCTAATAAAACAGTCGAAGAAACATCACATGGTGATCCAGATAACACTGGGGTGTCGAGGAGTCATCCTGATAAAAACAAGGTTGGGAAATTGTCAATAGAAATGAACTTGAATGCGGGATATAATCAGTTCATGTCAAAAGCTGGCACTCCTATAGAAATCTCCATTGAAGACAGCGGTGATGGAAAACATATTGATGCTGATGATGATTTTTTTGCTAGTTTAGTTGCTGATAAACCTGTACATATTGCTTCTGCTAATGATACTACAACAAGACAATCTTCTGGTTCTGGTTCTGATTCTGACTGTGACTGGGAGGAGGGTACTCCTGAAGTAAAAAGTACTAGTTTCCCTGATGATAGTGCTTCAAAATCTAAATTTCCTGAGATAAGTGCCAACAAAAGCGATGACAGTGAAGTGCAATGGGAGGAAGGATTTTGTGGAATTACAGAAAATACGTCATCTTACCCTGATGAGTCCAGATTAAACATTTCCAAAGGTTATATTGAAGAACATGCTGATTTGCAAGAAGCAATAAAGAGAAGTCTAGAGGATGTAGGTGCTGAGAAGTGTAGTGATGTATCATTGGAAGATGAAAAGTTGAAATCCGGTGAGTATATTGATAGAGAAACCAAACTGGTCGACTCAGGCTTGTTGGGAAATAATAGTTCCCAAATAGACTGGTCAGCTTTTGATGGTATTGCGAAACCAAACAGTGACCTGGGTTCTTCAGAACAACTAGATTCAAGTGAAGGGGTCAATTTTCATGGAGAATTGGAATCTGCCGCATCTGTTACTCCTTCAGGCACAAATGAGGCCCATCTGATTAAAGAAGTCTTGGTAATGGTTAATGAGGGTGGTGACATACCTGTTGTTCCTATTGCATGCGAAAGCACTAATGAACATAATTCTGACGTGTTGTCTGGTCATGCTACAACATTGTCTGAGATGTGCAAGCCCTCTTTCCTAGTGGAACCGTTGCCAGAAAAGCTGACAGATGAACTTGCTGATCAAAAAAGGGTTGAGGAAAAGAGTGATGACAAGTCTGTTGAGAAAAGTTATCACAATTGGAACAAATCTTCAGCTAACGGTGTGGCTACTGCAGACATTGAAGTCACAGAAGCTAATTTGGAGGAGGAAATGCTGATTCTAGACCAAGAATCAATGGATCTAGGAGATGAGCGTAGAAGACTTGAACGTAATGTAGAATCCGTAAGCAGTGAGATGTTCACTGAATGTCAGGTACGTGCTGAATATTTGTCACTAGGCATTATCATAGTTCAAACCTCTTGAGTATTTATCTCTTAATTCTCGTTGGGAACTGATGGTGAAATCTTTTAAAATACTCTTTTGCACATGGAAACCATCTTTTGGCACTCATTTACAGAAGTTTATGCCTGATCATTTGGCAAAAATTGATATATTGTTTTCCAACATATGTGATGATTACTTTTTGTACGGAAATCAGATATATGATATCCATCTGCTGTCTCTTTCTGTAGTATACACTTGTTAAGATGCTCGTCATGAATGTGGAGAAATGACTCCCCCCTCTAAAACGCTCACATTCATGACTAGGATTTGTTCGCTATGCCTCTGTCTGTTTTTTCATTCTTGGGGGTTGACCTTGGAGTGTCATAGTTCCTTAACATTTTGGTGCATCTTATGTTTTGTAGGAGCTACTGCAAATGTTTAGTATACCATACATTATTGCACCAATGGAAGCAGAAGCTCAATGTGCGTATCTGGAACTTGCAAACCTTGTTGATGGTGTTGTGACCGATGACTCTGACGTATTTTTGTTTGGAGCACGAAGTGTTTACAAAAATATTTTTGATGATCGGAAGTATGTTGAGACATACTTTATGAAGGTTTGGACAAGAACTTCTCTTATTTTCTCCTGCATAAGATGCTCTGGACAAAAACTTGAATTCTGTTACTCGGGGATCTTCTTTTCCCTATCTCTATACCTTTCAATTCTTGTTCTTAAGACTTGATGAAATGAAAGAAGCTACACATATTGCCTTCTTTGTTTGCTCACACTTCTTCTTTTGTCAGGACATCGAGAGTGAGCTTGGTCTAACCAGAGACAAGTTAATACGTATGGCTCTTCTTCTTGGGAGTGACTATACTGAAGGAGTCAGGTAAAATGGCTACTAACTTCTTATAATGTTTTCTCTGGTCCTGAGGAAATGTTGGTGTTTCTTGTTGCAGTGGGATTGGCATTGTCAATGCTATTGAGGTTGTAAATGCATTTCCCGAGGAAGATGGCCTGCACAAATTCCGGGATTGGATTGAATCACCAGATCCTACCATCCTAGGAAAGATGGATGGAGAATCTGGACCAAGTGCAAGGAAAAGGGGGTCAAAATTTGAGAAGAATGATATAAATTCAGAGAGCCAAACACATGAAGTCTCTGCTCTTGAGAAGAGCAATTGTCAAGATCAAGAGAACAAGCAGTCAGATGGTGTAACTGAAGGCAGAAAGCAAATTTTCATGGACGCACATGTAAAGTGAACATGGTTCTTGGTTTTTGTTATTTTGATGAATACTTGAGTTCATGTTAATCATGATCATGCCATGTTTGAATGATCATATTTTTATTTTCGCTTGTACAGAGAAAAGTGAGCAAAAATTGGCATATTCCCCTGTCCTTTCCAAGTGAAGCGGTTACTTCTGCTTATGTTTCTCCACAAGTGGATAGGTCAACTGAGCCCTTCACATGGGGAAAGCCAGATCATTTCGTTCTTCGCAAGTACGTTCTCATGACATCTGATACTTCTAATGTTGGTGCATGGAAAGTCCTAGTTTTCTTATCTTCCCTGTTTGCTTGTAGATTGTGCTGGGAAAAGTTTGGTTGGGGTAGCCAGAAGTCAGATGAACTGCTGTTGCCTGTTCTGAAAGAGTACAGCAAACATGAGGTTGGTTAAACTCTTATCATCCTCTCTCATGTTCCTAAATTTTACATCAGTGTCACTGTCTATTATTTTTATTGTGATAAAGGAAGATGACATCTTTTTGTTATTGTTTGTTGAAGACTCAGCTGCGGCTAGAAGCTTTTTACACGTTCAATGAAAGATTTGCCAAAATTCGTAGTAAGAGAATCAAGAAAGCTGTCAAAGGTATCACAGGAAATCAAAATTCAGAATTGGTGAATGATGATGTGGAAAAAGGTTCTAATAGTAAAAAGAAGAAAAGTATAAGTATCGACGAATCTGGGGTTGAAAATTCAGATATGCTTCCAGTAGGAACAGAGTCAAGCATGCGTAGTAATCAGAGCAGCTGTGTTGGAAAACTTAATTCTAAGAAGTCAAGAAAACGACAAGCTTCTGGAGAGCTCATTGAGGGTGCACAAACCAATAAAAAATTAGATTCAAAAGGAAGAGGAAGAGGTAGAGGCAGAGGAAGGGGAAGAGGTACAAGCAGAGTATTGGGAAGAGGAAAGAGAAAAGATATCAGCCCCTCAGAATCTGAGAAAAGCTCTGATGACGGTGAAGAGGATGATGATGAGTTGGAAGTTAGTGCGGGGACATTTGAAGGCCCAGGGGAACTGCGCAAGGTGAGCTTCATAATGATTATGTTTCATCTATATATAATTTGTTTCTGTAACACTAGAGTTATGCAGAACTAAAGGAAATGTGATAGGAACAAGTAGTTTTATATCTCATTGCATCTTCCAGGGGTTTTTTCATGCTTTGTGGCATTTCTCTGTCGAGTTTTCCGGTTGTAGTGGCTTTTAGGCCGGTATTATAAAAAGAAGTGAGGGGAGGGTTGTTGCAAGATTAGATAATGGAGTGATGGAGCAAATTAAAGGATCATTTTTAATCAGTATACTACTAGGAACTGCAACACCATGTCTTGCATTGTTCTTTAGACATTTTGAATCATTCTAATTTGGAGGAGTATTAGAGAGATGTCTTATGTATGAATCTTCTTCTCTATAGTTTAACTATTTCATTTTGTCCTGGCATATCTGTTTGCAGTCTGGGCGGCTTCGGGAGCCCGTCAATTACAAAGTGAATGACTTGGACTTTGATGAATTGGATCACACCACTAGAAGAGTCTCCGACATAGAGGCAGGGAAACGAGTATTATATAAGGATGACGATGTATGTGATGAGGATGTTTCAGGGCTCAGTAAAAAGAAACAGAAGAATGTAGGGACGTTCTCTTCAGAGGAGGGTCAGCCTAAAGATTACCTTGAACTAGGTGGTGGGTTCTGCCCCTCAGAAGATGAACCTAAGGAAGTAGGGTTGAGCATTGTCGATCAATATTTTCAGGCTGATGATGACATTACAATGGCAGGGGGATTTTGTAGAGATGAAGAGGCGGTCGGTACTGTCCAAGATGGAATTCATGATGGAGCTACAGCTACTACTGTCCTGGGAGACGATGACCTATCTGATATCTGTGGCTTCACTGATCATACATCAGTCGATCATCCCACAACACAACCTTCAGTGGGATTGCCAGGTAGTGGAAGGACAGCTGCCTTTGATTCTGATCAGAGCTTAAATGATCACACCTCTACGAGTAATGATCTGCCGGAGAATACAGTTGATAATTCTGGACAGGCATCTATTCCTGCACTAAAACCGTTGCCATTTCTAAGGAAGAAAAGGGGGAAGAGTTGAGGCTTCAGGCGTACCCTATATTGTGTCACCTTTGACGACACATTGCTAAGTTAATTAACAAGCTTTTGCTAGGTGTTGTTGTATTAATCTAATCCCTGGATAATTTGCAATCGTTTATCGTTTGTCAAGGTATCATCCCCTAATTACCTTAGTTTCTGTACCAGAAAAAGCAGTTCAAAATTATGAAGTTCAAGTCTTCAAGATGATTGTACACAGCACCTGCAACTAAGTAATCCAAGGTGCCCGTTACATTATATTCCCGAGTACAAACATATTATTGGAAACAATTATTGGACTTCAGAGCACCTGCCGCGGGGAGGGACGGCGATGACGTCTGGCTGCACGGCCCACGGCGGGAGGATGTCCGATAGAGGAATTAGGTGCAGTGGGGGGAAAAACCAAGGAGAGCCGGACGTTGATCGGGAGGTCGTCCTCCCCGGCGTCCTCGCTTCAGCACGAGCCCGAGGTCGTCCGCCTAGTGGGTCCCACGCACGTGGGTGACGCCCCATTTTTTTTAACCCGGTAAAAAAGTTTTTTAAAAAATGACGGACCAATTGGCTTGCGCCATGTGGCGCGTCCTGGGCTGCTGCCAGATCAACGGCTAAGTTGATCTAGGCCGTCCATTTTGAATGGATATAAACCCATCCAACGGCCTATATTCAAATGCAACGGCCAGATCGGTCTAAAATGAAAAAATTGCAAAAAAAATCCAAAAAAATTACAAATAAATCCCAAAAAAATTGCAAATGAGCCCCTACATTTTTTCTATAAATACTACCTTCATTTTATTCATTTCTCACACCATTTTGTGCACAACAAATTCATTCTTTCCATCTCTCCTCTAAATATTTTTTTTGTGGGAAATAATGGCCACAAATTGGCTTCTTTTGGAAGATTTACAATTGAGCATCTCTTATTGTCGTTTTAGCGTGGATTCCATCACCGGAAATCGACAAAAGGTGGAAAAATTGTGGGAAAAGGTTTATGGCGATTTTAAGGCGAATTGGGAGATAGGTTATGGTGAATCGATGCCGGAAGCTAGGACCCAAAATGCATTATCCTCTCGTTTCGCAAAGTTGAAGCCGAATTTGAAAGTTTGGGGAAGTGCTCTTTCTTTCGCACGAAAGAATGCATCTTCCGGCTCCAACATACACGATGAGGTAATGTTTTTGATCTCCAATAATTTTTTTTATTTTTTACCATATTGTTTCAACTTATGTTCATAAAATACATGTTATTTATTTCATGATATTTATGAATTACAAGTTATTTATTCCATGTTATTATTATTATTTTTAGATGAGATGTGCTCAATCATTTTATGTGGCAAAAAAAAAGAAAGAGTTTAAAGACTTTGCTTGTTGGGAAGTAGTGAAGAATCATCCTTACTTCATCCATGTCGAGGCTAGTACACCTTCGCCTATATTATCATCTACTCCGTCTTACTCATCATCACATCCCGCAAGCTCAATGCCTCCCACCGTCAACTTGGAGGAGGATGATGCATTTGCCACACCAATGAGCAACCAAGCTCCTTCTTCTCCGGAGCGTCCTATGGGAGTGAAAGCGGCCAAGGAAGCGAAAAAAAAAGGGAAAAATGGTATGACGCCTACAAATGAAAGAGCCGAGGTTTTGAATAGGATTGCGGCAAATCAAGAATCTTATGGTCGCAATCAAAAAGATAGTGATGCAATTGAGATTTCCCTTATGCGAGAGCAAATCGCCCTTCAAAAGAAAGACATCCAATTGAGGGCTTTGGCAGAGGAAACTCAGATTATGTCAATGGATACCGAGAGCATGGCTCCTAAATCCAAGAGGTAATTCACAAAGAGGAAAGCAGAAATCCTTTCTCAATTGGATGGGGTTGAAGAAGAAGCTAGCGAAGAAGGCTATTCCAATTGTTATCGCCCCATTTTTCCAAGCACTTAAATGATTGTTTATGTAATTTAAATTATGTACTATGTAGTTTAATTTATGCACTTTAAATAAACTATGTAGTTTCCCTTTTACAGAAATAAAATTGCACTTTCTTTATTTCCACCAAGTTCCCACACATTACAAAATATTGAAACACACATAATAGAAATACATAATTCAAACTCACAACAATGCAAACAAACAATTAAAACAACATATTTATAGTTGTTCCCCGGTCTCAAGAAACCAGTTGTGCTTAACTAAGTGCTTCTGAAGCTCTCCATGGATGTAAGAAGATTGGAGATCTACAAGACGGTCATTAAACCGTTGTTCATTTTGTCCATCTCTTCCAACCGGCTTGAAAGGAATTCGGTTCCCCTCTTCATCCACTGGCCCATCATAAACTGTGAATGCGGTAGATGGGTTTTGGAGATCTTCTTTGTTGTTCTCCTCAAACTCATCCTCCACGAATTCCTCCTCAACGATCATGTTGTGCATTATGATACACGCCAACATGATGCTTTTTAATGTCGAAAGGCGATGACACCGAGCTGCATGACGAATTATCCCCCAACGAGCTTGTAAGATGCCAAAGCACCTCTCCACATCCTTGCGGTATGACTTTTGCTTCCTCGCAAAAAGCTTTTGTGGAAGCTCTTGAGGGTTCGAAATCGTTTTGACAAACGAGGAGTACCTCGGATATATCCCATCGGCGAGGTAATAAGTGTTACGGCATGTCATACCGTTCACTTTATAAGTAGCAGCCAGACTTCTTCCAGCAAGCACTGCATCGAAGACATCTGATTGGTAGAGCACGTTGATATCATTTTGAGCTCCTGGTACCCCGAAGAAACTGTGCCATATCCACGTGTCATATGAGGCCACTGCCTCTAAGATGATAGTTGGACGACCCTTCCTCCTTGAGTACGCCCCGGACCAAGCGGTTGGGCAGTTCTTCCACTCCCAATGCATACAATCAATGCTTCCGATTATACCAGGAAATCCTCGATGTCTAGCCCTTCTTAGAAGTCGAGTGATGTCTGTCTGATCTGGAGCACGGAGGTAACGGGTACCATAAAGATCTACCACTTGGGTGCACCACTTCTTCATGCACTTTAGAGTTGTTGATTCCCCCATCCTTGTGATTTCGGCACACTGATCAGCAGCTGAGCCGTAGGCCAACATCCGGAGAGCACCGGTCATCTTTTGTTGGGGAAGTAGTCTGACCATTCCAGTGGCGTCGGCTCTTTGATGCCAAAATGGGTCGTAGTTGCAGAGGTCCGTCATTATACGGTTGAATGTATTTCGGCTCATACGGAACCGCCAACGAAAGTCATGGTCGGTGAAGACTGAACGTTCGATGAAGTAATCTTCCATAAGATTTTGGCCGCTGGACTCCCTCATCCTTGGTTGATTTGCACGGCGGCGTGGTGGTGATTCATCATCAAAAGCCGCATCGACGGCCATCGCGACGATAACGAATTGATTGGCAATTTCTGCATTTCGCCGGCGTTGTTGTCGCCTCCTATTGAAAAAAGTACTGAAACCCATGAGATTCATCTTGATGAAACCAAAATGTGAAGGCCGGCGTTGTTGTCGCCTCCTATTGAAAAAAGTACTGAAACCCATGAGATTCATCTTGATGAAACCAAAATGTGAAGAAGTGTTTATGGTGGCTTAGATACGAGTAGAACTACAAGTGATGAGTAGTTGGTGTGAGTCTACCTCTCCCATAGCTCTTTCTTTTATAGCCATTTTGAAATCCCAGATTTTTTTAAGATAACGACACGTATTGACTGTCGATTGGTTGAAAATATTACCGGAGATCTTCATCAATAATTTTGCCGACACCGACACGTAGACATTATACGTGTCCCAGTGTCATTAGTTTGTAATCTTACCGGAAATCTTACTGAATATCTTCAATCAATAATTTTGCCGACACCGACACGTAGACATTACACGTGTCCCATTCTCATTGGTTTGTAATCTTACTGGAAATCTTACCGAATATCTTCAATCAATAATTTTGCCGACACCGCCACGTAGACATGACACGTGTCTCAAAATTACTGGTCGAAAATTTTATCGGAAATCCGCTACCAATTATATGATCCGGAATGACACGTGTCGGCTAATTATTGGGTGAAAGTATTATTCGAATTTAAATGTAAAATATTTTAAATAATAATGAATAGTAATAAGAAATCCTATTTTGGACACCGCTGTACGAAAAACAGGAATAGGAAGTCCTATTTTGAGGAATTCCTCAAATAATCGAAGAATTCTTCAAAATAGGACTTCCTCTCCCAATATATAGGTGCATATACTCTTAATACTGTTGGTGTCATCCACTCTGACAATAGTGCACCAGAAATTTTCTATTACAAGTTGACCAGAAACTTTAATACTTCTTGGGGTCTTTGTTTATCTGGTCCTACTTTCTTTTGGTCTATTCTCATAAATATCATATTCAGATGACAAGATTATGAACAAGACAGGTCCATTTTCTTAGTTTCATAAGCTTTTTGCGAGTAATATGGAGTTTTAGCAGTTCATAGAAACAAGTCTGAGAAGAAGGGGAGAGCAGTCTGAAGAAATTATAGATCGAAAATGGTGTCATGTACATGGGGTGATATGCTACCTTTTGTAGCTATGGTGATGGTGCAGTTCTTAGATATAGGTGGAACGACTATCAGCAAAGCAGCTATGTCGAAAGGATTGAGCACTTATGTTCTAGTTTTTTACTCTACTGCGCTTGCTACTGTCTTACTCTTTCCTTGCTTCATCTTGCAGTAAGCCTGTTTGAGATTAATTTGAAATGAATAGATACCTCAAAGTACTATACTGAGACTAATTCTTCTGCAGAAAGAAGATTTCTCTAACTTTTTCGCTTCTTGGAGGACAATTCCTTTCGGGACTAATCGGGTATGTATATACATTTAGTTTCTATGTGCTGCAGGATGATTTGGTGTTACTGTTTAATGGAGAAGAAAATTTGTGTGCAGGAGCTCAAGCATGTTATTGGGATATACTGGTATCAAGTACAGCTCACCAACACTTTCTTCAGCTATGGCAAACCTTGTACCAATATTTACGTACATTCTGGCAATCGTTTTCAGGTAGGTAGCTTGTAATATGTGTATATGTATTGTGTTTAAATCAAGTTGGTGATGTTATTATACATTACTAGGATGGAAAAGCTGGATTTGAGGAGCTCAGCCTGTCAAGCTAAAGTGTTGGGCACTATAGTATCAGTATCTGGAGCTTTTGTAGTGATTCTATACAAGGGTTCAGTATTGTTTTCACCATCAAACTCTCCTGAACAGAACTTCTTTATGGCCTCACAGCAGTCAATGTGGGTTTTCGGAGGTCTCATGATTACAGTGGCTTGTCTTTTGACGGCATCATGGAGCATTCTTCAGGTAATTGGTTATTGTTGAAGATGTAAGCTTCATTTCCAATAAAACAAACTGCGTAAGAGGAATCTGACCTTGAGTTTCTATTTTTCTTTCAGACATCACTTGTTAAGAACTGTTCTTCAATGCTTACCTTAGTCTTCTTCTTCAACTTCTTTGTGACAATCCAATCCGCAGTGATATTACTATGTATGGAAAGCCATCCAAGTATTTGGGTATTGAAGCCTGACATTGGGATGGTCTGCATTGTCTTCTCAGTAAGAAGACCTACCGCCTTATCTTGCTACTTTTTGGTATCTTTAATATACAGATGATCATATATGACATTATGGATATCGATTACTGATTTTGATAGAGTACTAATTGTAGGCTGTATTTGGGAGGGTGTTCCATGTTGGTGTTGATACTTGGTGCTTGCAACAAAAGGGTCCTATCTTCATAGCTATGTTTAGACCTTTGGGAGTTGCCTTTGCTGCGGTAATGGTAGTAATCTTTCTTGGCGAATCACTTCACCTTGGCAGGTTTGTTTATGTTTTGCTGATGAAATCTACTTCGATTCCTTAAAACTTTTATATCAAGCTAACATAGATGTTAGTAATGGTAGATAATTTATGTCCATGCAGTGTGATAGGATCTTTTGTTATTGCAATTGGGTTTTATGCTATGATATGGGGACAGATCAAAGAAAAGACCACAGTTGTTAAGGAGAATGATGTCCACAACTTGGTATCATCCACTGAAAAGACCCCTCTTTTGCAATGCAGAACCTCTGCAGGATACGTATGATACAAAGAACTCATCTTGTAACCTTTATTTCATGTATCTAACATTTGAGCTGGATATATTAATGGAAGATCCTTAAACGATAATGATATATAGCTTACTAGCACTTGCTTCGACTATAGGTAATCTTGTACCAATCTCAACGTTCATGCTGGGTGTCATTATCATGTAGGAAGGTAAATATATTGACCCTGCTTTTGCATCATTCTTTGGTTTGGTTGTGATCTATCAGTATTTGAACTACTTACCAGAAGTAGTTCAAAACCTGCAATTATAAAGTTCAAAGATGATTGTATACAGCATCTGCAACCAAGTAAGCTGAGGTCTCCATTACATTATATTTTAAGTACTACAAAGAAAATTAAGCAATCATGGGTCGTTTGTGTTTTTCTTTCTTGTTTTGAAAGTAACAATCATGGGACTTTGATACTTGATAGTGTCATCCACTATGTTAATGTGTATCAGAAACTTTCTATTACAAGTTGGCAAGTTAATTAATTAAGAGAAATTTTGTTGGGTACTTGGGGTTTACATTGTACCAGACTACACCTTAACATATTCTCTTTCTTTTGATCTATGCACATTACTGTCAGATTCAGATGTGACAAAAACTGGAGTATAAATAAATTTCTGGTGATAATCACTCAAGGCCCCATTAGTTATTAATTACTGTTTTTGTTCTATGCACATTATTATCAGATTCAGATGACAAAAACATAAGAAACAAAAATAATAGTCTGGTGATGAAGATTTATAAACAGCATGATGACAGATGCCTTTTCTAGTGAGTTGTGTGTGAATAATCAAGAGGTGTTTCTAAAACTTCAGTGAGAGAAGAAGAGTGAGAAATCATAGATATATATGGTGTCTTGTTCATGGGTCAAGGTTCTACCTTTTGCAGTTATTGTCATCAAGCAGTTCACTGATATAGGTCAAGTAACTATAGCCAGCCATGTCGAAAGGACTGAGCATTTATGTTTTCGTTGTTTACGCTCGTGGGATTGCTACCCTCTTACTCCTTCCTTGTTTCATCCTACAGTAAGGCATACTTGTAATTCTAATGACCTATTTGGGATCAATTTTCAATATGGCTAGATTGATAGTGTGATACTTCAAGTAGTAGACTGTGTCATCTGCAGAAAGGATATTTCTCTTACATCTTCTTTCCTTGGTGCTCAATTCATCTCGAGCCTAATAGGGTAACTACATATACAGTATATACTTGTGTTTGATGTATTCTGTGATCTATATAGAGGAATTTGTGCTATTTAAGTAGAGAAGTGTGTGTCTGCAGGAGTTCAAGTTTGTTATTGGCATTTAAAGGCATAAGCTACAGCTCACCAACACTTTCTTCGGCTATAGGGAATCTAGTACCAATATTTACATTCATTCTGGCTGTCATATTCAGGTAGGAAGGCAAAATGTACTGATTCAGTTTACATCATTCTTTGATTTGGTTGTGATCAATCTGTTCCTGAACTACTAGGATGGAAATGCTAGATTTTAGAAGATCAAGAAGTCAAGCCAAAGTTCTAGGGACTTTGGTATCAGTTTCTGGAGCATTTATACAAGGGATCTGTGCTATTTTCACCATCAGACTTTCCTGTACAAAATTTCATAATGGTCTCACAGCAGTGGAACTGGGTCCTCAGAGGTGTTATGCTTGTTACTTCGTTCCTTTTAACCTCAACATGGAACATTCTTCAGGTGTTCAACGAGCCATTAGTGCACTTTGGTAAATACTGTTAGTATGGCATTAGTTGTCCGATTAAATATACTTATCCACTTAAGCAGGTAATCAACACCTACCCAACCACCCGAAAGACCACCAGGAAGGCTTCGACTTCTCTCACGAGACCAACCTCATCCGAGCGCGCACGCGCCCGTGGAGCGCATGCCCGAATGCACGGATCAGACATCAGCAAGTACACCAGTCCCACATCGAAGAACACCATCAAGCAGCAAGCTCAACCACCTATATATGTAAGGTATTTATTACAGGTAAGATCATCCATACGAATTCACTCGACCCAAACACTATTCACACGCACGCTCGCTTGACTGTTATATCCAATACATCATCTGACTTAGGCATCAGAGCGTTGAAGGCGGGCCACCCCGTCTCGACCCCTGACCGCCCGTTTGTTGTTGTATTCTTCTAACAGCCGTAGCCGAACACCCGATCACCCGAAGAGAGAGGAAGCGCCCGATGATCCGAACAGCCCCAACGTTCGG
This sequence comes from Geum urbanum, assembly GCA_946800695.1. NCBI lineage: Eukaryota > Viridiplantae > Streptophyta > Magnoliopsida > Rosales > Rosaceae > Geum > Geum urbanum. The sequence continues at coordinate 52,290,278 of OX327008.1, read as the reverse complement.
ACGTACAAGGAGGAGGAGTACTCGTACTTGCTTCTGCCAGATTACGCCCCGCGCGTAATTCGGTAGAAACAGTTGGCGCCGTCTGTGGGAAGCTTACAAATTGCAAACCTCGTATAAATACCACTAGCAAAAGCCACATGCCTACCCAGGAGACTAACACCGGCAGCACACCATTTGAGGAAACACCCGTGGGCGCGCTGGCGCACCCAATAATAGAGCCTGGGACAAGCGGCAGCGGAGAGCACGTCGACGGCCTGATCCGGGAGCTGCGAGAGGCGGCGTCCGATACGGAGCAGGAGCGCCAGATCCGGCAGAGGTTGGAGGAGCGGCTGGATGCGCTCATCAGTCAGCAGCAGGAGCGACACGAAGAAACCCAGGAAACCACCAGCGAGGAGCAACACCCGTTCGGCAGGACCGACGCCCGGGCAATCCGAGCGCCCTCACCAGTGGAGGAATCGGCGCCCCTGACGAACAACACCCTGATCCTTCGGATGGAGGAACTGGCGGAGGAGGTCTCGCGTTTGTGCAAGGACAAGCTGGCGGGCAAGGCGGGATGTTCGCCCCCCGGGTCAGCCCGTTCTCAGCGCACATATTGGAGAGGGGAAGGGATCCCCACGTGAAGACAACGAAGATTACCCGGTTCGGCGAGAGTGGAGACCCCCGCGCGCACATCGACGAGTTTCGATCCACCACGGACGGAACCCGATATTCGGATCCAACCTTGTGTTTCCTGTTCCAAGAAACACTGACGGAGGAGGCACGGAGCTGGTTCTATGAGATTCCGCCAGGCTCCATACATTCGTTCCTCGAGCTTGCGGAGAGCTTCCAAAAGCGCTATCGGCTCCAGGGGAAGTACAACACTACGGGTATCCTCCTCAAGGTCCGCCAGGGGATGGACGAGAGCCTGTCAAGCTACATAAACCGGTGGAGGACGCTTGCGAGCACGTGCAGGGACCTCGACAAGCGAGTGGCCAAGGTGGCCCTGATGGACAACATGCTCGCCACCCCGTTCGTAGACAAACTGGTGAGGAAGGAGTATCTCGACTACGACGAAATCATGGACCTGATTGTGCAGAAGGCACTCGTGGAAACGCGAGTGTACGGATCCACCTCCGAATCCAGCACCAACAGACTAGAGGCGGCAAGCGCCCAACCGCGACAGCTAGCGGACGACGAGAGGCCAATCGGGGGCTATAAGAGGAGCTGGGACGCGCAAAGACAGAATCACCAGAGGCCATCCTCCCGCTACAACAACGACCGCTACAACCAGACAAGGGGACCAGCGCAGCAGGGAGTCCGCCTACCGCCAGCGCCACAATACCGTCCGGCGGGACAAGAGGTCTATGCGGTCGATCACCAGTCCAACGAGCAGCTGCTCCGCCTGCACCGACACCGAATCCCGCCACCAAACAACATGACGAAAGCGACGGCTCCGACCGGCCGAATCCCGAGCATCTGGTGCGAATTCCACAATGCCACCACCAACCACACCAACAGCTGCATTATGCTGAAAAAGGCCCTTGAAGACTTGAGGAAGGACGAATGGACAACCCCTCCCAGGGCAGGCGAGCGACGGCACGAGGCAGGCATCGAAACCTGGGGGATTATCAGCACCATATCCGGGGGAAAGCGCAAGGAGGGCACCTCGTCGCCCGATCACTCGAGCAGGAAGTGCTGACGATCGGGGCAGGACGAGCGCAGAAGGCAGGAAGAAGGGAGGCGCCCGCCATCTGCTTCACGGCGGAAGACGAGGAAGGAAGCCCGAGGGACAGCACCCTGCCGTTCGTGATCGACATGATCATCGATCGTTTCCTCGTAAAGAGGGTGCTGGTAGATAGTGGGGCGTCCGCGAACGTGATCTACCTGGACGCGTACACGGCGCTCGGCAGGCCCGCCCGCAAGATGACACAGGATCACGAGTGCGTGGCCAGCTTCACGGGCGAAACGTCGTACCCGATCGGGAGCGACAATATTCGGGTCGGGATCGGTGCGCCCGACTCCCCGCACAGCGAGGTCCGAACAGACTTCATTATCATGGACACCCCCTCCCCATACAACGCCATTCTCGGGAGGCCGGGGATCAACAAGCTGAAGATGATCATCGCGGGGCACCTGCTCTTGGGACGATTCCCAACCGAGCATGGAATCGGATACGTTCGGGGATACAATCACGAGGAAGCCGCGAAACCCCGGGGCAGGCAGGAGGTCCTCGCCTTGGAGCCTACGCCAGGAACGGAGATACCGGATGATCCACGCGACGGGCTAATGGTAGTGTCGCCCGTCCCCGAGCACGAAGAGCTGAGGACGATTCAGCTATCTTCCGAGCATCCGGGGAGGACGGTCCAGATTGGAGCATCGTTGGCTCCCGCGATAGCCGTCCAGAACTTGGGGACTGTGCTCGACGTCCTCATCAAGAACGGCATGAGGTTGAACCCCGCCAAATGCACGTTCGGAGTCACCAATAGCAAATTCCTTGGGTATATTGTCAGTCAGCGGGGGATCGAAGCCGCGCCCGCCAAGGTAAAAGTCATCATTGACATGAAGCCGCCAGTCAAAAGGGTGGACCTACAGAGCCTCACAGGCAAGCTCGCGTCCCTGAATCTGTTCATCTCCCTCTACTTGGACAGATGTGCCCCGTTCTTCAAAGCTCTCCGAACAACGAACAAGCGTGACGTCGCATGGATGCCCAAGTGCGAGGCATCTTTCCTTCATATCAAGGAATACTTGGCGTCCATCCCGCTCATCTCAAGGCCCATCCCGGGGGAAGTATTGTACATCTACCTAGCCGCTTCCCTCACGGCCGTCAGTTCTGCTCTCGTCCGCAGGGAGAACTGCACGGAGTTGCCCGTTTTCTTCTCAGGAAAGGGCATGACGGGCGCTGAGACCCGATATCCGACGATCGAGAAGATGGCGCTCGCGTTCATAACCGCCGCCCGACGGCTGAAGCCGTACTTCCAAGCGCACAACATCCACATCCTCACCAACGTACCCTTGCGCCAGATACTCCAATCACCCGACCACAGCGGCCGCCTGGCGAAGTGGGCTATTGAACTCAGCAAATTCGACCTCTAGTACAAACCCCGCGCGGCAATCAAAGGACAGGCCGTGGCGGACTTCATCGCTGAGTACACGGAAGCGGAGGGAACACCGGTCCGTGCATCCGACGACATGACGGTGGAGGCATCTGACAAACCGGGGGTCAAGGAGCGACCATTGTCGGAATGGAATCTCTACGTCGATGGTTCATGCACAAAGAAGGTGAGCAGCGCCGGAGTCATCCTGACCGGTCCCGGGGGGGGGGGGGGGGTGTGTAAACGCAGAGTACGCCCTCAAGTTCGAATTCAAGACAACCAACAATGAGGCTGAGTACGAGGCGCTCATTGCGGGCCTGCAGTTGGCCAAGAACTCGGAGGCGCCCGACCTCAACGTGTTCAGTGACTCGCAATTGGTGGTGAGCCAGGTCGAAGGAGAATTCCAGGCAAAAGGGGAGTCCATGATCGCCTATCTGAAGCACGTGAAGGCGCTAATCAAGGGATTCAAATACGTCAACATCAACCATATACACCGAGGGTTCAACGCGAAGGCGGATAGGCTGGCCCGATTGGCCACGGCACCCGTGCACACAGGACCAGAACAACGCATCGTCGAAGTACTGCGACGACCGAGCATCTCAGGAATGGAGCAGGTTCTGGCAATCGAACCGCATGAGCACAGCTACATGGACGTGCTCATCGCTTACAAAGCAAGGGGAGAGCTACCGAAGGACAAGGGAGAGGCCAGAACCATTATCGCACGGGCGGCCAATTTCAGCATACGGGATGGAGCATTATATCGACAAGGGAGGACTTGGGCAAGTCTCAAATGCGTCACTCCGAAAAAGGGCAACCTGATCCTGAAGGAAATCCACTCGGGCACGTGCAGCCATCATGCGGACGCCAGATCAATCGTACACAAGGCCCTTCGGTATGGATTCTGGTGGCCCACCATCCATGCGGACGCTACGACGCTAACCAGCAAATGCCACCAGTGCCAGTTGCACGCGCATCACCACCACGCGCCCGCTGTCCCACTGTCCATCCTTCTATCGCCCGTTCCGTTCGCACAGTGGGGACTGGACTTGATTGGAGAGCTCCCAAAGTCGAAAGGGCAATACCGGTATCTGATCGTCATCATTGACTACCACACCAAATTCATCAAGGCCCAGCCAATGGCAAAGATCACCATGGACAAGGTGGAGCGCTTCCTCTGGCGTTTCCTCTTCTGTCGATATGGAACGCCGATCAGCATCATAACAGACAACGGGCCACAGTTCAACAACCCCAGGCTCATAGCCTTCTGCAAGCGGCAGGGAACGGACCTCGTTTTCGCATCACCAGCGCACCCACAGACGAACGGGCAAGTAGAAGCAGCAAACAAAATCCTCAAGGCTGGCATCAAGAAGAAAATTGAAGACATCGAACCCGGGGATGCGGGTTACGGGCGCTAACCCGAGGTCGTTCCAGAGATTCTGTGGTCCATCCGAACGACCGCCAACGCAGCCACGGGCGAAACTCCGTTCAGCCTGACGTTTGGAACGGAAGCTGTGTTACCCCTGGAGATCACCCATCAGAGCCCACGGATCGAGGGGTACGATCAGCGCACGAACTGCGAGGGGCTACGTCTCAGCAATGATCTGCTAGAAGAACGGAGGGACACGTCGCACCTCCACAACGCCGCGAACAAACAGGGGATCGCCCGATTGTTCAACCAGCGCATCCGGGCTCGACCAATCCAACTGGGGGACTGGGTGATGAAGGCGATCCAACAAAAGGTGAAGACACTCCGTCCATTGTGGGAAGGCCCGTACGTCGTCGATGAGGTGATAAGCGCCAGCACTTTTTACCTCCGTGATATGCAGGGTCAACGACTACGGCACCCATGGAACATACAACATTTGAGGAAGTACTTTCATTAAAAAATGTATGTTGTACTTCATTAAGTTTATACTATTACGTTCGTTTTTCCTTACCCCGCCCGCCCAAATACTCTAAGGACCGGGGATAGGCTGTTCGCGTTGATGTAACACTTGGTTGAAATCCATTCAAAAGTAAAGAGCAAGCGCCCGTTCGTATGAGTCACTCAAGATGCCAAAAAAGAGGACAAGGCGCATGAACGGAAGGAAAAGAAACTTCATTTATCCGCCCTTACAAAAAACCGCAAGCGGGAACCAAAGGCACGAAGGCCCGATTACAAAAAATTACTACTCTACTAAAAAAAAAAAACTACTCTACTGGTCCACCACCCGCTCCACCCGCCACTTCCTCGGCCGCCACCTCCACAGTCTGCTCCACCACCGGCTCTTGACTTGGCTGTGCGGAAGCCTTACTCGCCTGCTCCTCCAGGAAGGCCCGGTAGCGCACCAAGTCCAGGAAGGGCGATACCACTTCCTGGAACTCAGCCACCTGGACATCAGCCTCAGCGGCCACCAACTCCTGGAACTCCGAAGAATTCTTAAAGACGGCAACCGCCTCCGCTTGGGCCTGATGGACGTGCTCCTCAGTCCACGCCTGGCGCTCAACCTTCATCAGGCGGGACTCCATCTCCGCCACCCGGTTGGCCGCCTCAGCCTTTGCCTCTTCCAGCGCAGCCAGAGCAGTGTCACGCTCGGCCTTGTGCAACGCCTCTCTCTCCGTCGCCTCCCGGACTCGCTTCGTCGCCCCCTGGACTTCACGCCGTAGACGATTCGCTAGCTCATCCGACTTAGACTGACCATACAGGAGCCTCTTGTTTTCTTCAGCGAGCTTGCGCATCTCCTCTTTCATCCCATTCGAGTACCGTTCATTGGCAAAGCGCTCGCGCGCCTGGAAGAGCTTATACTGCATCACCGTGCAGAGGTTGTACGCCATGTCCATCTCATCCGGCCTAGCAGCCGCCGCCTGCGGTATCAGCCCAGTGACAGACTTCACCCCGAGATCAATGGCCTCCATCAACGGTGCACAGAACGCAAACGGACTATCCGTCCTCGGCCACTTCAACGGAGGTTCAGCACTCCCCCCCTGCCTGGATACCCGTGGGGGACTTAGCGGATGGCTGGACGATTGAGGAGTAACGGGAGTACGAGCCGATGACTGGGGCGTACGAGAAGTCTCCCGCCTATCCCGCAGGTCGTCTCGGTCGGACCGGCGCTGCTCGCGGTCCACTTGCCGCTTCTCGCGGTGCTGCTCAGCACGATCCGCCCGCGATTGCACCTTGGAACCAGCAGCATTTCCTGGGGGCAGGCGAGGAGCATCCGCTTGTGGCCCTCGGATGGGCTGGGCAAGATCAGCAACATTGGGGATCGGAATCTTGGGCTGATAGTCTCCCCCAGCACGAGCCCACCGCGCCCGTCATCCGCCACCTTGCGGACCTTTTCAGCCGTATCCAGCAACGCGGCCATATGGCGCTTGAGCGCCTCGTCCTTATCTGTCACCTCAGACTTGGTCATCTTAACTGCAGAACGCACAAACGGAAAATCAGCAACAGAGGCAAACAACTAGTTAAAAAATTCTATTCCTATTCCTAGCAGAAAACTAAAACCCATGGACCGGGCGGCTTGGCAAGATGCGTACGCTCGATGAGATCCCAATGACACGCCGCCCAGAAGTATCTTGACTCGGGCGCCAGGTCGAAAATGAACTTGAGGCGAGCTACCCTGGCCTCCTCAACCGGCGTGAGCGGATACTCGTTCGTGTCAAGCGTATGAAAAACTGGGGGACTCGATCAATCTGGTCGGCGTTGGCGGCATACTCGGCTGGGAAGGCGCCGAATTCCCAGTCTCCCCCCACCAAACAGTTGATTGTGCGCCAGGAGGTTGACGAGCTTGGCGGGTCCACCAACCACCACTTCACGCGGGGCTCCACCGTGAAGGTCCCCGAGTCCCTCTGGCGCGTAGAGTATCGCAGACGGAAGAAATGAAGAAACTCCGCCCGCGTTGGCTGATCCATACCGCTCACCCGGAAGATATTGAACATCGCCAAAAACGTGCGGGTGAGCGTGGGCCCGCATTGGTCGAGAGAGATCCTCAGCAGCGCCAACATGTATTGAAAGAAGGGATGCAATGGCAGCTTGATCCCAGCCTTCAGATGAAACTCGCTCAAGCAGACATGACCGCGCGGAGGGCGGGTAAACGTTTCGCCCTTGCCAGGTATCCGCAGACGCACCGAGCCCAGGATATGATAGTTACACGCCCATCTAGCCATCTCCGTAACGGACGGCGCGCGCTCCGGTTCTTGAACCGGCGTTCCATCTGGTAGCACCCAGTGAACGGGTCCACCTTCCGCGAACTGAGGAACGGACTTCTCCCCCTGAACGCTCTCCTCCCCCCACGGTCCAGAACCACCCGAGGACCCGCCCGACGACCCTGATGAGCTCCCCAAGCCTGTGGTTGCGCGCGCCTGCTCGGAATCCATTGACTGCACCACAGGACAGGTGTTAGGAATACATCGCAGAGGCGTCACACTCAACGCAGACTCGTACGACGACGTACTCGACCCACTCGACCCACAACTAATCCACCCCACCCCTTTTATGTATATGCGCTCGCACAATTGCCTACTTGATATCTCTACTGGCTCCATTCCTAGACACACGCTCGCGCAAACCCACACTTAGCAAAAATTTTCTGGCAGAAACACCGAAAACCCACAAAAACTACCCAGAAACAAATCAAAACCACCACCACTCAAGAACACACCATGTTCTTGAGTTCAGAACCCAGAAAAACGCAAAACAAAAAAAAACAGAGAGCGAGAACCAAAAAAGAAAGGACGAGAGCCTCACCAAATCAGAGTTTGTACGTTGAAAGTTGCACGACGGCTAGCAAATATTCCGGCAAAGAGAACACGAACACAGCAAAAATCAGCGAAACAGGTTGCAGAAGGAATTTGGCAGCGTTTTGGTAAATCTGAGAGTGATGAAGAAGACAACAATCAAAGGCCCTATTTATACTAATCAGGCGGGACAAGCGAACGAACGCCAGTCGTCCATTTTTGCATGTCCACCGTCGGATTGCAACACGTGGCACATGGCGGTTTACTAACCCTCCTTAGTAACCGCGCCAACTCTTCAGCTTCCCGCCTTGAAATTCAAAACCCTAGCACGGTCTCCCACAGCTCGACACATGTCGCCCATGCAACACCACACGCGCCCACGCACCTGACGTCTGGGCTTCGAGCAGTTATCACGTCAGCAGCATTTAATGCCCAGGGCACGCCAGCATTAAATACGATGGCTAGCATTTATCACACAACAGTTCCCAAAGAGAAGTCAAAAGAAATGTCACCCCAAAACACTTAGTCAGACGAAATCACCCCACCCAAAGCAGGACAACACACGCCACGAAATCCACCATTCATACTAGCGCGTACACCACCCACACGACCGGGCGCTCGAGAAACACCATCAGGTTAGTACAAAACCCATTCGGGCGCCCCGAAAGAGGGCTAACGCTTGAATTCCCTTTTGGCCGTGCCCCGAGTGAAGAACTTGCGCCGTACGGGCACGGGGTTCTTCCCCTCCGTACACGTAAATGTTAGAAAGCAAGCCGGGTCAGGCGGCAGAGGCATGGGGTCCGCCCCCTCTTTGCGCGCGCTGAAACCGATGGGCGGCACGGGATGGGGTCCGTTCTCTCCCTGCGCGCACCGTTACACGATCGAAGCGCAAGCCGGCTGTCATAATAGAGGCATGGGGCCAACTCCTCTCTGAGGGTGCTAAGCCGATGGGCGGCACGGGCGTGGGGTGTTGCCCCTCCGTGTGCGTAACGTTAACGATCGACTCGCCGACTCGGAACGGCAGGGGCGTGCGGTCCGACCCCTCCTTGCGTGTTCCGAGACCGATGAGCATCGCGGGCAAAGGTACGCCCTCCCCGGACGCGAAAGCAAGCCGGCTGTCATTGCATGCTAAGCCGAAGAACGGCACGGGCATGCGGTCCGTCCCCTCCGTGCGCGTTAATTGTACGTCGCGGTCTTGATCCCACCGTTGACGCTACACTGTACGCGACGGCATCCCCGTTGACGTACGCGGTGCACCGCGGCATCCCAACGCTGGTGTTACGGAAAACATTCGCATACATTCACGCATCATACCATACATTCATGCATCATACCATACATTCACACTTGCATATCTATACATCTGTTGTAGTCATTTATGTTTACAAGACAACACCCCACGGGCGCACGACTCCAAAATAGCAAGTCTTGTCTGGACGCCGGGCCCACAGGCACACGATCAAAACGCGCAGGTACCCACTCCGTCATGCGAGCCCTTCCTTGACCGGAGAGTTGGGGGACTTGGGGGTTACAGGATCGTGCACCATCGCTCAATCGGATAAGTATTTTGTTTAATCGCACGAACCCTTTTTCAACTCCCCAGTCAAGAAAGTTCTCTTTGACTTGGGGACTTGTTAGTATGACATTAGTTGTCCGATTAAATATACTTATCCACTTAAGCAGGTAATCAACACCTACCCAACCACCCGAAAGACCACCAGGAAGGCTTTGACTTCTCTCACGAGACCAACCTCATCCGAGCGCGCACGCACCCGTGGGGCGCATGCCCGAATGCACGGATCAGACATCAGCAAGTACACCAGTCCCACATCGAAGAACACCATCAAGCAGCAAGCTCAACCACCTATATATGTAAGGTATTTATTACAGGTAAGATCATCCATACGAATTCACTCGACCCAAACACTATTCACACGCACGCTCGCTTGACTGTTATATCCAATACATCATCTGACTTAGACATCGGAGCGTTGAAGGCGGGCCACCCCGTCTCGACCCCTGACCGCCCGTTTGTTGTTGTATTCTTCTAACAGCCGTAGCCGAACACCCGATCACCCGAAGAGAGAGGAAGCGCCCGATCATCCGAACAGCCCCAACGTTCGGACGTACAAGGAGGAGGAGTACTCGTACTTGCTTCTGCCAGATTACGCCCCGCGCGTAATTCGGTAGAAACAAATACTTCATCTTTACACTTGTAATCTAACAAAGTGCAAAAATAGAGAAATCTGACCTTGAGTTTCCTTCTGTGTTTCAGACCTCAATTGTTAAGAAATGTCCATCTATGCTTACCATAGTATTCTTCTACAACTTTTTTGTGACAATCCAATCGGCAGTGCTCTCGCTACTTATGGAAAACAACTCGAGTGCTTGGATACTGACGACTGACATCAAGTTGATCTGCATCGTCTTCTCAGCAAGATGACAGCTCCCTATAAACCTTAAATTTTTGTTGCTATATCAGTATGTTAAGATTGAATGATCATATATAAAAATTCGATATGTGAGTACTAATTTAGATTTCTATTTTAGGCTGTATTTAGTGGTGTGTTCCATGGGAGTGTAACTACCTGATGCGTGCAGCAAAAGGGTCCTATCTTTGTAGCCATGTTTAGGCCATTGGGAGTTGTCATTGCTGCAGTCATGGTAATCATCTTCCTCGGTGATGCACTTTACCTTGGAAGGTTTGTTTGATTAATTCAAATCTCTACTTCTTTAGATCAATTTAGAACACTTATGTCTTTAGTTCAGCTTAGAACACTTACATGAACTGATGCTAATATAAAGGTACCAAATTTATGTCTATGACAGTGTGATCGGATCTGTTTTCATCGCAATTGGGTTCTATGCTATGATATGGGGGCAGATCAAAGAAAAGAGCACTGCTGTTATGGAGAGTGATGTCCACAGCTTGGTATAATCAACCCAAAAGACTCCTCTTTTGCAATGCAGAACCTCTGCAGGAGATATATGATAACAAAGTACTCATCTTGTAACATTTCTTTCATGTATCTAACATTCGAGCTGGATATATAAATGGAAGATCCTTAAACGATAGCGATATATATAGCTTACTAGCACTTTCTTCGACTATAGGTAATCTTGTACCAATCTCAACGTTCATGCTGGCCATAATTATCATGAAAGAAAGTAAATATAGTTCAAAACCTGCAGTTATAAAGTTCAAAGATGATTGTATACAGCATCTGTAACCAAGTAAGCTGAGGTCTCCATTACATAATAATTTAAGTAGTACAAAGAAAAATTAATGGAAACAGTCATGGGATTTTTTTTTTTTGAAAGTAACAGTTATGGGACTTTGTTATTTGATAGTGTCATCCACTATGTTAAGATGCATCAGAAACTTTCTATTACTAGTCGGCAAGTTGATTAAGAGAAATTTTGTTGGTACCTGGGGTTTACATTGTGCCAGCTACACCCTAATATAGTCTCTTTCTTTTGATCTATGCACATTACTGTCAGATTCAGATATGACAAAAACTAAAGTATAAACAATATTCTGGTGATCAGTAGTTGATTACTATTTTTGGCCTATGCACATTATTATCAGATTCAGATGATAAAATCATATGAAATAAGAATAATATCCTGCTCAAGATTTATAAACAGTATGACAGATGACTTTTCTTGTGAGTTGTGAATAATCAAGAGGTGTTTCTACAATTCAGTGAGAGAAGCAGAAGAGTGGAAGAAATCATAGGTATGGTGTCTTTTACATGGGCCAATGTTCTACCTTTTGCAGCTATGGCCATTATGCAGTTTACAGATATAAGTCAAGTAACTATAACCAAAGCAGCCATGTCGAAAGGACTGAGCACTTATGTTTTCGTCGTTTACTCTCGTGGGCTTGCTACCCTCTTACTTCTTCCTTGTTTCATCCTACAGTAAGTCATACTAGTAAATTCTCATGAATTATTTGGGATCAAATTAATCTTAAATGGCTAGATTGATAGTATGATACTTCAAGTACTAATGGAACTATGTCATCTGCAGAAAGAAGATTCCTCTTAATTCTTCATTCCTCGCTGCACAATTCGTCTCGAGCCTAATGGGGTAACTATATATATACTATATATGCTTGTCTTTAATTTCTTCTGTGATCTATATAGAAATGTTTGTGCTATATAAGTAGAGAGGTGTGTGTCTGCAGGAGTTCAAGTTTGTTATTGGCATTTAAAGGCATAAGCTACAGCTCACCAACACTTTCTTCGGCTATAGGGAATCTAGTACCAATATTTACATTCGTGCTAGCAGTCATATTCAGGTAGGAATTCGAAGTTAAAAATGCATGTGTCGATCCATTTTACATCATTCAATTATTTGATTTGGTTGTGATCAATCTGTTTTTGAACTACTAGGATGGAAATGCTGGATTTTAGAACATCAAGCAGTCAAGCCAAAGTGTTGGGGACTATAGTATCAGTTTCTGGAGCATTTATAGTGATTTTATACAAGGGATCTGTGATATTTTCACCATCAGACTTTCCTGTACAAACTTTCATAATGGTCTCACAGCAGTCAAACTGGGTCCTTGGAGGTGTTATGCTTGTTACTGCATTCCTCTTAACCTCAACATGGAACATTCTTCAGGTGTTACTTCATCTTTACAATTAATTTTGAGGATGGACACTTGTAATCTAACAAATTCCAAAAATAGAGAAATATGACCTTGAGTTTCTTTTCTGTGTTTCAGACAACAATTGTTAAGAAATGTCCATCTATGCTGACCATAGTATTCTTCTACAACTTTTTTGTAACAATCCAATCGGCAGTGTTCTCTCTAATCATGGAAAGCAACTCCAGTGCTTGGGTATTGAGGCCTGACATTAAGTTGATCTGCATTGTCTTCTCGGTAAGACGACAGCTCCCTAAAAACCTTAAAATCTGTTGCTATATCAGAGTGTTGAGATTGAATGATCATATATGAAAACTGGAAATGTGAGTACTGATTTAGATTTCTCTTCTAGGCTGTATTTAGTGGTGTGTTTCATGTTGGTGTGACTACCTGGTGCGTGCACCAAAAGGGCCCTATTTTTGTAGCCATGTTTAGGCCATTGGGAGTTGTCATTGCTGCAGTCATGGTAATCATCTTCCTCGGCGATGCACTTTACCTTGGCAGGTTTGTTTTATTCAGTCACATCTCTACTTCTTTAGATCAATTTAGAACACTTAATTTCTTTAGTTCAGCTTAGAACACTTACATGAACTGGAGCTAATATAAAGGTACCAAATTTTATGTCTATGGCAGTGTGATCGGATCTGTTATTATCGCAATTGGGTTCTATGCTATGATATGGGGGCAGATCAAAGAAAAGAGCACAGCGGTTATGGAAAATGATATCCACAACTTGGTATCATCAACCCAAAAGACCCCTCTTTTACAATGCAGAACCTCTGCAGGAGATGTATGATAACAAAGAACTCATTTTGTAACATTTCCCTTCGTGTATTTAACATTTGAGCTGGATATATAAATGGAAGATCCTCAAGTGATTTATTTAACACCTCCAGTTGCAGAATTATCGGTAAACCTATGTGTCAGGAGCCGCACTCCACTGACATGCCGTGCGGCCTCCCGACAGGTTGTAAGGCCACCAGCAAGGTTGTTCAGGGTCATGAGTTAAGGCCGTGCTGATTGCTTGTGTGCCAGAGTTAGAATAGTATTTTTCCTTTCATTATGACTCCTTAAACATTTTAATGTTTCCTTCTGCAAAGTGAAGTTATGTAAAATATCATATATAGGGAGGGGTTCCTAGTCGGCATTACTATTGGACTAAGGAACTAGTATAGGTAAGCACATGTACTTTTGCCTCCCTAAACGTCTTACCATCAATAAAAGAGGAGATTCAATCATCTGTGCATTGTGAGATTGTCCTATTCGATTATTAAATTATTTGTTTATTGTTGTGTTCTTCGCTGACGCTCAGCCCACACGCTTGGTCACTTGCACGCTTGCTTGTTTATTTGCTTGTCCCTTACATTATATTAATATCGTGTGGATTATTGCTGCTTGCAAGGTACTCATTTGGCTGACTTGCTAACAGGCAAGTGCCGCACGGTCCGTTTCGTCGCTTCTCAAAGTCGGCCTGTGACAGTTGGTATCAGAGCCGACTTGGCTCACTAGCTGGAACTAGATGCCTAATATGATGACTGCACAACGATTTAGCTGGATTGAGGACCAACTTGGAGAACTTGCGGGAATCCCTGACATATTGATTGATATCACAGCACTTCTTGACCATGTCAACCTAGATGAAATGGCGGTGCGAGTTGATGAGATTGAAGATTTCAAAACCCGTGTTGGGACCCTTGAGAAGAGGAAAGCTTCAAAGGAAAGCGGCAGAGACCTCGAGGAGGGACCTCTTTAAAACGAGCAGATTGGAGCCATGAGTGATGCTCTTGACACCATGCAGGTGACTATGAACTTGATGACGGAGGACGTTCGAGCCACTATTGATGCATTCAAGAATGAGTTGTTGGAAATGAATTCCAAACTCAACTTAGCCATCCGTGCGATGGGAAACTAGCTTGTGACAGACTACAGGAAGGTGAAGATACCGGAACCTCAAGCATATGGAGGGGCAGGAGTAGCCAAAGAGCTTGAGAATTTCCTATTTGATATGGAACAGTACTTCCGAGCTGTGAAGCCGGACTCTGAGGAAGTGAAGTTGAACATGGCAACAATGTATTTGTCAGGAGACGCCAAGTTGTGGTGGAGAACCAAGTACAACGACATCTAGAGGGGCGTTTGTACTATCGCCACTTGGGAGGAACTAAAGAAGGATCTTAAGGCCCAGTTCTATCCTGAGAATGTTGAATACGTCACTAGGCGACAATTAAGAGAGCTAAAACACACCACCAACATAAGGAAATTCGTTAACAAGTTCTCTGTACTAATGTTGGACATACCGGACATGTCTGAGAAGGACCGGTTGTTCTACTTCATGGAAGGCCTGAAGCCGTGGGCGAGGACCGAACTCCAGAGGTAAAGGGTGCAAGACTTGGCAGTTGCCCAAGCTGCTACGGAAAGGCCGACTGATTATACTTTTGATGAAAACCCCAACAGGAGGCCACCACAATCCCCACATGTGAACACCCACAAAGGGGCGCGACCTGCGCCAAGTAAAAGTGGGGGAGCAGAGTCCAAATCTTCGAGCTCAAGTGGGGGAGATCGAAGAGTAGGAAACCCCAAGGATTCTGCAACTTCCAAAGCAGATGGCTCCACAGGCGCCTTCATGCCTTGACCCTTCAATTCCCAAAGCTACACTCCTAAACCGATCTTTTGCTTCTTATGTAGGGGACCTCATAGAGTTAATGAGTGCCCTCATAAAAGTGCTTTATCTGCTTTACAAGCATCTATCCAGTCTCAGGGGAGCGATGATGATGAAGAGCAAGCAGAGGAGACAAGTCATATGGGAGCGTTGCGGTTCTTGGGGGCTATGGAGAAGAGATCAAAGACCCATGTGAAGCTCCAATCAAAATGGTTGATGTTCATAGATGCAGTCATTGAAGGGAAACCTGCCAAAAGTGTGATGGTTGACACCGGAGCCACCTACAACTTCATCTCGGAGGTGGAAGCAAAAAGGTTGGGGTTGAAGAAAGAAAAGGATGTGGGCCACATGAAAGCTGTGAACTCAAAGGAGGCACCCACAGTGGGGATTTCAAAAGGAGTACGCCTAAAATTGGGATAGTGGGAAGGGAAAACTAACTTAGTCATAGTGCTGATGGATGACTTCGACATCATATTGGGAATGGAGTTTCTGCTGGAGAAGAAAGCTGTCCCCATCCCTACTGCCCAACATTTGCTTATCATGGGGGAGAACCCATGTGTAGTACCCACAAGAATCAAGCAACCCACCGAGCCTCGACTATTGTCCGCTTTACAATTCAAGAAGGGTGTGAAGCACCAAGAACCATCATATGTCATTGTTCCCTTGACAAAAGAGGAGAACAAAAGCGAGGTAGTGCCAAAGGAGGTCGAAAGGGTATTGATAGAGTATGCAGATGTGATGCCTCCAGAACTTCCGAAGCAGTTGCCCCCAAGGAGAAGTGTGGATCATGAGATAGAGCTTCTGCTAGGATTAAAACCACCGGCACGAGCACCATATAGAATGAGTCCCCAAGAACTGGTGGAGCTTAGAAAGCAGTTAGAAGTGATGTTAGAGGCAGGGCAGATTAGAATGGCAAAGGGGCAGTTTGGCGCACCTGTGTTGTTCCAGAAGAAACATGATGGGAGCTTGAGGATGTGCGTAGACTACCGAGCTCTTAACAAGATCACAGTACGGAACAAGTATCCCATTCCTCTGGCTGCAGACTTGTTTGACCAACTCGGTGGTGCCCAATATCTCACAAAGCTAGATCTTCGCTCATGGTACTATCAAGTTCGCATTGCCGAAGGAGATGAACACAAGACAACATGTGTAACCCGTTATGGTGCTTTTGAATTCTTGGTGATGCCATTTGGGCTGACAAACTCCCCTGCAACTTTCTGCACACTAATGAACCAGGTGTTCCACCAGTTCCTCGACAAATTTGTAGTGGTATACTTAGATGATATCGTTGTGTACATCTCTACACTCCGAGAGCACACAGAGCATTTGAAAATGGTATTTCAGAAGTTGAGAGAGAACCGGCTTTATGTGAAGAGGGAAAAGTGAGAGTTTGCACAAACCACGATCAAATTCTTGGGTCACATCATCGAACGGGGTCACATCCGAATGGACATGGAGAAAGTAGAGGCCATACAAAAATAGCAAAACCTCAGGAATGTGCGGGAGTTACGTTATTTTCTTGGGTTAGCCAATTACTATCGAAGATTTATCCACAACTACTCAAAGAAGACCACTCCTCTGACGGAGCTTTTGAAGAAGGGAGTAGAGTGGGTATGGAGTGGCGAATGTGAGACCGCCTTTACAGAGTTGAAGAAAGCAGTGATGGAAGATCCGGTACTGGCTCTACCGGATGTCACTAAATCCTTTGAGGTGCAAATAGATGCCTCAGATTTTTCCTTGGGGGGTGTGTTGTTGCAAGAGGGGAACCCCGTGGCGTACGAGAGCCACAAGTTATCAGAAGCTGAGAGGAAGTACACGACCCAAGAAAAAGAACTTCTGGCCTTAATCCATTGTTTGAGAACATGGAGGCATTACTTGTTGGGGTCTAAATTTATTGTGAAAACAGACAACTCAGCTGTGAGTCACTTCCTTACCCAACCAAAGTTGACTCCTAAGCAAGCTCGATGGCAAGAATTTCTTGCGGAGTTTGATTTTCACTTTGAGCACAAGGCCGGTCACACTAATCAGGTGGCGAATGCTCTTAGCTGCAAGGCTGACCTCGCTGCTTTAAAGATTTTAGCGAGTTTGTCTAGCTGTTTCCAAGATAATCAAGCAAAAAATTCGAGAGAATTTGGAGAAGGACCATGTAGCTCAAGCTGTAGTGAAACTTGTTAAGGAAGGGAAGAGTCGTCACTTTTGGTTGGAAGATGGACTCTTAATAGCAAAGGGAGGAAGGGTGTTTGTTCCGAGAGCAGATGGCCTATGTAAGATGTTGATGAGGGAATTCCATGACACTCTTTGGGCGGGACACCCTGGATGGAAAAGAACTCATGCTCTTCTGAAGCAGGGGTACTACTGGCCGCAGATGAAAGATGATGTAGCAGAGTATACCAAGACTTGCCTCATATGCCAGCAAGACAAAGTCGAGCGACAGAAGGCACCGGGGCTGTTGCAACCCTTATCTCCACCCACACGTCCATGGGAGAGTGTATCGCTCGACTTCATTACAAACCTTCCCAAAATCGGGGACACCTCAGGTATACTGGTAGTGGTGGACAGGTTCTCTAAGTATGCCACGTTTGTGCCAACACCAAAGCATTGTCCTGCAGAAGATATAGCAAACCTTTTCTTTAAACACGTAGTGAAGTATTGATGAGTACCTTAAAACATAGTCAGTGACAGAGACACTAGATTCACTGGCACCTTTTGGACAGAATTGTTCAAGTTGTTGGGGTCAGAGTTGAACATCTCATCAAGCTATCACCCTCAGACAGATGGGCAGACTGAGAGGTTTAATGGGATGTTAGAGGAGTACTTGGGGCATTTTGTTCATGCAAATCAGAAGAATTGGGTGGCATTAATCGATGTCGCCCAATTTTGTTTCAATTCGAAGAAGAGCTCTGCAACTAACAAAAGTGCCTTTGAAATTGTCACAGGTCAGCAACCTCTCCTACCACACACAGTACACAAAGTCTATCGAGAAAAGAACCCCCGCGCTTTCAACTTTACTAAGGAGTGGAAGAACAATGTAGAGATTGCTCGAGCCTATCTTGAAAAGGTGGCCAAGAGAATGAAGAAGTGGGCAGACCAAGGCCGAAAACCCCGTGAATTCCAACCTGGAGACATGGTCCTTGTCAAACTTCTCCCGGAGCAACTTAGGTTCTTGCGCACCAGAGACACCCGACTTTTCAGAAAGTATGAGGGGCCACTCCCAGTCATTTTTAAAGTGGGGAGATGATCCTACAAGTTAGACGTCCCTGCCTGGTTACGAGTTCACCCAGTTTTCTATGTCAGCAACCTCAAGCCTCACCACCTTGATACTGAAGACCTTACCCGCAACCAGCCAGCACATGAACAAGTCGACGTTCAACCACCAAAGCCGAAAGAAGTAGAGCAAGTTCTTGTCGAGAGGATGATAAAGGTAGGGAAGTACCCGCGCCAACAATTTCTAATCAAGTGGAAAGACCTTGGAGACGAAGAGACAAGCTGGGAGACTGTGGATGCATTGAAGAAGTTCTAACAGAAGATCGAGGATTTCAAGCGGAAAGAGTCGTCAAGGGCGTCGACAGCTTAAGTGGGGGGAGGATGTCAGGAGCCGCACTCTACTGACATGCTGTGCAGCCTCCCGATAGGTTGTAAGGCCACCAACAAACTTGTCCAGGGTCATGAGTTAAGCCCGTGACTGATTGCTTGTGTGCCAGAGTTATAATAGTATTTTTCCTTTCATTATGACTCCTCAAACATTTTAATGTTTCATTCTGCAAAGTGAAGTTATGTAAAATATCATATATAGGGAGAGATTCCTAGTCGCCATTATTGTTGGACTCAAGAACTAGTATAGGTAAGCACATGTACTTTTGCCTCCCTAAACGTCTTACCATCAATAAAAGAGGAGATTCAATCATCTGTGCATTGTCAGATTGTCCCATTCGATTCTTAAATTATTTGTTCATTGATGTGTTCTTCGCTGATGCTCAGCCCACACGCTTGCTTGCTCACTTGCTCACTTGCACGCTTGCTTGCTTATTTGCTTGTCCCTTACATTATATTAATATCGTGTGGATTATTGCTGCTTGCAAGGTACTTATTTGGCAGGCAAGTGCCGCACAGTTCGTTTTGTCGCTTCTCAAAGTCGGGCCTTGAGTTTCTTTTCTGTGTTTCAGACATCAATTGTTAAGAAATGTCCATCTATGCTGACCATAGTATTCTTCTACAACTTTTTTGTAACAATCCAATCGGCAGTGTTCTCTCTAATCATGGAAAGCAACTCCAGTGCTTGGGTATTGAGGCCTGACATTAAGTTGATCTGCATTGTCTTCTCGGTAAGACGACAGCTCCCTAAAAACCTTAAAATCTGTTGCTATATCAGAGTGTTGAGATTGAATGATCATATATGAAAACTGGAAATGTGAGTACTGATTTAGATTTCTCTTCTAGGCTGTATTTAGTGGTGTGTTTCATGTTGGTGTGACTACCTGGTGCGTGCACCAAAAGGGCCCTATTTTTGTAGCCATGTTTAGGCCATTGGGAGTTGTCATTGCTGCAGTCATGGTAATCATCTTCCTCGGCGATGCACTTTACCTTGGCAGGTTTGTTTTATTCAGTCACATCTCTACTTCTTTAGATCAATTTAGAACACTTAATTTCTTTAGTTCAGCTTAGAACACTTACATGAACTGGAGCTAATATAAAGGTACCAAATTTTATGTCTATGGCAGTGTGATCGGATCTGTTATTATCGCAGTTGGGTTCTATGCTATATATGATATGGGGGCAGATCAAAGAAAAGAGCACAGCGGTTATGGAAAATGATATCCACAACTTGGTATCATCAACCCAAAAGGCCCCTCTTTTACAATGCAGAACCTCTGCAGGTGATGTATGATAACAAAGAACTCATTTTGTAACATTTCCCTTCGTGTATTTAACATTTGAGCTGGATATATAAATGGAAGATCCTTAAGTGATTTATTTAACACCTCCAGTTGCAAAATTATCGGTAAACCTATGCTAAGCTCAACTTACATGGACTGATTTCAAGCATCTTCATTTGTGTCTGGTTAGATCTGCTACTTAATAGACATAGAACATGACTAATGAGGACTATGAACATTCAAATTACTTTCTGTGAGTTGTTTAATGAAGAACTTCATTGTTTTGAGAATTTCTGACTGAAGTAGCTAGGTTTCCTGTTGAGCCTGGACGTTGAGCTGTATGCATCAAAATGCCATACTCTGAAGGCATACACGATAGTTGGCAACTCCTTGACGATTAGACAAAACACAATAAGACTAGAAGATTATCCAGACAAGTGATTGAAGCTGTTGGCATCACCTACTTATTTCTTTGGTAAAACAGGTAGTTCATTCATTGCATAACATGGTTTTTCATGTAGGATACGTTAGTATGCATATATCCCTGCTGTTCTGGTATGTTTCTGTAAACATGTTCATATCTAGGTTCGGTTACTTAGGTTAATCGTATTTCAATATGCATGTGCTTTACAGCAGCCTAGGTTAATCTTTATGCATGTACCCTGGTTCATGATAGTTGACTTTACAATTTAAATAAAGGTGTGTTAAGCCAACATGTGATTCTTAGGACTTTGTGTTGCTTTATGCATGTGCTTTACAGTCTGAAAAAGGTTAACTTTGCTCTTCCCATGTGCACCTTCTTCACGTGCTATTGCTTACTGCTTACTGTCTTTGCCATTTCTGGTAATAGGCTGTGTATAGCTTTTTCCCTCCTAAAACACATCTTGCCCAAAATGGAAAACTGATGTTGACCTTGCATATTGCCTTGAAACATGTTTCTGCTTTGCAAACTGTGTTCAACTTGTCTCGTCAAAACTGGGTCTGTTCTAGGACTGCCATATGCTTTCTCTTATGATTGTTGACCACGTGATTCGGTGTCGTCTTGACCTCTGTTTGTGTGTAGCTTCCTGCTGCTATGTCATACTATTTATAAGGGAATACAAAAGCTGTCTTGGTTTTGTTCACCTTATAGACTTGCATTAGTCCCATCTGTAGCTGGCTAGTATAGTACTGTATTAGGACAGTTTTTAGGGCTGCTTTATGTGCTGTCGTTTCACGTGCTTTTCTGCTGTCTTTGACCTCTGTTTTGCCTTGCTTACTTGCTGCATTTTGCTGCTGTATTGTATGGTCTATATAAGGTGTCTAAGGCAGTGTTGAAAGGTGGTTGGTTGAGTGAAACACTTTGGGGTTATGTTATTCTGTTTGGTCACTCTTTGAGAGCACATTTGTGTGTAGTTTCTCTTCCCTCTTCTCTTCTCTTCCATGTCTTTTGGTTGCTCATAACTGTGCATAATAGACATGGTTTCTCAAGCATAAAACTGTTTTCAAAACTCATATGCATCATTGCATTGTGCATTCCATTGAGATAGAGTATGGAGATGCCTAACCCAAGAAGTTGATCAAGTAGGTTTTAACTTGAAGTGTAGTTAAAGATCTGAGTTGATACTTCTGATTTCTTTCCAAAATGTAAACACATAGTTTAAGTAGTGTAGCTTTATTTGTACTGGTGGTTAGAGTAGTCAGGATAACATACGGGTTATGTATCCCCAGAGTATGAGAAACTTATAATTGTGTGTGTTACCTGATAGTGGAAATGTTTGTCCCTCAAGAGTTAAGGGCACGCAGTTTTAATCCTAGTTGTACGATTTCTGCGTCAACAAAAACATCTAGTGTTATCCTTCTCTTTCTGTCTTTACACTTTAACGCTCGTCTCCTGTATTTCGGGATAGGTATCTATCTTGCTATCCTGAGGACAGATTAAACGAAAAAGTGAAAAAATGCTTATTCACCCCCCCTCTAGGAATACTCCATTCTGAAATTTATCTGCCAGAGAAACATTCCAAATTTGCAAAAAGAAACTCAAAAATGATTTTATACAGCACCTGCCACTAATGAAGTCGTTTAAGGTCTCCCATTAATTATATTTTAAGTAATATGAAGAGAATCAATGGAAGCAATCATGGAACTCCCATAGTATTATTCAAACTTTCAATAATGCACTAAAATTTTCTATTAGGGTACTTTAACCTATACTCCTTTGCTCCAAGCATAAGGCAACATTCTGACATATTCTTTATCGTTTTGGTCTATTTACATGATTATCATATTCAGATGGCAAAAGCTTAACAGGTATAAATATTATTCTGGTGATAATTATTGCTTTTGGTTCTATGCACATTATTATCATATTCAGATGACAAAAGCTTAAGAAATAAAATAATATCTGGTGAGGATTTATAAACAGCATGACATATGCCTTTTCTTGCTCTAGTTGTGAACAATCAAGAGGTGTTTCCAACATTTCAGTGTGAGAAGGAGAAGAGTGAAAAAGCATTCATAGATATGGTGTCTTTTACATGGGGCTATGTGCTACCTTATGCAGCTATGGTCATGATGGTGTTCACAGATATGAGTACAGTAACTCTGAGCAAAGCAGCCATGTCGAAAGGATTGAGCATTTATGTTTTAGTTACATACTCTCATGCGCTTTCTACCGTCTTACTCCTTCCTTGTTTCATCCTACAGTAAGCCACATTTGAACTTCTGATGGCCTATTTGGATTTAGTTTTGTATAGCTGGATTGATACTTCATGTACAATATTAATGGAACTGTATATCTCCTCTCTGCAGAAAGAAGATTTCTGTTAGTTTTGCATTCCTCAGTACACAATTCATTTCAAGCCTAATTGGGTAACTATATATGTGCAGTATATACTTGTATTATATGTGTTCTATGATCGATATAAAAGAAATTTGCTTTACTTAACTAATTAAGAGACAAATTCAGTACTTGTTTGCAGGGGTTCAAGCATGTTTTTGGCTTATGATGGCATCAACTACAGCTCACCAACACTTTTCTCAGCTATTGGAAATCTTTTACCAATATTTACATTCATACTGGCAATCATATTCAGGTAAGAAGATAAACATTCATGCATAATATGTATACATGTTAATTAGGCCTTACAGTATATATGTGTTTTTTAAATTGCTAGGATGGAAAAGCTGGATTTGAGGAACTCAAGCAGTCAAACCAAAGTGTTAGGGACCGTTATATCAGTATCTGGAGCATTTGTAGTGATTCTATATAAGGGATCAATGCTATTTTCACCATCAAACTTCTCTGAACAAAATTTCATAATGGTCTCACAGCAGTCGAACTGGGTCCGAGGAGGTGTTATGCTTGTTATTGGGTGCATTCTGTACTCTATATGGACCATTCTTCAGGTGTCCCATAGTTTTGCTAATTTACTAACATTTTTACAAACTATTTTGGAGATGGACAAATGCAATCTAACAAAATCTGATCTTGAGTATATTTTTCTCTGTGTTTCAGACATCAATTGCTAAGAACTGTCCATCTATGCTTACTGTAGTCTTCTTCTACCTCTTCTTTGAGACAATTCAATCGACAGTGTTCTCTTTATTTATGGAAAGCAACTCAAATGCTTGGATATTGAGGCCTGACATTAAGATGATCTCAATTGTCTGTTCAGTAAGACGAAAGCTCCCTATATATAAAGCTTGAATTTGTCATTCTACTATCTTAAGATTAAATGAACATATATAAAAATATGGACATGCAAGTACTGATTCAGATTACTGTTTTAGGCTGTATTTGGTGCTGCGTTCCACGTTGGTGCGGTTACCTGGTGCTTGAGCCAAAAGGGCCCTATCTTTGTAACCATGTTCAAGCCATTGGGAGTAGCCATTGCTGCTGTCATGGCATTCATCTTCCTCGGCGATGCAGTTTACCTTGGCAGGTTTGTTTTATTCATTCAGATCTCTACTTCTTTAAATTCATTTTAGAACTATTATTTGAACTAAACTTAATAATGTTAACAACCTTTATGTCTATGGCAGTGTGATTGGATCTGTCATTATCGCCATTGGGTTCTATGCTATGATATGGGGGCAGATGAAAGAGAAGACCGCTGCTGTTATTGGGAATTATGTCCACAGCATGGTATCATCCACCGAAAAGACCCCTCTCTTGCAATGTAGAACTTCTGCAGGAGATGTATAATTAGAAAGAACTCATCTTTGTAATTAACATAGTAATCTGAGGTGTATGTATCATTGGCTGCACTACATTACAAGGATGGCATACATATCACTGTTTTAAATTGGCTTTATCTAGTGCCTTTGGCCTTCATATAAAACATGTTACCTCATTTTAAAGGCTTATGCTCTACTTATATGCACAGCATCAGAATGCATTGCTGTATCCTGAAAATATCTTCTAAAAGTAACACACAAACTTTGCAATACAAAGGTTTAAGATGACTGTGTATTGCACCTGCATCTAATTAGTGCTATAGAAAAATTAATGGAAGACATGTTAATAGCTAGGCACCCAATTTTTCTATTACAAGTTGGCTAGTTAATTAAAGAGAAGAAATGTTGGGTCTAGGTTTCCTCTGGTACTTTAAACTTCATTTGCTTCTTGCAGTGTACCAGACCACACCCAACAATATTCTCCTTCTTGGTCTGTGCACATTATTATCATATTCATATAACAAATTTAGGGGTGGGCGGACCAGGTCCCCGCCCAGGCGGTTAATCGAGAAAAAACCGCGCCTAGGCAGATCTGAGCTAAACCAAACCAGACCTCGCACGTACATGGAATCCTAAGCGCATGAAGCCAATCGATCTCGTCCATAAAGTCTATCTAGCCTGAAACCCACGACCAACACACCTCGAATCGCCGCGTCACTTGATCTTATCATTTTAGAACAACATAGATGCCTTTTCGGCTTTAATTTCATCTGATTCTTTAGCTTGTGAGTCGTGAATAATCAAGATTTGTTACTAAAATTTCATTGACAGAAGGAGAAGAGTAGAGGAGCAACTATGGTGTCATGTACATGGGGCACTGTGCTACCTTTTGCAGTTATGTTCTTGGTGCAGTTCACAGATATTGGTGGAGCAACTAGAAGCAAAGCAGCCATGTCAAAAGGAATGAGCACTTATGTTTTAGCTGTTTACTCTAATGCGCTTGCTACCGTCTTACTCCTTCCATTTTTCCTCTTACAGTAAGTCATCTTACAGTAGTCTTCTTCAACATCTTCTTTGTCACATTCCACACGACGGTGCTCTCTCTATTTCTGGAAAGCAATAAAGATGCTTGGAGACTGAGGCCTGGCATTGAGATGATCACCATTGTCTTCTTAGTAAGAAAACCTATCTATGCAATGTTCTTATGTCATGAAATAATCTTATGGATATATGAGTACTAATGTAGATTACTGGTATCAGGCTCTATCTGGGACATTGTTCCACATTGGTCTTTCTACCTGGTGCTTGCACCAAAAGGGTTATAGTTGTGACCATGTTTAGGCCATTGGGAGTTGCCATTGCTGCAGTCATGGCATTCATCTTCCTCGGCGATGCTCTTCACCTCGGCAGGTTTGCTTAATGATCTAAATCTTACTTCTTTGGATTCAGTTTTAACACACTTGTGTGAACTGAAGTTGCTAATGCTAACACAATCTATGTCTGACAGTTTTAGGATCTGTCATTATTGCAATTGGGTTCTATGCTATGATATGGGGACAGATCAAAGAAAAGAGCACTACTCTTATGGAGAATGATGTCCACAGCTCCCAAAAGACCCCTCGTTTGCAATAACAAAGCAATAATTTTGTAACTTTTCATTCATGCTTATGTATCATCATTAATCGTTGGCTGGATATTACAAAAATGAAAATAAATATCATGATAAGAAATGATCACTTATCACGACGAAGAACTCGTATCAAAAGACCCGACAGGCCCGAACTCGAAACCGAACCCGAACCCAGTCTCAAATTTTACTCTATTTATAAACTGAAGCCGTCAAGAACATCAATTAATTAGTCTGCTAATTAATAGCAAAATAGTTTAAGATGATTGTGTACAGCACCTGCAAAGGCTGCAAGTCTACCATTAAGCAATTTAAGGTCTCCTTTTAAAGTACTATATACTATAGTCGCAATCAATTTGTTAATAATGCACCAATTAATCTCTATTATAAGTTGATTTTCGTTTCGTCTGTTTTTTTTTTTTGAGATGAAACTGTAGAATATGAAGTTGGTAAATTACAAAGAAGTCCATCGCTGAACGACCTGATAGAAAGAACTCATCATGAGTAACCTACACTATTAAAGTTTAATCTGGTATCTCACACTACAACATTTTTGATCATTACCGGCAATTTTTCCCCCAAAAATAATAGTTTTCTATTATTGCCGGCGATTTTTCCCCCAAAAATCGCCGGCAAAATACTTTTTTTTTTAATTATTGCCGGCGATTTTTCCTCCAAATCGCCGGCAATAATTGGCCGGTAATAAAAAAAAAAAAAGTATTGCCAGCGACTTCCATGCATGTCGCCGGCAATAATAATAAAAAAAAAAACTATTGCCGGCGACTTTCCCCCAAGTCGCCGGCAATACTTTTTTTTTTTGCTATTTCCGGAGCATTATTGCCGACGATTTTTCCTCCAAGTTGTCGGTAATAATGAAAACTATTGCCGGCGAAAAAAAAAATCGCCGGATTTAGTTTTCCATTTCGCCGGCAATACTAAAAAATGTGGTAGTGTCACATAACTGGACAGACTGGTGTGGAGCTATATAGCTAAAAGTTATGTCTAAAAAAATAAAATTAGGGGGCCCCACATTATATCTAACTATGTACTCTCAACCATGATACCCACACACAGTTCAGAGCTAAGAGCTACTAATCTATATCAATATTCTACACGGTTAGTATAAGTTAGTATAGGACACCAACGACAACACTACAATTCGGCGCACCTCACTTCGATATCTTGAGGGCCATCGAAAGAGATTCTCAATACACTAACTTCTCGACAATTATTCTCAACAATAAATAAAAAATAAAACCAGACCCAAGGTTAATCCCCAAGCTCAACTAAAACCTGGCCCAAACCAGCAGCACCAATACATCCCAGCCAAGCAGCCCTAGCCCATTATCCATCTCTCTGCTACCGTCGCCGTCAACGGGATCCGGCCACCGTCATCGCTCTTCACGTCGCCAAAACCACTCAATGTAG
Organism: Geum urbanum; assembly: GCA_946800695.1. Classification (NCBI taxonomy): domain Eukaryota; kingdom Viridiplantae; phylum Streptophyta; class Magnoliopsida; order Rosales; family Rosaceae; genus Geum; species Geum urbanum. The sequence goes on along the minus strand of OX327008.1, from coordinate 52,263,094 downwards.
CCGTTGAAGCCTCCCCCACCGCCAGGCAACACAAACAAAGCCGCACGCGCACCGGAACCAACATGCTGCACTACCAGACTGCTAGCTAGGCGCAGATGCGCACCCTACACGTTCGCCGCCGGTCGAAAACCAGTCCCAACGTCAAAGGAGAAGACCGACGACACTCCGCGTCGACCACGATCACTGCCGTCCCCAGGATCTTGCGACTCCACCAAAACCATCCAACCAGAAGAAGAGACACTGCCGATCAGCCCAGATCTACAAAACGAAAAACCAAAACAAACATAGACCGTCCGGCAGACCTCGCGACGACACGGCCAGGAGCCAAGTCGGGTAGGCGAGCCGCCGGACAAGCCCTCTGGAAACCCTAGCTCTCTCTCTTCGTTAGTCACCTTGGTTTCTTCTGCTTAAAACCTCATTTGCTTCTTGTATTATATCAGACCGCACCTAACATATTCTCTTTCTTAATTTTGGTCTGAGATCATTTTTTTTTTATCATATTCAGATCAATCAGATGACTAAACGTCTGGCTTAACCATAAGACAGAAAAAAATGAAGATCTTTTCTTTTGGTCTATGCACATTATTATCCTATATATCCAGATGACAAACATAAGAAATGAAAATAATAATGAAGATGAGTACATGACACTGACCACAGATGCCGTTTCGTTAATTTGCTTCCTAAGCTTGTGACCTGAGAGAAGAAGAGTAGGCGAAGAAAACCATATCGATATGTTGTCCTGTACATGGGCTAATGTGCTACCTTATGCAGCTATGGTGATGGTGCAGTTCACAGATATGGGTGCAGCAACTTTAAGTAAAGCAGCCATGTCAAAAGGAATGAGCAGTTATGTTTTAGTTGTCTACTCCTCTGTGCTTGCTATACCATCTTACTCTTCCCTTGTTTCATCTTACAGTAAGCCATATATACTCATACTTTCATAGCCTTAATTTGAAGAAGTTAATGTAGTGATTTATACATCATAATCATGCAACTACTATTGAAACTAGCTATTCCAACTGCAGAAAGAAGATTTCTCTTACTTTCTCACTCCTCCGAGCTAGGACAGTTCCTCCTCAGCCTAATTGGGTAACAATACACAAATATATTTCGTGTTATCTGTAGTTAGTTCTGTACTATCTATGACATGAAAGAATGTGTGCTACTTAACTGAGGAAGTTTTTGGTGTACAGGAGTTCAGGGTTGCTATTGATATATAATGGCATCAAGTGCAGCTCACCAACACTTGCTTCGGCTATGGGAAATCTTATACCAATCTTCACATTCATACTGGCAATCATTTTCAGGTAGGAGACTAAGGAGAGTACACTCTCATGCATAAAGTATATATCATTTTGATTAGGCTAGCTCCTGATCTAGTTTCTATATATATCTAGAATGGAGAAGATGGATATGAGAAGCTCAAGCTGTGAGGCCAAAGTGTTAGGGACTATTGTTTCAGTATCTGGAGCATTTATAGTAATTTTGTACAAGGGATCAGTGCTATTTTCATCTTCAAACTCTCTCAACCAGTAACTTCATAACGGTCTCACAACAGTCGAAGTGGTGTCCTCGGAGGTCTTATGCTTGCAATGGGATGCCTTTTGAAGGCAACATGGGGAATTCTTCAGGTAATTAATGATTAATTGTTGGAGATGTGAATTAAGTTCATTCTATGCTATGATCTGGGGACAAATCAAAGAGAAGAGCACCACTACTCCAATGGAAAATGATGTCCATAGCTTGACATCATCATCTATTCAAAAGACCCCTCATTTGCAAACCAGAACCTCTTCAGAAGTTTGTATAATAACAAAGTAATGGGCTTGTAACATTTCATATGCATATGTAACCATGAAAAGACTTGTCTCCACGAATAACTCGTGGGAGAGCCTTGCCTGCATTTTATAAAAAGAAATGATTTGCCCTATCACCACGAAGAGCTCGTATGATAGAACCCTTTAGAGTCGATACATTCGTCGGGAAAGACGTGCCCTGCAAATTTTATAAAATGAGATGGCTTAGGCCAAACGACCCAAACCAATAGAAAAGCCCAATTCATAAACCCCAATAACAAAGTTTTACTCCTTTTATAAACTGAAGGCTGGAGCCGTCAAGAACATCAGTTACCTTTTACATTTGTCTAACGTTGTAGACGACCCTGAAGCAGTTGTTGAGCTCCCTCTCTTTTCACTGATAGATATTATTCTATAAGATTCCGCAGTTCAATGTAAGACTAAACGAAGCTAGAGACAAGCGAAGTAGTTAGACTAAGCGGTGGATTGGGAAAAGGATGACGATCAGAGCCATTACTACTACAGAACAAAGAAAGACTCCTTTCCCTTGCAATTTAAGACTTGCCCTCCAAAAAAATGAGACTTGGGTCCTTCCAAGATCAGACCTTTTCTACTGACTGAAACAAAAGATTGGCCCTTCCCTTAAACCATTGAAAGAAAGATTGGGACTTTGCAGTTTGGGTTAGTTTTAATTTTCCTATTGAAGTTGTATATCTTTTGGCTTCTTTTGCTTTCATTAAGGTACAAGCTGATGTGTGAAAAATGCAAGAAGCATGCTGTTGTGTTGATTTCGATGTCAATAATGGTAGAAGTTGGGTATAATATTGGTCATTGTTCATTTTTAGGTATGTATATGTCATCAACAGTGATTGTTTAATCATAGTTGGAGTAAAGGCTTGGGAATGGACTCTAGCTTTTATATTTTTCTATATACTTTGATTCTTCTTGTTGGTTATAAATACATATGTTGATATTTGCTTGTGTTTTGGGACTCAGATTATGACTCTTATGTCGAATATATTTATACTAATGAACTTGGATTCAATTGTCTATGTTATATGTTTATCATAGAATGGATCAATATCTTTTGTGAAATATTTCAGTTCATAATGCAGATAGTTGACCCGCTGATGTACATCCCATCATCAGATCAAATATATAGAATTTGATTCAATTTCTGTTCTTTTGTTCTGTTGGTTGGTTTCGGGTTAGCTATAGAAGATAACGAGGAAGAAGTGCTCGGTGAGTGTGGGGAGGAGTAAGAGATGGCACTTCAATCTCGTATATGGGCGGCAGTGCCTTTTTCTGCCATGGTGTTCGTCGAATGTGCAGAAATTGGAGTATCAACGATAAGTAAAGCAGCCATGGCAAAAGGGATGAGCCACTTTGTTTTCATTGTTTACTATAATGCTCTTGGTTCCATTCTTCTTTTTCCCTATTTCATCTACAAGAGGTGCCTCCTTTTCTTCTTGTTTGATATTTTTATTCTGTTTGCAACGGAATTAATGTTATATCCCTGTGATAGTGACAACTAAGTATGACGGTCTGATTTGTTTGAATATTTTCTTTGTGCAGAAACAAGAGGGCTCCTTTGAGTTTCAAACTCTTATGTAAATTCTTCCTGCTTGGCTTAATAGGGTAACCTGAACACTTACTAATGCTCTTTCACTTCCAATTGCTTATTCAATTTTTATGACATTACATATGATGGTGAAATTAACTGCACTTGCAGGAGTTCAGGGAAGATTTTGTTCTTTGCTGGCGTCAAATACAGCTCACCTACTCTTTCAGCAGCATTAGCAAATCTTACCCCCATATTCACATTCTTGCTTGCTGTAATTTTCAGGTACTGGCTAGGCTTCTTCAATTCAAAGCTTTACTTTTCTTCACAATATGTAACATTTAGTTCTATGATGGTCTTACTCTTAAGTTAAATACTCGATTTTTAGGATGGAAAAGTTTGATTTGAGACAACTGAGCAGTCAAGCCAAATCCGTGGGAACCATTGTCTCAGTGTGCGGGGCATTGGTAGTGACCTTCTACAAGGGCCCTGCTATTTTAATGGCTTCCAAACCACAGTCTGGGACATCTGGCTTCAAAAATCAGCATGTCCATTCACAGAGCTCGGCATGGATCTTCGGGGGTCTTCTACTTGCAATTCAATGCATTGTGTCTTCAACATGGAATATCGCCCAGGTAGTATTGCTGGCATCATACTTTGGTTCCTTTGTATCATTGTGGCCCTGTCTTACTTGTAAGTTGTGAGTTTATTTACTGTCTACTTATTAGTGGTACCAAAACTGGTTTGAATAAACAGGCAGCTACTGTTAAGGATTATCCAGAAGAAATGACCATAGTTTTCTTCTACACCCTCTTTTTGACAATTCAATGCTCAGTTATCTCACTAGTTGTCGAATGGAAAAATCCAAGTGCATGGAAATTGGCGCTTGGAATTGAGTTGGTTGCCATTGTGTATGCGGTGAGGAAAATAAAAAAAAGAAACTTTAATCCGCATATATTTCACCTTCTACAAACTGATATATTCTGGTGTTTCTGTTATAGGCAATCTTTGTAAGTGTGTTCCGTATTGGAGTTCATGTGTGGTGTTTACATAAGAAGGGGCCTGTTTATGTAGCCATGTTCAAGCCTTTGGGAATCGCTATCGCAGTGGCAATGGTCGTTATTTTCCTTGGCGATGCTCTTTATCTTGGCAGGTATATATATTCCTCTCCAATTTACCTGAGATTTTTCATTTTGTTTCTTCATAGATTATTGAAGAGAAGATGCAGTTTAATTTCTACTTGTGATTGCTTATCTTCTTGTCCAGTTTGATTGGATCGGCTGTAATTGCACTTGGATTTTATACCGTGATATGGGGACAAACAAAAGAACAAAAGACGGTGCCTGAAAAGGAAGTTGAAAGACCAGAATCATCCACCCAAAGGACTCCTCTCTTGCCAAGCGATATCACTGAAGTATAAGACACTTGTAAGTCAAAGTTGAGGAGGCAATATATAACTCTGGAATTACGATAATGTTTGTCTATCTATATTCTATGTCAAAGAATGTAAGAGATAGCTACAGTGGATATGATGATGAACATTTTGGCTTTTGAAGTCTGAATTTATATACGTTTTATGTAGCATGTATTTGAGAACTGTCATCAACTGGTAGCTATGAGAAAATACATGTGATTTACACCATCAAATATTGCATACGTACATATTCTTTTTTACACATGACTATGACAGTGACATATTTGTTGTATAGTAGTATAGTACCTGTGTGATTCGTGAACAATATAATATTCCACGTGTATAATTGAAGGTTTGATCTGATAAAGAAACAGATGAATGGAGAGAAGCTAATTGTCTGAAGGTGACTGAGTGCTAGCCTTGAGGGAAAGGATCCTGTCATTCCTATGGATGAACACTGCATATTTTATATGATACACCCACGACCCAGCTCGGATACGTCTGTGGACAATTACAATAAACTATGACCTGCCTGCAAGATTAAACACTAATAAACAGAAGAAAACAAAAAATGGCAACTATATACTAAGTGTTGTGCTCCTAGAGAGAGCACAAAATAGATAGATGAATATAATAACAAGTGGATCAAATGAAAACAGTAAATAACATAAAGAGGATGAGAAGATAAGAGTAAGAACACAAGATATACGTGGTTCGGTAATAGCCTATGTCCACTGAGCAGCAGGAGATTCTTCACTATCAATGGAGGTTACAAAGAGAAAGTATATGGTTACAAACAAAGCCCTAAAACTACACAGAGAGAACCACACAAAAAAACTTTCAATACTATGTATTTATACAACTCTCTCTCTTCAACACCTAACTTACTCACCAAGAACACTGTTCCTCGCCAAAGGCCACCAAGCTGCTTACGTATGCTTCGAAACCAATCCAAACTTCTAGCATATGACTCATGCACCCCATGTGCACCACACATGAGTCTCGTGAGCAACCATAAGCGAGCGAGAGTACGCGAGCAAGCGAACGCGAGCAAGTGTGAAGCCCACATACAATAATCTCCACCATTGGCAGACCTCACTATCCCAGCCTCTCTGCATACTCTATGAAAATGATCAGATGTATACTCTCCACAATTGTCAGACCTCAAGACATTTACCTTTCTGCCTATGTGGTTTTCTACCATCTTCTTCCAATCAAGGAAGATGCTCAACATCTCATCCTTGTGTGTCATTGTGTAAACCCAAGACCTCCTGGAGAAGTCATCAACAAAGGTCACAAGCCAATGCTTACTGCTCATGGAAGCATTCCTTGTAGGACCCCAAACATCAGAGTGCATATAGTCAAGGATTCCCTTGGTCTGATGCACAGCGGTACCAAACTTCACTCTGTGTTGTTTACCCAAGACACAAAACTCACAGAAGTCAATCTTGCAAGTTTTGGCTCCCTTCAAGAGCCCTTGTTTCACCAAACCTTGCAGGACCTTTTCACCAGCATGCCCATGTCTCATATGTCACAATCTAGTAGCATTATCTGTACAATCTCTAACTGCAGCAACATTACCAATAACTATCTCACCTTGCAGTATATACAGATTTTGATCTCTCTTCCCTTTCATCACTACCAAAGCTCATTTTGTCACCTTTGTGACACCATTCTTCATAGTGATCTTGTAACCACTAGCTTCCAAGGCATCCAAGGAGATCAAATTGTTGCCAAGTATAGGAACATATCACACATTAGTTAGTTCTCTAACTACACCATCATGGAGCTTCAACTTGACTGTTTCTACTCCTTTTCTATCATGAGCAAAGTTGTCACCCATAAACACACTACCGGTGACACTTGTATCCAAAGTAGCAAACCAATCCTGATTTGCACACATGTGTTGGGAGCAACCACTACCCAAGAGCCATGAATCAGGTTCATCTACTGATGCAACACAATTAGAAGCTACAATGAGAAGATAATCACCTTCCTCACCAGTAGAAGCCACATTTGCATGATGCCCATTGTTCTTATTTTGCAGCTTTGGGCACTCATGCTTCTAATGAGCTTTTTCACGACAAAGGGCACATTCATCTCTCCCCAAACTCCTTCTTCCTTTGGAATTCCCTCTAGTGCAGGAATGAGACTTTCTCTGGTTGTTGAAACCCTTTTTTCCAATTGCTCTACCTCTAACTACTAAAGCATCCGACGTAGAAGCACTACTCCTCTTATATGCATGCCCAATCTCATGATTCATCAAGGCACTAGAAACTTTTTCAAACTTAATAGTCTCTTTCCCATGAAGCAACGTGGTAATTAAATACTCATATGACTCAGGCAAGGAATTCAACAAAATCAAAGCCATATCTTCATCTTTTCATCCACATTAAACAAATTTGCAACTAGCTTATTAAAAACATCAAGGTGGTGTATCATCTTCGTACCTTCTTTGTACTTGAAGTAGAACAACCTCATCTTCATATGCAGACGGTTCTCGACACTTTTCGACATGTAGTTGTCTTCAAGTTTCTACCACAAATCCTTAGCCTTCGTCTCCTTCATCACAGCAAACTTTGGGGCTTTGCAAGACACAAATGAATAGACGAACAAACCATCTTGTTTATCTTGTTCCAATCACCATCCGACATCGACTGGGGTTTGTCTTCCAAAGCGACATCCAACTCTTGTTGTGTCAACATGTCTCTCACCTCACATTGCCACATTCCAAAGTTGTTTATACCATCAAAGTTCTCCACCTCGAACCTTGCATTCTGAACCGTCGTCTTCGTAACCTTCGAGCTCTCATCTCCACCAAATGGGTTGACATCCTCACCTCTATTATATGTCATCTATCTCAATAGGATCTAAGCCGAAACTCTGATACCACTTGTTATGCTTCTAGAGAGAGCACCAAATAGATAGATGAACACAATACCAAGAGAATCGAGTCGAAACAGTAAACAACCCAAAAAACACAAAGAAGATGAGAAGATAAGAACAAAAACACAAGATATACGTGGTTCAGCAATAGCCTACGTCCATGGAGCAGCGAGAGATTCTTCACTATCAATGGAGGTTACAAAGAGAGAGTATAAGGTTACAAACAAAGCCCTAAAACTACCCAGAGAGAACCACACAAAAAAACTCTCAATACTCTGTATTTATAAAACTCTCTCTTTTCAACGCCTAACTTACTCGCCAATAACACTGTTCCTCGCCAAAGACCACCAAGTTTCTTACGTACGCTTCGAAACCAATCCAAACTTCTAGCATACGACTCGTGCACCTCACGTGCACCTCACATGAATCTCGCGAGCAACCGTAAGCGAGCGAGAGTACGCGAGCAAGTGAACGTGAGCAAGTGTGAAGCCCACATACAATATTAAGACCATGTATAATGTTCTTCACTAGTTTACATGTTAATGCAGTGGTCCCTCTATGATAATTGTGTGTATGTGTGTGTGTGTGTGTGTGTGTGAGAGAGAGAGAGAGAGAGAGAGAGAGAGAGAGAGAGACACAGAGAGAGAAAAGCCATGGTATGGAAAAACAAGGATGTTCTACCATTCACCGCCATTGTTATCGTGGAGGTCATCTATGTGGTTGGTGAGAGAAGCCATGGTATGGAAAAACAAGGATGTTCTACCATTCACCGCCATTGTTATCGTGGAGGTCATCTATGTGGTTGGTGCCGTCTTGTCCAAGTTAGCCTTCTCTAGAGAGTTGAGCTACTATGTTTACATTGTCTACTCTTATGTCATTGCCACCATTCTTCTGCTTTCTCTGTCTTTCATCTTCCACAGGTACGTAGATTATATGTTTCATGTCCCTCCTACATTACTACTCTAATAATTTGTGGTTTCATAGACTAATAATGCTATTTCTCTTTACATGTCTGGTTGTCTGATATGCAGAAGAGGGCTTTCACCATTCAAGCTCTCTCTCGTAGCTAAACTCCTCCTCATGAAAAATTGAAACCTCCTAATGTGGCCACACTTAGTGCCGCAAGGCCGGCGTACCCCGTAGTCCCCTCGATTTCTAAACCAAGATTGGTCTCTCTTCAAATCCGTATCTGCTTGAACTATATATAATAAACACATGCAAAAGTATTATAGTTGTCAAGCGATTCTATACAAAAAAAAATTGTCGGAATTCATTCCCCCAAATATTTATAAAAAAATCAAAGAAATGAGTATATACAAATACTAACCAATATAAGAAGATTCAAGAATGCTTTAGGAAACCTCAATTGAAGGTTTTTCGTTAGAGATCAAAAAATCGCAGGAGGAGGTGTTGAGATAGTTTTTGAGGAGTTGTGAGAAGATGAGGGTTTGATCTAGAATTGCTATTGTCTCTTAATAATTGTTTCACTTAGACGACGAAATAATTCGTCATCTAACAATTCTCTTAGGCGACAAAATTTTTCGTCATTCTAGTAAGCTCTTAGACGATTAACCTTGTGACGAATATAAATTTCGTTGTTTAGAAGGCACTTAGATGACGAAAGTTACGACGAAAAAATGTTTTGTCGTCTTAAATATTTCTTAGCCGACGAAACTATGTTTCTTCGTATAAAGGCCACTATGACGATGAATTATTTTACCTAGGCGACGAAATAACTTTTCTTCGCCTAAGTCTGACTTAGACGACGAAACAGAAATGGTTATGTTGTCTAAGTTAGGTATTCTGGTAGTTAACAAGATGGTCAAGCGTAGAACAAACTAACTCAAAATCGGAGGTCTCACGCCCTATCTAGTTATGTCACCTCAAAAAAACTATATCACTACTAATTGGTGCTCCTCAGCTTTTGTATTCCCTAACATCGCACGTCAACCACCCTAACGACGCTAAGGTTTCTAAATGCACCTAGAAAAACGGAGCTCTCAACTTTTTCTCATCAAAATAGTATTGAAAATGATACTTGATCATGTGGTCATTTTTACTATTACCATATGATAATCACTGCTATTTTTTCTTTCATTATCATGTTGAAAGATTGATTTTCCGCCATTTTGTTGCAGCTCTACCGAGATGTGTTTTTTTTTGTAGGGAGAAATAAAAATTTGAGGTAATTGCCCCTAAAACAACCAAAGCCTAGCTGATCAAAAAATAAAGTGATGGAAGAGTTATTTGTGACTGAGTTACTCCATATGCGCATCACTTGCAATGAATTCCCCGTGTTTGCAAGTTTGTCTGTCACCAAAATTTTCTCCCAGAAGACATGGTGAAAGCTGATATGGTTGAACTGGCCAACAAGTTGCTGAATGTCATAGATGATAGTCTTTAGGCCTCGTTTCGTTTGTGGAATGGAAAGAAAAGTATTTTCCTTTCCTTTCCCTCCCCTTGAAAAAATGAATCCGAGGGTGGGTAGTAGAAACAACTCTCCCTCCAATTTTTCCTCCTTTTGGGAATCATTTTCTCTTCAGATTACTTTTCTGGGTAGTCCCAAACATAGGAAACTCTGAGTTTTCTTTCCCTCCCCCCTTGATTCTGTTAACCAAACAAGGCCTTAGCTTCCATGGAACTTTGCTAGGGTTCTTGGTGTAATTGATAATTATTGTTGAGTCTGCTTCCACTTCAATGTCCTTGTAGCCATAGTTCAGGCTTGCATGAGGCTATCCCTTAGAGCACAAGCTTCAGCTATTAAAACAGAGGTTGTCCTAATTTTTTTGGCTCCAGCCACTAGGGGATTCCCAAGCTCATCCCTTATGATAAAGCCTCTTGTTGATCCATGACCACGAACAGATCCATCAAAATTTACTTTAGCCAAAGAAGGTGCATGAGGGTTCCATTTAATGTGTAATGCTTTTGGCTTTGGTCTACTCCTTAGAGGGCATTGATTGATGTAGGCTTGATATAGGGAGCTTGACGCCATGATGACAACATAATGGTTGAACTTCTCTTGTTTAAAGACCAGATTGTTCCTGGCTTTTCAAACCTACCATAAAAGTCACCAAAATCTTTTCCAATAGTAGGTTGGAGTTATAATTACTATGAGAAAATGAGCATAGTTTAGATATAATTTTGTCATTCAGATTTATCTGCCACAATTTTGTGCATCTCTAGAGCTCTTTGATTTTAGGGCATTGACAAAAAAGATGATATATTGTTTCTTCTGCATTACCACAAATGGGACACAGGATAGAATAAACAAAATTATGTTTAAAGGGCATGTCCCTAGTCTTTAGTCTTCCCCTAAGAAGGGTCAAGCTGAAGAACTTGACCTTATGAGGTATATTATCAATAGTGCTATGATGTCTATGTTTCTCCTATTTTTCTAACTGAATCCAGGTGACAGATTTAATACTAAAGTCTCCACTTGGATTAGGACCCCAAGAAAAAGAATATTCTTAGGGAAAGACAACTAAAGGAATACTACATATTTTATCAACAATATTAGAATCTAAAACCTTAATCAGTTTTCCTTTATTCCATCTCCCATTGATAATATACTCATTGATAGTTTCTTGTCATTTAATTTGGGATCTTTGCATACTAACTGCAAGAGCTATAGGCTTAGGGATGACCCATTTAAAAAACCAGAACTTTATACTCTTACCATCTTCTACATTCCATCTTATTCCTTTAAGAAGGATCTCTCTACTATCTAAGATACCCTTCCAGGCAGCTGAATTAGAGTGTTTTTTCTTGGCATTTAAGAAATGTATATTCTTCAAGTACTTCTTCTTGACTAGATTAAGCCACCAATTATTTTGGTAGGTAAGAACCCTCCAACCAAGCTTTGCTAGAGCAACTTTATTAAAAAAGATAGGTGGTCTAATCAGAAGCACACTTAGAGGAACCACCCCATAAGAACTCTCTTGACTTATTATCTATTTCCTTGGTAATTTTCTTTGGACAAGGAAAACAAGATATAATGTGACTAGGCATTCCAACAATTGTGGACTTGATGAGGGTAAGTATCCAAGCTCTGGAGAGGGTGTTCCTCTTCTAAGAAGCAAATATATTAGCAATCATATCGAGAAGCTCCTTAATATTCTCTAGATCATTCCAGAAAACAACATTATGAATTTCTAGATATTTTTCAATAGTACTCTTGTGGTTGATACTCATGATGTTAGCAATTTCATTCTTAACTGAAGCTCTAACATTAGGGGGAAATTACAGAGAGGACTTCTGAACATTAATTCTCTGGCCAGAGGTTTTTGAGAAAAATCTAAGATTCTTGTGATGTTTCTGGCACCTTTAGGAGAAGCTCTACCAAAAACAAGGCAGTCATCTGCAAAAACAAGGTTTGCAACTTTCATTTGTGCAGTAAGGATTCCAACATGATTCTTGCTTCTGACATACAAAACATTTAAATGTCTAATTAATATTTTCATGCAGAGAATAAAAATATAAGGAGATAAGGGGTTTCCTTGTCTCACTCCCTTGGTTGGTAAGATATAACCTTCAGGCTTACCATTCACTATGACAGAAAGGAGGAAGTGGTGATGTCGTTCATAATCAGCTCAATCCACCTGTTGCCAAAGCCAAACTTTCCCAGACAAGCTCTAATAAAATTTCAATTTAAATAATCATAAGTTTTCTCAAGGTCTACTTAACTACTTGCTACCTATTTTTTCTTTTCTTATTTTTAAAATCGGAGAAGATTTCGTGAGCCATAAGTATGTTGTTTTGAATAGCTCTTCTAAGACCAAAAACTCATTGATTTTCAAAAATACACTTAGCTAAGAGATCGAGGTCTAAGTCTCTTTACGATTAATATAATTATGATCTTATAGCAAACATGCACAAGTTAATAGGTATAAAATCAACGAGATGTGTTTTTCTTCTCCCTTTCTTCTACTATTTTTCTCCTTTATTTCTCATAGCCTTTTCATTTATTATAATATTATACTTTAACACTTGAAAAAAAAATGGCTTGCAAAAATAGATAAATGGGCATTGGTGACCCGCCTCTTTAAAGTTTAAACCCCATTTTTTCCCGCCCCAACCAAATTCATGACTAATCAACATCGTCTTCCTTACTCTCACTCTCTCATTTCTCTTTCGGTCTTTCTTCTGCCTCACTTAAATCTCTCTCTACTTCCATCGTCATTCAAATACTTCTCCTATGAAGCGTGGTACAATCCCCCTCTCATTTTCAAACCTCTTTTTCGCCGGAACTCTCTGTTTTGCTGTAAACCACTAATTATTTTGGTTCTGAGTAAGGTTTTTAATTATGACTTAGCGACAGTGAAACATGTCTGTAACGATTTCGCTTATGCGATCATAGATTAAGATTCAATTTATGTTTTCCTATTACACTGAAGGTTAAATTGATTGTTCGATTAAGCATGCACGATCGATTTTGCAATTTTCAAATTTTGAATTAACATCTTTTGCACATTGGTCTTGATGCCATACTAGGTTCTCATCCCTGAGCTATTAGCTAAAATTTGTTGTTTGTACTTTCTAATTAGTCTTGTACTACCCTGCTAGCAAGAAAGCAAGCATGGCCTAAATACATATTAGTCGTAATATATGTTTCTATATTTGTTATTAGAATTAAGAATCTCTCTGTACGTAATATATATATATATATATCTATTTTCTATTAAAATTAAGAATCTCTCTGTATGTAATATATATGTCTATGTATTTGGTGTGTTATATAATATACAATATAGGAGTTTCTTCATTGAGGACCTCTATGCATGATAAAGATTTGGTGAGTAATTTCTATACAATAGTTTATAATACTCAAGTTTTGATCATATTTTGACATATCAACAGTTAGATGTTTAGTTATATATGAGTAGATCATTCTTGTAAATTTTCAACTAAATCGAAAATCGTTAAGGGATTCAAATCATGGTTTATCAATTATAAACATGAACATTTCAAGTTTGATAAATTTGGAATGTTCATTCACCTTAGAGATTTTCAAATTGGATGAAAATTTATAAAAATGATTCACGTATATATAGCTAGATATACAACAGTTAATCTTCTAAAATATTATTGGAAAATATGACTTATAAGAATGTACTTATCAAGTCTTCACCATAGAAGTCCTCAATGGAGAAGTTTCTTATATAATATCTATGTATTTGAAGGTTTATTTATTCATAATCCTACCAATCAACCAGACTTCTTCATAAATATCTTAGTTAGCTCCATTGGGATTTAGAAACCTCAGGTACATACATATATTTTACTGATTATACTGCTCATTTTCTGGATAACGTACTGGTCATACTAATTAACAAAAAGCTTCGAGTACATTTGAAAGTTGATATCCTACTTACTTTAATCTTCTGTCACTAACAAAAAGGTTGAGTCTAGACAATGCAATATAAAGTTATCTATTGAAGGTAAGTCCCATAGCAGAACTATTCAATCAGACTTTCTTAAAATACCCTTAAACTCGTATGGAAATATTCATTAGTTCTGCACTTAAAATATGTGAATTCACCCTCTAAAAATATAGGCCTCATTTTATCAAAAATAGCCAGAAGGCCCAAGCAAGTCCAGAAGCCCATCCACCAAGCCCTAAAGAGAGCTGAAATGGGTCAAAGACCAAAAGCCCAATGGTTGAATGAGGCCCACGAATCACCTGGGTATATGCTTGCCTCCAGTTTAAATGTGCTTAATTGCTTGAGCTCGTGGAATGTTCTTTCAATTAAAGTAATGAAGCTAAAAAATGTAGCATGTACCATGCGTTAATTTATAATCATCAAGTTAGCTTTCACATTGACATTAGCTTATGTCTTTTTCAAGCTACAATAATGCATTATATACATTGATATTAGCTTAATTATTAATCTATGCGTGATGGATTATTGAAGGTAAGTCTCATAGCAGAACATAGAAACTATCTATAAGCTAAGACTTTCTTAAAAATATATATACAACTTCAAACATCATCTCCATCTCGTGTTGGAGTGGCATACTGGAAGCAAGAAAGGTTCTGGAAAAAGGGGTTATAAGGCAACAACACAAACACCAAGATTTAGATTGATGCTTGGATTCTACGTCTAGGACATTTTTGCCCCTCTAGTCCTGTTGTTAATCAGGTCAGTTATGTGAGTGAGTTAATATCCCATAATAGGTCTCAGAAGGAAGATACTGTACGTGATATTTTTAACCCTGTAGAGGCAGAGTTGATCTTAGCTATCCCTTTAGGGAACAATGGAGGTGAAGATAGGCTTGCTTGGTTTCATGACAGGAATGAACGCTACTCCACGACATCAGGATATCAGATAGCTATACAGGATATGGTGAGCCGTGTAGCTATGGCTTCTAGCTCTCATGAGGATACTAAAGTGTGGCCAAAATCCGGAAACTACATCTCCAACTAAAAGTGTAGCCCATATGTGGAGGGCATGCATCAATATACTTACAGTGGCCTCGTTACTGCATACCAAGAGAGTAGTTGTTAATCCGATCTGCTGCCTTTGCAATGAGGAGGAGGAAACAATCATGCATACACTCCGTGAGTGTCGATATACTAGACATGTTCTCTCAGCTAGCCCTAAGCTAACATGTTGCGTGAACATTATGGCCACAAGTGATTGTGGTACATGGTTGATTGAATTTTTTGAGCGTCTCTCACTAGCGGATGCGATGAAAGGACCCGACCCCGATTTAGTTGTCTAAACCGGAATCAAACCCCTTCGAAAAACGTGACCTTAAAAAAATTTGTCAGAGTTTACTTTAAAACACATGAATCAATATTAGAACATGCAAAGAAACACACTTCGAATATTCCATAAAAGCCAAACTGTGGGGCTCCGTTCCCCATCCGAATTTCTCAACATCGTATAGATAATAAACCACAAGGTTTACAAGAAATCCAGAAAACATTCAGGAGTAAACTCAACTGAAAACACAACATAAGTATTCAGACCGACACCTATATACATCATATACAACTAGTAGGTCGAACAAGGAACCTACTCGAACTGAAGTGTGACCTGAACTCTGCACCTCCACCGTCGACGTGCAACCCCGGAATTCAAACTGCAAACTGGGCAAAGGAAACTGAAAAACCTAGGGAAAAACAATTAAAATCGTTAGAGTGAGTGGACGAAAACAATAATATGTCTTTCCCAACATAAGTATATATGCTTATAAAAGCATAATGCGAGTCAATGCACATGAAAATTTCGACCAGGTACATTTTTCCTGATCCATAAATATGCACGTAAAATCCTGCGGGGTCACTCATGGACTCCTCCGCATAGTACAGTCTAATCACGGGATCCCAGACCCCTTTGTGATTCGGGTCAGGATATCTGTCCTTCTCGGAACATCTCGGGGATCAGCCGAGAAGCTAAAGCATCGATGCTACCTCTATATCTGAGACTGTACTCTGTGTAAACCAAATCATAAATACTTTCCATGCACATGCAAAATCGTAAAATGCATACTTGTATGTGGACAATTGTAAATGCATACTAATACAATGCATAATCGTAAAGTGTATAATCATAAATGCATAACGTAAATGCATAATCAGGACTCGCGAATCAACTGTGAAAATAAAGTGTCCACTCACAGTACGAAACTAACTCTGAGGTCCGGTGGAAGATCCCTCGCCAAACACTCGATCACGATTACCTGAATAACAGGGGTACGATCAATACATATTGAAACACAACATACGAAGCTAATACGTCAAGAACCCCACGTTCTCGAAAGACGTATCGCTTGAAATATCGACGAGGATAGCAAAATTCCCAAAATACACCCAAAGAACCCTCGTCCCAAAATAGAATACTCAAATCAACTCAAAAACCTCACGACTACGATCGGGACACGATTACGAGCAAAACGGTATAAAAATCTCCAAAAGTCCCAAAAAGTCAACCTCGTCGGAGTTCCGTCGTTGACCGCCGCGGCGGCGCCAACAGTGACATTTCCCGGCGACCCATATCTCAAAATCTTCCTCTCCCCAAGCCCAATACAAAGTCCAACTGCACCACCAACCAATTTGGCCGGCAAGCACCCCAAAATCCCCTCGAAAGTTTCCGGCCCGAAATTGCCGGAAAACTTCTCCCACCGATTCCGGTGCCGTTGCTCCTCCTCAGCCCTCCAAACCTTAGGGGTTTCCTTCCCCAGCTCAAACCCAACCTAATCCACCCCAAAACCCCACCGGAAACTCGCCGAAAAACCCTCCCCCATTAACACCGATTCCGTCCACCTTCACCTCCACATTTCTCCAACAAAATCAACATTAAACAACACAATGAATATATCAAACAATAGCCCTCGAGGAGAGTTCCAAATCCCTACCTTCCTTTCCGGCAACTGTGCCGTTTTCCGGCAAGCTCAACGGCGGCGAGTCAATCGGGCGGGTCAACTCGGCTCAAATGCGATTTTTCGACAATTTTACGACTATTCGATATTTATACGTCGCGAACCGACCAAATTCACGATTCGGATAACTCAAACCCAAACGGATAAGTACGACTAACTCGACGATAATTTCAAATATCCATTTTATATTCTTGAATTACCTGAAAAATTCTTCGAAACCTCCTACGAACTCGAAATCAAATCCTCTACAATTTCCGCGAAGGAACTCAACCAAATTCTTTCCCGATAATTAAGTCGTGAACAAACCCGCCATATCAACCAATTAAGACAAAACCGCGACTAATCGTGTAATGCGCAAATCAAGCCAATTAACATACACTTTTCGGTTGGGGTCATTACATGTGGCTTGGTTAGGATTCATGTTATGGTTCATATGGAAAGAGAGAAATAGAAGAATTTGGAGAGACATAGCTATGGAGGGAGATCGTGTCCTCATGCAAGCTTGCCACTCATTTAACGAGTACCTTGTTCTCTGCCCTACTCGTACAAAATCACCACGCAGAATACAAGAGACTTGGTTAAGGCCATCACAGGGTTCTCTGAAGATGAATATCGATCCAGCATGGTGATAGGCGGGTAAACACCTATGCAAAGATACCCTATTCTAAACTTGGATATATCAATATAGTAAGATAAATACGGGCTATCAAACACGAAGAATTGGTGAAACTAAATCCTAACACGGAATTAAAAAGCTTATAGACTCGACTGCAGTACACTAATGACACTATGAACCTAAGCTAGACAGATCCAAATAACACGAAAATTGGACACAGTAAACTAAACAAAGTGGTGGACTACCACACAAAATTTTAAGGTGTTCTGAGTTTATTTGGTTATCGAAATAAATCGGCTAAACTACAGCTAATGCAGAAATCAGTACATTATAAAAAGTAAATTGTTGGAGGAAATCAATAAGATATGAATGTTAAGGGCTTCTCTTCACCCTAGACATACTTACGACTTCTCCAATATAATTGAACTAACCATTGATGAATACTCCCCACACAAGAGCTTTGGTTACGTCATATTGTGTGTTACACTCTCTTACTTGACATGGAATAGGGAGGAACAACTCGCTCAATTAACTGACTTATATATATGGTGATGTAAGCCTAGAGAACTGAAGTCATTATGTTCTAAGAATGTTTGAAGAATAACAAAGTTTTAAGGGTTGATAAGGTGGTCACCCTTACATCACTAAAGCTTGTTTCACACAAATACATGTTTGTCTCTAAAGAATATGCAATGATAAGGTTGTACACAATTAAGACTATAAATCCTAAGCCTGCATCTAAGCCTGCACTCAAAGAAACATGAACATAGAAATCATCCGGTGAGAAAATAGTGAAACAAAACTCATCCAAATAGTTAATAGAATCAAAATGGTTCAAAATAGTAAACATATTTAGGGCTTCAATCAGCCCCTAACTAAGAGAATTTAGCTACTCATAGTCTTAGATAATAACATCAAAGAATTCATGAAAGATGAATTAAAGAAGGAGAAGAAATAAACTCTTGATCCCCGTTGGGATCGTAAACTTGCAGTTTTGGATCCTCTTCTTCCCTTTCGACTTCTTCTTCTTTCTTTTTCTTTCTTCTGGTTCGTCTCTCCTTCAAACTCTAAGCCCCCCTGTCCCTGAACACTTCTCTCTCTTAGAGCAAATGCACCCATTTGGGGAGGGGAGGGTCAATTTTCCACCCAGGTCAATACACTATTCATCTGAATTGGTCCTTGGTCCTTGGTTTGACAATGCAGCAATGAGATCAATTCGAAGACTAATTACTATTCATTCAATTTATATTTAATATATTTTTTAGGTTTTGTTAAGTACTTAATGATTTAACATTATTGGTGAATAATTAACCAAATTGAATATTTAAAAAAAATCATATAATTAATTTCGAATGACGTGCATTTTCGATAAGAATATGGCAAACCAATGTACGTACGCCACGTGTCACCCTCAATATCGTTATCTTTCAGCCAAAAATATCTGACATTTCCGAATAGATTTTCAACCAATTGGTGAGGAACACGTGTCCATTGCAAGATTCGTTATCTTCAGAAATAATTGAGACGATTTTCGATAAGATTTTCAACCAATTGGTACACGCCACGTGTAATCACGATAACTTTTTAGCTTCCACAAAAGTCAATAAATAAGGCCGGTACTTCACTCTCTTCTCACACATTCCTCTCATTAATCTCTTCCCTCCATTTTCAGATAGAAAAATCCATTTCATTTGTCATATTTTCTATGGATGCTTTGAGAAATTATTTGAGGATCAGGGATGAAGAAGATGAAGAACACATTCAGCAAATTCAAGCCAACAATGCTCAAGCATCTGCAATTCTCGGAGCGTATCATTCAATGGAGACTCCCGAAGGTCGTGGTTCACGCCCCGGTCGTGCCCCTAATGTCGAAAGACACCGGGAATCAAGAGGTAATAACATGATGGAGGATTACTTTGTCGAACGTCCAGTGTACGGCAATGTAATTTTCCGTCAGCGTTATAGAATGCAAAGAACTTTATTTAACCGTATTATGGGGGACCTTTGCAATTTTGATGTTTTTTGGGGGCAAAAATCGGACGCCACTGGGAAGTTGGGATTGTTCCCGGAACAAAAAATGACAGGTGCTCTTCGAATGCTTGCATATGGTGCTGGAGCTGATCAATGCGATGAATTCACTAGGATGGGGGCATCTACTGCCCTAAAATGTTTGAAGAAATTTTGTGCCCAGGTGGAGTATCTATACGGTGATTGGTATCTTCGTGCTCCCAATGCCGCTGACTTGCGCAGGCTTCTGCTGAAGGGGCAACAACGCGGTTTTCCGGGCATGATTGGGAGCATCGACTGCATGCACTGGAAGTGGAAGAATTGTCCAAAGGGGTGGTCTGGAGCATTCTCAAGCCGCAAAGGCTACCCAACGGTTATTCTTGAAGCTGTGGCCTCGTATGACACACATATATGGCATGCCTTCTTCGGTACCCCAGGAGCTCAAAATGACCTAAATGTTCTCGGTGCGTCCAACGTGTTCGCGAGAGTTATAAACGGAAGTGCTCCTGAGGTATGCTTTAAGGTCAATGATAACACATACACAACTGGGTATTACCTTGCAGATGGAATCTACCCGAGGTGGCAGACGTTTGTGAAATCAATATCCAAACCCAGGAATGCAGATGAGGCACACTTTAGCAAAATGCAAGAGTCTTATCGAAAAGATGTTGAGCGGTGTTTTGGTATCCTCCAAGCTCGGTGGGCTATACTTCGTCACGGTGCTAACTTGTTCAAGTTGGAAGATCTGCGTACCATCATGGTAAGTTGTATCATTCTTCATAACATGATTGTGGAAGATGAGTTTGTGGAAGAAGAGTTTGTGGAGCCTAATGAAGATGATAACATGCATCCATTATTGGCAAGCGTTTATGATAGGCCGGTGGATTTAAACGGAAATGTTATTCGTCATGAACCGGTTTTGAGGGATGGAGAAAGTCTTCCGGCTTTCTTAGATCGTGACTTCCAATTACATTCTGCATACCTCCACAAGGCCTTGCAAGATGACTTGGTCATCCATATTAACAAATGATTTGGATCATTTGTATTTGATTTGTAATTGTAATTTAAGTATGTGTGTCTTTGTGTGCTTTCAATAATGATGTATGTGTGCTTTGGCTTGTAATTTTAATTTGTGTGCTTTTGTTTGTGTGATCATGTTTCAATAATAAAGGTATGTGTGCTTTTGTTTCAATAATAAAGGTTTATGTTTCAATTTGTATAAAATACATTGTATACTTTTGTTACGTACTCAATATTTATTAATAACATTCAACTTTTATTTCATGAAATTTAAGATACATAAAAGACAATCCAAGCCTAGCAATACAAGAAAAATAAAATTTAAAACACTACAACATTCTATTGTGGGGATTGTGGTTCTTGAAAAAGAGGTCTATAACAATCCGCATTCGGATTGGTTTTTTTCATGATGTTGCTCTTCAACTTTTTGTACCACTCTCTTGAGTCCGGAGAAAAATCACTAGTCTTCATGGCCATGATCCTTGCATCCTCTTTCGCCTCTTCAAACTGATATATTTTCAAAGCTTCTGCTCGGCGTTCCTCGTCTCTTTTCTGCAGAAGCTCCATGGATTTTTTGCTGCTCTCATTAATGGCTAAAATTGCTTGGGCCACATCACTTCCCAATTCTTTATTCTTTCCTTTCCTCTTTGCTTCTTTTGCAGCCTTTTGTCCCATAGGCCTTCCAAGAGAGCTAGTAGGAGTATCCAAACCTACATCAGTATCCAAATCAATTGTTGTCTCGGTTTCATCAAGACTTACCGTCGGATAAACAAAAGGAGAGACGGGAGCCGTTGGTGGATCTTTAAAATAAGGGTGATCCTTCACCGCGTCCCAACATTCCTCATGAGCAAATTGCTTATTAGTTGTTCTAATGAATTCCAATTGAATTTGACGGGCCTAAAAAAAATTGAAAATGTTATAATGGGATATAAATGATTGTTAAAAAAATAAAAAATCACACTATAATGAGATATAAAAAATAATGGATATAAATAATGAGATATAAAAAACAATGGGATATAAATAATTAAATCACACTATATTATATTACCTCATCCAATTGATTGGTGCCGCTTGGTCTATGATGACGAGCTTGAAGTTTTGCATTATGCCACTGTTTGAGTAGTTTTTTCAAAGGTTTGAAATGAGATTGGAGAGCGATCGGAGTTCGTACCGCGGTTGGACCGGACCAATTTTCCACATAATCTTCACGTACCTTTTGCCATAACCTTGGAAGGGTTTGAGCATTGCCGGTGATCGGGCATACGGTGACACGCGCCCAAGACTCGCACAATTGAACTTCCTCCGCGGTGTTCCAATTAGTACCCGATTCTCCCATTTTTTGAACTAAAATGAAGAAATAAGAACAAGGTAGGAGAAACAACAAGATGGATATGTGAAATCTCAGAAATTTTTGGTGTGAAAAATGAATAAGAGTGCTTGGGTATTTATAGAATTTTTTGGAAATTTTTTGAATTTTTTAAGACAGTTTAAAGCATATTCCCGTTTGGATTTAATCTGAGCCGTCAGATTAAATCCAACGGCCCAGATCTGGCAAAAAACTTTTTTTTTTTCGTCGGTTTAAAAAAAAAAAAAACTGAGCCGTTATGTTTGAATGCTGACCGTCCAGATCAGATCGGACGGTCAGCATCAAATGACCGTTGGGGAGCCGACCGGGTGCAGGCCGTGGGGCCCACAAGCGAATTTTTTAAAAAAAAAATGGAGCCGCGTCTGACCAGCCGCGTGGCTGACGTCAGCGGGCCCCACCACCAATTGACCCAGCCCAAACCGAGGGCCAATTTTCGACCCTCCCTCTGATCGATCAGCCCGGCCCCGCCACCAACCTCCCCTCCCCCCAGCCCAATTCTCCTCCGGTGGATCAGCCCCTCACCCCTCCCCTCAACCCAACCCAGCTAATCAACCCATTGCTGCATTTGCTCTTAGGTATATATACCTCTCCTTCTTTAGCTAGATAATTAACTTAGCCCATTCTTGTGATGTATAACGTGCACCATGTCAAATATGTGAACTGTCTTCCTCTTGTAGCCCACCGAACCCACATCAAACTAGCTTAATAAGCCCAATTAAATAAAGCTCAAGTGTTACTCCAAAAGGGATGTGGTCTCCTCTCATCACATGAATTCATTAAATAGCCCATCAATTAAATCATGCTTGTAATAGGCCGTTCCAATTAATTTTTTTTTCTTTATTTTCTCCAAAAACTTACAAAACAAATAAACATTAGTAAATAAACAAAAACATAACAATAATACTAAATATCGGATGCAATTAAGCATAGATAAGTTGCACATTTATGCAACTATCACATGAATTAATGGCAGGTGTGGTTTAGGTTTGGTGTGGCGAGACTCGGATGGTATGATACTAGGGGGAGTTTGTGCTTCTGTCCAACATGTGACGAGTGCCTTGGTGGCCGAAGCACTGACTTTGCGTCGAGCCTGCGAAGTCATCTATGCACAAGGATTACAACCTATAACTGTTGAGTCGGACTGCTTGCAGTTAGTACAGTATTTGTCACGACAAAATGGTTATGATACAGTGGCAAGAAGAATTGTAGAGGACATTGAAGAGCTTTTGGTGCTATGTCCCAGTGCCAAAGTGAAGCATGTGTATAGGGAAGCAAATGTCCTTGCACATTGGTTAGGCAAAATTGCTCTAGATCAAGAGGTTTCGATTTCTTGGCTTGGTATGATCCCCAACTCTGTGTTGGAACATATCTCCCACTTTGTACTTACCTAATTTTTGGAATAACATCTATCGTCTTTCATTCAAAAAAAAATCTATATACAAAGACTATAATGTTCTTCAATCTTCATGAATTTCATTATAAAGTTGCCCATATTGTAATCCTGACAAAGAGGAAGAGAAGAGATGGGATGGAGTTCTGGTCACAGGGACATACTGCCATTCACCGCCATGGTCACGGTGGAGTGTACCAATGTGGGGTTAGGAGTCTTATTCAAGACATGCAGCTGCCTCAAGACGGTTGAGCTACTAGGTCTTTGTCACTTACTCTTATGCAATTGCCACCATTCTTCTCCTACCTCTCCCTTTCATCTTTCGCAGGTACTAATGTATATCCAGCTATAATGTTACTCTCTTTAACATGTCAGTGGAATACACTAACTATATTGAAAAGGAAAGAGAGAATCGTAGAGAGCTACTTTGATAAAGAAGCCTCAGAGAAATTAAGGAATAATATATGTGGGAGTGGACACTGGACACACAATTGAATGATCAGTGATCACCACTAACTATCCTGCTAACTATAAAACTAGACCATATTTTTATTCTTGACGAAATTGCTTTAAAAGGAAATGGAGAATCGTGGAGAAGTGAGTGTGATAACGAAAACCGGAGAGGGACAGTGTGGAATATAGCACACACCAACCAATTATAAATAAGACCATTTTAAGATGTTCTTGCTGAATTCATTACAGGTTTGCATGAGGAAAAACAATGGCGATAGAATGGAAGTTTGATCACAAGGATGTTGTTCTGCTGTTCATGGCCATGGTTACAATGGTGTGCTCAAATGTTGCGGTAACTGTCTTGTTCAAAGCAGCTAGCTCAAGAGGACTGAGCTACTATGTCTTCATTGTCTACTCTTATGCACTCCTTCCGCTGATTTTCATTTCTCGCAGGTATATATGTAGATCAAGCAGATGTTATACTCGCTCCTTAATTTGACATGTATACCGCCAACAATTAATTCTTCTTTACCAATGTGATATGCAGGAAAGAACTTCCTCCATTCAAGCCATCTCACTTCTTGAAACTTATCCTCCTTGGACTGATCGGGTGTGGTAGTTTGCTTATGTTATTGTTAACTAATTAACAGCCTGTTCATACCTATGGCATCAGATTCTCATATATGTTTGATCAATTAAGCAGGTTTATGAGTTCTCTATGTATATATAAGGGTATCAAATGCAGTTCACCAACTCTTGCTTCAGCTATAAGCGCCCTCCAGCTCTTGTCTTCATACTTGCTGTAGTCTGCAGGTTAATTTTCACTTATTTCTTGTTAGTTTCATCAATCATTTTCCATTACAGAATTAAGTGCTTTGATATGATTTGAGGTATTTGTTTTCTGGTGGACCTTGAATTTAATAGCATGGAAAGGCTGACTTATAGAAGAAGAAGCACTGAAGCCACATGCTTTGGTACTTTAGTATCACTATTAGGTGCACTAGTAGTGGTTCTCAGTATGTGTGATCCAGAGTTGTATCTATTACGAAAGAACAAGCCAGGATAGAAGGTGGCATGTTACTTGGCCTTGGCTACCTCCTCAACTCAGCCCGGTATATTCTTCAGGTACTTCCACAAGCCAATCATAATGAGAAAATAATTCACTTGATCTTTAATTTTAGAATATTACAGCAGTACTTAATTCTTGAATTTCTGTGACATGTTGCAGACGCATATATATCTTGGAAACATACCCCGATGAGCTAGTTCTAGCCTTTTTATACAACTTGTGTGCAGCAGTTATATCAGCACCTGTATGTTTCATGGCTGAAACAAACTCAAGTGCCTGGAGACTAGAGACTGATATATCTTTGGTTGCCATCATATACTCAGTAAGCTACCTGTGACATTAATTAATGGCATTTTCGTTCCGATTTCGTACTGCTTATGTTCGTACTCAAACTCTGTGCAGGGAGTCTTTGCTCAAGCTCTTGATGTCCTAGTCAAGATGTGGGGCATGCACTTGAAGGGTCCTTTCTATATATCGAGCTTCACACCATTGTCAATCCCCATCGCAGCTGCTTTCGGTGTCATTTTCCTTGGTGATGTTGTCTACTGTGGCAGGTCTCTCTTCCATGTTCTGTTTCAAAAGCTTCTTAGTGTTTTTTCTTGTACGTGTATTAAGTATTAACACAATATCCATCAATGTTTGTTGCAGTGTTGTTGGAGCTGTAATACTATTCATAGGGTTTGATGCAGTAATATGGGGAAAGGCAATTGAAGAAGAAGAAGAAGAAGAAGAAGAAGAAATAAGTAAAGACTCTGGCTCTGATAAATTGGGAGCTTGACCTAATTCCCAGACCGTTGTTTAGTAGCTACAAAGTTGAAAACATGCAATATTTCGTTTGAATGGACTAGCTGATTAGTTTACATCAGAAGTGATGTATCAGACTGAAACTTCTCTCTCTTTCCAAAATGAATGAAATAATTGACAGACAAGCTACAAATTTTTCTCATCTCATCAGAAGTCCTAGGCACATAGAGGAAGCAAGAGTGTGACAATTATATTCTGTCATTCTGATAGTGGTAGACCAACCATATTCTTCTGGTGTCATACTCTCTTGGTCATGTTTTCTATCTAGGCAGGTCTCACTCTTCTCGATCAACAGAATCAAAATCAACTCGGAGAAGGAAAAAAAAACAGCTGACACTATGAGACTATCTTGTGTTTTTAACAATTTTGACTCCTAATTTTGCAGCGTTGGAGCTGTAATGGCAATAATTGTGCATTTAATATGTAAATCCAACCTCTAAATATATAGGCCTTCAAAAGATGAATTTTATTTTTAGGGTAAATGAGAACTATTTCAATATTTCATTACCCAAGTTGGGCCTCTAGGACAAAGCCCAAGTTGAGAGACCTCAAACCTTAGACTATAAATCCAGGCCCGCCCCACAAGAATGTTAACCCAACTCAAACAGTGGAGTCGCCGCCGGCGGGAAACGTCAATCGGGAACCGGACAACCAAGTATATGCTTCTCTCCAGTCTAAATGTGCTTCCTTGAGCCCTAAGAATGTTCTTTCAGTTAAAGTAATGAAGCTAGAAAAATGTAGCATGTTCCATGCGTTAATCATCACGTTAGCTTTCACATTGACATTAGCTTGTGTCTTATTCAAGCTACAACAATGCATTATATATATACATTGACATTAGCTTATTATTCTATGCTACATGTATTATTGAAGGTAAGTCTCATAGCAGAACATAGAACTATTCAATCAGACTCTTAAATATCTATAGACTATGACAAGAGAAAGAAGATCAATTAAAAAGAGACTATATACAAAGACTATAATGTTCTTCAATCTTCATGAGTTTCCTTGTAAAGTTGCCCACTTTGTGATTTTGAGATGGGGTGGAGGTCTGGTCACAGGGACATACTGCCGTTCACCGTCATGGCCACGGTGGAGTGCACCAATGTCGGGTTAGGGGTCTTATTCAAGGCAGCTGCCTCAAGAGGATTGAGCTACTATGTCTTTGTCACCTACTCTTATGCAATTGCCACCATTCTTCTCCTACCTCTGCCTTTCATCTTTCGCAGGTACTAATGTATATATCCAGCCAGCTATATGTTACACTCTTTAACATGTCAATGGAATATACTAACTATTGAAATGCTTATTTGAACATCTGATATGCACAGGTCAGGGATTCCACCATTCAAGCTCTCTCTCATGGTTAAACTCTTCCTTCTTGGACTAATCGGGTATGCATGGTAGTTTGATTTTGTTATTTGAGTAAACAATCTAGGTAGATGCCTATTTTTAGTACATTAACATTGGTTAAATGTTTGATGAAGCAGGTTTTTGGGTAGTATATATGTGTTCATTCAAAGGCATAGAATACAGTTCACCAACTCTTGCTTCTGCTATTGGCAACCTCTCTCCAGCTTTTATCTTCATACTCGCCACGACCTTCAGGTTCATTTTTCGATCTTTTTCTGATACATGATGTGTTTCAAGTGCTTTAATATTTTTCTCTACTCATAACATAACTAGAACAGGTGGTCAAGTGCTTTAATATTGATATATGATCCATTTTGCAAAAATTACTTCATTAGTGATGTATATATTCTGAATCTCTGATGTGATTGTGCATTTGTTTCTGGTGCACAGTATGGAAAGACTAAATTGGAGAAGCAGAAGCACTCAAGTCAAATGCCAGTGATTGGTACTTTAGTTTCGATTACAGGTGCACTAATAGTGGTTCTCTATAAGGGACCAACAGTTCTATCACCGACATCTATACACTTTCTTCAAATGCCAGAAAAGGAGTGGATAAAAGGTGGCCCGTTACTCAGTATCGGATACCTAGCTACTCTTCTCTATGTGGGCTATCCTTCAGGTATGTTGCATGGGCTCATATACAGTAATAAATTCTTCGAATAGTTTGTATTCTGATTCATGATTGTTGCAGACACATATCATGAAGACATATCCGGATGAGCTAGTTCTGGCCTTCTTATACAACCTGTGTGAGACTATATTTCAGCACCAGTATGTTTCATAGCGGAAACAAATTTGAGTGCCTGGAGACAAAGTCCCCGTGTGCCACTGCTTGTCACTTGATTGGTGCATAATTATGCACTTCTATACTAAATTTCGGTAATGTTTTACCAATGAAGGTTTGGTCCGGTAGTTGGAGCTAGGTTCACTATTGTTTGGCCAAATGTTAGTAGGCTTCCTCAGAGAGGTGGTCTTGCGTTCGATGTTCAGCATAGTAAAGAACCTCATTGAGAGAGCTTTAACTTTAACTTCTTCCCAGTTCGGACTGGTAGTTCAAGTGGGCTTGCACACTGGGCTTGGTTGCACAAGTCTGTGACTTAAGTATGGGACACTGGCTTGACCTTGACCCTTGAACTACAGAAAAAATAGTTTTATAATGTAACCTCTATACTATTTATTAATACTCATATACTTATTCTTGTGTTATTTATTCAGCAACATTAGTTAACTTTATTATTTTATAGGTATTTTGGGTCAATAGGGAGAAAAGAAGTTAAAAAGGGGTTCAAAGCTTAATTTGAGAAATCTGCTCGTGCAGGTTAGTTAACTTCGACAGAGAACTGAGAGATGCATAATTAAAGCTTAATTTGGGCGTGCACGCTGGGCTTGGTTGCGCAAGTCTGTGACCTAAGTAGGGGGCATTGGCTTGCCCTTGACCCTTGAACTACAGAAAAAATAGTTTTATAATGAAACCTCTATACTATTTATTGATACTCAAATACTTGTTCTTTTTATTATTTATTCAACAAAATTAGTTTACTCTATTATTTTATAGGTATTTCGAGTCAATAGGAGAAAAGAAGTTAAAAAAGGGTTTAAAACTTAATTTGGGAAATCTGCTTGTGCAGGTCAGTCAACTTCGATAGAGAACTAAGAGCAGCTCAGGATGAACCAAAGGATGATCTTTATATGCGTGGAAAGCCTCGGATATCTAGTTTTCCTAGCTTCTTCCAGAACATGATTATCAGGTGTCTACAGGGAGTTATGGTTGTTTTAGCCCATGGAGGTCAGTCTGCTCAGAAATCTGACTTTGATGAGAAAGTTTTGTTTGGAAGCCCAAATTACATCAAGAAGCCCAATGACAAATTTGTGCTTTAAAATCTAATTAATTACTGATGTGACTTATGAAAAATAATTCAAGAGCTAAAAGAATTAAAGAAGTTTGACTTATGAAAGCAGAGAGCCAAAAACCTAAGTGAGCAAGGATATACACAATTAAGCCTCTATAAATATATTTTTTTGGGTTCTGAAAAGGGTAATCAGCTTTGGGGAGAATAATAATTTGAGAGGAGAGCAAGGACCTGCAAGAGAGAGTTTCAGATGACGACTTCGACCCGTCGAAGCCTTGACGCCAGATTCTCTTATTCTACATATGTTTACTTTTCTTTTGTTATGAACTTTGGTAGTTTAGCTTCATTGTCTATGAGGGACTAGTTACTTAGTTAGGAGCTGATCAAAACCCTAGACATGCTTACGATTTTGAACCCCCTTTGATTTATTTAACTATTTGGATTAGTTTTGTTTCACTACTTTTACAGTGATGATTTCTATGTTCATGTTACTTTGGTTGCAAACTTAGTTGTATGACTTAGGAGGTAAAGTCTAAGATGTGTGATTGACTGCTATATCAATGCATATTCAATAGAGACAAAACAAACTCTTGTGTGAAATAATTCCTTAGTGATGTTAAGGAAACCGCTATATCGACATTAGAAGTTATGTTGTTTCTCAAATACTCTTAGATCATAATGACTCTAGTTGACTAGATTAAGATGCCGACATTGAGCTACGCATTTTATGCATATTAATTAATGTATTTTCTCTACATTTTTACTTTGATAATTGCTTAGTTTTATTAGTTTTAACTTATTTTGTTAATTTCAGGTGTTGACCAAAAGAGACGGAGTAAAGAAGTCTATAAGCATTCAAAGGCTAGCAAAATGGAAGGATCTTGAAGAACAAATGAAAATGGGTCCAATTAATTAGAAGACCATCTAGATAGCCCAAATATGAAGATCCAATCAGCCAATTTCGTGGAGATCAAGATTTGGTAGGAAAATGATTCCTAAAGTCAAAAGAAGAAGGAAATCATGTAGAATAAGGAAAGCAGAATCTGCCTGTGCAGATGGGCCAACTTCGAACGACAACTGGGAACGAATCAGGAGGATTTAAGAGACGATTAACCTATGGTTGGAAAGATATTTGAGTTTTCTTTCCAACGACACCAAAATCATAATTTTTGGAGATCTACAACTCCGGGAAAGTGCAAATCTTTACAGACTGTCAGATTTGCCCGGGTACACAAGGAAAGTCTTGTTTTGGTAGGAAAAGACCTAATCTTCTTATATAAATTGGGGAGCTCGGCCTCAAAGTAAATCATCACCTATCTTATGCTCACACGCTGCCAAAATACTCAAACACTCTCCACCACAAAGATCTCCAAAGTCAAGGCCAACTACACCATCACCACCTCCTAAAACCGATGCCATCTCCATCAAAGGGTCCTCTTGCTCTCGAAGTTTGCAGTGCTGTTCACGGAACTAAAAGTGTAAACATGAACTCTTTACTCCGTAGTCTCCTTTGTCTTTGTAATTATTTGTGTAAAAATCCGTTGAATGAATGCTTATTTTGGTTTTATACACTTTATGAATTCCATATGTATTCCATGTGTTTATGAGTCTTAGTTCCTCTTATGTGTTATGTGTTGGGCATAAAGCTTCGGTATGGGTAGAGGTTAGGATCACTAGGATGTTTGTATGCTGTTCATCGCATGTTAGTCCCTACCTTTAGTCATATTGATGATTTAGTTAAGGTGTTTATATGTTGTTCATTGCACTTTAATTAAAAGATAAAGAAAACCATAACATGTAATTGGAATTAGGGTTTGTAGATTTCGAAGATAATGGGAGAATTAGAGCCGAATAATATGCATGTGGGTAGGATGGGATGATCACATGTAAATAATTAATTAGGTTTTTATTTTTGTCGAAAATATGGTAAGAGTTTTTGGAATTTTCTTATGTGTTTGCTTGTCTATGAGTTGATGCATGTTAAAGTCCTAGGAATACTTGCTATGTGATTGACGTTTTTAGTAAATAAATTAGCCAATTAAAAAACCAACTTATAAACCCCCCATACATTTACTTTTGTGTTTACAAACGTTGTCATGCATTAGTATCCTCAATCCTCGGTTAAGAACGATCCCTACTTATCAATGCTACATCTACAAAGAAGAGTTTTAAATTGCATACGTGTGAGATATGTGTTGAGTGTCTACTTTGTGTTAATATTTGATGCATGTTTTACGCGTTATCAATTTTTGGCGCTGTTGCCGGGGATTGAAAAATCTATTGTGTGATTTCGTTTGTGTAAATATGTTCATATCATGTAAATATTATACTTGTGCATAATTTTTTTTCTCTGTTTTCGGAACTGTTCACTGACCTGTTTTGTAAAATTTATTTGACGTAGCTGCAGGTATTGGAAAAATCTGAAAATTTTCAGAAGTGTTGAGTTTTGTGTGATGTTTATGCCTGTAAATTTTTATTGTATTCGGACAAGCCAACAATTCTGGAAAAATCTGACAATCTGCTATGTTCAATTTTTGCGAATCTGAAAATTTTCTTGTGTTCTTGAGTTCCAAGCATGTTGTAACTTTGTTTTTATTTTTTGCAGGTCAAAGAGTCATTTTAGATGTAAAAATATTCATTATTTTTATTTTATAATGTGATTATAATTATTTTTGTTTTAGTATTAATTTCAATTCGGAACTGTGATATGTGCTATTTTGTGAGATTTATCTGATAGGGTTATAGGTCTTGGAAAATTATGAAAATTTACAGAATTATTTATATATGTGTCTAGTATCCTCTCGTAAAATTTCGTGAAATTCCAACTTGTGATTAATTCTGCATAAATTCTGCAAGTAGCTATATTCAGTTTCTCCGATTTTGTAAAATGTTAAATAATAAGTCTTAGCTATGTTTTTAGCACTTGTTATTTAGTTTTTAAGTTGGATTTTGATTGAAAGAGTTGATGTAATATCGTATTGAAATTTTGCTCTTAGTAAGAAATTTTCGGTTATGGTGACTATAAGGGTTATGACTGGTGACAGGATTTGGATCTAAGAAAGAGAATATTCTCAAAATTAGTCCTACCTCTCGCGTTACATCTATCCCAACTGGCCATTTCCGAACTTGCCCAATGGAGTAGAACGGATTTCGAGCCATTACACAATTTAATCATCTAAGCCCTAATTTAAATTTTAGATGCATGTGATAATCACATATCTTTGCCGAAAAATCAATTTGGACATTGTTTGGTAAATTGTATTTGTCTACCATGTTGTAATGAATTTGTAACAAAAGATAAACCTACTTGTTGTAAATGCTACATGAGCTACATTTATGATTAATTAGTTAATTGATCACTAACTAATATATCTTTGCGTGGATCATGAAGCCTAACAAGCTCGTAAAGAAGAAGAAGAAGACCGAGCTAAAGGAGTTAGAGGAGATGGCACCAACATATACATGCAAGTGCACATGCAAAGAAAACGTCAAGAATGTTGGAAGTCAAAAGTGAAGAAGGAGAAAAGCAACACGTTTAGGCTGTAAGACATTAAAAAAACAAGCGCTTGTTGGGAGGCAACCCAATGGAGGATCAACGCTCAGATTTGCTTTCTTTTCCCTTCCTCTTTATTAATTAGTATGTGAGATATTTTTGGTAAATTTTCTTCTACATGCTTGGTTCTATGTTTTTCTCTATTTACATTGAGGACAATGTAGGATTTAAGTGTGGGGGAGGGGTTTACAACTTTCTTTGAGTCATAAATTGTAAAAATTGGGCGGACAAAGGATTTCCGGCGGATGATACCCTAAAAAAAATTATTTTTATTTAATTTTCGTGGGTTTTTATTTTTCTAAAATTTTAGGTAGTTTTTGAGTGTATTTTAGTGTTTTTCAGAGTCTTAGGATGCCCTTAACTCGTCTATGATGATATTTTTCTGAGACAATTTCGAGTTCATGGCTTTCATATTATTAATTTTTATGGAATTCTTTTGTTAATATAGATGTTTTGATTGCATTGACATGTAGTAGATATAGATAGTAAAACTTGGTACAGAATTTCGCATGCTAGAATAAGTTTAAATCATTTGAACCTATGTGAGATTTTGAGCTAAATTCATGCTTTATTCTGAGTGAAAATTTCGACATATTTAAGATTTTAGTCTCAAAAATGTTTACATGCCTCATATGATTACTTGCCATAGTTTCTAATGAACTAGAGATTGCTAGAACTTGCTCATGTTGATTTTCAAAGGTTATAGTCAATACATACTCTGATTTTGGATATGATTAAAGGCACTTAGGATTTACCACCAGTTTTGCCAAATTTACATATGTCCCATTTGTGCGCACGAGTTGCGACACCCTTAGTTAGCCATTTTGAGCCCACATTAAGCTTTTCTTTCATCACCATATATATCTAAACACTTAACCTAGTGTAGATTTTCCTTACCTTTGTTCTAAAGACTTGGTGAGAATTTTCAAAGCTAGAGACATGGAGATGGTGTGAAGATGATGAAAATATGTGTGTATGAGGATAGACTTGTCCAACAAGATAAAAGAAAGAGTAGTTGCCGAAAAAAAAAACAAGAAGAAAAATCGGGAGCATGAAAAGAAAAAGAAAAAAAAAATTTGTGAGGCTCTCCGGCAATAGATTTTTAATGTTCAAGTTTGGATTAATGTCTCTCATATTTGTGAATTTGGAGTTTGTATTAAATTGAAGGCCTAATAGTAAAGAAATAAGACATTTGTCCTGTTCACAAAGCTCAGAGGAAGATTAGAATGAAGTCTGGGCCCAACAAGATAATATTTGGCCATTGTTCTTGAATGCTGGCACTGGTAACGTTGGTAAAAGGAGGTTTGCACAAAATTATTGAAGTTTTTGGAGCTTGATTAAGTCTTTGGAACATTCTTGAAACACCACTTATCCAAAATTTTGAATGCCTTAGTGATCGGATGTTTTACCACCCTCAAAATTACCCTATAATGAACTTAATATGCTTGTCAATGCAGTACAATAGTATAGGGGTCAATCCACAGGGAAAGATGAGACTCAATACTCTAAACTACAAACAGATGCGAAAGTCAGAAATCTGACAGACTCGACCACGGGACACTAACGTAATTAATTAAAATATCTAGACTCAACCTAAAATTACGAAATTAATACTGGACACTAAAGACACCCTATCGAACTTCGATGCGAAATTTCGATGCAATCGGAGTTCGCTTGGTTATCGAACAAAATTGTGCAAAACAGAGTACGAAACTGAAACAGAAAACAGAGTATAAGTAAAACTAGAATCAATGATAAAATGGGTTAAGGGAAGTGTTATCCACCACCGTCAATCCATCTAGACGACAAATGCTTAACTAAATAATGTAATTGTTATGAATGAAAGATTCCCAGGAAGGCCCCGAGTTGTGAACACAACCTATTACCCAATCCTTATGTTTACAACATTGAAGGTCTGCTTATCAATATTGTCTATCCCTCAAAGAACCCGAAGTCACGGACTCGAATTTACTAAGAGAAAAGCATTAAAATTTAGAAAGGGTTTGAGAATCTACAAGGCTTCATAAGTACACTACGGTCGTGTCTTACTAGACCTAGGGTTTCTTATACCAAGCATGTATGGGTTCTACTATTGAAACTTGAGGAAGGTAATAATCACCAACAGCCATCAATTTTCTTAGAATTAGATTCCTAAACATGCATACTAAGCGTGCACTCAAAGTATACATAATCAAGAATCATCACTGTATAAATAACAAAGAAACCTCATTCAAATAACAAAAAGAAAATTTAGTTAAAGTGCATAAGCAATCTAGATATCATGAACGGGGCTTCAAAACAGCCCCTTAACAATGGAGTTTAGCTCCTCATGGAATCAGAAAATAAACTAAAATATTCCATGAAAGAAATTGATACAAACGGATGAAGGAGAAACTTGCAGCTTCCTTGCTCTTCGATACGTCCGTCCTCCCTACGTACGTTCTCTTCTGAGCTATTTATATGTTCCAAACTAGATAGGTTAATTAACCTAGCTAGCAACCCACGTGCAAGACACCAATTTCAGCCCATCTCTTCATAATCTCATTATTATAATAGGACTCTTCTCTTCTTCTCCTTGCTAGCCCATCGAACTCCGCTAGCCCATCGAACTTCGCTAGCCAAATAAACCAATATATAAGTCCAAGTTGATTCAATGGCAAATATGCATCACGTGCAAAGCTTCCAATCCATATATATACAAATATATATATGAGTCCACTTGCAACACTTCTCCTTCCAAGCCACTTGTTATATATATATATATATATATATATATACACACACACACACACAATGCATGCATGCAACCATCTTGATACAAAACAACTCCCTCCATGTACGTCCTTGCTAGCAACTTGCCAGCCCATCGAATCTTAGTCTCCAAGTCCAAGCACAAGTCAACTTCCATTATATATATATATAAATTCCCACGTGCTCGCCAAGAACCAAACATCCTCGCTAAGGGCTTCTCTCTCCTTCGCTAAGACTGCATCCTCCAGATTTCCTCGCCAGGAAATATTTAAGCCCTTTTCTTCATTTATCTCCAAAATACCTAAAAACAAATAATAATGTTAAATTGCTTAAAAACATAAAAAAAGAGCTAAATATAAGGTTCGGTTAAACACATAAACGTTGCATAAATATGCAACTATCACTTAGCCTCAGCCCCATTACAACCCTTGAAAGTCCTTTAAGATCCTTAAGATGAGTAGGCTTTGATCTGTGGAGTTAATCGCATGAGTAAGCATATGGTTTGGGTTCATTTGTGCAAGTAATTGGTTTTATTCATGAGGTATTTTGTTTATTCTTCGATATATCTTGAGTGAATACCCCTTTTTCATGAGTGAAAAGATGATGAGTGCATCCATGTGAGGATTTTGAACTTTTCTAGTGCATGCATAACTTATAAATCACCATTGTTTTCTTCTAAGTCTTACTTGTTCATGCATGAGAATGTCTTTATTAACTCTTGAATTCCTTGTGCTTAAACTTTGTGATTGCCATGAATTTCAAAATTTAGTAGTCAAAGGGCTTAGTAGTATTTTTGTTGGGAAATTTTGAGTCTTAGTTTAATTTAGTGTTTGCTAAGAGACTAGCAAAGTCTAAGTGTGGGGGAATTTGATCTACGCATTTTATGCATATTAATTAATGTATTTTCTCTACATTTTTACTTTGATAATTGCTTAGTTTTATTAGTTTTAACTTATTTTGTTAATTTCAGGTGTTGACCAAAAGAGTCGGAGTAAAGAAGTCTATAAGCATTCAAAGGCTAGCAAAATGGAAGGATCTTGAAGAACAAATGAAAATGGGTCCAATTAATTAGAAGACCATCTAGATAGCCCAAATATGAAGATCCAATCAGCCAATTTCGTGGAGATCAAGATTTGGTAGGAAAAGGATTCCCAAAGTCAAAAGAAGAAGGAAATCATGTAGAATAAGGAAAGCAGAATCTGCCTGTGTAGATGGGCCAACTTCGAACGATAACTGGGAACGAATCAGGAGGAGTTAAGAGGCGATTAACCTATGGTTGGAAATATATTTGAGTCTTCTTTCCAACGACACCAAAATCATAACTTTTGGAGATCTACAACTCCGGGAAAGTGCAAATCTTTACAGACTGTCAGATTTGCCCGGGTACACAAGGAAAGTCTTGTTTTGTTAGG
The DNA here is from genome assembly GCA_946800695.1 of Geum urbanum. NCBI lineage: Eukaryota > Viridiplantae > Streptophyta > Magnoliopsida > Rosales > Rosaceae > Geum > Geum urbanum. The sequence goes on along the minus strand of OX327008.1, from coordinate 52,226,343 downwards.
AAAAGACCTAATCTTCTTCTATAAATTGGGGAGCTCGGCCTCAAAGTAAATCATCACCTATCTTATGCTCACACGCTGCCAAAATACTCAAACACTCTCCACCACAAAGATCTCCAAAGTCAAGGCCAACTACACCATCACCACCTCCTAAAACCGATGCCATCTCCATCAAAGGGTCCTCTTGCTCTCGAAGTTTGCAGTGCTGTTCACGGAACTAAAAGTGTAAACATGAACTCTTTACTCCGTAGTCTCCTTTGTCTTTGTAATTATTTGTGTAAAAACCCGGTGAATGAATGCTTATTTTGGTTTTATACACTTTATGAATTCCATATGTATTCCATGTGTTTATGAGTCTTAGTTCCTCTTATGTGTTATGTGTTGGGCATAAAGCTTCGGTATGGGTAGAGGTTAGGATCACTAGGATGTTTGTATGCTGTTCATCGCATGTTAGTCCCTACCTTTAGTCATATTGATGATTTAGTTAAGGTGTTTATATGCTGTTCATTGCACTTTAATTAAAAGATAAAGAAAACCATAACATGTAATTGGAATTAGGGTTTGTAGATTTCGAAGATGATGGAGAATTAGAGCCGTATAATATGCATGTGGGTAGGATGGGATGTTCACATGTAAATAATTAATTAGGTTTTTATTTTTGTCGAAAATATGGTAAGGGTTTTTGGGATTTTCTTATGTGTTTGCTCGTCTATGAGTTGATGCATGTTAAAGTCCTAGGAATACTTGCTATGTGATTGACGTTTTTAGTAAATAAATTAGCCAATTAAAAAACCAACTTATAAACCCCCCATACATTTACTTTTGTGTTTACAAACGTTGTCATGCATTAGTACCCTCAATCCTCGGTTAAGAACGATCCCTACTTATCAATGTTACATCTACAAAGAAGGGTTTTAAATTGCAACGTGTGAGATATGTGTTGAGTGTCTACTTTGTGTTAATATTTGATGCATGTTTTACGCGTTATCAGACATGTACCAGTCTATCAATTAGGGATCAAACTAAGTCGGTACCGACATTCTGCTTAGTACAGCTAGTAAGAGAGTGTAATACAATCGGTGTCCTACCGAGATGATAGGCGGATAAATACCTATACAAAGATACCATATTCTAAACTTGGATATATCAATGTAGTATGATAAATAGGAGTTATCAAACACAAGGAATTGGTGACACTAAATCTTAACACGAAATTAAAATGCTGACAAACTCGACTACAATACACTAATGATACTACGACCCTACTCTAGACAGACTCAAATAACACGAAATTTGGACACAGTAAACTATACACAGTGAAGAACTTCCACAAAAAATTTCAGGGTGTTCGGAGTTGAATTGGGTACCGAACTGAATCGACGAAACTACAGCTAATACAAAAAGTAAATGCTAAAAGTAAATATGATTATGAATGCAAATGAATTTAAATTATATGATAAATGAGTTAAAATGATTGCAATCCACCACCGTCATTCTATCTATCTAACACATACTTAATCTAATGCACATATTCAATGAATGAAAGTTCCTAGAATGGCCGATAGACATGACACATCATATTACCTAATCCTTATGCCTATGCAAGTTTGTCATGAACCTTCCCCACATCTATTCCTCTATTGAATCCATAGTCATTAGACCCCAAGGTTTACAAAAAAGAAAGTATTAAGTTCTACAAAGGTTTGAGAATCTACAAGGGTTCACAGATACACTATACGTGTGTCCTGCTAGACCTAGGGTTTCAATTACCCGACGGTAAAATCGGTGTATCACTATAGAGAATCTGGTGGATGAAATTATCTTCAGTCACCCGTATCTCATGACAATATAATCCTAACATGCATACTAAGTTGGCCACCAAAGCAAACATACAAGAATTCATACAGTGAGTCACATAGAAAAAGAAACCTTATTCGAATTGAATATGTCAAACTGGATTAAAGTGTATAAATTAGAAAGACTTCATATATGATCGGTGTTTAACCACCCTCAAAATTACCCTATAATGAACTTAATATGCTTGTCAATGCAGTACAATAGTATAGGGGTCAATCCACAGGGAAAGATGAGACTCAATACTCTAAACTACAAACAGACGCGAAAGTCAGAAATCTGACAGACTTGACCACGGGACACTAACGTAATTAATTAAAATATCTAGACTCAACCTAAAATTACGAAATTAACACTGAACACTAAAGACACCCTGGCGAACTACCACGCGAAATTTCAATACCATCGAAGTTCGTTTGGTTGGCGAAAAAAATTATGCAAAACAGACTACTAAACTGAAACAGAAAACAGAGTAAAAGTAAAAGTGACAATCAATGATAAAACGGGTTAAGGGAAGTGTTATCCACCACCGTCACTCCATCTAGACAAAATACCTAAAAACAAATAAACATAATTAATTCACTCAAAAACAAAACAAAAGAGCTAAATATAAGGTTCGGTTAAGCACATAAACGTTGCATAAATATGTAACTATCAATATACGGGGCTTCAAGCAGCCCCTTAACAAAGTATTTAGCTACTCATAGTCTTAGATAATAACATCAAAGAATCCATAAGAGATAAATTAAATAATGGTGAAAGAAGAACTGTTGACGACGTTGGGATCAAGCTAGAGTTTATGCATGAGAACTTGGTTGCACACCTCCCCTCTCTCTCTCTGTTTCTTTTCTTTTTTTGTTTTGTTTCTGTTCGTCACTCCTTCTCCCAAAAGCTGACGTTCTACTTAGTATATATAGCTAGGTTAATTAACCAAGTCAATTCACGTGCACCACCACATTCTCCTTCTTGGATTAGGATTCCAAATTGTAATATTTAAGCCCATCTTCTCCATTTAACTCCAAAATACCTAAAACTAATAAATATAATTAATTCACTCAAATTATAACTATAAATCAAATATAGGAGATTAATTAAACACAATATAGGCGCATAAATATGCGATTATCACGACATTGACCCGATTGTGCGATTTAGTCATCCATGGTTCTTTAAATTAGATTGGGGTAATCGTAGGGTGTCTAAGGTGGAGAGAAGTTCCTACTTCTTCTTTTTCATTGTTGGTTCACCTTTACTTTTCTGCATTTAGCTGTAGTTCGCCCATTAAGTTTAGCACCCAAATCATCTCGAAACCCTCTAATATTTTACGTGGTAGTCTGACATTGAGTCTAGTGGTATGTGTACAAATTTAGTAGCATTTAGAATAGTATAGGTGTAGTTCATAATTGTATTAGTGTCTAGTGGTCGAAACTGTCAACTTTTCTGACATTTGCGTTTAGATAGTGTTTAAGCATTTAGGTCTTACCAGTCCTCTGCGGGAATGACCCCTATTTCCATTGAACTACAATTGATATTCTTAGATATAAAGTAGGGACTATATTTGATAGGTGATTTTCTGCTGATCAAATTTAGGCGCCGTTGCCGGAGAAGTTAGCCGCAATCATGTGTTGCTTTGATATACGATATGCGTTGGCCAGTTTCTTCATTCTTTCCGTGACAACATAAGCTTTTCGGCTTTTTAAGTATGGTGGTTAATTTATTTATCTTGCTTTGTTTAGGGGTTCTTTTGTTTGTCCTTTGGCATCCTAGCTAGTTCACACATGGGGAATGCACATGAAAGGTCCAGTCTATGTAGCAAGCTTTAAGCCACTGTCAATTGTCATTGCTGCTGCTTCGAGGTTCATATTCCTTGGTGATGCTCTCTATCTGGGAAGGTCTGATTCTGATGCTCTCTATTTGCTTGTGTACATGTCTTATGTTTAACATCTAACACTATATATTCTCATTAATTTGCAGTATAGTAGGAGGTATAGTGCTCACCGTAGGTTTTTATGCTGTAATATGGGGTAAGTCAAAAGAAGAAAAATGGAGAGAAGAGGACTGTGTATTACTTATTGATAAGACAGCTTTGTTGGAAATCTACAAATCATTAAGTTGAAAATTTACTATATAACAATTTTGATCCTCCATTCGCACTGTTCACAGTTCCTGTTGCATATTGCCCTTTTGGTTTTTTCTCCCTCCGGTACGTGCGAGGCGTGCGGCTCTCCTCTCCTCCAAAAGTCACCCGGCCTCTCTCATCTAGATCCTCTTTTTCTCTAGCTGCCTCAGCACCTGTGCTTCATCTCTCTCACCAACATGCAATTACAGAACCCAAGACTACACCAGCAGCTTCAGGACTCAGGTAAGTAGAGGAAGACCATTTACATAAGACTAAACAGAAACTGATGAGATGGGATGGATAGAGTAGATCGAGCTTAGATCTCCCCAGTTTTTTTTTCCATGCAATGCTAAACAGAAACTGATGGGATGGGATGGATAGAGTAGATCGAGCTTAGATCTCCCCATCTTTTTTTTTTTCCATGCAATGCTAAGCTAAGATATGGACCATAGTTTTGTTCATGCCTTAAATGATTACTGGTTACTGGGTTTTTTGGGCATCTAACCACCACCCGTATAAGTTTGTTTTCCCGGTTTGTATTTGATTACATTTTGAATTCAATTAAGTTTTTTATGAATTGGGTGTTGAATTTGATTCTTATAGGTTGAACATTTTACTTAGGTTGGAATTGGGTTCTCTATGTAGCACAGCGATTTTGATCGTTTGACTGCCGCCGGTTTGGTTGGTAGAATACGATTCTGGGATATCTTATGATTATGCATGCTTGATTTTATAGGATCAAACCAAAGGTAAAAACTGTTATTCTTTTCTTATTTATAATTAGGCAAAAACTGATTTCAGATTTTTATACACTTTCTTCATTGCAGGGTTTTAAACTTTTCATCATGTTTGTGTTGATCAGTTGGTGGTTATATGTGATATGTCATTGAGTTGAGATGCGATTAAATTTCTTATTTGGCTTTCCTATAAATTAGCTCATGCATGCTTAATGTTTAGCTTGCAATACTTTATTTTTTGTATGGTTTCGATAACTTGATTTAGATTACATGCAGATGTTACAAATCCATATCTCCTAACCATACCCAATTGCTATTTAGGACTTACATATTGCAATTGCACTTCTAAAGTGCTGATGTAGTTATCATTTTCAATACTTTACAGTTTATACTCCACTACTCTTATCAGAATTTCATGTTTTTGTCACTATAAAGTTCATCCTTTTCAATCTATTATTCGGTCTGAATGAGAATATTACATATATGCATGTCACATTGCCACCTTGCGAGCAACTTATATGAATTACATTTGAAAGATATAGAGATATTTGTTTTGACATCTGTATATAATTAAGTCAAAAGTAGTAGTATGTTAGTCTTTCAATGGTGAAATTTACTATATAACAATTCTGATTCTGCCTCTGTACTGTTCACAGTTACTATTGCATACTGCCCTTTTGGTCATTTTCTCCATTTTCGTGCGAGCTTCTTCTCTTTCTCATTCCTTCGCAAAATCTGATCCGACTCCCTGACTCCGATTCGTCAGCCCTCTTATATCGACTTAGCCCCCTCGACATCAAACAGTTTATCGATCTATTCTGCAAGCAAACCCTTCGACGATTTCATGAGCCTCCCTCTCGAGGTTTACACCCTTCGTTTTTTTACTTTCACTATCAATCTATGTGAATTCATTAGGCTTTGTGCTCCTCGATTCTGATTTGTGCAAGCTGAAATTTAGAGCCATGCTTTCATGTACTTTTGAGATTTATATAAGCTGATTAATTTTTTGGATTTTTAGGAGAATATATTTTGACTGGCGATTTGCAATTCGAGGTCCGAGTGATATGGAATTCGAGGGGTGCAATTTATCCAAATTACTGTCTATGTTGGAGGAATTTATCCGATTTGCTATTCATCTATCAGATTTCGTTTGGGTTCGTTGGGTAAGTCATTGATTTTGCTTTCTCTATTGCTCTTTCGTTGCTGGGTTCTATGGTTTTGATCTGGGTTTTCTTTTTCTCCAGATTTGAAGTTCATCGTTGCATCGTCTTGGTTCTTTAGGTGTGGATGTGATTTTGCTTGCTGTAATTTTATTTGTTGGTTTCAGATTACGTTGAGCCGGTGTTTTTTCCTTGGGCAGATTAATTTCAATTCTCTGGTAGCGGAGCTCAAAGGCCTGCAAACCAGGAGAGGGAGTTTGAGCAGGACTTCTATCTCCTGTGAGTAACCCGAGTAAATTAATTTTTGTTGAGTTTGGTGTTGTATTAGCAATTGCTGGAGGGGACCTGGGTTTTTGAGTGATTTAGGAATTTTGTTCAGATACCAGAAGCTGCAAGTGCAGTTACTAAGCTACCTAGGACTGAACTACTAATCTTTATGTTGCTTCTCAGGTTTAATAAATTTATGTTTGATCTTTATATCACTTGCAAAAGCTTTATTGCTTAGCCGAATAAGAAACATACTTAACATGTCGGCAGCTACTTTCAGTTTGATTCTCCCTACCAAATTGGATTTTATGAACATATTTTGTCCTTTCTGTTGTTGTTACAAAATTAGATTCTTTGTACCAAATGTCGTTGAAACATGGTTTTGCAGACAAAGTTTATTGATGGGTTTGAATTTTTTTCTCGATAGGAGTTGAAGAAAGATCAAAGTTTGAGTCTTGAAGTTTAAGCAACGGGTATGTAGTTTTCTATCTTTGGTATTTTACTGCTAACTATATGGGTTTCTGAATTTTGTTATTCATCTATTTTTGGAGAGCCATAAGAACATAAAATAAGGAAGTATGTTTGTGTTGAGGTGTCTTTGTTTTAATTGAATTTTGGTTATTGTTGAAAGTCTGAGGGTTGTCAAGAAATTTCATGTCTTATGGTTTCATGGAATTCTGGGTCTGTGCAAGTCTATTTTAAGCACACAAGTATGAAACTTCAAAGATGGTGATGCATTTCAGCTGACAAAAGACACCATGTGTCTTTCTCTGAATTTGGAACTTATTGATTAGATGTGGAAAGACCAAACATATTACCCAAAAGGAATGAGCTGTAAACCTGAATACAAGAAAATTATTAGCATTTGTGGCACTTAGTTCTCAACTGATCCTATAAATGGCAACAAGGTAAGCCACATTTGCCTTGGTAAGCCACCTAGGTAAGCCACATTTGCTATTAGTTAGCTAGCTCTTATCTGTGGAAATTTGGTAAGCCACATATTACTTAGGTAAGCCACATTTGCTATTAGTTAGCTAGCTCTTATCTGTGGAAATTTGGTAAGCCACATATTACTTAGGTAAGCCACATTTACTATTAGCTAGCTAGCTCTTATATGTGGGAATTTAGTTCATTCCTACCTATAAGACTTCTTCATTTTACTTGAATAGCAGCCTGAAAGGCTTTATGTACCTTTCAGTAAAAGATATAGATAAATCAAAATAGATCAAAGTGGATCATGGGAATCAGTATTAGCAGTTGGCCGTTAAATTTTAAGAAAAGAAGAAGCCAAATTGCATGCATATATACACAAAGTTTTGATTCAGATCGATCTCTCTCCGAGGCCTCGAGCTCAATCATCATTCTCAATTTAAGTATATATTTAGAAAACCATGCGCAGTCAAAAAATACTCTTTTTTATAACCATATGAATCAAATACAACACACCATGTTCATTATTCATTGTATATATGGTATAAACTTCTGGAATTTATTTCCATATTAGTAATTAGTAATTATGGCATTCAGTTAGTATCAATATAGCTTCTGTCAGAGCTTCAGTTCCCATTGTATTTCGTATCAATACTTTTAATGCAAGAAGTTTCCATCCTTTGGTTTCTTGCAGAAGTCTAATAATGAATGTCCAAAAACTGCAAGAACAAAAAGCAGCTAGCGGGAGATGAACTCCAGGATACAAAATGTAGTTTATCCATATTGACAGCGTTTCTTTTTAGTAATGGCTTAGTAGGGAGACACACACTCACTATGTTTCTCGATGACTACAATGAAAGACTGGTCCTTTTATACCTTGAATGCCTCACTTTCCCTTCCCATTCCTCCTTTTCATTTCTCCATGGCTTCCCGTTTGTGTCTGAAACCAAACGACTTGGGTTGTTATCATTAAAAATTTTGCTGTAATTGTTTATTTTATGATTATCTAATGAATTGGTTTACTGTGTCTCTGGGTTTTGTGTTTCCTTTTGGTTTATCTAGAGATGGGAAATGATTATTTGAATGTCTTTGGAGCAGTATAGGTTTGGGTGCTGTGTGTGATGTGTATGGTGTTGTGTTGAGTTGTGTTTTGTAGTTTTGAATGTGTATGAAACTTGAGAATATGAGAGGTGGTTTTGATAATTGTGCCATGGCTAAACTCAGGTTGAAAAGTCCTTGGTAAATAGTTATGTGTGGCTTTGTGGATTGGAATATGAGTTTTAGTGATTGTCAATACTGAGTTCATCATGTGTGGTATTGGATGGTAGTTTGTGTATGATGGATTTTGCTTTTATTGGCATCTGAATTAGTGTGTTTTGGTATTGCAAATTGATGTTTTGAGCTATATTTTTTTCGGATGGCTTCTAACTATCATTTTTGAACCATCATTTTTTGAATGGGTTTATCTATCAAAATTCTTCATTTCCCACTGTAAGAGAAAATCTCTAATGACCAGATTCATGTTTCTTTGTAGAATCAATCAGTATTGGTACTAAGCAATTGGTAGAGGCTTTGACACCTGACTCCGGTATAATTCATTCTTTTCAAATTTCTTTGGCTTCATGTGTAGGCAGGAGACCGACATGGGTTAAATTGAACTGTGATATATTCTATATATGAAGTGATTGTGGATAGCAATCAAGATCATGATCATGATTTGTTTGTCCTTGATGGGAGCGTCGAGGTTCATTGTGGGAACTGTGATATATTCTATATATTTCATTTCATTTGCTTTGTTGTTTGTGATTGTGTGATATTAGTGATAGTTGCATAATTACGCCGGTTCCTTCTCTGCCAATCGATTCCATCCCGAGACTGCCAACGGCAGGTTTGACCCGAGATTTTGTAGTTTGCTTGACAACTTTACCTCTTCATCTTTGATTTGAGCTAAAAGGTCTTTCTTTTATGTGGTTTTGGTTAGTGGTCAGTGTTGTTTTGCTTAAAGGTTTGAGTTTTTTTGTTATGGCGTCTCAGAGAATTTGTGGACTGAATTTGGATCATAGTGACTTGGTGCCAAGTTTGGAATAGAGGTATGGTTTATTTAGCTGAAATGCTGAGTAATCTGGGATGTTTATATATTCTCTAAATTAAATCTCAAATATGGCTTTTCTCTAAAAAGTCACAGTCAATGAGTTGATACTTTATCATTTGTTTATGGCATACATGGGGTTCTTCTTTCTTCGGGGTCCTCCCTATTACTATTTCACTAACTCCCTCTTCATTGCATTTTCTCCGAAGGTTATTGGTTTGAATTTCTTAAGACAAAAAATTAAATGGTTGATGACCAGTTGATGAATACTTATGATCATGGTTTGGATGTCTGTAGGATGCTTGACACTAACATCGCTTAGATGCATGCTACCATGGAGAGAACAAATATGGGGTGTTTCAGAGATTTTGGTCTTCGATCAACTGATGCAGCTGAATAAATGTTGTAGTATATAGTGTAATGAGGTATATATGTAGATTTAGGATTCTGACATGGTGTATTTTCCATGTCATTTAATACGATTTCAGTTAGACAATTCTATAATGTATTTCTTAAATTCAGATTCAAGTGATGCTTATGTATGTTGCATTATTTTTATGTTCAATGGTGTAATCTTTATACTATTGAAATCAATTAGACTTGAAATTGCAGTAGTACAATGCTCAAGATAATGTATATTAACAACTTCTCTACAAGGTTGAAGAACAATCAAAGTAAAAAGAGATCCAAAGTGACTTATCAATAATATCCTAAAGTATAACAATCATGGAAAGGCCGCCCCAAGGGGCGGGCTGCCACCTAGTATGTAACATTGTTCATTTATCATATAAGAATTCCATTTAGCTCTGGCATGGTGCCAATAGATCGAGACATTGAGGAAGTTTTGGCATTTGATGTCTGGATTTATGTATCACGACGCAAAGAATGTTAACATGGCATTATCAGCAATGCATGCAACATAGTTAAGTCATCCCTATCACTCATGACTCTCCCATCTTTCAAGAAATAAGATGAGCTTGTCTCCTACACAAACTTTGTGATATGATTATGGTATATGAATTGATGGTATGTTTGAAAAGGAATGAGACAATCGTAGAGACCTTCTACGGTAAAGAAGCATGAGAGAAAGGAAGACTATCTTAAAATACTTGAACAATACTTGTATGACACACATGCCAATTCCATTCTCTTAAAATACTATCTTGAAGACTTGAACAATGATCAGTGATCACAACTAACTATCCTAAGTCGTAACTATCCTGCTAACTATTAAAACTATACCATATTGTTGTTCTTGACGAATTTGCTTTAAAAAAGTTGTGTGTGTGAGTGTGTGAGAGAGCTAGAAAGAAATGAAATAGTGAAAGGAAGGATTTATGATCACAAGGATGTTCTTCGATTAAGGTTCCTGTCTATGTTTGAACCTTCAAGCCATTGTCGATAGCCATTACTGCCACTTATTCGATCTGGTTTCATATTCATGGTGCATGATTTTCACTTATCTTCGCAGGTCTCTCTCTTCTTGATCAACAGATTCAAAACCAACTTCAAGAAGAAAATAACAGCTGACACTATGAGAATATCTTGGTAATTTTTAAACTTTTGACATCCAATTTGTAGTGTTAATGCTATCTTTAGTTTCAGGACCTCTTATCACATCTTTCACTGTCTATATATAACATACGTACGTGCCATCTCTTTCTGCCTTCTGAAGATACAAATTTGTTTCCTTACAGAAGCTGTGTGATATCTTGTCAAGTCACAAAAGGAAATGGAGAATCGTAGAGAAGTGAATGAGATAAATAAAATCTGAGAGGGACAATGTTGAATATGACACCAACCAATTTCTAACAAGCCTTTGTTTTACAATGATATATCACAAATAAATATAAGTAGGGTCCGTATATATAAATAAGACCATTATGATGTTCTTGTTGAATTTACATGTCTGCTGCAACTCTGCATGAGATCAAAGGAATGGCAATAGCTTGGAAGTTTGATGTTCTGCCGTTCATAGCCATGGTCACAATGGTGTGCTCAAATGTTGCAGTAACCGTCATGTTTAAAGCAGCCAGCTCAAGAGGATTGAGCTACTATGTCTTCATTGTCTACTGTCATGCAATTGCCGCAGCTCTTCTCATTCCTCTAACTTTCATTTTTCGCAGGTATGTAGATCAGCGCAGATGTTATTCTCGCTCCTTAATTTGACATAAGTACACACCAATGCAATTAATTCTTGTTTACAAATGTGATATGCAGAAGAGAACTTCCTCCATTCAAGCCATCTCACCTCTTTAAACTTTTTGTCCTTGGACTATTCGGGTATGGTAGCTAGTTGATTAATTATGTTACTGTTAATTAACCTATATGGCATCAGAGTATCTCATATATGTTTGATCAAGCAGGTTTCTGAGTGCTCTATGTATTTATAAAGGCATCAAATTCAGTTCACCAAATCTTGCTTCAGCTATAAGCACCCTCTCTCCGGCTCTTGTCTTCATACTTGCTTTAGTCTTCAGGTTAATTTTCACCCTCTTTTTTTCTTGCTAATTTCATCAATCTTTTCCAGTGATCAGCACAGAATTAAGTACTTTGATATGATTGAATTTGTTAGCATGGAGAAGCTGACTTTGAGAAGCAGAAGCACTCAAGCAAAAGGCATTGGTACTTTAGTATCAATATCAGGTGCACTGGTGGTGGTTCTCTGTAAGGGTCCTAAAATTTTATCTACAACTCTTCATAAAAAGAAAAAGGATTTATCTACTACTAAAGAACAAGATTGGATAGAAGGTGGCATGTTACTTGGCCTTGGGTACTTCCTCAACTCAGCCTGGTATATCCTTCAGGTACTTCGACGAGTCAAACATATATAATGCACCTGCCAATCACTTGAGCTCAAATTTAGTTAGAAAACAGTAGTACGTCTTGAATTTCTGTGACATGGTGCAGACGCATATCACGAAGATATATCCGGATGAGCTAGTTCTGGCCTTTTTATACAACTTATGTGGAGCAATGATTTCAGCACCTGTATGTTTCATGGCTGAAACAAACTCAAGTGCCTGGAGACTAAAGACTGATGTATCTTTAATTGCCATCATATATTCAGTAAGCTACCGGTGACATTGTTCTGATTTCATACTGCTTAATTATTTGAGTCCTGCAATTTTCTTACTCAAACTCTGTGTAGGGAGTCTTTGCTCAAGCTCTTGATGTCCTAGTCAAGATATGGGGCATGCACTTGTCCTGTCTATATATCAAGCTTTACGCCATTGTCAATCCCCATTGCAGCTGCTTCCGGTGTCATTTTCCTTGGTGATGATCTCTATCTTGGCAGGTCTGTAATACTATCCATAGGGTTTTATGCAGTAATATGGGGAAAGGCAAATGAATCAGAAATGAGTTAAAACTGTGGCTCTGATAGATTGGGAGGTCTACCTAATTCCCAGACCCTTACTGGATAGCTACAAAGTTGAAAACATGTAATGTTTCTTATGAATATGTACTAGCTGATTAGTTAACATCAGAAGTGATGTATCAAACTGAAACTTTTGTCTCTTTGCAAAAATATATGCAATAATTGACATACAAAGCTCCAAATTTTCCTTGGTAAGGCACACACGGGGTCGATAATGTCGATACTCCCCCATTTAACCACCCGGGATCCAACGGGTATGAGATTTTATCACAAAAGGCATCAGCATTAGTGTGTGTGGTACAACTACTTATCAACAATGGATAACTCTTCTCTTTTCTGATGTGAGATTCCAAATGGCTCAAATCTAAGCCAAACCGTTTTCCAACAAATCAGTCTTTTACTAAAGAAGAACTCCTTGAGAAAACATTGCCAGAAATCAGAATTTCCTTGAGAAAAATCATTAGAGAGAGAGATCGCAGCGAGGTCTTGTCACAGAAATGTGCTGCCATTTACAGCTATATATATATATATAAATAATTTTGTCTGTCTGCATGAGAAGCAATGGCAATAGGATGGAAGTTTGATCACAAGGATGTTCTACCGTTCATGGCCATGGTTACAATGGTGTGCTCACATGTTGCGCTAACCATCTTGTTTAAAGCAGCCAGCTCAAGAGGATTGAGCTACTATGTCTTCACTGTCTACTCTTATGCAATTGCCACAATTATTCTCTTTCCTCTAACTTTCATTGTTCGCAGGTAATTTCAACTCTTCACTTTGACATATGAACCACCAAAAGTTATACACCAATGCAGTTCTTGTTTACGTTTGTGATATGTGCAGAAGAGAACTTCCTCCATTCAAGCTATCTCACCTCTTAAAACTTTTCGTCCTTGGTCTGATCGGGTATGGTGGTTCGATTATGTTACTGTTATCTGGTATACTATTCATAAACTACGACATGAGAGCATCTCATATATGTTTAATCAAGCAGGGTTCTGGCTGTTCTATGTATATATAAAGGTATCAAATGCAGTTCACCAACTCTTGCTTCAGCTATAAGCACCCTCTCTCCGGTCCTTGTCTTCATACTTGCTGTAGTCTTCAGGTTAATTTTCACTTATTTTCTTCTTGTTTATTTCATCAATCTTTTCCAGTGATCAGTATAAATTTAAGTACTTTGTTTTCTGGCTTGAATTTTATAGCATGGAAAGGCTGACTTTGAGAAGCAGAAGCACTCAAGCCAAAGCCATTGGTACTTTAGTATCAATATCAGGTGCACTGGTAGTGATTCTCTATAAGGGTCCAACCATTCTATCACCTACATCTACACACTTTCTTCGAATGCCAGAAAAGGAGTGGATAAAAGGTGGCCTATTACTTGGTATCGGATACCTTCTCTTTTCTGTGTGGGTTATCCTTCAGGTATGTTGCACAAGGTCACCAACAGCAATAGGTTCTTCAAATAGCTAGTATTCTGATTCATGATTGTTACAGACACATATCACGAAGACATACCCGGATGAGCTAGTTTTGGCATTTTTATACAACTTGTGTGGAACAGTTATATCATCACCTGTTTGTTTTATGGCTGAAACAAACTCAAGTGCCTGGAGACTAAAGTCTGATATAACTTTTGTTGCCATCGTATACTCTGTAAGCTAATTGTGACTATAATCAATGTCTATTGGTGTGTTAGCTAGAGACTGTTTTATATTTTGAGTCCTATGATTGTCTTACTCCAAAGTCTGTGTAGGGAGTCTTTGGTTCAGCTCTCGACATCCTAGTTAAAATATGGGGCATGCACTTGAAGGGTCCTGTCTATATAACGAGCTTCAAGCCGTTGTCAATCCTCGTTGCAGCTGCTTCCGGTTTCATTTTCCTTGGTGATGATCTCTATCTTGGCAGGTCTCTCTCTCTTGTACTTTCGGTTTCAAAAGCTTCTTAGCCGAACATTTTGCCAACGAAACGCTCTTGCAGTAGAACTGACAAAGAGACAACTAAGATTTTCACATATCAACACAATTTCCATCAATGTTTGTTGCAGTGTTGTTGGAGCTGCAATACTATCCATAGGGTTCTATGCAGTACTATGGGGAAAGGCAAAGGAAGAAGAAATGAGTGAAGACTGTGGCTCAGGTTTGCCTAATGCCCAGGCACCCTTGTTGGGGAAGCTACAAATTAAAGTTGAAAATATGTAATTTATTGGGCAGCCTTAGTTCACATCAGAAGTGATGTATCAAAGTGAAACTTCTGTCTCTTTGCAAAATAAATGCAATAATTGACATAGAAGCTGCAAATTTATCTTATTAAAAGTCCTAGGCACATAGAGGAAGCAAGAGTGTGACAATTATATTCTGATAGACCAACCATATGCTTCTAGTGTCATACTCTTGGTCATGTTCTCTATCTTGGCAGGTCTCTCTCTTCTTGATCAACAGAATCAAAATCAACTTGGAGAAGGAAGGGGAAAAAAAAACAGCTGACATTATGAGACTATATTGTGTTTTTACTCTATTGACTCCTAATTTTGCAGTGTTGTTGGAGCTGTAATGCTATCAGTAGCCTTCTGTGAAGGCAGAAGAAATGAGTGATGAAAGGTGCCATTTTGGGTCTTGAAGGGCTGTACAAGGATAGTAACATGTCAGCCATCTTCAGGACCACTTATCACATCTTTCACCATAGTATTAACATTACATTCCATCTCTTTTTGCCTGTGACATGTCTACTTACAGCATAGATCACAGTTGACCAACTCTTGCTTAAGCTATGAACTCCTTCCAGTTTTTACATTCATTCTCGCCATCAGTTTGAGCTTAATCTTCTCCTATTTGTTATGAACCTGGGCCATAAACACACAAGGGACCAAAAACCTGCTATTGATCATGACAGAGATATTATCTGCACTAATTATTTGTTCATGTTTTGTATGAGCAAGTTTTAATCTCAATGTAATTGCGTGTGCACTTGTATTTGTTGTGAATGCCACAAATAATAGGATGGAGAGGTTAGCCGAGTTTGAGAAGCGCTAACACTCAAGCAAAAGTCATTGGTGTTAGTATAGCATCATTAGTTGTCCGATTAAATATACTTATCCACTTAAGCAGGCAATCAACACCTACCCGACCACCCGAAAGACCACTAGGAAGGCTACAACTTCGCTCACAAGACCAACCCCATCCGAGCATGCACGCGCCCGTGAGGCGCATACCCGAATGTGCGGATCATACCAACAGAATCAAACCAGTCCCACATCGAAGAACACCACCAAGCACCAAGCTCAACCACCTATATATGGAAGGTATTTATTATAGGTAACGACATTCGGGATCCAAACATCAAACACTCCAACCTACTTTCACGCACGTTCGCTTGACTGTTATATCCAATACATCTTCTAACTTAGGCATCGGAGCGTTGAAGGCAGGCCACCCCTGTCTCGACCCCTGACTGTCTGTTTGTCGTTGTATTCTTCTAACAGCCATATCCGAGCCCGCGCACCCGCACACCCAAGAAGAGAAGAAGCGCCCGACCATCCGAACAGCCCCAACGTTCGGACGTACAAGAAGAAGGATGAGTACTCGTACTTGCCTCTGCTAGATTACGTCCCGCGTAATCCGATAGAAATAGTTGGCGCCGTCTGTGGGAACCTTACAAATTGCAAACCTCTTATAAACACCACTGACCAGAAGCCCACATGCCTATCCAGGAGACTAATGTCGACAGTACACCATTCGAGGAAACACCTGCGAGCGCACTAGTGCGACAAGCAGTAGAACCAAGGACGAGCGGCAGCGAGGAGCGCGTCGACGGCTTTCTCCGAGAGCTGCGGGAGGCAGCGTTCGATAGGGAGCAGGAGCGCCAGATCCGGCAGAGGCTGGAGGAGCGGTTGGACGCGCTCGTCGGCCCGCCGCAGGGGCAATGCAAACGGTCCCAGGACACCACTGACGAAGAGCTACATCCGTTCGGCGGGGCTAATGCCCGGAGAGCCCGCTCGCCCGCGCCAGAAGGGGAGTCGCTACCTCCGACGGATAGCGCCCGGATCCTACGAAGGATGGAAGAATTGGCGGAAGAAGTTTCGCGCCTACGGAAAGACAAGCTCGCCGGGCAGGGTGCGGCGTTCACCCCCCGGGTCAGCCCGTTCTCGGCGCATATACTGGAGAGGGGAAGAGACCTCCACGCGAAGACAACGAAGATCACCCGGTTCGACGGGAGCGGGGACCCCCGCACACACATCGACGAATTCCGGTCCACCATGGACGGGACCAGGTACTCGGACCCAACCCTATGTTTTCTATTCTAGGAAACGCTGACCGAGGAGGCCAGGAGCTGGTTTTATGAGATTCCGCCAGGCTCCATCCACTCGTTCGAGTTGGCGGAGAGCTTTCAGAAGCGGTACAGGCTCCAGGGCAAATACAACACTACGGGCATCCTCCTCAAGGTCCGCCAGGGGAGGGACGAGAGCTTGTCCAGTTACATTAACAGATGGAGGACGCTCGTGAGCACGTGCAGGGACCTTGACAAGCGAGTGGCCAAGGTGGCCCTGATGGACAACATGCTCGCTACGCCGTTCGTAGAGAAGCTGGTGAGGAAGGAATATCTCGACTACGACGAGATTATGGACCTGATTGTGCAGAAGGCGTTGGTAGAAACGCGAGTGTACGGGTCCACCTCCGAGTCCATCACCAACGGACCGGAGAAGGCGAGTGCCCAACCGCGACAGTTACCAGACAACGAGGATCCAATCGGGGGCTACAAGAGGAGCTGAGACGCGCGAAGGCAGAATCACCAGAGGCCACCCTCCCGCTACCACAACAACCGCTACAGCCAGGCGAGGGGACCAGCACAGCAGGAGGTGATCTACGCATTTTATGCTTGATTATTAATGTCTTTCTCTCTACATTTTGCTTTGTTACGAGCTTAGTAAATATGTTTCTAACTTGTTTTATGTTTTTAGGTAGAAAATAAAGGAGAAATAATAAAGGAGACGATTCGGAGCAAAATGTGTGCTAAGGAAGACGTTCCTAAACTCCGAAGAATAAATGGTCACGTGGAATTACATGGAGCTATGCAGGGAGTGTACGTAATTGCATGGAGGATAAATTAGTGATGCATGCATAGCATGAAGTTAATTAATGGCATGAAGCTTAATTAGATGAGATGAAGCAAATGGCTTGAACGGTGGCTAGCTAATGGAGATGAGTGCATGAAACGGCATAAGCTAATGCATGCAACGGATGTATAATTAGCTAATGGAAATAACGGTGCCTTAATTGCATGTAAGAAACGGATGCATAATTGTATGACTAGCTAATGAAATGGAATCAAGCTGTTTGCTGTAACAGAGATGAGATGAGGGGAAGAGAAGCAAAACGGCATGGAGCTAAATGTGCATGAACGGACACAAGCTAATTTAGCTATTGAATGAAACGGTTTTTAGCTCAAATACAAGCATGCAATCATGAACATTCCTTTCCCTATAAATACTATGGCTTGGCTCCTCATTTGGGGGATCACACATTCTAGGAGCCGAAGCTCTGTCCTCACATCAACTCCTCTTACACTAAGCAAGAAATTTGCCCTAAAACCGAAACACCATCTCCACCACCTTCCAAACTATCCTTCCTTCACCCGTGACTATCCTTTGCTCGACTTGGCTGGGATTCTTGCGTCTCCATCATCACCAAGGTGCGGCTATACTTGAAGATTGCGGAGCGAATATCCCTCGGATCCAAAAGTGTAACCATGTCTTGTACTTTATTTCGGTTTTTGTATATTATTTCGAACCTACTTGTAAAGAGAACAAGTTTTGATGTATGGATGTTTATTTTCAGACTTGTTTGATGCCTTCCATGTGTTTGCAACCCTAGGTTCGAATATGCATGCTAGCATACCTACCCCTAATGCGTTGGAGTTTGTATGGATGATACTCGATTTGGTTCATCCTTGCATGTTTCAATGAACTAATCAAAGATAAAATTGGACTTAGGAAGTTCACTCGATTTGGTTGCTTCTTATTTTCAATGTATGCATGTGTGCATGTCTTAACCTTGGCTGGAAATTTCGTAGGTACCAAAGGAGGAAGAGGTAAACGGTTTCAAGTGACTAGATGTGATGATCACTTGTAAATAATAGATTTAGAATCTTATTTTCGGCTGGATGCATGTTTAGGATTATATGTTCTTGATTGTTTGCTTGTCTATGAGTGTAAACATGTTAGAACTTGTGATTTCTTGATATGTATCTACCCATCTTCTTGTTTTAATTTGTAGGAACTTAGAACAAAACTCACGCACCCCCCTAATACCTTAGCATAGTTATGCATACACCCTCAATCCCCGGTTAAGAACGATCCCTACTTACCAATGCTACATCTACAAAGAAGGGTTTTAATTGTATTCGTGTTTGTTTGAGTGTTTAGATTAAGTACTTGAAAAGATGCGAATCAATTTTGGCGCCGCTGCCGGGGATTGAAAAGAATTGTGTGATTATGCTTGTACATTATGTTAATAACTTTCTGTTTTGCAGGGCTGCACACTGCCCAGTTTTGGGTAAATTGTTTGACGTAGCTACAGAGCTTCTAAAAATCTGAAAATTTGCAGGATTGTTTGGTTATGTGTCTAGTTTGTACCTGTAAAATTTCAGCCCCATCTAAGTAACCAATAATTTTGCAGGAAATCTACAAGCAGCTGCGCGCAATTTGCGCGAATCTGGAATTTGTATATGTCCTTTGTGAATATGTGAAATTTTGTGCATATATACTTGTAAATTTTCGAGATTTATACTAACACTTGTTCATATTCTTGTTTTTGCAGCCAATTAAACATTAAGGGAAGTCTTCGATTTACATTGAGTACATGAGCTGGTTGATTAAGTCTCACTCTTTGGAATAGATGGCGCCTCTTTTTCTAGTTTATCTCCTTAACCCTTTGTATTTCATTCGAGATACAAGGTTGTGGGCGGAGTCTACTATGGACTTGAGGGAGTGTGTCATTCTCAAAATTTTGGTTGAACGTCGGACATGGTGTCTAGTTGGGTTATGACTGGTGACAGGTTTTGGATCTAAGAAAGAGAAACATCATTGGAGTAATATCCCTTGATCACGGTAGCCTCGGGGTGTTTTCTCGAAATTAGTCCTACCTCTCGCGTTATCTCTATCCCTACTGGCCATGTTTTTCGATTGATCAAAAGCCGATTGATTGAGAATGCATACTTTATCGCGCGGGTCGCACGTCCATTGAAAGATCTAAAGGCCACTTTCGTGTACTCTCTTTAAATCTTAGGCGCACTCAATTTGGACATGCTTGGACATAATACTATGTCGAAATTGTGTGTTTGTGCATATAAACTTGTAAAGGATTAATCACATATACTTGTTCATAAAATTTTCGAGACTTATCATTCTTCTGTTTTGTGAAAATTGTTTGACATAGCTGCAGGTGTCAAAAAAAAAAAAATCTGAAAATTTACGGAATACTGTATATATGTGTCTAGTTCTTGCTCGTAAAATTTCGTTGCATTTTGACATGCTAATAATTCTATATAAATTGTTCTTGCAGCTGTGCTCATTTTCTGCGATTTCTAACTTGTAACATGAATTTACTAACTTGTGCACATTCTTTTTTAGAGAGGTTCAACCACATCTTCGGTTGAAAATGTGGCACCTAGGGCCACAATGGCACATTCGTTTGAACAACTTGCCCCAACAAAAGGTAATGACCCTATTCCTTCAAATTTGGTTGTTGCTAATTCTACGTTTGCTCGTGAACTGTTTTCAGGTAGGTCTGACGAGTCCAACTTGGAGAAATTTCTTATGCCCTTGAGTGCATCAAACAAGTGCCAAAATATGAAAAAGTTATGCACAACAAGGAGGCAAACGCAAGAGAAGGAGGTTGTTTAGATGAACAAAACCGACGCGGTAATTATGGATGGCTACCCCTAAATTGAAGGACCTAAACGTGGAGGAGATGCCCTCAAAATTCAGGCCATTCTTAGAGCAAAAATTGAAGCATCACGTCTAGGCTGTAAGACTTTAAAAAACAAGCGCTTGTTGGGAGGCAACCCAATGGAGGAGTCTACAAACCAGATTTGCATTCTCTTCCCTCTCTTTTTAATTTTTGTCGTTGCTTTTTAATTTTCTTAGATAGAATTTTCGTAGATCTCTCTTTCATACTTGATTCTATACTTTTACTTTGGTACATTGAGGACAATGTAGAGTTTAAGTGTGGGGGAGGGGTTTACAACTTTGTTGAGTCAAAAAAAAAAAAAAATTTGTTTATAATTTTCGTGGGTTTTATTATTTTGAATTTTTAGGAAGTCTTTTGAGTTTAACTTAGTGTTTTAAAGAGTCTTAGGATGCCCTTAGTTAGTCTATGATGAAAATGGACTGAATTTGAACATACATATGGCATTGCATTCATGATTTCTTGTGTTAATTGAGTTATTTTGAGTGCCATGACATGTAGTAGATATGGATAGTTAAACATGGTACAGATTTCGCATGTGAGAATAAGTTTAAGTCATATGAACCCTAAACGTGAGTTTTGAGCCTATACATTTCTTTTGAGTGAATTTCGTGCATATTAGTCTCAAAACTATGTATGTGCATCATTTGGTTACTTGCCATAGATTTTAATGAACTAGAGATTACTAGAACTTACTCATGTCGAATTTGCAAAGCTTATAGTTGACATATACTCTGATTTTGGATATGATAAGAGGCACTTAGGTTTTCCACCACTTAGCCAAATAGTCATGTGTCCCATTATGTGCGCACGAGTTGCGACACCCTTAGATAAACCATTTGAGCCCACGTTAAGCTTTCTTTCATCACCCGTAATACCTAAACACTTTGCCTAGTGTAGGACTTCTTTACCCTATGTTCTGCAGACTTAGTGTGAAGTAATGTCGACAAGAGGAGAAGATAACGATTTTGGTGATGTTCATTGATTGTTATAATGTGTGTATGGGGATAGACTTGTCCAAATAGCTTAAAAAGTGTGTTATTGCCAAAAGAAAAGAAATTTCGAGAGAACAAAGAAAAAGAAAAAAAAAGTGTGATCTCTCATGGCAATGTGTTCTGTTATGTTTTGTAAATGTTTGGATTAATGTCCCCCATACTTGTGAATTTGGAGTATGCCACGAATTGAAGGCCCAAAAAATAAAGAAATATGGCCTTTGTCCTGTTCACAAAGCTCAATGGGAGTTTAGAATGAAGTTAGGGTCCAACAAAATGAAATTTGGCCCTTGTTTATAGAAGATTGACCATGGAGGCGTGGAAAAGATGAAGGAGTCTGGTGTTACAAAGTTTGTGATATTTCGACTAAGTCTTTGGAACGTTTTTATCGCCACATATCTAAATTCCGAATGCCTTAGCCTTGCCCCATTATAACCCTTCGAAAGACCTTTTTGATCCTTAAGATGAGTAGCAGTTAATCTGTGGAGTAAATTGCATGAGTAAGCATATAGGTTGGTTCATTTGTGCAAGTAATTCATTCTTGAGGTTTTCAATTATTTCTATCCATTTTTGAGTGAAAATATGATGAGTGCATCCATGTGAGTTGATTTGAACTTTATTCGAAACATGCACAGCCTTAACATCACCATTGTTTACACCACGTCTTACTTGTTCATTGCATGAATCATATCTTGGTTATCATTTGAAGTTATGTAATTCCATTGCCATATACATTAAGAAATTTCTGAGACAAATATTGACTAAGGGTTTAGTGTTGTTTTACTTAGTATCTCTTACGTTTTCAAACATGATAACATGAAAATTTGCGGCTTTGAAACGTTGAGACTTCTAAGTGTTTTGTACATATAAGTGTGACGTTTTTCCCATTGTTATTTTTCCCTTTATTGTTTTTCTTTGTCTTTGAGTCCTTGTTTAGTTTTGTATTTGCTAGGGACTAGCAAAGTCTAAGTGTGGGGGAATTTGATCTACGCATTTTATGCTTGATTATTAATGTCTTTCTCTCTACATTTTGCTTTGTTACGAGCTTAGTAAATATGTTTCTAACTTGTTTTATGTTTTTAGGTAGAAAATAAAGGAGAAATAATAAAGGAGACGATTCGGAGCAAAATGTGTGCTAAGGAAGACGTTCCTAAACTCCGAAGAATAAATGGTCACGTGGAATTACATGGAGCTATGCAGGGAGTGTACGTAATTGCATGGAGGATAAATTAGTGATGCATGCATAGCATGAAGTTAATTAATGGCATGAAGCTTAATTAGATGAGATGAAGCAAATGGCTTGAACGGTGGCTAGCTAATGGAGATGAGTGCATGAAACGGCATAAGCTAATGCATGCAACGGATGTATAATTAGCTAATGGAAATAACGGTGCCTTAATTGCATGTAAGAAACGGATGCATAATTGTATGACTAGCTAATGAAATGGAATCAAGCTGTTTGCTGTAACAGAGATGAGATGAGGGGAAGAGAAGCAAAACGGCATGGAGCTAAATGTGCATGAACGGACACAAGCTAATTTAGCTATTGAATGAAACGGTTTTTAGCTCAAATACAAGCATGCAATCATGAACATTCCTTTCCCTATAAATACTATGGCTTGGCTCCTCATTTGGGGGATCACACATTCTAGGAGCCGAAGCTCTGTCCTCACATCAACTCCTCTTACACTAAGCAAGAAATTTGCCCTAAAACCGAAACACCATCTCCACCACCTTCCAAACTATCCTTCCTTCACCCGTGACTATCCTTTGCTCGACTTGGCTGGGATTCTTGCGTCTCCATCATCACCAAGGTGCGGCTATACTTGAAGATTGCGGAGCGAATATCCCTCGGATCCAAAAGTGTAACCATGTCTTGTACTTTATTTCGGTTTTTGTATATTATTTCGAACCTACTTGTAAAGAGAACAAGTTTTGATGTATGGATGTTTATTTTCAGACTTGTTTGATGCCTTCCATGTGTTTGCAACCCTAGGTTCGAATATGCATGCTAGCATACCTACCCCTAATGCGTTGGAGTTTGTATGGATGATACTCGATTTGGTTCATCCTTGCATGTTTCAATGAACTAATCAAAGATAAAATTGGACTTAGGAAGTTCACTCGATTTGGTTGCTTCTTATTTTCAATGTATGCATGTGTGCATGTCTTAACCTTGGCTGGAAATTTCGTAGGTACCAAAGGAGGAAGAGGTAAACGGTTTCAAGTGACTAGATGTGATGATCACTTGTAAATAATAGATTTAGAATCTTATTTTCGGCTGGATGCATGTTTAGGATTATATGTTCTTGATTGTTTGCTTGTCTATGAGTGTAAACATGTTAGAACTTGTGATTTCTTGATATGTATCTACCCATCTTCTTGTTTTAATTTGTAGGAACTTAGAACAAAACTCACGCACCCCCCTAATACCTTAGCATAGTTATGCATACACCCTCAATCCCCGGTTAAGAACGATCCCTACTTACCAATGCTACATCTATAAAAAAGGGTTTTAATTGTATTCGTGTTTGATTGAGTGTTTTAATTAAGTGCTCGAAAAGATGTGAATCAGGAGGCCCGTCTACCGCCAGCACCACAACACCGACCGGCGGTCCAGGGGATATACGCGATCAACCGACAGTCGAATAAGCACCTGCTCCGCCAGTACCAACACCAGATCCTACCACCAAACAACATATCAAAGGCGAAGATCCCGGTCGGACGAATCCCGAACGTCTGGTGCGAGTACCACAACGCCACCACTCACCAGACCAACGACTGCATAATGCTAACGAAGGCCCTCGTGGATATACAGAAGGACGGACGGGTCACCCCTCCCAGGGCAGGCGAGCGACAGCACGAAGCAGACGTTGAGACCCGGGGGACTATCATCACCATATCTGGGGGAAAGCGCAAGGAGGGCACCTCGTCGCCCGATTTCTCGAGCAGGGAGGTGCTGGCGATCGGGACGGGGCGAGCACGAAAGGAAGGAAGACGGGAGGCTTCCGCCATCAGCTTCACGGCGGAAGATGAGGAAGGTAGCTCGAAGGACAGCACCCTGCCGTTCGTGATCGATGCAATCATCGATCGTTTCCTCGTGAAGAGGGTGCTGGTGGACAGCGGGGCGTCTGTGAACGTGATCTACCTGGATGCATACACAGCGCTCGGCAGGCCCGCCCGCAAGATGACACAGGATCATGAGTGAGTGGCCAGCTTCACGGGCGAAACGTCGTATCCAATTGGGAGCGACAGTATCTGAGTCGGGATCGGCGCATCCGACTCACCGCACAGCGAGGTCCGAACGGACTTCATCATCATGGACACCCCCTCCCCATACAAAGCCATTCTCGGGAGGCCGGGGATCAATAAGCTGAAGATGATCATTGCGGGACACTTGCTCTTGGGACGGTTCCCAACCGAGCACGGGGTTGGATACGTCAGGGGATACAACTACGAGGAGGCCGCGAAACCCCGGGACAAGCAGAAGGTCCTCGCCTTGGAACCTACACCAGGAACGGAAGTACCGGATGATCCGCGCGATGGGCTGATGGCGGTGTCATCCGTTCCCGAGCGCGAAGAGCTGAGGACAATTCAGCTGTCCCCCGAACACCTGGAAAGGACGGTCCAGGTTGGAGCATCGTTGGCTCCCGCGATAGCCGAGCGGCTGATCGCGCTGCTGAAGGAGAAGCAGGAGGTGTTCGCATGGTCGTACAAAGACATGCCCGGGATTGACACAAGCATCATATCCCACAGGCTGAGCATCGGCGCCGGCGTCCGGGCGGTAAAGCAGAAGAGGCGGGCATACAAAGCGGAGCACTATGCGGCGATGCACGAGGAGGTGGACCAACTGTTGGGCATCGGGTTCATCCGCAAGGTGGACTATCCAAAGTGGATCTCCAACGCTGTGATGGTGCAGAAGAGTAACAAGAAGTGGAGGATGTGCATTGATTACAATGATCTTAACAAGGCGTGCCCCAAGGACAGCTTCCCTCTACCGAGGATCGATCAGTTGGTGGACGCGACCGCTGGGCACGAGCTTCTATCCATGATGGACGCGTACTCAGGCTACAACCAGATTTTCATGGACCCCGAGGACCAGGAGGCGACGACGTTTGTCACGGACAATGGATTATATTGCAATGTTGTCATGCCATTCGGATTGAAGAACTCCGGCTCCACGTACCAGAGGCTCATGAACGCAATGTTTCATGGCCTGATTGGCAACATTGTGGACGTGTGCGTGGACGACATATTGGTGAAGAGCGTTCAGGCGGTCGACCACGTCCAGAACTTGGGGACTGTGCTCGACGTCCTCATCGAGAACGGCATGAGGTTGAACCCCGCCAAGTGCACGTTCGGGGTCACCAACAACAAATTCCTTGGGTATATCATCAGCCAACAGGGAATCGAAGCCGCGCCCGCCAAGGTAAAAGCGATCATCGACATGAAGCTGCCAGTAAGGAAGGCAGACCTGCAAAGCCTCACGGGCAAGCTCGCGTCGCTGAACCGGTTCATCTCCCGATATTCGGACAGATGTGCCCCGTTCTTCAGGGCTCTCCGAACAACGAACAAGCGAGAGGCCGCGCGGACGCCAGAGTGCGAGGCGTCCTTCCTTCAGATCAAGGAGTACTTAGCGTCCATCCCGCTCCTCTCCAAACCCATCCGGGGGAAATATTGTACATATACCTGGCTGCCTCGCTCACCGCCGTCAGTTCTGCCCTCGTCCGCAGGGAGGACTGCACGGAGCTGCCCGTTTTCTTCTCAGGAAAGGGCATGACGGGCGCCGAGACCCGATATCCGACGATCGAGAAGATGGCGCTCGCACTCGTCACCGCCGCTCGATGGTTGAGACCATACTTTCATGCGCACAGCATCCATGTTCTCACCAACGTGCCCCTGCGCCAGATACTCCAATCGCCCGATCACAGTGGTCGACTGGCGAAGTGGGCAGTCGAGCTAAGTGAATTCGATCTCCAGTACAAGCCTCGAACGGTAATCAAGGGACAGGCAGTGGCAGACTTTATTGCTGAGTACACGGAGGTGGAAGCAACGCCGGTCGGCGTGTCCGACGGCCCGACAGCGGAGGCATCCGACAAGCCGGAGGTCAAGGAGGGACCGCTGTCGGAGTGGAACCTCTACGTCGACGGCTCGTGCACGAAGAAGGTGAGCGGCGCCGGGATCATCCTGACCGGACCAGGAGGGGTAAACGCGGAGTACGCCATCAGATTCGAGTTCAAGACAACCAACAACGAGGCTGAGTATGAGGTGCTCATTGTAGGCTTACAGCTGGCCAAGAACTCGGAGGCGCCCGACCTCAATGTGTTCAGTGACTCACAACTAGTGGTGAGCCAGGTCGGAGAAGAATTCCAAGCAAATGGGGAGTCCATGATCGCCTATTTAAAGTACGTAAAGGCACTGATCAATGAATTCAAGTACGTCAACATCAACCATATACACAGGGGATTCAACGCGAAAGCGGATAAGCTCGCCCGATTGGCCACGGCACCCGTGCACACGGGGCCAGGGCAGCGAATCGTCGAAGTGTTGCGACGACCGAGCATCTCGGGAGCAGAGCAGGTACTGGCAATCGAACCGCACGAGCACAGCTACATGGACGTGCTCATCGCTTACAATGTAAGGGGAGAGCTACCCGAAGACAAGCGGGAGGCCAGAACCATTGTCGCACGAGCGGCCAACTTCAGCGTATGGGATGGAGCATTGTATCGACAGGGGAGGACTTGGGCGAGCCTCAAGTGCGTCACTCCAACAAGGGGAAACTCGATCTTGAAGGAAATCCACTCAGGCACGTGCAACCATCATGCGGGCGCCAGATCGATCGCACACAAGGCCCTTCGGTATGGTTTCTGGTGGCCCACCATCCATACGGACGCTATGGCGCTAACAAGAAAATGCCACCAGTGCCAATTGCACGCACATAACCACCACACGCCCGCCGTCCCCCTGTCCATCCTCCTATCGCCCGTTCCGTTTGCACAGTGGGGACTAGACCTGATCGGAGAGCTCCCGAAGTCGAAGGGGCAATACAGATATCTGATCATCATCATTGACTACCACACCAAATTCATCGAGGCCCAACCAATGGCGAAAATCACCACGGAGAAGGTGGAGCGCTTCCTCTGGCGTTTCGTCTTCTGTCGCTACGGGACGCCGATCAGCATCATAACAGACAATGGGCCACAATTCAACAACCCCCGACTCATAGCCTTCTGCAAGAGGCAAGGAACGAACCTCGTGTTCGCATCACCAGTGCACCCTCAAACAAACGGGCAGGTGGAAGCAGCTAACAAAATCATCAAGGCTGGCATCAAGAAGAAAATTGAGAACATCGAGCCCGGGGATGCGGGATACGGGCGCTAGCCCGAGGTCGTCCCAGAGATTCTGTGGTCCATCCGAACAACCGCCAACACGGCCACGGGCGAAACCCCGTTCAGCCTGACGTTCGGAACGGAAGCTGTGCTTCCCCTGGAAATTACCCATCAGAGCCCACGAATCGAGGGGTACGTGATCTACGCATTTTATGCTTGATTATTAATGTCTTTCTCTCTACATTTTTGCTTTGTTTTGTGCTTAGTAAATATGTTTTTAACTTACTTTATGTTTGTAGGTAGAAATAAAGGAGGAATCCGTAAAGGAGGCAGAAATGAGCTCAAAACCTACTAAGGAGGAAGTTCCTAAAATGAGGAGGAAAGATGAAGAAGAATGGGCCACGATTTATAAAGAATGGATCAAAGATCACTAAGATGGGTCAAGACCATGCTCATATGTCCAAGAAGGTCCAAGATCATGTCAAGAGTCGCCCACAAAGAAGCCCAAAAGAAGAAAATGGATCAAAAGCTAGAAATCAGGAAATCTGCCTGTGCAGATCACCCACTTCAACAGGACACCAAAATCAATTGAAAACGAATTTGGACACATGTGAGGCATGCTTAGAAAGATATGGAAGTCTAGTTTCCAACCCCACTGGAATCATGCCGTTACAATGTGTAAATATTCAGCAATACCGGATTTAGTAGGTACAGGTCATTCTGCGTAACAGCCAAATTTAAATGGGCAGTGAAGGCGCGTTAGGAGGAATTATGGCACAATTAATACATAGCTGGAAAGCCCTGGAAGTCTATTTTCTAGTACCGAAAGAATCATGCCGTTTGAAGTTGTAAAACGTCTGAAACGTAGCTTTTAATACAGAAGGGTCAGATTTGACAGCTTTCAGAAGGTGGGAAGTTTCCTAATCTTCTTCTATATAAAGGGAAGCTCGACTCTTTCAAGGGGGATCACACATTTAGAGAGCCGAACCCCTGTCTCTACATCACCTCCTCTCACACTTAGCCAAGAGAATTCTCAAGAAACCGAAACACCATCTCCACCACCTTCCAAATAAACCTACCTTCACCCGCGGCCTCTCTTGCTCGATTTGGCTTTGAGTTCGTGCGACTTCATCAACCATCAAGGAGCTGCTACACTTGGAGATTGCGGAGCGAATATCCCTCGGATCAAAAAGTGTAACAATGTCTTGTAATTTGTTTCGGTTTTGTAAGGAATTTTCCAAACTTTGTGTAGTGAGATTATGTTTTGTTGTAAGATGTTTATTTTCATATTTGTTTGAAACCTTCCATGTGTTCATAGCCTTAGGTTCGAATATGCATGCTAGTATACCAAAACTTAATGCGTTAGAGCTTGTTAGGATGATACTCGAATATCCAGTTCACCCTCGCATGTTTTAATGAACTAATCAAAGATAAAATTGGATTTAGGTGGTTAACTCGATTTGGTTGCTCCCTACTTTCGATGTATACATGTGCGTATGTTTTAACTTGAGCTATGAATTTCG
This sequence comes from Geum urbanum, assembly GCA_946800695.1. Lineage (NCBI taxonomy): Eukaryota > Viridiplantae > Streptophyta > Magnoliopsida > Rosales > Rosaceae > Geum > Geum urbanum. The sequence goes on along the minus strand of OX327008.1, from coordinate 52,197,003 downwards.
TTGGGATCAAATAAGGATGAGGTAAACGGCTAGGTTGAAAAAATTTGATGATCACTTGTAAATAATAGAATTAGGGTTTTTCGGTGTAGAAACATGTTTAGGGTTATGTGTTCTTGATTGTTTGCTTGTCTATGAGTTTAAACATGTTAGAACTTGTGATTTCTTGATGTGTTTCTAACCATTTTTCTTGTTTAATTTCGTAGATTATAGAAAACAAACCAACTTTGCACCCCCCTATATAACCTAGCATAGTTATGCATGCACCCTCAATCCCCGGTTAAGAACGATCCCTACTTATCAATGCTACATCAACAAAGAAGGGTTTTAATTGTATTCGTGTTTGATTAAGTGTTTAATTAAATGCTTGAAAAGATGTGAATCAATTTTGGCGCCGTTGCCGGGGATTGAAAAGAATTGTATGATTATGCTTGTACAATATGTTTATATTTTTTCGTTTTCGGAACTGTGCACTGTCCTATTTTGTGTAAATTATTTGACATAGCTACAGGTCTCATAAAACTCTGAAAATTTGTAGGATTGTTTGGTTACGTGTCTAGTTTGTATCTGTAAATTTTCATTACATTCGGCCGAGCCAATAATTCTGGAAAAAATCGACAAGCAGATGTGTTCAAGTTTGCACGAATCTGGAATTGCATGTGTCCTTTGTGAATATGTGAAATTTTGTGCATATATACTTGTAAATTTTCGAGATTTATACTAACACTTGTTCATAATGTTGTTTTTGCAGCCATTTAAACGTTAAAGGTAGTCTTTGATTTAAATTTAGTACATAAGTTTGGTTGACTAAGTCGCACTCTTTGGAATAGATGGCGCCTCTTTTTCTTGTTTATCTCCTTAACCCCTCATGATGTGTGGATTTCATCACCGCACACCATAACCTAAGTGAAGTTATGGGCATGAGGTTGAGGGCGGAGTTTACAAAGGACTTGAGGGAGTGTAAATTTTTGAAAGATTGGCTAAATGTCAGACATGGTGTCTAGAATGGGTTATGACTGGTGACAGGTTCTGGATCTAAGAAAGACTTACACCAATAGAGTATATACCATTGGCCCGGTTAGCCTCGGGGTGTATTGTCGAAATTAGTCCTGCCTCTCGCGTTATCTCTATCCCTAACTGGCCATGTTTTTCGATTGAACCAAGGCCATTCGATTAAAAGTGTACACTTTATCGCGCGGGTCGCACGTCCATTGAACGACCTAAAGATTAAGCTAGTGTACTCTCTTTAAATCATTGGCGCACTCAGTTTAGACAATACTTGTGCATACATGTCTAAATTGAACTTTGTAAAGAAGACTAACCATACTCTAATCATTTCATGTTTTGTACAATGTATATGTTAATTGTTAATTTTAGTTTTAGATAGTCAAATCGGAGCTGGGTAATAGGCTATTTTGTGTGGTTTATCTGACGTAGTTTCATGTTACGGAAAATTCTGAAACTTTTATGACATGTTTGTATATGTGTCTAGTTTACAGTTGTAAAATTTCAGTTAGTTCCAACATGTAATTAATTCTAGAGAAATTATGCAAGGAGGCATGCTCAGGCTGCTAGATTTTTGTAATATTTAGGATGCATATACATCTTTGCATATCATGTCATTCATTACATAGTTGCTTCATCATGCATCATATTTATCATTGCATTTCATGCATTTTTCCATTGGATTTGATGTTTGTTGAGTTTTGAAGGATACGATGGAGGAACGTGCTTTAAGTGTTTTCATAAATTCGTAGCTTCGGTCCAAAAAGAACAGTCAAATTCGAAAAGCCATAACTTTCAGCTCGGTTGGAGTTAGATGGAGTTCTTTATAGGGTTGGAAAGCTATGGACGTCTAGTTTCCATCCATATAAAGATCACAAATTTCTGATTTCGAAATTGTTGGGAATTAAAGCTAAAAGGCACGAAGGTCAGAACATGGAAGCTGAAAAGTGGAAGGCAAAAATGGAGGAGTTGCACCTCTAAGACAGGCTGTTCATTAAGCATAAAAGAAAGCAACACGTCTAGGCTGTAAGACGTTAAATAACAAGCGCTTGTTGGGAGGCAACCCAATGGAGGAGTCTACAACAGATTTGCATTCTCTTCCCTTATCTTTTTAATTTTCATAACTTTTGTTTAATTAGTTAGATTTTCGTGAGTTCCTTCTTTCATGCTTGAATTCTATGACTTTACTTTGGTACATTGAGGACAATGTAGAGTTTAAGTGTGGGGGAAGGGGTTTACAACTTTATTGAGTCATAAATTATAAAATGGGGTGGACAATGGAACTTTCCGACGGATGATGCCCTAAAAAATTTTTTTTTTTTTTTTTTGAGTCATACTTAGTGTATTTTTGAGTCTTTTTGTTTAACTTAGTGTTTTAAAGAGTCTTAGGATGCCCTTAGTTAGTCAATGATGAAAATGGACAGAATTGAAACATATATGGCGTTGCATATCACTAAAGAATGAATTCATGTGCTAATTGAGACATCTTTTGAGTGTTATGACATGTAGTAGATATGGTTTGCAAGACTTGGTATAGAAATTCGCATGCTAGAATAAGTTTTTGAATCATATGACCTTATGCGAGCTTTTGAGCTATATGTGCTTTATTTCTTGAGTGATCTGATCAATCCATCTTATTTCGTAGTTCATAGCTAAATATGCCTCATTTGATTACCTGCCATAGATATTAATGAACTAGAGAATACTAGAACTTACTCATGTCAATTTACAAAGCTTAAAGTTGATACATACTCTGATTCTGGATGTGATTAAAGGCACTTAGGATTTTCCACCACTTAGCCAAACAGCTATGTATCCCATATGTGCGCACGAGTTGCGACCCCCCTAGATAACCATTTTGAGCCCACATTTAGCTTTTCCTTCATCACCATATATATCTAAACACCTTAGCCTAGTGTAGGACTTCTTTGCCCTTTGTTATGCAGACTTAGTGTGAAGTAATGTCGACAAGAGGAGAAGATGATGTTTTTAGTGATGTTTTTTAACTGCTATGATGTGTGTATGGGGATAGACTTGTTCAAACAGCTTTGTAAAGAGTTATTGCCGAAAAAACAAAGAAAAAGAAGAAAATTTTCGAGAGCAAGAACAAAAGAAAGATCAAAAAGCTCTCCGGCAATAGGTTCTAAGTGTCTAAGTTTGGATTAATGTCCCCCATATTTGTGAGTTTGGAGTTTGTTTCAAAATGAAGGCCCAACAATGTAAAACATGGCCTTTGTCCTGTTCACAAAGCTCAAGGGGAGTTTAGAATGAAGTTAGGGCCCAACAAGATGAAATCTGGCCCGTGGACTTAAAAGAAACACATGGTGACGTTTTGGTTAAGTTGGAACTCGAATTGTTGATGTTTTTGTGCTCTGACTAAGTCTTTTGAATGCTTTTAACCACCACATATCTAAATTTCGAATGCCTTAGCCTCAGCCCCATTACAACCCTTGAAAGTCCTCTTTGATCCTTAAGATGAGTAGCCTTCAATCTGTGGAGTAAGTTGCATGAGTAAGCATATGGTTTTGGTTCATTTGAGCAAGTAATTCATTCCATTCATTGATTTAAACACTTTGAGAAAAATCCTTGCATGAGTGGAAATATGAAGAGAGCATCCATGTGAGTTGATTTGAACTTCATTCGAAACATGCACAGCTTTAACTCACCAATGTTTTCTCTATGTCTTACTTGTTCATAGCATGATCATGTCTGTATTATCTATTGAATTCAAAGATCATTCATGCTTGACATATTGTGATTCCCTCGCCATATACTTGAAAATTTTCTGAGACAAATTTCGACTAAGGGCTTAGTTTTGTGCACTTAGTGTTTTCTTGCGTTTTCAAACATGATAACATGAGAATTTGCGGCTTTGAAACGAAGAAACATCTAAGTGTTTTGTGTAAAACGTTTTCCCTTATTATTTTCTTTCATTTGAGTCCGTAGTTTTGTTTTGTATTTGCTAGGGACTAGCAAAGTCTAAGTGTGGGGGAATTTGATCTACGCATTTTATGCTTGATTATTAATGTCTTTATCTCTACATTTTTGCTTTGTTTTGTGCTTAGTAAATATGTTTTTAACTTACTTTATGTTTGTAGGTAGAAATAAAGGAGGAATCCGTAAAGGAGGCAGAAATGAGCTCAAAACCTACTAAGGAGGAAGTTCCTAAAATGAGGAGGAAAGATGAAGAAGAATGGGCCACGATTTATAAAGAATGGATCAAAGATCACTAAGATGGGTCAAGACCATGCTCATATGTCCAAGAAGGTCCAAGATCATGTCAAGAGTCGCCCACAAAGAAGCCCAAAAGAAGAAAATGGATCAAAAGCTAGAAATCAGGAAATCTGCCTGTGCAGATCAGCCCACTTCAACAGGACACCAAAATCAATTGAAAACGAATTTGGACACATGTGAGGTATGCTTAGAAAGATATGGAAGTCTAGTTTCCAACCCCACTGGAATCATGCCGTTACAATGTGTAAATATTCAGCAATACCGGATTTAGTAGGTACAGATCATTCTGCGTAACAGCCAAATTTAAATGGGCAGTGAAGGCGCGTTAGGAGGAATTATGGCACAATTAATACATATCTGGAAAGCCCTGGAAGTCTATTTTCTAGTACCGAAAGAATCATGCCGTTTGAAGTTGTAAAACGTCTGAAACGTAGCTTTTAATACAGAAGGGTCAGATTTGACAGCTTTCAGAAGGTGGGAAGTTTCCTAATCTTCTTCTATATAAAGGGAAGCTCGACTCTTTCAAGGGGGATCACATATTTAGAGAGCCGAACCCCTGTCTCTACATCACCTCCTCTCACACTTAGCCAAGAGAATTCTCAAGAAACCGAAACACCATCTCCACCACCTTCCAAATAAACCTACCTTCACCCGCGGCCTCTCTTGCTCGATTTGGCTTTGAGTTCGTGCGACTTCATCAACCATCAAGGAGCTGCTACACTTGGAGATTGCGGAGCGAATATCCCTCGGATCAAAAAGTGTAACAATGTCTTGTAATTTGTTTCGGTTTTGTAAGGAATTTTCCAAACTTTGTGTAGTGAGATTATGTTTTGTTGTAAGATGTTTATTTTCATATTTGTTTGAAACCTTCCATGTGTTCATAGCCTTAGGTTCGAATATGCATGCTAGTATACCAAAACTTAATGCGTTAGAGCTTGTTAGGATGATACTCGAATATCCAGTTCACCCTCGCATGTTTTAATGAACTAATCAAAGATAAAATTGGATTTAGGTGGTTAACTCGATTTGGTTGCTCCCTACTTTCGATGTATACATGTGCGTATGTTTTAACTTGAGCTATGAATTTCGTTGGGATCAAATAAGGATGAGGTAAACGGCTAGGTTGAATAAATGTGATGATCACTTGTAAATAATAGAATTAGGGTTTTTCGGTGTAGAAACATGTTTAGGGTTATGTGTTCTTGATTGTTTGCTTGTCTATGAGTTTAAACATGTTAGAACTTGTGATTTCTTGATGTGTTTCTAACCATTTTTCTTGTTTAATTTCGTAGATTATAGAAAACAAACCAACTTTGCACCCCCCTATATAACCTAGCATAGTTATGCATGCACCCTCAATCCCCGGTTAAGAACGATCCCTACTTATCAATGCTACATCAACAAAGAAGGGTTTTAATTGTATTCGTGTTTGATTAAGTGTTTAATTAAATGCTTGAAAAGATGTGAATCAGTACGATCCACGCACGAACGGCGAAGGGTTACGCCTCAGCAACGATCTGCTGGAAGAACGGAGGGACACGGCGCACCTCCACAACGCCGCGAACAAGCAAAGGATCACGCGGTTGTTCAACCAGCGTATACGGGCTCGCCCAATCCAACTGGGGGATTGGGTGATGAAGGCGATCCAACAAAAAGTGAAGACACTCCGTCCGCTATGGGAAGGCCCGTACGTCGTCGATGAGTTCATAAGCGCCAGCACCTTTTACCTAAGAGACATGCAGGGTCAACGACTACGGCACCCATGGAACATCCAACATTTAAGGAAGTACTTTCATTAAAATTTGTTATGTTGTACTTTTTTCATTGTTTAAGTTATTATCGCGTTCGTTATGATATTATTACGTTCGTTTGTCCTTACCCCGCCCGCCCAGTACTCGGGGGACTGGGGATAGGCTGTTCGCACGAATGTAACGGTTGAATTCCATTCAAAGGCAAGGGAGAGTGAGCGCACGTTCGCGCGAGTCATTAAAAAGATGCCAAAAAAATGTAAGACAGGGCACACGTACGGAAGGGAAATACTTCACTGATAGGGCACAAGGCCCGATTACAAACAATCTTACTCACCCGGGTCCACCCGCACGATCACAGGCTCCAGCTCCGCCCCAGCAGCTTCCCCAAAAGGCTCCACCTCTCCCTCAGGCGCAGGAACCTGAGCGTCCGCCAGTCTCTCAGTTTCAGACCGCACGAAACGCCCGGTACTCCTCCAGCTTGATGAAGGGAGTCACCGCTTCTTGGAAGGCAGCCACCTGCTCATCCACTTCAGCTCTGACCAGTTCGTGGAGCTCGTCAGACTCCTTGAACGTCGCCACAGCATCCATACGAGCAACGCGATCCGCCTCCTTCAACCGGGACTCCGACAGTGCCTCCCGGGCAGCTGCTTCAGCACGAAAGCGCTCCAGCTCGGTGCGCATCCGCTCCACCTCGGCCATGGCCTTATCCCGCTCCGCCCTCGCCAGAGCTTCGCGGGCAGCAGCTTCAATAGACCGGGCAGTCGCCTCCTCTGCATGGGCGGTGTACTGCTGGGCCAGGTCATTGGCCTTATCCAGGCTGGCCACCATCCGCTCCACCACCTTCCGGTGCTTCAGCGCGTCAGCCCTGAGGCGTGCAAGTTCCAGATTCTCCCGCGATCGGACACGGAAGTGCTGGTGCTGCAGCCGGGTGCACGCAATGAAGGCCGCGTCCAGCCTGTCGGGGGCGGCATTCTCCAGCGGTTGCAGCAGGGGCCCGAGCGAGGCGGCGCCATCCACCAGCGCACGGTGCAGGTTATCCACAATATCAGCATTCGACCCAGGAGTGGGGCCGGGAGAGGAGTCTTCAGTCTGGGGGCGCTTCTGTGCACGCTCCTCACCTTCCCCCTGCTCAAGATCTTGTGGAGGACTTGAAGGTGGATTTGAGGACTGAGGCGTGCGGGCAGTGTCACGCCTGTCCCTCTGCTCCACCCGGTCGGACCGGCGCTGATCCCGATCCACCTGGCGTTGCTCCTTCTCGCGGTGGCGGTTGTCCCGCTCAGCCCGGCTGGAGCCCCGATTGCCCGAGTGAGAAGGAGGAGTAAGAACAGGAGTGGACGCTGGCTGCTCGACGCTAGCAGCAGCGGAAACAGACGGACCAGTGCCTGACGCACGCTGGCGAACAAGGGAGGCATGCGCACTCACTGCTAGCGCACGCATGGTGGGCTGAACCTCCTCACCAACCCGCATTCCGCCCGAGCGATCCACCACGACACGGCATACGGTGTCCGCACCCTCCAGCAGCATGTTCAGCCGGCGCAGCTGCTCAGCATCCCGGTCGCTCGCCTTGGACTTGGACATTTTCACTACAAAAGCAGAGAACATACAGGTTAACAACAGTCGATCAAAATTACACTACACATGCAGTACAGATAAGCGCCACCCGACAGACCAGGCATACGGGCGAGGCGATTCTTCTCGATCAAATCTCAGTGGCACGCCGCCCAGAAGTGTCTCACCTCGGGCCTAGGGTCAAAGAAAAACTTCAGACGAGCTATCCTACCCTCCTCCTCGGGCGTCAGGGGATACTCGTTCGTGTCCAACCAGTGGAAGCGTTGGGGGACTCGGTGGACACGGTCGGCGTTGGCCGCGATCTCAAGGGCGTGTGCGCCAAACTCCCAGTCACCTCCTACCAGGCAGTTGATTTTGCGCCAGCTGGTGGAAGAACTGGGAGGATCGATCAGCCACCACTTCACCCTTGGCCCCACGGTGAAGGTGCCAGAGTCTCGTCGGCGGGAGGAGTACTTGAGACGGAAGAAATGAAGAAATTCCGCCCGTGTGGGGTGGTCCAACCCGCTCGAACTGAAGATGTTGAAAAATGCCACCAACGTTCGGGTCAGTGTAGGCCCACACTGACCGAGCGAGATCCTGAGGAGCGCTAGGATGTATTGGAAGAACGGGTGAAGAGGCAGTTTTATCCCCACCTTCAGGTGGAACTCGCTGACGCACACGTGGCCAGCGGGCGATCGGGTGAACGTCTCTCCCCTCCCCGGTATCTTCAGCTTGACGGACGAAGGAATGTGATAGTCCCTCGCCCACCGCGCCATCTCTTTAACGCTCGGCGCCCGCTCGGGTTCTTGAACCGGCACTTCGTCGGGGAGCACCCAGTTAACTCGCCCGCCCTTTGGAAACTGGGTCACGGGCTGATCTTGTCGCACGCGCTCCTCACCCCATGGTCCGGACGACGAGGATCCGCCCGACGATTCCCCTAACCCTGCGGCAGCGAGCGCTTGTTGAGGATCCATTTGCTGCACCACAGGAGAAGCGTTAGGGATGAATCGCAGGGGCGTCACACTCATCACGAACTCGCATGACAATGTGCTCGACCCGCTCGAACCACAACTTAACCACCCCACCCCCTGTACGTATATACGCTCACGCGATTGCCCGCTTGATATCTCTATTGGCTCCATTCCTAGACGCACGCACGCACGCGACACCCACACTTAGCAAAAAAAGTAAACTACCAGAAACACCAAAAACCCAAAATTCCTACCCCAAACAAAATCAAACCTGGCACACCTCAAGAACACGCCTTGTTCTTGAGATGCAAAACCCAGAAAAGGCCAAAAACCCAGAAACCGTGACAGAGCAGAAACAAACAGAAACCAGAAAAACCAAAAACACAGACAAACCAAAACGGAAAAGAGCAAAAACAAGTAAAAGAGCCTCACCAAATCGAGATTGAAGGTAGAGAGGATGAACGTCGATGGAGGATTCCGGCAAAGGGCAAGGAGCACAGAGATCAGAGGGGAACAGTATGCGAAGTAATTCTTGCAGCGTTTCGGTAAGTTGTAAAAAGTGGTGAGGAAGACGACACCAAAACCCCTATTTATACTGATCGCACGATGTACGCTAATGCACGCCAGCTGTCCATTTTCGCGTATCCACAGTCAGATCACGACACGTGGCCCCGAGGCGGTTCACCTGCCCGCCTAAGTAACCGCGCCCCTCTTCAGCTTCCCGCCTCGGTTTCAAACCCTAGCACGGTCTCCTATGGCTCGACACGTGTCACCCATGTAATGCCCCACGCGCCTGACGCCTGAGCTTCGAGCAATTACTACGTCATCAGCATTTAATGCCCAGGGCATGCCGGCATTAATTACGACGGCTCGTATTTATTACATAACGGTTCCCGAGGAGCAGTCAAAAGGAATGTCACCTCAAGCGACTCGTCAGAGCATCACCCACCCAAGGCAAGACACGACACGTCCCCCGCCATTCGTACTGGGGCATGCACCACCCGCACGACCAGCGACACACGAACGCAGAGATCACCGCCACGGGCATGGGGCATCTCCCCTCCAAGCGCAAGCCGGTAAGAATTAGCAAGCCGGATTAGGCGGCACAGGCATGGGGTCCGTCCCCTCTTTGCGCGCGCTAAGACCGATGGGCGGTACGGGTGTGGAGTCTGTCCTCTCCGTACGCGCAACGTTAACAATCGACTCGCCGACTCAGCCGGCAGGGGTGTGGGGTCTGTCCTCTCCCTGCGCGTTCTGAGACCGATGAGCGTTTCGGGTGTGGGGTCCGTCCTTTCCGTGCGCGAAAAATACAAGCCGGCTGTGGTGACAGAGGCATGGGGCCAACTCCTCTCTGGGCGCGCTAAGCCGATGGGCGGCACGGGCGTGGGGTTCTTCCCCTCCGTGTGCGTAACGTTAACGATCGATTCGCCGACTCAGCCGGCAGGGGTGTGGGGTCCGTCCTCTCCTTGTACGTTCTGAGACCGATGAGCGTCTCTGGGTGTGGGGTTCGTCCTCTCCGTGCGCGAAATCTTCCCGGTTTAGGCGGTAGAGGCCTCTGCGCGCGCTAAGTCCGAGGGGTGGCACGGGTACGCGTTCGTGCGCGCCGCAACAATTGTACGTCGCGGTCCTGATCCCACCGTTGACGCTACAGCGTACGCAACGGCATCCCCGTTGACGTGCGACGTACGCAACGGCATCCCAGCGTTGGCGTTACGACCAAAACATTTGCATACATTCACACCATACCATACATTCACACATTTTGCATATCTATATATCTATGTTGTACTTTTTTTTTTTTACCAGGCAACACCCCACGGGCGCGCGGCTCCAAACTAGCAAGATCCGTTTGGAGGCCGGGCCCAGAGTACAGGCACAGGTACACCATCAAACGCGCAGGTACCCACTCCGTCATGCGAGCTCTTCCTTGACCGGAGAGTTGGGGGACTTGGGGGTTACATGATCATACACCACTGTTCAATCGGATAAGTATTCTTGTTAATCGCACGAACCCCTTTTTTCAACTCCCCAGTCAAGAAAGTTCTCTTTGACTTAGGGACTTGGGGGACTTGTTAGTATAGCATCATTAGTTGTCCGATTAAATATACTTATCCACTTAAGCAGGCAATCAACACCTACCCGACCACCTGAAAGACCACTTGGAAGGCTACAACTTCGCTCACAAGACCAACCCCATCCGAGCATGCACGCGCCCGTGAGGCGCATACCCGAATGTGCGGATCACACCAACAGAATCAAACCAGTCCCACATCGAAGAACACCACCAAGCACCAAGCTCAACCACCTATATATAAAAGGTATTTATTATAGGTAACGATATTCGGGATCCAAACATCAAACACTCCAACCTACTTTCACGCACGTTCACATGACTGTTATATCCAATACATCTTCTAACTTAGGCATCAGAGCGTTTAAGGCAGGCCACCCCTGTCTCGACCCCTGACTGTCTGTTTGTCGTTGTATTCTTCTAACAGCCATATCCGAGCACGCACACCCGCACACCCAAGAAGAGAAGAAGCGCCCGACCATCCGAACAGCCCCAACGTTCAGACGTACAAGAAGAAGGAGGAGTACTCGTACTTGCTTCTGCTAGATTACGTCCCGCGTAATCCGGTAGAAACAATTGGTGCTGAAGTCATTAGCTAGTGTCAGTATCAGGTGCTCTTGTAGTTCTCAAGCCAAGATGGATGTTACAAGTATTTACGATATGGAGTCATACAGCAACCTGGTCATTTTATTGCCTAAATATAAGTTCTTATCAAGGTCCACCAGACCCAATGTTGAATTAATTTGTATTTGTAGATATGACAAGAGAAATAAAAATTGTTTCAAAGGCACGTAAAAGTTTAGGGTTGTACTTCAGTGTGTTAACGTAGTATGCATTAAAACACATATTATAAAAATGACCTGATATTACAGGTTAACCATTAAACGGTCAACATATGTTTTAAGTTAAGGTGGTATGTAAACCTAAATAAGTAAATGTAAGACCATGTTTTGGTAACTTGTTAAAGTTACATGTTTAAGGTTGAGAATGAACCTAAACAAGAAATTTACAACATAAAAATCAAATTTGTAGTTTTATGGTTCAATAAACATCTTAAAAGGTAACTCCAACAACCATATTCAGTACTTTTGTAAATCTACCGTATACAAACTCTACACGACTAAAAACCCATGTCAATTCCTCTATCCAATATCTCCAGTCAGTTGATCTGCTTGTATAGATTTACTGTTACTAGTGGAGCTGTTATCATAATTAAAATAAGATCCATTCCATAATTTTTCCTCAAAAGCTGGTTTGGCCTTCAAAAAAGTGGTTTTGCACCACTCAGCAAAGGCCTTGTCGCCTAGTTGAAAGGCCATTGCTGCTGCAGCTTGAAGTGCAGCAAGCCACAAGCAACCACAGTAAGCACTTATTCCATGAACCGTCCAAGCATCGTATGTCTGATCAGGGAAACCATCATTCTCAATGAGACCATCATTGTCCCAATCAAATTGTTCCACGAATTCCATTGCCGCACAAACAGCCAGCCACACATCTACTCCAAATGACATATCCCCGCAGCAAAATCTCTATACACCGTAAGTACAAGTTTTGGGTTCAGATCCTTCCACTTACAAGTATCGTGAAAATTATATGCATTCATTTCATTCCACGAATCATGTGTTCCCAGGTCATGGGGTACAACTCCTCTAGCCTTACGAATTCCCCAATTCCCCTCGGCCAGGAACTTCACTTTTCTCCCATCTTCAGATAAGAGATATAGAGAAGAGAGTATCAATTGCAAAGTGTTTCTGGGGATATACTCCTGAGGCGGCCATGAATTTTTTCTACAATGAAACATATTCACTGACCATGATGATGATCAAGCAACGAAAAGCGACCAGTTGAGTTTCGATCTCATAGGCTGAAACTTGAGATAAAAAATCCAATATTTTATATGGGTATCTAAGTAGCTTCCTTCCTTTGCCTCCAAATTAACCACTAACTCAATCCCACAAGAATAGAAGAAGCAAAAGGGTATGGATTGATTTTGATTCTGGAGTTTGGTGAGAGAGATAAACGAACACCGAGTAGTTTGAGTACACAATATTAAAATCGAAATCAAAATGGAAATCAAAATCAAAATTGAATTGGGACCTTTTAGAAGGAAATCGAAGTCCATATCCATCACTGCTGCTGCGCAATGCAGTCGTGGTAGTAGTATTTCCCAGAATGTTTCATGGATAACCGGTAACAAGTAACAATTTCAGATATAACACAATCGTTAGATTAAATTTAAAAAAAATGAAAGGTCAAGATTAATTTATAAATTTTAAATCAAAAGTTACTTGTTAAGGTTTGGTATCACTCCTTATGAAAAAATTAAATTTTATATTACAACCTTAAAAAAATAACTTAGTTTACCATTTTATGGTTATCTTTTATAACATGTGTTTTATTGTATATTACGTTAACACGCTGAAGTATCGCTCAAAAGTTTATGCCTTCTTTTAGACTTTATTTTCCCTATTACTTGGTGTGCAAAGGGGAATGATCAAATAAGCTTTTAGGATATAATGAAGCCTAACAACTTGCTAATGTTGATCGTCGGTTTGTACTAACGAAAATCAACCTAACACTCAATCGAAGGTTTTACAAGACACTCAAGGTTACTAGAAATTATTCCCGTAGGACAACAATTTTTAGATTTTATAAGTATAAAACTAGAGAATTTTTGGATGATTTTTGGATGATCTGAAAAATGGCGTGTTCTACTCTATTAATAGAAGTAGAGATGCCTCTTAGTTTTCAATCAAAACCCTTATGCAAGGGTTGTATCTCTTCGGGAGTAATCAAACCAGCAAAAGGAGATGTTGATTAATCAACCATCACATTGCTTGATTAATTACAACCCATCCTTTTAATACATACACCCCTTCACCCACCTCTTCGTAATTTTGAAAATATATCCAACACCCAACAATATTTCTAGGTCATTGAAGATTAATGCTTTGACATTTTTTTTTTTGAGAAAGGATGTCAACACTTTGACATCAAGAAAAATTAGGTACATAGTTTCAAAAATAGAAAAGTTAGGTACACATATAATGTACTAATGTACTAGCTAGTTGAGTGTACTAATGTTAGTAATGTACGTTTTAGCAACAATCGTGTTGACATAAATTGATTTTCAATAAAAACAAAAATTGATTTTCAATAATTGATATGATGATCATATTATTTCCAGCAACTAGAATCAAGTTAACAAATCCAACACCAATCCATTATTGAAGCAACCATATCATTGTTCTAGTTAATTTCTAATGTAAACTGATTTCTTCCCCAATTATCCTATCATAGATTCCCTTCACACACTGGAGCTCTAATTCTAGCACAAAAAATGGTCCTAATCTCACAACACAATATACATTTCTTGTACAACACTACCATGTCAAGCTTTTCTTTTTTAGACTCTAGTAGAAAATAAGAATACAGAAAACGAAACAGAACAGAAATGTCTAGTCACATTACTCTCCCCATTGTTACAGTTTGCCATGAATGCCATCGTTGTCGAGTTATCCCCACACCGCTTAGCTAGCTAGAGTTACAGACGCAACTACAATATGTTTTTTAAAGTTTTTATGCTTCTTCTTTGTGATCTCAGAACCCCACTTTAGTTTAGCTTTGCCATCATTATATATATATATATACGCTCTCTCTGTCTCTGACTCTTACTCTGAGACTGAGTTGAAGAGAGAGAGAGAGAGAGATTGAGATCGAAGAAGATGGCAGTTTTTTACAAAGATGTGCTTCCATTTACAGTCATGGTGGCTATGGAGTCAACCAACGTTGGATTGAACACTCTGTTCAAAGCTGCAACTATGACAGGGATGAGCTACCATGTCTTTGTTGTCTACTCTTATTCCATAGCTGCTCTTGCTCTTCTACCAGCTCCTTTCATCTCCCACAGGTCTCTCTTTTTCTCTCTTTTGGTCAATCTCACAGTTTCAAACTCAAAAGCTTTCATCTTTATTAACATGCAACTCTGTTTTTGTTTAATTTGCAGATCCACAGTGCTTCCTCCTCTCAATTTCTCAATCATGAGCAAAATTCTTCTTCTTGGGCTAATTGGGTATGTGATTCTGATCAAAACCAACCAAAGATTATAACTTTTTGTGGATTTTGATTAGCTTTTTTGTTTCTTTTAGTGACTAAAAGTTGTGTGTTTTTGATGATGAACAGGAGCTCATCTCAGATAATGGGGTATACAGGAATCAACTACAGCTCTCCAACACTAGCTTCTGCTATCAGCAACCTTGTGCCAGCTTTCACTTTCATTCTTGCCATCATTTTCAGGTTCTTTTCTTATTTTTCAGTCGTGCTTTATTTACATTAATGTCCTCCAAGTGATAAAAATCCAATGGCTTAAACATCACTCTTTTGATTTCTAAGACAAGTTGAGGGGGACCAGAATACAGTGAAGTATAAATAATGATAACTGGGGCAGTATCCAGTGTCTGTTCTTGTATTTTCCTTGGTCTGTTCTTGGATTATTTCCAAAATATAAAGAGATCAATGCATGTGTTTTCTGGAAGGGTAAGAGGTAATGAAACAAACCAAGATGATTCTTGATAATTAACCAACAGTTGTTTTGAAATTGTGTATATTGATCGAGATGGTGCCACCCCTTGATCAATGGATCTGTTTCAAATTGAAAGGGTATTGTTTCAAAATGAAAAGTTGTGATTACTCCTATAAATAGGAGTGCGTCCCGCCTCTTCCATCACTCAGAAAATAATCATTCTTCTATCTCTTGGTTTCTAGCTATTTCTCCATCAATTCTATTAGTTTTATTCCATAAAATCTAGAAGCCATTATTCTGTAGAAATAGTTTCTAGTAACTTTAAGCCCTCTTATAAAAATCTTTAATCGAGTGTTAGGTTGATCTTCGTTAGTGCAAATCGACGATCAACAATAACAAGTTGCTCGGCTTCATTGTATCTTAAAGGCTTATTGATTATTCCTCTTGCACACTAAGTAGTGGGGAAAATAAAGTTTAAAGAAAAACGTAAATATTTACGTGCTTTTGAAGCGTTTTTCTTTCTCTTGCCATACGCACAGACACAAAAAATTTCCAACAGTTCTTATGCTGAAGAGTGTGATGGCTCAATGTGACGAATAATTTATGCACTTCTAAGCTTCTAAATTGTTGTGGTTTAACTAATTTATATATTTTATATGAAATTCTTTTCAGGATGGAAAATGTAGCATTGAAAAGTAGAAGCAGCCAGGCTAAAATCATCGGTACTATAGTTTCACTTGCAGGTGCATTTGTGGTGACTTTATATAAGGGCCCTATAATTTCCTTCACTAAACCACAAACAGTTGTGTTGAACTCAACTGCTTCAAACTCAAACTGGATCATTGGGGGACTTCTGCTGACAGCTGAGTATACATTGGTGCCACTTTGGTACATTGTTCAGGTAACTTACTTGTGCCAAAAGCTAGTTTGTTATCATTGAACAATTGCTCGATAAGAGGATCGATGTTTTGGTATATATCTACAGGCACAGATCATGAAAGAGTACCCTAATGAATTAACCGTGATCTTCTTCTACAATATTATCGTCACCGTCGTAGCTGGAGTTGTTGGTTTGATTACAGAAAAGGACCCAAATGCTTGGAAGTTGAAACCTAATATTGCATTGGTCTCCATAGTTTGCTCAGTAAGAAACTAGAACACTGTTTACAATACTGCTTAGCGCTGTAAACATATGTAATCCCTACCTAGTTTCTTACTACATATGCTATAACACTGTTTACAATACTGCTATATTACAATACTGCTTAGCGTTGTTATCCCTACCTAGTAATCCCTAACACTGCTTAGCGTGTCATATTTGGCTTTTTTCTGCAATGTTAGGGATTACTAGGTTCATTGTTGAACAATACTGTTCACACATGGACCTTGCGAGTGAAGGGACCTGTCTATGTCACAATGTTTAAGCCATTGTCGATTGCCATTGCTGTTGTCATGGGCATAGCGTTCCTTGGTGATATACTTCGTCTTGGAAGGTTTGATATTTTAACTCGTAACTAATAACTCCCTCAGACTTCTGCTGGAAATCTACACATTCTTGAGATTAAAGATTTATGCACTTGACCCCTGCCTCTTTTGCACTTTGCAGCCTACTTGGAGCGACCATAATATCAATCGGGTTTTATACAGTATTATGGGGGAAAGTTAAGGAAGAGACAGGTGAAGACTTTGTAGGTGCTAGCCTGGAATCACCATCTAGCAACAAGGCCCCTCTATTGCAAACCTATCAAAGTGAGAAGGTCTAGACCAAACATTGTAGAATAAGTATGTACATACATGGTGATCAGTGATCACCACCTGTTGCTCACTGAAAATGTCAAATATGATTGTTTTGTGGTGAGATAATGGCAAGTCCAAAATGCATGGCTCTCAAGACCGGTACATGTTAAACGCAATATTTTTGGAAGAGTGTCCTTTGTAAGGGGTGTCCTCTACAAGGAGAAGACTGAATACCAAAAAATGCATCTTGGAATGTTCCTACATGCCCAACACTATGTACATATGTCTAAGGTGGATTGTTTTTCATAGGTTTCTGCAGATGTAATGAACAGATTTATTTGAATCAGAAATTTCCTGCATGAGTATCTATGTAACATGAAGACCACTCTATCTAGTACTTTATGCAGATTCAGGTAGCTCAAATTAATGAGAGCTTGAACATTAGGACCTTTTCTCTTGTTTTCTGAGAGCAGACTTGGTCTATATGCAAACATAGGATCTTGACTTGTAAATTTCTTTGATATAAGCTGAATGTCACAAGATGAATAGTTTCACCATCTAAAATGTTCTACGAATTCTACTTGGTTTAATAAGGGGGATCCTACAGTACATTACAAGGAAAATTCACTCATGTGGATACAGCTAGAGCAGAAGTGTTGCACTGTTCTTTCTTGAACTTATGAACCTTAAGACTTTCAAAAAAAAGTTATCAACCTTAAAGTCATCAGACAAAGACTCAACTTCCTGTATCATATTGTCTTTAGCCTTGAGGTCATTGGACATAGACGACAATATGCTATGCGTCTTGAGGATGTCAGGCGTCGCTTCCTTGGCGGTTTTTGTCCGTAGAACAATCACCTGCATGTACAGGAAGTATGCAATTTAAGTAAAAAAGGAAAATGCAGATGCTTACATCTCCATTTGTGTGCGCGAGGGAGACGTTTAACTTAAAAATAGAAGAGATACCTCATTTCTGTCTAGGCCAAACTTTAGGTACTCCTCATACTCAACCATGTTGGCCAAAATCTTCAGGTTCTTCACAGGCTTACAATTGAAAGAAACAACCTAAACAGATGAAGGAATCGAAATAACTTTCAGAAGAAGCATACATTGATTGTTATTTAATAGCATCTCAAAGGATGATTATTTTGTTGCATTAGACATATAAAGAGTAACACATTCTCCCACCTGAGTATTATCAATGTCCTCATATCCAATATTGATATCAGCAACCAGTACCTAGCATATATTGAGTGAAACTGAGCCATGTATTAAGCAGAATGAACACGTACTAGTTAGTAGTTACTACAATTCATGTAAATTCTTGAGAGAGAGAAAGAGAAACCTGAGAAATAATGACAAGCTCTTCATCCATAGACTGTGCCATTGCAGACATATGCTTCTTTAACTTATCGTAATTGCTCTGTAATTTTTATTTCAAGAGGTTATCGATCAGATTATATGGAATCAAATCAAAGAAGTGTATATACCAAATGATTAATACTGAAGCATTGAGATTAGACACACACACCTGAGAAGCCAGATATAGAACAGACACAGGTGTGAAAACAAGTCCAGCAACTATGTAATAAGGCGGTGGCTTGCCTTCTATATGCGCCAGGATGAGTTCCTTGTATTTTCCAAGTGTTATGCTGAATTCAAGTGTCTCTGAGTTCAGCAGAACTCTTACTAAAGCTTTATCACCAATGTACTTTTGGGAGACTAGGTAACTGAAGCTTATGTGCTCTTCTTGCCTAAATGAAACTACGTACACATTTGATACCAGTGCAGCACACATTAGAACATTAGAAGGGAACTTAATTAAATTTAATTTAATTTTACCTGTACCATCATTAGCAATATCGACTCCATCAAAGCTAAGAATAACTTCAGATGGCTTTAGAACAGATGCTTCTGGACGACTGGACATATAGGTTCAATTCTTCTTATACGTACATCCTGTTTCTACCGGATTACGCGGGACGTAATCAGCAGAAGCAAGTACGAGTAATCTTCTCTTCTGGATATCCGAACGTTCGGGCTGTTCGGATAGTCGGGTATTCCCTCTCTTCGGGTGTTCGGGTTATCGGATATGCGGACTTGCATATTCGACTTCCTACTGTTAGAAGAATACGACAAACGAGCGGTCAGGAAGTTGAGGCAGGGCTGGCCTGCCTTTAACGCTCCGATGCCTAAGTTAAAAGATGTATTGGATATAACAGTCAAGCGAACGTATAAGAAAGTAGGTTGGAGTATTTAAGATTGGAATCCATGTATATATCTGTGTCCCTCTCACCTGTAGTAAATGCTTTACCTATATAGGTGGGTAAGATTGTTGCTTGCTTGTGCTCTTCGATGTGGGATAGGGCTGCACTTGCTGTCATGTGGGCCGAGTATTTCGGATGTGCACTTGTCGGGTGCATGCCCGATCGGATGGGCTCGGTCTTGCGAGTGAAGTTGTAGTCCGCCTGGTGGTCTTTCGGGTGGTCGGGTAGGTGTTGATTGCATACTTAAGTGGGTAAGTATGTTTAATCTATGAACTAATGGTGCTATACTAACAAGTCCCCCAAGTCCCCAAGTCAAAGAGACCTTTCTTGATTGGGGAGTTGAAAAAAGGGTTCGTGCGATTAAACAAATACTTATCCGATTGAGCAGTGATGCGCGGTCCTGTGACCCCCAAGTCCCCCAACTCTCCGGTCGAGAAAGGTTTTGCTTGACGGAGTGGGTACTTGTGCGCCCGATCGTGTACCTGTACACGTGATCCTGTACCTGGGTACCCGACTCCCAAACGAATCTTACTATTTGGAGCCGTGTGCCCGGTCGTGTGCCTATAGAGCCATGTGAACGAATATGTATGTTTTGTGTATGCGGATGTATGTCAGTATGTAGGAGTGAATATGTAGATGTATGCGGTACAGATATACAAGTAGGTATGAGTGAATGAGTATGTGAATGTATGTGGATGTATGTATGATCGTGTGATGCGATTGAGTGATACAGTTTGAGTGAATGAGTGTTGATGTATGCTTGTGTATGTGGATGCATGGATGGTTCCGAGCCGCTTACACGGCCCCGCAACGAATCTTGCTGTCCAGAGTTCGTCAAGGATGGGCCTTCGAAACGGCATTTCTTGAGATGCATGGATGGTTCTGAGCCACTTACCCGGCCCTGCAACGAATGTTGCTGTCCGAAGTCCGCCAAGGATAAGCCTTCGAAACGGCCTTTCTTGATGCATGAATGGTTCCGAGCTGCTTGCACGACACTCCTAAACGAATCTTGCTGTTCGGAGCCCGTCAAGAATGGGCCTCAGAACGGCCGTGCTATTAGGTGCCCGAGAGGAGATCCTCACTCTCGGTGCTGACCTATCGTAGCGTCAACTGTGGGGCCTCAACTGTTACGTAAATGTGGTGCAGCGCGCATGGAGGGACATGGACAGCGTGTCTGTGCCGCTCTTCAGTTTAGTACGCGCACGAAAGGAAACTTGTTGCTATCGTGCCGCCTAATTTGGCGAATGGTGGCGTTACGCCCTCGGAAGAGATGGGGCTACTCCCGAGTCGCCCATCATTTGGCGCGCGCTCCGAAAGGAAACCTGCCGCTTTCGAGCCGCCCGAATGGTCCTGCGGGTTACGTGCCCCGGAAGGTAATGCGTGACGTTAGCCACTTCCGTGCCGCGTAGCTCGAACGGTGGGTCACCTCTTACTGGGTGTCTAGGCGCGGACTGCACAAGCGGCTGCTTGTGACCCAGCTTTGCCAACAGAGCTAGGGAGACAATACCACTCGCCGCCTACTTGTCTTTATTTAGCGCGCGCGTGCCGAAAGGAAACGTGGATGTTAGCCTCTTTCGGGACGCCTCAATGGTCTTGCACTAACCTGGTGGGGTGACGTTTACTTGCCTGTGAGATCGTAAGGCGCTTGATTGTATTGGTGGTGCGTACGATAGTCTGAATTGGGGGGGGGGGGAATCGTGACGTGCGTGTGCGTACATCGAGTGGGGTGATCTGACTGATGGGACGATTGGAGTGACCCCTTTCAACTTCTCCTTGGAAACCGCTGGTGGCGTAATAAATGTTGGCAGGTCAGGCGTCACACGCGTGGGAGCATGGGATGTTGCATGCTTGACACGTGGCGAGTTGTGGGAGATCGTGCTAGGGTCTGAAACCGAGGCGGGAAGCTGAAGGGTGAGCGCGGTTACTTGGGAGGGGAAGTAAACCGCCTCGTGGATACGTGTCATCATCGGACGGTGGACACGCGAAAAATGAACGGTAGGCGTTTGCTTGCGTGTGAGGTCGGATCAATATAAATAGGCCTTCGGGGAACCGTCTTCTTTCATTCTTTTACTTTCACTGAAACTCTGAAGAAATTACCTCTGCTTACTGTTCTTGCTTTTGTTGTTGTGTTCTTGCCGGATTTCAACGTCGATGTTCATCTTCGATCTCAATCTCAATCTTTAGTGAGGCTCTAAACCCAATTGTATTGCTTTCCGTTCTGTTTTTGGTTTTTCCGGTATCTTTTTTGTTTCTGTTTTGCACATTTTTCTGGGTTTGTGTCTCAAGAACAAGGCGTGTTCTTGAGGCCCTGCCGATTTTGATCTGTGTTGGGGTAGATTTCTGGGTTTTTGTTGTTTGTGGTGGGATTTTTTTTTGCTAAGTGTTTGGGTGTTGCGTGCGTGCATCTTTTCTAGGAGATGGACTCGATAGAAATTTCGAGCTACATGTCGCGTGAACGGGTATATGTTCCGGGGGCGGGGTGGTTTAGCTGTAGTCCATGTACGAGCGGATCGTACTCCGCGTTCGACTCCGTGATGAGTGTAACGCCCTTGCGGTATGTACCTAATGGTAATTCTTCTGTCGTGCAGTCGATGGAAGAGTCACGAGTGCGAAGAACCGTGGCTGATGATGTCGGGGTAGGGTATGCATTTGAGTCGTCGGGGTCAGAGGGGGGGTCGTCCTCGTTGGGGCCGTGGGGCGATGAGCGTGCGTAAGGGGAGTCTGCTGTGCCCCAGTTTTTGTAGGGCGGACACGTGTACTGGGTGCTCCCCAACGGAGTACCGGTGCAGAAGCCCGAACGAGTACCGTCGGTGAAGGAGATGGCGCGATGGGCGCGCGAATATCATATTCCTTCGTGTGTGAAGTTGAAGATTCCCGGGAAGAGCGAGACGTTCACGTGGCCTCCGCCCGGCCATACGTGCGTGAGTGAGTTCCACTTGAAGGCGGGTATTAAGCTGCCTCTGCACCCGTTCTTCCAATACATGCTGGCCCTGCTGAAGATTTCGCTTGGCCAGTGTGGGCCAAGGCTGACCCGTACGTTGGTGGCGTTTTTCAACATCTTCCGCCTGAGCGGGTTAAAGCATCCGACGTTGGCGGAATTTCTTCATTTCTTCCGCCTTAAGCATTCTTCCCGCCGAAGGGACTCGAACACCTTCATTGTGGAGCCGCGGGTGAAGTGGTGGTTGGTCGATCCGCCCAGCTCGTCGACTACTTGGCGTACGATCAGTTGCCTGGTAGGAGGTAACTGGGAGTTTGGCGTCTTCCTTCCCGAATTTGCGGCTAATGCGCACCGTATTCATCGAGTTTCCCAGCACTTCCATCCTCTCAATACAAACGAGTATCCGATGACGCCTGCGGAGGAGGCCAGGGTTGCTCACTTGAAGTTCATCTTTGACCCGGCGCCCGAGGCGAGACACTGGGATCTGATCAAGCGCACGCGTCTGGCTTGAGCACCTGGTCTGTCGGGAATCTGATACCTGTTCTATTTTTGCATGTTTACGTATATTTGATAGCTTTGTTATTGACCTTTCGTTCATGTTTGTTTGCAGCGAAAATGACCAAGTCCAAGGCCATCAAGAAGGACGATGCCCTCCAGCGCCGCATGGAGTTGCTGTTGGCGAGCGCTGAGAGTGTGCTCCGGGTGGTTGATGACGGGCGTGGTGGTTTAGTTGTAGGGGATACGGTCCAGCCGATGATCCGGGCGCCGGATGTCGCTTCTCATGCTCCTACCCTGCGTGCGACGTCGGGTTCTGGAGCTGCTGTCATCATCGTCCCTAAGCGGGTGCATGTTGCTGGTACGGGTATTCAGAGGGTCAGGCTTCTGCCGCCTGGGGGTTTGTCTGCTGCTCGGGGTCAGGAACGGGCTGAACGGGATCGTTTCTCCCGTGAGAAGGAGCAGCGGCAGGCGGAGCGCGATCAGAGGCGCGTGGAGCAGAGGAATCGGCGAGAGGCTTCCCTGAATTCGAGCTCGTGGGGCCGGGCCTCCCAAACATCTAGTGGTGTAGATCTCTCTCCCGGTTCGCCTGCTCGCGAAGGTAGGATCGATCGTCCAGCCAAGCACTCTCGGGTAATTGCTGCTGGCACGGCGGCGGTGGAAGTTGGTGGGGAGGCGTCTCGTGCTCTTCTTGAGAAGCTCTGATAGTCGCATATTTATGCGTCTATTTGGTATTTAATTCGTTCCCTATATTTAGTTTATTGTTATTAATTGAGTGAATTAATTATGTTTATTTATTCTTAGGTACTTTGGAGATTAATGAAGAAAAGGAGATTAAATAATATATTTTAGAAGAAATAGAAGAGGAGCACGTGAGTCTTGCGAGCATGGCTTGGCGAGGAACAGGAAGTAGAAGTGGACTTGGACTTGGAGACTAATAGTAAAATAAAGAAAGAAGTCTAATTTGAGTGAAAGTCTTGCACGTGGGCTAGCTTGGTAACCAAGTTGCATGCTTATATATATATATATAGCTAGCTAAAAAGCAAACGTACAGAGCTTGGCGAGAGAAGAGAGAGAGAGAGCTATAGGAAAAGACAAAATAAGAAGAAGACAAAAGAGAAGAAGAAGTGGAAGAAAAGAAGAGCTGTTTTGCGAGGCTGCGATCCCGACGGGGATCAAGAGTTTATTTCTTCTTCTTCTTTTGTTTATCTTCCATGAATTTTTCAATGTTATTATTTAAAACTATGAGTAGTTAATTTTCCTTTTTTAAGGGGCTGCTTGAAGCCCCGTACATGAAGTCTTTTTAATACATACACTTTAATCTAGTTTTGCATATTTTATGAATGAGGTTTCTTTCTCTGAACGATTCACCGTATGAATTCTTGTATGTTTGCTTTGGTGGCCAACTTGGTATGCATGCTAGGGTTTTAGTTTCATGAGATACGGGCGACTGAAGATATTTCTTCCACCGGATTCTCTATAGTGATACGCCGATTTTACCGTCGGGAGATTGAAATCCATAGGTCTAGCGAGACATGCCCATAGTGTACTTGTGAACCCTTGTAGCTTCTCAAACCTTTTCTAGAACTCAATGCTTCCTTCTTTGTAAACCTTGGGGTCCATGACTATAGGTTCATAGAGGGATAGATGTAGGGGAGGTCCATGACAAACTTGCATAGGCATAAGGATTAGGTAATAGGATGTGGTTGTAACGATCAACTCTTCCTGGGAACTTTCATTCATTGAATATGTGCATTAGATTAAGTATGTGTTAGATAGATGGAATGACGGTGGTGGATTGCATTCCTCTTAACTCTTTAATCATATAGTTTAAACCCATTTGCATTCATTAGCATATTTACTTTCATCATTTACTTTCTGCATTAGCTGTAACTTAGCCGATTTATTTCGGTAACCAAATCAACTCCGAAAACCCTCAAATTTTGTGTGGTAGTCTACCACTGTGTCTAGTTCATTGTGTCAAAGTTTTGTACCATTTGAGTCTGTCAGCATAGTAGTGTGTTAGGATTTGGTTTCACCAATTCCTCGTGTTCGATAACCCATATTTATCTTACAACATTGATATATCCAGGTTGTGAATAGGGTATCTTTGAGAGGTGTTAATCCGCCTAGTCAAGCTCCACCGATCCCTCGGCGAGGGTGTGGAATCACTCCAGCACCTGCTACAACCGGGTTCCGTCCCTGCCCCCGACGGCTTGGATCGGGCTTTTAATGCGTGCGCCAAGCTGCAGCATCAGCTTTTTTGCTTGCGCGCGCGCGAGAACCTGGAGGAACTGACGCGGTTGAGGGCTGATATCCGCAGGGCTGCCGCGGCCCATGAGAAGCTTCAGGCCGGGCTCTCCAAGGCGAACGAACTGGCTGAGCGGAAGGCTACCCGGGTGAACGAGCTGACTCGGGAGCTAAAAGGACCCAACCCCGATTTAGTTTCTTAAACCGGAATCAAACCCCTTCTGAAAACATGAACTTGCAAAAACCACAAATTCGGCAGAGTTTCGTTACTAACGCAGAATTGCCATTAACCTGCACCTGAAAACACACTTCATCCTATACCACAAAAGCCAAACCGTGGGCACCAATCCCATCCAGATTTCACAATATCATGAAAATAATGTAAAGTAGTAATCAAAACTGTACTTTACAGAAATCTGGAGAAAATCATAAGAAACATATCAGTAGCGTATCGAAGCGACCTCTAGTGTACATATACAAAAATATACAACAATAGGCAAAACAAGAAACCTATTGGAAAAGAAAGATAACTCGAACGCTAAGCCTCCGACCGCGACGTGAGACACCAGAATCCGAACTGCAAATTGGGCACGGAAACCGAAAAGCCCAGGGGAAAGGCAATAAAATCGTTAGAGTGAGTGGACGAAAATAAACATATGCCTTTCACCATTTACATATACATAAAACAATGCAAAGCGAGTTTAGAAAATATATGGAGGTGCCAGGCGAATCTCTCAAGCTCGACGGTGATAGACTAGGCGAATCTCTCAAGCCTAGTGGGCACATCAGGGGAATCTCTCAACCCTGGATCTGACTACCGGTAATTAGCCGAGTAGCCAATGCATCGATGCTAAGTAAATGTCATCACCATATAAAATATAAAACAATACCTTCAAAAACTCGCTACGCAGTGAAATAAAAGGGTCCACTCACAGATAGCACAGTGCGCACACGCACTAATCACGAGATCCGGCGGAAGATCCCTCGCCCAACGTACGATCTCGATCCCCTGAATAATCATAAAATATAACTGATCAAAATCATAGTTCAACACACTGTACCACACCTCGGAAACCAACCGTTCCCGAAAACATATAACGCGGTACAAAATAATCGACGAAATTACCGAAATCTCCACACAAACCCTCGACTAAAAATATGGCTTCCAAATCAACTCAAAAACCTCAAGGCGATGATCGGGGCACAAATACGAGCAAAACGACATAAAAAACATCAAATTCTAAAAAGTCAACGGGTCGCCGGAGATCCGCCGTTAACCGCCGCCGCCGGCGGTGGCGCGCCATCAACCGGAGAGATTTCCCGACGACCAAGCTCACCGAACCTTCTCCTCAACGAGCCCAATACTTCTCTCAACTGAGCCAAGGTCCAATTCCGCCGTGATTGGCGGAAAAACAACTCGAAAGTCACGGATTCCTCCGCCGCCGGCAGCCCCTGTTCTCCGTCAATTCACCGCCCACGGCGCACGGCGGACCTTGAGGCCACTCCCAAAGGCTCCGCCGTGGCCCCACGGTCAAAACCCATCAATCCCCGGCCACCACCGTGGCCGGAGCGCCACCGTCTAACTCACCCAAAACCGACCGGAAAATCCCAAATTTCAAACCACAATATCTCCCTCCAATCGAAACCAAATCAAGAAATTCCAAGTGCTAAACAGTTTCAAATCGCAAGGAGAATCATTTACCTTCCAAGGTCGTGGCCTGAAAGGGCCGGAAACGGCCAGTCCGTCGATGAAATTCAAACGGTCCAAAAATCCTCCACGAGTCAACGGTCAACTCACAAAGTGAACGCCGGTCAAACTTCCAACAGTGTTTTCGCCAATTTTTTGACTATTTCCGATATTTATACTCGCAGCTCGGAATGATCGATGGTCCGAAACGTGGAAACGGATCACATCCACGTTTCGGATAACTCGTATACGAACGAATAAACTCGACAAAATTCCGCAATTTCAAATATTTATAAGATATTCCTCTGTCGTCGAAATAATTATCTGGAACCGCCACGAACTTGAAATCACGCATACAACAACTCTCGAGAAGAGGCTCAACTCAAATTCTCGGCCAATATTTAAGTCGTGATCAAAACTGGCAAATCAATCAATTTACGGAAAACGGTGATTACGCGCTAACTCGTGAATTAAGCCGATTACACTACTGATTCTGTTCCGGGTCGTCACAGGAGCTTCGAGAGAGTGCCGAGTGGGAGAGCATTCTGAAGGCTGAGCGCGATAGTGCGTTGGCTGAGGTGGAGCGGGTGCGCGCTGAGGCCGCCAATCGCGTGGCCGAAATGGAGTCTCGTCTAATGGAGACCGAGCGTTGTGCCTAGACTGATGATCAGGTCCAGCGTACCCAAGCGGAGGCTGTTGCCACTCTCAAGGAGTCAGATGAATTCCTTGAGTTGGTGACGGTCGAGGCAGAGGAGCAGGTAACTGCTTTTTGGGTGGCTGTGTCTCCCTTCATCTAGGTGGAGCGCTTTCGGGAGCATCTGCGAGCGTAGGCGGGTGCTGGGGCGGCTGACCCTTCCACTAAGGAGAACGTTGAGAAGCAGCCTGATGAAGAGCAGGGGCAACTCGAACAGGCGGGTGCCGAGGCCGTGGTAGAGGAGCGGGTGGCGGATGCGGAAGTAGAAGTAGAAGTAGTGTAGTTGTAGATTTTTTTTTGTAGCTTGTAGATAGGATTTTGCAACTGGCCGTTCGTGCCCCTTAAGTAATGAAGTTTTCCCCCTTTTTTTTTCGTATGCGTGTGCCTGCTTTTTTTTGCTCTTTTTTTTGTCTGAATAGTACTTTCACCAAGTGTTACATCAAAGCGAATAGTCTATCCTCAGTACCCGAGTATCGGGTGGACGGATCAAGAAAATACATAACGTAATAAAAAGGGCTTAATGAAAGTACTTCCGTAAATTTTGGATGTTCCACGGGTGTCATAGTCGTTGGCCTTGCATATCCCTTAGGTAAAAGGTGCTGGGGCTTACAACCTCATCCATGACATACGGGCCTTCCCATGATAGATGGAGTGCCTTGACCTTCTGTTGTATTGCCTTCATGACTCAGACCCCCTGTTGGATCGGTCGAGCCCCAATGCGCTGGTTGTACAATCGGGCGATTCTCTGTTTGTTCGCGGCATTGTGGAGATGTGTTGTGTCCCTCCTCTCTTCTAGTAGATCGCTGTTGAGTCGTAGCCCTTCCTTATTCGTGCTCGGATCGTACCCCTCTATCCACGGGCTCTGGTAGGTGATTTCTAGAGGTAGCACAGCCTCGGTTCCGAACGTCAGACTAAACGAGGTTTTGCCCGTGGCCGTATTGGCGGTTATTCGGATAGACCATAGGATCTCTGGGATGATCTCGGGCCAGCGCCTGTATCCTGCCTCCCCGGGCTCAATGTCTTCGATCTTCTTCTTGATGCCTGCCTTGATTATTTTGTTTGCCGCTTCTACCTGCCCATTTTTCTGAGGGTGCGCTGGTGATGCGAATATAAGCTTTGTTCCCTGCTGTTTGCAGAAGGCCCTGAGCCGAGGGTTGTTGAACTGTGGCTCGTTGTCCGTGATGATGCTGATCGGGGTCCCGTAGCGATAGAAGAGGAACCGCCAAAGGAAGCGTTCTACCTTTTCTGTCGTGATTTTTATCATTGGCTGGGCTTCGATGAACTTGGTATGGTAGTCGATGATGACGATTAGGTATTTGTACTGCCCTTTGGACTTTGAGAGTTCCATGATCAAGTCCAGTCCCCACTGTACGAATGGTATGGGCGATAGGAGAATTGAGAGTGGGACGGCGGGCGCGTGGTAGTGGTGTGCGTGCAGCTGGCACTGGTGGCATTTGCTCATCAATGTCGTGGCTTCCGCATGGATGGTGGGCCACCAGAATCTGCACTGGAGGGCTCTGTGTGCGATTAATCTTGCTCCCGCGTGGTGGCTGCAAGTGCCCAAGTGGATCTCTTGTAAAATTGCGTTGCCCTTCGTCGGGGTGACGCACTTGAGGCTCGCCCAAGTCTTTCCTCGCCGATAAAGCATGCCATCCCTTATGCTGAAGTTTGCTGCCCGTGCGACGACAGTCCTGGCTTCTCACTTGTCTTCTAGTAATTCCCCCTTGCCTTGTATGCGATGAGTACATCCATGTAACTGTGTTCGTGCGGTTGGATCGCCAGGACCTGTTCTGCTCCCGAAATGCTTGGTCATCGCAGTACTTCGACGATCCGCTGTCCTGGTCCGGAGTGGACGAGAGCCGTAGCCAATTGGGCCAGCTTGTCCGCCTTCGCATTGAGTCCCCGGTGTATATGGTTGATGTTGACGTAGTTGAACCTGCTGATCAGCGCTCTCACGTGCCTGAGGTAGACGATCATAGACTCTCCTTTCGCCTAGAATTCTCCCTCGAACTGGCTCACCACCAGTTGTGAGTCGCTGAATATGTTTAGGTTGGGCGCCTCCGAGTTTTTGGCCAGCTATAGGCCTGCGTTGAGCTCCTTATATTCGGCTTCATTGTTGGTTGTCTTGAATTCAAATTTGAGGACGTACTCTGCATTTACCCCTCCTGGCCTGATTAAGATGATCCCGGCGCCGCTCGCCTTCTTTGTACAGGATCCATCGACGTAAAGGTTCCACTCTGACAGTGGTCGTGCTTTGATTTCTGGCTTTTCGGGTGCCTCTACCGTCGGGCCGTCGGGTGCGCTGGTTGGCTTCGCCTCTGCTTCTGTATATTCGGCGATGAAGTCTGCTGCTGCCTTCCCTTTTATTGCTTTTCGGGGCTTGTACTGGAGGTCGAATTCGCTAAGCTCGATTGTCCATTTCGCCAGGCGGCCACTGTGGTCAGGCGGCTGGAGGATCTGGCACAGGGACGCGTTTGTGAGGATGTGGATGCTGTGAGCTTGGAAGTATGGTCTCAGCCGTCGGGCGGCGGTGATGAATGCGAGTGCCATCTTTTCGATCATGGGGTATCGGGTTTCAGCGCCCATCATTTCTTTCCCTGAAAAGAAAATGGGCAATTTCGTGCAGTCCTCCCTACGGACGAGGGCCGAGCTGACGGCTGTGAGGGAGGCAGCCAAGTAGACATATAGTACCTCTCCTCTGATGGGCTTGGATATGAGGGGGATTGAGGCCAAATATTCCTTGATTTGGAGGAATGATGCCTCTCATTCGGGCGTCCATACGACCTCTCGCTTGTTTGTCGTTCGAAGGGCCTTGAAAAACGGAGCGCATTTGTCCGAGTAGCGAGATATGAATCTATTCAACGATGCGAGTTTGCCCGTGAGGCTCTGTAGGTTCGCCTTTTTAACGGGCGGCTTCATGTCGATGATCGTCCTCACCTTGGCGGGTGAAGCTTCGATACCCCTCTGGCTCACGATGTATCCTAAGAATTTGCTGTTTGTGACCCCGAATGTGCATTTGGCCGAATTCAATCTCATGCCGTTTTTGATTAGGACATCGAGCACAGTCCCCAAGTTTTGGACATGGTCGACCGCCTGGACGCTTTTCACGAGTATGTCGTCCACGTAGACGTCCACGATGTTGCCTATCATGCCCTGAAACATCGCGTTCATGAGCCTTTGATATGTGGAGTCTGCGTTCTTCAATCCGAAAGGCATGACAACGTAGCAGTATAGCCCTTTGTCCGTGACAAAGCACGTCACCCTCTTGGTCTTGGGGGTCCATGAATATTTAGTTGTATCCTGAGTACACATCCATCATTGATAGGAGTTCGTGTCCGGCTGTCGTATCCACTAGCTGGTCGATCCTCGGTAGGGGGAAGCTGTCCTTGGGGTCGCTGTAGTCGATGCACATCCTCCACTTTTTATTGCTTTTTTGCACCATAACAGCGTTGGAGATCCATTTCGAGTAATCCACCTTTCGGATAAATCTGATTCCCAGCAGTCGGTTCACTTTCTCGTGCATTGCTGCGTAGTGTTCTGCCTTGTATGCCCTTCGCTTTTGCTTCACCACCCTTGCGCCGGTGTTGACGCTTAGTTTGTGGGATATGACGATCATGTTGATACCAGGCATGTCCTTGTACGACCATGCGAATACCTCCTACTTCTCTTTTAATAGTGCGACCAATCGTTCGGCTATCGCGGGCACCACTTGGGTGCAAATCTGGATTGTCCTCTCCGAATGTTCGGACGATAGCTGAATCATCCTATTGTCCACAGCTCGTCGCGTTCGGGGACGGGGGACACTACCGTCAGCCTGTCGCGCAGGCCGTCCGGTATTTCCGCCTCTGGCGCCAGTCCTTCCAGAGCTAGGATTTCTTGCATGTTCCCGGTTTCGCTGCCTCCTCGTAGTTGTAGCCCCGGATGTGCCATAATCCGTGCTCCATCGGGAATCGGCCCAGTAACATGTGCCCTGCAATGATCAGTTTTAGCCTGCTGATCCCCGGTCTCCCTAGTATGGCGTTGTATGGGGAGGGTATGTCCATGATGATGAAGTCTGTTCAGACCTCGCTGTGCGGGGAGTCAGGGGTTCCGATCCCGATCCACATGTTGTCGCTTCCAGTTGGGTATGACGTCTCGCCTATAAAGCTTACAACTCACTCGTGGTCCTGTGTCATTTTGTGCGAGGGTCTACCCAGTGCCATGTATGTGTCCAGGTAGATCACGTTTACGGACACCCTGTTATCTACCAGCACCCTCTTTACGAGATATCAATCCACGATTGCGTCGATCACAAACGGCAGGGTGCTGCTCTTTGGACTCCTTTCCTCGTCTTCCGCCGTGAAGCTGATGGTCGACAGTTCCCTTCTTCCTGCCTTGTTCATCCTCCTTGTTCCGATCGTCAGTACCTCCCTGCTCGTATGGTCGGACGATGAAGTCCACTCCTTGCGTTTCCCTCTGGATATTGTGTTGATCGTCCCCCGGGTTTCGACGTTTGTCTCGCGCGGCCGTCCCTTGGTTTTGGGAAGGGCGATCCGGCCATCCCTCTGCATTTCCCTGAGTACCTGTTTTAGCATTATGTAATAGTTAGTGTGGTGGGTGGCGGTGTAGTGGTATTCGCACCACCTGTTCGACCGATTGGGGCCTTTGATATATTGTTTAGAGGTTGGATCTGGTTTCGGTGTTGGCGGAGTAACTGTTCGTTCGACGGCCGGTCGATCGCGTAGACCTCTTGCCCGGGCAATCGGTACCGGGAGGCCTCTCGGGAATGGATTCCCTGCGGTGTTGGTGTCTTCGCCCGGTCATGTCGGTTGCCTTGGTAGCCACGGGAAGATGGCCTCTGGTTATTCTGTCTGTGCGCATCTCGGCCCCGCTTGTAGCCTCCGCCCAATTCTCCTCTATCGTCGGCGGATTGTTGTAGCTGAGCGTCCGCGCTCTCTGGCCAGTCGGTGCTGGATTTGGGGGTGGTCTCGTATACTCGTGTCTTTACCAGCGCCTTTTGTACGATCAAATCCATTATCTCGTCGCAGTCGAGATGCTCCTTCCGCACGAGTTTCTCTACGAATGGCGTTGCGAGCATGTTATCCATTAGGGAAACCTTAGCCACCTGCTTGTTGAGGCTCCTGCACGTGCTCGCCAGCGCCCTTCACCAGTTGATGTAGCTGGATAGGCTCTCGTCTGCCCCCTGGCGGACCCTGAGGAGGATGCTCGTGGTGTTATACTTGCCTTGGAGCCTGTAGCGCTTTTGAAAGCTTTCAGCCAGTTATAGGAACGAATGGATGGAGCCTGGTGGTATCTCGTAGAACTAGCTCCTCACCTCCTATGATAGCATCTCTTGAAACAGAAAGCATAAAGTCGAGTTCGAGTATCTGGTTCCGTCTGTAGCAGACCGAAACTCGTCGATGTGCGTGCGGGGGTCCCCACTTCCGTCAAACCGGGCGACCTTTGTTGTCTTCGCGTTCAGGTCCCTGCCTTTCTCCAGTATATGCGCCGAGAACGGGCTGACTCGAGGGGTGAACATCCCATCTTGCCTGGCACGCTTGTCCTTTCGTAGGCGTGACACCTCCGTCAATAGTTCTTCCATCCTCCGAAGGATCAGGGTGTTGTCCATTGGGGACGTGCCCCTGGGCGCGGGTTCCCTTGTTGGCGTGGGTGTTCGGGTCACCTGAGGGTCGGTCCTGCCAAATGGGTGCTGGAGATCCTCAGCGTTGATATCTTCCCAAACGGGACCCCGCCCATGTTGTATTTGCTGCTGGCTGACGAGTGCGTCCAGCCGTTCTTCCAGCCTCTGCCGGGCCTGGCGCTCATGATCTCTTTCGAATGCTGCCTCTCGCAGCTCTTGGAGCAGGCAGTCGACCTGTTCTTCGCCGCTCAGTTCGGGGCTGCTGCTTGTTCCCAGCTCAATCACATGTCGCGCCCGTGCGCTCGGGGGTGTTTCCTCGATGGGCGCATCACTGATGTTTGTCTCTTGGGTATTCGTGTGGGCTTTTGGGTAGTGGTGTTTATACGAGGTTTGCAATTTGTAAGTTTCCCACAGACGGTGCCAACTGTTTCTACCGGATTACGCGGGACGTAATCAGCAGAAGCAAGTAAGAGTCATCTTCTCTTCTGGATATCCGAATGTTCGGGCTGTTCGGATAGTCGGGTATTCTCTCTCTTCGGGTGTTCGGGTTATCGGGTATGCGGACTTGCACATTCGGCTTCCTACTGTTAGAAGAATACGACAAACGGGCGGTCAGGAAGTCGAGACAGGGCTAGCCTGCCTTCAAAGCTCCGATGCCTAAGTTAGAAGATGTATTGGATATAACAGTCAAGCGAACGTATAAGAAAGTAGGTTGGAGTATTTAAGATTGGAATCCATGTATATATCAGTGTCCCTCTCACCTGTAGTAAATGCTTTACCTATATAAGTGGGTAAGATTGTTGCTCGCTTATGCTCTTCGATGTGGGATAGGGCTGCACTTGCTGTCATGTGGGTCGAGTATTTCGGATGTGCGCTTGTCGGGCGCGTGCCCAATCGGATGGACTCGGTCATTGTCGTCGTCGTCGTCGTCGTATAGCACTATTAGTTCATAGATTACGAGTGTTTGAACTGTAAAAAACAGTAAGTAAAGAATAACACGAGGATGTTTTTCTTTAACGCAGAAACCCTGCACCTAGGGAGAAAAACTGTGTCCCTAACACTTGAGGGACAAACCTTTCCACTATAAAGTAACACACACAATTACAAGACCTTTGTACTCTGGGGATACATAGCTCGTATGCTATCATAACTAGTCTGACTACCAGTTCTAAACAGAGCTACATTACTTGACTTATGTGTTTATAACTTGGAAAGTGTCTAGAAGAATGAACTCAGACCTTAACTATTTGTAAGTTAGAGTAAATAGGCTCAATACTGGCATGTTGTTTAGCAGCAAGTGCATGGGGACAAGGAAAAGAATTGATCTGCCAACGTCGGCAGCTGCAAGTGTATGCCCTTAGATCAACTGCCACATTCTTTAACCCTGGACTTCATACAACGTCTCACTAGACCTTCATCCTAGCCTTCAAAGTCTCCTCTATTTTAGGACATAACATAAATGTCCAATTTTCCGATCTCATCTTCCTTTCGGCCATGTTCATCATTAATTTCTGTCTCAAACCCTCGAGCATCTCAAAAATAGGAAGACGGCGCAATTCACATGTCCAATTATTGAAAGATTCAGCCACCATGTTGGACATTTCCCCATATCTATTACCTTTGAAGAAGGCGTTACACCACTTCTCCAAAACCAGCATACTCAAGAAGTTCCTCATAAGATCTTGGCTAGAAATCAACAACTTTCGAAGGTTGAATTCATAACAAGCAACTATTGGAGAGTATGCCATAGTCATGAAATCATGAATGATGGTTTCCACATCATAAACACCCATTTTCTTCTCATAAAGCTTTTCCACATTCTTTTTCAAGTGATAGTAACAGTAGGAATGAGGAGAGTCAGGGAATGTCGTAGCCACAACATCTAATAAACCTTCACGTCGATTCATGAAGAAAGTAATGGTCCTTCCTTGTGGCGACAAAATAGTGTAGAGATGATCGAAAAATCACTTCCAATTGGCTTTATTTTCAGAATCCATAACAACAAATGCAAAATGGTAGAATTCTGCAAATTGTTCAGAAATGGAGTTAGAAAAAAAAAGCACTTGGATAGTTATTCTATCACATGGAAAACACTACAACAGTTTGTTGAAAGTACTACTGTATTTTTCAGTAAGTACTACTGTAGTTTTCAGTAAGTACTACTCTAATTGTTAGACAATACTACTCTAATGAGATTTGATGCATGCTAACTAAAACTTTGTTGAAAGTACTACTGTAGTTTTCAAAAAATACTACTCTAGTTGTTGGATAGTACTACTCTACTGGGACTTGATGCATGCTAACTAAAACTTTGATGCGTGTACTACTGTAGTTTTTAGAAAGTACTACTCTAGTTGTTGGACAGTACTACTATTATTAGTTTTACACACTATCCAGAAACTGAAAAATGAACATTTGTTCCCGTTCTTTCTAGTGGCACAGAGCATGTATCCCTTGTACTTGCCCTTGAGATGAGCAGCATTAACAAACAAAATAGACACGCATGACACGAACCCCTTAATACATCCACCAAAACATAAGAAGAAGCGTTCAAAACGTCTAGTGAGCGGATTCACCTCCAAGATACAATGAGAACCAGGGTTGCTAACTAACACCTGCTCACGATACTACTAGACAACTGAGAGTAGGAGTCACCTTCTTTGCCCCGTACAGAATGTGCAGCCAACTCTCTTGCATACCAAGCCTGGTGATAGGACGCATGCAAGCCATAAGAATTTTGTAATGTTGACATAATTTCTCTCGACTTTACAGAAGGATTGGACTTCAACTCAGAACAGACAATGGACTTAATGGCATGAGAACCAAGATGCTTACTCTTTTGGTCACGAATACCAGCAGTACATGTATGAGTGTTATTGAGCTCTTGGATGACAAAAAAGTTATTTGCCTTACATCTTCGAGCACGAACTTTCTAGGGACAACCGTCTTCCTTCTGAGAACATTGTGCAACAATTCTATCTTTGTGATTTCTGAAGTACTTGAAGGTAAAACCAAACTTGATTGCATAACGATTCAGCTTCTCCTCAAGCTCGACAACACCACCTTCAAACTTCTGATTGATATGGCTGATATAACTTGCCCATTCATTTGTCAAGTAAAGAATTGAAGATTTTGGCCTTAAGCAAGCCAAATAGTCATTTGGATCAAGCAATTAATTCGAAGAAGAAGAAGAAGCATCATCAAAAGAGGATATGCCGGAATGCATAAGAGTACCCGAGCTACTTTGCTGCCAATCCCTAGCAACAATATCCACAGAGGCTGCCTCAAGTTCAATCATGGTCTTCATCATCAACTTCAAGTCTTTATCGCAAGATATCATGCAATTCGGATAGCATGGCAATGAGAAACCAAGAGTGAAAGAATCCGGTCTCAAGCCAGGAAAACGCAATGACACTTCCATCACTACGTCAATGAAAGTTTTAGTAGGCGTATGATCAAACATTATTGTATGGTTGTTGTAGGTGCACTTCACATACAAATCAAAATCCATGGCTACCAATATGCAAATCAAACAAAAAATTCTTACAAAACAGAAGTAGTATCCTTAATAGTCATGAGTAGTGTACTCACTCAACACTAATAGTACTATCAAGTCCAAACACACACAAAACAGCTAACTAGTGTGTTCAATGGGATGCAGTAGTGTACTCACTCAACAGAGGTAGTACTATCAAGTCAAAACACACATAAAACACACAGAACAACTAACTAGTGTGTTCAATGGGATGCAGTAGTGTACTCACTCAAAAGAGGTAGTACTATCAAGTCAAACAACACACAGAACACACAGAACAGATAACTAGTGTGTTCAATGGGATGAAGTAGTGTATTCACTAAACAGGGGTAGTACTCACAGTCTGTAACATCTCATAATTTATACGAAATATCAAAAACAAACAAATCAGCCACATCAATCACACACAAACACATAAATCAAAAGAGAAAACATACAATAATATCACTACAATACCCCATACATAATCTAAAGTACCAAAATCAAATCGAAAAACTGAAATTCGAAATCCGTTTATCACCGAAATCGAATCAAACAACACACATCAATCAAAAGCATCAATCAAACAAAACAAAGCACAAAAATATCTACAGGTGAACAGAATGGAAGCCTTACCAAAGCCTTCTTCTCACAAATTTCACCAGAATCTCCCCTCTCTCTCCCATTACTCTCTCTCTCTCTCTCTCTCTCTCTCTCTCTCTCTCTCTCTAACACACATACACACAAAACACAGAGCTGATGGAGAGAATCGAGTTTGTTTTAGAGCTCTCTCTCTCTCTCTAGGCATCACGCGACTCTCTCTCCCTCTCTCTGCGTTTTTGGTTTGAATTCAATTTGAATTCAGTAAATAGTTTATATATGAGGGGCAATTTTGGAAACTATTTTTTTAAGGAAAGTATAATGACCTTATGTGTGTAAAACTTATACAATGACCTTATGTATAACCTAAGGCCTTTAAGTGACCTTAGGTGTAATTTTCTATTTAGAAAATACCCATAAGCCACCAAACTATGATTTTAGTGACAAAAAAATCACTTTAAAGCCTATACTTTGAAATAAAAGCTTTTTCCCGCATGAACCACTTTACCCTTAATGTTTTTTGTCCAATTTTTTATTTCCAACCAAAAATACTATTTTTTGTCCAAATTTTTTTTCCGGAAAAGAAAGAAATTTTTTTTCCGAAAAAAAATAAAATTTATTCTCTTTTTTCGTCCAATTTTTTTTTCAAAGAAACATTTAAAAAAAATATATTTTTCATTGTGCTTCACGACTCAACACAAACTCAAAAAACAAGGATACTATGTCGTGTTCAGGGGATACCATGATATTAGAGAGAGAGAGAGAGAGACAAAGATACTATGTCGTATTCAAGTAACTTTTGAGTAATTTATCTTTAATTTATAGACGAATTATATGTTAATTTAGTTCTAGAGTTGATCTTATAATCTTACTCATAATCGAATTCCTTACAGATTACAAATTCAACCAATGGGCAAAGCATAACTTAATTACTTCATGTCTGAGTGAATTTGACTTGAATAATATATTCACATGGAATAGGTTTCCATATTATACTCTGACACAATATAATAACAAATCCTTATAGCAAGTAATTAAATTGGAAAGTATTTGTTTGGTTGGCACAGAAAACTGTGTGGGGTATTAGAGCGGGGAAATGTATCATTCCAGTTCTACCTCATGGCAACCTATTCCATGAGACCAAGTATATCTTGCTGTAGGATATTGCTGATGAAGAGCTTGGGTATGCGCTCTCTTCTTGGACCTTCCTGAGTGCCGCGAATGCTGGGTATTCCAGCTCTGGAGCCTCTTGTTTTTCTTCAGCGATTGCTGCGATGGTGGTAGTATCCATCGTAATCTTTAAAGATTTAATGTAAATTGGAGATAATCAGCCCACTCACCAAAAGCAGATTCGTCCGGTAGTGATAATTCTATCTTTTCTTTTGGCATCGTCCTGAAAAGGACCCAAAGGCAGCCGTCCATGTGTTGCGATGCTTTGTCTTTTTCTTCTTTTAGTGAAGTGTAAGAGATAAGAAGGAATATTATGAGTTGTCGATGGGGCCCAATGAGCACCCGGACTCAATTATTCAACTTCTTTTTCTCAGTTTGTAAGCCTATATAAGGCATAAGCTTAGAGATTGCAACACACACTTGAGACCCAAGCAGTCTTACTCTCTCATATCTATAAACACTTCTGCAAATTCTGCGAACTTGAAATAAAAATCCTTGTTTCGGAGTTCAAGCGCCCGATCCGCACCCTGGTATCAGAGCGGGGAAATGTACCATTCCAGTTCTACCTCATGGCACACTAGAATACCTTCAAGGGGGGTAGGTAGAAGTTTAGGAGAAACCCAGATCAGCCTTATGGCACACTAAACACTTCAAGGGAGGTGAGTTGAGTGTAGGAGAAGCATGGGAAACTGAGAATTTAGGCGAAGCATAGAAAAACCAGGAGTTTGGAAGAAGCATGGAAAACTATGAGCTTATCCTTAGTTCAGGAGTCTTAGGAGAATCGCAGGCAAAAGGCGAGCCCAGGCCCTTCGGGTAAGTCCTCAGGGAAGGCAATTATAAGGGAACCCGGTGAGATGAGTCTGCCTCTCATATGATTTTCTGAGCTAAGTATAAACAAGCAGTTTTCTGTGTCAACCCAAACAAATAGTTTTTCTGTGCCAACCTACATAATCAGTTTTCTGTGTCAACCTGTTCTTAACTTACCAACCTTGAATGTTTAAAAAGCTGGTTGGTAGTTTCTGTATCAACCTATCCTTCACCTACCAACCTTGAAAAGTCAAAAGCCATCTGGTAAAACTAGGAGAAACCAACCATTAGAACCCTAGCTCATAGATAGCATCAGGATTCAAACAGGCCAACTTCACAAAAAGCATGAACGACGAGTTCACAGGGGTCCTTTGGAAGTATAAAATGACCCAACTGGACCACGTCGAGAAGAAAGGAGAAATATGGGACACACTAGGCCAACCTAGTGGGAAGTACGACTTCCAAGTCCGGTATGATGCTCCAGCATCATCCCACATCCCAATCAACCAAATCACAGCAACCGGCTGGGACAACAATCCAGAATCCCAGCTTGACGACGGCGATGAAATGGAAGATGACGACGATATTGATAACCCATTCGGGTATATTCAATATTTAGCCACCTTACCACGAGGAGACGCCAACCCAAAACCACTATGGAACACCTCCGATAAAGACAACGAATGGGATAACCCATTCTTTTTCGAGGGGGGTGAGAGAACGATGGACACCACCATCGCAACACTCGCAACTGTCGCTGAAAAACAGAAGGAACCTGAGATGGAATACCCAG
The DNA here is from genome assembly GCA_946800695.1 of Geum urbanum. Lineage (NCBI taxonomy): Eukaryota > Viridiplantae > Streptophyta > Magnoliopsida > Rosales > Rosaceae > Geum > Geum urbanum. Next base: position 52,157,332 of record OX327008.1, on the reverse strand, counting down.
TATTCGCAGCACTCAAGAAGACCCATGGAAAAGGCACAAAACCAAAAGCACCCTCAGCAAAAACCTTCAACAAACCACCACGGGAAGAAGGAGCCTTTATGTTAGTCAAAGACAAGGGATGGAGGTGCCAAGTAAAGGTGCCAGACAACCAGTTCCACTGCACGCACCAATGGGAAAGAAACATGCCCATAGAGGAAGCTGCACACATCAACTGCACGTTCTGTAAGGGAAGAACAATCGAAAAGATGAGAATCCACTGCAGAAGCTGTAGGATCACCAGCTGCCTGGCATGTGTGGGGTATTACCTGGATGAAAAGATCATCCCAACCCCAAAGCAACCAGAGGAGCACGAAGAAAGAGATCAGCTCGTTAAAGGGCTGATGACATACATCTCTCAGCTACAAGCCGAGAATGATGAACTCAGAAGAAGGCTGAGCATGAGACAAGTGGTCAAGCTAGAAGAAAACCATGCACAGCTAGAACAAGGGCAGCACCATAAGGAGCCTGTACTCAAGGAGCCAGAGCCAGAAGAAGAACACATCTCTGAAGCATCAGAAGATGAAGAGCAGCACCATAATAAGCTTGTACTAAAGGAGCCAGAGCCAGAAGAGGGACACATCTCAGAAGCATCAGATGATGAAGAAGGGGTTTGTACCCTCAACAGCCTGACTGATGGCACCCAAACAAAGAAGAAAATGTTGAACAAACTGTTCAACATCATCGTAACCTTCGAAATTCTAGGTTCGAAGACATTCACAGTGCAAGCAATACTGGATACAGGTGCAACCACGTGCTGCATAGACAGCAGAATAGTCCCGAAAGAAGCTGTAACGCCAACAAACTACACAACGTATTTCAACGGCGTCAACTCAAGGCAGGTAGCTAACTCCAAACTCAAAGGAGGGGACATGATCATTGGAGGACATCGGTTCAAAGTACCATTCACGTACTGTTTTCCAATGAACATACATGATGGAATTCAATTCCTAGTGGGTTGCAATTTCATCAGGGCAAAATTTGCAGGAGTCTGGTTAGAAGGAGACAAGGTAACGTTCTTCAAGAACGTCGTCTGTATAAATACCAGCCAAGAAACAGAAACTTCCGCAGCAGCAATACAAGAGCTAGACATGGAGGAGCAGGAATATCAGGAGATACAAAACTCCGTCTACCTCAACATTGGAACCACCAGCCCTTGGTTCCAAAGGAAGTTCAACAGCACGATAGAAGAGCTGTAGAAGGCAGGATTCATTGGAGATGGTCCTTTGAAACACTGGGCGAAAAACAAGATCCAATGTAAATTGGAGATAATCAACCCAGACATCACCATACAAGATAATCAAACCAGACATCACCATATAGACGTAATCTTTAATGAAAGATTTATGTAGTCTTCACAAATCCTTGTTATTACTCTATTTAGTACTTGATATTCTCTTACCAGGTAGCTCGAATGAGAGCTTGAACATTAAGAGTTTTTTTCTTTTTTACTTTTATTTGTTCTTGTTTTCTGTGAGCAAAATTGGTCTATATGCAGACTTCGGTTCTTGATTTCATGTCAGTACAGTAGAAATTTCAAGCTGTATAAATTTCTTTAATATAAATTTAATATAATGTCCCAACAGGATTGGAATAGTTTCACCATCTAACATGTTGTACAAGATATATTTGGTCTGATATGGGCATCCTAAAATGTTTTACAATTCACTCGATCATGTGGATACAGTTAGAGCAGAATTGTACTGCTCTTCCTTGAGAAGGTTCTCAACCTTAAGGTCATCAGACAAAAACTCTACTTCCTGTATCATATTTTCTTTAGTCTTAAGGTCATCAGACATAGACGACGATATGCAATGCGTCGTGAGGATGTCTGGCGTCGCTGCTTTGGCAGTTTTTGTCCCTAAAACAACCACCTGCACAGGAAGTATGCCCATTAATTTAACTAACAAAGGAAAATGCAGATGCTTACATCTCCATGTGTGTGTGTGAGGGAGGCATTTATCTTAAAAAGGAAGAGATACCTCATTATATTCTAGGCCAAACTTTAGGTACTCATCATTACAATTCTCAACCATGTTGGCTAAGCTCTTCAGGTTCTTCACAGGCTCTCCATTGAAAGAAACAACCTAAACAGGTGAATGAGTAACGTCAGAAACAGCAGCGTTAATTATTACAGCATCTCATGGATGATTGTTGCATTAGACATATGTGAGTTCATAACTAACAAGGACCGGTTATGGAAATAGCCGAGTTGAGTAACAGATTCTCCCACCTGATTGTTAACAATGTCTTCATATCCAATATTGATATCAGCAACCAGTACCTAGCAAGTATTGAGTGAAATCGAGCCATTAAGTAGAATATAATGAACACTACTTACTTATATGATCGGAAGGTGTAGGAGAGATCGAGAAAGAAATACCTGAGAAATAATGACATGTTGTTCATCGATAGATTGTGCCATTGCATTTAAATACTTGTCCAACAATTGGATGGGAACAGCAAGCATATCTCCGAACTGTAATTAAACAATTTCAAGAGGTTACCGATCACAGGAAGAGATAAGGCATAGAATCACAAGAAGTACCAGATGATTGATTAAAGTGAAGCATGAGAGTAGAGACTAACCTCAGAATCCAGATATGGAACAGAAACAGCTGTGAAAACAAATCCAGCAACGATGTAATAAGGAGGAGGCTTGCCCTCTATGTGAGAAGGAATGAGTTGCTTGTGCTTTGCAAGTGTTATGCTGAACTCAAGTGTCTCCGAGTTGCGCAGAACTCTTACTAGAGCATTATCACCAATGTACTTTTGGGAGACCAGGTAACTGAAACCTATGCGTTCCCCATGCCTGAATGGAACTAAACAATTGACACCAACCAAGTGTTAATGTCTGAGTGTTTTAGGACATATGAAAAATGAGATTACCAGTGCACAAATGAAACAACATACGAATAAATGTGACATTTCAAGTCAACAGAAAAGAGGGAAGTTTACCTGTGCCATCATTAGCAATATTGACTCCATCAAAGCAAAGAATAACATCAGATGGTTTCAACACAAGTGCTTCTGGAGATGTAGGTTTTATTCTTCTTATACGTACACCCTTCTGATCAGTTCCCATCCCCATTGACATGCGCAGATCCGGATTTTCCATCTTTTGCCACTCAATTCCAAGTATTGGGAACCCTGTTATTACCACAAACAACAGTCACATTCGAGAGTAGACGAGGATATATATAATGTCTCACGCATTCTAAAGACAAATAACAACCACAGTTGGGACAGGCAAAAGTGAACAACAAAGTACTAATTAAGTTATTACCGAACCTGTATATGTACCATTCTTCTCATAATCCAAAATAAAGTGCATAACAACTGGTGTCGGTATGACATATCCTATATTTTCCGCATCTCCACCACTAAGAGACTGAAAAGCAATCCCCACACATTTCCCCTCGGCGTTGAATGCCGGCCCTCCAGAATTTCCAGCGTTTATTGCAGCATCTATCTACAAAACATCAATGATATGTTAGTTACATGCACAAGGACTACTGGAATCTTCTTAATTATGTGCATGTATATATAGAAGACACTCAATTCATCACCTGCATTCCGAGAAGCTCAGTGGATCCATGAACATAAGAAAGAATCTCCATGCGTGACACGACACCACTCGTCACAGATATCGTATCACCCCCAATAGGATAGCCTACAACAGCCACAGCATCTTGGAGTGCGGGCAAAGTCCCAAACTCCACCGGTGAAATGCCTTCCCAGAACTCATCATCATTCACAGTAAGCATTGCTTAAACATCATCAAACAAAACAATAGTACATTCTTTGATATCAAGATTCACTAGTGTAACACAATGCACATAACTTTCGCACCAAGTAATTAGTCTACGCTAGTCTAATTAGGGATCAGGGAAATGTTGCATACCAATATCACACTCGGTTCCGATGGCCATCACAGTGGCCAAGTACTTAGTGTCAGAGCCACGCTTCTTGACCTTAACCTGAGTGTAATGATCCACAGAGTGCGCATTGGTCAAGATTCTCCTGCCACTTATCACAAAGCCACTACTAGACGAGCTGTACTGCTTCTTCCTCTGCCAGGGCAACGAGAAGTTGGGCTCGGTGTGAACACAGAACACCTTGACCACAGCGTCCATGGCCGGAACTACTCCCCCTGTGCTCTGCACCGCCACCTCCGAAACAAGAGCCATCTCCTTCTCAGTGTTCACCGGAATCGGTGAATGCTCCGGTGAAGAGAAAGCTATCGTGCTGACGTTGAGCTCGGCGGAAGGGAATGCAACGTTGCTCATGGTGGTGGCTGTGTTAGTGGGATTGATGAACTTGAGATACATTGTTGACTGGTTTGGTTTCTCATGGCTTCTTCTTCTCAGTTTTATACATGGAAGAGCTTGGTGGCCAAGTCTGAGTCTTCATAGAAAAATGGTTTCTTGACGACCGGAGACTCCACTTTCCCTGTCCTTTTTCTGAAACACCGCGGCAGCTTTTGATGGAAGACAAGTACATGAGGGTTACGACACGTAGTATGGCATCAGCTCCTAGAAAGCTTATGTGAATCTGAATCTGGTACCAGGTTCCTCACAACTTCCTAGCCTTCCAGGTTGGACCAGGCTTTGTTTTCTGTACTTTAAATAACAGAAGGAGTGCACAAACACTCTCCTTACACGCCCGTCCAAACTAACAAATACATAAGAAACAGTCTAGAAGAAAAGACTTGGAGGGTCAATAAAAAATAAGATTTTTTTTTTAAATAATTTATGACACAAACGTAAAAAATGTTCGACTTATGACTTTTTTTATAAAAAAAAAAAAGTTCAACTGTCATCATTTTCTTCCAAAAAAAACTTAATAAGTTATAAAACATATTTTTTCTGCCAATCCCTGAAGCCAATTTCTTCCCTCGTCGACCAAATTTCGTCTCCTACATCACGACTACCGCCACCTCCAGCTGCGCGTCCCTGACATCAAGAAGCCGTCGTTTCTGGCTATCGCATCGCCGTCGTCCGTGGCCTCAAAGGGAGGCGCGTTCGAGTTTTTGGTGAATTAGCACTTCAGGGTTGGGATTAACTCCAGTATTTCCCTGTGTGATTTGATTTTACAACAATGTCTCGTCATTTTTCATATTACTGTGTCCAAATCTCATGTAACCAGGGTTTATCTTCAATTCAGCAGTAAAAGAGGTACTACAGGTCCTCAGCAAAATTCTTGGGAGCTTGAGGCTCTCTAAAACATATTTAGTGAAGTGAAAAATAGGGTCAGAGATCAAGCAAGCAACGGGCTCTTGTGAGACATCAGATACCAATGTAGCCAAGCCTTTTCGAAAAGGTTCACAACAATTTGCATTCAGATGAGAAAGAAGGAGGAGAAGATCATTTTCGGCAGCCTCAATTTCAGATAAGTTTTCGGAGATTGAGTGGAAGGTGAAGTGTGGATGGGAATTGGGGTTCAGAGAATTGAAGTTGGTGTGAATGATGGCTATGGCGAAGCCCTTGAAGTGTAGATTGTTGGCCAGCTCAAGCATGGGGTTTGTATGGCCTTGCAGTGGCAGTGGAAAGAGTATCAATCTTCGGCCTTTTCTCTGCTCCATTTGATCTTCTAGCTATAGATTTGTATTCTTTAGACTTTAGATCTCCTTGTTTCTTGAATTTTACATACTTTTCTTATAGCTTATATAATTTGTGTTGCATTGTTTTCAACATGCAACAATGTTAGGTAGCTTGGCAGCTGTACAATATTCATCAAATTTGATCAGTCTTTTACAGGCAAATTAAACCTAGCTCCCCAAGAGAAGTAGTTAGCAACCATATGTGGTCCATGTATAGAGCAATCAATTTTGCATCATGTGCATGCATGGCAAGCATGGTTACAAGAGGATGAAGAATAGAAGAACTCTGATAATCTGAGGTGGAAGATGAACCATATATCAATTCAAAGCAGTCATAATGCCATCAGAAATTGGTGACATTATGCTTACATGCTTTGTAAACCTTTCTAGAAATAGAACAGCTGGTGTTCGTCTTGGATCTGGGGAGAACCTTAATGACATACTAAGTTCTATGGATTAAGTACTTGTCTAGGTATTTCTTCAAGTATCAGCATCAAAAGTCTGAATATCTGTTAAAGTATCTGTCTAAGTATATGTTCAAGTATTTGTTCAAGTATCTGTCTAAATATCTATTTTTCGTCAAGTTTAACAATAGTGTAAACAAGACCCTTTATAAATTTGAAAATCTCTACTTTCCTTTACAAAAGAATGAGATTGGAATAATGTAAGGGTTTGATCATAACCTAGTTGCTGCAAGTATCAAAAATCTAAATATCTGTTCAAGTATTTGTCTAAATATCTGCTAAGTACTTGTTCAAGTATTTATTCAAGTATCTGTCTATCTGTTCAAGTATCTGTCTAAGTATCTATTCAAATATTTGTCTAAATATCTGTTCAAGTATCTGTCTAAATATGTATTTTGTCAAGTTTAACAATAGTGTAAACAATACATTTCTTAAGTTTAAAAATCTCTACTTTCCTTCAAAAAAAGAATCATATTGGATGAATGAATGAAAAAATAAGGGATTGATCATAACCTAGTTGCTGGAATTATCCAAAGTCTGAATAATGTTCAAGTATTTGTCTAAGTATCTATTTAAGTATCTGTCTAAATATCCGTTCAACTATCTGTCTAAATATATGTACAAGTATCTGTCTAACACCAACCAAATATCTGTATTAAACTCTTGTATTCATTAATTATTATGAATTATAATTTGCATGAATATACATACATATATATGATCAAATACTATAAGTATTTCTGAATCTCCTGTAGACCTACACACCATGGGTGATGGATAAATAGAGCTCTTTGAATTTCACCGCGACATAATAGAACGCTTGCTGTGCCAGAGCTTGACTATTATTGTGGGGCTTAACGGGGTTGAAGTCCTTAAACCACTCGCAAGCTGACAAGGGAACCTGGCCTATATTCTCTGCAAAGGCATCGTATTTGTTCAGAAGGAGAACAAACGGAGTGTTACCAAAACTAGGGTGCTTGACCAAACTCTCAAACAAGTCTCTGCTTGCCAGCATTTTATTATGGAGATGACCATTACCTAGGGCCCACATTTTATCCTAATCACTCAAGGCAACACAAAGATCACTGCCTCACATCTTCAAACATTGCCAGCCATTTGCACCCACCATTCAGTCCCTTAGAGCATCTGCACCGGCGAGCAGCCGGGCAGAGCTTAATCGAGCAAGTGGTGGGGCACGGCCGTGCTGCTCGAGCAAAACGGAAAAGCTCCTCGCACCGGGATCGTCGTGCTCGCCCAGTCAACGCGTTCGCGGTGCTCGACCGAACGCTCGAGCTGGATCTGCTCCGGCGTTTGCTCGACCGCCTGGCGGACCCCACGCCACGTGGGTGACGTCAGGCGCGTTGGGCCTTTTTTTTAAAGCTGGCGCGTGTAACACACGAGCCAGTAAATAGTAAAAAAAAAAAATAACGGACCAATCCTGCTGTGCCACGTGGCTTACCGAGCTCCTGCATCAGCCTTCAACGGCTAACTCAATCTCAGCCCTCCATTTTGAATCCCTCTCCTCATCCAATGGCTAGAATTTAAACCCAACGGCTATGTGGGTTACTGTTCAGTCAGGTCTGATTTTTCAACGGAAATAACTCAAAAAAATAGTAAAAAAATTCTAAAAAAACTGGTTCTCTCCCAAATCTTTGCCTATAAATACTACTTCAAGTTTTGCTCAATTCACACCAATTTGAGCATACCATTCCACTTCTCCTTCCTCCTCCTCTATCCTTTCGTTAAGTTTTTTTTCCTAAACAATGGGCACACATTGGCTTCCTTCCGAAGATTTACAAATGTGTATTTCTTTTGTGCGTCATAGCCTCGATGAATACGACGGCAACAAACAAAAGAGGGAGAAATTGTGGGAGACAATTCATGCGGATTATGTCAAAAATTGGGAGCCAGCACCCGGTGATCCTCCGAAAGAGCCGAGGACCCGAATCGCGCTTTCGTCTCACTACAACAAATTCAAGCGACTCTTGCAAAAATGGGGCGAATGTTTGTACGCGGCACAACAACGTATAGCTAGCGGCACTTCGCTAATGGATGAGGTAAGTTTATTTATTTGTAACATAATGATGAGTTATATTATAATATAAATTATGTAGCATACATTATATAAATTTGTATGCGTAGCAAATTTAATGTATAAAAATTTAAATAATGTATACAATTTATATATAAAATATTGTGCTTCAATTTAAATATATAAAATATTGTGCTTAAATTTATATATACAATTTAAATAATGTATACGATTTATATATACAATTTAAATAATGTATACAATTTATATATACAATTTAAATAATGTATACAATTTAAATTATGTAGCATATATTATTAATTTTGTTGCATAATTTTTTTGTACTTTATTTTTGTAGCATAATTTTGTAGCTAATATAATTATTTTATTAGGTCAAGCAAGCTCAATCATGTTACTATAAGGATATGAAGAAAGTGTTTACACATTTTATTCATTAAGATGAAATTAAAATACACTTGAAATAAAAACGGAAGCTTCATAATTAAACACACATACAGAAATTAAACACACGTACAAAAATTAAACACACATACAGAAATTAAACACACATACAAAAATTAAACACACATACAGAAATTAAACACAAGTTAAATATTTAGAGTATCTCGCCGGTTTCCAACCTCCAATTGTGCTTCACCAAGTCCTTCTGAAGCTCTGTATGGATGTAACCAGATTCAAGATCGGCAACACGGTCGTGAAACCTATGTATATTTGCTCCATCTCTACTAATTGGCTCAAAAGGAATTCGATTCCCTTGTTGGTCCACCGACCCATCATAAACCCGGAAAGCCCTCGATGGATTTTGCACGTCTTCTTCTTCCTCATTCTCATCCTCATCCTCCACGTACTCTTCTTCAACAATCATGTTATGTAATATGATGCAAGCTAACATGATGGTAGTCATTACCGATTTGTGGTGCAATGTACAACTATGACGAATAATTGCCCATCGAGATTGTAAGATGCCAAAGGCCCTCTCCACATCTTTCCGGTATGCCTCTTGTTTCTTTGCGAACAGTTTATCTTGCGGCGTCTGGGGATTAGAAATAGTCTTGACGAATGTAGAGTACCTTGGATATATTCCGTCAGCCAAATAATAAGCGTGGTTGTACCTCTCTCCATGGACTTCATATACGGCAGTTGGGCCTCTTCCTGAAAGGACCTCTGAAAACACATCCGATAGGTGGAGCACATTAATGTCATTTTTGGCTCCAGGACACCCGAAGAAGCTGTGCCATATCCACGTATCATACGAGGCCACTGCCTCCAAAATAACAGTTGGGCGACCCTTTCGACCTGAGTACGCCCCTTGATAGCCGGTTGGGCAGTTCTTCCACTCCCAGTGCATGCAGTCGATACTTCCGATCATGCCAGGAAAGCCTCGGCGTTCGCCTTTAGCTAGGAGTCGCGTGAGGTCTGCCGATGTCGGACTGCGGAGGTACCTTGGACCATAGATTTCATACACTTGGCTGCAAAAAGCCTTCATGCATGCCAGAGTAGTCGATTCCCCCATCCTTGTAATTTCTGTGCACTGATCCGCGGCCGCCCCATACGCTAACATTCGCAGAGCACCGGTCAGCTTTTGTTCAGGAAGAAGCCCTAGCAATCCAGTCGCATCTGGTCTTTGATGCCAAGATTGGTCGTGGTTGCATAGATCCGTCATGATAATGTTGAATCGGTTTCTGCTCATCCTATATCGACGACGAAATTCTGCCGCCTCGAAGTTGGGACGTTCGATGAAGTAATCATCCATGAGATTGCGTCCCCTTGATAGCCTCTGTCGATCACGATTCGGTTTTTTACCGCGACGTGAACCGCTCGGTCGATCGGGTTCATCGTCGTCTTGTGCTTCCGCAATGACCACCTGATTGATGAATGATTGCTCCATATAGTCATCCTCTTCTTGTTGACGTTGTCTCCTCCGGAAAAAATGGGGGAAGCTGAAAGGATCCATTTGAGTGATGAACAAGGAAATGTTGCTAAGTGTTGAGAGAAATGGTGTGAGGCAACTATGAAAGAAAGATGATCGTTTTATAGACAATTGTAGATAATCCGATCGTCAAATATGAACACACGTGTCGCATCGTAATTGGTCGAAAATCTTACCGGAAATCTGGTTCAATTATTTTGTCGACGACGCTATCTCGCAGTGACACGTGTCGCATTGTAATTGGTCGAAAATCTTACCGGAAATCTGGTTCAATTATTTTGTCGACTACGCTATCTCGCAGTGACACGTGTCGCATCGTAGTTGGTCGAAAATCTTACCGGATATCTAGTCCAATTATTTTACCGACAATAACACATGGCGGTGACACGTGTCAATTTTTAATTAGTCGGAAATCTTACCGGAAATCTTGTATAATTATTACCGATCAAGACACGTGTCACATTATTATTGGTGGTAAATCTATCCGGTAATTCATTTTTAAACATTTCACTACATGACAAAGCTGATTTGCTTGAAGCAAATAGTGAATGGGTGTGTGCAAAATTTGATTTGCTTGAGCAAATCTTGGATACATCTTGCTTGAAGCAAGTCTTGCTCTTGCTCTGCTTCTTGCTTCAATCATGGGTGCGGATGCTCTTAGAGCTAAGACAAATTAGTTAGTACCTGTGACAAGAAACCCAGTGAGGATCAGATTGATGATTTCAGTTGACACAAGGAAATAAGAGAACAAAAGACAGAAATGACTCAATTAAAATGTTACCTGCTGAAAGGAGGAGGGCAGTCGTAGTTTTCATTGTAGAGCTGCTCAGACATGGAGCTTCTATCATCAAATGAAAATTCTAGAGACGCAAGGCAATTTCTTTGAGTAACTCCTTCAGCATACAAAATGCCCTTCTCGGTGGGCTCATACTCATTACTTGATATTTCTATAGCCTGTGGAAATGAAACATCACATATTTAACAACTGAATATTTGACAGGTTGTCCAACGCAAGAAAACAATGATAAGCCAGCCTGCTGGAATTCATCTATCTTGTAAGGAAACTGCATTATGCACTTCCTTTTCATCGAAGTACCCCAAATACTTCACATTCTCCTCCTCCGCCAATCTGTCAAAAGTTTTCCTCAGCTCAAGAGTTGTGTCCAACACAAGATAGGTGGAATTCCACCTTGTTGGAACATCTAGAATGCATACTTTCTTGCATTCCAACTTCATTTTCTCGACACAAGCCTTAAATGCATCTAGTCTTGCGCTTGAACTTCTAACATACCTCACCGCATTTCTTATCGCAGCTACCGAATCTTCCATCAAGTACAAACTAGCTCTCACAATTAGATTAACAATGTGTGCTAAGCGCCTCACATGCATGTGCTCCCCCCCCCCTAAAACTGCAGGTTTTTTCCAAGTGTTCATCTTCCTCCGAAGATAATCAATAGCTTTGTCATTGGCATATGCATTATCAACCGTGATTGTTAACACCCTCTCTATTGACCAGCTAATCAAACATTCTTCTAAAATCCTCCCAATTGTAACACTTGATGGTTTAGAATCACACAAAAGTAAAAATCCTTTTGTGCATACTCCATACAGAATCTATAAAGTGGCAAGTCACCACCATATAGTTAATGTTTTGACAAGAGGTCTATATGTCTGTTGAAAAGCAAACAAAATGTTTCCCCAATTCAAGCTTTAACTCTTGCTTTTTCTCGTTATATATACGAAGGAAATTCTTAACTATAACCCCCCTACATGGAATAGTCCATCGAGGAATCGCAATTCTGCAAAAGTATCTAAACCCATCCTTTCCTCGAAATTTGGTCGGTCTTTGGCTTCTTCCTTTTTCTTTCCTTGGTTTTTCCTTTGCTTTCACTGGTAGGTTTTGAAGTTGCAAGAACATCATCAGAGGAAGACAAACTTGCTTCGATTTGAAGCACCTCGTTCTCGTCATCAGAGGCTTACGAGTTGCGGGAGGGGGAACTTGATCTCCTTATATCAAGTGAATCAAATGAGTTGCGGAAACTCGAGCTCATTTGTGAAGAGTGTGATTGAAAATATGAAATTAGGGAAGAAATTAGGGTTTTGAGTTCACTGAGTTGGTCAGTTGAGACTTGGGAGGCGCAGCTCGATTGAGCAAGAAGAAAATAGAGAAATTGCTGCTAGGTCGAAGAGATTTAGCATTATATAGTGTAGTCAATAATCATGTGTGGTCAAGACTATATAGACTTGGCCAAGTATTCAATTATAGAGCAACACGTGGCTTGTTTTATATAATTCGGTTTGGGCTTGTTTTAAATTTTTTAAACCGAACCCGAACCGATTTGGGCCATTCGGTTCAGGATTTTCACTTTGGGCTTGCTTGTTTTTAGAAACCGGATTGAACCCGTAATTTTCGGATCAATTCGAGTTTTTCAGGTCGATTTTGTCATTTTTCAGGCTCTAAATCCCAGCCCTAGACCAGATGGTCACCCTGGATTTCGTTGGGGAAATCAGTGGATGAAGGGCTATAGTGACTGTGTTCATTGGTGCATGCCAGGTCCTGTTTACTAGTGGTACAATATGGCACTTTAAATTAAACGAAGCTAGCTAGCTAGGAAGGCTAGCTATGGCTAAATACTTTGTTAAACTTAAGGTAGAGGTAATTTGGTTGGAGGTTAAAAGTTAGAGATAAAGAAGAAGGAAAAGTTTGGACAATGTGTTTCACATAGAATCATTGATCATCAATCATGGTGTACGTAAAGCAATAAAGCATGCATACTATCATCCACATTCCACAAGCATCATCACTTTAATCATAGACCACAAAAATATTATCTCAAAGAGTTGTAAAGAGAAGGAACATTGATCGGTACGTTTTGTTTGTAATTGCAGCCAAGCAGCTAGTTGAGAGAATATAGGGCCCTCTCCTGCTAGTTAGTTAGCTTATACTGAAAATGGCGATGGTGGGAGACTTTGTGCTAGGAAAAACACTCGAAGCGTTGTACAATGGTGTTGAAGACTCGATCCGCAAGAATGTAACGTTCCGAGAGCTCTCCATGGAGATCAAATCAAAACTAAGCTCTTTAACACCGCTGATTCAAGAGATGGTGAAATACAACCAGACCACCGCGAGTGGCTCACACAATGAACTTAAAGATCTAGAAGCGTTGATGAAGGATGGTATAGAGCTCGTGGACAAGTGCGCTGAGGTTCCGTCGGTGGAACCTTTACAAGAAGTATGCAAAGAAACTAATTCAGCTGAACGAATCGCTCGATAAGCAATTAGAAATACTCAAGGTGCAGGTAGCTAGGGATGTAAAGAAGAACACTGCTATGCTATGTGATATAGGGGAAGCCGTATCACGCTCACATGTTGTCAAACCAAGTCAGTCATCTGTACAAAGGAAAGCTATGTGTGCAGTTCCTAACCTTCCGAAGCTTGTAGTTGGCTTGGATGCTCCTTTAAAGGAGTTGAAGACGATGCTCCTTGAGAATGAGAAGATTTCAATGCTTGTGTTGACTGCTCCTGGAGGATGCGGTAAAACTACTTTGGCAACAAAGTGTTAATACACTACACTACTACACTGTACATGTCTAAGTAAGCATGATTGAAGCTAAACATTGACTTACACCTCATAAACTAACGGAAGGACTGACCAGAAGAAATGAACAACTTTGACGAATAGACCTTTCAGAACTGATCAGGTCATGACGGAACACGCGACATCCAAACTTAACGGATTAGACAGGTATTGCAGAGAAGGTAATGAAGGCTAATCCCACATCGAACAGTAAATGCTCAACCAACCTCCAACCGCCCATTTAAGGCCCCATTTATGACAAGAATGGGGTAACGCATCTTACACTAGTACTTTACTAACGCTATTATACTTTCAATTCACTGACTTAAGCATCGGAATATCGAAGGCGGGCCGCCCCGTTTCAATCTCTAACGCACTTTGTGGATTGCAGTTTGATAGGAAAAGTGCAGAAAAAAGGGAGATCCGTCAAGAGCGATCCTCATAATTATATTACTGTCAATTACCATCTTCTTAACGGAAACTGGTTAAAACACAAAGTTTTGTCAAGATCAACAAGTTAAAGGTATGTCCGTAAAATTTCACTTGTGAAATCGTTGACAATAGAAACCTAGATTTATTATCCCTCTAGGACTAACTGATTTGTTTTATTTGATTTGGATAGATAAGTTCAAGACCAACATTCTCTTCATCACAAGGGAACACTGGAGCTTATTGTTAAACAAGTATATGGACGCATGGGTTATTCTGAAGTACCAGATTTTACTAGTGAAGTTCATACACTTCAGTGGTTGCAAACTTTTTTCAAGGAAAAAACAAAAAATCCTCTACTGTTGGTTCTGGATGATATTTGGTGGGGGTCTGAATCCCTTCTAGAGAATTTTCAATTTGACATGTTAAATTATAAGATCCTAGTGACTTCGAGATCTGAATTTCGGAGATATGGTTATTCCTATCATTTAAGATTATTGAATGATGATGATGCCATGAAACTTTTTCGACACTCCTCGTGCTTAGAAGATAATAGTCCTTCGAGTTTAGAAGAACTCTCCAAAAAGGTTAGTTGTTTTAGATTCATGTAAGCTCACTACGATGTTATTGCAATATCAACATATATCTGAACACAAATTAATAATGATTTATTCAACTTTGACTATTTCAAATTGCACGCAGATAGTGAAACGATGTAATGGATTTCCAGTGGCCATTACAATTGTGGGAAGATCACTTTGCAGACAACCCATTGTTATTTGGAAAAAAAGAATGACCGAGTGGTCTAAAGGTAGTTCAATTCTTGATTCCGAGACCAGATTACTTCTTTGCCTTCAAAGCAGTTTAGATGCCCTAGATGAAGAAATCAAAGCATGCTTTTTGGACCTGGGCTCATTTCCTGAAGACAATCTAATTCATATTACTACCCTCGTTGATATGTGGTTGGAGTAGTATGAGGGTCCACTATTGGAAGAGAGAATCGAGGCGACGAAGATTGGTGGTCGTCTCGTCTGGATTTTACGTCGCCTCGATTTCTTGTGACCAAAACTACGTCGCCTCGTCTTGTCGCTTCAGATTGATCACTCCAACATTGGGGCGACAAAGAACCAATCTTCGTCGCTTCATTTGATTTCACGCGACGTAAAAACTTTTACGTCGCTTCATATTATCGCCCCCTGAAGCGACGTATATTGAGCAATCTACGTCGCTTCATTCTATTTATTTTTAATTTTTTTTCTTTTTGGCTCAATGAGGCGACGTAGATGGAGAAATCTACGTCGCCTCAGTGTATTTAATATTTAGTATTTATTTTTTAAAATAAACAAAGCGACGTAGATTGAGAAATCTACGTCGCTTAAATGTATTTAATATTTAATTTTTTTTTAAATAAACAACGCGACGTAGATTTCTCAATCTACGTCGCTTCAATGTATTTAATGTTTTTTTTTTCTTTTTGAATAAATGAGGCGACGTAGATTGCTCAATCTACGTCGCTTAATTATATTTAATTTTTATTTTTTTTTATTTTTGAATAAAGGAGGCGACGTAGATTGCTAAATCTACGTCGCCTCAATGTATTTAATTTTTATTTTTTTTTCTTTATTTAGACAATGAGGCGACGTAGATTGAGCAATCTACGTCGCCTCCTTTATTCAAAAATAAAAAAAATAAAAATTAAATATTATTGTACCAAGTCACGACCTATCGCAATTTACAAACACAAAAACCCATTTAACCAAAAAAACGCATTCAACCACAAATCAAGTTATATAGAAAAAATTGGCACAAATCAAAACGTTAAAAGTTTATACAAATCAAGTTTACACAAATCAAGTTTATACAAAGCCTAGATACAGTTTACGAGCCAGGAGGTGGTGGAGGAGCTTGAGGTTGTTGACTCGCAGCGTGGAATGATCGCATCATGGCCTCCATTTCTTGCATCCTTTGGGCGAGCGCACTGTAATCCGCTATGGCCTTCTGCGCCACCTCGCTCGATCTGTGCGCCTCCTCTCTGGCTTCAGCGATCTCCCTTTGCATTCGGGTTTGGGTTTCCTGTACTCGGGCCCCTCCTCTCGGTTTGGAGTCGCGTGTGAGAGCGCGCCCCACCCCTGTAACGTCGAACAAGAACAAATATTAGTATACTCTATGGTAAAGCAAAACGTAAATCGAGATGAACGACGGTGGTTTAGGAGATTTATTACCTCTTATAGAGGTCACGGGCCTTGAACCCACCTCTTCCTCTATGATATTTATTTGTGTATCAAGAGGAAGAGGCTGGGGTTGGGAAACCTCATCGCCGTCAACTGGGCCCGCAACACTATCTTGTTGCGACAAGACTTCATCGAGTCGACGCTTCACTGCCGCCTGCTCAATTAAAATAGATAAAATAAATAATATTACAATATAGTAAACAAAAATAATTGAAATAACGTAATGTGAACCTATTTGAACTTACCACTTTCTCAGCCGCATTCCTCTCCGGCTGGTATACGTTAATCCACGTCTGGACGGCGGGCGCTCTATGACCCTCCTTCTCCAACACCTCGCTTCGGTACGAGAGGGCGAGGGATCCCGAATGGTGGTTGAGCTGCTGCTCCTTGTTCTTGTTTCGGTTTCCTCGGTTCCGTTCGCACAATCGCTGCCACACACACACAAAAATCATTTTAAAATAAGAATAGATAAACATGCATATTTTTCGAATGTTGGCTACCAAAACTGTGCGGATAGTTTATGAAGCTCACCAAGTAAGCAGGGTCTTCGAAGTGGGCTTTTAACCACGCCCATTGGTCTTCCCTCCCGAGAAACTCGGCCGGAGTCTCCTGGCTGACGTGGAGATAATGTTGATGGCAATCGTACTTCCAATCCTTGTAGATTGTTTGCGCCGTCGCATCAATAAAGTTCCACATCTCCACATCAGTCGCCGGGATGTCGTAGTTCGTCTAGCACAACACATTTAAATTCCGTTATGTAAAAGTTATATTTACATTTACTACAAGTAGGTAAGTAAGCTAAGGCCAGTAAGTATACCTCAAGACTGTTACTGATGATATCGCGATGCAAATCGCTAAGTCCCAAAAAGCTAAGTGCAAGCATTGGAACTTTTCCGCGGATGATGCTACCGATGTCTCTGCACATAAGACTCCTCATTTCCTTCGTCGCAGGCCCCCGATGCCTCGTAGAGTAAGCGACTTGTAGTCGCCTATTGTTGTTCATCCGGACGAGGTACTCCGTCTTCGTCCCGACAACGACTCCGCGCTGTTGCGTCGTCGGATCTCCGGTTGCCATGTCGACCATGTCGGGGAGTTTGGTCTTCTTGCACCGGATGCTGAGGGCGGGAGGGTGCTGTGACGCCGTAGTGGCGTCACTGTCATCCACTTGAGGAATCGCATCCTCAAGTGGAGGGGTGGGCGTTAAAACCCCTACTTCTGGAATCGTCGGGGTCGCAGATTGTCCTGTGGGGCAACCCGACCCGGAAGCCACATCTCGGCTGAATGCTCGCCACGCCGCCTCCGTAGCCTCCGCAGCTGCCGCCGCGGCTGCTGCGGCCGCTTCACGACGCTGGATCGCCACTTTCTTCCTCTTGCATCCAGTATCTCCGGGAGCCATTTTGTATCAACTAATCTATTAAGAGTGAACTACTCTTATCAAATTATGGCCAAAACTTAATCTATCACTAATCACATTATAAAAGTGACAAAGAATTTCAATAATGCATTGCATACCATCTCATCTAGGCTTTGAAAGAAAGGATAGAAACATCAAGTAATAATCACATAAGATTAACCAAACTTCAATATACCAAGGAGTTTTACCAAACAATCATATACATTACGCATATATTCACTCATAGAGAAAGAAAGATTGGTTCTATAAAACATTACTAATCTCCATCAATTTTATCCACATTACGCTTATATTCATCACATAAGATTAACCAAACTTCAATAACCAAACCCTTAATCCTTAATCCCGAGACTAACTAAGCAGTTCATGAAGCCCACACACACAAATTACAATCCTTAATCCCGAGAGTACTACAAAAATTACAATCCTTACCCTCAATTTTCAATATATCCTTATCATAACAAAACACAATACACATTCGGAATCATCATCATCATTTTCAATCACATTCGGAATCATCATCATCACAAAACACAATACACATTGCGGAGTTGGCACAGTATAAAACACAAAGCTCCATACCTTCTCGAGTTGGCTCAAATCGTTTGCTTTAGCTACACGGAGTCGGCTCGGAATCGGTTGCTTTAGCTACACAGATTTGAGAGTGAGATAATTAACCACAAAATGAGTTGTAATGAAAGGAAACAGATTACAAAGTTAACAGATTATAACACTACAAGAAAACAGCACTTAGACCACGGAAACGTAATTGTTCCGTGGTCCAAGTGACACCTGGACCACGGAAAAGATTCCGTGGTCCAAGTACCACCTGGACCACGGAGAATACCATCTCCGTCGTCCAGGTGATCACCTGGAGGACGGAGAAGACTCCGAGGTCCAGGTGATCACCTGGACGACAGAGACGGCATTATCCATCGTCCAGGTGATCACCTGGACCTCGGAGTCTTCTCCGTCCTCCAGGTGATCACCTGGACGACGGAGATGGTATTCTCCGTCGTCCAGGTGATTACCTGGAGGACGGACCGACACGCCGTCGTCCGAGTACGTAACGTACTTCCACTTAGACGACCTACCGACACCTTCGTCGTCTAAGTGAAGCATTATATAAGCCCGATGCCAAACTGAATTCATTCCTCGATCTCTTCATTCCATTTGAAGAAGAATTGAAGGAGAAGGGAGAAGGAGAAGGGAGCTAGCTAGCTAGCTAGAAGGCCGAGAAGAATCAGGATCGATAAGGGATCTCCGCTGACTAGCTAGGTAGCTTAATTAACGTACAGATATCGAGAATGCCAGCAGGTACGTACGTACGCAGTTAAAATTTGCTTAATTAATATATATTTAGTGAAAACGTACGTACATACATGCAAGGATGTTAGCTATATATATATATGTACATATCGATTAAATTACGTACGTACGTACGTAATTGATGGATCGATATGTAGATCGAGTACGTATAATTAAGCGTAAATTAATGGACAAATATATATATATATGTAATAATTAATTAATTATAATATTTTGTAGCAGTATGGACAAGAGTTGGATGAAGTTGAAGAATAGATGTGATGTCCGGTATATGGATGGAATTAGCGAATTTGTGAATTTTGCGATAGAACATGGTCAGGGAAAGAAACGTTTCAGACTTTCAGGTGTCCGTGTCAGAAATGTCTTAATTGTCAGTATGCGGAGGTTAATGTTATGGTGCAACACCTGTACGAAAATGGTATGATGTGGAGTTACACTACATGGAGCGAGCATGGTGAAGCAGTAGAGTTCAGCGCAGCAGACTTCAGCTCAGGGTACAGTTACCATGGTGCCTCATCCAGCAGCAGTGGTGCCGGACCCCCAGCTTGCAACCCAACTGCAGATTTGGTTCATGATGCGTTTCCGGGATGTAGTCATGGTGGACACCAACACCAAGACGGAGGTTACAGTACCACTAATGAGCATGATGACACATTCCCCGCAGCTAGCTTGGCCACTGACACCAGTGAGATGGAAAAGTACAATCGGATGCTACTTGAAGCGCAGACCCCGGTGTTCCCTGGATGTCGAGAGAATGTGTTGCAATATGTGATGGAGCAAATGAAGATAAAAGTGAAGCACAAAATGTCAGTAAGTGCTTTTGACGAAATTCAGGAGCAAATATGTAAGTTGCTTCCTGATGATCACAATCTTCCTAAATCTCATTATAAAGTTAGAAATATCTTGAGCAGCCTCGGCCTAAAGTACAGGATAATTGACGCATGTTCGAATGATTGTGTGCTATTTTACAAAGAGTATAAAGATTTGGACTATTGTCCCGTATGTGGCCAGTGCAGATTCCAGTTGAATAGGAAGAGTTCGAAAAAGAGAATTCCTGTGAAAGTTGTTTGATATTTTCCCTTGATTCCCAGATTGCAGCGCCTGTACATGTCTCTACACACAGCAGAGGCGATGCGATGGTATGCAGAAAAGCGAATAGATGACGATGTCCTGCGACACGCCGCGGATGGGGAGGGTTTCAAATATTTCGACAGAGAATTTTGAGACTTTGCTTCAAAGGTTAGAAATGTTAGACTCGGCCTATCTACAGACGGATTCAATCCTTTGGGAAGTAATAGCTCCGCCGTCAGCACTTGGCCAGTTATTCTGATGTCGTACAACTTGCCTCCGTGGATGTGCATGAACAAGGAATTTAATTTCCTTACCGTACTAATTCCAGGTCCTAAATCTCCATCAAAGTGCTTAGATGTCTACCTCAGACCTTTGATCGACGAGCTGAAACTGTTGTGGGAAAATGGAGTCCCAACTTATGACAAATTCACTGACATGATGTTCACGATAAGGGCTGCCGTAATGTGGACGATCAGCGATTTTCCAGCTTATGGGATGTTGGCAGCCTGCAGGACAAAAGGATATAATGGATGTCCTATATGTTTGGACGACGTGAACTCTAGTTGGCACGCGGGGAAGGTGTGTTACTTGGGTCACCGTAGATGGCTTCCTCACGATCACCCGTGGCGACAGGATGAAGCTCATTTCGACGGGATGGTAGAGAACAATCCTAAACCCCGTAGTTGGTCGAGCGAAGAGATTTTAGAGAGGTTGAGATATTTCGACTTTGGTGTGTTGAGCAATGACGTGGATGTAAAGAAATGCAATCCAATTCCTCCACATGATCTGAGCTATTGGGATCACAAGAGTATATTCTTTGAACTCCCTTATTGGTCGAAGTTGAAGCTGAGGAACAACTTGGACGCGATGCACATAGAAAAGAATGTGTGCGACAGCGTAGTGGGAACAATTCTCGGTATTAAGTTCAAGACTAAAGATACTCCCAAAGCGCGCAAAGATTTGGAATCAATGAATCTACGTCGTCCCTTGTGGTTGAGGAGGGATAGGAAATGAGTGTACAACAAGATGCCAGATGCACCTTACACAGTGAAGCCGACGCTTAGACGTTCTGTATTTCATTGGTTTAAGGGCGTTCGTTATCCGGCTACGTATGCAGCTACTATAACTGGAGCAGTGGACGAGGTGCAACACAAGTTTGTTGGTCTAAAGACACATGACTATCACGTTATGCTGCAACGTCTGATTCCAGTGGTAATTCGACCATACTTGCCTCGGGACGTCGTAGAACCAATAGTGGCATTGTGCAGATGGTGGCAGAGGTTATGCGCCAGAGAATTAAAGAAGTCAGATGTGGTGGAATTGCAACAACAAATTGTGCACATCATTTGCAAACTAAAGAGGATTTTTCCCCCTGCTTTCTTTGACATCATGATTCACCTAATGATCCACCTGCCCGAGCAGGTGCTCATTTCTGGTCCGGTCCAGTACACTTGGATGTATCCTCAAGAAAGGTACGTACGTACAACTAATTAATTTTTTTGTTCCACTGGAGATTATATATATACTAGCTAGCTATATGTACTTATTCTTATTGTATGTTTGATTTTCTAGACAGCTTGGACAGTATAAGTCATTCGTCAAAAACAGGTCGGCCCCGGATGGCTCCATAGCAGAGACATACCTAATGCATGAGTGTGTTACTTACTGCAACAGGTACCTCAAAGATCCACCACCTCCCACTGCCTCCGATCGCAGTGCCCGCATCAATCTTTCTGTCGTCACCAATGTCCTCCGACCGTTTAGAGGAGTATTAAAGGAATCGTTAACACGGGAAGAACTTATTGAGGCACATTGGGTAGTGTTGCGAGACTGTGACGAAGTTGAGCCGTACATGATGTCATACAGGGAGAGGCTTCAGGCGTTAAATCAAAACAAGAGTTCGGCGTGGATTGAGAAAATGGTTAAGAAGAAGTTTCCCGATTATTTCTTCCAATGGGTACGTACGTACGTCTCGGTATTAATTATTTAAATACATATCGATCATGTTTGTAGAAAGTAAACCCTTATATTAATTTGCCCTTTTTCACAGATGATTAATCTGCAAAAATCTGAAAACCACGGAGGGTGGTGGTCATGGCCAAAGCACTTGCTAGCAGGGAAGCCGGTTAAACACTATATTTATCCCGGATGTTTTGTGAACGGTGTAAAGTTCCATTCATTAGCCCGAGTGATCTATGCATTTTATGCTTGATTCTTAATGTCTTTCTCTCTACATTTAACTTTGTTTTATGCTTAGTAAATATGTTTCTAACTTACTTTATGTTTTTAGGTAGAAATAAAGGAGAAAATAATAAAGGAGGCGTTTCGGAGCTAAAAGCGGGATAAGGACAAAGTTCCTAAATCCGGAGAATAAATGGTACGAGAAATGGTCTTCAAATGGTTTCTAAAACGTATTCTCAAATTCCATCAAGAATTGGAAACCATGTGACAAATGAAAATGGTGCAAATAAAGATGAAGACATTTCTCCTGCGCGATCATGGAAAGCATGTTCTTGCCGAATTCATGGAGGATACTTGGGCCACATTTGTGGAGAATATTCCAAGATGATTTGGATATGATTTAAAGCCCAAAATATGTGCAATTACATGGTATTTTCGGCCAATGAAGAATTGGAGAGAAAGAAGCCCAAAAGAAGAAGATGGACCGAAAGTTAGAAATCCAGAAATCTGTCGATGCAGATCAGCCCAATTCAACAGGCCACCAAAATCATTTGAAAACGAATTGGGACACATGTGAGGCATGCTTAGAAAGATATGGAAGTCTAGTTTCCAACCCCACTGGAATCATGCCGTTACAATGTGTAGATATTCAGAAATCCCGGATTTAGTAGGTACAGGTCATTCTGCGTAACATCCAACTTTAAATGGGCAGTGAAGGCGCGTTAGGAAGAATTATGGCATAATTAATACATAGCTGGAAATCCCTGGAAGTATATTTTCTAGTGCCGAAAGAATCACGCCGTTTGAAGTTGTAAAACGTCCGAAACGTAGCTTTTAATACAGAAGGGTCAGATTTGACAGCTTTCAGAAGGTGGGAAGTTTCCTAATCTTCTTCTATATAAAGGGAAGCTCGACTCTTTCAAGGGGGATCACTCATCTTAGAGCCAAAATCTTGTCCAAGAGCTCTTTTACTCTCCAAAACACTAAAAGTCTCCAAGGAAGCCGCCCCTCTACCACAAACCGTCGTCACCATCCTCCAAGGAAGGCATAGCTTGGCAATCCCAAGGTGTCGTCCCCTCCATTGAAGCCGAAGGCATAGCTTGGCAATCCCAAGGTGTCAACGTATTCTCCATTGAAGAGCATCTACACGGCTAGTCTAGGGCAATTCCCTGATTTAAAAGTGTAACCATGTCTTCTTCTCTTTATTCTTCCTTGTATGTATTTTCAGTTATTATGGATTGGTTTCAAGAAGTCTTTTGGTTAAATAATTCTAATATGTTTTTCTTGTATTTTATTTAGTGTTCTTTGAATTTAGTTACACATGCTTGTTGGCACTTAATGCTTAATTTGAATGCAGGGCAATTCCCGGTTTAGATTATGAAAGTGTTTGAATGTAGGGCAATTCCCAAGTTTGGCACTTTAACTATGGAGCATGCATGCAAAACGTAGCTAAAAACTTAGATGCTAAATAGATTGCATGAAATCGGTTAGGTTATTAAAGACTAGGTAAAAAGATGAGTCGATCACTTGTATATGTTAGTCTTAGATTTTATTTTTGGTCTAGTAAGCATGTTTATGATTTTTATGTTCTTTAATTGTTTCTACTTGTCTATGAGTGAAACATGTTAGAACTTAGGATTTCTATGTGTGTTTACTTGCCATCTTTTGTCTTTTAATTTTGTAGGAAATTAGTTAAACAAACCAACTTTGCACCCCCCATACATTTACTTTTCTATTTACAAACGTTGTCATGCATTAGTACCCTCAATCCCCGGTTAAGAACGATCCCTACTTATCAATGCTACATCTACAAAGAAGGGTTTTAAATTGCATACGTGTGAGATATATGTTGAGTATCTACTTTGTGTTAATATTTTATGCATGTTTTACGTGTTATCACCGAGACGAAGGAAGAAGAACACAAAACAGTGGGGTAGCGGTTGGGAAAGACAATGATCTATATTACGGGGCTATTGTATATGTGGTTCAGCTATGTTACGGGAATGATGTCAACGTTTTCCTATTCAAGTGCAGATGGTTCAAGCGTACAAAGGAAGACCTGAGACTATTATCAGTCGATACAAACTCTAGCTGGTATGAGGATGAGCCTTTCGCTCTCGCCACCTTAGTTCGGCAGGTGTTCTATCTCGACGATCCGAAAGCCGGTGAAGGGTGGAAAATAGTGAACCATATCTCTCACCGAGGAATATGGAATACAGAGACAATTGAAGGGACACCGGCGACGACTGAAGCTGCTGCTGAACCAGAAAGAGACATTCCTGCCTATCAAGAGCCTAATATTTCTGTCATCCGCTCCGATATAATGGACCTGGTTCAAGATGGTGAACGGTTACCCATGCCTGATGGTTGTACAGATCTAACTGAAGATGAGATTATCGATGAGGTAAATGAAGAAGACGAGCAAGAAGAGGATGCGGACGAGGATGAGGACTCAGGTTATTCGTCGGACGATGTTGAGTACCATGACGAGGATGAGCCGTCGTCTAACGGGGATGAGGACGATGATGATTATGACGAAGAGTACGGTCATACGACGAGGGAGATTAATTGGTAATTAATTATTGTAATTATTGTAATATATATATGATCGATGCAGGTTTACGGTAATTAATTAATCCGAATTATATATTCTGGACAACGGATATATTAATTGCAGGTTGTCGCCTTTGGGTATTTTGGCTATCTCCCTAAATCCTCGACCCTAAATCTAGCAAATCGGATCGATCATTTATTTAATTTTTTTATGGTCATTCAAAATAATTGAACGGACACCTGAATTCAGGGTCTATACACCTGGACGACGGAGATGAGATATTCCGTCCACGTTTATATTAGGTCCCCCGCCATTTTCACCTTTGGCGCCCCGCCAAATCTCAATCTCATATAAAACCCTAAATCCTGGACCTTAAATCTAGCAGATCGGATCGATCGATCAATTTTTTAATTATATTTTTGAATCAGAATAATTGAACAGACACACAAATGACCGGGGACGACCTAAACCGTAAACCCTAAGGCCCTAACCCCTGAATTCGGGGTTTAGAACTTGGACGACGGAGAATGGTCATTCTCCGTCGTCCAGGTACACACTAGGACGACGGATATAGTTATTCTCCGTCGTCCAAGTTCACAAACCCTAAACCCTAAACAGTAAGGCCCTAAGCCCTGAATTCAGGGTCTATACACCTGGACCACGGAGAACGTCATTCTCCGTCGTCCAGGTGCAGATATCGTCATTTTTTCTAAGACAACGACCATCTAGACCTTCTTCCAATGCATATTCTTTTCGTCAAGACTTTAGAGTAAACAATTCTTGGTGTGTGAGCTTCGACGGTTCGAAAATCGGAGTTGCGAAATGCCTTGTATCCACGTTTCCGGTTTGTGAAATTATCGGTTTTGCGGTTGACTGTGCCGATCAAACCCTTCCCGAACTTATTATTTTATGGTCCTTTGAAGACAATTATATATTATGTTACGACGAACATATCCAACGGTTATTTTGTCCATATTCAATTTCGTTAATACTCTGTTGCAAATGAGCCTCTACTCATGAACACTTAAGTCGTAAGGATTAGTCGATACTTAACAACTTTCAAAACGAAAAATTATTCGTCGGTTCAAATTTAACTGTTCATATATACGATGCGTTCATCGATATTGGACGACTATTTCACTCCAATGACAGATCGCTAAATTCCTAGCGAATTAATTTTAAAATTTTTTTTAACGTAAATTTCACCTGGACGACGGAGAATGACAAGATCCGTCGTCCAGGTTCAATTTACCATGGCGGTTCGATTTTTTTTATTTTTTTTTCAATGAATATTTCGACTTGGACGATGGAGATGTCGTTCTCCGTCGTCCAGGTGAACACCTGGACGGCGGAGAAGTTCACCTGGACGACGGAGAACGACATCTCCGTCGTCCAAGTCGAAAATCATGGCGGTTCGATTTACCGCCTCAATTTTCGGCGCCGCTTGAATTTCAACTTAGACGACGGAGATTCAATTCTACGTCGTCTAAGTCCAAATTTATGGCGGGTGAAACGTCCCGCCCATTAATTACGCGCCGCTTCGAAAATTTTTAACCCTTCACTTAGACGACGGAAAGCACTGTTTCCGTCATCCAAGTGCACTTAGACGACGGAGAATAGTGCTCCGTTGTCTAAGTGAAACTCTATAAATAGCCTGCGGCTCATCTTCTTTTCCTCATCCCATACAACATTCTCCTCTCCTCTCTCTCTCTCTCTCCGGCAATCCTCCTCCGGCGACGCTCCGACGACATTTTTTTCGGCGTGGTTCCTACTCTCCGACGACTCAACTCCGGCGATATTCCCGAAAACTCCGATTCGGTAAATTTCTATTTTTCCCTTATTAAAATAATTTTCATTTAATTAATTAATTAAATTCTAAATATAATTAATTAGTATAATTTAATTTATTAAATAGTTTTAAATATTTAATAAATGATTAATTATTGTTATTAATTAATTAAATCATAATTATTGTTATTAATACTAATTAAATGAATAATTGTAAATTTATTGTTATTAATTATATTTAATTAAATGAATAAATTTATTATTGTAATTATTTATTATTAGTTGCATGATTAAATGAAATTATTATTAAATTTATTAAATGAATAAATTATTATTCATAATTTATTAAATGAATAAATTTTTTTATTAAATGCATGATAAATAAAAATAAATTATTGCATGTAATTAAAAATTATTAATTAATATTTACGTGTATTTTGTAGTAAATTAATTAGTAGTACGTGTTCGATTTAAATTTAGTACATAGGTTTGGTTTATTAAGTCGCACTCTTTGAAATAGATGACGCCTCTTTTCCTAGCTTATCTCCTTAACCCCTCGTGATGTGTGGATTTCATCACCGCACACCATAACCTAAGTGAAGTTATGGACACGAGGTTGAGGGCGGAGTTTGCAAAGGACTTGAGGGAGTGTAAATTTTTGAAAAATTGGCCGAATGTCGGACATGGTGTCTAGAAACGGGTTATGACTGGTGACAGGATTTGGACTAAGAAAGACTTTTGTCGAAATTAGTCCTGCCTCTCGCGTTATCTCTATCCCTAACTGGCCATGTTTTTCGATTTAACCAAGGCTGATTAATTGAAAATTTACACTTTATCGTGCGGGTCGCACGTCCATTGAACGACCAAAAAAGCCAAGCTAGTGTACTCTATTTAAATCTTAACCGTACTTAATTAGCGTAAATTTTGCACTCGTAATTATTATGGTAAGTAGGTATTTTAACAATGTACTCCTAGGTTGAAATGGCTCCATCCGGCAAGAAGAAAGCGCAACAGGAGGCAGAAGATGCCATGCTCCGAATGTTGGCGGACCAAGTCGGTTGGGTTCAACAGGAGGGCAACGACAATCTCAATCCGGACGGATCATCTGGTCCGTCCGTAGCGCCCTCTGGGGAAATTCCCGCTCCCTCATTCATCGAGAGCGGTGATGACGTCGACCCCTTCCAATCTCCGACGCCCGGTACCGGTTCAACGGGAAGTACTCAGGCGTCCTCGACCGCCGAATCAATCATGTACAGCGCCCGCCGTAGGCAAAGGAGGGCCCCCACTGACCCGGAACCGAAAAGGACTCGGGGTCTCGTTAAAGGGGGCAAAGCGGAGCGTATTTGCAAGGCGACCGGAAAAAAGATCAACTTGCTCTACGACGTATTCACCGGTGGCCCTCCCACAGCTCAGCTAGCAAGTCTCTCGGCGCATGGGATTGGGTCAATCATCCATAGCCGGGTTCGTATCACTGCCCCTACTTGGAAGGAGGCGCCGGATCATAAGAAGGCGAAAGTCTTCAAAGATCTTTCGGTACGTAATACGTCCAATTTAGTTATTATATAATATTGTTAATATTAGTTAAAATTTCATAATATATACGATTATAATTTTCTATTTATTTTTGATAGGAACAATTTGCGGTTGATCCGACACCGGCCATGTTGAGGCATATCAACCAAACCGCCAACGCCATCTACAAAGATTGGAAGTACAAGCTCCATAAGTACTTCCAAGATGTCAGTCCCGTGCCTCCCCCGGTAGAGCTGCGTGGGGATAGAGAAGATGAGTGGGAGTGGTTGTGTAACCACTTTGCCGATGAACAATTTAAGGTGTTAATTTATTTATTTTATTTCAATTAAGATAATTGAATTATTTAAATTGTAGTTATTAATTTTTTAATGATTTAATTATGTTGTGTAACAGAAATTCTCCAGTGTCAACAAAGCCAACCGGGGGAAGAATGAGAAACACCATACTACCGGCGCCAAGAAGTTCATTCAAATAGCCAAGGAGCACAAGGATAAGGGCTCTAAACACCCTTATCTTGATGCAAGCGTAAGCACGTACGTGACGCCTGGGTTCGATAATGAAGCGAGTCAGTGCGGCGTAAGTGATATATTTATTATGTGCTTTTAATTATAGTAATTATTATTTAAATATGATTTCATTATAATAAATTAATTATTCTTTTGTAGGCAAGGGTGATAGAGCGTGCGCATGAAGAGTTGGCTAACATTCAGCTTGCGTTCCCAGATGTGCCGCCGGAAGACCTGCCTCCTCTATTCTTAGAGAGCCAAATTGCAATCACGGATGAGGTCTACGGTCGTAGAGCTGGCAAGGAGGTTAGGCACTTTGGGCCTAGGGTGGTACGAGATTTGTCGACGAACTCCGGCTCATCATCTACGGGAGGTTCGGGGCAGCGGAGAAGGAGTCAGGCTGCGGCCGTCGAAGCAGCCATTCAAGAGGCTCGACTGGCACGAGAGGAGAATGAGTCAATGCGGCAAAGACTTGACGAACAACAAGCACAAATAGCCCAACTCATCGCCCTCATGCAACAAAATCGAGAAGTATGTCAACCTCCTCCGAACCCACACCCCGACGACAACGACCCGGCTGGAGGCGGAGGACTCGGCGGCGCATCTGCTCCTCCAGTGTATTAGCTAGCTAGTTAATTATCGCGTTTCTTTATTTCCGAGTTCCGAACAATATTATATAATTTTTCTGGGTTTTTAATTTGGATGTGTATATATGTACAAATTAATTAATTATTTAATTAATACATTAATTAATATTAATAATTTAGTTTAATTAATAATTTTCGACTATTTTTCATTATTTAAATTAAATTAATAATAAATTAAATTAATAATATTTAATTTCAATTTATTTTTTTTGTAAAATTAAATATTCACTTGGACGACGGAGATTATGTTCTTCGTCGTCCAGGTACACAAATCCTAAACCTAACCCTAAACCCCTAACCCCTAAACCCTAAACCCTGCCATTCTCCGTGGCCCAGGTGTTCACCTGGACGACGGCGAATTAGTTCTCCGTCGTCCAGGTGACTACATGGGCCACGGAGATTGCTCGTTTCTTCGTGGCCCAGGTGTTCTTCGTCGTCCAGGTGAACACCTGGGCCACGGAGAAACGAGCAATGTCCGTGGCCCATGTAGTCACCTGGACGACGGAGACTTAGAGTTTCCGTTGTCCAGGTGCATACATGGGCCACGGATAATGTCCGCGGTGCAAGTGAACTTGGACGACGGAGCACTAAATCTCCGTCGTCCAGGTTCTTGGACGACAGCACTCTGAGCACGGACCTTGGACGATGGAGATTCCGTCGTCCAAGTACTTAGACGACGGAAAACTGTACCTAGACGACGGAAATGGTCCGTGGTCTAGGTGCAGTTTTCTTGTAGTGTAAAAGCCACAGCCTTACAGATCGATTATCATTCCTACAGTTCACTCACTCTTAAATTTCTCCTCACTTTTTCACTACCATGCCTTGCCCTAATAATCCCAACAAGCTCTTCATTCTGTTCCTCATTTTCTTTCAAACACATTCATGGTCCTAAATGAGTATCCAAATTTCAAACAATCACAAACAAAATCTCAATAAGAAATTCTCACCAAAATCAAAACTCATCCAATCAAAACAAAATCCAATACAAAATCCAATACCTTACAACAGTGCCTGAGGGAGGGGGAGGAATAAGAGATTCGACGGTGAGGGAGGAAGAAGATGGTTTCGGGATTACGGATTTGGGGAGGTCGATTTGGTGGAGGGTTTCAATCGATTGATCAAGGGGATTAGGGCTTACTTTCGAGGTCGAATAGAAAAGAGGATAGAAGGAAACGAAATGAGAAGGAAGAAAGCAACTGTGATACTAGAATTATAAAGGAAACGAGGCGACGTAGATTGCTTTCTACGTCGCTTCAATATGTTGAAGCGACGAATATCTCAAACTTTGTCGCTTACAATAATTTCAAGCGACAAATAATGTCTATCTATGTCGCTTTAACATGTTGAAGCGACGAATATAAAGTTTTTTGTCGCTTGAAATTATAGGAAGCGACAAATATCGAATCTACGTCGCTTCATAAATAATTGTTATTTTTTGTATTTTTGAATAACTGAAGCGACGTAGAATGAGCAATCTACGTCGCTTCATTGTATTTAATTTATAATTAAAATAAATACATTGAGGCGACGTAGATTGCTCATTCTACGTCGCTTCAGTTATTCAAAAATAAAAAATAAAAAATAAATATGTTGAGGCGACGTAGATTGATCAATCTACGTCGCTTAAAATTAGAGATACTAACAAAGATTGAATTCTTCATCGCTTCAATTTATTTATGGAAAGGTAATGAACTGAATATGAAAGAAACGATGAAGTTTAGAATTATAAAGTTAGTAATATTTTCTCGAATACATAAATTATGCTTTAAAGAAAATACGAATTTAGGTTTCAAATTCATAATAATATTAGTTTAGTCCTCTTCTTCGTCTTCGTGTTCGTCCTCGTCTTCGTCCTCGTCCTCGTCCTCGTCTTCATCGTCCTCCTCGTCCTCCTCATCCTTGTCCTCGTCCTCGTCTCCTTCTTCGTCCAAAAGTAGTTGAAAATCTGGGTAAAATTGTATCACCGTGGGAGTGTCCTCTTGGTAAGGCTCGAATATATGATCTCCTGTACGCGATATGTTTTCATCTATGGCCAGTACTTCGGCGATGTAGACATTGCGGTGCGACATTTCTTGTACTACCTTCCAAGTACCACCAGCCTTTGGATCGTCTATGTAGAATACCTGTTTTGCTTTGGTTGCAATTATGAAGGGTGAATCCTCATAGTAACTGTTGTTTGTATTCACTGATATCAGTCCATGATCTTTTATAACGGTGTCAAGATCTTCAGGGTCCTCGGAGTTGTGCCATGTGCACTTAAACAACACCACTAGCATACGGCCTGCATATAATACTTCGACTACGTAGTTAACATGGCCGTAGAACTTGGATGAACCCATGTCTATCATGACACCGCTGTTTTGAGTCACGGCTCTTTGATCTCTATCAAACAAGGTGAACTTGACACCGTTCACATAACACAACTTATAAACCCGACATTGCTGAGGTCCTTGAGCTAATGACTTTATTCCTGCAACCAAGCTCGGGTCCGAGTTTTTTTCTTTAAGGGACACCTGAGAGATACAAGGGTTAAGAGAAGTTAAAGATAAGTGTTATAAACCCTCAAAGAACCTTACAAGAATTAATAGGCATATGTACCCATGTTAAGAACCATCGAAGAAAACTCCTCCTCCGACGAAGCTCGTCGAAATCTTCACCATTTTTAGCCTCGAACCTTCTGAGATGTTCTTCTAGGTAAGGTTTGACTTCGTCTGTTTCCACCAAGACTTGCCAGTGAGCCTCAGCAGTCTCTGCCTCAGTCAACCTGAACTGGCGACGAGTCTCGATAATATCTGGTCTTACTAAGAGTGAAACACAGCTGATATTCCACTCAGCTATGGAAGTGTCGATATCTTCGTTGTCCATCCGTCTGAGATAAGACTTACAATACGTCACCGACTCATGTATGAGGTATTGTTCAGCAATACTACCTTCCGGGTAACGTGTATTCCTCATTGACTTTTTATATTTTCCTAATTGCCTGCAAAAACACCACTCAAGATTAGTACAATAAACCCTAATTGCCGACATATTACATAACGAACATAATATTAGCTAGCAATACCAAAACATTTTACCTTTCAATTGGATACATCCATGTATAGTGTACTGGACCTGTAAGGAATACTTGTTTGGGCAGATGAACCATGAGATGAACCATAGATGTAAAAAAATGTGGAGGAAATATGAGCTCCAAATTGCAGAGAATCATCACTATCTCAGTTTCCATGTCACGCACAACCTCCTTCTTAAGCTCCCTACTGCATAGTTGACGAAACCAATTTGACAGTGCTATCAATGGCTTCACAACGTTTTCTGGCAGGAACCCTCTGATAACCATAGGAAGAAGACGTTGAAGCAAGACATGGCAATCATGCGTCTTCAATCCATAAAACTGTGACGGGGAACTTACTTTCACCTTACTTCTCAAACTACCTGCATAACCAAGAGGATACTTAACATCCCTAAACCACTGGAACACATCTTCTAGATCATCCTTTTTAACTAAAAAGGGTGCATGAGGAACTTTCGCCGTACCCTGGTCACCCGCTCTTTGCCACTGGTTTTTTCGCACATTCCTCTTCTTCAAAGCAGCGCGAGCTTTTGGACCATCCTTAGACTTCTTATCAATCGAAAAAATGGTTCCAAGGATGTTGTCACACACATTTTTTTCAATGTGCATGACATCTAAGCAATGTATGATCTTCAATGATGACCAATACGGCAGCTTCCAAAATATGCTTTCGTGAGTCCAACACTGACTGTGATTCGGATTGTACGGCACCTTCAACTCTTCATGTTGGCTAAGAAAAACGTGTGACCTAACGTCCTCCAAAATTTCATCTCCACTCTTCTGATAGGGTCTTCCGCCAAACTCCTCCTTCCCGTTAAAGGCCTTGCTCAATCTCCAAGGGTGATCTTGGTGGAGCCATTTTCAATGACCTTCATAAACTATCCTCCCACATATATGCTCTGAAGTTAGCTCATCTAGACAGATTGGGCATGCCTTGTACCCTTTCACAGTTGACCTCGCAAGCATCCTTAAACCTGTAAAGTCGCTAATAGTCCACATTACCGCTGCCTTCATCAAGAATACCTCATTGTCTACTCGATCAAAAGTATGGACTCCAACGACCCATAAATGTATTAGCTCCTCGATCATCGGCTCAATGAGTACACTACGGCACTTTTCGGGAGATTTAGGGCCTGAAATCAACACTGATAACATGTTATATTCCTTCTTCATGCACATTGACGGTGGTAGATTGTACGGCATCACAACAACGGGCCATGTACTATGCAAAGTTCCCATTGTTCCGAATGGATTGAAACCGTCTGTTGCTACTCCAAGGCGCACATTCCTGCAGTCCCGTGCAAAACCTGGAAAAGTTCTGTCAAAATGTTGAAACGCTTCTCCATCAGCTGGGTGGCTGAGGCTACCAGCCACGCATATCCGCTCCCCCAGCCATCGTATATGCTTCGCAGTGTGTGGGGACATAAACAAGCGCTTCAACCTTGGTGTTAGAGGGAAGTTACGAATTATTTTTTTGGGAATATCATTCGTATATGGCTTATATCTTTCAGAATAACACAATGGACAAATCCTCTTGTTTACAAGCGCCCCCCTAAACAACACATAGTTAAACTCACACGCATCAATTCTTTCGTAACCCAGTGAAAGATCACTCAAGATTTTTTTTATTCTCGAGTATGAACAGGGGAATGTGTGCCCTTTAGGAAGAAGTTTATTAATGTAAACACATAAAGAGTCAACACTTGTGTCCGACCATCCATTTTCATTTTTCATTTCCATTGCATCTAATATGGCACTCAAAACAGTTTCCTCACTGCCTTCATATAATGGGGTCTGTGACTCCTTCAATAATCTATCGTACTTTTCATAATCATCGTCTACCATGTCATTGAAGTTCATGCCCGAATTATCTTCCACTAATTGTTGGGGTGCATCTGCATGGTATCCAGGATAATAGGGATATGCATCATGTAGAATCTCCAACTGCGGGTTCACTGAAGGACCGGCACCACTAGAAGGACCGACTCTGTCTTGAAGCCACTGTCTTCGTTGACTGAGCATTGCCGGTTCACCAGAAACTTCCCCGTGAAGGTGCCAGACTGTATAAGTAGGACTCAAACCACTATGTGATAAGTGATGATACATGACATCCATAGTAACCTTGAACGGACCGTTCTTACAACGTTTGCACGGGCAGAAGTAATAATCGGCTCAGTTACTATGTCGCCGGGCAAAATTCATGAACTCGAATATGCCTGTGATGTACCTTGGATCAGCACGATGATATGTCATCCAAGTTTTGTCTGGGAGTCTGTCCATGTTTCCTGTCAACATAAACAATCAATATGAACAAAGTTACCATGCCACAGTTGCGATTCAACCAAAACCCCACACTTCTTCGCCTTATGCCTCCGGGTTGGGTCCTATCCCCTTCAGGGGAACACGACATTTGTCAACGCTTTTGCACCCATGCGTTTCAGCTCCAGTTTAGGGAAATTTCGGCAGCATCTCCCTACAGTTCCCCGAGTGCACACATATCTAAACAACCTAATTTGCACTCGGGGAACATTTAAAGGAGACACTGTCGAAACCATATCCCAAAACTCAAACTGAAATCACATGAATTGCAAAAGGATCAACAAAGTCATGTTCACCTAAAGTGTCCAAAAATGGGACAATTCGAGAATCAACAACTCAACTCGATCAACTAGATGAGTTGTTGATTCTCAAATGGGAGTTCTAAGTTGATAAACACCACAATTATATATAGCCATACGCTCGATTTCATGATTAACACTAATAACACTATTAATTAAGGCTCAAATACACATAATCTACACTAATCATCAATTAATTTAACTAAATTTAACCAAATTTCAAACATTAATCATGAACCCATAACATGATTTATCACAATTCAATGATTAAAACACTAAAACTACAATTAACATAACACCAAATTCAATTCAACTTCAAACATTTCACCAAAACTTCAATTTCACTTCTAATCATCAATAAATTTCACTAAACTTAACCAAATTTCAAACATTATTTATGAACCCATAACATGATTTACCACAATTCAATGATTCAAACACTAAAACTACAACATAACACCAAATTCAATTCAACTTCAAACATTTCACCAAAACTTCAATTTCACTTCTAATTTAACATATTATGGTCATAAAGAGGGTTAAAGAGATACAAATCAAACTAACCTTACTCAAGAATCAAATCAATGGCAAGAACAACCTTCTTTCTCAATTTCCTCAAATTTCTCCCAAAATCGCCCAAAACAGCTGCAGAACGACGGGGAACTGTTTTTCAAAAATTCTAACTTTATGAACGGTTTGACTTTAAGAAGAAGAGTAGATCCAGATTTTAAAAAAACGAGGCGACGTAGATTGAGCAATCTACGTCGCCTCGTTTTTATTCGAAGCGACCAAACTAATCTACGTCGCTTCGAATAAAATCGAGGCGACGTAGATTGATCAATCTACGTCGCCTCGTTTTTATTCGAAGCGATGTAGATTAGTTTGGTCGCTTCGAATGAAAAAGTAGTCGGCTCAGTTTGTTGAAGCGACAACTATGAATCTACGTCGCCTCAGTTTGTTGAAGCGGCGTATTTTATATCAAGGGCAATGTACGTCGCCTCATCTAAAATCGGAGCGATGTAGAAATATAACTACGTCGCCCCGATTCTCTCCTCCAGTAGTGGTCTTGATGAAGACACTCTATGCTTTGCCAATGTCTGGGAGCTCATAAATCGGAATTTGGTTACTCCAGAAGACCGTAGGTATGTAATATCTCTATATCTTAAATGATCAGAACTAACATGCTTGAATACATTCACTAATGATTGCTTGATCAACATGCACGTGATTTTGCTAATTTCAATGTTATTTCATATATGGATTAAAGTCACCTATGATGTTTGGGATGATCCGAAAACATCAAAATGATGCCTAAATTTGAAAAATGATCAAAGTAATGCCTGAAAATTCAAAACGTTATCTAAGAGGTGCCCGGATCGGTTGAGCTCCCGGTCTCCGGTAATGTTGCTAATGTGTCAGTTACTGTTGATCAAAATGATCTTTTTGCCTTTATAATTTTCATTTCTTATTTTTTTCTTTCTATTTTTTATTTTTTTCCTTTTCTTTCTCTCTCTCTCTCTCTTACCATTTTCGGCCCGGTGGGGTTGACCCGCATTGACCTCTCATTCCCGTCGAGTTTTGACGCCGAGATCGGCGTCGCTGGCGCGGCGCCATCCGGCCACCATACCGGCCAATCCTGGTATGGATTTGATCGGCTCGGGATGCTCTTTCGATCCCCCATGGTCTCCAACCCCGATACGACTAGAGCAACTCTCTCTCTCTCTCGGCGGTGCCATCCGGCCAATCCTGGTATGGATTTGATCGGCTCTGGATGCTCTTTTGATGCCACATGGCCTCCAACCCCGATACGACCAGAGCAACTCTCTCTCTCTCTCTCTCTCTCTCTCTCTCTCTCTCTCTCTCTCTCTCTCTCTCTCTCTCTCTCAAATTGGGTTTGGTTGAATAACCAGTGCTCCTCGTTGCCACTCCCACGCACGACCACCGCGCCTCAGCTCCTCGCGACCCGCACTCGCTCACACACATCTGCACCATTGTAGTGCTTACCTGCGCTGCCCCTGCTCGACGAGCCCAACCAACATGCACGCTGGAACCATCACCAAGCACAAAACCCAATTTCTCAACCATTTAAATGGTGAAGAACACACAATTAGCAATCAATTCATGTTTTACTTACACAAGAACACTAAGCATGTAAACAAACACCTGGTGTGAACAATTCCAAGAACAAAAAAATTCAACTCAAAACAAGAACCAAAACTTCAAACACTAACTACTCAAAATTCACAGAAACGAAAACTGAATTTGCTTGCAGAAGAATCTAAGCACTACAAATGCATTGTTCATGTGCTTTAAGTTAAGCATTGAGCGATTCACAGAGGTAGCAGAATCTAGTTAGGGACTTTCGTCGAACAGGAGGTGTGCGCGATCTGAGGCCGACGACGGAGATGATTAGGAGGCAGTGGCGTGAAGATCAAGGATGAGATGTGTGACGAGTTGGAGTCGCTGCATCGGTGAGACAGTCATGGCCAAGGGAAGTGTATGAGGTCGTGAGGAGGAGTCGAGCTTGCAGGGAGAGAAGAAAAGAGCTTTGAATCTTCTCGGTGTCTACATTGTGGGAGAGTTTGTCTAGCTCCGGTGGTCTACACCCAAAAGACCAGATTTAATTTTTTTGGGTTTC
The DNA here is from genome assembly GCA_946800695.1 of Geum urbanum. NCBI lineage: Eukaryota > Viridiplantae > Streptophyta > Magnoliopsida > Rosales > Rosaceae > Geum > Geum urbanum. Next base: position 52,119,657 of record OX327008.1, on the reverse strand, counting down.
GGGCTAGATTCCGACTAAATTGAGGTGTTTTTTATTCGAATTGGACATGGTGGAAGAAGACAATTGTGTTGTTGGGTAGATTTTGAGTATGTTGGGCTATGGTCCATTGGAAAAAGTCACAGGCGACGCCGCGCCACCGCCAGCGACGGCGGTTCACGACGGCGCTCCGGTGGAGGATTTTCAGCAGAGATTTTATATTGTTTTTCTCATAATTGTGTACCGATTATGATGAAGAGATTATTGAATTGATTTGGATAGATATAGTTGATTAAGTTGTGTGATTAATCGGGTAATAATTAAACGATTTAATGATTTTAATGAACGATTGAGTCGAACGTTGATTTGACATCGGGTCGCGTAACGTTCAAATTTTGTATTGTGACTTTAAAAATGATTAAAGGTTTAGAATATATAATTAGGTTAATACGGCTGAATTTTGTATTGTGACTTTAAAAATGATTAAAGGTTTAGAATATATAATTATGTTAATACAGCTGAATTGGTGTGTGTGTGTGTGAGAGAGAGAGAGAGAGAGAGAGAGAGAGATCAAAAAAAAAATTAAAAAACATAAATAAAAAAAATAGGATTAAATTCACCTATGATGTCTGGGTATATCAGAAAATATCAAAGTAATGCCCAAATGGCAAAATGACAAATGTACCCCTCTAATTTGAAAACAGTAACTGCCACGTCAGCAACATTACCGGAGATCAGGAGCTCAGCCAATCCGGGCACCCCTTAGATAGCGTTTTGAATAATCGATCATTACTTTGATCATTTTTCAAATTTAGGCATCATTTTGATATTTTTGAATAATTCCAAGTATCATGGATGATCTTATTCCTTCATTATATACTCATATAGCTGAAATAGTTGCTTCTTATATTTATGATAAGTTTTTATCGGTTTTAACAAATCACTGAAATCAGAGATATGAAGATGGAGGGGGACGAATTCTATGATTACATGCATGTTACGCAACACGATTTGCTACGAGAGTTGGCTATCTACAATGCTAAACTGGAGCCGATAGAGCAAAGGAGGAGGGTGTTCATAGACATAAATGGAAACAATATTCCCAAATGGTGGCGAGAACAAAAGAACCAACCAATAAAAGCACGTCTCGTCTCCATCACTACAGGTACGCCGTATCATCACTAGCTAACGTCTCTGTTTAAACAATATTGCATGCATTTGTCCTGAACAATTGCATCAAATTAATAACAGATGAAAACTTCTCAATGGAATGGCCCGACATGCAACTACCTGAAGTAGAGGTTCTACTCTTGTATTTTTAAATCGAATCATCGTATGCCTCGCCTACGTTTGTGGAGAAGATGAATAAATTGAAGGTACTGGTAGCGTCTAGTTATGGCAGCAACAACATTGCTCGATTACGCAATTTTGAACTACTGCTTTCGTTAACAAATCTAAAGAGAATCAGATTACATGGCATCAAGTTCCCCAACATATTCAACCACCCCATACAATTGAAGAGTCTACGAAAGCTATCTGTAAGATACCGTATGTTTTCACTGATCCATCATCCAGTCAAAATGTCCGCTATGTTTCCCAATCTAGAAGAAATCAGCCTTTTCTGTTCCATGGAGAGTGAGAATATTGATGTTTGTGATCTGATTCTTTTAAAAAAGATGAGTTTGGAGTTGTCCAGAGTTGTTCAACCCGTCAATTGGAAATTTGGTCAACTTGCAGGTACTGAGGTTAAGTTCAACAATTGAAAGTTATTAACATTCACCTTCACCTTCACCAGATGAAGGTGATATAAGCAACAAAACCAAGGCACTAAACTAGAATCTGAGTGAATACCATTCACTCGAACCATATGGTAAACACCGAGTAGATCAATCATTGTGGCAGAACTAACTTGTTCACTTTCAAGGTAACAGCATGCAAGCAATTGAAAGATACATGATATATACACTTGCATTAAGAAAGAATCTTCATCTTGTTTAAAGGCACAAAATGTAGCACTTGCTTCATCAAAAATTTAATCATCTTAAAACCAATAGAATAAGAAACATTCACTAGTTGAATTCTATAGTCCTGTTCGAATGCCGAACAGAAACACATATAGGGGGCAGCACATGTATATCCCAATATCATCAACATGAATAAAACACATTATCAATCGTCCAATCTAAAAGGATAAAAATAACTGCAAATGCCAGATTCTAAACCACATCAAATGAAAATTCTGTATTAAGAGCTACCACCAGTTACCAAAATCTACACTAACATCACAGGTTGTATGACACATTCTTCAAAAACACAAACTAAAATGTTCAGAATTCAACACATTATAAGAATCAAGTTCTGAAAAAAAAACCTCATGCTTCTACTATGTTACCTAATGCGAATGAAAACAACTCCCTCGCTGGCGAAAACTCCACGAGCCCAATGTCCATGGCATACCCTGCAACAGGCAACTTCAAGTCCCTCAACACACAGAACGCTTCCGCCATCCTACTCTTCGGCACATCCTGAGCAACAGCACAATAAGGCAACCACGAATCGCCACGAAACTCCTCACCAATTTCCACACCTTCTTTCTTCAATGCCTCACAGAACTGAGACTGAAACTGAAGCAACGAAACCGAAGGCGTCGGCGCCAGAAACAGGACATTGTTATCATTGGGGAGGCTCCCGATCGATGAGAACGACATTCCCAAAGGCTCTTGCTTTGCTGCAAAGGCCTTGATAATGTTCTCAAGCTTGGCTGGCTCGACGAATGAGCTGGAGAAGAGAGTGATGTGAGGGCGTGATTCGATTTGGATGAGCTGGGTACTGATCTGGCGACGAGCAAGAACATTCCAAGCCTTCAGGACTTGGTTTTCCAGCGCCGGATCGAAGTAAAGCTCCACTGTATACCCTTGTGACATTGTTATATGAGATGAAAGCAAACGAATTGGGTCAAATTGAGCACAACCAGTATCGAAAAGTGAGATCTTTGAATACCCAGATAGCAGAAATGAATGATAAACCCCCAAAACACAATCAGGGCATTGAAAATTTGAGGTTAAATAAATCGAATTTGGTCGAATTAAGCACAACCCAGTAGCGGAAACAGAGATCTCAAGTGACCCAGTATCGTGAACAAGGTGAAAAAGCGAAGGCTGAGTTGTAATCAGAGAGAGACAGAAGGAATAAAGGTCCAAAAAGAAATGAAAGACAAAAGGGTCTCACAATGAAAGATGATAAGATAGGAAGATAGATAAATAGAGAGAGAAGACTTGCACCGTTGGATGAAGTTGAAGAAGAAGAGTGCAAGGTCACCTGTAATATTTGGTAGAGGTAGGTTTGGTTCAACCGTTCGAACACTTCAACTCAACTCAACTCTCCCTGTCTCTGTTTCTCGGTCTAAATCCAGATGCGCTGGTTCAAGAAAGGTTGAAAGGGAGGCGTATGACTACGAAGAAAGCATATTTTACATGATTGCACGTAAAGGGAAACAAAGGTTTATTCTTTAATTTGATTTTTCGGACCAGAAAAATGCTTCGTTACTTTTGGTGTGTGACATATCTCGACATGATCTAGTCTTCAATTTCGTTTTTGATTTTCTTTCATTGGAAGGAAAACCTAAAACATCTGATGGATTAACAATAATATATATGTGATTTATTTATTTATTTTAGTCGGAGTAAGAATTAAATCCCACCTTCGCTCAAAAATTTATTAATTGAAGAAAAATATTTATTACTTTGGAACAAAGCTTATATCATCCAAAATGGTGTTGAAGAACACCTTAAATGGACATTCTCGAAGCAAAATAATCACACAAGCTTCAAGTGGAGAGCTAAAAAACCAAACGGTCATATGATAACCGGTAAAAACACTATTTATATATCTCTTCACTTGATTTTAAATCACGAATTTATTAATGTGATAAAACATTATGAGATTATGTTCCCATGTAACTAAAACATTTCATGTGTAGAGAAATTAGTCTTTTAATTTCTTTTCAAACACATCGTAATGTAGCAAAAGAAAGACATATTATGGTTGCGGAAGATCAACATCTCACCGATCAGCTAAAGTAAAAATGCAGAATAATTTCTCATTTACATTTTGATACAATTTTCTCATTTAATTTGGTGGATAATTTCAGCCCATAATGGTCCAGATCCACTACAAGGCCCATCAAGAAAACAAATTCCCAGAGTATTATTCGACGGCCCAACTCTTTCATTTCCGTTTTCCTTTCTCTGTCAACTTACCGCCTCTCTGGTTCTCCCCCAAAAACCTCCATAAAAGCCCTAACCTCAAAACCTTCACACTTTTCTTCAATTTTCCCTCGATAAAAAATCAAAAATTTAAAAAAAAAAAAAATGGGAGAAAACAAAAGAAAGCGAGCTCCAAAACCCAAAACAACCCCAGAAACCACCACCTCCGCCTCCATGGACATCGACTCCGACGCCGACGCCGCTACCACGGTGGAACCACCTCCCCTCTCCGACGCCTCCCATCCGCCCCGCCGCGGCCGCGGCCGTCCCCGAAAATCTGACTCTTCCTCCGCCGCCGCAAACATAATCGCCTCGCCGGAGCGCCGCAGCTCCCGGCATCAGAACGGAGGCGGCGATATGGAACCACCGCCGATGATGATGCCGCCGCCAAACTGGGAGAGCGTGGCGCGCGTGGTGCCGGCGATGGACTCTGTGGTGAAGGTGTTCTGCGTTCACACGGAGCCGAATTTCTCGCTGCCGTGGCAGCGCAAAAGACAGTACAGCTCGAGCAGCAGTGGGTTTGTGATCAAGGGCAGAAGAGTCTTAACCAATGCTCACTCCGTAGAGCATCATACTCAGGTTAAGCTCAAGAAGCGTGGCTCTGAAACTAAGTACTTGGCCACTGTCTTGGCCATTGGCACTGAATGTGACATCGGTTAGTTTAGTAATTCGTTTTAACTATGTTTGCATTGATTATATAATGATTGATATAGTTGCATTGTAGATTGATATTAGGAAATGAACTAATTATAGATGAGTTATTGTAAATTGAAGTTTGTTTCTTTTTGTGATGATTCAGCGATGCTGACAGTGAGTGATGATGAGTTTTGGGAAGGAGTTTTACCTGTGGAGTTTGGTGAGTTGCCGGCACTACAGGATGCTGTGACGGTTGTGGGGTACCCTATTGGGGGAGACACAATCTCGGTAACGAGTGGAGTTGTGTCTCGTATGGAGATACTGTCGTATGTTCATGGGTCGACTGAGCTTCTGGGATTGCAGGTTGTTTATCTTTTATGCATTACCGTAAAAATACCTCAGTTATTGAATGTGTTATTGTTTTTGGGTTTGCTTACTTGCGATGTTTTTGGCAGATAGATGCTGCGATAAATTCAGGAAACTCTGGTGGGCCTGCCTTCAATGATAAGGGAACCTGTGTTGGGATTGCTTTTCAGTCACTTAAACATGAAGATGCAGAAAATATTGGCTATGTTATTCCAACGCCAGTTATTATGCATTTCATTACAGATTTTGAGAAGAATGGGGCATATACAGGTGCGTTTGGTAACTTAGTATGTACTTACAACAAAAGCCACAGGAGAAACAACCGTTACAGTGAATTCTTGTTATTTGCATATGATCATTTGAAGTACATACGCGACTGTGCACATATATGTATAGTCTGTGTTCTGATTGTTACTTGTGGTACAGGGTTCCCGGTTATTGGAATTGAGTGGCAAAAGATGGAAAATCCTGATCTACGCACTTCAATGGGGATGAATGCTGATCAAAAGGGTGTTCGCATCAGAAGGGTTGAACCTACAGCTCCAGAAGCTCATCTTCTGCAGCCATCTGATGTTATTCTTAGCTTTGATGGAATCAATGTTGCAAATGATGGCACCGGTAAACTTCTTTATCTTGAATAACTTCTGGGTCAATGTGTTTTGGGCAGAATTCTTTAGAACAAGTTCCTGCAATGAATGTGAAATTTGGTTCCTGTTACATATAGCACAGCTTTAAAAAACTTAGGAGAGAATCTTGTTATTATTAGTTTCTTAATGATATATGCATATAATAAATGAGAACAAGCTTGTTTAGATAAATTAACTCTCTCTCTTTGCCATCAATTATCTAGTTCCTTTCAGGCATGGAGAGCGAATAGGCTTCAGCTACCTTGTCTCCCAGAAATATACTGGTGATAGTGCTGTAGTAGAGGTTCTTCGTAACTCCCAGATACATGAATTAAACATAAAACTTGGAACACACAAGCGTCTGATCCCGGCGCACATTAATGGGAAACCTCCTTCATATTACATCGTTGGTGGATTTGTATTTTCAGCTGTATCTGTTCCATATCTGCGTTCTGAGGTGTGCCCTTGATTCAATCTCTCTCTATATCTGTTATCATTTTCTTTACTTCCCACTATATACCGTTGTCCACTTTGCTATTCATGCCAAATCCTTCCTTCTATTTCACTATCTAATATATCGTACGTATGAGAACTATTGGAACCATGGAATATCTGGCCAGCCTAAACCTGGATCGACTTTTATCCTATCAGAAGTCCCCACATTAATCATTATATAGATGTTGAGTTTTGTTTTGCTGAGTAACATGTTGGCTTTCAAAGCTTTAATGAGCATCAGGGAGTTTACTTGAGCTTGTTTAATAGTGCCACCTTTATTGTATTTGTGATGTGAACTAGTGCCACTTAATGTCCCCGACCAGTGTTACCAATGTCACGGTCATGATCAATTCAGATATTTAGAAGGTAGATGTAGGATTTTTTGTGTGGAAGTTTCCATAGTAGTATGCTACTGAAAACTTACGTCTCGTTTTATTAATGTCTAGTATGGAAAGGAGTATGACTTTGATGCTCCAATCAAACTGTTGGACAAGCATTTACACGCAATGGCAGAATCTATTGATGAACAGCTTGTTGTTGTTTCTCAGGTTTCTCTCTCTGATCTTTGTTTTTCTTTTTTTCTTTTTCAAGTTTACTACAAGTTCTCTTTGCTCTGCTTCCCGAGTTAAGTTTATTCAAAAATGTGTTAGGTACTTGTTGCTGACATTAACATTGGATATGAGGATATTGTTAACACTCAGGTGAGGCCCATGGTGCATTTCTTTATTTAATCTACTCATGAGTAAGCCTTTATCTGTTCTTATAATCTGTATAAGCCTAATGAACTCATCGAATCATTCTTTTATCTGTATACAGGTTCTTGCTTTCAATGGTAAGCCTGTGAAAAATCTGAAAAACTTGGCCAGCATGGTGGAGAGTTGCGATGATGAGTACCTAAAGTTTGATTTAGAATACAATCAGGTTCTGTCTCTTTCTCTCTCTCAGAGACACCTACACAATGCATCCCTATTATGCATGCAATGCATGCTCAGCAAGTTTTCTACTTGTAGCTGAATAGCAATGTTGTCTATGCAGATGGTTGCCCTACAGACAAAAACAGCCAAAGAAGCAACTTTAGATATTCTTCAGACTCATTGCATACCTTCAGCTATGTCTGATGACCTCAAGTCTTAAGACTTGAGTGAAGATCCCCCCGTTAAAGAATTCTAATAGAGAAGAGAACCAGAATACTGGGCTACAAAATTTTCATTTCTTGTGGTGGATATAGGAGGAGCTGCAGTTTTGTCAAAGTAATCCAGAGACATATAGCCATTGCAATAGAGTTTTCATTTCTTTTTCGCATCTACTATACCTCGTGATGGCTTTCTTTCAGAAATGTTGTAATATCAAGTAATGCTTATAGTAGAAAACAGAAATGAAAAGCCAGTTTTGCCAGATTGAGTAGTAATATTATAGCATTTGACAATGAAGGACACAGGAGGACAGCTGACATAAATCTATGTCAGCAAATCCCTTAAATGTCAAGAGGAGCTGCTTCCAAGCGAGAGAATCTTAGCCGTATCCTCAAATATTTTATTACCTTATAAAAGTAGGAGAGTGTGCCAAGTTAGGCTTAGGATTGTATGCCTTTGCGTTGCATTTTAAGTTTTGTCAGTATCTGTGTATGTATAAGAAAGGGGGAGAAGAAAAGAGAGGTGGAACTAACTAAGAGCATCCACACTGGTGAGCAAGATTTGCTCAAGCAAATTGTGGACTCCACCACAAATTGCTTGTTCAAGTAAAATTTTGCTCTTGCTCAAGCAAGAGTTAGAGCAAAATTTTGTTTGAGCAAGCAATTTGTGGTGGAGTCCACCATTTGCTTGAGCAAATCTTGCTCACCAAGGCGGATGCTCTAAGAACTCTTCAACCTCTCTAGCTTTTTGAAATCCTTTATAAAAATTCTCAAAATCAATAAAATCTTTGTTCTTCAATCACTACTACTACTACCATCTCTTGAATCATCCAAACACATATATCATATCTATATCACCTACTTGTTCATAAAAAATGACCTTGCATGTTTAAATCTTGATCACAAATCATTAACCTTTGTTCATAATCCAACATTACCTTCAAACATTCCATCAAGTACCCAAAGTTGTTCATATTTTGTAGTTGTTTATCATCTATGCATGTCAAATAGCAGTTCATAACAGTCCAGTTCATCGTCACAGTATCAGTTCATTATTTTAGTATCACTTCATACCAGTAGCAGTTTATTTTAGTATAACTCTATACCAGTAACAGTCTGTTTCAGTACCAATCCATTTTCAGTAACGGTGTATGCAACTAGTAGCTGTCTATAATCGTAGTTGTTTATCCTCAAACCAAGATCATCACAACACTTGCATGTCTTGGAGCTGTTCATACCTTACATATCCCGATGCGGTTCATACCTTGGATTTTCAGTAGCAGTACAAGATTTTTAGTACCAGTTCATACTTTTGTAGCGAATCACTTTTGGAATCTTAAAGATTGCACAGCTTTCTGTGCTAGCACACAACGGTAGTTTTTCTTTTTTGGTTACTTTAGACGACTTATTGTCCAAAACAGGAAAAACTGGAATAATTATGTGATCATATAGCTAAACTGAGGATCATATTTTCTTTGAAGACTTTCTGTTATAATTGCATGCATATCAAAATAATTATTATAAATTAAGCCAGGGGACCTCTGAGTACAAAAACCTCTGTTTCTGTTTTTGTAGCTCTTGAGTTGGCTTTTGTTACAGTTTTAAGTTTTTGACCATGCTCAAGACCGAGTTTTTTATGATTGTTTTGGCCTTACAAATATAACTGATCACGCTGTTCAAATTTGGTATCAGAGCCTAGTTTGGCTCTATAATCGTATGGTTATTACAGTGAAGTACCTTGAGGACGGAAGTCATAAACACAACTAGTGAGAAAAATCGTTGATTAAAACTAAAATTGAACTTGTTCTTGTTTGTTCTTGCGTGTTTGTTTACCTTTATTGCATATGTCTTGTTTGATAATTAAAAGAAAAACAAAACAAAAATTGTGCATCTTTGTTTTTAAATATGCATGATAAATTATCTTAATTTAGAAATAACTAAAAATCAAAAAAGAAAAATAACTTTGGATCAAAATACTTTAATTTGTTATTTTACACAGAAAAATCACAAGCATCTTTTACACAGTGAAGAAATTCCAGTTATAAATAGTATTGTTGATCTTATAATCAGTCAAGCTGAGCATATAAAGTTTGAACAAAATAAGCATAATATTACTTTACAGCATATTTTGGAGCATTTTTAGAAAAATTCCTCACAAATTATCCGACAAAACTTAAGTTTTATTTCATCTCAATTAGAAGATAATAATAAAAATATACAACGTTTTCCTAATCGAAAAGAAATTAAAGAGCTTATTGATTTCATTGATAGCAAGCCGAAGCAAATTAAATTACAATCTTTGGAAGTTGTTGAAAATCTAAAAGTTGAAATAGCAAAAATACAACTAATACAAAAAGAATTAACTGAGCAAGTAGAAAAGTTACATAATAAAATTGATCGTTTGTTGGTTTGATGACCGATAACAACAATAATTTTTTACAAGCACTTAAAGAAGTTGGTAAATTGGGCGACGATCCAATAGGATTTTCGAGCATCACAAATACTGTTCCGAGCAATAATATTCCTATAAGGCAAAATAATACTATTATTCAATTACTAATTAATTTATCATAAAAATTAGATAAAATCGAAAATCAATTAACAGATATTAATTTAGCATTAAGTACATCAACATCATCTTCTATACCTTCATCTTTAATTAAAAAGTTAGAGAATTTGAGCATAAGTAATCAACTAAGAAGGGTAAGAATAAATCCTTTTGATAATAAAAAATGGAACTTTTTAAACGAAAAAGGAAAAGAAATAATACGAGCAAAAGATATTTATCATAATGAAGAAAAAGTACAGGATTTTCTAAGAAATAGAATTTTACGATCACGAAAGAAAAAACATATTTTTTTATCAATTGGGAACATTTGAAAATCGTAATAGCATCGTAAGTAGCATTAGCCAACACGAAATAAGTTGTACTGATAAAGAAGTCACTTTAAATTTATTGAGCAATCAAGCAATTGAGCAACTTAAAAAGTTTCATTACTCACAAATACATATTGGAACAATATTAATTGGTTTAGCAGGATTAACTCGAGCACAAGTTGGTACAAAAGCATTAATATAAATATATGATGATAGATGAGATAGCCATCAACAAGCATCAATAGCAACAACTGAAGTTGATTTGAGCACTAATTTAGCTATAATTGGTTGCATTCCAAACTATGTAATGACAACTAAAGAATTTAGCAAGCATATTAAAGTAAGCATAAGAACAAAAAATTATAACATGAAAGGAGATTTCAAAAATCTTAGTGTGAGTCTAATGTATGTTGGTAAAGTGTCTGATAAATTTAATTACAAGTTTAATGTTGAATTTCAAAATTTAATACAAACTTTCGGTAGTAAGCATGTTAATATGATTGAAGAAAAACCTGTTGATAACAGTTTTCTTGAAGGAACTCAATGGTTGTTACCTAACCTCCAAGGGTCAAAAAAATAAACAACCTGATAATGTACAAATTTTTGAAAAACATTTAGAAGAAGCATCTGTAAGATTTACTAATTATCGTCAAATTGAAAATATTACCGATGATTTAGACAATGAAGCAGAAATAAATATGACTTTTGATAATTTTGAAATAAATATGGTTGAAATAATTTCGATAGCATTGTCGATAAACTAATCGAAGACATCGATAACTTAAGTGAAGCTAGAGCAATATATTAATAAATATAAAATTTATGAATTGGGTTTACTTCGGTTAAATAATGAAGAAATGAAGCATCTCATATTAGAGGTTGGTCTTGAGCGTATATTAGGAGAAAAATGATACAATAATATGTTAATCAAAATTGAGTGTATGCCTGTAGAAGAACAACAAAGTTCGACTGGAACTTCTGGTGTTCATGTAGAATCTTATATAGGAAGATATGAGCAACAATATATAAGACCCACTAATGAATCTTATACCGAGCGACATACTGCTCATAGCAATTATGATGCAGCTACACCGCATAGGAAAAACAGAAATCCTTATAAAGAAATTGAGCATGTGAGCATGGCCGGAAACATATTAAATCTAGATCAAGTAGATCCCCAAGATTGGGAGAAAACTATTGAACGATAGGAAAAAGGATGTGTTCATGCTGCAATCATGTTAGACTTTAGCAACACAAATGATATGTTAGACTATTTTGAGCATACTTTGGACGGTATGGCTTTTGATTTCTTTCAAACATGGAAAGCAAAAAATCCAAAAGGTTACCAAGCAGCAAAATTAGCATTTAATGTTAATACTGTTGTTAAATTTATTAAATTTGAGTTTTTGGATCATAATCGCCTTGATGGAAAAAATGAGCAAGAGCAAATTCGAGCAATACGTAATTTATAGCAATTAAAAATATGTGATTTACAATATATTAGTGAATATACTTCTGATTTCTTTAAATATTTAAGTAGAACATGTAGAATAAATGATATAAAAATACTAAATTCTTATATGACAAAAATAAAAGGACCTATAAGAGAAAAAATATGGAAAGAATGGCAAAATCACCCTAAGAAAAATGATGAGGCAATTGACCCTTGAACTCAACATGTATATGATATATTACGAGAAGAGTGTAGTCAAATAAAAGTAAAAGGACAAATAAGAAAGCAATTTTACATGAGCTGTAAATATATTAATTTACCTAAATAATATGAGTGTCATAGAAAGCAAAGACATACTAAGAAAACTAAGCATTATAAGAAAAGCTATAAAAGAAGGTATAAGCCTTATAAACAATATAGAATGTTTGATATACAACCTTCAAAAACCTTTAAAAAGCGAAAATATATACCTAAGCAACTTAAGAAAAGGAGCACTAAACCTTGGATAAGAAAATATAAAGCATCAAAAGATAAGAGCACTTGTAAGTGTTATTTTTGTGGTGAAGTTGGTCATATTAGACCAAAGTGTCCTAAACTAGGAAAACAACCTAGAGAAAAAATTTAATTACTTGAGCAATTTGATTTAAAAGAAAATGAAGATTTGGAGAGCATTTATAGTTTGGATAACTTAAGAGATAATGAAAGCATTTATAGCATTAATAGCATCAATATGTTTTCTAAATTAGAATCTGAGTGTTCTGATAGTTCAGAAAGTGAACTAGAAGATATATGTATGCTTGAAGAGCATGAAGAATTTAAATACATAAATTTGGGATGGCCACAAGCATGTAATAAATGTAAGAAAATAGTAACAGAACAATATCATACGAGCAAAATAATATTTTGCAAGCCTTGTTATAATAACAGAGCATTAGAGGTACATTATGTTGAAGAATAAGTGTGCAGAATACAAAATCTTGATATTGAAAAACAAAAAGTAGCACCTTGATTACAATTAAGTCTTGATCATAAAATACAAACAGTAGCTGATACAGGGAGTACTAAGAGCGCTATAAGAGAAGAGTTAGTACTAACACAATATAGGAAAAAAACTTGTCAAAATAGTTCGAGTATCTCAACGGGGTTCAAGAACTGTACACATCACACACTGCCTAAACAACATACCCCTTAGAATTGAAAAACAACAATTTAACTTACCTTTAACTTTTGTTTCACCAGTAGGATCTTATCCATTTATTTTAGGATTAAACTTTCTGAAAAGTTTACAAGGTTGTTATTATCATCCACCTGATATAACATTTTATAAAAAATCAATTACTACTACAGACCAAGCAATTTATTAGAAGCATCTAATAATTTAAGCATAGAAAAGCAAAATGATTTTGTTAAAGCTATACAGGATGAAAATTTTGAAGAGCAAAATATTGAGTATGATGAGTCAATTTTTGAATTAGAGTATCCAAATTTTGAAAGAAAAAAAATAGCGACTTTTGAAATGATTCATTTTGATAGACCTAAAACATTAGAAGGATTATTACAATTAGCAAAGCAAACAAGGATTATTGGTGAAGATCCACAATTACATTGTAATAAAAATAAAATCTTAGCAAAACTTGACATTATAAACCCACATTTAATAATTAAAACAGTAGATATGCCTTGTAATTTATTAGATAAACAAGAATTTGAGCAAGAAATCAAAGAACTTTTAAATCTTAAAGTAATAAGACCATCTAAATCTAGACATAGATCAACAACTTTTATTGTTCGAAAGCATTCTGAGCTTAAACATGGAAAACACGAATATTATATAATTATAGAAGATTAAATGATAATACTTATGAAGACAGTTATAAGTTACCTAATAAAGATGAATTAATTAACAAAATTCAAGAGAGCAAATACTTTAGCAAATTTTATTGTAAATCAGGTTTTGGGCAAATTCGCCTGGCAAAAGAGTCAATATAGTGGACAGCTTTCACTTGTCCAGAAGGACATTTTGAATGACTAGTCGTGCCATTTGGGTTAAAAAATGCACCTTTCATTTTTTAGCGCAAAATAGATCAAATTTTTAAGAAATATGATAATTTTGTAGTGTATATGTTGATGATATACTAATACATAGAAAAAATAGAAATGAGCATAGAAAATATTTGGAAACAATTTTGAGTGAATTTATAAATAATGGTATTATTATTAGCAAAAATAAAATAGACTTGGAAAAACAAGATATAGAATCCTTAAGAATTTATATCAAATCAGGTACTATACAACCACTACTGGAAATTGACTCATTGCCGGCGACTTGTAAGTCGCCGGCAATGTTTTTGGACATTACCGGCGATTTTTGCCGGAAAAATCGCCGGTAATGTCTTTTTTTTTTTTACATTACCGGCGATTTTTGTCGCCGGTAATGTCCGTCGCCGGCAATCTCTCGATGGTAATGTAAAAAAAAAAAAAAAAAAGACATTACCGGCGACTTCATTTATGTCGCCGGTAATGTCTTTTTTTTTTTTTTACATTACCGGCGACATAAATGTATGTCGCCGGCAATGTCTTTTCCGGCAAGACATTACCGGCGACTTACATTTATGTCGCCGGTAATGTTAAAAAAAAAAAAAAGACATTACCGGCGATTTTTCCGGCAAAAATCGCCGGTAATGTCCAAAAACATTGCCGGCGACATAAAAGTCGCCGGCAATGGGAAGAAATGTTGTAGTGAACTATAAGAGCATATAGCTAAGAAAGTTGTTGAATTTTCTGATAAATTAGAAAATAAGAAGCAATTACAAGCATTTTTGGGATTACTTAATTATGCTAGAAATTTCATTCCTAATTTGGGAAGAAAGATAGCATTTTTACATAGCAAAACTAGTCAAAAGTATTTTAATACTGAAAATATTAAATTAGTACAGCAAATCAAAAAGGCCAGGAAATTACTCAATTAAAACCCTTAGCGTTACATTTAGATAATAGCTATAAAATAGTTGAAACTAATGCATCCTCCCTTGGATGGGCGGGAATTTTGTATCAGAAAAAGAGCAAAGAATTAGCAAAATCGGATGAACAAATTTGTAGATATGGTTCTGATAAATTTAATGACATTCAATCTAGATTACCAGCAACTGATTTAGAAATATTAGGCATTATAAATTCTCTTGAAGCATTTTCTTTGTTCTTACATAATGAAGTGTTTACTATAAGAACTGATTGTCAAAATGTTATTTCCCATTATAATAAAATTAGTAGAAATAGACAAGCAGCAAGTAGATGGGTTAATTTCATAGATACAATTACTGGAAATGGATTTAAACCACATTTTGAACATATTAAAGGAAGTGATAATACTTTAGCAGACATATTATCTAGACTACTTCTTTAAATGATAATGCAAAAATAGATCAAAGAGGAGCATATTCATCAAATGTTGGGAGGCCGTGGAGTATTCCGCCAAGCAATTTGAGCATGAGCATGCCAACAAGGCCACCCATGAGGCCTGTGATACATACCTATGAAAATATCCATATTCATAGAGTTCACTACCACATATTTACCCATTGCCGGCGATTTAAAAATCGCCGGCAATGTTTTTTATCATTACCGGCGATTTTTGCCGGAAAAATCCGCCGGTAATGTATTTTTTTTTTAACATTACCGGCGACTTACACTACCGGCGACTTAAATGTAAGTCGCCGGCAATGTCCCGTCGGTAATGCAAAAAAAAAAAAAAACATTGCCGGCGACATAATATTACCAGCGACTTAAATGTATGTCGCCGGCAATGTTTTTTTTTTTTTTTTTGCATTACCGACGGGATATTGCCGGCGACTTACATTTAAGTCGCTGGTAATATTAAAAAAAAATTAAAAAAAATACATTACCGGCGATTTTTCCGGCAAAAATCGCCGGTAATGATAAAAAACATTGCCGGCGATTTAAAAATCGCCGGCAATGGGTAAATATGTGGTAGTGGTTGTAAATCCTGAATATCGATATAACTCTTGGCAACAACTTTGGCCAAAGCAAAAGGCATTGCTTGACAACTTTTGGAGCCTAAATAATAAACCTCCGCAAATGAACGTAGCAATCGAAAAATTGGTAAGAGCATTGAAAAATGAATTTATGGAGTACAATCAAATAGTGGATAACCTTAATAAGCAACTACAACCTCTACAAGAAAAAAATGAGCGACTATGTTTTGAGCGTAACACAACAGTAGGTAAATTTACTACTTTGGAGCAACGTCATGAAAGATTGGTTAAAATGCATAGCAATTTGCATATTAATTATGCAGCACTTGAAGAGCAGTTAGAGTCTGAGAAAAACATAGCAATTAGCCCATATAGTTACATTCCTAGACGCAATCTTTTAGCACTTAATCCTATAAATGAGCATAATAGAGTTCTTCCTTCTAGACTGAGCGCTTATTTTTTTGCAAGTTCTTACATTAGAGTTATTCCGATGTCATGAAGCAAAAGAAGTATTTTGCCTCCATCAACAAGCAAAATTATTCTCTTTACAAAAAATAATTCAGAAGTTTCTCTTTGAGATAAGGGAGAATCTTCAACCTGGAATTAGTGTTATCAGTAAAGCAGATCATCAACATCCTGATGAGCAAGTTAGGTACCAAATCCTTTTAGCAAGTATCGATATGAAAACTTATCATGAGTTACATTTTGAGCATGAAGGAGCAGTTTATCATCTTTCTCCAGTGTTCTTGCTGGAGAATGATTTCTTGGTACATTTGAATATGAGCAGAATTACTCATGTAGAGTCATTCCCGGGCAGTCTTAGAGAGAGCATAGTGCATTATTTTGAAATTCTATCATGTAGTCTTTTGTTGAATATTAATAGTATTCCACCAGCAAGATTCAGCAACAGCTTGAGCAATGATCCAACACAACATAATATTATTATGGATCAAACAATCTATGTCCCTGGACCAGCAAGACCAAATGTCACAAGAATACCCAATATAGAAGATATTAAAAGATATTGAGGAGCACAAATGGCTTACCATATATTCTGGGAAGATACACATCTTAATCTGGTCAAGCAAGATAAAGATTACAGTCTCTACTCTACAAGGAGAGCCAGAAGAATCAAAACAGATGGTCGTCACCTCCGCATGAGCAAATCCATTGAAGTTGCTTACAAGCAATTTCAAATACAAGAGGCAGCAATGATAGCTATGCTCCAAGGAGATGAAGATGAAGATGAAGCCAATCACTGGCTAAATTTATCTGAAGTCGAACTGGATTTCTCTCCCGAGCAACATATATAACATAGAAAACATGATGGAGCCGTAGATGGCAGAAGATAGAGTAAGGAGCAAGAAGACGAAATTTGAATTCAGTAGCATCAAGTAGAAGCGAAAGATTTTGTCTAAAGTTTCGCCTTAAAAATAAAATCTTTGTATAATACAATAAGATTATTAGAGTTTTTTCAAGTCCAAAAAAATCCAAAAATATCTTTAGATGCAAAATACCTTTTAAAATATCCTCGGTTGTTTTTCCCCCATAATATTATTATTCATTGACTAATATTATTCATTGACCATCAAGTCTTACCCTGAAAGTTTTATTTTCATGTATTTTGATAATAAGGACAGGTGTTGTTCACCTTTGGTTGTTTAAAGAAAACAAAACCTGGACAAACCTGGAAGGCTAGGAAGTTGCAGAGTACCTGGTACAGAATTCACATAGAGAATTCTAGAAGCTGAAAGCCATCAAAAGCTGCCGCGGTGTCTCAGAAAGCTATCAAAAGCTGCCACGGTGTCTCAGAAAAAGAACAAGTCAACAAGGTAAGTGAAGTCTCTGGTCGGTCGTCTCACTCGTATGGAAACCATTTGTTTATGAAGACTCAGACTTGGCCACCTAGCTCTTTCATTCATGTATAAAACTGAGAGGACCATTGGACAATGTATCTCAACTTCATCAATCATCCCACAAAACACAACCATGAGTAACGTTGCATTACCGGTGGACATTGAGCATGTTGTTAAGGAGCTGGAGCAGGTGGTAGTGCAGAGCTCAGGAGGAGTGGTTCCGGCAATGGACGCTGTGGTCAAGGTGTTCTGCGTTCACACCAAGCCGAACTTCTCGTTACCGTGGCAGAGGAAGAAGCAGTACAGTTCTTCTAGTAGTGGCTTTGTGATAAGCGGCAGGAGAATCTTGACTAATGCACACTCTGTGGATCATTACACTCAGGTTAAGGTCAAGAAGCGTGGATCGGACACCAAGTACTTGGCCACTGTCTTGGCCATTGGCACTGAGTGTGACATTGGTATGCAACATTTCCCTGATCTCTTGTTTTCGCTTTACTTGAATTTCGGTAGTGATAGACTAGCTTATTGCAATTAATGGTAGACTTACTTGATGTGAAAGTTATGTGCATTGATACGTTACTAAATTTGACCTTGGATATGGGAATATATAGAGTAATCTTTTTGTTTTGTTTGATGATGATGAAGCAATGCTTACTGTGAACGATGATGAGTTCTGGGAAGGCATCTCACCGGTGGAGTTTGGGACTTTGCCTGCACTTCAAGATGCTGTCGCTGTTGTAGGCTATCCTATAGGGGGTGACACGATAGCTGTGACGAGTGGTGTCGTTTCACGCATGGAGATTCTTTCTTATGCTCATGGATCCACTGAGCTTCTCGGAATGCAGGTGGTCATTTTAGCCTGTTTTTCTTTATATCATTTTATGAGAGGATACCTGAATTCAAGTCCTGAAGTGTTATCTTCATTGATGTTTTGTAGATAGATGCTGCAATAAACTCTGGAAACTCTGGTGGACCGGCATTCAGCCATAACGGAAGATGCGTGGGGATTGCTTTTCAGTCATTTACTAATGGAGCTGCGGAGAATATAGGTTATGTCATACCAATACCAGTCATTATGCACTTCATTTTGGATTATGAGACGAATGGTACTTACACAGGTTTGATACTAACTTAGTACTTGGTGTTTACTTCTCCTTGTCTCAACTGTGGTTATTATTCTTGTCCAGAATAAGTGACATTGGAATCTCATTTACTCTCGGATGTGACTGTTGTTTGTGGTAATTACAGGGTTCCCAATCCTGGGAATTGAGTGGCAAAAGATGGAAAATCCGGATCTGTGCAAGTCAATGGGGATGGGAGCTGATCAAAAGGGTGTACGTATAAGAATAATCAAACCCACAGCACCAGAAGCACTTGTTCTGAAACCATCTGATGTTATACTTAGCTTTGATGGAGTCAATATTGCTAATGATGGCACAGGTATACTCCCTATTTTCTGTTGACTTGAAAAGTCACCTTTCTCCTGTGTTGTTTACCCCATAGTTCATGTGTACACTGGTAATTTCATGCTTCATATGAAAGTGCAGTTTAAATTTCATTAAATGAAGTGGGACAAATTGCATTTGGCATGATGTGATGTTTAGTATCGAGAGTGACATATGTGCAATGACACTCAACGTTAACATTGTGTTGGTATCAATCTTGCAGTTCCATTCAGGCATGGAGAACGCATAAATTTCAGTTACCTTGTCTCCCAAAAGTACATTGGTGATTATGCTCTAATAAGAGTTCTACGCAACTCAGAGACATATGAGTTCAGCATTAAACTTGCAGAGCACAAGGAACTCATCCCTTCGCACATAGAGGGCAAGGCTCCTCCTTATTACATCGTTGCTGGACTTGTTTTCACAGCTGTGTCTGTTCCATATCTGGATTCTGAGGTGTGTCTCTACTCTCATGCTTCACTTCAATCATCTGGTACTTCTATTGATTCTATTCCTTGCCTCTTCCTCTGATTGGTAACCTCATGAAATCATTTAATTATACAGTTCGGAGGAAATATGCTTAAAATTCCCATCCAATTGTTGGACAAGCATTTTCATGCAATGGCACGATCTATCGATGAACAACTTGTCATCATTTCTCAGGTTTTTCTTTCTCGAGCTGTCCCATTCTGTCCTTCCTACACCTTCCCATCATATAGTAATTAAGTAGTGTTTATTCTACTTAATGGCTCAATTTCACTCAATATTTGCTAGGTACTGGTTGCTGATATCAATATTGGATATGAGGACATGGCTAACAGTCAGGTCGGAGAATCTGTTACTCAACTCAGATTTTCTATAACGAGATGCTGTAATAATTAACACTGCTGTTTCTGACGTTACTCATTCATCTGTTTAGGTTGTTTCTTTCAATGGAGAGCCTGTGAAGAACCTGAAGAGCTTAGCCAACATGGTTGAGAATTGTAATGATGAGTACCTAAAGTTTGGCCTAGAATTCAATGAGGTATTTTTAATCTCTTCCTTATTAGATATCTCTCTCTCACATACACAGAGATGCAAGCATCTGCATTTTCCTTGGTTATATTAAAGCCCATACTTCCTGTGCAGGTGGTTGTTCTACGGACAAAAACTGCCAAGGCAGCAACGCTAGACATCCTCACGACGCATTGCATATCTTCGTCTATGTCCCATGACCTTAAGACTAAAGACAACATGATACAGAAAGTAGAGTCTTTCTCTGATGACCTTAAGGTTCAAAACTTCAAGGAAGAACAGTACATCACTTCTGCTCTAGGGCTCTAGCTGTATCCACATGATTGAATTTTCCTTGTAATGGATCCCCTTATTGGATGGTGAAACTATTCATCTTGTAACATTCAGCTTTTATTACAGAAATTTATACAGCTTGAAAAATTTCAACTCTACTTAGATGAAGTCAAGATCCCAAGTCTGCATATAGACTAAATCTGCTCTCAGTAAACAAGAGAAAAGCTCCTAATGTTCAAGCTCTCATTTTAGCTACAAAGTACTAAATATATAGTACGTGTGGTCTTCATGTGTTAAATAGATACTCATGCGGTAAATTTCTGTTTCAAATAAACTTTGTTCAATACATCTGCAAATAGAGAAGCATTTACATGCAATGGCAGAATCCGTTGATGAACAGCTTCTTGTTGTTTCTCAGGTTTCTCTCTGATCTTTGTTTTTTTTTTTCACAAGTTCTGTCTGCTCTGCTTTCCGGGTTAAGTTTATTCAACAACGTGTTAGGTACTAGTTGCTGATACTAACATTGGATATGAGCAAAGTATAAAATATCGAATACTATCGACAGTCTAAAATATGGATATTTCGACTGAAATATCGATGTAAATTGAGATAAATACATAAAAATTTGTATTTAAACTTTATGAAATTCTTATATGATCGATCAATATGTGTTTTGAAACTTGTAAGTTGTGTTTTGTTGATTATTTATAGAGTATTAGATTAAACTTTTTGTTTATTTGCGTGGAGGATATTGTCCGTTTGATTTAGTGTGATCAATATATATGTAAAGTCAAAATATCGAATAAATTCAAAAATATCCAGGATTTCGACAATATATCGAAAAATATTGAATATTTCAAAAAATATCGTACAAAAAATATTTATATGTAAGATTAATATCGAAAAAAATAGAAATATCGCGAAAATATCGATAATATTATCGATATTTCATTCCTTGGATATGAGAATATTGTTATAGAGAATTACAAGGAAGCAAAGCAGAAATGAAGCAAGATTTGCCGGATTGAGTTTCAACACTCTCTTTCCTAAAAAACTCATAATAAATTTTCAATTCTAAACAAACTTATTCGTTTTTAATTTTTCTAACAATTTAATATTATTCTCATATTTACTACATACATCATTCCACCATTCCCGCTCACTCTGTCTCTCTCAATGCAGTCTCGCTCACTCTGCTGCTGACTCTCTTCCACCATTCCCAGATCAGTCGACGCCGCTTCTTTGTCCGACAAAGCCGATCAACCTCTGATTCTGCGGTCTCCGCGAGAGGCTCTGCGGTTCTCGTCGCTCACCACCGCGTCGCCGCCGTCGCTATCAAAGAAGTGTCGGACTCGCTTTTTGTAATGAAAGCACGCCGAAGTGCAAGCACGCAATTTAGCCATGACCAGACATTTCTTCAGCCGTAACACTCCTCTTCGTTGCAGTTGATCTCTTCCACCTCAGTCTCCTTCGCCTCCGACTCCGGCGGCGTCTCGCTAAGTAAACTTGACGCAATTGAAGCAGACGATGTCGGTTCATGATGTTTATGGCAGTTATGGGGTCTTTGGTTGGGTCGCTTCTCTGTTACATCAAGGTATGATCGCCTTTACCATTTAAGAATCATGTTATTCTTGTAAACTTAAATTGTTTTTACTGCATTATCGGAACTGGAAAATTTGTGAAGTGATAGCAAAGATTATGTTTCTAGATATAAAACTACTTAAGGTGATAGTTCAGGTTCTAGGAAACAGAATACAAGAGATAGCCGGATAGTATTGTTACTTCGAAGCTGAATGTTGGAGGGAAGCTTAGGTTTTGAAAGAAGTTGTTCCTTAAGTTCAGGGATTAGTTTCTACCAAGTCATATGTTTACTTGGTCTTCTGTTTCTGTTAAATAAATGTCCTAGCATCTAGGAATTAGTTGAATAGTTGTTTAGTTCAAACACGTTATCTTTGAGTGCTAATCGTGGCAGATTATTAGCAATTTTGTTTTGTGTAAGGCTATATAAGCCAAGATTGTTCAATAAGATGATATATCATTCCCTTGAATCCAACTGGTTTTGTGTTTGAGTCGTGTACAACAATCACATTCTTATCAGTTGGTATCAGAGCCCCCACTGGGCCTGATCTTAGAAAGAAGCTGCAGCTTCAGTGAGAGAGAGAATACACAGGAGAGATGAGTGAAGAAAAGATGAAGCTTCCCCACTTTGATGGCTGTCATTACGATCACTGGAGTGAATTAATGGAGAACCTATTGAGGGCGAAGGGACTATGGAGCCTTGTGGAGAATGGTTTCGAAGAACCAAATACTGGAGCATTGGCACTACTCTCTGATGCACAGAGAGATCAACTCAAAGATGCAAGGCAGAAAGATCACAAGGTGAAACATTACCTCTATCAAGAGATTGATAGGGTAACGTTTGAACAGATTCTTGACAGACGCACAGCTAAGATCGTGTGGGACTCATTGAAGAGGAAGTTCTCAGGGAATGCTCGTGTCAAAAAGTCACTCCTTCAAAAGTTGAGGAGAGACTTTGAGATTTTGGAAATGAAGAGCAGTGAAAGCATCACCGAGTATTTTGTTAGGGTTATGGCAATAACCAACCAGATGAGAAGCAATGGAGAGGTGATACCTGATCCAAAGGTGGTGGAGAAAATTCTAAGGACACTCACAGATAAGTTCACATATATTGTGGTGTCCATAGAAGAGGCCAAAGATATCGAGACTATCTCGATCGATGAACTCCATAGCTCACTCGTAGTTCACAAACAGAAGTTCAAGAGGCATGAACGGGAAGAAGATCAAGCCCTCAAAGTGAGTCAAGAGGAGAGAGCAGCTGGAAGGGGTCGTGGAAGAATGAATCCAAGAGGAAGATGACGTGGTCGAGGCAAGCAGACGTTCAACAAGGCAACTGTGGAGTGCTTCAAGTGTCACAACATTGGGCACTTTCAATATGAGTGTCCACAGTGGAATAAGGGAGCGAATTACGCTGAACTTGATGAGGATGAGGAGCTGCTGTTAATGACATATGTTAAAGATTATGAAGCAAAAAGAAGTGATGTTTGGTTCTTAGACTCAGCCTGCTCCAACCATATGAGTGGTGACAAAGGTATGTTCTCAAGTTTGATTGAAAACTGTAAACGTTCAGGTAAACTTGGAAACAATATGAGGATGGAAGTAGCAGGAAAGGGAAGTGTTAAACTAACCTTGAATGGAGTTGTTACTGTGATCAGAGAAGTGTATTATATCCCTGAACTCAAGAATAATCTCTTGAGTATCGGACAACTGCAAGAAAATGGGGTAGCTATTCTAATTCAGGGAGGCATGTGCAGAGTGTATCATCCAAGAAAGGGATTATTGATTCAAAGTGTGATGAGTGCCAACCGAATATTTGCAGTAATATCTCATCCTGCAACAAATGTTCAACCCGAAAATTGCTTTCATACAAGTTCTGTGGATCTGCAGTAGCTTTGGCATGAGAGGTACGGTCACCTAAGTAACAAAGGTTTGAAGACACTCTGAGATAAAGAAATGGTGTGAGGTTTGCCACAATTTGTACTTAAAGATGATACCTGCACAAATTGCTTAGTAGGTAAACAAC
Organism: Geum urbanum; assembly: GCA_946800695.1. Taxonomy (NCBI): domain Eukaryota; kingdom Viridiplantae; phylum Streptophyta; class Magnoliopsida; order Rosales; family Rosaceae; genus Geum; species Geum urbanum. The sequence continues at coordinate 52,095,650 of OX327008.1, read as the reverse complement.
ATAGAAATGCAGTTCCTAAGCACAGTACATGGAGGGCAAAGGAAGTTCTGGAACTCATTCACTCATATATATGTGGTCCAATCAATCCGATCTCCAACAGTGGCAAAAGGTATACTCTATGCTTTATAGATGATTTTAGTCGTAAGGCATAGGTATATATCCTTTTGGAGAAGTCTGAGGCACTAAATTGCTTTAAGACATTTAAGAGTTTTGTTGAGAAAGAAGCAGGAAAGCAGATCAAGTGCTTAAGGACAGACATGGGACGTGAATTCACTTCTAATGAGTTCAATGATTTTTGCAAGCATAATGGAATTAAGAGGCAACTTACTACTGCCTATACACCACAACAGAATGGTGTAGCAGAGCGTAAGAACCAAACAGTGATGAATATGGTGCGATCAATGTTAACAGCTAAAAAGGTTCCCAAGACCTTTTCGCCTGAAGCGGTGAATTGGACATTCTATATCCTGAATAGGTGTCCTACCCTAGCTGTCAAAGACATCACACCACAAGAAGCTTGGACTGGAGAGAAGCCTTCTGTGGAACACTTTCGAGTCTGGGGATGCCTAGCTCATGTGCACATACCCAAAGCTAAAAGAGGTAAACTTGATGATAGAAGTTCCACTTGTGTTCTTTTGGGTTTTAGTGAGGAGTCCAAAGGGTATAGGTTGTTTGATCCTAAAACCAAAAGGATAGTAGTGAGTAAGGATGTGGTGTTCGAAGAAAATAAACAGTGGGATTGGGGAGAGAATTATGAAGAACAAATTGGGGTAGATTTAGTTTGGAGTGATGATGAAATTGAGGGAGATGATATGAGTGATTCTGGGAATACACTAGGAAACCCAGATGAGGAGAATAGAGTAGAGTGTGGGAGCAGTAGTGATATAAGAAACGATGGGAATGCAAGTGAGAATGTAGGAAATGAAATTAATTTTATAGGAGCAAGGGAGGGACGAGTGAGAAGAGCACATTCCTATCTTAAGGACTACGTCACTGGTGATGAACTTTCAGACGGAGAGACTGGAGATGAAGAAGAGTTGAATATGGTGGAGTTTGACAAGAGTGACCCATCAAACTTTGAAGAAGCAGAGAAAAGCAAGAAGTGGAGGTTAGCCATGGATGCAGAGATAGATGCCATTGAAAGAAACAAGACTTGGGAGCTGACTGACTTGCCAAAAGGAGTCAAATGTATCGGTGTCAAGTGAATTTACAAGACCAAACTCAACGAACTTGGAGAGGTAGACAAGTTCAAAGTGCGTTTAGTGGCAAAAGGATATTCTCAAAATTATGGGATAGACTACACAGAAGTATACGCTCCAGTGGCACGTATGGATACAGTGAGGATGTTAATTGCTACAGCTGCTCAACATGGCTGGGAGATTTTTCAACTTGATGTCAAATCGGCATTTTTGCATGGAACTTTGTTAGAAGATGTTTACGTACAGCAACCGAAGGGCTATGTAATCAAGGGCAGTCAGCATAAAGTTTACAAACTCCATAAAGCCCTATATAGACTGAAACAAGCACCGCGGGCTTGGTTTAGTCGCATCCATGCTTACTTCATCAAAGAAGGTTTCCAGAGGAGTCAGAATGAACAAACTCTGTTCTTGAAGAAGAACAGTGGAGGTACAGTTCTCATTATCAGTGTTTATGTCGATGATCTTATTTATACTGGTAATGATGCTTCGATGATGCAAGAGTTCAAGTGTTCAATGGAAAAGGAGTTTGACATGACTAATCTTGGAAAGATGAGGTTTTTCCTTGGTATAGAAGTGATACAATCAACATGTGGCATTCATGTTTCTCAGTACAAGTATGCAATTGAGGTTCTGAGACATTTCAAAATGGAGGATTGCAATCCAGTGTGCAACCCTATTGTTCCAGGATGTAAGCTTCACAGAGATGAAGATGGAGAAAGAGTTGATGAGACGCTCTACAAACAAATGATCGGAAGTCTGATGTACATCACCACTACACGTCCTGATTTGCAGTTTGTAGTAAGCTTGATAAGTCGTTACATGTCTAGGCCTACCAAATTGCACTTCCAAGCTGCCAAGAGAGTGCTAAGGTACTTAAAGGGTACTTTGAACTACGGCATTTGGTACAAACGAGGAGAAAATGGAGAAATGAAAGTGTATGCAGATAGTAATTATGCAGGAGACATTGATGAAGGAAAAATCACTTCTGGTTATACTTTCTTGTTAAGCGGTGGTGCAGTAGCTTGGTCTTCAAAGAAACAAGCAGTTGTTACTCTCTCAACAACAGAAGCAGAATATATAGCAGCTGCTGCAGGTGCTTCTCAAGCTGTTTGGATGAGAAGAGTTCTAGAAGAGCTGGGTTATAAAATAGAAGGAAGTACAACAATACTGTGTGACAATACATCAACCATCAAGCTTTCAAAAAATCCTGTCTTTCACAAAAAGTGCAAGCACATTCATATGAGGTATCATTTCTTGCGTGATTTAGTGGAAGAAAGAATGATCAAGTTAGAGTATTGTGGCACACAAGAGCAAGTGGCTGACATTTTTACAAAACCTCTAAAGCGGGACTGTTTTCAGAAAATTTGAGCTCAGCTTGGAGTCTGCTCTATATCAAGTAAACTGACTGATGAGACTAAGGTCAGTTTAAGGGAGGGAATGAAAGAAGTTGTTCCTTAAGTTCAGGGATTAGTTTTTACCAAGTCATATGTTTACTTGGTCTTCTGTTTCTGTTAAATAAATGTCCTAGCATCTAGGAACTAGTTGAATAGTTGTTTAGTTCAAACGTGTTAGCTTTGAGTGCTAATCGTGGCAGATTATTAGTAATTCTGTTTTGTGTAAGGCTATATAAGCCAAGATTGTTCAATAAGATGATATATCATTCCCTTGAATCCAACTGGTTTTGTGTTTGAGTCGTGTATAACAATCACATTCTTATCAGGTTTGACGCGAGCAATGGGAACACAAATGTGTTTATGAATGGGCGTGAGATCACGAAAATTGAGCTGAGGATGCTTAAGGTATGATCTGAAATGATTAGCTAGATGTTGAGTGTTTGCGATATAGTAAGACAGAGCTGATTATGTGTTGTTTTTTTATTTGTGTTTCAGCTGGCGAAAGTGCAGTGCCATCCGCATACGCATTTCTGGGTGTATGAAGATGGAACTTACGAGGAGGAAGGGCAGAATAACATTGAAGGGAACATATGATTGAATTTGGTTGTTTGGTGAGAGAGTGGAATTTAGACATAATAGTTATGAGTCGAATTTTTATACAAAAGCAGTTTGGTTTTTGTCAGGCAGGCATCCACTCGTTTCATTTGTTTGTTATTCTCATTGCCTGTACCATCTCGAAATCAAAATGGGACGAGAGAAGATCCTACGGCTACTTCAAGTAGGTCTGTCCCTGAATACTTGGATCAGGGAAGACTTCAGAAACTCTTGTTATTTGGCCTGGAGGGTTCGGGGACTAGCACCATCTTCAAGCATGTGCACCAGTATTTCTTAAATTGTATGACATTTCAGAATGCTTAGTTTAATCTTCTTCTTTTTTTCGCTTGAAATAGGCGAAGTTCTTATATGGTAGTGAGTTCACTCCCGAAGAGCTGAACATGAAGCTCATGATTCAAAGCAATATGTGTTTGGGCCTAAATAAAATATTTACTTTGGGCTTGGATGGCCGAGGTCTGGCGAGTGGCCCATCATGGTTATTAATTCCTGGTGAAGGAGTTAAGTTATATAACGTCTAGCGAGCTTCGCTAGGAAGAAGACTTTGAGTTCTATTAGAACTATGTCTTATCGAGCTGGATTCACGCGGCTTAGTTTCTATCATAACTAGTTGTTTATAGCATGACTCTTAGAAGAGTTATGGTGGAATTAGAAGACCTATGAGTGGTACAACACGTATGCTGGTATGAGATTCAGACAAGATTACAAGAGCGAAAGGAATTAGAAATAGAATGAATGACTGATTAGTAAGCGAGTATATAAGGAAAGCAAGGATCTTATGAAGAGCCCCCAGACAATCAATCAAACAACCTTGCTATACGCAAACAAACCTAAACTAGACGTCTCGTCCTCGAGATTTCTATCTTCTTGCAACCAGAAGGTCTGAGTGCTGTTCACCTATCGAGTGAAGGTATTTACGACTCCAAGGAAGCAATTGCAACCTGAAGGTTGAAGAGCGGCTCACTTGTAAGTTGGGAGCTTGGATACTCAAAGGAAGCGAGTGTTCTCAACACTTCGTCGAGAGATTGCTCTGCTCTGCACGATAAGGCGTGGGAGTATCGATTTCTGGATTCGGCAGAGAGGTACACATATTCAAAGTCCTAGGTTTCTAGGCGAAAAGGACCTATTCGAGCAGGGTTGGTGCTCTCCCTGTTCTAATCGCTTACATAAGAAGTCAGGCGGCTGTAATCAGTCCATATTCCGTTGAACAACGGTGGCACGCCAGCATACGAAGCACAAGCAGGATAGACCGGCTCACGCGGTTAAGACATCCGAGATAAAAGAGACTGCTTCGCGGGAAGGATCTCTCCCGAGAGAAATTTCTGCATCGAACAATATGTACAAGTACTTAAGTATATTACTGGAGGGCCAAGAACGTTTTGAAGAGGAGGCCTTGTCGGAGAATATGTCTGCTACTCAGGGTTCTGAAGAGGCTCCATCAAGTCTTCATTTCCCGACTTTCATCTTGTTTTTCTTCCTTGATTATAATGCTGTCAATAAGTTAAAACTTATGAAGTTGTTACTTGTTAGGCTCATACATGCTCTATCGGCTGTAAACTCTAGATAAGAGCATGATGAAGATTTTATGGAAACAGAAGCTGTAAAGATCAAACTGCCTAAAAAGAGGGTTGAGCGACCTACTTATATTGATTGGGAAAAGGCAGAAGTATTTGTCACATTTCTGAAAATTTGTCATCTTGAGAATGAGTACTCAGTTGAAGCCAAGTAGCCATAAAGCATTCCATGATATTGTGGGGATTAAGGCAGAGTTAGATGATTTGTATGAAAAGCTATTTAGCCCTCGGTCAACTGAAGGAGACTTGGTGTTGTATGAGATGCTCAAACTAATGCAGTTGAAGTATAAGAAATACTTTGGAGAACTTGAAGAGGCAAATCAATTTTTGCTGGTGGTTTTAGTTTTAGATCCCAGATACAAACTCAAATACTTCGGCCACATTTGTCTTACCTCTCTTAAAATGGAGTATGCTAATGTTAAAAAACAAACCGAAAGAGTCAAAGAATTGGTTATGATGTTGTGTGACGTATATGCAGCACAAAATGGTGATGGTGTAAAGAAAAGGAGCAAAAGCTGTTTAAGTCAAGATAAGGATGCTGCAAATAGAGAGAAGGGGAAGAAATCTATTAGAGTTGGTAATGGTGGAAAGATAGCATCAATGTTTTCTGATTGGAAGAAGCAGCTCAAAGAAGATGAAGAAGTGGTGGTTTCACATGAGTTTGAGAGGTATTTGGTAGATCCTATTGAAGAACAAGGTAATGATGATGAAGAGGAATTTGGCATCTTGAATTAGTGGAAGCACAATGGATCAAAGTACCCGAATCTGCAAGCTGTGGCAAAGAATGTGATGGCTATCCAAGTTTCAAGTGTGGCTAGTGAGTCAAGTTTTAGTACCGGCAAAAGGGTTATTGACCCTTATCGGAGTTCATTAACGCCCAAGTCAGTGGAGGCACTCATATGCTATCAAAATTGGCTCAAAAATGATAGCATTATTGGATTGCAGTATACTTCAACCATGGATGGAGTTGAGTTAATAGAAGCCATTGAGAAATGTACTGTATCAGAATCTGGTCTCATCAACATGGCCTAGTTATATCCAAAACTCTAATATTATTCTTTCCGTTTTTTTCCTTGCTCTTTTCATCTCGTCAATCTGAATGTCCCTCATTTCTCAATCATGCAAACTTGGTAAAATCAACTTGTGTCTCACTGGAGAGACTTGTCCTGTTGCAATATCCTCCGGTGTTCGAATGCCCTTATCTCAAAATGCCCCGGTGTAAATTGATAACATGGCTCAGCTGCTCAGAAACTTGAAAAAGACGATGAGAATTATCTACATCACATTTCAAAGGAAAATTTGACAGAGTAATAAACGGGTTCTTCGAATCTCTGCCACACTACAACAACAATAATAAGCCGATTTATATCTGAGAACTATAACTAATTAAGCTAATAGAAATAAAAGAGCACAACCACGCTGGCAATGACACCGAGGACGACGGTGACTCCACTTGCCTCACGGGTCGCTGACGACGTCATCGCCGTCAAATCTGAAGGCTTTGGAATGTTCTTGCTCGCCGTCAGATCAGTACCCAGCTCATCGAAATCGAATCGCGCCCTCACATCACTCTCTTCTCCAGCTCATTTATCGAGCCAGCCAAGCTAGAGAACATCATCAAGGCTTTTACGGCAAAGCAAGAGCCTTTGGGAATGTCATTCTCGTCGATTGGGAGCCTTCGGTTTCGTTGCTTTAGTTTCAGTCTCAGTTGTGTGAGGCATTGAAGAAAGAAGGGGTGGAGATTGGTGAGGAGTTTCGTCCCGATTCGTGGCTGCCTTATTGTTCTGTTGCTCAGGATGTGCCCAAGAATCGGATGGCGGAAGCGTTCTGTGTGTTGAGGGACTTGAAGTTGCCTGTTGCAGGGTATGTCATGGACATTGAGCTCGTCGAGTTTTCGCCTGTGAGGGAGTTATTTTCGTTCGCATTAGGTAACATAGTAGAAGCATGAGGTTTTTTTCAGAACTTGATTCTTATAATGTGTTGAATTCTGAACATTTTAGTTTGTGTTTTTGAAGAATGTGTTATACACCATATGATGTTTTTTTCTACCAAATTACGCGGGATGTAATCTAGCAGAAGCAAGTACGAGCTCTCCTTCTCCTTCTTCGTCCAAACGCTCGGGCTGTTCGGATGGTCGGGCGCTTCTTCTTCCTTCGGGTGTTTGGGTATACGTGTTCGGGTATGGCTGTTAGAAGAATACAACGACAAACAGACAGTCAGGGGTCGAGACGGGGGTGGCCTGCCTTCAACGCTCCGATGCCTAAGTCAGAAGATGTATTGGATATAACAGTCAAGTGAACGTGCGTGAAAGTAGATTGTAGTGTTGAATGCTTGGATTCGATGATCCCTTACCTGTAATAAATACCTTAAATATATAGGTGGTTGGGTTTGGTGTTTGATGGTGTTCTTCGATGTGGGACTTGGTCTGGTTCTGTTGATATGTGATCCGTACATTCGGGTATGCGCCCCACGGGCGCGTGCGCGCTCGGATGTGGTTGGTCTTGTGAGTGAATTCGTAGCGCCTTCCTGGTGGTCTTTCGGGTGGTCTGGTAGGTGTTGATTACCTGCTTAAGTGGATAAGTATATTTAATCGAACAACTAATGCTATACTAACAAGTCCCCCAAGTCCCCGAGTCAAAGAGAACTTTCTTGACTGGGGAGTTGAAAAAGGGTTCGTGCGATTAAACAAAATACTTATCCGATTGAGCAGTGGTGCCTGATCCTGTAACCCCCAAGTCCCCCAACTCTCCGTTCAAGGAAGGGCTCGCATGACGGAGTGGGTACCTGTGTGTTCAAAGGTGTACCTATTCCTGTATTCTGGGCCTGGCCTCCAAACGAATCTTGCTATTTGGAGTTGCGCGCCCGTGGAGTTTGCCTGGTAAACACAAAATAGGTGCAATACAGATATACAAGTACGTAAATGCGTGAATGTATGCGTGAATGTATGCGTGAATGTATGCATGATCGCGTGCATGATGGATCCAAGCTAGACCTCGACCACCCCGTAGGGAGCCGTTAAGCCTCGATCGGTCGTTCTTGAAATGTTATGGGTGGAACCGAGCTGACCCCGACCCCCTGATTCGGAGTCGTTAAGCCTCGGAACGGTCGTTCTTGATACATGGATGGAACCGAGCTGACCCCGACCCCCCATGAGTCGTTAAGCCCCGGACCGGTGGTGTATTAGGTGCCCGAGAGGTAGTTGTCAACTCATCGGCCCCAACCTATCGTAGCGTCAACGGTGGGATCAGGACCGTTACGTACATGTGTTGCAGCGCACACGGAGGGACGAACGCATGCCCGTGCCGCTCATCAGTCTTAGTGTGCCCAAGGAAGGGACGGACCGCACGCCCTTGTCACCTAAGTTGGCGAGTCAATCGTTAACGTTACACGCACGGAGGGGAAGAACCCCACGCCCGTGCCGCCCATCGGTTAGCGCGCGCAGAGAGGAGTCGGCCCCATGCTTCTGCCGCCTAATCCGGAATGCTTCGCGCACGGAGAGGACGGACCCCACACCTGGAATGCTCATCGGTCTTAATGCGCAAGGAGGGGATGGACCTCAAGCCCTTGCGGCCCCACGTTGCGCTCACGGAGAGGACGAACCCCACACCCGTGCCACCCATCGGGCTCAGGGCGCGCAAAGAGGGGACGGGCCCCAGGCCTCTGCCGCCTGATCCGGCTTGCTTTCTAACGTTACGCATACGGAGAGGACGGACCCCACACCCGTGCGGCGTAAGTTCTTCATTCGGCGCGTGTCCGAAAGGGAACTCAGGCGTTCATCCTCTTCCGGGTCGCCCAAATGGTGTTATACTAACCTGGTGGTGTGATGTTAGCCTGTGGCGTTTCGCGAGCGCATGGTCATGCTGGTGGTATGCGCGCCAGTCCGAATGGCGGGAGGTGCAACGTGTGTCGTTTTGCCTTGGGTGTGGTGATGCTCTGGTCAGTGAGGCGCTTGAGGTGACATTCTGTTTGACTTCTTCTTGGGAACCGTTGTAATAAATGCTAGGCGGCGTAATTAATGCAGGCGTGCCCTGGGCATTAAATGCTGATGACGTAATAACTGCTTGGAGATTATGCGTCAGGCGTGTCGGCGCGTGGGCTATTGCATGGATGACACGTGGCGAGTCGTGGGAGACTGTGCTAGGGTTTGAAACTGAGGCGGGAAGCCGAAGGGGAGCGCGGTTACTTAGGCGGGCAGGTGAACCGCCTCGGGGCTACGTGTCGTGATCTGACGGTGGACACGCAAAAATGGACGGCTGGCGCCAAAATTGATACACGCTTTTGCAACCATTAAATTAACACTTAACAATCAACAAAAACGCATAAACAATTAAAACCCTTGGTGTAGACGTAGCATTGATAAATAGGGATCGTTCTTAACCAGGGATTGAGGGTGCATGCATATTTACGCTATGGTTAAAAAGGGGGGTTTGAAAAAGGTTGTTTTGTATTCTACGAAAATAAACACTAAAACATGGCATAGCAAACATATCGAGAAATCCTAGGTTCTAACATGCTTCACTCATAGACAAGTAGAAAACAATTAAGAACAAAGAAGTCCTAAACATGCTTACTAGACCGAAAATAAACCTAAGCTATTATTTACATGTGATCGACTCATCTAAACTTACCCTTGCTCCTTCGTAACCTGCAATCAAACAATGTCAATCGAAATCCTAACTTCTTAATTTCACATAACACATGTTTACACTTAATTCTCGTGCTCGGGATTGCCCTATACACATACCATTGATTTAGACTCGGGATTGCCCTATATCTAAGCCAAAGCATTACGATTAGATAAACATGCATCATAGAACTTAAAGAAACTAGAACACATGGAAGACAATTGAAATCAAGACAAGTGTAGAAAACCGAAATAATAAAACCATTCCTTAAAAACAAGAGTTCTTACAAAAAGGGGTCCATTTTCGCGTGTCCCATGCGGTTAGTATAAATAAGGGCTCTGGTGTCGTCTTCCCCATCACTTTTACAACTTACCGAAACGCTGCAAAAATTACTCTGCAAATCCGTTGTTCTTGCTCTTTTGCTCTTTTCTGATCTTGTTCTCTGTACCGGAATCCTTCATCGACGCTCATCTTCAACCTACAATCTTCAATTTGGTGAGCCTCTTTGACCTGTTTTTGCTGTTTTTCGTTTTACTTTTTTTTTTTTTTTCTGTTTTTTGTTTTTTCTGGTTTCTGTTTGTGTTTCTCCACCGTTTCTGGGTTTTTTGGGCCTTTTCTGGGTTTGCATCTCAAGAACAAGGCGTGTTCTTGAGGTGTGCCAGGTTTGATCTTGCTTGGGATAAGATTTTTGGGTTTTTGGTGTTTCTGGTAGTTGGCTTTTTTTTGCTAAGTGTGGGCTTCGCGTGCGTGCGTCTAGGAGATGGAGCCAATAGAGATATTAAGCGGACAATCGCGTGAGCGTGTATACATACCGGGGGCGGGGTGGGTTAGTTGTGGTACATCTTCGAGCGGGTCGAGCACTTCGTCTGAGTCTGTAATGAGTGTCACGCCTCTGCGGTTCATCCCTAACGCTTCTCCTGTCGTGTAGCAAATGGATCCTCAACAAGCGCTCGCTGCGGCAGGGTTGGGGGAATCGTCTAAGTCGTCGAGCGGGTCCTCATCATCCGGGCCATGGGGTGATGAGCCTGTACGACCAAATCAGCCCGTGACTCAGTTTCCAAAGGGCGGACGCGTTCACTGGGTGCTCCTCGATGGAGTGCCAGTGCAAGAGCCCGAGCGTACGCCCAGCGTCAAGGAGATGGCGCGGTGGGCGAGGGACTACCACATTCCGTCGTCCGTCAGGCTGAAGATACCGGGGATGGGAGAGACGTTCACCCGACCGCCCGCTGGCCACGTGTGCGTCAACGAATTTCATTTGAAGGCGGGGATAAAGCTGCCACTTCACCCGTTCTTCCAATATATCCTGGAGCTCCTCAGGATCTCTCTTGGTCAGTGTGGGCCTATACTGACCCGAACGTTGGTCGTCTTCTTCAACATCTTTCGTTCGAGTGGGTTGGACCATCCTACACAGGCAGAATTCCTGCACTTCTTCCGTTTGAAATACTCCTCCCGCCGGCGAGACTCGGCCACCTTCACCGTGGAACCACGCGTGAAGTGGTGGCTCATCGATCCTCCCAGTTCCTCCACCAGCTGGCGCACGATCAATTGCCTGGTCGGAGGTGACTGGGAGTTTGGCGCGCATGCCCCTGAGATCGCAGCCAACGCCCATCGCGTCCACCGAGTCCCCCAGCGCTTTCATTGGTTGGACACACATGAGTTCCCCCTGACGGCTGAAGAGGAAAACAGAATTGCCCGTCTGAAGTTTGTCTTCGACCCCAGGCCCGAGGCGAGGCATTTCTGGGCAGCGTGTCACTGGGACCTGATCGAGAAGAACCGCCTGGCTCGAACACCTGGTCTGTCGGGTGGTGATGTCTGTAATGTACGTGTGGTATAGCTTGATCGACTGTTACTAACCTGATCGTTCCTTTTGTTTTGCAGTGAAAATGTCGAAGTCTAAGGCGAGCGATCGGGATGCGGAGCACGTGCGTCGGCTCAACATGCTGCTGGAGGGTGCGGACACCGTACGCCGCGTGGTGGTGGATGGTTCGGGTGGGATGCGCATTGGTGATGAAGTTCAGCCGACCATGCGTACGCCGCCAGTCAGCGCGCACCCCTCCCCCATTCGCCAGCAGTCGTCGGGCGCTGGGCCATCTGTTTCGCTGCTGCTAACGTCGGGTAGGGAACACCTATCCCCCATCCTCCTCCTCCTCCAGTCGGTTGGGGCTCAAGTCGGGTTAAGCGGAACAACCGCGCCCGTGAAAAGGAGCAACGGCAGGTGGAGCGCGACCAGCGGCGGGTCGAGCAAGTTGAGCATCGCGAGGCCTCCCAAGGCTCGGGGTCGCGCCGCTCTCATAGTGGTGCAGATCTCTCTTCTGGTGCCCCGGCTGGTGAAGATGAGCGCCCGCAGAAGTGCCCAAGGGTTGAAGACTCCTCTCCTCCCGCCTCAGTTGGGTCAAGTGCTGAAATTGTTGAAGCTCTGCGCCGTGCGCTTGTGGATGGTGCTTCGTCGCTGGGGCCCCTGCTCCAGCCGTTGGATAATGTCGCCCCCGATGGGCTGGACAGGGCGTTCATCGCGTGCGCCCGGCTGCAGCACCAGCTCTTCCGCGTGCACTCGCGGGAGGGCCTGGAACTTGAACGCCTCAGGACCGAGGCTCTGAAGCACCGGAAGGTGACGGAGAGGATGGTGGCCAGTCTTGACAAGGCCAACGACCTGGCGCTTCGTTACACCGCCCATGCGGAAGAGGCGACTGCTCGGGCTGCAGAAGCTGCTGCGCGCAAGGCTAAGGTGGTGGCCGAGCATGATGGTGTCGTTGCTGAGGTGGAGCGGATGCGTGCGGAGCTGGAGCACGTTCGTGCTGAAGCAGCCGTCCGGGAGGCACTGTCGGAGTCCCGGATGATGGAGGTGGATCGCGTGGCTCGCGCAGATGCTGTAGCGACGTTCAAGGAGTCTGACAAACTCTACGAAATCGTGGAGGCTGAGGTGGAGGAGCAGGTGACCGCCTTCCGTGAAGCGGTGACTCCCTTCATCAGGTTGGAGGAATACCGGGCGTTCGTATGGTCTGAAACAGAGATGCTGGCGGGCGCCCGGGCTCCGGCGACCGATGGAATGGCGGAACCCTCCGGGACGGCTTCTGAGGCGGGGCCGGTGCTGGTGCAGTTGGAGCCGTCGGAGCAGGCGGAGCGGGCGGAGCCGGTGTCATCAGAGGAGGTGGAGGAGTTGGAGGTCAACACTGGGGGTGTAGTTTGTAGGTTTTTTTGTTTTCTTTCTTTTGTAATAGGGTAGGATTTTGTAATCGGGCCTTGTGCTCTTTATCAATGAAGTCTTTTTCTTTCCGTACGTGTGCCATCTATTTCTGTTTCTGTTTTTTTTTTTGGCATCTTTTGAATGACTCGCGCGTATGTGCGCTCTCCCCCTTTGAATGGTATTTTAACCAATTGTTACATTGACGCGAACAACCTCTCCCCAGTCCCCCGAGTATCGAGTGGACGGGTTAAGTACAAACGAACGCAATAATAATAATGAACTTAAAAATGGATCAAGTACAACATAATAAGATTTAATGAAAGTACTTCCTCAAGTGTTGGATGTTCCATGGGTGCCGTAGTCGTTGACCTTGCATGTCTCTAAGGTAGAAGGTTCTGGCGCTTATCACCTCGTCCACGACGTATGGGCCTTCCCACAACGGGCGGAGTGCCTTAACCTTCTGCTGGATTGCCTTCATCACCCAGTCCCCCAGTTGGATTGGTCGAGCCCGAATACGCTGGTTGTACAACCGGGCGATCCTCTGCTTGTTCGCGGCATTGTGGAGATGCACCGTGTCTCTCCGTTCTTCCAGCAAGTCTTTGTTGAGTCGTAGCCCCTTACTGTTTGTGCGTGGATCGTACCCCTCGATCCGTGGGCTCTGATGGGTAATCTCCAAGGGTAGCACAGCTTCCGTTCCAAACGTCAGGCTGAACGGGGTTTCGCCCGTGGCTGCGTTGGCGGTCGTTCGGATGGACCATAGGATCTATGGGATGACCTCGGGCCAACGCCCGTATCCCGCATCCCCGGGTTCGATATCTTCAATCTTTTTCTTGATCCCAGCCTTGATGATTTTGTTCGCTGCTTCCACCTGTCCGTTTGTCTGAGGGTGCCCTGGTGATGCAAATACGAGGTCCGTGTGGTAGTCGATGATGACAATCAAGTATCTGTACTGTCCCTTCGATTTTGGGAGCTCCCCTATTAGGTCCAGTCCCCACTGTGCGAACGGCACGGGTGACAGTAGGATGGACAGTGGGATGGCGGGCGTGTGGTGGTGGTGTGCGTGCAGTTGGGATTGGTGACACTTGCTCGTCAGCGCCGTGGCATCCGCGTGGATGGTGGGCCACCAGAATCCACACCGAAGGGCCTTGTGTGCGATCGATTTGGCACCCGCATGGTGGCTACACGTGCCCGAGTGGATTTCCTTCAGGATCGAGTTGCCCTTGGTTGGAGTGACGCACTTGAGGCTTGCCCAATTCCTCCCTTGTCGGTATAGTGATCCATCCCGCACGCTGAAGTTGGTCGCTCGTGCGACAATGGTCCTGGCCTCTCGCTTGTCCTCTGGTAGCTCCCATCTTGTCTTGCAAGCGATGAGCACGTCCATGTAGCTGTGCTCGTGCGGTTCGATTGCCAGGACCTGTTCTGCTCCCGAGATGCTCGGCCGTCGTAGTACCTTGACGATCCGCTGCCCTGGTCCCGTGTGTACGGGGGCCATGGCCAATCGGGCCAGCCTATCTGCTTTCGCGTTGAGTCCTCGATGTACGTGGTTGATGTTTACGTGTTTGAACTTGCTGATCAGTGCCTTCACGTGCTTCAGATAGGCGATCATGGACTCTCCCTTCGCCTGAAATTCTCCTCTGACCTGGCTCACTACCAATTGGGAATCACTGAATATATTGAGGTCGGGAGCCTCCGAGTTCTTGGCTAGTTGTAGGCCTGCGATGAGCGCTTCGTACTCAGCCTCATTGTTGGTTGTCTTGAATTCGAACTTGAGGGCGTATTTCGCGTTTACCCCTCTTGGCTCGGTCAGGATGATCCCGGCGCCACTGGCCTTCTTTGTGCAGGATCCGTCGACGTATAGGTTCCACTCCGACAGTGGTCCCTCATTGACCTCCGGTTTGTCAGATGCTTCTACCGTCGGGCCGTCGGACGAGTCGACCTGCGCTGCCTCTGCTTCTGTGTACTCGGCAATGAAGTCCGCCACTGCCTGTCCTTTGATCGCCGTGCAGGGTTTATACTGGAGGTCGAATTCACTGAGTTCAATAGCCCATTTTGCCAGGCGGCCACTATGGTCGGGCGATTGGAGGATCTGACGCAAGGGCACGTTCGTAAGGATATGGATGCTGTGTGCCTGGAAGTATGGCCTCAACTGTCGGGCGGCGGTGATGAGCGCGAGTGCCATCTTCTCGATCGTCGGATATCGGGTCTCAGCGCCCGTCATGCCCTTTCCTGAGAAGAAAACGGGCAGTTCCGTGCAGTCCTCCCTGCGGACGAGAGCAGAACTGACGGTCGTGGGCGAGGCAGCCAAGTAGATGTACAATATCTCCCCTCGGACGGGTCTGGAGAGGAGTGGGATGGACGCCAAGTATTCCTTGATCTGAAGGAAAGATGCCTCGCACTCGGGCGTCCATGCGACCTCCCGCTTGTTCGTCGTTCGAAGAGCCTTAAAGAATGGGGAGCATCTGTCTGAGTAGCGGGATATGAATCGGTTCAGTGATGCGAGCTTGCCCGTGAGGCTCTGCAGGTCTGCCTTCTTGACTGGTGGTTTCATGTCGATGATCGCTTTTACTTTGGCGGGCACGGCTTCGATCCCCCGCTGAATGACGATATATCCAAGGAACTTGTTGTTGGTGACTCCAAACGTGCACTTGGCTGGGTTCAACCTCATGCCGTTCCTGATGAGGATGTCGAGCACAGTCCCCAAGTTCTGGACGTGGTCGACCGCCTGAACGCTCTTCACCAGGATGTCGTCCACGTACACGTCCACAATGTTGCCAATCAGGCCATGAAACATCGCGTTCATGAGCCTCTGGTACGTGGAGCCAGCATTCATCAACCCGAATGGCATGACGACATAGCAATATAACCCCTTGTCCGTGACAAACGTCGTCGCCTCCTGGTCCTCGGGGTCCATGAAGATTTGGTTATAGCCTGAGTATGCGTCCATCATGGACAGGAGCTCGTGCCCAGCTGTCGCGTCCACCAACTGGTCGATCCTTGGTAAAGGGAAGCTGTCCTTGGGGCATGCCTTGTTGAGATCGCTGTAATCGATGCACATCCTCCATTTCTTGTTGCTCTTCAGCACCATCACAGCGTTGGAAATCTACTTTGGATAGTCCACCTTGCGGATGAACCCGATGCCCAGCAATCGGTCGACCTCCTCGTGCATTGTTGCGTAGTGCTCCGCTTTGTATGCTCGTCGCTTCTGCTTTACTGCCCGGGCGCCGGCGCTGACGCTCAGCTTGTGGGATATGATGTTTGTGCTGATCTCGGGCATGTCTTTGTATGACCATGCGAACACCTCCTGGTTCTCCTTCAGCAGCGTGATCAGCCGCTCGGCTATCGCGGGGGCCAACAATGCTCCAATCTGGACTGTCCTCTCCAGATGTTCGGAGGATAGCTGAATCGTCCTCAGCTCTTCGCGTTCGGGGACAGGCGATACCGCCATCAGCCCGTCGCGCGGGTCGTCTGGTACTTCCGTTCCTGGTGCAGGTTCCATGGCGAGGACCTCCTGCCTGTTCCAGGGCTTCGCGGCCTCCTCATAGTTGTATCCCCAGACGTATCCGACCCCGTGCTCGGTTGGGAATCGTCCCAAGAGCATGTGCCCCGCAATGATCAGCTTCAACTTGTTGATCCCCGGCCTCCCGAGTATGGCGTTGTAGGGGGAGGGGGTGTCCATGACGATGAAGTCTGTCCGGACCTCGCTGTGCGGGGAATCGGGGGCGCCGATTCCGACCCGAACGTTGTCGCTCCCAATCGGGTACGACGTTTCGCCCGTGAAGCTGGCGACGCACTCATGGTCTTGTGTCATTTTGTGCGCAGGCCTGTCGAGCGCCATGTACGCATCCAGGTAGATCACGTTCACGGACGCCCCATTGTCAACCAGCACCCTCTTTACGAGGAATCGATCGATGATCGCGTCGATCACGAACGGTAGGGTGCTGTCCTTTGAGCTTCCTTCCTCATCTTCCGCCGTGAAGCTAATAGTCGGCGGCTCCCTCTTTCCTGCTTTGGGCGCCCTTCCTGCCCCGATCGTCAGCACCTCCCTGCTCGAGCGATCGGGCGACGATATTCCCTCCTTGAGCTTTCCCCCAGATATCGTACTGATAGTCTCCCGGGTCTCGATATTTTTTCCGCGCGGTCGTTCCTCCGTCCTAGGAGGGGTGACCGGATCATCCCTCCGCATATCCGTGAGGGCCTTCTTCAGCATGATGCAGTCGTTGGTATGGTGGGTGGTGGCGTTGTGGTATTCGCACCAGACGTCCGGGATTCGGTCGAGCGGGACCCTCTCCTTCGACATGTTGTTTGGCGGAAGAATCCGGCGTCAGTGCAGGCGGAGCAGCTGCTCGTTTGACTGTCGATCGACCGCATAGACCTCTTGTCCCGCCGGTCGGTACCATGGTGCTGGCGGTAGACAGGCTCCCTGTTGTGCTGGTCCCCTCGCCTGGTGGTGGCGGTTGCCCTGGTAGTTGCGGGAGGACGGCCTCTGGTAATGTGTGTCTTGGTTCCTCTTATAGCTCCCGGTTGGTTCCCCTCCGCCGTCCGAGGGTCATCGTGGTTGAGCGTTCCCCTCAGGTCTGTTGGTGCTACTTTCGGAGGTGGACCCGTACACTCGCGTTTCCACCAACGCCTTCTGCACGATCAGGTCCATAATCTCGTCGTAGTCGAGATGCTCCTTCCTCACCAGCTTCTCCACGAATGGCGTGGCGAGCATGTTATCCATCAGGGCCACCTTGGCCACTCGCTTGTCGAGGTCTCTGCATGTGCTCGTGAGCGCCTTCCACCGGTTTATGTAGCTCGACAGGCTCTCGTCCATCCCCTGGCGGACCTTGAGGAGGATACCCGTAGTGTTGTACTTTCCCTGGAGCCTGTAGCATTTCTGGAAGCACTCCGCCAACCCGAGGAACGAGTGGATGGAGCCTGGCGGAATTTCGTAGAACCAACTCCTTGCTTCCTCCGTCAGTGTTTCCTGGAACAGAAAACACAGGATCGGGTCCGAGTATCTGGTCCCGTCCGTGGCGGATCGAAACTCGTCGATATGCGCACGGGGGTCTCCACTCCCGTCGAACCGGGCGATCTTTGCTGTCTTCGCGTGGAGGTCTCTTCCCTTCTCCAGTATGTGCACCGAGAACGGGCTGACCCGGGGGGGCGAACGTCTCGCCCTGCCCGGCCAGCTTGTCCTTGCGTAGGCGCGAGACTTCCTCCGCCAATTCTTCCATCCTCTGAAGGATCAGGATGTTGTTCGTCAGGGGCGCCGATTCCTCCACCGGTGTGGGCGCGCGGGCTGCCCGGGTGTTGATCCTGCCGAATGGGTGTCACTCTTCGCTGGTGGTTTCTTGGGTTTCTTCGTGGTGCTCCTGCCGCTGGCTGACGAGCGCGTCCAGTCGCTCCTCCAGCCTCCGCCGGATCTGACGCTCTTCTGCTCTCTCGAGTGCTGCCTCTCGTAATTCTTGAATTAGGCTGTCGACGCACTCCTCGCTATTGCTGCCCCTTTCAAGTTCCAGTGTCTGCCGCTTCTGTGTGCCTGGTGGTGTTTCTCCAATGGGTGTGGTGCTGACGTTAATCTCCTAGGTAGGCATGTGGGCTTTTGGTTTGTGGTGTTTATACGAGGTTTGCAATTTGTAAGCTTCCCACAGACGGCGCCAACTGTTTCTACCAGATTACGCGGGACGTAATCTAGCAGAAGCAAGTACGAGCTCTCCTTCTCCTTCTTCGTCCGAACGCTCGGGCTGTTCGGATGGTCGGGCGCTTCTTCTTCCTTCGGGTGTTCGGGTGTTCGGGTATACGTGTTCGGGTATGGCTGTTAGAAGAATACAACGACAAACAGACAGTCAGGGGTCGAGACAGGGGTGGCCTGCCTTCAACGCTCCGATGCCTAAGTCAGAAGATGTATTGGATATAACAGTCAAGCGAACGTACGTGAAGTAGATTGTAGTGTTGAATGCTTGGATTCGATGATCCCTTACCTGTAATAAATACCTTACATATATAGGTGGTTGGGTTTGGTGTTTGATGGTGTTCTTCGATGTGGGACTTGGTCTGGTTCTGTTGATGTGTGATCCGTACATTCGGGTATGCGCCCCACGGGTGCGTGCGCGCTCGGATGGGGTTGGTCTTGTGAGTGAAGTCGTAGCCTTCCTGGTAGTCTTTCGGGTGGTCTGGTAGGTGTTGATTACCTGTTTAAGTGGATAAGTATATTTAATCGGACAACTAATGCTATACTAACAATGTTAGTGTAGATTTTGGTGACTGTGGTGGTAATTCTTAATACAGAATTTACATTTGATGAAGTTTTGCATCAGGCAGTTGCATTTCTTCCTTCTACTGTGTGTTGTTTATTTTGATGATATTGTGATATTTGTGTGCTTCTGTTCTGCATTCTGAAGAGACTGAAGAATTGCACTATTGTGAATCTAAATCAACTCACCTTTTTGGAGAGTTCTTCTACACTTGTAGAACTCTCATTTTCTAAGCACGCCGAGTGTCGAAAAAGTTCCATGGCATCATCGTCATTCAATAATCTTAAATGATAGGAATAACCATATCTCTCGGAAATTCAGATCTCGAAGTTACTAGGATCTAATAATTTGACATCTCAAATTGAAAATTCTCTAGAAGGGATTCAGACCCCGAACAAATATCATCCAGAACCAACAATAATGGGTTTTTTTGTGTTCTCCTTGAAAAATGTTTGCAACCACTGAAGTGTATGTACTTCACTAGTGAAATCTGGAACTCCAGAACAACCCATGTGTCCATATAGTTGTTTAACGATAAGCTTTAATGTACCCTTTTGTGACACTGTGATGAAGATGATGTTGTCCTTGAATTTATCTATTCAAATCAAAAATAACTAATTAGTTGTCCTGGAGCTAATAAAACCAATTTTTTATTGTTTACAATTTCACAAGAGTTTAAAGAAGCAGATATATCCTTTGACTTGTTGATCTTGACAAAACTTTGTTGCCAGAGTAGTTTTACCTGATCCTCCAGAGGCAGTCAACACGAGCATTGAAACCTTTTCATCCTCAAGAAACAATGTCTTCAACTCCTTCAAAGGAGCATCCAAGCCAACTACAAGCTTGGGAAGGTCAGGCACTGCACCGATAGCTTTCCTTTCAACAGATTGACTTGGTTTTTCGAGATGTAAGCGGTTGAGGGACTCATCGACATGGTTGACCACCTCCCTCATATCACATAACATAGCAGTGTTCTTCTTTAAATCTCTGGCTTCCTGCGATTCGCTCAGCTGAAGAAGTTTACTTGAATACTTGTACTTCTTGAAAGGGTTCCACCAGCTAATCTTCGCACACTTGCCGACAAGCTCTGTGCCATCCTTCATTAGTGCCTGTAAATCTTCGAGTTCATTATGTGAGACATCATCTGCGGCTATTTCCCGGTTGTACCGCACCATCTCCTGCATCGGCGGAGCTAAAGAGCTTAGCTTTGACATGATATCCATGGAGTGCTCTCCGAACATAACATTCTTGCGGATCAAGTCTTCAACCCCAGCATACAAGACTTCGAGTGTTTTTCCTAGAACGATATGGTATACAAACAAATCTCAATGAATATAAAATGACTACACAAACTTGTCGAGGCTAGCTGGACTTGGTCACCCCAAATGGATTAAAGGCCGAATGGTTGTACAGATTCGGATTTCTATGTTCTTGCACAATTAATCAACGTGCTCGATAATGATGAGTTAATTGTTTAGTGCTTACACACCATGAACAACGGTCAATAAATAAATCTGAAATTTGACAATAAAAATTAGAAAAAATTCATTCCAAGTCTCATACTCCTTCCCTATTTTAATTCTAGTCCTACTTACAATTTTAGTTTAATCGCAGTCCTTGTTAGTTTAATTACGGTCCTATCATTTTAAAATTAATTTCATTGGTATAACTTCCTAATTAAGAGGTATATAATATGTAATCCTGCAGGTCAACAATCCCCTTCTTAAATTCGAAAATAAAAATTGTTCTATTTGTTATAATATTCAGAATATTGCTTAAAATTCGAAATTAATGATATTTAATTTCATCATTGTCAACCCACATTTCCAGCCATCGTATTAAATATCATTTATGCCTGTCGACATTTCCTCTTCTATTTTGAATTTTATTTTCACATATAAACTGCATTCATTAGCCAAAGATGAATAGCATTGAATCCTTTATATTTATTTTTGCCAAATCCATGATTTTTGCCTGTATAATTATCGATCTATCATGTATGTATCAGATCATCTCCTTTATATTTCCTCTAACATTCTCACGTTCATGTATATCTGTAGAAGAGGTATTATCAACAGCTAAGGTATATATCTCCCAATCTTTTATTGTTTTACTTGGTGTTTGTCTTCTATATAGATATAGGTATGCTTCTTACCGATATTATTACTAATATATAGTAACATTCTACTGTGTAGTTGAGGGAGGGTGCCGTCATTGCTTGTTGTCATCTTGACAACATCATCACGGCAATTCTAATTTTTAATTCATCAACATTTGATTACTTATGTACTGAAATTTGTTCTAGTTTCAGTGAGCTAGATACTTGTTCTTTTGAGTTGACATACTCAATTTCCACTTGAATTTGCAAATTTTACTGCTCTCTCTATCTAATGAAAAGAAAACTTTTGTTGATGTAGATGTGAATGTTGTTAGAAATAACAATGATCAAGAGGGTGCCGAGATTGACGAGGTAGAAAATGATTCTGATGATGAAAACGAGTACTTTGGGAAGTATGCCCCTCCTTAAGGTAAGACATTATTATCTCATGAGTGAAAAACTTATATCAACTTGGTTGGGCAAAAATTTGAGGGTGGTGTTATAGAATTCAAGGACAGGCTCTCCAAATATGCTATCGAAAAAAGTTTTCAGTTCACATATATCAAGAACGACAAACAATGGATTATGGCTGAGTGTTTTCTAAACGAGGCACAAGGGTGTAAATGGAAGGTTCATGGCAGGGTCAATACTGCAAATGAATTTTTCTACATTTTAATGTTGAATAACGTGCACACTTGCCGAGGTCAGATTCGCGAGAAAAAAAAGTGTTTTGATAGGATCCAAGATTGTCTCTACAGTTGTAGCAGAGCAGATTCGAAGCAAGCCCCTTATGAGATCGGTGGATATTGTTAAAGATTTCAAGCATAACTATGGATTAGAGATTTCGTATTACAATGCATGGAAGGGTAAAGAAATGGCCAAAGTTCAAGTTCATGGTGATGAGAAATTTTCATATGCTCAATTAGAATGGTATATTGAGGCACTGAAGGAAACAAATAAGGACTCTCACTTTGTCCTTGAGTGTGATGAAAGTTCATCTCACTTTAAGAGACGTTTCATATCATTTCATGCCTCTATTGAAGGTTTCCGATTTTGTCGACCTTTCCTTTTCTTGATGGTACCCATATCAAGAACAAGTTCAAATGACACCTTCTAGCAGCAACAGGAAAGAATGATAATCAAGGTATCATCATCTATCTTTTTTGTTTTAGTAGTAATTACGAGGTTACCTACCTATGTTATAATATGCAAATCTTATGTTTTCTTTCACTTTACATATGTACTCAACGTGTAGGTATATTCCATTTAGCATTTGCTATTGTTGACTCGGAAGATCAAAATAATTGGACGCGGTTCTTGGAAAATCTACGTAAATTATTGGAGCCACAAGGTCGCATTATCACTTTCATTTTTGATAGTAACAAAGGGATTCTTGAAGCTATTCCAAAAACTTTTTCAGATTCATTTCATGCATTTTGTTTGCATCATTTGAAGCATAATGTGCAGTCTAAGTACCTGGGATCCATGGAAAAAAGCTTCCGGGACTGCATTGTTAAGCGTTTCAAGAGGTGTGGTTACGCTCCCACAACTAATCATTTTGATGTTCACATGTCTAAACTGATCAGAGATGGTGAAAAAACCATGGAAAAGTTTCTAGAAGAAACTCCAAATGAACATTGGGCCAATGCTTTTTTCCAAGGTATATATTACCTCCTCATGAGACATATAATTTCATTTATTACCGTAATCTTGTCTAATAATCATTCACCCATTATTCAGGTAAAAAGTATAGAGAAATGTGCTCAAACTTGGCCGAATCTTTCAACTCATGGATAAAAGTGGAGCATAAGCTTCCCATTTATCAATTGATTGATAGGTTACAGATAAAGCTAATGGTTTCATATGCTGCAAGACGTCGAGCTGCAACAAAATGAACAACATTTGTATGCCCCTGTAATGGACAAGATGTTGAACAAGCTCTACGAAGCAGGTAGACATTGGGATGTAAGTCGATCAAACGATTATATATTTGAGGTGCAAGATATTTACTCCTACCATGTCGACCTCCAAGCTCGCACATGTTCATGTCATCTTTGGCAAATTAAAGGGTTTCCATGTGCACATGTTATTGCAGCCATTATTGCAGATGAAGGTGATCTCCATCAATATGTGGAACCTTATTTTACTGTGGACTTCTTCAAAAAGTGTTACAGCATTCTCATTGCTCCTGTGTCTGGCATTGAGAAACCCACACTAGATGATTCTTCTGACCTCGTGATTAAGCCTCCATTGACAAAGAAACTCCCCGGTAGACCACCTAAGAGAAGGATCCCGTCTACAGGTGAGGATGTGAGGAAAATCAAGTGTGGCTGGTGTGGTGCTGTTGGAAGACATAACAGGAAAACTTGTAAATTTTCAATATAAGAATCATTTACATTGAGGAGATTTCTGTTTTCTTTCTCAGGCATTATTTCATGTAATCAGAATTTTAATTTTCAAAAGTCAAACAGTTCCAACTGAAGGTTTTAGTTTGATCATTATTATTGAGTGGAATGTTATTTTCATCACCCCATCTTGATCCTACTACGCATATTTATCTCAACAGTTTAGTAGAAATACCTCTTCCTCAACAGGAGATAGCTAACTTTGGTTTCATAGGTATATTGAGCTATGGCGTGAAATCTGGAAATATGTAAAAGGGTTGAGAAAGAACGACCTACACCTTGAAAATCTACATAAATTATTAGGATCTTATAATTGGACATTTCAAATTGAAAGTTCTCAAGAAGCGATTCAGATCCCGACCAAAGATCAACTAAAACCAACAGTAGAGGATTTTTTGTGTTTTCCTTGAAAAATGTTTGCAACCATTGAAGTGTATGTACTTCACTTTTAAAAGTTGGAACAATAGAACAACCAATGTGTTCATATAACTGTTTAACAATAAGCTCCAACGTTCCCTTCTGTGACACTGTGATGAAGGGATGTTGTCCTTGAATTTATCTATGCATATCACATATAACAACAAATTAGTTTGTCCTAGAGGACTAATTAAACTAGGTTTTTTCATCGACGATTTCACAAGTGAAATTTAAGAGACTTACATACCTTTGACTTGTTGATCTTAGCAAAACTTTGCTGCCAAAGTAGTTTTGCCGGATCCTCCGTGAGCAGTCAGCACAAGCATTGAAACCTTATCATCTTCAAGAAGTTTTGTCTTAAGTTCTCGCAGAGCATCCAAGCCAACTACAAGTTTTGGCAGGTCAGGCACTCCACACATAGCTTTCCTTTCTATGGTCGACTGATTTGGTTTGACAACATGTAAGCGGCTGAGAGTCTCATCGACATGGTTCACCACCTCCCCCATATCACATAGCATAGCAGTGTTTTTCTTTACATCTCTGGCTACCTGCACCTTGAGTATCTCTAATTGCTTATCGAGCGGTTCGTTCAGCTGAAGAAGTTTCCTTGCATACTTGTACATCTTGAAAGGGTTCCACCGGCTAAGCTCAACGCACTCATCCACAAACTCTTTGCCATCCTTCATCAACGTGTCTAATCTTCTAGTTCATTTTGTGAGCCTTCTGTGCAGATTTTCTTGTTATATTGTGCCTTCTCCAGAATTAGAGGTGTTAGCTTTAACTTAATATCCATGGAGAGGGTTCTCGAAACATGACATTCTTGCGGATCAAGTCTTCAACACCAGCATACAAGGCTTCGAGTGTTTTTCCTATCACAAAGTCCCCCACCATCGCCATTTTCAGTATAACTAAATTGCAGGAAAGGTCTATGTATAATCTGAAGTTGCTGCTTGGTTGCTATTTTCAGCAAATCAGATCAATGTTCTTCCCTTTTCAATCCAAAAGATAAGTTAGTGAGCAAGTAGACAACTATTCGAGATATTAATCGTGAGGTCTATGATTAAAGTGCATGTTGGTTCTAGATTGATACTGACGCATGCTTTATTGCTTTACACCATGATTGATGATCAATAATTCTATGTGAAACACGATGTCCAACTTTCTTTTCAATTTTATCGCTAAGTTTTAACCTCCGACAACATTACCTTAGTCATCTACCCAAATTTAAGAAACTGATTAGCCTCCCTAGCTAGCTAGCTTCTTCTAATTTCTGGTAAGTGCCATCAAAAAATTGTTCCAGTGATCAACAGGACCTGGCATGCACCAGTGAACACAGTCACTATAACCCTTCATCCACTGATTTCCCCAATGAAATCCAGGGTGACCATCTGGTCTCATCAACATGGCCCTAGTTATATCCAATACCCTAATATTAATCTTCCCCTTTCTCCTTGCTCTTTTCAGCTCCTCAATCTGAATGTTCCTCATTTCCCAATCAAACTTGGTAAAATCGACTTGCGCCTCACTGAGGGGACTTGACCGGTTGCAGTACCCTCCGGTGTTCCACGCTCCATTCTCAAAATGCGCCGGTGCAAATGTCCTCAATAAGGTCACTAGTCCGCCCTTGCAATTCTTACAGTTGTTAATGTACTTGAACGCAGTCCGAAACGCCATACCAACTGCATTGCCAATGTCCAAGCCAGTCACATTAGGTTGGTTGCAATAGACACATCCAATGAGCTTGTCTCCTTTGCGCAAGTATAACACTCGAAAAAACCAATGACCATCCGAGAGGACAGCGTAGTCTAAGTCCGGCAAGTGCTTTGCCCATTCATCGTCGATTTTGTCTATGTGCAAATCGAAAATGCCTGATCCCGTACCGTTAACCATCCTCTCAACTCCGTCTATAAGAAACTTGGACCACAACTTCATTAGGGTAAAGTCATGTTGAGGGAAATACCATGTCCTGAAACGGTCTTCAGAATCCTTGTAAATGTCTTTAGGTAGTTCCTCCTGCAAGAACAGTAACACAACTATAGATATTATCCACCCAATACTTGATGCATATTGCATCATTTGCATGTGTCTATGAGTCTTTGGTTTGACTCCGTAGAGCAACCGTCCCATATATTAAGGGTGACACTAATTTCACATAGGAAGGAAACAAAATATAGAAACAGAAAGTGATCATCTACATCTACTCAATTAAGTTGATACCAATTAACGATTTAGGTAAATTTCACACCAAACTTACAAGGTATGACAACTAATAACAACTCAGCATAATGAGTTGTAGCAAAAGAAAAACTCGCAAGCAATTCGGATGCGTTTCTTATTACCTTGAGTGGCATATATGATGCAATGCCAACTCATTAATATTACAATTCATTCAAAACGCAAGTAATGAAATGTGTTACTATATGAAGTATATGCAATCAATTTGGTACCTAATTTCATGCCGTATGATTTGATTCTCTTGAGTATGAACCGGAAATTTCATCAAACAATGAGTGAAAAATTCAGAACTGACCTGTGACAAGAGGCACAGAAGAGACTCCACATGGTTACGAGCAACCGAGTCGCCAATCAACGCCATCTTCTTCCCTCGGACAATATCCAAAAACGCCTTGGGATTAAACTCCGGCAGCTCACACCTCTCCGGCTTCCATTTCCAGTTGAGAAAATCCGTATCCTTCCTCCCATTCTTGAAACAATTCTTGGATTCAGGAATACTCTTACAACTCATATTCGTATACAATGGCCCTCTCAAATCCGGCACCCACTGACCCTTAAACAAGTCACACTCCTCCTTATCCTCTAGAAGACAAAATCACAAAAAAGGATTGCATGCACGTAATTTAGGATCATAATAACTCAAAACCTCTGAAGAAAATGAGAGCTAGGTTATCGTGGACATGTACCTTTCTTGACTTGCACTGCATGGCTAAGATTGGTGTCATCTGGCTTCTGGTTTTGAACAGGATTAAGGGCTTGTTGTGATGTGATCGGAAAAGGGTTTGGAGAATAGACGAGGATGAAGCTGAAAACGGAGGCTATGGCTAGAGAAATAAACAAGAAAGGGATCAGTCTTTTCATACTCAGAGCTCTCTCCTTTTTTCCATGGATGTTGAACATTTCTTGGAAGAGAGTATCCATGACAGTCTCTTTCTGGCATAGACAACGTGAAAGAGAAGAAAGAAGCTAGGGAGAGATAGAGAAGATGTGATGTAATATTTGAAAGGAGAGTAAATGATATTCCAATCAGGGATGAGTAATGAGGAAGAGATTTGGTTGACGCCATGATTTGCTGAAAGAGCCATAGATTTGGTTGATGTCAATTTCGGGATGTGAGTTCATTACTAATTGACCTGAATGCTCGGCGGAGTGTGTTCGGAAGCAGTTGAGTGGCCTTGTAACTGCTTCCTGCAAAGCTTCACTCTGTCACTAAATTCTATGTGACATTGGTAACCAACAGTCCCTGTACGTTTCCTGCGACGATCTATTGTATGTTTAGGCTTGTGTCACAAGACGTCTTATGCGAAGCTCAATCGGTAGCTCTAGCACATTATTTAGCGACCCTCTATGAATACAACATCCCAAGGCAGTGACTAGGGGACTTCACCCTCTCTGAATACAACATACTATGCCATTCTATGCAGGGACTAGAAAGTTTACTAGTACTAGAGCAGAGTATGAATGCCTCTTCAGGCATCTAGCAGAAGCCATCGTACTATTGATCGACTTTGGCTAACATTCAACAAACAATCCCATCGGGTCCCCTCAAAGCTTATGCACATACACGACATCAGGAACATTACGCTTAAAAAAGGAAAACACCATGTGCTCTGCATAAAAAATATGCTCCCAAAAATATGCTTTTGCAATACAATGTTGGAAATAACTTTGATCCTAAATCTAACAAGTGAAGTCTGTCCAACATTCTCTTTGTTGGAAATAAATGTCCCGACTCTGGTTATGACTTATGGTACAAAGGAAAAACAATAAGCTAACAGCCTGTGCAAATTTCCATAACCAGATTGTTATA
The DNA here is from genome assembly GCA_946800695.1 of Geum urbanum. Taxonomy (NCBI): domain Eukaryota; kingdom Viridiplantae; phylum Streptophyta; class Magnoliopsida; order Rosales; family Rosaceae; genus Geum; species Geum urbanum. The sequence continues at coordinate 52,067,861 of OX327008.1, read as the reverse complement.
AATAACAAAATTCTGCAGTCCTGACTAAGTAATAACTATATATGTAACAACTGGGGAGAAAAAATAATGACTGAGAATACAAGCCGACCTTGGCATGCGAGTTCATACAACCTAAACACCCCCTATAAAGAGGATTCAGTGAGGATTCAGGATCTGTACCTGAGTGGGCACAAGTCCATATACTGAGCACCCAAGTCTCAGCTTTAGGCAGCAAATCAAAGATTCTTCTCCTGAGTTAGATATCTACATAGAAGAACTCGTCTTCAGAGGCCCTCAGAACAAACCCAGTTAAATAAATCACCTCCAGGGCACCAGGGTTTTCTAAAGTTGGAATGCCTCTCAATGAACACATGCTCCTGCCCTTAAGCATTTGCCTCTTGAAATCAGTATCTCCTGTACGTTTCAATGCAAAATCCTGAATAGCTGATCAAAAAAGGCAGGGAAAGATTCAGAATTGGCGACTGGCGTTTAATAATATATGAAGTTTTACACGGGAAAAAACATGGAATCAACAAACACCGAAGAAAGATTCCAAAATTACATATGAGACTCGAGGTTTTGCATATGCATCTGACAAGTTAAACTTAGAACTAGCATCACTGACACTAATATTTAAAGGGATTTAGTTTGCACCGACATCAACAGAAAATTCCAAATTGAAAATAACCAATAAGCAGAGAAGAAAAAAAAAACTGCAATCCATGAAAACTTTTTCTTCACTGTAACATTTTCTCATAGTAGACCAGAAAACTCGTTGACCTCAATTTGTAATTACATCTCAGTGTGCTTCCTAAATGATTAGTTTCTAATAAACTCAAATGATAAGTTTGATGATGAGAACGAAATGAATTGCAAGTAGAACTCACCAGGTTTCCGCATCGCCATGATTCTACTGCCAAGGTTGCTTGTAGCTCATACGATCCACCACATCCAACCCACTATCAGGCTCCTTTCTCTTCAGAACACTGCCCACCTGAAACAACTTCAACTGTTCCTCTACAATGGCTTGTGAGCTGGGAACAGCAAGCTGCCGTAATCCTGAAGGTAACCTCTCATCTCTTCGCTCTCCATCTAAACCCCCAGGTCCAGAATTAAGGTCAAGGCCCTGACCACCCCATTTTCTACCATCAAGGCCAACATTACTACTACCCCCAGGAAGGTTCATCATAAAGGGTCGTGCGTAAGGTGACGAGACTACAGCACCGGGTCCCATGAGCTGTGAAGGCATTGTGGGGAAGCAGAGTGGCCCACCAGATGATGAATCCACATATGCAGTTGAACAACCTGAAAAGGAGCTCGAGGAGAGAGGAAAGTTGGTTTCAAAAGGGAATACTGGATACTGAAATGTAGTCGCAGGAGGAAATGGCATTGCACTCGAGGATGACAACACAGGCCCCCTGTAGATTTCTGGACCAAATGAGCTATTACCAGTGGAAGGACACAAGACTCTCTGTGACACAGTAGCCGCACCATAACTCTGCTCACCTCTGCCTGGAAATACAGGAGGGACTGTCATGGCCGGATATGGGTTTCCAGGAGTGAACCATGCTGAGAAGTTCCCAAAGTCGGGGCTATTCATTCTTAAACCAGAAACTGGTGCTCGAAGCGGCACACTACTTTTCATATGTTGGGTATGTGGGGCAGATTCGGCCCCCACCTCATCAAGGCCAGGGCCATTGTTTAAATCAAAGCCTCTCGAGTCACTGATCCCACCATTAGATAGTCCACCAGATAATGATGACCTACTTGGCAAAGACGGTATCTCCAACCTACTACTGTTGATTACAGAGTGTGGTCCAACATCGGGACTCTCATCAACTCTATTCAAATCAAGATCGAGTCCTCCAGCACCGCCACCGCCACCGGCACCACGATCACGAGACCCAGACTTCTGATCCATCATAAGTGCAGAGCTTTGGGAAACAACTTCCTCATAAACTCTCTCATCAGGTTCGTTTAGATCAAAGTCCAATGGAGGGCGCCCTTGTCTGATAGACGCAGTATCGACAACAGGTACATCGATTGTAATAAGTGATGCTTCCTGATTTTTTCGGGGCTCAGCAGGTCGGAATGCACTCCTAGCTGTAGATCCTTTCCATCCTGGTTCATTCTTGATCCGCATTGGGTTTTCAGGAAGAACAAATGAGCCTTTGGCAGGTGCAACCACAGTAACTGAAGCAGGAAAACTCCCCGACTTGGAAGACATATTGAAAGGTAAAGGGCAAGGAACATGTACTGAAGAAGAACCTCCAGGATCTTCTGCTTTAGGAAACTCTGGTTGACTCCCATCATCAACAGGGAAACCTTCATTTAAATCGAAGTCCAGCTTTACAGCAACATCTGACCCTGAGGCATTCACACCTGAAACCTGCCGCTCCTCTGTCTTCTCTGAATCAATAGTTTCCAATTTGCACCCAGTAGGCTTGTCACTTTCTTGCACAGGTAACGATGGCAACTGAACAAGAGGAACTTCTATACCAGAACGACCTAACACCTCTATTATTTCCTTGGTGTCCTGAAGGAATTCACTGCCGTGTTCCAGAGCATCTTTTCTTTCCACACTCTTAACCCCTTCATCTTTCAAAGTCTGCTCACTGCGAGTCGCAGTCTTACTGTCATCTTTTTCTCCTTTGTCTCCAACCTTGAACTGCATCTGTACAGTATTTCCAGAACCAGAACTAGGAACAGCATGCTCACCCTTCCCCACATTGGAGTCTGATCCTGTTACACCAGATGGGATTTGCCCTGTCACTAGAGCCATATTCGACTCCTTGGCCGAATTTGGGTTTTCCTCAACCATTTCAGACAATGAGCAGGTTGATGCTTCATTGTCCTTTTCAACTTTTTCACTCCCAGAGGCTGTTTCAGACACAACTGGTGTACTGCTCCTCACGGTTCTTTCATCTTCTTTATGTAGCATCTTATCTTCCACCGACAAAGTAGACGGCATAACTGACTTAGACTCAGAAATACAGTATCCCTTAGAATTCTGAGTCCCAAGTTTTCCTTGTTCAGGAGACTGAATACACCGTTCACTCTCCAAAAGTCCCTCTTTTCTTGAAGAAGGTATCTCAGATGCGGAAGCATCATGTGGCTCAACATGCTTCCCATCAGCTCCCAACAGTGGTCTATTTTGTTGCAAACTCAAAGAACATTTCAAAGTTGTGTTACACTCTACTATTTGATTCCCAGAGCTAACTGAACTGGATTTGATGTCCCCTCCTACAGTACTTGCTGGCAGATGGGTAACAGAGTGTTTCAATTCACTCTTACCTCGCACTGCGTCACCAGCATCTCCCAGCTCTGTAGTAAAAGTGCCACTTCCCCTGCCAATAGGTAGACATTGGATATCAGAAGCTTCAGCCACTGGTTTGAACTTGCCATCTTTTTCTGAGAGTGATCCAACTGGCACAGGAGAATTACTCGGTGGAGAACCTGATGGTGACACATTTTCAGATTTTAACTCTCCAGCAGCTACACTAGCTAGTAAATTCATCCCAACATCATCTCCAGGGGGAACAGTGTCACTACCTTCAGAAAACTTGACACAGCTTTCAATCAAAGCATTCATGGAGATTAAGGATGCACCATACGATTTTCCCGTCCTTGAATTAATTTTAGGTGTAGAACCAGCAACCTTTTCACCATCTAGGCCAGTCCTACTTTGTTCACTGGAAAGAGGTGGCACATTATTTTCTCCAGAACGACACAATTCATCTCTGCTGTGACATATATCAGAGTTCACACCTGATGTACTATTTCCCAAAGACGCATCGCTTCTACTCTTAGCTTTCTTATCCGGGTTCCCACGCTTTTCTGCAGAAGGAGAAGCTCTGCCAGATGTAACAGGATCTTCAAAACACCCTCCTGCAACACCCCTAGCTGGACTGCGGCCAGTATTCAGTAACCTGACAATAAGTCTGTTATTTGTGTTATCGGGCAATGGAGCTTCAGGAGCTTTCTCATGTGATACTCCAGTTGTTGAAGCCTTCTCGGTTGTCATACTTCCACCAGAGTTACAAACTTTTCCAGGCCCTGTTTCCTTATAAGCCACTGAGGCAGCAGACCCATGAAGACCATTGCTGGATTTTCGATGTTTGGAAGAGCTGCTAGAAACTTTATGTGCAGTCACTGAACCAGCACTTGAGCTTCTTGCATCTTCCCTATATAAGGAACCCACAGTCTTTGCAATATCACTTGATTGGCTATTGTTTTGTGAGTGACTTGAGCTGCTACTCCGTTCCTCCTTGATTGGTGTCAATGGAGGGTCAGAGTTTCCAGAACCTACTAGCATTTTGAAACTTTGATCCTTGGATATATTACCAGAGGTTATGGACAGCGGCTTTGTTGACCCAGGAGAAGCAGAGGACTTTGAAACCATTTCAGATGATCCAACTTTCATTTGAGAAGATTTGGACACAGCAGGTTGAACAGTGGAGCTTTTTGAGCCAATGTCCGACGAATTTCCAGTCTTTTTGCTCCCAACTTGTGAAACTTCTGAAGGAGCTGGCTTTGAAGAAAAGGAAAGTCGTTCTTGACCACCTCGGTTTGATCCAGACTTCGATTCATTCAATTTCATCTCGGCTTCTACCCGTTTCTTCCACATTTCGACCATTGTCCTAGCTTTCTTCTGGATTTCGGAATTTTTGTGAGTACGCAAGTTATTTACAGACTTTCCAACATTACACGTTTGTAGAGCATGAAGATTCACTGGCAGCTTATCCAGTGCACGAAGTAAAGCAAAAAGAAATTCCTCAACAGATTTATCACTTTCTTTGGGACTACTACTATCACCATTTTTTCCCTTGTGAACCTCTTGAAGCCATTCATCTAATACTGCCAAACCCCTTAGCTGTACGAATCTCCCAAGGCAGTCGAACCTATCAGTAGCTGCAATCACATCAACAAGCAATACTCGACCAGCCATATCTATTTTCCTCTCAGCATTGTCAGGTTGCAAAAGTTGGACAAACTTCTCGACCGCCTCTAAGTCTACAAGTCCTCCTTTGTCTGTTATTTTAGAAAGCTCGGACTTCAATACACTTTCAGGTCTGGCCGGGCCAGACTCTCCATCCTCTGCCTTAATTAAGCGCTCACGTTTTGCAGGATCGGAGCTCTGATCACCCCGTTCCCTCTTTTTCCCTTTACCCTGGGAAGAAAATGGGGACGCACTATTCTGTAAACTATCTGAACCAGATTTGAGTTGTGGTGTTGATGATGGACCATTCAAGGGCTTTGGAGAACGACCTCCTGACTGCACTGCCCCATGCATTTCTAGTCTTGTCTTGTCTAAAAGATGATCTACTTCTTCCTGACGTTCCTGTGGTTAAGAAAAAGGATCAATACACGCCTAAACAGACAAACGACGGCCTAAACAGACAAACGACGGCCTAAACAGACAAACGACAGCCACAAAATTGTAATACATGGAAGATATTATTTATACTCACATTAATATAATCCTTGTCAGTTAACCACCATAAGCACTTGTTCTCAGTATCAAACACTCTTCTGCACACAAATGAGGATATCCCTGAAGGAAGTTCAATGCCTTTACGAAGGAATGCGACTTTACACGGATGCAGTAGTGATGCAGCAGGTATCTCATCCTTGTGAAAGGAGTAGAAGACCTCGTTTGGGGCAGCTTCTGGCGAGACCCCTTTAAGAAGCTTCACATCAGCAGGCCGATAAAGCCAATTTACCCCTAACCTCAAACCGTCCCCCTTGTCTAACTTCAGCCAGCGAATTATTCCAACAAACGGTGGTGTACCCTTAGGAGGCTTGAAAAGTGCACAATCTCCGACACGAATTTTGCGTCCATCCTATAACGAAGGAAAGTTTTCATAAGTAATCTAAACTAAGCATTTAACAGTACCGTACAGAAAATAACAACAAATACCAAAGTTTTCAGACATAATCAGCACAGAATACCAGAAAACGTTGCAGAAACTTTTCAGAACCAAAGTTTATTCCTAAGGGATCAAGGATAAATCTATCCCACATGAGAATACAAAATCCACCTAGAGATGGTAATGAAGCAGCACATGGAGAAAGTGATGCCCTTTTAACTTCATATTCCACAGGACTGACAATCAACCAATTAAAACGATTCTAAACCAACAAAAAATCAACATGAAGTTAGTAATCAAAACATAAAGAGAAAGCTTTTCGTCGAATACGCAAAATTCGTACACGAATTCAGCTCAATATACACGAATATATGAAAAGCGGACCATTCTCCAAGCAAACGAGGAAAGAATTCTCATAGCTATATCAAAACCCAATGAAATCGAGAAACCCAAACAGAAAATGCACCTCAAAATTCAACAACCCCGATAAATTACACAACAACGAAGTCAAATTGGGTACCTAGTAATCGTACAAAATACAATTTTTAACCCAAAAAAAACTTACTTTTGCGAAGAAGTCAGGTTTTGGTTTAGAAGGACTGGGAGGAACTACAGTCGTGGCGTTGGGTTGAGGGACAGGCCACATGTGCCGAGTACGACGCCGTTTCGACTCCTCAGCTGGAGACCCATGCATAATCCATCGCCGTCGTTCCCGATACGAAACATCAATTCCTTCCCGCAGAGCAGGCAAACCCTAGAACAGATAATTCAAAAGGGGATTCACTCACAAACCCTAATTCCAAACCGATCGATCGAAATCAAACAGCTCCCGATCTCCGGTTACAAAACGCCCAAATGTGAAACCATCCAGGGCTGAGGTGTCGATCGACCAATCAACAATGATCCGATTACGACGGCGTCGGAGAGAGAGAGAGAGAGAGAGAGAGAGAGAGAGAGAGAGCGAGATTTGAGGGATTTGGGATCGATTTAAGAAGAAGGGTTTCGATTAGCTCGCGATGAGAGAGAAGAGAAAGAGAGAGATTTGATGAACGGAGAAATGGTTTTGGGGCCGAGAAATTGGGCAGTGTTTGGTAATTTCTCCGAAGGGGACTAACCGAACGGCGTCGTTTCGATTGTTATGAAAGTAAAATAGCAAATAGGCATGTGTTTATTTTTATTTTTTTTTTGGGGTAGAGAAGGTAGCTGTGTCTGTTGTGGGGTCATCCCCGATTGACCCAATAAGATAGTCAGCACTAATGATGAAGTGACACGTAATACAATTCTTTTCCGGCTCGGCTCGGCTTGGGTTTTTTACAAAGCTCTTTGATTTTCGATTGGACACTAATTAGATTATCGATTTATCTACTCGTATCCTTTCTAACGAAAGTGGAGTTTGCTTCTTCCATGAGTTCCATCTATTGGTTTGATAGAAACCTAGTTTTGCAAAAAGGACTGAAAAAGGTGTAACAAGTTCTTGATGGATTTAAGTATGTTTCTCTTAATATAATCGTGATGACCATCGGAGATTTGAAGACAATGTAAGCTCAAATAAAACATCTCAAGTAATAATAAAACACCCTTGAGATTGGAGGAGTATCCCATTGCAATACTTGATACTTAATTGTGCAACCGAGAGAGAAGAGAATCAAACAGAAAAACAGCTGAGTTGAGCTGAGCAGAGCTCAATCGCAGCAAAGAAATAGGCAACAAGCTGAGCTTGGCAAAGTTGGACAACAAAGGACGCGTTTTGAAACCTGATTCGTTTAGCCAGGAGGCGAACTGGAATTTTATAAGAGCAAGAAAATGGAAGTAAACCAGCTATTCCTAATTCAGCTTTATTGAATGTACTTCTGCAGAGTACAGTACTGACGCATTTGTCCATATGAGCAGTCTTTGTAACTCCTTTTTCCCAGAAAACTTCCACTTCCTCACTAATCCATGTAACCTTGGGTACCAACATAGTTCATGTACGATTCATGATCTATCCAATGTTGACAAGAACATCCTATGCCAAGTTTGGTTTGTATCTTTCGGACGGCGACAGGGAACTCAAGTTTATTGCCCCGTCGTATTTGCTATCGAATTGCCACATTTCCCTTTGCTGACGCAGTAACTTAAAGTCGACTACACCTTCGGTGGGATTAGTAGGAAGCATACCAGTACTGGAGCAAAGTATGCCTCAGAAGCCATCCTACTATAACATGACTTTTGCTAACCATCAACTATCAATACCATCTAATCCCCCTCAGATCTTATGCACATCATGAACTCTGGAACATTATGCTTACAAAAAATAAAAAATAAATACCATGTGCCATGCATAAAAGTAGGCTTCCAATTATCACACATTGACATATAAAATCAAAACCTCTGCTCCTGGAATCTGGCAACACAAAAGTTCTTTTAACCTTTTCATGAACTGACTTTACTGAAACTGATACTTTGTCTTTTACAATTTAGAACAGAGAAACCGGATCATCATGAACAAAGAAAGACCATATTTTTCTGGCACTATAACAAAAGTTACAGACGGAGAAAGAGAATTCCTGAATCCTGCATTTTGCTACTTCACCACAAGAAATCTTCAGAATGACATGCAGATAAGGCAAGACTCTCATTATCGTCTAACTATGGCCCATCTGCAGTTAGTAAAATCATACAACAAGAGTTACGAGAACAAGTTCGCTTTTGCAGTACAGATAGATGAATCTAACCAGAACTTTGATCCTAAATCCTATACCTAGTATAGGCTGCACAATAAGCTAAGAAGTATCATGGAAGTTCCATAATGGTATCAAAAGCCATTTCATAATACAAATAAATCAAATGCACCACAAGTGAAGTCTCTGTCCAACATTCTCCATGTTGAAAAAATGTCCCGACTCTGGTTATAACTTATGGTACAAAGGAAAAACAATAAGCTAACAGCCTGTGCAAATTTCCATAACCAGATTGTTATAAAAATAACAAAATTCTGCAGTCCTGACTAAGTAATAACTATATATGTAACAACTGGGGAGAATAATGACAGAGAATACAAGCCGACCTTGGCCTGCGAGTTCATACAACCTAAACTCCCCTATAAGGAGTATTCAGTGAGGATTGGGGTTGTGTACCTGAGTGGGCACAAGTCTGAACACTGAGCACCCAAGTCTCAGCTTTAGGCAGTAAATTAAAGATGCTTTTCATGAGTTAGATATCTACATAGAAGAACTCGTCTTCAGAGGCCATAAGAACAAATCCAATTAAATAAATTGCCTCCAGGGCACCAGGGTTTTCTAAAGTTGGAGTGCCTCACAATAAACACACCTGTTCCTGCCCTTTAACATTTGCCTCCTGAAATCAGCATCTCCTGTACGTTTCAATGTAAAACCATGTACAGCTGCAGACAAAAAGCAGGGAACTAGTCAGAATTAGCAACAGACGTTTAAAGTTTTTAGGAAGATAGGATTTAAACAGGGTAAAATTAAAAAAATCGTACACTAGAGAAAGATTCCAAAAGAGACTCGTGGTTTTGCATAGGCCTCTGAGAAGTTACAACTTACAACTGACATCGCAGAGACAAGGCTCTCACACTAATGTTAAAAGTGAATTTAATTAGCATGGACATCACAAGAATTCTACCTGACATCAATTTGTAATTATATCTTCACGTGCTTCCTAAATCATTTTTTTCTAATAAAAAAATACATATCTTAGATAATAAGAATGAATTGAAGTGCATGTAGAACTCACCAGGCCTTCACAGGTTTCTGCATCATGCCATGATTCTACTGCCAAGGTTGCTTGTAGCTCATACGATCCACCGCATCCAACCCACTATCAGGCTCCTTTCTCTTCAGAACACCTCCCACCTGAAACGACTTCAACTGTTCCTCTACAATGGCTTGTGAGCTGGGAACAGCAAGTTGCCGTAATCCTGAAGGTAACCTCTCATCTCTTCGCTCTGCATCTAAACCCCCAGGTCCGGAATTAAGGTCAAGGCCCTGACTACCCCATTTTCTACCATCAAGGCCAACATTACTACTACCCCCAGGAAGGTTCATCATAAAGGGTCGTGCGTAAGGTGACGAGACTACACCACCGGGTCCCATGAGCTGTGAAGGCATTGTGGGGAAGCAGAGTGGCCCACCAGATGATGAATCCACATATGCAGTTGAACAACCTGAAAAGGAGCTCGAGGACAGAGGAAAGTTGGTTTCGAAAGGGAATCCTGGATACTGAAATGTAGTAGCAGGAGGAAATGGCATTGCACTCGAGGACGGCAACACAGACCCCCTGTAGATTTCTGAACCATATGAGCTATTACCAGTAGGAGGACCCAGGACTCTCTGTGACCCAGTAGCAGCACCATAACTCTGATCACCTCTGCCTGGAAAAACAGAAGGGACTGTCATAGACGGATATGAGTTTCCAGGAGTGAACCATGCTGAGAAGTTCCCAAAGTCGGGGCTATTCATTCTTAAACCAGAAACAGGTGCTCGCACCGGCAGACTACTTTTCAAATGTTGGGTATGTGATGAAGATTCGGCCCCCACCTCATCCGGGCCAGGCCCATTGTTTAGATCAAAGCCTCTCAAGTCACTGATCCAACCATTAGATAGTCCACCAGATAATAATGACCTACTTGGCATAGATGGTATCTCCAACCTACTACTGTTGATTACAGAGAGTGGTCCAACATCAGGACTCTCGTCAACTCTATTCAAATCAAGATCAAGTCCTCCAGCACCACCTCCAGCAGCACGATCACGAGACCCAGACTTCTGATCCATGACAAGAGCAGAGCTTTGGCAAACAACATCCTCATAAACTCTCTCGTCAGGTTCGTTGAGATCAAAGTCCAATGGTGGGCGCCCTTGTCTACTAGACACAGTATTGACAACAGGTGGATCAATTCTACTGAGTGGTGCTTCCAGATTTTTTCGGGGCTCAGCAGGTCGGAATGCACTCCTAGCTGTAGATCCTTTCCATCCAAGTTCATTCTTAATCCGCATTGGGTTTTCGGGAGGAAGAAATGAGCCTTTGGCAGGTGCAACAACAGTGATTGAAGGAGGAAAACTCCCCGACATGGATGACATTTGGAAAGGTAAAGGGCAGCGAACATGAACAGAAGATGAACCTCCAGTATCCTCAGCTTTAACAAACTCTTGTTGACTCCCATCATCAACAGGGAAACCTTCATTCAAATCAAAGTCCAGCTTTACAGCAGCATCTGTCCCTGAAACCTGCCGGTCCTCTTTGTTTTCTGATTCAATAGCTTCTGATTTGCACCCATTAGGCTTGTCATTTGCTGGCAGAGGTAACGATGGCACCTGAACATGAGGAACTGCTATACCAGAACGATGACCTAACACCTCAATTATTTCCTTGGTACCTTGAGGGAAATCACTGCTGTGTTCCGAAACATCCTTGCCGTCGTCTTTCAAAGTCTGCTCACTGCGACTCGCAGTCTGAATATCATCTTTATCTCCTTTGTCTTCAGCCTTGAACTGGAACTGTAAAGAATTTCCAGAGCCAGAACTAGGATAAGTATGCTCACTCTTCCCCACATTGGAGTCTGATTGAACTCCTGTTACACCAGATGGGATCTGCTCTGTCACTAGAGCAATATTCGCTTCCTTGGCAGAATTTGAGTTGTCATCAACAATTTCAGCTGATGAGCAAGTGGATGCTTCAGTGTCCTTTTCAATTCTTTCAATCCGAGAGACTGCTTCAGACACAACTGGTGTACTGCTCCACGCAGTTTTTTCATTTGCTTTTTGTAGAATCTTATCTTCCTCTGACAATGTAGATGGCATAAATGTTTTAGACTCGGAAATACTGTATCCCTTCAAATTCTGAGCCCCAAGTTTCATTTCTTCATCAGCTTCCAGAAGTCCCTCTTTACTTGACATTGGAGGTATCTCTGATGCAGAAGTATCATACGGCTCAATTTTCTTTCCATCAGCTCCCAACGGTGGTCTATCTACAGTTTTTTGCACACTAGACAAAAATTTCTTAGCTGCATTACACTCTTCTATTTGATTACCAGAACTGACTAAACTGAATTTGGAGTCCCCGCCTACGACATTAGCTGGCATATGGGTAACAGCGTGGCTTAATTCACTCTTACCTCGCACTGAGTCACCACTATTTCCCAGCTCTGAAGCAGAAGAGCTATTAGTTCTGTCGATAGGTTGACATTGGATTTCAGAACCATCAGCCACTTGTTTCAACCTGCCGTCTTTCTCTGAGAGTGATCCATTGGGCACATGGGAATTCCTCAGTGGACTACCTGATGGTGACACATTTTCAGATTTGGAGAACTCTCCGGCAGCCACACTAGCTAGTAAATTCATCCCAACATCATCTCCGGGAGAAACAGTGTCACTACCTTCAGAAATCTTGACACAGCTTTCAATTAAAGCATTCATGGAGCTTAAGGATGCTTCATAGGATTTTCCGGTCCTTGAATTACTTTTAGACGCAGAGCTAGCAACCTTTCCACCATCTACGTCAGTCCTATTTTGTTCACTGGAATAAGGTGGCACATTACTTTCTTCAGAACGACATAATTCATCCCTGCTGTGACACATATCTGACGTACTATTTCCCAAAGCAGCATTGTTCCTACCCTTGGCTTTCTTATCCGGGTTCCCACGCTTTTCTGCAGAAGGAGAAGCTCTGCCAGATGACACATGATCTTCAAAACAGCCACCAGAAGCAACCCTAGCTGGACTCCGGCCAGTGTTCGGCAACCTGACAATTAGTCTGTTATTTGTGTGATCAGCTGATGGAGCTTCATTAGCTTTCTCATGAGTTACTCCAGTTGTTGGTGCCTTCTCAGTTGTCATACTTCCACCAGAGGTACAAACTTTTCCGGGTCCTGCTTCCTTATGAGCCACTGGGACAGCAGACCCGTGAAGACCATTGCTGGATTTCCGATGTTTAGAAGAGCTGCTAGAGACTTTATGTGCAGTCACTGAACCAGCACTTGAGCTTCTTGCATCTTCCCTATATAAGGAACCCACAGTCTTTGCATGATCACTTGATTGGCTATTGTTTTGAGACTGACTTGAGCTGCTACTCCGTTCCTCCTTAATTGGTGTCAATGAAGGGTCAGAGTTTCCAGAACCAACTAGCACTTTGAAACTTTGGTCCTTAGATATATTACCAGAGGCTACGGACAGCACCTTTGATGACCCAGGAGAAGCAGAAAACTTTGAAACTATTTCAGATGATCCAACTTTAATTTGAGAAGATTTGGCCACTGAAGGTTGAACAGTAGAGCTTTTGGAGCCAACCTCAGACGAATTTCCAGTTTTCCTGCTCCCAACTTGAGAATCTTCTGAAGGAGCTGGCTTTGAAGAAAAGGAAAGTCGTTCTTGACCACCTCGGTTTGATCCAGACTTTGATTCATCCAATTTCATCTCGGCTTCTACCCGTCTCTTCCACATTTCGACCATTGTCCTAGCTTTCTTCTGGATTTCAGAATTTTTGTGAGTACGTAAATTATTTACAGACTTTCCAACATTACACGTTTGTAGAGCATGAAGATTCACTGGCATCTTATCCAGTGCACGAAGTAAAGCAAAAAGAAATTCCTCAACAGATTTATCACTTTCTTTGGGACTATTACTATCACCACTTTTTCCCTTGTGAACCTCTTGAAGCCATTCATCCAATACTGCCAAACCCCTTAGCTGTACAAATCGCTCAAGGTAGTCTGACCTATCAGTAGCTGCGATCACATCAACAAGCAATACTCTGCCAGCCATATCTATTTTCCTCTCAGCACTGTCAGGCTGCATAAGTTGGACTAACTTCTCGACCGCCACTAAGTCTACAAGTACTCCTTTGTCTGTTATTTTAGAAAGCTCGGACTTCAATACACTTTCAGGTCTGGCCGGGCCAGACTCTCCATCTTCTGTCTTAATTAAGCGCTCACGTTTTGCAGGATCTGAGCTCTGATCACCCCGTTCCCTCTTTTTCCCTTTACCCTGGGAAGAAAATGGGGACGCACTATTCTGTAAACTATCTGAAACAGATTTGAGCTGTGGTGTTGATGACGGACCATTCAAGGGCTTTGGGGAACGACCTCCCGACTGCACTGCCCCATGCATTTCTAGTCTTGTCTTGTCTAAAAGATGATCTACTTCTTCCTGACGTTCCTGTGGTTAAAAATAAGTATCATTACACGCCTAAACAGACTAACGACAGCCACAAAATTGCAATACATGGAAGACAATATGAATACTCACATTAATATAATCCTTGTCAGTTAACCACCATAAGCACTTGTTCTCAGTATCAAACACTCTTCTGCACACAAATGAGGATATCCCTGAAGGAAGTTCAACGCCTTTACGGAGGAATGCAACTTTACACGGATGCAATAGTGATGCAGCAGGTATCTCATCCTTGTGAAAGGAGTAGAAAACCTCGTTCGGGGCAGCTTCTGGCGAGACCCCTTTAAGAAGCTTCACATCAGCAGGCCGATAAAGCCAATTTACCCCTAAACGCAAACTGTCTCCCTTGTCTAATTTTAGCCAGCGAATTATTCCAATAAAAGGTGGGGTATCCTTAGGAGGCTTGAAAAGTGCACAATCTCCGACACGAATTTTACGTCCATCCTGTAACGAAGGAAAGTTTTCATGTAACCAATCCAAACTAGGCATTCAAACGAAATCGCACTGGACTCTACAATGAACATAACTTTTCAGAACCAAAGTTATTTCCGAAGTCTTCATAGAAACTTAAATGGCACCGAGAAATGATATAACTAACAATCAACCAATTAATACAATTCAAAACCAGTAAAAATTCAACATAAACTTTTTATCAGGACATATAATCAGCTTAACATATCCAATTATTCACCAATCAAAACGATCAAAATCCAGATAAATCGAGAAACCCAAACACAATTCCACACAAAGACAAAGAATTGACCCAAAAAACAACACAGAGAAATCAATTTACATACTTTGGCGAAGTAGTCAGGTGCTGGTTTTGAAGGACTGGGAGGAACTACAGTCGTGGCGTTGGGGTGAGGGACAGGCCACATGTGCCGAGTACGACGCCGTTTCGACTCCTCAACTGGAGACCCATGCATAAATCATCGCCGTCGTTCCCGATACGAAACATCAATTCACACCCGCAGAGCAAGAGAACCCTAATTAGACAATTCAAAAGGGGATTCAATCACAAACCCTAAATTTCCAGATCAATCGATCGAAATCAAACAGCTTCCCGATCTCCGATTACGAATCGCCCAAATGCGAAGCCATCTCAATCTAGGGCTGAGGTGTCAGTCAGTCAATCAAATCAAAACCGATACTGATCCGATTACGACGGGGTCGCAGAGAGATTTGGGGGATTTGGGATCGAGAGAGAGAAGAAGGGTTTCAATTCTTCTAGAGAGAGAGAGATTCGGGGCGGGTAGCTCGCGATGAGAGAGAGAGGAGAGAGAGATTTGATGAAACGGTGAATTTAGAGAGAGAGAAGGTTTTTGGGGCCAGAAATTTCCAAGGTAATAGCTGATGGAGACAGACAGAACGGCGTCGTTTTGGTGTTATTTCCATGTAAAAATAGGCATGTGTTTGTTTTCGAATTTTTTTTCTTTTCTTTTCTTGGGGTGGTTGCGTCTGTTGTGGAAGGTGAAGTGGAATTATTAAATGGGGGGGGGGGGAGGAAATAGAAAGAAAGAAAGAAAAAAACGGAAGTGAAATTAATTGGCAGGATTCCTCGTTTCAGTGTTTATTGAATGCACTTCTGTTTGAGTTCTGAGCCTGTCTCTCTTTGTACTTAGACTCTTGTGGATATAATTTTCTTGATTGTTTACTTTGGTTTTTTTCTTGTTTTTTTTCAGGGGTGGGAAAAAACCTGACAAACCCGACCCGACCCGACGCCCAACCCGTGCCCGATCCCGATTTAGACCCGACTCGAAAAGTCGGGTTTTTTGCCCGACCCGATAATTTTCGGGTTCGGGATCGGGTTGAATATTGAAACCCGATCGGGTACCCGACCCGACCCGATATAATATATATTTTTAATATATATAATATATTATATATTATATAATTAAAATAGGGTTTGTTTTTAATTAAAATAGGGTTTTTTTGTGTCTACAGAAGGAGAACTCTTCTCTTCCACTGCGCCTCCATTTTCAACTCAGCCCCATCCCGACTCACCCTCTTCCCCGACTCATCTCACGGTTCTCAATCTCACTTGTCTTGTCGCCGTCGACTCTTTTATCTCTCAATCTCGGTTGATGTTCCAGTGAGTGTTGATCAAGAGAGGTTCAACTTGTAATTCAAATCGAGGTGATTTTCTTTTCTTACTCTTTATTATTCCCATTCCCACTTGTGTATAGATTACTGAGACCAAATTCTATATGGTGTGAGGTTCAATGTTTCAGGTTCGAGTATTTGTGTTGGGTTAGTTTATTTTGGTCTCCTAAAATCCCGAGGGTGTTATCTGTTTAGTCTCTGACATGTTCAATTTAGTCGGAGTGGTTAAGATTTTTGAGCTTTGGTACTTTAACTGCAGAATACCTTGTTTTGTTGGTGCTCTACTGCATAATGTTTCAACAGCTTTTCATTATTGCGTGATGATGTAATGAAGTGAGAGCATTCAGCAACTTTTGTTTATTTTGCCTCTTTTGCTCATTATATTAATCATATCCTGATAAGTGTAGGAATATTGTTCTGTCATATTTGGTGATGCATACTAAACATCCTAATACCAGTGCACTAAACAATGCTACATTCCACAACAGGTGTAATACACTAATCAGCTAGACTCTTCTTCACTTTCTTAAAAGTGAACGAAACCATCCATTTTCAATTCACTGAGTGAGATGTATGCATTCTGATATAAGCATGAAATATACTGAATTGATCATTGAATTCAGTTTACAATTGTAGATTATGGGGACCTTCAGAATGCATAATGTGCTACTGCACAATCAGTTCAAAATACTTTAGTCGGAGTGGTTAAGATTTTTGAGCGTTTGTTGATCATTTTGAGGTCAATAGAATTACTTGCGTTTGTTGATCATTTTAGGGATTCAATTCCCATTTTACAGCTCGCCGTGACCTCTGGTATTTTAGGGATTCAATTCCCATTTTGTTCATGTGTTTGGCAATAATCAATCAAATTACGGACCCAACAATAATGCAATTTAGTTGAATAATTTCCTGATTTTCAAGTGTCTTTTGTTCATGATTTGTAGGCATCGTATTTTTCTGTGTGGAAGCTGCTTATCCGGGTGGTGTGGCTGCGGTTTTTCAGCAAGACCAGAGGTCAGTTCCTTTGGATCCTGGGGTTCATTTTGATGTGTTTTAATTTCAAATAATTCATTTTGATGGCTGATTATTTGTACAATATGTCAATCCGTGAATCCTGGGGTTTTGGTTAGTGATAGTTGATTTCATTTGAATTTAATCAATCAATGAAACCTGGGGTTGTCGGATAGTGATAGTTGCATGCTGCCAAATTGCTAAGAAATTACAATTATATGCTGCCGAATTGAGAAGTTGGATGCTGATTCTATATTTGATTATATGTTTGATTAAATGTTTGATAGTTGCATGCTGATTCTATATTTGATAGTTTGATGGTGAAAAATTAATTTTATAGATCAATGTTGAGTGTATGAATGTGTATATGTGTGAATGTTAATTGTATAGGTGAACATGGATAATGCTCCAAATGATGTCTCTGACGTAAGTGGTAGCCTAGGTACCACCACTCCACTCCACTCCACACACAACCTCCACCCCAAACACAACCTCTACCCGAAGCACCACC
The DNA here is from genome assembly GCA_946800695.1 of Geum urbanum. Taxonomy (NCBI): domain Eukaryota; kingdom Viridiplantae; phylum Streptophyta; class Magnoliopsida; order Rosales; family Rosaceae; genus Geum; species Geum urbanum. The sequence continues at coordinate 52,050,216 of OX327008.1, read as the reverse complement.
AACTGAAAATAAGGTAGTTGGAGGCAAAAGGAAAGCGGGGAGAGCGGCTGTGTGGTCTCATGCTAAAAAGGTGTCTACAAGAGATGAGAAGGGGGTGGTCATCAAAGTAGTTGCGGTTTGCAATTATTGCCAAGCTGAAGTTCTTGCCGATTCCAAGAAATATGGGAATAATGGCATAGAAAGGCATGTTGCTAGTTGTAAGAAAAACCCTTTTAATGTGGGCAAGTCCGGTTCTTCCCAACCAACCTTAACACAATCTTCTATGAATAATTCTTTGACACCCCATGTCTTTAGTCAAAAAAAGCTTGAAGCCAAGGTTGTGCAATTTGTTGTGAGAGATGAGATGCCTTTTAGGGTGGTTGAAGGGGAGGGATATATAGAAATGATGAAGGAGGCCCAACCTCGGTTTAAGATTCCAAATAGAAAGAAAGTTGCAACTCTTGTTTGGGATTTGTATCTATTGGAGAAGACTAAGATAAAGAGTGTCATAGTTGATCAAAGGGTAAGTATCACAACCGATACTTGGACTTCAATCCAAAATATCAACTACATGGTAATCACGGCTCATTTCCTGGATAATGATTGGAAGTTGCATAAGCGGATTATAAATTTCACCAAGATCACTTCTCACAAGGGAGAGGACATCGGAAAGGTTTTAGAATTGTGTTTGAATGAGTGGGGGATAGACAAAGTCTTTACCATTACGGTTGATAATGCTAGCTCGAATGATAAAGCGGTGGAATACATGATGAAGAGGCTAAAGGACATGGGCACTATCTTGTGTGATGGGAAGTGCTTGCATTTGAGGTGTAGTTGTCATATTATAAATTTAATTGTCAAGAGTGGATTGAAGTACCTTGCTACCGCGGTTGAGTCGATTAGAAATTGTGTGAAGTACATCCACTCGTTGGGGGCTAGGTTGGATCAATTTAGGGAGTGTGCTATCCTATTGAAGATGGATAAAATGGCAACCGTGCCTATGGATGTGCCTACAAGGTGGAACTCCACTTATACAATGCTTTCCATTGCATACAAGTATAGGAAGGTGTTTGGTAGGATGACGGAGAATGTGCAATTTCTTGAATACTTTAATGAAGAGGTTCAAGGTTCGGTGATGAGAGTGGGGCCTCCCAATGATGTAGATTGGGAGAAGGCACAATTCTTTGTGCATTTTCTCAAGAGGTTTTATGTTATTACATTGCAACTTAGTGCAAGTAAGACCATTACATCAACCTTGGTTTGGGAGGAAATAGTTTCAATGTGGGCAACTATTAAGGAGGCATTGCATGATATTTCAAATCCTATATTGCAAGAAGTTGCTACAAAGATGGAAGCTAAGTTTAGCAAGTATTGGGGAGATCTTGATAAGGTGAACAAACTTGTTTTCCTAGGTCATATTCTAAATCCTTGTTATAAATTCCAAATGATTGGGATGCATTTGGGAGATATGGGAATGAATGATGCTAAAGTACAACTTTTTATCAAGGACATAGAAAATTGTTTGATGGACTTGTATAATACATACAAAGGGGATTCTTCCATTGTGCCTCCTTGTGAAGATGAAGGTGGTGATGAAGAGCAAGACTTGATGGAAAAGTTTAGGGATGATCCCGCTAAACTCAAATACCATAAGCAAATGATTGAGGTGAGGAAAGCTCAAAATCAAGCGGTGATATCCAATGAAGTTGATAAATACTTAGCCGATCCTTATGTAAAATGGAGCCCAAGTTTCAATGTTTTGGAGTGGTGGAAAGGGAATACAACGGCATTTCCAATCCTTTCAAAGGTTGCCAAAGATATCTTTGCAATCCCCTCTTCTACCGTTGCTAGTGAGAGTGCTTTTAGCCTTGGGAGGAGGATTGTGGATCCATTTAGGGCATCATTGCAACCTAAAATGGTGGAGGCATTAGTTTGTTGTAATGATTGGCTTAGGGGGGAGGAACTCAATTTATACAAGGAACCAACGGAAGAAGAACTTGAATTTTATCAAGATTGTGAAGAAGTGGTTATAAGTAAGTCACACTTTAATTTGTGTAAGGATTGTCAATTTTGATTCTTTATTTTTTTTCTAAATTGAACTAATATGTTTCTTTGTTATTTGTAGCGCACACACAAGAAATGCATCCTCCTCAAGGTTAAACTCTACGTGCATCATCAAGTGTTCTAGTGCTTTTGGATTGTGTTTTAATTTCTTTGTAATTTTCACTTGATTTGGGATGATTTAATTTGTATTTGCAATTTGGGTTTGTAACTTAATTTGTATTTTCATTTGAGTTTGTAACTTAATTTGTATTTTCATTTGGGTTTGTAACTTAAATTTAAGTTTTACTTTGCTATAACTTTAAGTTCTTTGAAAAAAAAAATCAAATTTGGACCACTTTTTTTTTTGGACCCAAGCCTAATTTGAAGCCCAGCAAAATCGGGTCACCTCTGCCCAACCCAACCCAACCCGATCGGGTCGGGCTGCCCGACCTTCGGGTACCCGACCTATGTCGGGCTCGGGCTCGGGCAAAAAATATTGAACCCGATCCTTATCGGGTCGGGACTCGGGTTGAGTGTTTTCGGGTCGGGTCCCAACCCAATTCCACCCCTAGTTTTTTTTACTGGTTCCTATTTTTGGGTGGGGTCAATCTTGTGACTAATTTAACAGTTTGGGGAAAAAATGTAACAAATGTGAATGTGAAAATGTAACTGAACATGTCATTTTGCCTGGGGGATGAGTCTCATTACGAGGTATGAGAGTTAATTGGTGAGAAGGTATACATGTCATTTTTGGGATGTTTATAGATGTGTAAAAATAGATTTGGAAGTATCTATCTAGGGAAATTATAATGTACACCTTAATTTTTTACAACAAAAGGAAAGCAATTACACCCACTATTCACAAAAATGGCTTACTCGGCGAGTACTCGATGTTCAGCTTGAAAGCGAACTAATTTTGGCCTGAACGGGCTCCTAATTTGGGAGACCGAATAATCAGCAATTAATCAGTTGGTTCGGTCAAATCAGACCGGTTACTCGGTCAAAACTCAATAATTTTTCACAAAATTTTCAATATGTCGAGGAGAGAGAGACTCTACAATCAGTCCGCCTCATTTCTTAGTTTCTTTTGCACTCACCCTCTTTAATCGTCATTCGCTGCTTCTCTCCAACTCACGCCCTCTCAAATCGCCGGTTGCCATCTTCCTCCTGGTCGCCAATCGTCGTCGCTCGCCTGCGCTGTTTGTCGCCACCACCGCTTGCTTCGACACTTCAACCAATTCACAGGTTAGTGCTAAGTTCAATTGTGTATTCGTGTTTGATTATGACAAATCTTTGATAGATGAAGTAATTAGCCATTATTCTCATTAACCTCGTGGTCCTCGCATGATGAATTGAGGAATTGATTAAGTGATATCAAATGAGTTGATAAATAAGGCAGGTCTCATGGAGTGTCATTCACAATTGACACCATGTCAGTTTGGACAAAAGCTATTGAAAGATGACGATACTCTTCTTGCAGACAAATATATTCCTCATTACAAAAGCATAGTTGGGTATCTACAGTATCTAACATTCACCAGACCTGATATCACATACAGTATGAATAGTGTGTGTGTCAATTCTTGCATTGTCCAACTAAAGAACATCTCATTGCTACAAAAACATATTTTGAGGTATGTTAAAGGCACACTTACTCATGGACTTACGTTTGCTCATATTTTGCTCAAACATATTTTGAGGTGTGTCAATTCTTACCACTTTACCACTGTCTGTACATGCCATTTGTGATGTTGATTGGGCAGGAGACCCTAATGATAGAAAATCTACAACATATTTTTTGCTTTGGCTAAATGGATCTCCAGTTTCTTGGTGTTTAAAGAAACATAATGTTGTTTCCAAGTACTAGGAAGAGATACAGTAGATAATTGATTCACAAAGGCTACATAAGGTTTGGATAGTCTATGAGTTGACACATAATTAGCCACAGGATACTTGGTTTTAGCTGTCATGAGATGTTCATATTTTTTTTTGGGTTGACCACGAGTTGACCTAACGAGTAATATTTTCTCAGGACAACATACCTCAGGTGATGACAAGTCAGGGAAGATTGTTGACAGAGAGGGAGAGACTGTGCTTGCATGTACATCTTCTAGAACGGATTGCTGATCACTGATGAGTTCTTCTCCTCCTTTCCACTGGTCATCGTTGACACGCGGAACTCTTGTCATCTGGGGTTCTTCGACGGGTCGAGAAATATCCTCGACCGGTCGATGATGAGAATCTATCTGTGCCGGATGATCAGTTTCGATCGGTCGAACCAAGTCCTCGACCGGTTGATGCGATGAATCTGTCTGTGTCGGATGATCAGTTTCGACCGGTCGAACCAAGTCCTCGACCGGTCGATGTGTCGAATCTGTCTGGACCGAGGGATTTTCGACCGGTCGAAAAATTACCTCGACCGGTTGATGCGGCGAATCTGTCTGAACCGAGGAATTTTCGACGGGTCGAGAAATTTCCTCAACCGGTCGAAAAAGGAATTACGTGATGATTATTGATATAAAGTGATGATCTGATGATCAAATGTTCAATACGAGACAATACCCCAAACGTTGAATAGATAGTAGACTAGTAGCTAATGTTTTATTTTTCACTTTTTCTTGGTTAGCTACTCCCAATAGCTATGTTTGTTAAACACTTGAAATGTTGATTGATGTGTATGTCCAGTAGGCAGTAGCCGATGTCATGTATTCATGTGTATGTCTATTTTAATTTTTGAATTATCAATTGTTATTGTGATTGTGAATTAGGTAAAATGGCTAGTACCGATGTCGTCTTCTTCCTCTGTATCCAATGAAATGTCGGAAGCTTCATCATTGAAACATAATTCAAATGATATTGGATGAAATTATGGCGTGATGAGAGTGAAAATGGTGAGAGTGATCATGAATTCGATCTTACTTGGGATGGAAATGACATTGTTCAAGACTCTACAATAAGAGAAGATAGGGAGCTTGATGATAATGATTTTAATTCCGAGGATGACACCGAAGTTGAAGAAAATGAGGACGTATTTGGAGGTTTTTGATAATATGGAGTGTTTTTTATTTTTGAAAGATAATTTCTTGTGCTTTTATTTGAGTATTGAATTATGTGTATATTAATTCTATCATTTGGATGACATTTTATTTTGATTTTAAGTAGTTTATCTTTTAATTAATGATATTTTATATTTTAATTTAATATATTAATAATTATTTTATTATTTAAAAAATTAAAATATAACTCTTCCGAGTATTCTCTAAATATTTGGCTGAGCGATAATCAGTACCAAAATAAATCAAGGCTGAGTCTTGAAAATACACGTGAATGACAAAATGGATAGCCACACCTTACTCTGATTTGTACGTAATTAGAGCATCCGCACCCATAAATTCCTATTTCAGGCTGAGAAATTCCTATTTCAAGAATTCCTGTTACTATTCAGCAAATAGGATTTCCTATTCAGCTTTTTTGCGCAGCAGTGCAACAAATAGGAATTCCTATTACTATTCATAAAATATAAAAATTGACTTTATTTCATTATTAGCAATATGTTTATCAAATGACTACCCGACACGTGTCATTATCGTGTACATTATCGAACCAAATTTTCGATAAGATTTTTGACGACTCATAATGTGACACGTGTCACGTCCAGGTGTCATTGTCGGTTCAATTATTGAAGCAGATTTCCGGTAAGATTTCAAACCGGTGATAATGCGCCACGTGTCACGTCCACGAGTCGTTATCGGCTAAGTTATCCATTGAAGATTTCTGGTAAGATTTGTGACCACTGAGGATGTGACACGTGTACCCGTCTTTCAACATCAGATTATCCAATTTTGCTATAAAATCTGTAACCATGCCTCCTTGCCTTGAAATCTCACAACACCCGTAAACACACTTCTTCACTTTCTCTCATACAGAAGATGGATCCTAACGATTACGATGAGTCAAGGAGGAGGAGGCGTCAACAACGTCGGCAAGCTACCGCAATGATGAATTCCTTCGTCGTTGATGCCGCCATGGTAGTTGCCTCGTTTGATGATGAGCCACCTCGCCACCGCCGTCCAAATGTACAAAGGCAAAGGGAACCAAGGGGTCAGAATCTGCTGGAAGATTACTTCGTGGAACGCCCTGTTTTCCACGAGCAAGATTTTCGCTGGAGGTTTCGAATGAGCACGCACTTGTTCAACCGGCTCAAGACAGATCTCTGTAACCACGACCCATTTTGGCATCAAAGAGAAGATGTCATTGGATTGCAAGGACTCATCCCCGAGCAAAAGATGACAGGTGCTCTACGAATGTTGGCGTACGGCGCAGCCGCAGATCAGTGTACTGAATACACAAGGATAGGGGAGTCAACAACACTCGAATGCATGAAGAAGTGGTGCACACAGGTGGTCTTGCTTTACCAAGACCGTTACCTCCGCACTTCGAATGCGGCTGACATAACTCGACTTCTAAAAAGGGCGAGGCAACGGGAATTTCCTGGTATGATCGGAAGCATCGACTGCATACACTGGGAATGGAAGAATTGCCCAACAGCTTGGCAAGGGTCATACTCGGGGCGGAAGGCTCGTCCGACAATAATCTTAGAGGCGGTGGCCTCATATGACACGTGGATATGGCACAGCTTCTTTGGGACGCCTGGAGCACAAAATGATATTAATGTGCTCAACTCCTCTGATGTCTTCGATGAACTCCTTGCCGGAAGAAGCCCGCAATCGACGTATAAAGTCCATGGTATGACTTACCACCATACTTATTATCTAGCTGATGGAATATATCCCAGGTATTCCTCGTTCGTCAAGACAATATCCAATCCGCAAGATCAACCACAGAAGCTGTTCGCAAGGAAACAAGAGGTATATCGTAAAGATATGGAGAGGTGCTTTGGCATCTTACAATCTCGTTGGGCTATCATTCGTCACTCAGCCATGTGTCATCACAAATCGACATTAAAAATGATCATGTTGGCTTGCATCATAATGCATAACATGATTGTCGAGGAAGAATTTGTGGAAGACGATTTTGAGGAGAATGAGGAAGAAGATTTACAAAACCCAGTGACTGCTTCCACACTATATGATGGGCCGATGGATGAAAATGGTCACCGAATTCCATTTGAGCCAGTGGGAAGAGATCAGCATCATCAACGGTTTAGCGACCGGCTCATCGATTTACAATCAGTTTATCTCCATGGTGAACTTCAAAAGAACTTAGTGAAGCACAACTGGTTTCTTGAAACCGGTGAACATCTCTAAATAATGTGCACGAGATATGTGTGTTTGCAATTTATGTGTTACCCTTTTGTATGTGTGTTTCCCTTAATAATCAATGAATTTAAATTTGAAGCTCGATCTAAATAAATAAAGTGCGTTTTTATTTCTTGAAATTGAAATTACATGAATTGAAATTACATTAATTGAAATTACTAAACTAATCACTAAAATCAAGGTTGCGGGGACGATAACAACCAGTAAAGCTAGCATCGCCGACTTCTCCTTCATCGTCATCTACTTGCTGAAGGATCTCTGATTTCCGCTTCATGAAGTACTTCTTTGAATTTGGGGTCATAGCCTCGAAATTCATTGTCATGATCCTTGTTTCTTCTTCTCGTTCCCTCAATTTGTAGTTTTTCTCATCAAGCATTCTTTGGGATTCTTCGGTTGCCTTTTGCCATTCGGCGAACATCTTTTGATTAGCCACGATGTTCTTCAATGTCTCATCTCGAAGCTTATTCGTAGGTGTCATGGCCTTCTTTCCCTTTCTTTTTGCCTCCTTCGCCGCCTTCACTCCTTGAGGTCTAGGCGGACTCGAGGTACCTCCAACGTTGCTTTGTGATGTTGGAATCACTTCATCTTCATCCAAGTTGACCATAGGAGACACTACATTTGAGGTAGGCGTAACTTCAACATAGGAATTGTAAGAAGGTGGAGTGCTAGTTTCAACGACTCTAAAAGTAGGATGATCCTTCACCATTTCCCAACACGCAAAGTGCGTAAACTCTTTTTTTTGTTTTCCCACATACCACGTTTGAGCTTTCCTCACTACAAGAAAATTGCACCTAGACCACGGAGCATTTCCGTCGTCTAGGTGCAGTTTTCCGTCGTCTAAGTACTTAGACGACGGAATCTCCGTCGTCCAAGGTCCGTGCTCCAAGTGCTGTCGTCCAAGCACCTGGACGACGGAGATTTAGTGATCCGTCGTCCAAGTTCACTTGGACCGCGGACATTATCCGTGGCCCAGGAAGACACCTGGACGACGGAAACGCTAATTCTCCGTCGTCCAGGTGACTACATGGGCCACGGACATTGCTCGTTTCTCCGTGGCCCACGTGTTCACCTGGACGACGGAGAATTAGCGTTTCCGTCGTCCAGGTGCATACATGGGCCACGGATAATGCTAGCTTCTCCGTGGCCCAGGTGTTCACATGGACGACGGATAACTAATTCTCCGTGGTCCAGGTGAACACCTGGGCCACGGAGAACGGCAGGGTTTAGGGGTTAGGGGTTAGGGGTTTAGGGTTAGGTTTAGGGTTTTGCACCTGGACGACGGAGAACATAATCTCCGTCGTCCAAGTGAATATTTAATTTTTAAAAAAAATTGAAATTAAATATTATTAATTTAATTTATTATTAATTTAATTTAAATAATGAAAAATGCTAAAATTAATTAAATAAACTAAATTTTGAATATTACTTAATTATTAAATAATTAAATTAAATTAATTTGTACATACATGAATAATCGAAAAAACTCATAAATTAAAAATTAAAATATTGTTCGGAATGCGGAAAGAAACGAGATAATAAACTACTAGCTAGCTAATACACTGGAGGAGCAGATGCGCCGCCGAGTCCTCCGCCTCCAGCCGGGTCGTTGTCGTCGGGGTATGGGTTCGGAGGAGGTTGACATACTTCTCGATTTTGTTGCATGAGGGCGATGAGTTGGGCTATTCGTGCTTGTTGTTCGTCAAGTCTTTGCCGCATTGACTCATTCTCCTCTCGTGCCAGTCGAGCCTCTTGAATGGCTGCTTCGACGGCCGCAGTCTGACTCCTTCTCCGCTACCCCGAACCTCCCGTAGATGATGAGCCGGAGGTCGTCGACAAATCTCAAACCACCCTAGGCCCAAAGTGCCTAACCTCCTTGCCAGCTCTACGACCGTAGACCTCATCTGCGATTGCAATTTGGCTCTCTAAGGATAGAGGAGGCAGGTCTTCCGGCGGCACATCTGGGAACGCAAGCTGAGTGTTAGCCAACTCTTCATGCGCACGCTCTATCGCCCTTGCCTACAAAAGAATAATTAATTTATTATAATGAAATCATATTTAAATAATAATTACTAAAATTAAAAGCACATATATATATCACTTACGCCGCATTGACTCGCTTCATTATCGAGCCCTGGCGTCACGTACGCGCTTACGCTTGCATCAAGATATGGGTGTTTAGAGCCCTTATCATTGTGCTCCTTGGCTATTTGAATGAACTGCTTGGCGCCGGTAGTATGGTGTTTCTCCTTCTTCCCCCGGTTGGCTTTGTTGACACCGGAGAATTTCTGTTACACAACATAATTAAATCATTAAAAAATGAATAACTACAATTTAAATAATTCAATTATCTTAATTGAAATAAAAAAAATAAATTAATACCTTAAATTGTTCATCGGCAAAGTGGTTACACAACCACTCCCACTCATCTTCTCTCTCCCCTTGCAGCTCTACCGGGGGAGGCACGGGACCGACATCTTTGAAGTACTTATGGAGCCTGTACTTCCAATCTTTGTAGATGGAGTTGGCGGTTTGGTTGATATGCCTCAACATAGCCGGTGTCGGATCCACGTCAAATTGTTCCTATCAAAAATAAATAGAAAATTATAATCGTATATATTATGAAATTTTAGGCCGAGATTAACAATATTATATAATAACTAAATTGAACGTATTACGTACCGAAAGATCTTTGAAGACTTTCGCCTTTTCATGATCCGGCGCCTCCTTCCAAGTAGGGGCAGTGATACGAACCCGGTTACCGATGATTGACCATATCCCATGCGCCGAGAGACTTGCTAGCTGAGGTGTGGGAGGGCCACCGGTGAATTCGTCGTATGGCAAGTCGATCTTTTTACCGGTCGCCTTGCAAATACGCTCCGCTTTGCCCCCTTTAACGAGACCCCGAGTCCTTTTCGGTTCCGGGTCAGTGGGGACCCTCCTTTGCCTACGGCGGGCGCTGTACATGATTGATTCGGTGGTCGAGGACGCCTGAGTACTTCCCGTTGAATGGGTACCGGGCGTCAGAGATTGGAAGGGGTCGACGTCATCACCGCTCGAGATGAATGGGGGAGCGGGAATTTCCCCAGAGGGCGCTACGGACGGACCAGATGATCCGTCCGGATTGAGAGCGTCGTTGCCCTCCGGTGGTAATTCCCAACCGACTTGGTCCGCCAAGCGGCGGAGCATGGCATCTTCTGCCTCTTGTTGGGCTTTCTTCTTGCCGGATGTCGTCTTTGGCGGAGCCATTTAAACCTAAGAGTACGGTGTTAAAATACCTACTTACCATAATAATTACAACTTAAAAATTTACGCTAATTAATTAAGTACGTTTAAGATTTAAATAGAGTACACTAGCTTGCCATTTTCGGTCGTTCAATGGACGTGCGACCCGCGCGATAAAGTGTAAATTTTCAATTAATCAACCTTGGTTAAATCGAAAAACATGGCCAATTAGGGATAGAGATAACGTGAGAGGCAGGACTAATTTCGACAAAAGTCTTTCTTAGTCCAAATCCTGTCACCAGTCATAACCCGTTTCTAGACACCATGTCCGACATTCGGCCAATTTTTCGAAAATTTACACTCCCTCAAGTCCTTTGCAAACTCCGCCCTCAACCTCGTGTCCATAACTTCACTTAGGTTATGGTGTGCGGTGATGAAATCCACACATCACGAGGGGTTAAGGAGATAAGCAAGGAAAAAATGCGCCATCTATTCCAAAGAGTGCGACTTAATTACACCAAGCATATGTACTAAATTTAAATCGAACACGTACTACTAATTAATTTACTAAAAAATACACGTAATTACATGCAATAATTTATTTTCCATTTAGCATGCAATAATTAACCATTTAATTAATTAATAACAATAATTATTTATTTAATTAATTAATAACAATAATTATTTATTTATTTAATTAATAACAATAAATTTACAATTATTCATTTAATTAGTATTAAATAACAATAATTATGATTTAATTAATTAATAACAACAATTAATCATTTATTAAATATTTAAAACTAATTACTAAATTAATTTCTACTAATTAATTATATTTAGAATTTAATTAATTAATAAAATGAAAATTATTTAAATAAGGGAAAAATAGAAATTTACCGAATCGGAGTTTTCGGGAATATCGCCGGAGTTGTGTCGTCGGAGAGGAGGATCGAACCACGCCGGAGTTGTGTTGTCGGAGCGTCGTCGCCGGAGGAGAATCGCTGGAATTTGAGAGAGAGAGAGGAGAGGAGAGATAGGATTGCAAGTGATGAGGAAAAGAAGATGAGCCGTACTCTATTTATAGAGTTTCACTTAGACGACGGAGCACTATTCTCCGTCGTCTAAGTGCACTTGGACGACGGAAACAATGTTCTCCGTCGTCCAGGTGGCGGTTTCAAAATTTTGAAACGGCGCGTAATTAAGGGGCGGGACGTTTTGAACCGCCATGATTTTGGACTTAGACGACGGAGAATGAATTCTCCGTCGTCTAAGTGAAAATTCAAGCGGTCCCAAAAACGGAAGCGGTAAATTGAACCGCCATAAATTTGGACTTGGACGACGGAGATGGTAAGTTTCCGTCGTCCAAGTGAAAATTACATGAAAAAATTAAACAAAAAAAAATTTGAACCGCCATGATTTTTGAACCTGGACGACGGAGATGGTCATTCTCCGTCGTTCAGGTTAACACCTGGACGACGGAAAATGACCATCTCCGTCGTCCAGGTTCAAATTACGTAAAAAAAAATTTAAAAAATAATTCGCTAGGAATTTAGCGATCTGTCATTCGAGTGAAATAGTCGTACAATATCGATGAACGCATCGTATATATGAACAGTTAAATTTGAACCGCCGATTAATTTTACGTATTGAAACATGTTAAGTATCGACTAATCTTTACGACTTAAGTGTTCATGAGTAGACGCTCATTTGCAGCAGAGTATTAACGAAATTGAATTTGGACAAAACAACCATTGGATATGTTCGTCGTAACATAATATATAATTGTCTTCAAAGGACCATAAAATAATAAGTTCGGGAATGGTTTGATCGGCACAGTCAACCGCAAAACCGATAATTTCACAAACCGGAAACGTGGATACAAGGCATTTCGCAACTCCGATTTTCGAACCGTTGAAGCTCACACACCAGGAATTGTTTACTCTAAAGTCTTGATGAAAAGAAAATGCATTGGAATAAGGTCTAGATGGTCGTTGTCTTAGAAAAAATTACGATATCTGCACCTGAACGACGGATATGAGGGTTTCCGTCGTCCAGGTTTATACCTGGACGACGGATATGAATTTATCCATCGTCCAGGTTCTAACCTGGACGACAAGGAATGACGTTCTCCGTCGTCCAGGTGTATAGACCCTGAATTCAGGGGTTAGGGCCTTACTGTTTAGGGTTTAGGGTTTCTGAACTTGGACGACGGAAAATTACCATCTCCGTCGTCCTAGTGTGTACCTGGACGACGGATAATGACCATTATCCGTCGTCCAGGTGCATAGACCCCGATTTCAGGGGTTAGGGCCTTAGGGATTACGGTTTAGGTCGTCCCCGGTCATTTGTGTACGTGTCCGTTCAATTATTCTGATTCAAAAATATAATTAAAAAATTTATCGATCGATCCGATCGAACTGCTAGATTTAGGGTCAAGGATTTAGCTAGGGTACGTTTTATATGAGATTGAGATTTGGCGCCAATATTTATTAATTTCTCCGTTGGCCAGGATATATAATTCAGATTAATTTCTTACCGTAAACCAGCATCGATCATATATATATTACAATAATTACAGTAATTAATTACCAATTAATCTCCCTCGTCGTATGACCGTACTCTTCGTCATAATCATCATCGTCCTCATCCCCGTTAGTCGACGGCTCATCCTCGTCATCGTACTCAACATCGTCCGACGAATAACCTGAGTCATCGTTCGCGTCCTCTTCCTGCTCGTCTTCTTCATCTACCTCATCGATAATCTCATCTTCAGTTAGATCTGTACAACCATCAGGCATGGGTAACCGTTCACCATCTTGAACCAGGTCCATTATATCAGAGCGAACCATAGAAATATTAGGCTCTTGATAGGCAGGAATGTCTCTTTCTGGTTCAACAGCATCTTCAGTCGTCGCCGGTGTCCCTTCAATTGTCTCTGTATTCCATATTCCTCGGTGAGAGATATGGTTCACTATTTTCCACCCTTCACCGGCTTTCGGATCATCGAGATAGAACACCTGCCGAACTAAGGTGGCGAGAGCGAAAGGCTCATCCTCATACCAGTGCGAGTTTGTATCGACTGATAATAGTCCCAGGTCTTCCTTTGTACGCTTGAACCATCTGCACTTGAATAGGAAAACGTTGACATCATTCCCGTAACATAGCTGAACCACGTATACAATAGCCCCGTAATATAGATCATTGTCTTTCTCAACCGCTACCCCACTGTTTTGTGTTCTTCTTCCTTCGTCTCGGGCCAATGAATGGAACTTTACACCGTTGACAAAACATCCGGGATAAATATAGTGTTTAACCGGCTTCCCTGCTAGCAAGTGCTTTGGCCATGACCACCACCCTCCGTGGTTATCAGATTTTTGCAGATCAATCATCTGCGAAAAAGGGCAAATTAATATAAGGGTTTACTTTCTACAAACATGAGCGATATGTATTTAAATAATTAATACCGAGTCGTACGTACGTACCCATTGGAAGAAATAATCAGGAAACTTCTTCTTAACCATTTTCTCAATCCACGCCGAACTCTTGTTTTGATTTAACGCCTGAAGCCTCTCCCTGTATGACAACATGTACGGCTCAACTTCGTCACAGTCTCGCAACACTACCCAATGTGCCTCAATAAGTTCTTCCCGTGTTAACGATTCCTTTAATACTCCTCTAAATGGTCAGACGACATTGGTGACGACAGAAAGATTGATGCGGGCACTGCGATCGGAGGCAGTGGGAGGGGGTGGATCTTTGAGGTACATGTTGCAGTAAGTAACACACTCATGCATTAGGTATGTCTCTGCTATGGAGTCATCCGGGGCCGACCTGTTTTTGACGAATGACTTATACTGTCCAAGCTGTCTACAAAATCAAACGTACACATTACATAAGTACATATAGCTAGCTAGCTAGTATATATATAATCTCCAGTGGAACAAATTAATTAATTAGTTGTACGTACCTTTCTTGAGGATACATCCAAGTGTACTGGACCAGACCAGAAATGAGCACCTACTCGGGCAGGTGGATCATTAGGTGAATCATGATGTCAAAGAAAGCAGGGGGGGAAATCCTCTCTAGTTTGCAAATGATGTGCACAATTTGTTGTTACAATTCCACCACATCTGACTTCTTTAATTCTCTGGCGCATAACCTCTGCCACCACCTGCACAATGCCACTATTGGTTCTACGACGTCCCGAGGCAAGTATGGTCGAATTACCACTGGAATCAGACGTTGCAGCATAACGTGATAGTCATGTGTCTTTAGACCAACAAACTTGTGTTGCACCTCGTCCACTGCTCCAGTTATAGTAGCTGCATACGTAGCCGGATAACGAACGCCCTTAAACCAGTGAAATACAGAACGTCTAAGCGTCGGCTTCACTGTGTAAGGTGCATCTGGCATCTTGTTGTACACTCCTTTCCTATCCCTCCTCAACCACAAGGGACGACGTAGATTCATTGATTCCAAATCTTTGCGCGCTTTGGGAGTATCTTTAGTCTTGAACTTAATACCGAGAATTGTTCCCACCACGCTGTCGCACACATTCTTTTCTATGTGCATCGCGTCCAAGTTGTTCCTCAGCTTCAACTTCGACCAGTAAGGGAGTTCAAAGAATATACTCTTGTGATCCCAATAGCTCAGATCATGTGGAGGAATTGGATTGCATTTCTTTACATCCGCGTCATTGCTCAACACACCAAAGTCGAAATAGCTCAACCTCTCTAAAATCTCTTCGCCCGACCAACTACGGGGTTTAGGATTGTTCTCTACCGTACCGTCGAAATGAGCTTCATCCTGTCGCCACGGGTGGTCGTGAGGAAGCCATCTACGGTGACCCAAGTAACACACCTTCCCCGCGTGCCAACTAGAGTTCACGTCGTCCAAACATATAGGACATCCATTATATCCTTTTGTCCTGCAGGCCACCAACATCCCATAAGCTGGAAAATCGCTGATCGTCCACATTACGGCAGGCCTCATCGTGAACATCGTGTCAGTGAATTTGTCATAAGTTGGGACTCCATTTTCCCACAACAGTTTCAGCTCGTCGATCAAAGGTCTGAGGTAGACATCTAAGCACTTCGATGGAGATTTAGGACCTGGAATTAGTACGGTAAGGAAATTAAATTCCTTGTTCATGCACATCCACGGAGGCAAGTTGTACGGCATCAGAATAACTGGCCAAGTGCTGACGGCGAAGCTATTACTTCCCCAAGGATTGAATCCGTCTGTAGATAGGCCGAGTCTAACATTTCTAACCTCTGAAGCAAAGTCTCCAAATTCTTTGTCGAAATGTTTGAAACCCTCCCCATCCGCGGCGTGTCGCAGGACATCGTCATCTATTCGCTTTTCTACGTACCATCGCATCGCCTCTGTTGTGTGTAGAGACATGTACAGGCGCTGCAATATGGGAATCAAGGGAAAATATCGAACAACTTTCACAGGAATTCTCTTTTTCGAACTCTTCCTATTCAACTGGAATCTGCACTGGCCACATACGGGACAATAGTCCAACTCTTTATACTCTTTGTAAAATAGCACACAATCATTCGGACATGCATCAATTATCCTGTACTTTAGGCCGATGCTGCTGAGGATATTTCTAACCTTATAATGAGATTTAGGAAGATTGTGATCATCAGGAAGCAACTTACATATTTGCTCCTGAATTTCGTCAAAAGCACTCACTGACATTTTGTGCTTCACTTTTATCTTCATTTGCTCCATCACATATTGCAACACATTCTCTCGACATCCAGGGAACACCGGGGTCTGCGCTTCAAGTAGTATCTGGTTGTACTTTTCCATCTCACTGGTGTCAGTGGCCAAGCTAGCTGCGGGGAATGTGTCATCATGCTCATAAGTGGTACTGTAACCTCCGTCTTGGTGTTGGTGTCCACCATGACTACATCCCGGAAACGCATCATGGACCAATCTGCAGTTGGGTTGCAAGCTGGGGGTCCGGCACCACTGCCGCTGGATGAGGCACCATGGTAACTGTACCCTGAGCTGAAGTCTGCTGCGCTGAACTCTACTGCTTCACCATGCTCGCTTCATGTAGTGTAACTCCACATCATAAGATTTTCGTACAGGTGTTGCACCATAACATTAACCTCCGCATACTGACAATTAAGACATTTCTGACACGGACACCTGAAACGTTTCTTTCCCTGACTATATTCTATCGCAAAATTCACAAATTCGCTAATTCCATCCATATACCGGACATCACATCTATTCTTCAACTTCATCCAACTCTTGTCCATACTGCTACAAAATATTATAATTAATTAATTATTACATATATATATATTTGTCAATTAATTTACGCTTAATTATACGTACTCGATCTACATCGATTCATCAATTACGTACGTACGTAATTTAATCGATCTGTACATATATTATATAGCTAACATCAGCTAACATCCTTGCATGTATATATGTACGTACGTTTTCACAAAATATATATTAATTAATTAAGCAAATTTTAACTGCGTACGTACGTACCTGCTGGCCTTCTCGATATCTGTACGTTAATTAAGCTAACTAGCTTGTCAGCGGAGATCCCTTATCGATCCTGATTCTTCTTGGTCTAGCTTCTAGCTAGCTAGCTCCCTAGCTTCTCCTTCTCCCTTCTCCTTCAATTCTTCTTCAAATGGAATGAATAGATCGATCGAGGAATGAATTCGATCCGTTTGGCATCGAGCTTATATAATGCTTCACTTAGACGACGGAGGTGTCGGTACGTCGTCTAAGTGGAAGTACGTTTCGTATACTCGGACGATGGCGTGTCGGTCCGTTGTCCAGGTAATCACCTGGACGACGGAGACGGAATTCTCCGTCGTCCAGGTGATCACCTGGAGGACGGAGAAGACTCCGAGGTCCAGGTGATTACCTGGACGACGGATAATGCCGTCTCCGTCGTCTAGGTGATCACCTGGACGACGGAAAAGACTCCGTGGTCCAGCTGACCACCTGGACGACGGAGATGGTATTCTCCGTCGTCCAGGTGGTACTTGGACGACGGAGTCATTTCCGTCGTCCAGGTGTCACTTGGACCACGGAACAATTACGTTTCCGTGGTCTAAGTGATGTTTTCTTGTAGTGCCTTAACTACAAAAATAAAAATTAATATAGGTCACATTTTATATTTCACTACGAAAATATAGGTCACATTTTTTATTTCACTAAATTAATTCAAATTAAGATGAGCAACATAAATAAATCCTTACCTCATTATGCAAATTTCCGCCGGATTCCGGATTCCTTCTTGCGTATGCAAGCGCCGCTTTCCATTGTGACAAGTTTGGCTTCAACTTAGCAAAATGAGATGTAAGTGCATTTTGGGTCCTCGGTTCCGCCCTCACTTCACCTTGACCCATCACCCAATTTTGTTGATAATCGGCATAGATTTTTTCCCACAATTTGTCGATTTTTTGCTTGTTGCCGGAGATAGGGCACACACTATAGCGACAATATGATATGCACAATTGTACATCTTCGGAAATGAGCCAATTCGTGGACATCTTTTTGCAAAAAATCAAAGATATTGTGAGAGAGAGAGGGAAGAGAGGGAGGAGGAGGATAATTTGTTGTGCACAAATTAGTGTGAAGTGTTTAGAAAACATAGGTAATATTTATAGAAAAATAGTATGGGGTTTTAAGAATTTTTTTGGGATTTTTAAGGATTTTTTAGGACTTTTTTCAATATATTTTGGGTAGTATCCGTTCTGAAATTTTCAGAAAAATCAATAGCCGTTGCCTACGAATTTGAGCCGTCCGATCAACTTTTGTTTGAATTTGGGCCGTCCAGATCAAGCCTACCATTGATGGATTAAGCCAGCCGACAGGCTGCCACGTGGCGGGCTGTCATTGGCTGAGTAATTCAGTTATTTTTTTTAAATTTTTTTTTACCGGGCGCGTGTAATACACACACCGAATTTAAAAAAAAGATTTCCCGCCTGACGTCAGCCACGTGAATGGTGACGTCAGACAGGAAATCCTCTCCCGGTTCCTCAAATCGGAATTCCGAGAGGAATTCCTCTCGGTCGCCATCTGGTCTTCCTCCCTCCTCTCCCCCGCTGCACACTCTCTTCCTCCCAGAATTCCTCTCCCAGCATGGGGCCCACCAAGAAATCGAGGAATTCCCCTGAATTCCTCGACCCGTTGCAGATGCTCTTAACGAGGCAAATTCTGAGTCTTGAAAATGCCGGTACACATGTAATTTTTCTTGGTTTCTATTTTGAGCAACCGTCACAATTACTGAAATGAACCAATGATGATTCGTGTAATTATCGATGTCTCTTATATTCGTGTAATGTCGACTCATATAGTAACAAAATCCGTTTTGCACACAAAAAAACAGAAGAAGAAACTGTGAGCGATATTCTAAGTCGAACTACCACATAAAAGACTATCTTTCACCAAAATCGATCGCAGCCGTACGTTGAATCGATTCAGGGCACCCCTAAATCAGCGACCACGAAAATCCAATGACATAACATGCATCATGTATGTGGAGGAATTAGTCCATCTCAACGCAAAGGTCTTGCTCACTTTAGGTGGTGATTCTCCTTCCAAGATTGGTCACCATCGCCCAACTTCAGCAAGAATAGTAGCTAGCATTACCAGAGTCAGCCATTCCCTCTCATCTAATTCACATGCCTTGTCTTTTTCTCCCATACAGTGTTGATTATGATCGATATATGCATGACGATAATGTAGCTCCTATTCCAGTTCTAATACTTGTTTATATTAAGCAAATTCCAGAAAGAAACCACTCTAATACCTCCGATACCGTCCAAACCGCTCTCATTAGTCTTCGACGGCGACAGGTCGAGAAAACGACTGGTTTTGTTAGGGTGGTATTACGGTTTTTATATAACAAAGAGGCTTTCTGATAGCTACGTTTGATGAAAACAAACAAATCTGATATTGACCGGAGGAAATAATTGTTTTATTGCAAACCCAATAAACTTCGTCAATCTTGCATCGTGGCAAAATGGAAATATGGAATGGTGGTTGATTAGTGTAACTTGGTTTTGGAATGGACAAGCTATTAATTAGGGGCTTTTCTTTTTCTTCTTTTTCTTGTTGTTAATTCTGCTGTGGACTACTTTGGCTACACATGTGGCCTATCTGTTGTTGAAGGCGACGCATCTAAGATCACAATCTGTTTTCGATAGCAAAACAGTGTTGGGGAGGGAAACAAACAACTACCCAGTGAATTTTAGGGTTTAAGGTGTTTTAGCTCGATTGGGCGGCGCGGGTTGGGTAATATATCCAAAAATTATAGCTGACGACATAAGTATTGTCGTCGGCTATAGATAACATAATAGACGACATGAGTCAATGTCGTCGACTATAGTGTGAATATTTTTTGACAAAGTAGGCTTATGTGGAAATACGTTGCTCACAAATACTTGTTTAACTAATTGAAGAACATAGTCAGAATCATCGCTAATTAAACACGTTTCTCACAAATACTTGAGCTCATATGATTATTGAACATACACGTTTATACTCGAATACATCTTTAACTAATGCTTATAATTAGAATCATCGCTTGAGTCTGACTCGGTGTCCAAGTTAATTTATGGTAAGATGTGCTGCTCCTCGTCACCTGAGTCTTCGTTGACTTCATTTTGATTAACATCAATAAGTTCTACCCGAGAAATTCGAACCACACTACCCTGTATGGCTGT
Organism: Geum urbanum; assembly: GCA_946800695.1. Taxonomy (NCBI): domain Eukaryota; kingdom Viridiplantae; phylum Streptophyta; class Magnoliopsida; order Rosales; family Rosaceae; genus Geum; species Geum urbanum. The sequence continues at coordinate 52,029,971 of OX327008.1, read as the reverse complement.
ATCACATTATTAGGGCGAATTGTAGAGGATTCAGGAATACCAACTGCGTTCAGCTCTTGGTATGCAGTAATTTCTTCATTATCTACGGTCTCACCAAGTGTAGCAGCATTGTATATGTTTATAGGAACAACAAGGTTAACTACGTTCCATGCACCTTTGTGCACAAGATCATCAAGATAAAACAGTTGTTTTACCGCTGTGGCAAAAACAAAAGGGTCATCTTCATACCAGCTTGTAGCAGTATTCACCAAAAATATTCCGTACTGATCGGTCCTTGTGTTCTCAGGGTCAATGTCAAACTATCTACACTTAAACAAGTGCATTGTCATGTCTTCCCCATAAATTAGTTCAACCACTAAATGGAGAACACCGTAATAGTCAATGTCATTCTTCCCACCATGCACCATTACCCTAGATTTTTGTATTTTTCGTCTGACGTCTCTATGCTCACATATAAATTGCACGTCATTGACCTTACACATCGGATAAACTCTTGAAGTTACCAGTTTTTGCGCCAAGAGCCTCAATTCGTGTGACCACTAAGGGATACCATCATCTTGTACATAGTTCATCTGGAAAAAAAAAACCCATGTATGCAACCATTAACTTTAAATATGAACATTGACAACATAATTCATTTATATATATATATACAAGTAAATATATCTATATACGTACCTATTTTTCAAAAATAGTCTGTAAACGTCTTGTTGTGGTACTCAACATCACCGGTAATAGCAGGGCTGTAAAGGTGGATATTTTTCTAGTATTGAACTTCTGGACAGTTAATCAATACCGACCAGTGGGCAATGACTAACTCATATGGTTCCAAATTGTACGAGTTTGACAACTTTCCAAATACTTCAACATCATTGGAGATTATAAAAAAGTTGAACTGTGGTTTATTTATTGGCATATGTTGTGGAGGATTCTCCAACGCTCTCAAATACAACTTGGTGTATGTTACGCACTCGTGCGCAAGATATGCTTCAGCGATACACCCTTTAGGTGCAGATTTATTCATCACATGGTCTTTGTAGCCCTTCAGTTGTCTATCAAGTTGCAAAGTGCATGTTATGATTATTGAAAAATAAGTATTTATATATAATTAAAAACAGAGCCAGATTCAGATATTGAATTGTATGTACATTTCCATAGGATACATATAAGTGTAGTGTACTGGACCGGTAAACAACAACTGTTTCGGAAGATGGAGCATCAAGTGAGGCATGATGTTAAAAATTTTTAGAGGAAATATCCTCTCAATTTTGCACATGATAAAAATGATGTTATGTTGCATTTCCCACAGGTTTGATTTTTTCAATTCTCTGGTGCATAACTTCTGAAAAAATCTTAACAACGCCATTAACGGCTCTACCACCACTTTGGGGCAAGTACCTTCGAATAAAAACAGAGAAGAGGCGTTGAAGCAGTATATGTCAGTCATGACTCTTTAATCCGTACATCTTATTGTCTTTAAAGTTAACACATTGGCCTATATTTTCTACATAGCCTGAAGAATACCTGACATTACCCATCCACCCAAAAATTTCGTTCTTCTGGTCAAACTTGATGGTGTAAGGAGCATCAGGCATTTTTTCTTCCCATCTCTCAACCACAAATATTTTTGCAGTCCCATTTTTTTCATATCAATGTTTTCCTTAAGGCCGTCATTAGTTTTTCCCTCCAATTCAGCACTGTGCCCATCGCACTTTCACACACATTATTTTCTATGTGCATGATATCTAGGTAGTGCCTGATCGACAACTTGGACTAGTACGGGAGTTCCCAGAATATGTTTTTGAGTGTCCAAAATTTTATCCCTTGTCCATCTCATGGGTTGCACACCTGTTTCTACAATCTCATCAAATATCTCTTTATCCTCCCGAAATGTGTGATCATGTGGAAGCCAACAACGGTGATGCATCTGGATAATCTTCATGCAATGAGGTCTGTAGCACTCAACAGTCATGCACTGTGGACAAGCCCTGTATCCCCTGGTAACGTTGCCCGACATAATTTCGCGGGCAGAAAAATCACTGATGGTGCCAACAAGCAAGACATGCATGGGGAACATCTCGTTTTTGTACTTGTCATAATTGGGATGACCATGCTCACTCAGGTACTTAAGTTCATCAATTAAGGGTCTTAAATACTCATCGAGACACTTTCTTGAATAACTCGGCTCTGGAATTAACAGAGTGAACATACTGTATTCCTTCTTCATGCACATCCATGGAGGAAGGTTGTACATTACCAAAATAACTGGTCATATACTGTATTGAAGACTCATGTTGCCAAAAGGGTTGAATCTGTCAGATGAGAGTCGCAGCCAAACATTTCGGACCTCTAATGCAAAATGAGAAAACTCTCTAACCATGTGCTTCCAAGCCTCTCCGTTAACAGGGTGTATAAGGGTATCATCGTCAGACAAATTTCTCTTAGCTCACTATCGCATAGCTTCGGCCGTGTGTGCACACATGAACGGCTATTCCAGCCTATCAATCAGTGAAAAATACCGAAGTATCTTTACAGCTTTCTTGTTCCCTGCAGGAGTTAACTTATACTTACCCATACCACATACCGGGCAAGCATCAAGGCATTAAAGATCATTCCCGTAAGCATCTTCCCCCTTGAAGAGAGTGCAATCATATATGCATGCATGAATTTTGATGTGGGAAATACCGAGATATTTCAGGATATGTTGCACCTTACGATGAGTGGTAGGAATACGATGACCAGGGGGCAGCAGCGAAGCAGACCACTTCAGTCAATCATCAACAGTCTTGACACTCATTTTATTCTCCACTTTGAGATTCATTACTCCCATGACACTTTCAAGAACAGTCTTTTTACACCCGTTGTACAACGGAGTTTGTTGGAAGGCAATCAAGTTGTTGTACTTGTCCATACCAGCAGTATTGACAACTCTAGGTAATTGCTGGACTGGCTCAATATGAGGGAAGTCCCCAACGACAGGAGGGATATCTGGTGCTTGAGCAAATACACCGCTCTTATAAGGAAACACATCGTTGATCAACCTTGTTGTTGGATTTACTAGCTCTCTCAGAAAATTACCCATGATCATGCTGACCTGCTTATGACATTTCACCATGATAAATCCAACATGTGTACTTATCCCAAAACTCATTTTTCTTCGGGTGTTCCAATACTTTATCAATGGAAAAACGATATCGCTTGCTGTGACACTGACATTTCGTACACGAGCAATAATGAATTGTCATCCCTCCAAAATTAGCCTTCACATATTCCACAAAACTTCTAAATTTCATGGTGATATCTTACATCCCATCTTGGAAGACACATCAAACTCTTGTCCATCCTGACAATTCTAATTGTGTGTATATAATACATGCTCTAATTAATTAAAAATTCATCATTTTATCTATATATATCAATCTTTAAATTATAAATTACATAATTTAATTCTTCTACCCCCTAATTACAAATTAACACATATATATCAACATTTTACATATATATATATTTTCATCGAATTTAACTCAACTCAACGCAAAATCAACAATCAATTATTCAAAATCAACAATCAACACACACATATATGTATATATATACGTACCTATACAGCTTCCGACAACACCCAACGATGTCAGAGCGTTTTGAGTTTTTCTCACCGATTTTTTTTTGAATGATTAATTAAGTTGTTGCCCAGATCGATCTGTAATAAAGAACTATAGCTGACGACTTAATAATGTCGTCGGCTATAGTTGAAAAATGTCGTCGGTGTTTATCAAAAACTATAGCCAATGACAGTCCCGTCACAAACACCGACGACATTTTTTTTGTCGTCGGCCTGTTTTTTGTCATTTCGTTGGCTATAGTACTTATTTTGGTAGTGTGGGCGTGGGCGTGGGCGATGAGACTAAGATGGGCTATTTTAAGGTGCGGCAGGGTGCAAGGAGGCGCCGTAGCTCTTTAATATTTTACTTTATGTTTCATATTATAAATTTATAATATATCATATAAATATATAATTAATTAAATATATATATATATATATATATATATATAATGATCCGCCTAATTACTGATTAAACTTTCCTAAATGGTAGCTTCACCGCCTAATTCCGTATAGCAGATTTTAGAACCTTACAACTACCATATGTATGTGTTTATCATCACTTCATGATCGATCTTCATCTGTCACACAGTTTTGATCCTACAAGTTACACATATATATATGTTGCTGCTTAATTAATTATATATCTCTATCATTTTGCATTTATATGCTCTGTTATGAAGGTGAAGATCGATGTTGCAAGTGCAAAGACTAGAACGGAAACATAAACACCCAAAATATGAAGTGTTCACGTAGGGAAAATTTCACCAGAGAATAAAAATTTTGCTAGATTTTTAAAAAAAGCACCGAATCAAGAATTACTAATATCAAACTGTTTATACAACATGAATAATCAAATTACAAACCCTAAGCACACAAAGCTAAGTAGTAATATAAGTATCAACAGAAAACAGTTTGAAACTACTTCTCGTTGTCAAGCTAGGAAATCTCCATGTTTCCTTCTTCAAGACAACAAGCTTCTGATCCTAGCAACATTTTCTCTCTAACCTTTGCAGCAGACACACTTGCACAAACAGCAAAGGTAGACAAACACCAAAATAGAACTCACACAATAGAGTTCACAAAATCAGATCTAATCAATTAGTTTGCAATCTCCCCCCCCCCCCCCCCCCAACCATTTCGCATATTATCTATATATATGATTATAGTAACAATGACCTAATGTCCACATCCTCCTAGAGTTGAACTGCACATCAATCACTTTGATTGCAGAATCTCTCGGATGCAATATATTTTGGTTTGACAAAGATACTCAAACTTTATTAGATAAACAGCGAATTCATATCATTAATTGATATAAAACCAATCAATGCTAACCTTAATCATATAAGGTAATTACCTATCCTAACAAATATGATACTATACCTTCCATGAGTCCAGTGTTCGTAGACTTCATTCTTTAGTATCAATATCACAGTTGTAAATGATTTGCCAATTTCTTACGGATGTGCTTGGCATGGTAGAATAATATGTGAGGGAATTAGACGATGCTGTCAATATCAGTTAATTAGTACTTATCTATTTGCAAAATGAGTCTTGGTCATGGCCAGCATTCTGGTCTATGCATGCTCATCTTCCTTGGTTTAAATCTAGCTAGGTCTATACGGCTATACCTAACACCTGAATATATAAAGCCTAATGGGATCATTATTGGATTCATGTTCTAGGTTCCGAAGGCCGGCTTCGAAATTTCTCTGTTTCTTTCAAGAACTTGCTGTCCAATAAGATCGACCTCGTTGCTCACTGTCGTCGAAAATTTTCAATGCTTCAGATGCACTGTGTAACATGGTACGTTCATGCACATTCTTTCAGATCGATCTCATAGTATATATATATATATAATAGAATTAAAACAAAAACCTATTCTGCTGCAACTGATCGATCATGAATTTCTGGTAGAAAGTACTACTTTTCTTAAGAGTTAAGAGTCAATGCAAAACAACAAGAAACCAACCCATTAAGCATCACGACGTACAAACATAAACTACTACGTAAATCAGCAACTAATTAACTAGTTAGTCTCTATTGTTGTTAGAAGCTGGGGAAGTTGTCAAGTGCGTGTATAAAATGATTGTTATTAAGAGACATATCGATGGAGAAGGGCATGGAATTGGTGGGTTCAATATGAAAGGGACAGAGGGAGGTGGTGGCATATGATCGAGGCTCCTTATTAAATTGTTGTCGATTATAGTAACACACACGGCACTGCTTTACGTTGCCTTAATCACTAGGCTATCGAGGATGTTTCATCTATTCTTTGTGGTAAACTTTGGCTTTCACAATCAAACAATCACTATTCATCGATATTCATAAGAACAACTCGATCTCTTGTCTAATACGCACTCTTTTTCCGAACTAGCCTCCAGCTTGACCAGCTCCAGTTGCTTTTGGCGACTTGAGTTGTATATGGGCCTTTGAAAAGACTTGAAAGAGAAGAAGATATAAATCGAGCCAGTTCGGACATTTGGAACTCATATGGCCCATATATTGTTGTAATGTCCAATGGGTCCGATCAGAGTCAGGATTCAACTTTTGATCCAACATTAAACTAGATAAATTAGAGAGATTTTTGGCTAAACATTCTCATGAGAGAGATTTTAACAAGCAATTAGATAAATGTTTTATGACGCATCTTTTTGAGTCTAAAATGCAATAAATAATTTTAAACTCTGTCAACGGTAGTCTGGCGTAAGAGTTAATTTTACCGTTCACGTGAAATGCTCGAAGTCTCAAAATTGCAGAATAATGTCTCGCCACTTTAACCACATTGAAATCTGAATCCGGTTGAAAATTTATACGTGTCGAGGCTAACCACTAGAATGCTTGAAAGAAATTAGTGAGGTTCATTCCTAGTTAATTAACGTGAGATAACCTGCTACATATCCTAGTAAAGTGAGGGAATTGAAGAAGCACAAAAATGTCTTCACTCGTAAAATAAACATCAGATTCATTTCTCCTAACCAACTACAGATGCATTCGATCTCCTGAATAAACCTTCGGGCTGGTCTCAATTCCAAATTAATGCTTTGGATGACTAGCCACTACGTACATATATAGCCAGTAGATCTCCTGAGAATATTGAGCCATGTGCCATGAGATTGCAACAACTCAAAAATTGTGACTAGCTAGAGACGATGAGTATACTTCACGTACCCTTCTGGCTTTTGATGAACATCGATAGTTATATATAGTCATAAGGCTCAGTTTGGGAGAAATGTTTCTATAAGTTTGTTATAGTTTATAGCTTTTATGTGCTAATTTTGGAATAAGCTAGCTTCAACTGGTTTAATTTACCAAACATCTCAATCAACTTAAAATTTAATTTAAACTGCAAACACTGTCTCATAAACTGCCCTACGGGCATGCATGCACGTATATATTCCGCCTGTATCTAGTAATACACTGGTGAAGTAGCTGTTGGATATGAACTTATATACTGTTGTGTACAAACATCATGATCATCAACTAGAAACACATGGGAATTGCTTATACGTATCCTAGCTGGATTAATACATTGTGCACCTGGTTCTTGTCCTAATTGTGTACTGATATGGTCTCATTATTCAGCTAATCCTAGTTGATGTCCAACTGGAACTCTATTATGGGAAGGAACCAGAATTGGACTCTATATATACATGAGTTGAGTCCCTGGATCTCTACGTAATTGGCATTCAGCTCTTCCCCATCAGAGAGGCTTCATACTGTAGAGGACAGAAGACTTCAGCTCTTCTTTTGATCAAGAACGATGGCCATCTCCATCAACTCTGCTGGTAAGCTTCTTCTTCTGCTCAGTTCTTGTTCTTCATAAAGGTTTGTGTATCTGTGTTTACATGGTGCTGAGCTTGAGCTAACCTTTTAATTGGTATCAGAGCTTCATCTCTCTTCATCATGTAAATCAATTAAGAACAAACACAAAAGAAATCCAAGGCAATTTCTGATTGAATGCCTTAGAACTAAAGGGAAGAACAAAAAGTTTCAGAATATTTTGGGCCTTCGTTTTGGTTTTCTGACTGGCCCAAAATTCATTCAAACTTGGGGCCTGTTTTTACATGGCCCAAAACCGAGCTGATCCAAAACCTCTGATTAGAGGGTTTTATGACCGTTAAAGCTTTTACAAAAGCATTTTGGTTCAGCTGCTGGAATTGGGGAAGAACACGCACGGATTCTTTTCATGAATTCGTTTTGGGATTCAAACCTGAGCTCGCAACAAGGTTAGATTGAGTTTCCTTCATTGTTGAATGATCTTAGAGTATATCCCGGTGTGCAATTAGGTTAGGATAGATGGACCGGATGAAACTTAAATTTCAATGATTGATTGTGAGCATCTGTGGATTGTTTGAAATAAGAGCATGTGTTGTGTGAAATTATCTTCACTTCCGCTAACATTGCAGCGCTGTAAGCAGAGGCCAAGATCAGTTCTTATGATGGATGTGTTTTGAAATTATGATTGATCTGTGCTACTGTTTCTATTTTGGGATCATGATACCTAGAAATCAAAGCATGTCATAGGATGTGAATTGGTGGTTGTATGCTGCTGTTCCTAATGTCTCCGAATTCAACATGATAACCTTGAGTCATTACAGGATAAGATCATATATTGCATAAAGCAAAATTTTCTTTTCCTTGCATTGAATCAGCTTTAGTTTAAAAGGTTTCTGAACTTGTGTTTAATGTTTTAAAGGTTATGTGAATTTTGACTTCCAAAGAAGTAATGTTGCATACTTTTGATGCATAAACAGCATCATAAACATTGCATAAAATTCACATTCAGATAGTGTACGTTCTTTTTCTGCCACAAAGGTGTAGAGAATCTATGATTATAACGTGATTTTGTGTTTTGTGGTATGATGATTAAGCTTCAGTATTCTGTATCTTCTACTCAAAGTGTTGTACAAAATGTTTTTCCAGTGATGGGATATGATGTGTGTGTTTTGTACTGTTTATGAAAACATGTGCATAACTGCAGCTTTCTTATGCTATGGTTTCAATTCTGTGTATTTCTTCTATGTGAATTCTTGCATAAGACTATGATAAAAAAATTCAATGAAAACACAGAAGCCATTGAAGACATGAACCTTAGGCTTCATTAAGAAACTACAGAAAACAAGAACTAATTATTTCTTTTCTTACTTGTTTGCTCATAGGTAATCAAATTGTGTCACTTGACACGATAGAACTCCTTACTGGTTCAAATTATAAGGTGTGGAGGAGGCAGATTGACACATACTTCAGCAACAAAAATGACCTAGACATAGCTCTCTATCAAAATGTTCCTGATCCTATTTTAGAAGAAGAAAAACACCTTATGAACTGTGGTGTAACAGGAAGCCTAGCCTACATCATTGTCATGTTTGGGGATGTGCTGCAGAAGCTAGGATCCACAACCCTAACCTAGGAAAATTAGATTCAAGGTCTATAAGTTGTCATTTTATAGGATATTGTGACAAGTCTAAGGGTTACAAACTCTATTCAGCTAAACACTCTCCTAGAGTCTTTGAGACTCACCAGGTAAAGTTTGTAGGAGAATCAACTTATAGTATAAATCCTGAAGATTTATCCTCAGAATTTATTGAATTTGATGAACATACTGAAGATGACTTGAAGAACACAGAAAATCCTAGCAACCTTCATACATTGCCAAAAATCACTGATTTAACTATAGAAACAGAAACAATATCAGTAGATGAAAATCTAGGGACAAGAACAAATATTTGATCAACCTATGCCTAACTTGACTGATGTTACAAAAGTTCAAACCACAACATCAGACTTAGGAAATTCTGTAGAAGCAGGTGATACATTAACCTTAAAAACCAAAACACCACAACCAACCTCACCTCCTAAAAGGCCTGTGAGAGAGAGAATTCCCACTTTTGGAGGCCAGAGTGATTATCTAGTGTTTTCTCAAGAAATTGAGAAGGCATTAGAAGATGAAACTGATCCAGTAACCTTCAATGATGCTGTTGAAGGTACTGATTCAGAAAAGTGGAGAGAAGCCATGGAAGCAGAAATTGATTCCATGAGTAAATATGAGGTTTGGGAACTGGTTGAGCCTAATAAAGAACAAAAACCAATAGGCTGTAAATGAGTTTTTAAGACTAAAAGAGATGCTAGTGGAAAAATAGAGAGGTTTAAAGCAAGGCTTGTAGCTAAGGGCTTTACTCAAAAGGAAGGGATAGATTTCACAGAAACATTTTCTCCTGTGTCTACAAAAGACTCATTCAGGATAATCATGACTTTAGTGGCTCATTATGATATGGAGCTACATCAAATGGATGTTAAAACAGCTTTCCTAAATGGAGAACCGGAAGAAATCATTTTTATGAAACAGCCAGAAGGATTTGTAGAACCAGGGCAAGAAGCTTTAGTGTGTAAACTTAATACATCTATCTATGGTTTAAAACAGACATCAAGACAATGGTATAGGAAGTTTGATTCAGTAATTTCTAAGTTTGGTTTTACTGAGAACATCGTGGATGAGTGTGTCTATTTCAAAACAGTAGGAGGAAGTTTCATTTTCTTAATCTTGTATGTGGATGACATCTTGTTGGCATCCAGCAACATGAAACTTCTAAAAGATACTAAAATCTTTCTATCAAAATAGTTTGATATGAAAGATTTGGGGGAAGCATCTTTTGTTTTGGGAATTGAGATTAAAAGAGACAGAACTCAGGGACTTCTAGGATTATCTCAGCATGCTTATGTTTCCAAAATTCTTAAGAGATTTGGTATGGAGAACTGCACAGCTGGTGAAGTACCTATGTCTAAAAGTGACAAATTAACCAAAAAAATACTTCCTAAAGATGATGCACAGGTTGCAGATATGAAATCAAAACCATATGCTAGGCTAATAGGGAGCTTGATGTATGCTCAGGTATGCACAAGGCCTGATTTAGCTTTTGCAGTAGGTATTCTTTTCAAGGTTCCAAAGCAGTCCAGATATTATGCACTGGAATGCAGGGAAGAAAGTCTTGAGATATTTGCAGAGAACCAAGCATCATCAGCTTGTTTATAGAAGAGTGAAAAACTTAGTTTTAGAAGGTTATGCTGATTCTGATTTTGCTGGAAACTATCCTTGTTCTACAAAATCTACCAGTGGTTATGTGTTTATATTGGCTGGAGGTGCAGTGGCCCGGAAAACTATGAAACAAGGCCTAACTACTACTTCTACTATACAGGCAGAGGTTATAGCTTTATATGAGTGTATGTGTGAGGGTTTATGGATCAGGAATTTTATGCTGGAGACTAGAGTTCTGAAATCTGTAGTATCAGAAAAGCTTATTTTGTACTGTGACAATGAAGCAGCTGTGTTCTTTAGCAAGAACAGCAAAATGTCACCTAATTCCAAGCATTTGGATTTGAAATATTACAGCATCAAGAAAAGGGTAAAGGATGGTGAAATTGAGGTACTGAGTGTTGATAATGAAGATCAGCTAGCAGATCCCTTTACCAAGGCTCTAGCTGTAGGAGTGTTTAAAGCTCATGTTAACAATATGGGAGTTTTAAACAGTCTAGATTGTTAGGATTAGTGGGAGCACTCAAAGTATAAAGGAATTTTCAGCTTGATTGTAGTTCTTGTTGGTTGTATGTACTGAGATGGTTTTTCATTCTATGAGTTAACTACTGTAATGACTTCTGCAGAATTCTGCATTTACAAATTTATTGATGATGAATTCTGGTTAAATTTTGTTGATGAATTATGATCAACGTTTTGATTGATATGTGGTTACAGTTGGAATTTGCAGTTCAGGTGGATGGTTTATGCAGCATTTGTGTTGTATAAATATGCATATGTTTTCAGAGAACAAACATGATATCCACTGTTGTTTAAGAGTGTTTGTGATTTTGGAGTTTTTGTTAAAACCGTTTAGTAGGACTGAGAGATCGTGTTGACACTTGAGTTGAAATGTATAATGTTAATAGCTCTCATAATCATATCTGGAGCTCATGTGTAATGTAGGTGCTGCTGTTGTGATCTTTAACTTGCTGGTTGATTTGATCAGTTCAGTTCTAGGTTCAATAACAGTGACTGCAGTATGACAGAGTTGTGATGATAGGACTTGTGTGATTTTGTGTTTCATGGCCACTTCAGTAGCTGGTGTTCATGTATGTTTATGTATGAATGCAGTAAGTTAAGTTCAGTGGGAGATTGTTGGATATGAACTTATATACTGCTGTGTACAAACATCATGATCATCAACTAGAAACACATGGGAATTGCTAATACGTATCCCAGCTGGATTAATACATTGTGCAGCTGGTTCTTGTCCTAATTGTGTACTGATATGGTCTCATTATTCAGCTAATCCTAGTTGATGTCCAACTGGAACTCTATTATGAGAAGGAACCAAAATTGGACACTACGTAATTGGCATTCAGCTCTTCCCCATCAGAGAGGCTTCATACTGTAGAGGACAGAAGACTTCAGCTCTTCTTTTGATCAAGAACGATGGCCATCTCTATCAACTCTGCTGATAAGCTTCTTCTTCTGCTCAGTTCTTGTTCTTCATAAAGGTTTGTGTATCTGTGTTTACATGATGCTGAGCTTGAGCTAACCTTTCAGTAGCTAGTCGATCAGATCGATCATCTGTAATCAGTCTACTTTGTTGTTTGTTTGTGTGTACGTAGCTCCCTCTTTGTTCGATCTAGCTTATTGATTTCTCTACAAAGTTGGTTTACATGAAGATGTATATACACATAGCTGGCGAAGTGTCGAATATGCATGTGTATGGCCTTGTCTTCTGGTGAGGGTACATAGCTGACTCGTATGACAATTCTCTTCTTATCTAGCTTCTTGAACAGTGACATATTAAATGATCTGATATGATGAAGCGAATGGTAGCTAGCAATTACTCTGTGGGGGATGCATATATACATGATCGATTTGTACACGTACATCAATCAGGTATGAGAGGTTCCGGCCAATTGACATGGCTCCAATGTGTAGCTTTCATTTTGATGCGAACACTAGCTTACATATGTGTCACTATACGTGCATGTCTTGCTGATCGATCCCATAGTCCTTATATAGTTAATTTGTCTATGCTACCACATACACAACGCCAACAATATGTTCTCTATTATCAGAAGTTTTGTTATCAAGTGTATCCAATACACAAGACAGTGATCAATTAACATCTCTATGATCACATGAATGACATGATTTCTGGAGCATAATGTGCTTATTCTTAATTGGATCTGTAATAGTAACAATAATCGATCAATCGATCAGAATCTCAGATCCTTCAACGAAGAAGCTTTATATATATGTGTGTGTATATATTAGTCGGCTTTGATTCAATTTAGGCAAATGATTAGTGTGGCTCATGCAACTTAAATATGCAATCTCGGACGATTGCCGAGCACATGAAGCTAGGATCATACTTAATAATAATGTTTTGATCATACAAACACACATATAATATAAAAGAGCAGATGCAATTAGCGTAAGGATGCATGTTTTAATATATTGGACAAATTTCAGTTTAGTACTATGTGATTTGACTTGTTCTTCACTACTTGAGGTTTTAAAATTTTCAATTTATTATTTAAGGTTTAGATTTTTCTTCATGTTATTATCTGAGGTTTTAAATTTGTCAGTTTAGTACATGAGGTTTCATTTTCTCTTCACTTATTTATATTTTTATTAAAAAATTATTTAAAGAGAGAGGGTATTTTGATCAATTTATTTATATTTAATAAAAAATAATTTTATAAATTTTTTATTCCTACCAAAATAAGTTTTATTAATTTTTTTAAATAGTCGGTTGGTGAAATATACCATGCTTACCCTTGACTGTTTAATTAGTGTCGTATGAATATCAAGATATATAGGCTGGCGACATAATTTGTAAGAACTCATAAGGTCGACTCACTCGGCCGATCCTTACTTTTAAAAAAGAAAATTTAAACTTTTTTTCTTAATAGCCACTGAGTCACCATTTTTATTTGACTATAAAAATTTTATGAGCATGCTTCAATTCTTTATTATAATTAACAAGTTTATCAAATCGATATGAGCATGATACTAATTTAAAAAATTAGTATCACTTATTTAGTTAAGAATAACAACTTTACATTTTTTTCTATAAAATAATTGAGGGTTAGCCAAACGAGTCAATCTTATGAGTTCCTATAAATTATGTCACCGGCTCATGTGTCTTGATATTTATACGGCGCTATACAATCAAGGGTAAGCATGACATATTTAGCTAACTGATCATTTATATAGAAAATTAATATAACTTATTTTGCTAGAAATAACAATTTTAGAAAATAAAAACTTTTCTTTTATTGAAGATAAATAAATTGACCAAAATACTTTTCTTCTTTAAATAAATTTTTAATGAAAAGATAAAAAGTGATGAAAAAATGAAATTTCGGGTAGTAAACTAACAAATTTAAAACTTCATGTAGTAACATGAAGAAAAATCTAAACCTCAAATAGTAAACTGAAAAATTTAAAACCTCAGGTAGTAACATGAAGAACAACCTAAACAACAAGATACTTGTTTGACTCAAAAATCTCCTAGCGGACTTGAGAGATTCCATAAACCGTCTCTTTTCCTCAATTGTGCTTCGTGCGGTGGCGTATCACCGTCTCACGACGGAATGTTGAATTTGTAGGCTAGCGGCTACTAACTTCTTACTAAGCGATTTAGACAAAGAGAGCATCAACCTTGCCTGAATGGATTCTTCTTGCCTAGTGACCTAGGACTTATTTATTTCGTGTCTCTAGCTGAGCTAAGAAAATCGATACTCTACACTCCTCCTGGTGTAAAGCAGAGCAATCTTCTTGACGCGGTGTTGAGAACACAATGGTGTTGCGTCCTTCAACCTCGAAACTTTCACTCTTCCTGGTGACAAGCCTCTTGATCGCCGGTTGCAAGTTTTTGAGTCCTTGAATCATAAGAATCTCACGCTCTTCGGGTAACAACTCTCTTGATCGCTGGTTGCAAGGGTTTTCTCATGATGAGAAGGATAGTTTGCTGGGAGCAAAATATGTATTTGATCGATGATGTCTTCTAAATATTTCTTCAACTCTTTATATAGAAGATTATAGCCATATTCCACTTCACTTGGAACTCTTTGGTATCGGTAATTAGATTAACAACACAACTCTAAGTACTCAATATAACTCATCCGATATTTATAAATAACTCTCACAACAGAGTCCTAACTATTATAGGAAATGTTAGATAACAACAAGCCGCATAAATCAGCCTCCAATATCATTTTCTTCAAGTCCATTCCAACCCGAACTTGTATACTTCACTCAAGCCGCTCGCCTAATCCAACCATCTAGTTCACTAGTATTAAACATACTGATTGATTAGCTACTTAAGTATTACAAATATCAATTACATATAGAATAATACAGTTCATTGACGTGTACCGCGAAGTCCGGGAAGGCATGGTAAGCAAGCGATCGAGCTCACATTGTGATGTGATGTGATGTGTGAATATCATACAACACGGTGATCACAACCATGTGGCATCCGCCAATAAACAGCCAAGTATGTTTCGTTTTCAGATCCAAACCCATCCTCCTCTGCTAGCTAGCTTTGCCCTAACTCCCCTAAGATACGTACTTAACCGTTTTAACTGATTCACAGGCAGTGTTTAACTTCAACCCCAGCCGGCCTAGCTTAGCTAATTAAGCAGCTTGCCAAGCTCATCACATGCATGGACCTATAATATTATATAGTGTTGCTTAATTGCTTTCGTTTTCTTCTCCACCGCTAATGTAAAACCTTAAACAAAAACACAGTCAACGGAGGACGCCGGCCACAGGCCTCTTCATACGTATTGATCTGAGTTGCATCAGAGCCATCATGCATGAGAGTTAGGATTAGTTAGAGTGATGGAAGGGATATATATTCGTCTTCTTCGTCTTCTTCTGTTGTTGTGGTGCTAATACGCGGTCCAAGAATAACGCAGTAACGTGCGTCTGGGTTTGACTTGTCTATCTATCCAAGTATCTAAATTCTTCTTGGTGTGACTTCTGCATTTGATTGATTGTAATATACAAACTGTTTCAGACTGGCCGGATACACAAAGTTCATGCATTCGTGTTTGACATCTAAGAATGGACCGAATACATTAAGCTAACAAGTTGTCAATTTGGGAATTAGCTAGCTAATACTACTCGTTCTAATTGTTTGACATCCATGAACATTGATCCATCCCTCACGCGTACTCTGGAAGCCTTACCATTTTTGTAGCGATACACAATTTTTGACATACCATTTTACTTTCGGATCGAAAAGGACTATTTTCATTTAATCTCTATAAACCAAATTCGAAAGAAAATAAAAAAATTAAAATGAAAGACGATTTGCTTTACGAATAAGATTTCGGAGGAAATAGACCAAATTATTTTTTATACCACACGGATTTCACTTTTTATCGAAAACTTTTTCTGTATCTTTGAACAAAGAAATTATTATAATTTTAGAAAGCAAATTTGATATCGGTGGAGCTAAAACGCGCTAGTGAGACAGTACATAAAGTGATAAAACAGAACATACTACACATGTGGGTAAACTCATTTTTATTCGTCAAAATTCCAAAACAGAAGGAATCGAAACTTCTCTGCTAGTGTAGTTGTCAAACTGAGCAGACAAGAAACAAAGACCGGTACATGTCAAAGCCAGCTGATTGTTCCTGAAATCCCACCTCTTTACTATTAAACAATTCCAAATTTGACACCAATCTTTCCAGCCTTTTACTGCTCTTGGTAATTAAACTGGTTACCATGTACACACATTAAATTATAGGGCTGGGATTCGGTGCGAACGGTTCGAATTTTTGCCCAAACCAAACAAAACCACAAATATTTCAGCGGTTCGGTTCGGTTCGGTTTTTGTAAATTCGAACTTTCAAACCGTAGCAATCGGTTCGGTTTGGATCGGATAAATTTTCTGATTTTTTCCGGTTTTTCGGTTTTTATTTTTCATAAAAAGAAATGAAAAAAAAAATCTATTCACCTGTTTACAAAATCTAAGTTCTTAAAATTAATTGTTGAAGATAGCAATCGGTTACATGTTTTCATTGCTATCTTCAACAAATGATATTCACCGGCTAAATTGTTGAAGATCAATTGTCGTTTTTAATTAAATTGATATTCAATTAATGATATTCACCGGCTAAATTGTTGAAGAGCAATCAGTTACATGTTTTCATTTTTTCATTGGCCGTAGCAATCGGTTCGGTTTGGATCGGATAAATTGTTGAAGATATTCACCGGGTAATTAAAAACGACAACGTTTCATAAAGTTCGGTTTGAACGGATCGGTTCGGATTTCAGAAACCCTAAACCGAACCAAACCATAATTTAACGGATTTTTCGGTTCGGATTTATTCGGATTCGGTTTTTTTCGGTCACGGATCGGATTCGGCTCGGATTTTTTCGGTTTTCGGTTTGAAAATCCCAGCCCTATTAAATTATGAACATGACAATGCACCTAAGTTATCATTTAACCGAAAAATTCTCGGGTAGTTCGAGACTCGCAAAGTCCAAACTTAGTCCGACCCGAATTCAGATCTGAAAAAGTCCGGCCCGTCAAGATTCGCTCAGCTCGCCCATAGGGCTAAGCCTGTCAAGCTCATTAATTCTATATATTATAGATGATCTTATCAATATATACCTATAAACTATCAAATTTATCTTAATATCATTTATTCATATACTAAATACTATTTTTTAAGCATGTAAATTATTTACTGTATATAAGTGTTTATATATTGAATGATTAAACACTACTAAATTGTAAAAAAATTTATTTGACACAAAAAAGTCCGGCCTGACTTGAAAACCCGATAAGGCCCGAAGTCTAAAAAGTCCGCTGACTTCAAAATTTTAAAAAAATTCAACCCGACCCAACCTACATTTTAGAGATAACGAAAGAACCCGACCCAACCAAGACCCGGCGGACTTTGGCTTGGGCGGCCCGGACCAGACCCATGGACAACCCCTAAATGCACCTTTCATTTCCAATAAAGAAAATTCTATATCTTCCTTCTCCTGCTCTATTTGTAATTCCAACTGCACAGAAATCAATATATGTTCTGAGATGAACTCTCACTGATCTCTCTCTAAAGTGATCCTAGATTTGTTTCCATGGGTGTTTTTCTAATACCCTGTTCAGCTTTCAGTTTCAAGTTTTGATCTTTATTTGTTTTCTTCATCTGTGTCCTACAACAAAATGGCTCCAAACAATTCAGTTGCAGTCACAATTGAGAAGCCAAGCAACAACAACAACAACTCATTCTCAAATACCAAGTCTTTGGTTGATTCCTCTGTGTTTTTTGAGAAGCAGAAAGCAGCTTCACCCAAGCAGTTCACATGGGTTCTTCTCCTCAAAGTCAACAGAGTCTTTGCTTGTCTCTCATGGCTCCCCAAGGCATTCAGAAAACGCATTGCCTCATCGGACATGAGCGATGAGGAGCCGAGGAACCGAGGGAAGTTGTATAGATTTATTCAAGCGTTTCTTGTTCTTTCAATTGTGGCTTTGGGAGTTGAAGTGATCGCTCATTACGAGAACTGGAATTTGAATCTGTATTATACTCATCCATGGGAGGTTCAGGGTCTTGTTCATTGGTTATACATGGCTTGGTTGTCTTTCAGAGTTGACTATGTTGCTCCTGTGGCTATATTCCTATCTCAATTCTGCATTGTCTTGTTCTTGATTCAATCTCTTGATAGATTGGTTTTGTGTCTCGGATGTTTCTGGATCAAGTTCAAGAAAATAAAGCCAACTATACAACCAGATGCTTATGATGTTGAAGACCCTTCTAGCTTTCCTATGGTCCTTCTTCAGATTCCCATGTGCAATGAGAGAGAGGTAAACAGAACAGAAAACTAGCTGTAATGTAATGTACTTTTGTGTCATGAGAAAGTCGTTGTTTTTTTTTCTTGTGTGGTTGGGATTCACATGTTGACTTGATTTGTGTTTAATTTCTTTCAGGTGTATGAACAGTCCATTGCGGCCGCGTGCCAGATGGATTGGCCGAGCGACAGACTTTTGATTCAAGTTTTGGATGACTCGGACGACATTGTTCTGCAGAATCTGATCCAAGATGAGATTTCGGAGTGGAATCAGAAAGGTGTCAACATAATCTATAGGCATAGGTTGATCAGAACTGGGTACAAAGCTGGGAATCTGAAATCTGCCATGGGCTGTGAGTATGTGAAAGACTATGAGTTTGTGGCAATTTTTGATGCTGATTTCACACCCAATCCTGATTTCCTTAAACTCATTGTTCCTCACTTCAAGGTAACTGATTGACTATCCTAATTATTATATGCCCTCAATAAGAAGATGAAGTATTATCTAAGTAGCACTAACAATCTGTAAACTTTTTTCACAGGGAAATCCTGAAATAGGCCTAGTCCAAGCTAGGTGGTCATTTGTGAACAAGGATGAGAATTTACTTACAAGGCTTCAGAACATCAACTTGTGCTTCCATTTTGAAGTGGAGCAGCAAGTTAATGGTATTTTCCTCAATTTCTTCGGGTTCAATGGGACCGCAGGAGTCTGGAGAATTCAGGCCCTGGAAGAATCAGGAGGTTGGATGGAGAGAACAACAGTTGAAGACATGGACATTGCGGTTCGTGCACACTTGAATGGATGGAAATTCATCTTCCTCAATGATGTAGAAGCCCTGTGTGAATTACCAGAGTCTTATGAAGCTTACAAGAAGCAGCAGCACCGATGGCATTCGGGTCCTATGCAGCTCTTCCGATTATGCCTCCCAGCTATCTTGACTTCCAAGGTTGGTTCTTAGTTCATACCCTTCATTCCTTGATAATTAATACTTCTAGCAGCTGATATATTACAAGTGTAACAATTTTTTTCTTGACTTCATATCTGCAGATATCTATTTTCAAGAAGGCCAACTTGATATTTCTGTTCTTTCTTTTGAGGAAGCTAATTCTTCCCTTTTACTCATTTACTTTGTTTTGTATCATTCTTCCATTGACCATGTTCATACCAGAGGCTGAATTACCTCTTTGGGTAATATGCTATGTGCCCATTTTCATGTCCTTCCTAAACATTCTACCATCCCCAAAATCTTTCCCTTTCCTAGTCCCATACCTACTCTTTGAAAACACAATGTCTGTTACAAAATTCAATGCTATGATCTCCGGCCTATTTCAGTTGGCAAGCTCTCACGAGTGGGTAGTGACAAAGAAGACTGGAAGATCATCTGAATCAGATTTGTTTGCCCTTGCGGAAAAAGAACCCTCAATCGAAGAGAAGATCTCGAGGAGGAATTCCGAGTCTGGTTTAGAGTTGTTGAGTAAGCGCAAGGAACAAGAAGTAGCAGCACCATCAAAGAAGAAGAAGAAAAATGGGATCTATAGGAAGGAGCTTGCTCTTGCTTTTCTCCTACTCACTGCATCAGCAAGAAGCTTCTTATCAGCACATGGAGTTCACTTCTACTTCCTTCTTTTCCAAGGCTTGTCATTTCTTGTTGTAGGGTTGGACTTAATAGGTGAGCAAGTTAGCTAAAAAAAAAAGGCTTCAAACAAAGTGCAAACTTCCCCAAACAGTAATTTTTTGACAGATATGTTGAACTTTAAGAGACATATTCGCAAGCTCTTTGGTGTTCAAAGGTGGATTCATTCCTTCATTTACAATGTAGACGCATTTGCCATTTCCCATTTGAACTAGGAGGCAATGGGCATGATATACAAATCGAGTTAATTGTATAATGGTATATGTAATCAGTGATGAAATAATGACAATCTGTACACAATAACAATTCAGTTATTTTTTCAATGCTTTCTGGGTTTCTGTATATGATCATTATCCAAGTTCTGTCATTTTGATTAGGCTTGTAGTATATGTTACCCCAAAGACAGAAAGTTACTGAGATAAGAGGATGTGATGAATTGGATCTTCATCAAAGACAGCAAAGCACAGAAGACAAAGGATCCTGTTTTTGTCATAACTCATAAGGATGAAGTCTGAATTTTTTGGAAGGGTTTGTGGGTGTCATATGCAGACATGTTACATGTTTTGCAATTAGTAAACATCTGAATCTCTCCGAGAGATTTGGTCTGTCAGAATTGGGCTTCACCAATAATCGGCCCACTAAACTCCAATGTGATAACAACAAAGCAGAGATTCTGCTGCTCTGTGAAACCGAGTCAAGTTCCTCAGTGACTCGACTTCTGAGCCGACTAGGCTGTCTCTCTTCTACTACTTTTTCTCTCTTAGTTCAAAATTCAAACTTTATACTACCAATCGTATTTGACAAGCCACTGCTTAGTTCCCCTTTAAATATTGTGGGTTTAATCGTCAGCAATTTTATACTGCTGGGTTTTGAAAGCTTGGAACTTTAAGCTTCAATGGAGGAAGAGAAGGATGCTTTCTATGTTGTTCGGAAAGGGGATGTCGTCGGCTTCCTATATGCTCTGAAGACGGAACCATTGTATGTGCAGTTCATGAATTGCTCTTTATGATATTCTAGGATAACTTTTCTTGTAATAATGTAGTTTTTATTTTATTTTACATTGGGTTACCATAGGTGTGGGCATCGCGACAAATAATGTTGCTGAATATCGAGCTGTAATTCTGGGATTGAGATTTCCTCTTCAGAAGGGATACAAGCATATTCGTGTTCAAGGAGACGCTAAACTTGTCTGCTGCCAGGTTTGTATGTGCTAAAGCAGTCGAGTTTTTTCCCCTTCTGTTACTTGTTCGATATGAGAATCCACTGCCGATTGTTTTATTTGGCTACCTCTGATATAACGGATTGATGGTACCTGGAAAACGAAAAATGCTAATATGGCTAACCTCTGCCAAGAGGCCATGAAGCTGAAGGAAATGTTCACTTCATTTCAGATCAATCATGTACACTTGTCCGTTGGTATTTTTAAATTATTTTTTTTATGTTAGAGGAGTCTGGAACAATGAAGGAAAGTACTAAATTCATTTTTATGGAAACACAAACATATGATGAAAACAATGTGGTCTTACATCATTGATTTCCGCTAAATTCATCAAAATTATATTTTCTTACTAACATGATCCGCGGACTTTACAGGAATTCAATTCTGAGGCTGATGGTGTAGCAAACCGAGCAATAAATCTCAGAGGTCAGTGGCTTCCAGTTCTCTTGAGTTCTTATGCTGTCATGTTTTAGGCCATGTCCATATTCATTACAATCTCTGATCCGATCTTATATACTTATGCAGACGGACATGTTGAAGTGGAACCGTAGCACCTGTATAAGTGATGTTTTGTAAACAATGAAACAGCGGGATGTGTTATAATTTTTGAGAGAATCAGAATCAGACTCGTTTGAGCATGCATTCAGATCCTCTGAATTTTACACATTTAGTACAATGACTTTCTTCTGAAGCCAGAACTCGACAATATTCCATTTTGTGGCCTGTATATATAAATTAGCAGTTTTAATTTTCAACCCCAAGTTCCTGTTTCCACCTATTTTTGAAGTATACGGTCACCATTTACGGTTTCATTTTTTAGTTTTTGTACAGTGTTTCAGAGACTATTGGGCCTCAATCATAATTGGGCTCCAAATCAGCTCGGCCCATAAATCGTTTCTGATGGACCAAACTGACTGGAGCCCAATTTTATAATGGACACAATAACCAACAAAACAGTTAAACAGAGATTCTTGACTGCTGATCCCTGACTAGAGTAACTAGGCTGTTTCTCTTCTACGGTTTTCTACACTTCTTCCTTCTTGTTCGAAATTCAAATACCACTGGGTTTGGGAAGCTTGGTTCTTGAAGCTTCAATGGAGAATGAGAAGGATGCTTTCTATGTTGTTCGGAAGGGAGATGTCGTTGGCATATATTCAAGCTTAAAGGATTGCCAAAACCAAGCTAGTTCTTCGGTAAAGTTTTTATCTTCTTGGACCAAAAAAAGAAGAAGCCCTCTTTATAGTTCAAACATAAATCACATTTATTTGATAAATGATTTTTTTATTTTTACTTCCAATTTGGTTTTTAATTGTTGGGTGTTCTTCAGTTTGCTGAAGTAACCATACTTTTTTGCTGCCCGGTATGGGTTAGTGGTATTATCTGTAATGACTTGTGATCATCTAGTTTTGGTATTACTTCAGTGGCTACTTGTGTCTGTGACTGTAAAAACTGGTCTCCATTCAAACGTGTTCTTTTCTTTTCATTAGTAATGACTAATGAGAGGTATTTGTACGTACTTTTGAGCTGTTCCAGTGGACACTGACTTTGGTGACTTAGATAAAGGTGCTTAATCTTGTTTACTAGCTGCGGATTCTATTGTTTTCAGGTCTGCAATCCTCCTGTAAGTGTGTTCAAAGGCTATGGTTTGCCTAAGGAGGCAGTGGAGCACCTAGCTTGCCATGGTTTTCAGAACGCTTCATATACAATCAGTGCCAGCAATGTGAAGGATGGTCTGTTTGGAGATCTAGTAACATGTCCATATCAGGTATTGTTTGCCGATTTTATGTGTTCAGGTTTCAGTTAGGTGGTGAGGATCATGTGTTTGGTTCTCATTGTACAATTTTGGATTTTATTGTAATCTTTCAGCAGCCAGTATCATCTGCGGTGAAATCTGTTGTGAATGAACATCCACCAAAAAGATCACGGGATGTAAGTTGCATATGCTTCACTTTGATCAAATCAATAACAACCTCTAGCAATTTTTTAGCAATCACTAGAACTTGGTCTGTTTATAAAAAAATGATAGCTAGGACTGAGATACAGATAATGTCCTAGTACATTTTTTTTATCGGAAAGTAGGCAAGATTGGCATTAGAGTTTAGACACTTTCAAGTTTGGCTCGGCTATATGGCTGCACTGATTACTTGTTACTGATTTATTCAGCAGATGGAGGCTCCTGCTTTTGGTTATACTGGTGGTTATCAGGATGGTCTAACTCCAACTTTTTCTGGTGGTGTATGTTTCTATCTTTCTCCGCTATAAATATTATGGCTCATTATCACCTTATACCTATGTATAGCCTCATTATCATGGTTATGTGAAGTGGATTTTCTAAAATATGCCATATCAATGTGTTCATACAGCAATCGTGTATACTTGAGTTTGGTGGTGCTTCAAAGGGAAATCCTGGACCATCTGGTGCAGGAGCTGTAATCCGTGCTGAAAGTGGAAGAATTGTATGCAGTTCATGAATTATCTTTTGTGTTTTTTTTAGGATAACTTTTTTTGTACTTGTGTAACTATTATTAACATTGGGTTACCATAGTTGTACCGGGTGAGCAAAGGTGTGGGATTCGCTACGAATAATGTTGCTGAATATCAAGCTTTAATTTTGGGATTGGGATTTGGTCATGATAAGGGATACAAGTACATTCGTGTTCGAGGAGACTCTGAAGTCGTTTGCTGCCAGGTTTGTAAATGCTAGACCAACTTAGTTTCAGCCCTTTTATTGTTTGATAATCTACTACAAGTATTATAGGGGTTTTCTCTTACAAGTATTTCTTATATAACAGATGGAGGGTACCTTGATACCAAAGAAGAATTCGAAATTGGCCGAGCTTTATCAAGTGGCGGAGCGGCTCAAGAAACAGTTTAGAGTATTTGAGATCAAACATATTTTCAGTGTATGTGCAGTTGTCCATTGGAAGAAATTTCCTTTAAGTGAGAGTAGTCCGGTTTTATTGAATGAAAAGATTAAACTCATATTTAAGGAAACACAATCATATGACAACTTGGTTCTTTTAGTTCAATGTTTTCCACTACTTCATATAATTCTTTATATTCTAACTGATATGATTTGCCAATGTTACAGGAATTCAATTCTGATGCTGATGCCTTAGCAAAGCAAGCAGTGGATCTTCCAGGTTCACTCTGGCTTCTTATGTTATACATGTTTCAGGCTTTGTTCATATTCATTACGTATACTGATCGGAATTAATATGCTTATGCAGAGGGACATTATGTAGAGGAGTAACCGTAGCATCGTATAACTCGAACATCGAAGATGTTGAAACTGCGCAGTGTGTTCAAAATTTTGAGATAGACGCAGAATCAGACTCGTTTGAGCATCCATTCAAATCTTCTGTATTTAACATATGTAATGCACTGGTTTTTCTCTGAAGCCAGCACTCCTTAACACTCCATTTCTAACCTACTTATAAATTTGCACTCATAACTTTGAACCTCAATTTCCTATTCCTGCTTATTTTTCAAGTAAAGTGTCACCATTTTAGGCTTTGCAATACCAAAGGCGCTAGTACCATTTTCTTATTGTTTTCATTGGACGGCTGACATTTATTCATTAAACCAAAACAACTCAATTAACGGTTGTGATAAACTTTCTCAACGATATTTATTAATAAATCGTAGTTTCTTCCCATTTACCTTATAAAATAAATTCATGCTGGTGGTGATCGGATTTTCCTGTTGGTGGCGATCGGTTTTCCTCTGTCAAGGCGGCGCAAGGTAGGTGGATGGCTGTGGAGGGCTCGACTTTGGTGGCGGCGCAATTCTGGGGACAAGAGCTTCAGGCCACGTCAGGTCGGGATCTTGGGCCTGCTTGGTATCTACTCTGCCTCAATTAATGTTTCGGTTTGGGCTCTTGTTTTGGGCCTGGCCCAAACTATTTTATTTATGTGTTTTGTTATTTTATATTTTATAGTTAATAGATTTTGTTTAAGTTTGGAAATAAGCTCACTCTGTTCCGTGGAGAGGCTGATTGGGTTTTATGCCTTTATGTGCACCTTATGTGCCTGGTTTGTCCTAGTGATGGTGTGTGACATTGCGAAATGGTCGCATCCTCCTAGTGGTGGAATGAAGCATTGTGTCGACGACTTAAATGTCGCTCGGCAACATAGTTGGAAAGCTATTTCATTTGTAATGATGCGTCGCTTGAGTCGCGGTATATTTTCATTACTGTGTCGCCACTTTTGTAAAGCAGTTAGAGTAGCTATTGTTGCACTCTCTGCTAATTGGTGCATGATTGAATGCATATGTATTATGAGTTGTCTTATGATTATCCGAGAGGTTCTCTATGCGTTTATTACAATACGGGATTTAGGTCTTATGTCCCCTCTGGGTATGTATTTGCCAGTTTTATTAATGAAAGCTTAAGGGCTGTCATACCGCCATTTTTTCAATAATAATAATAATAATAATTAATTAGTATTACTCAATGATATTTATTTGGATCATGAAATATTTGGAGGATTTGTGGGTGTCATATGCAGGCGGGCATATTTTGTTTCAAAAAAAAATGCAGGCATATTTACCATGTTTTTTTTATATAAAAAAAAATAGATTTACCATGTTACATTGTTTGCAATTGGTGAAAATTTGAATCTATAATGTCAGAAGCCATTGGGCCTCAATTGTAATTGGGCTCAAGATCAGCTCAGCCCATATATTTCTGATGGCACACTAATCTGCTTCAGTGACCTGACTACTCTGTAAAGTTTCCTCAACTACACTTTCGTTACCAATCGTATTTGACAAGCCACTGTAATTATTTTTTGCCAAATCTTATTTGACAAGCCACTGCCCTTAAATATTGGGGTTTCAAACGTCTTCATTTTTTACTGCTGGGTTTTGAAAGCTTGGTTCTTGAAGCTTCTATGTTCGGAAGAGAAAGATGCTTTCTATGTTGTTCGGAAGAGAAAGATGCTTTCTATGTTGTTCGGAAGGGGGATGTGGTTGGCATATATAGAAGCTTGAAGGAATGCCAAAACCAAGCAAGTTCTTCGGTAAAGTTTTGATCTTTATAGTCATCTATATAGTTCATCTAGTTCTGGTAATACTATATTACTTCAGTGGCTGCGGACTCTACTGTTTTCAGGTCAGCGATCATCCTGTAAGTGTGTTCAAAGGCTATGGTTTGCCTAAGGAGGAAGAGGAGCACATAGCTTCCCACGGGCTTAAGAACGCTTCATATACAATCAGTGCCAGCAATGTGAAGGATTGTTTGGAGACCTTGTTGACTGTCCATATCAGGTTTTGTTTGCTGATATAATATGTTCTAGTTTATGTTAGGCGATGAGATCTTATGTTTGGTTCTCATTGTATAATTTTTTTTTGGAAATTTATTGTAAATTTTCAGCAGCAAGCACCTGTGGTGAAACCTGTTGTCAATAAACCTTAGCGAAAGAGATCACTAGATGTAAGTTGCATATGCTTCACTTTGATCAAATGTATAACAACTTCAACTTCAAGCTATTTTGTAGCAATAACTAGTACTAGGTCAGTTTTTGAAAGTTGATAGTTGGGGCTGGGATATAGATAATGTGCTAGTACATTTTTAGCTGATATTAGGCCACAATTGCAGAGTTTTCGGCTTGACTATCTAGTTGCATTGATGACTTATGATTGATATATTTCTGCAGATAGTGTTACCCGCTGTTTCCTGTTTCTCTACATCTAATAAGCATTTCAAAGCTAATAATAGTGATGATGCAAGTCGAGGAGTTTCTTCTAGTGGTGTATGTTTCTATTTGTTGCCACCGTCAATATTGTGTGATTCTATTTTTTAAGTTCAACACCTTATACCTATGTATGGTCACGTGAAGTGGATTCCTAAAATGTGTGACTTTATCTACGTGTTTACACAGCTATCCTGCATACTTGAGTTTGTTGGTGCTTCAAATGGTAATCCTGGATGATCAAGTGCAGGACGTGCAGGTGCAGGAGCCGTAATCCGTGCTGAAGACGGAAGCATTGTATGTGCCTTTCATATATTATTTAGTGTGGATATTTTTAGGGTAATTTTTCTCGTGTTAATGTAGCTTATTTGGGGTTACCATAGCTGTACCGGTTGCGGAAAGGTTTGGGCAGAATAACTGATGATGTTGCTGCATATGAAGCTGTGATTATGGGATTGAAATATGCTCTTGAGAAGGGATACAAGCACATTCGTGTTCAAGGAGACTCTAAACTTGTTTGCAGCCAGGTTAATTTGTATATTCTAAAGCAATTTAGTTACTATTTTGCTAATCCAATTACGGTGTTTTGATTTGGCTATTTCTGATATAACAGATTAAGGGTACCTTGAAACCACAGTTCTCTATGTTTGCCAACTTCTGTCAAGAGATCAAGCAGCTGAAGGAAAAGTTTACTTTATTTCAGATCAAACAAATTCTTAGGGTATGTGCACTTTCCCATCAGAGTAAAATTCGGTATGTGAAAAAATTACTCATTAAACACAAGTACACAACCATATGGTGTATGATGTTACTTCATCAATTTGCACTAAATTCGTTTAGAATCTCTATTTTTCCAACTGACATGATTTGTGGACTTTATAGGCATCCAATTCTGAGGCTGAAGAGTTAGCATGCGGAGCAACACATCTCTTAGGTCAGTGCCTTCCAGTTTTCTGAATCCTTATGCTATCTAAGGTTTAGGGTTTTGTCCATCTTCATTACAATTACTGATCAGATCTTATATGCTTATGCAGGTTGTAGTGAAACCATAGGATCATATTACTCAATTGTCGAAGAAGAATGAAACAGTGCAATGTGTTCAACATTTTTGAGAGACGCAGAATCAGACTCGTATTTAACATATGTAATGCTGAAGCCAGCACTCCTTAACACTCCATTTCTGCCTGTATCTAACTTTCTGGCTTTCTTCAAGTAAAAACGCAACAATTTAGGCTTTATAAACAGTATTTCGGCCTCAAAATATGTAAAATGCAGTACCAAATTGTAGTGTTTTCTATTGTTTAATCGGACGGCTTACATTAACTCATTAAAACCAAAAAAACTCAATCAACGGTTATGATTAACCTCTCTCTCTCTCTCTCTCTTCACATTTGCCTAAAAGCTCTACTCTTTCAAGAGAGCTCAGAATATATCAGTAAAAGGATAAAACTTCACCAAAAAACAAATGGCTACCATTTCAGTCTCTGCATTCTCAATCCCTATTCTCACTCATTCCCATTCCCTCTCAATTCCCATTCCTTCTTCTCACACCGTTTCCTTTCCAAACGCTTCCACCTCATTCAAGCGTTTGAGTCCACTCAGGTCCGGAAGACCCACAATTCTCAGGTCAGCAGAGGCAGAGACTCAAATTCCGGCTGAGGAAGCTAGCTCCGAGACGCCGGAGCAGCCTGTTTCGGTACCCGTTTCGCCTTCTGATACTCTCACCATGTTTTTTCAGGTACCCAGTTTGTTGTTTAGTTAAAGTATGAGTCTTTATGATTGAATCGGATGTGTTAGTTTTATGTGTGCATTTGGGTTATATTTGCATAGTTGAAGCAATTTTCAGGTACCCAGTTTGTTGTTTTGTTAAAGTTTGCATCTTTATGAATTATGATTGGTATAGTAGGTGTTTATATGTGCATTGGATTGTATCTGCATAGTTGAGGCAATTAGGACTTGATGGCCTTGTGTTTGTTGATGGCCTATTGCTATATGTAATGTGACTTTGGATATGTCACTATGTTGGAATTAACTATCTTTTCTGTGTGCATTGGGTTGATAAGTATAGTAGCAACTGGTACTTTTGTTTGTGTTTATTGTTGTGTGTAATGTGACATTTGGTTTTGCTTAATGTTTGAAGGCCGATGGAACTTTGAGTGATGCTGCTGTGCCTTCAGTGACCAAAACCTTAGAGGTACATTTTTTGCTTATAGGATGTGACATTGTGAAACAAATGCTGAGGCTCTTTTTTTTCATATTATGGGAGTGTTTGACTTTTGTAATGTGATATTTGTTCATGGATTTTGTTGTTGTAGGAAACTCAAGGTGTTACCGACTTGAAGGTTGAGGTTCATGAGGGTATTGGCATTGTTGAGGTAAGTAGTGATGGCTTATAGAAACGGTAGAAGAAAGATAATATTCATGTTTGTAGTGTGGAGAACTTTGTGCTTAACAAGAATGAGTAGTTGTATGTCAAATTATTGATATAGTTAACCTGTACTTCGATAGCATCGCCACGTTTAAGAAGCACCATTGCGCATTTCTCACATATAATCCGTTTTAGAAATGGAGTTATTATAATTAAAGAAATTGTTGATCAAACTACACATAAACACTTGTGGACTTT
Organism: Geum urbanum; assembly: GCA_946800695.1. Classification (NCBI taxonomy): domain Eukaryota; kingdom Viridiplantae; phylum Streptophyta; class Magnoliopsida; order Rosales; family Rosaceae; genus Geum; species Geum urbanum. The sequence goes on along the minus strand of OX327008.1, from coordinate 52,000,347 downwards.
GGTTATCAGAGATGAGATTATGTTATTGACAACAAAGTTAATCTGTTTGAGTAGTTGGTCTTGCACTGTGATCATTGGTTTCTTCAACACCACCAGATTTAAGCCAGACGATTAATGACTTGTACTCTTTTCTCCAGTTGAAAAAGCAGACAACAGTGCAAGCTACTGGGGTAGCGTCTAGTTTGGTTGAGGCCATACAGAGCTCAGGATTCAAGCTACAAACATTGAATTTGAGTTTTGAGGAAGAAGAGGAAATTGCTGTGTAGAAAACACTTGCCTACTAGCAATTCAACCAAAGAAAAAAAAAAGAGAACTACATTGTTGTAGCTCTGAATCCATGTACTAATTGTTTGTAGTTAGTGAGGATCTAAATTTTTCAATCTCAGCAGGCTGTCCCTACCAAGTTTAAATCCTGGAGTTGTATTCTAGAGTGGATCAACAATATCATTCTTGTTGAAATGTATTTGTAGAATGCAAAGTCTATGGTTCTTTTGTGTAGTGACACTACTTTTAACTGTAAAGTTGCCTGATACTAACACTGGCACAAATCTTATGTTTAGCTCACACTGACCTTAATGTGATGCATCTGGTTTACAATGTGTCTAAAAGTAAAAGCTTGAAATTTCAAAGCAAGGACATAGGACAAGTGGACAACTCACAATGTGGGAGCAATAGCACACTATGGTCAGCTGAAGCTGCATAATAACTACTACTCTGTACATGTGAAGGGACTTATCTAAAAGAATGGGGGAGAAATTAAAGCTGATAAGGCTGAGACGATGAACACGCTTGCTTGCTTGCTAGCTCTACATTGATCCAGTTGGGAGGAGTCTTCTGATACTGATAGTGATAGCAGAGCCCCATTAAACGTGATAATTTCCATCCGTATAGTTGTCCATCACTGTGTTTATACTTTTTACAGAGATAATGCAGAGATGACATGATTCATTTTTTTGCCTCGATGGACTAAAACTGATGCAGCCCCATGGCCTTTTGGCGTTTCTTCATGGCTTACTCCTCCGTCTATATACACTACGTAAAATGTGTATATTAATAAACAACAAGCGCCTGTAGCTCAGTGGATAGAGCGTCTGTTTCCTAAGCAGAAAGTCGTAGGTTCGACCCCTACCTGGCGCGATTGAATTTATATTTTTTACCAATCCCTAATAGTTATTTTTTTTAAGAACAATATGTTTGTAGTGTTTGGTTCTAGTTAAATTGGCTTCACTATTGGCCTTGACAGCTGCCCAGCTTTGTTAGAGATTTCAGTTATATGTACAGGTATCAAATAGCCAATCAAATAATTTACACAAGCTTGTATTGTAGTGAATGGCCCTAGCTTTGGTTTTGAAGTGAAGGCTCGAAAAACCTGAGATCTACCTAGATCACTCTCTGACATTTTCATACCAAACACGTTAGTATATAGGCCCCTGCAAGTTTTGCTCCACTGAGATATCCAATTTTGGTGCTTCTGAGTTTGAAAATTTGGTAATGTATAGCAAGAAGCTTCTCATTGTGCAAACCGTTGGCATGGTTAAAATTTGCACATTGTTAAAATTTGCATTTCCATGTCAGTGACTAGCTCAGAAACACCCTCATCTAATTTGCACTAGTCAAACTTTAGGTTGTATATAATAGTGTTTCCTGTTGGATCTAGTTACATATGAATGTCGGTGAAAATTGGCCTTTGAGTTTTCTAATAAGGCAGAGCACACAAACCCAGATTGTTATTGTTTTTGAATGCACACACATGCCAGTGTGCCAAGCTCATACCAAACACTACAGTAGCTTTGGTTACAAGTTTGATTTTGATTACTATGAGACAGGCCTCGTGTGAAGGATCTGGTGCTCTGGCATATTATACGATCCTCTGGTTATTAATAATTTAGAGGCATAGAGGGGACACCGTCCTTGGGACAGGTGTGGGTAATGTTGAACTAAATTTCAAGCCTTACTTACAAATTGGGCACAGTGTACTGCGTACTACTAGAGTACTAGTCTTTACTGACCATATTTGATCTGGTCCTATTTATCATCATGATCATCACCACCTGGTAAGTTTGAAGCTGTCATGCACCTTCTCCAGTATATTTCCAGCTGTTTCTTCTTGTACCAGATACATTATCATCTTTCTGAGTTGTGAAAATTTACCATCCTACCTCTCTCAGACACTTCTATTTAAACGGACTTTCTTCTCTCTTCTTTCTAGACACATCTTACTTCACTAAGCTCCACAATCATGGCTTCCAAAGCCTTCCTCCTTCTCTTGACTATCAGTCTCTTTGTCATCACAGAGGTATAGTACTCTAATATATGAATAGTGGCTAATTAACATTGTGTTTCTATAGTTGAAGTTAACATGTTTCTTTATGGTGTTTGTTTGTAGGCTACATCTCATGATCTTCCCAAGGAGCTCAAGATAAAGGTAGTGTCTTTTCACTTTTCTAGCTTTAGTGCCATTTCAAAGTTCCAATCTTGATGGAAAAAATGTGTGCTTACACATGTGTGTTGTGTGCTCATTTTCAGGCTGCTTATCTCCAAAGCAAAGGACCTTTACCACTTCCAATAGTCAAAGCTCCGGCTCCACCGCCTCTAGTGACCAAGGCACCATCTCCACCGCCGCCTAAAGTGGCTACTCCGTCACCAACTCTACCCAAGCCACCAGTGACAACTCCAGTAGTGAAGCCACCCACTTACTCTCCACCACCACCTCTAGTCAAGCCACCAGTCGTTCCTCCGGTGAAGCCTCCCACTACTCCGGTCCCACCTCCAGTCAAACCACCGGTTGCGGCGCCTCCGGTGAAGCCCCCCACTTACGCCGCCCCACCACTTCCCCCAGTCAAATCCAACAAGGGTAAGACTTTAGTTACCTAAATTTCTCACCATAGACAAGTACTGAGCTTTAAACTTACCCTACAACATATCTTGTTTCAATGACTTGGCTACACATAAAGTTTTAGTCTTTAGATTTGTAAAACATTTGTACATGTTTTTTGTGTGTTTCTGGTGCAGATTGCGTTCCATTGTGTGAGACTAGGTGCTCATTGCATTCGAGGAAGAGGACTTGCATGAGGGCCTGCACGACATGCTGTTCACGCTGCAAATGCGTGCCGCCGGGAACTTCTGGTAACCGTGAAAGATGCGGCAAGTGCTACACTAACATGACGACTCACGGCGGCAGACCCAAGTGCCCTTAGTTAATTACGAAGTCTCTCGATTTTCTGTGTACCCTGTAATGCGTAATAGCAGTGCTAAGAAATTAAGGTTGTAATTAATATGTATGTGTGAGACTGAGAGAGTCGTTTGAGTGAGTTGCAAGTGTAACGGAATTTCCAGCTACTAGTCTGCTGCATCAATTCAATGAGCAATTAGTTTTCAGTTCATGAATCATGAGTAGTTCACACCGTACGTACGACCATAGATTTGTTTCTAAATTTAGGTGAGAATCTGGACATACTATGATCTGTGTTAAGATGTGGATCTAGAATCTTTTCCTTTGGGTCTCATATGAGCCCACATCTTTTTCATCCTGTTCCACAAAGGAATTTGTTACCCACTCATATCGGGTGGGTGGGCAGTTAACCCGAGGATTTAGGACGTGTCTAGTGCGATTTACAGAAGTGAACGAATTAAGACAACATTTTAGAGCAAAGCTTTACATATCCGGAAGTTTTTGGGTGATCCTAGTTCAGCGTCAACCAGCACAAATTCACCACACAATCAACCTCCCTGTTAGGTCCCTCATGTGCTTCCCCTTATTTCCTAAACCATTACATACCCTTCAACCATTTTAATATCTTCTTTAGTTACAAGTCTCCCCTAAAAACTCCACATTTTAAATTTCTCATGATAACTTCTTGGAGAGGAATCACATATATATAAGAAATACTTAATGTGAAAATTTAGGAAAAAATATATATTCTTTGCAAAAAAAACAAATATATATATATGTTGGACCTTTGCTTATACGTATTTTTTTCGATGAATTTTGCTTATACGTATGAAAATGCCTCTCGTTCTCTTGGGTCTATTTTCAACTCTAGGAGTCCAAGGTTTCATGCACGCCATGTGATATTCACATGCACTTACAAGACTATTGAAACAGAACCACTGATATAGTATGGCGCCGGTAGTCTATGGAAATTGAAATATACCTAGTTTCGACACTATTTATACCATTTTCTTTTTGGTTCTGCTACAAATCCTACAACACAATCGATCTGTTTCCATCCTTTCTATCATTATTTCCAAGCGAGCTACAAAAATGGCCTTCAAAGGTATGTTCATTCTGTTTGTTGCCACTGTCCTCGTTACTACAATGGTAAATATTAGTTCATGGTCATCACCTCTATATACACACGCACACTCTCTTTGTTATTTTCAGTTTCATAATATGGAATCCTTGTCTATTTAGGTTTCAGCTCGTAAATTTAGCGACAACCGGACTCCACGGCCACCAACTGCTCCGGCAGCTGAGGTTAGAGATCGTTGCCGTTCTTCTTTCCTCTTCTTATTAATTTTAAGTATCAATGTTGCTTAATAGTCATGCTTTTTTATTTTTTCGATTAATTTTCATTGTTCATGCGTATTAGGTTTACGATGATCAGAAATTCTTAAGTTTGGGTTTAGATGCGGTAGGGTGGTTCTCAAAGCCCAAGAACCAGATACGTACTATACTCCTTATTAAAGTTACAGTAAGAAACTATACAATTAAAATGTTACTAGCTGGATGGTTTTAAACTTTCTGTACTACATGTAATTACTTGCAGAAAAGTTTCGTGAAGGGCGTCGAGGGCATCTCCAATGGCGTCGGCAATCTTATAAACGGGGGTAGTAGCGGTGACTGGTAAGAAAGACTGGTAAAAAGGACTCCGGTAAGAAAGACTCTGGGAAAAAAGACTCTGGGAAGAAAGACTCAGGTAAAAAAGAGATTGGGTAATACATACAAATTTACCGGTCTCTGCTTGGAGTTATACAGTGTTACACGCAGCAATGCTCCTTCGTTTTAGACCTATTGCCCGTCAACCATTCAGTGTGTACCAGTTGGTAACTGGATATGAACCTGACATTTCACATTTACGCATTTTTGGTTGCGTGGTCTATGTGCCTATTGCGCATCCACAACGTACTAAGATGGGTCCTCAACGAAGATTGAGCATTTATGTTGGTTTTGAATCACCAAAGATAATCCGCTATCTAGAACCTTCGACAGGAGATCTCTTTATTGCTAGATTTGCAGATTGTCAATATGATAAGACATATTTCCCGCCGTTATGGGGAGATAGGAATAGTTCTATTCCAGTTCAACGTCAGGAATTGATGTGGTTTGATCCCACTGTGTCTCATAATGTCTCACGCACATCTCAAAGTGAGATAGAAGTGCGTAGGATACATGACCTTCAGCAAGTGGCAGACTTCATGCTTGATTCATTTGTTGATATTGCTAAAGTAAAGAGATCGGATATACATGCTGCTAATGTTCCTATAAGGTTAGAAATCCCGGTAAAGGGATTTGTTAATAGCAACACTGGGCAAGGAGGCGTTCCTCCTGCACATGTGGATGGTGTTGCTTCGGCCTTGGCTCCCACCAGAAAGAGGGGAAGACCAAGAAAATTCACAAATGAGCCGCCGGTTAAAAGGCAGGCCATCAAGGCACCAAAATATCCACTTATCATCAACGTTGTGAATCCTTCACATAAGATTGTCTTTGATTATGGTTATATCCTCGAATCACAATTGTCATCTCTGGGGGACGCTCCAGAACCCTTTGTGATATCAGAGAACTCAGAAATCTCACTTAGAACAAATGATGCGCATGTTCTTATGGATAGATCTTCCATGTTAGTTGATGATATGTTTTCTTATTCCGTCGCTCAGAAGATTATTGACGACAATGAAGTGGAACCCCGCTTAGTTGATGAATGTCAGCATAGAGCAGATTGGCCGAAATGGAAGGATGCAATCCAGGCTGAACTAGACACTCTGAATAAAAGGCAAGTTTTCGGTCTGGTTGTGCTATGCCTACCGAATGTTAAGCCAGTTGGACATAAATGGGTCTTTGTTTAGAAGCGTAATGAGAAGAATGATATCTTGCGTTATAAAGCTAGACTTGTAGCGCAGGGTTTCTCTCAGAGCCTTGGAATTGATTATGAGGAGACGTATTCTCCAGTTATGGACATCATCACCTTCCGCTACCAGATAAGCTTGGTAGTGTCCAAAAATCTTAGTATGCAGCTGATGGATGTGGTTACTGCATATCTCTATGGGAATCTTGATTTAGAGATATACATGAGAATGTCAGATGGCATTGCTATACCTAAATCAAGTAACTCTAGACCACGGAGTGCTCATGTTATAAAGTTGAGACGTTCACTATATGGATTGAAGCAATCTGGTAGGATGTGGTATAAACGCCTTAGTGACTACTTGATTGGGAAGGAATATAAGAATGATGATTTATGCCCTTGCATGTTCATTAAAAGAACAAGTTCAGGATTTGCTATTGTAGCTGTATATGTTGATGATATGAACATCATCAGAACTCTTGAAGAGATCAATGAGACTGTTTACTACTTGAAATCTGAATTTGAGATGAAAGACCTTGGTAGGACTCAATTTTGTCTCGGATTAGAGCTAGAACATCAAGTTGATGAAATTTTTATTCACCAGTTTGCTTATGTCCAAAAGATGCTCAGGCGATTCAATATGGACAAAGCACTCCCTGTTAGCACACCAATGATTGTTCGCATTCTGGACCCCAAGAAAGATCCATTTCGTCCGTTAGATGATGATGAGGAGATCTTGGGAGCTGAAATTCCATATCTTAGTGCTATTGGAGCTTTGTTGTATTTAGCTCAGTGCACACGTCCAAATATTGCATTCTCATGGCAAGATTTAGCTCTGCACCAATGCAACGTCATTGGAACAGAGTGAAACAACTCTTTAGATACTTGAAAAGTTCTATTGACATGAGTTTATTCTTCCCTTACAAAGAATACAGAGAAAAACATGAGATTCTTGGAAAAGAGAAAGTTGAAGAAACAAATTCTGGGGATTTCGACCCGTCGAGGATTTTCCTCGACCCGTCAAAACCTGCACCCTGGATCGATCAGAGTCACTTCATCGGGGGATTTTCCTAGACTGAGTTTACAGTCAGGGGGGAGTTACATTTCTTTAGACATCAGGAGGAGTCTATCTCACATGTAGTAACTTTAGTAGTTGGTGCATTGTACTCTTTTTTCCTTAGACCAAGCTTTTGTATTACCCATGAGGTTTTTGTTTGCTTTGCAAGGTTTTTAATGAGACAACAAGTCATGCATCATTCTTACGGCAATCGACACAGGGGGGAGTGTTTAAGGAGATTTATTCTCCATTAATTCCGGTGTGTATCTTGTCCTAGTTAGATATGGATATTGATTAGATAAATACAGAGAATCCTTGTTATATCGGGATAGTTATTGTAACAGATTATATCAACATGTATTTAAAACATTCTATCAATGAAAATAACAATTACTTTTTGTCTATTCTAATTTCTCTTGCAACAGTAACCAATTTTTTGTTTAATAAATTTTTTCGACTTGTAGAAAAAATATATCATTTCATCCGGCCCGGCTAGACCTATCAGGGTGGGTAACATGTAAAAGTCTTCTGATCATGAAAACTATATGTAGCATCAATAAGTTGATAAGTTTTAAAAAAATACCAACAACTTGGTGATAAGTCTTTGATTTTTTTGATTAATTAATCTCCATCATGTCATTGAATTTACTCAACGAACTAATCAAACATACATGTATCTATAATCTTGCTGTGTGAATGTGATCTGAAATATACTAAATAAACAGTAATCATAGTTGTTCATTTGCATCATCAACAGAGATCAGTCAAACAAATTAAGCTTAATTCGTGACAGGCTAGGCGTGAATATATATTGCAATGGTTGCAATGTCACTCGCAATCGTGCCATCAAGGTCCGTCGTTATACATGTGCTAAAGTCAATGGTTTCTAAATCAAGCTTTCCATTAATATAAAAAAATAAGACGATAAAGAAAGACTATACTTCCTAATAAGCATATAAATACTTGCTTTGCAAGGACAAATCCAGTATCACACACATACTCACAAACTTTCTCTCTTGCCTTCATTTCACATAGTTGACCAGCAATTCTCGTATCTCAAAGTTTAGCTCGGCATCATGGCGGCGGTGGCCGACTTGGTTCTAGGGAAAGCATTCGAAGCACTGTATGCAGGCGTGGAAGATCTGATCAACAAGAATCGCATATTTCCAGAACTCTTCATAGAGCTCAAATCCAGGCTCGACCGTCTGGCACCGCTGATCAAGGAGATGGCTGAATATAACCAACAATTGGATGTCAAAAAGCATGAGTTAGAAGCAATAGAGAAACTCATGAAGAGTGGCATAGAACTGGTCAGCAAGTGCGCTAAGATTCACTGGTGGAACCCTTTTAGGAAGTATAAGTACGCCAACAAATTTATCGAGTTCAAAGAGTCTCTCCAAATCCAGTTAGAAGATCTCAAAGTGCAAATGGTGAGGGATGTGAAGAAGATTGAAGTTGTGGCTGAGAGTATCCAGAATGAGATGCATAACATACATGAGGAGGTGTCAATTCTTGTGAAGCAAAACCAATTTGCCAAAGTTGAAGCTTTGCCTGCAGTACTGCCTGACATTCCAGACCTGACAGTTGGCCTAGATGCTCCTTTGAAGGAATTGAAGATGATGCTCGTTGAGGATGATCAGGTGTCAATTCTTGTGGTGACAGCTCCTGGAGGATGTGGCAAAACTACTTTGGCAACTAAGTTTTGTCAGGATGAGCAAGTCAAAGGTAAGCGATCATGCACGGTTGATTGATATATGATTCTTTCTATTTGTGTACGTAATGATGCACAGGTTAGATCTACTTATTCAGGTTGATTAATTGATAGTATAGATTCAAGAGCAATCGTACATGCATACTGAATCCAAAGGAACTAATCTTCCATAGTATACTTGTCTAGATAAATTCAAAAGCAATATCTTCTTCGTCACTTTCTCTAAGAAGCCCAATTTGAAGCTTATCATGAAGGAGCTATATAAACAGAAAGGTTATGAAGAACCCAGTGAAGTAAAACCAAAGAATTGGCTGCAAAAAGTTCAAGAGGAGAAAGGCGATGATCCGTTATTATTGGTTTTGGATGATGTATGGTCCGGATCAGAATCACTTCTCGACCAGTTTGAATCCAAAATGTCAAATTACAAAATATTAGTGACATCAAGGTCTGAATTTTGGAAATTCGGTTCGTCATATCGTCTACCATTGCTGGATAATGATAATGCAATGAAGCTTTTCCATCATACCGCATCGCTCGGGGACAAGAGCTCTCATATACCAGAGGAACTTTCAGCAAAGGTATATGATTATTCTTTCTTTTAGTAAAGAATTTTTTGTTTAAATTCTTTTATTTAAGTGCAACATGAGATTTTTTTGGTTACTAATTATAATGATCTCACTAAATTTTGAAAGACATAATATAATACACACGATTAGTTATATGTATACGGTTACCAAGATTCCAGTTTAATACTTGACCAATTGGTCATTACGGTGACAACATGCAGATAGTGAAGCATTGCCATGGATTTCCACTGGCTATTACAGTCACCGGAAGATCACTTTGCGGACAACCTAAAGTGATGTGGCAAAGTAGATTACTCGAATGGTCAAAAGGTCATTCAATTTTTGATTCAGAGACTGAATTGCTTCTTAGCCTCCAAAGCAGCATAGATGCTTTGGATGATGGAAAGCCTCAACTCAAGGAATGTTTCTTAGATCTTGGTGCATTTCCGGAAGATGCTACAATTCAAGCTTCATGTCTTATTGATATGTGGGCAGTATTGTATGATAATTTGGATGAAGAGACTTTATGTTATGCCAAACTCCATGAACTTAGAAATAATAGTCTCGCTAATTACGCTCACAGCAGGTAACTAATAAGACCTTATATATCTTTGAATTATTTCCTTTAGACCTCTATATATGTCACATTTTCAGGACACTCAGATTTCATTTCATTTCTTATTCATGAATTTATACAGTGGAACTGATGTACCTGAGGAAAGCAGACATTCCGGTGAATTCTTCGTTAGACAACATGATTTGCTTAGAGAACTGGTCATCTACCACTCGAAACGAGTGCCAATAGAGTGCAGAGAACGACTTTTCATAGAGTTAACTGAAAACAATTTTCCTAAATGGTGGAGAGAACAAAAATATCAACCCACCAAGGCTCGCTTAGTTTCAATCTCAACTGGTATTATATCTATTTCGTCCTACGTACATCTAGCTCTTTTACCAATTGCATCAATTAGTGTTGATATATATTGACATCCTATACATAATTGCAGATGGAGATTTCTCATCTTCATGGTCCGACATGCATCTACCGGAGGCAGAGGTCCTTGTCTTGAATTGTCAGGCACAACCGGATTCCAAGTATGTCTTGCCCGAATTTGTGAAGAAAATGGATAAGCTCAAGATGCTCGCCATTATAAGTTATGGGTACTACATTCCCATAGAGAATGGGCAAGTATTAGGTTCCTTATCACATCTAACGAGTCTCAGATTAGACGGCTTCAACATTTCTTTCCTAACTGAGAGCTCGGTACAGGTGAATAATCTGCGCAACTTATATTTGAGGCAATGTAAATCTGAAGTCCCTGTGAAATTATCACATGTATTTCCAAATCTGAAGGACTTGGTCATTGATAATTGCGATGAATCCGTAGAATTGCCCGTAGACCTTTGCGAGTTATTTCATCTAACAAAGCTCGTGATATACGCATGCTGGAAGCAAACTGTGTTGCCTGAAGCTATTGGGGATTTGGTCAATTTACAAGTATTGATTATAAGTAACTGTAAAAGGTTTTCAGAGTTGCCAGAGTCGATTATGAATCTCCAAAAGTTGAACTATCTCGACTTCTCATGTTGCGACGGATTAATGTTACTGCCTGAACACATGGGTGAATTGACGAGTTTAACAAAGCTCAGAATCTATCAATGTAAACTGCTATCTGCCCTGCCAGATGGGATGAGGAATTTGGTCAAATTAGAAGAGCTAAATATACATTCTTGCTCTGAGCTGAAAGAGTTACCTGAGCACATCGGTGAATTGAAGAGCTTAAGAAAGCTCAATATGGCTGGTTGCTCTGAGCTGAAAGAGTTACCAGAGCACATCGGTGAATTGAAGAGCTTAAGAAAGCTCAATATGGGCGGTTGCACTAAATTGACGAAACTTCCGCAATCGATTTCAGACCTTGAGCAGCTTGAGGAAGTGATATGCGAAGAATGGGACGCACCAAACTTGTGGCAACCCTTCTTACCGTCTCTCAAAAACCTACGGATTTTGGCTTGGGACGGACATCGTTATAGTGACTGGCTTCCAAAAAATGAATAATGTCTTTCGCGGGTACGTTTTTCTCTTGTCCAAGATTCTGAGTTTCTCTTCTCGATTGAAAATAGGTGAATAATGTTTTATAGTAAGATTGTACGACGAGCTAATTTCTAACTCTCTTTGTATTTAATTGCATGTGCTTTGCTAAGCTAGTTTCCCTTCGTATGTGAATTAAAATTAAAACTAGAGGAATTGCTTGTTGATTTCTTGCCTTCTTCGAATCATGAACCTTTAGCTCTACTTGCGCTTATTACTTATTGGATTGAGCTGACTCGCATACATGTGTTATTCTAGTTATAAACTAATGTCAGAGTTGTAAATTACTATTCGTTTTCAGAATTTGCTAAAACAGCTTCTAAAGCTTCATTAAGAAAGCTACTTATAAGGTTATGTGGGTTCAGATACCGTACCGTTTCTCGTGAATTCATTATCTACTTGATATACACAGTACGTTTCTCAAATTTGGTGCAAGAAATAATCGTTTTCAAGCTAGTTATAGCCATAGATCGACCCCCAAATTATATTTCAAAGGAATTACAATAATTACAACAATATATAGCAAACTCAATCCTAAGAGATCGATTATGATGTTGAAAAAGAAAAATGTATCAGAAACAAAACCTCAACCAGATTATGTGCCTCAAAATTCTGACGAGTTGACAATAGACTCGCCCGTTAATGCACCACCACTACCGGTTCGGTACCGAGTTTGACTACTGTTCGTATAGGTCATATGACCTATGTCACTGAGCACTCATCCATGAAGAACAACCAACACCGAAATCAAAAATCATCATCTCACTCATTGCCGAAACAAAGCTAGCTTAGTTGTAGTTAGTGTGTGGCTTGGGGCCCTCAAGAAATATAAAAGAAGAGGTATCTCTTACTTATAAAACAGAGCCTCCTTCTCATTCAAATCCATCATCAACTAATTCATCCCGAATTGTGCGTATTTATGCTCATTGCTTGCGTGTTTATTGTGATCCATTACAAACTTGTTTCAGTAGCGTGTGTTTGTGGTTACACGAGAATTGATTGAATAAATGTGAAGATTAGAATGCGAGTTCATTACCGAGTTTAATCAGTAATCCTGATCATACATCATTACTCAGTGATCGTTAGGAAAATGCAGTTTGCGAATCAAAACAAGCTTTTGTCCTCCATTTTCAATCCCGATAATTTCCAGGTCATTCAAATGTCGTTTCACAACAGTACGTCCTCTTAAACGCGTGAAAGCATCAACGTTTTGTTGAAACTTGAAAGCGGCAATTCCAAGGTGCTTGATCAGAAAGTTGTTATAATAGCAATGAGCAAGTATCAGGAACTTCACTCAAAGTGTGTCTGAAACTGCTTCAAGATTTTTTATTTTTTTCTTAAAGAAAGTACTTCTTCTACATAAGCACCTTCTCGGACAAGTTGCTATAATTAACTGTGACTTTAACACACGTTAAAGCATCTTGTATCTAGCAAAAGTCGTCACAAAAGAAGAGAAGAAGCCTTAATAATTTGCTGTTGACGAAGTCACCGAGACAATGATGGAGAGCAACCCAGTTAATTTACAAAGACGAAACGGAAGACAAGCAAGGAATGCAAAATCGATAAGATATTTCGCCGATATTTCGATTTTTTGAACTTACCTGAAAAATCCGTGAATATATCTCCAAATTTTCCGAAATTTTCCGAAACTTTCCGATATTTCCGATATATCACCGATATTTTCCGATATTTTCCGATATTTACCGAAATTTTTGAAATTTTCAGTAACTTTTTTAATTTAACAAAATTAAAAGCTTGTCAAAATTTTGCAATGTCTTATCCTTCATATATCATGCCTTATGGTCTTCCAACAAATGATAACTCATCGTTACAATCACAAATAAATGCCTCAAATGATGATAGCAATGAAGAAAGTCGAGCAGTGCCTGGTTCATACTACGAGCTCCAAAATCTTCAAAGACCGCTCCCTGACCCATATGGTTGGCATGTAAGTCAATACGTGCAAAATTACATGGGAGAGCAATCATTTAATGAGTACTCTTCACAATACACACATGATTCTGCACAGAGAGATGAGGAAAATAGTGTGAATTTCGAACCTCATAGGTCCTCTATGTGGTTTTGAAGTATTTATATATTTGATTTTATAATGTGTGATGTGTAACATATTGTACAAAAATGTGATGGTCTAGCCTCCCATTAAAGTTTAGCCATCAAAAAAATAAAAATAGAACTATTAAATTATATTTTAATAGTTATCAGCACTTAACACATACTAATTCATATAATAATATAGCAAATTCATATGTTTTGATGTTTGATCAATATTTTCTTTTTACATAAGGTAGGTAATTGATCATATAACAACCTCCAAAAGTTTCATTACAAATTTCCATATATTTTTATTAGTTTCCGTCATTTCCGTCAGAATTTTCAGTAGATCGATATTTCGTCGATATTTCCGTCGATATATCCAAATTTTGGACTGTCGATATATCCTCGATACCCGATATTTTACTTCTCGAAGACAAGCATATAATAATTTCTCAACGCCATCGGGGTAACTTCCGGGGAACACGTCTGTCCACGACTTGACGTTGACGTGCCTAACTAATTATACCAAAGTCTTCGTCTTGTTCGACTTTTTATATTATTATCTTCTTATGGCGAACTTTCCCTGCGTGCACCTAATTGGTCGAATATAAACTAGCGGCTGGTCTCAATGTTTCTGAATTCACCAGCTTTTATACACATTCAGTTCTTCTGGGCTTCTAAGCAAAGATTGGAAATAGCAAGTTGTTATTGGAACTAACAAAGTTTGACGATGACCAACAGCAGCAGCAGCAACAACAACTTGTAAGTAGATTCCACATGTTCTTCCTTGCCTGGTCTTTCCATTTTTACTTGCGTTGACTTTAGTTTCTTGATGATGATTGCCAGATTCAGCAGCGGTTTGGAATCAGCGAACTTCCTGTTGACCTCTGATCCTATACACCAGGCATGGGGTGCGATTGAGAAACAGAAGCAGCTCAATCCAAACGCAGAGCAAGCTTTGTTCAATGAAATCCAATCGGAAAATCCTATCATCGTAGCTTTTGCAACTCCTCCTGGCTCTCTTCAAGGACCACAAAGTTTGGTTTCTTCAAAGTCTCTCAAAGACGAAGGCTTCACAGACTTTGAGTTTCTATGCAACAAAAACAATCCAAGTTTCTCGCTCAATCTAGCCGCAGTCCAACTCTTTCGCTCTCACCATAGCTCTCTCCTCAATTTGAAAAAAAAGGTTAGTACTTTGTACTTGACTACTTATAAGAATTCACTTTTACATGTTCTTCTTCATTATTTTTGTGACTGGTTTAGCTTAACACATCAGTAACTTACTTTGTAATACTGTTTATCAGCTGGTAGAGAATTGTAACAGTAAAAAACCTCAATTAATAATCATTACTGGACAATCTTTGGGAGGTAGTGTGGCTGCACTTTTCACGTTATGGTTGCTAGAAGGTCTCAGTTCGTCGAGAGCTAAAAAACCCCTTTGTGTTACTTTCGGTTCTCCTCTTGTTGGCGATGAATTGCTCCGACAATGTGTGATAAAGCTCTCAACATGGAAGTCTAGCTTCTTGCATATAGTCTCTGACCAAGATTCTACACCGCAAGAGTCTCTGCCGCGAAATGCCACTGGTACTACTGACTGTAAACCCTTTGGGACATTTCTACTATGCTCGGCATCAGGGTGTGCTTGCTTTGAGGACCCTGATATCATTTTGAAACAATTGGTGAAAACCAGCCCTCCTATTCAAGATCCCAACTATGGACAAATTTTGGGAGATCTCAAGCGCAAGGCACTGTGTAATGTTTTCAAGCCAGCGCAAGGAGAAGAAGATTCACTTCGAGCAAGCCTTTTAACACAACTCCAAGCAATTGGAGTCCTCTCACAGGTAGTTTAGTTTTGATATATTAACGATATGCATTCACTTGTTCCTCTACTTATTTATGAATTGAATCATTGGAACAGCCACAACCAGAAAAAAGAGTGATTGAGGATCTGATTTTAAAGATGAAGAAACATGAAACAAAGTTATGGATCCAGAAGAAGAAGGATTCGAACTCGGACAAGAAACTAAATGAGATGAAAGTTTACATGGCCTTCTTGGAGTGGTATAAGAAAGACTCTAAAGCTAAGAATTTGGGATATTATGATAGGTACAGAAACCAAGGGAATATAAGTGACATCAACGTCAATGAGTACAAGAAAAAACTCATGAACTATTGGGAGGACTCTGTGATAGAAGCAGAGAGCAAGCCCCAGTTAGAAGAAGCTCCATTCAAGACTCGTTGGCTTCAAGCCGGTAACAATTATAGAAAGATGGTTGAACCACTTCACATTTCTGACTACTATAGAGACGGTGGCAAGAACTACGAAACTGGAGGCAAAAGGCCTAGACATTTCATACAGTTGGAGACATGGCTTAAGGAGAAGCAGGAGAAAGATAAGAAGAAGAAGGAGGAGGAAGCAGAGAAAAAGAGGAAAGAGCGAGAAGAGAAGAAATTGGAGCCAGAGGAGGCACCTAGAGCTAAAACTAGCCCGGACATAGCAAAAAAATTGAAAGTGAACTCAAATTTGACTGAGGATTCATGCTTTTGGGCAAAAGTTGAAGAATCCCTCCTGTTGTTGAAGAACAAAGACTTAACTAGCGAGGACAAGGCGAAGTTGGTAACATTCGAGGACTATGTGTTGAATGCTATCAATAACTATGGAGTGTCACCTGAAATTTTCTTGCCCAAGAGCAGCTTTATGAAATGGTGGAAGGCGTATAAGGGAAAAGCAGAAAGCTCGTCACTCGAGGACTTCATGACCAATCGCCTTAAAGATTATGGGGAAGGGAAGTACTGATATATGATCCAAGCAAGCAACCAAAATAAGGTTTTTATGATCCAAGCAAGCAACCAAAATAAGGTTTTTGTGCCATGTAACACTTAAGTTTGATACCCGTCTAGATTTGTTGTATTGGTTTGTGCTTGTGTTTGAAACTTTGATTTGTATGTAGCTAATTGTAATGCCATATAATTTTGGCTTCCCATGGGTTTAATCATGGTTGTTCTAGTATCAGTAATGTCATATATAAGATTATGTTGAATGTACGTAGTTGCGTACGTAGCAAAAGGACATGAGAGTCCATTATTATTTGGGATTGAAAGCATAGTAAAGATGCAGCATTGCAGCTGTATTCATGTCTGGCTCAGTATGAAATGAGCTGTTGCTTGTTAGCATAGAGATGCATCAACAATAAGGAATGTAGACTACTGAAGCCTATGGCATTGGCAGCGATAACCCAACTTATATGGGACCAGCATTGCACATGCATGTGCAACTATACAAACCCAACCTCATAACTATCATTTTCTCAACCCCTTTTGGCTCTTGTTCTTTTTTGGGCTTTCTGTAAAACCAAGGGGCCAAGCTAGCTAGAGCTGCCAGATTTACAGTGAAAAGTTCTCAGCTTTAGGATTTAACTGCATAAAGGTTGAAACTTTATAACCTCTCACCGACGTATTGTCCTTGTAGAAGGTGAAGAACTTTGCCTAATTGCATATTAACGATGAAACAAGTCCATTTGATGAGCCGAGTTGTGTTGTCCATGTCCAGCTAGCACATAATTCAAGCTCATAAATAGATCACCGCTATTTTGGGTTCTAGTAACACAAAAGGAGTGGCATGAGAATTGATGAGATGGCATGCCTTGGATCAGGTGCCACGAGGACCCATTACATAGCTCTGTTGAGCTTGTTAGATAATCTCTTTAAATCAACCCCTAAATAAGACAAAAGATTACCAAGATACGAATAATTACGATCACGATAGTAATACGAACACAGTAAACTCTCGCTTACTACATTTTTCACCCCACAAAATTTACAATAAATCGAAAATAGACTCGATCGTTTCAACAATGCACGATCGTTCATGTGATTCGAACGGAATACGCGCCAAGCTTTTTGCCACCCAAGGTGGCTATCTAAATAACTCAAAACCCCACTAATTAAATCATTTAATCCTTTCCCCATAATTAATTCCCCCACACCCCTAATTCGGGAGAGGATCAGTTGTCCCGGTTTTTCTGTGCCAATTCTGTCCCATACCCTCATATTGTGACACCTGTTATCTTTGTTAACTATATCTTAACTCTGTTAAATTTTTTTAGTTTATTAGTTTTTTAATGAATAAATTAAATATACTGCTGCTTTTTCTTCCTCTTTTCTCGACTGTTGGTCTCCTGCTTCCGAAAATCAGTAATGTACCCAGTAATCACAATCCATATGTTATCTTCGATTCTTGCTCGTGTTAGTTGTGTAATCCTTTTCTTGACCCTATGGGATTTGAATGGCAAAAAAAGTGGAAGATTGGTGGGATGAGAACAAAAACGAACGCTTACAGCGCACTGAAAACACCTTCATTTTTGTTTAGCCCTCCTTTATACCCCAAGGCTCACAGTCGCCGAATACACTCATATGTTGCCGGCCAGCTACTTAGTATGAAATTCTCAATCTCGCTCTCTCTTTGTGTGGATATCTGATGTTGTCGGAAGACGTGGTCGGAAAGATGGCGAGCAAGTCGGCGGTATCGACGATTATGAACCTAGAGGAGGCGAAGATCGTCGGCAAAGGACTCCGGCGGTGTTGAGAGTACATCGATATCAGAAACTCAATCAAGGAGAATATGAAAATTCTGGATTTCTAGTTTGGTTCATCGTACTCTGAAATTTGGAAATCAGAATTACTGTACAACAATTTCAATCTGAAATCACTCATATGAGTACGTTGTGGATATTGGGTTATACATTAACCAAAATCTGGGAAAAGGAAGCTGGAAATTAAAATAAAATATTAAAGCAAGAGAAGAAAATAGAAATTACAAAGCTAACGGTGTTAAAGGGGGGTTAGATGGGAGGACAGGTGTCTAAAAATTATGGATGGGACGGGTTTGGCACAGAAAAACCGGGACAGCTGATCTCATTCCCCCCCTAATTCTCGTTTTACTCCACAGCCCTGTTTGCCTTCCGCCACCGTCCAATCAATACTACACCGAATCACAACCGTCGATGTAGACTGTACACTCCCACACCCCAATAGAAAGCCAAGGACACCTCCGTCATTTCTCACCAAAGGGCCCCACTACTCCCCCAGGCACGCTTTCCCGTGATTGGTGGCGCGTATAGTCGTTACTATGCACCTCTCTCTAAAAACGCTCTCACTCTCCTCACCACTATCTCATAAAAGCTTCACTCTTTTTTCAGCTCAAAAATCTGAAGCTTCAAGCTTCGAAACTGACCATCCATGGCGGCGGTGGCGCTGCTTGTTATATCGTTCGCATTCGTATCTATTACTACTATTCCAGTAGAATCTAGACTCTACAGCAACTACTACGCCAGATCGTGCCCTCGATTCACCGACATCGTCCGCGACGTGGTGACCAACAAACAGATCACCACCCCGACCACCGCCGCCGCCACGCTCCGCCTCTTTTTCCACGACTGTCTCCACAACGGCTGCGAAGGCTCCATCCTAGTCTCCTCCACTCATTTCAACAAGGCCGAGCGCGACGCCGACATCAACCTCTCCCTCCCCGGCGACGCCTTCGACGTCGTCGTTCGCGCCAAGACCGCCGTCGAGCTCGCCTGTCCCAACACCGTCTCCTGCTCCGACATCCTCGCCGTCGCCACCCGCGACCTCGTCACCATGATGGGCGGGCCTTACTACAACGTCGCCCTCGGCCGCCGCGACGGCAAGTCCTCACGCGCCGCCGCCGTGGAAGGAACTCTCCCTAGACCCACCATGCCCGTATCCGACCTCATCCGGGTCTTCGGATCCAGAGGCTTCTCCGTCCAGGAAATGGTCGCTCTCACCGGGGCCCACACCATCGGATTCTCCCACTGCAAAGAGTTCACCTCCGCGATCTATAACTACACTACCCGGGCCGGGTCGGAGTCCGACCCGAACTACAACCCGAGATACGCGGCCGGGTTGAGAAACGCGTGCGCCGACTTCGTTAAGAACCCGACTCTGTCGGTGTTCAACGATATAATGACTCCGAACAAGTTCGACAATGCGTATTTCCAGAACCTTCCGAAAGGACTGGGCCTGCTCAAGTCGGATCATGCTCTGTTTAACGACCCGAGAACGAGGCCGTTTGTGGAGCTTTACGCGAAAGATGAAGATAAATTCTTCTACGCTTTTGCGAGGGCGATGGAGAAGCTCGGAATGTATGGCGTTCAGACTGGGAGGAGAGGAGAGATTAGGCACCGCTGCGATGCGATTAATTAGTTTGTTTTGTTTTGACATTATTGTTGTTTTTGGAGATTGAGGTTAATTTGTATACGTGTTTGTTGTTGTACTAAGGTGATTAAAGATATGTTCTTCGACCTTCAAATATATATACACACTCTGTTTCTGTGTTGCGTCTCGTGTTAATATCTGAGTTTCGTTCATTTCTGATTTCTGGGTTTTGTGGTGAGAGTTCAGATTTGGTTTAGGGGAGTGTGTTTTTTGTTTGTGGGGGAACGAGGGCTGTGTCTGAAGTTTGAGTAAAATAGAAGTTTCTGACTTTCTGGGTCTGCTTTTTGTCTATTCCTTGTTGTCTTTCTCTTCTCAGGAAATTGTTTTTCTTTCAGGTGTTGCACTAAAACTGTGAGATAAAGCTATTCACTTGCATGTTGATAGATTATTTGAGCTTAATTATTTGCATGTGGTTTGTTTAGTTTTGTATGCCACACCACTATAATTGGCTTTCCATATTTTTTTGTTGTTGCTTTTAGTATAGATGTATCTAGAAATTTTCTACCTTTCTCTTCATCAGCTGTAAGCAAAATGCTGAACAAAGTCATTTGTAAGATAAAAATACTTAATGTCAGAGAGCATTACTTTATGAAATCTAAGACTAAGCAGCTCAACTATTGATCCATCTGTTTGAATATATTTCTTACGTTTACAATATCTGCAACCATCTCTGGAGAGAACTTTGTGACCAGCCTTCCCCTCTAGACGGAAGAACAAATGCATCAGCAGCCTAGTACACTCTAGGCAAATCGGACTGAGCTATATGAGTGTCAATCACATAAACAGGAGGCCAACCAGCCACTGCTATTCCAGATTTCTCCACAAACTCTACAATCTTATTGCCGAAGTCTCTATCACAGTGATAAGGATTTGTCAAAAGATACAAAGCAACACCATCTGCTTCAGAGAACTCTTCCAAATATGATTGTATGGGCAAGCAGTTCATGTTCTTTGTGAATTTTGTTAGAATAACTTTTCTTGATTTCTTGTATTGATGAAGCTATTTTAACATTGGGGTTACTATAGTTTGTACCGGTTGCGCGAATGTGTGGGAATCGCCACGAATAATGTTGCTGAGTATTGAGCTGTAGTTTTGGGACTGAGATTTGCTCTTGAGAAGGGATACGATCATACAAGCACATTCGTGTTTATGGAGACTCAAAACTTGTCTGCTGCCAGGTTTGTATATGCTAAAACAAAATTGAGTTTTGCCCCCTTTTTGTTACTTGTTTGATAATCCACTACCATGTTTTTATCTGGCTATTTTTGATATAACAGGTTGAAGGTACCTGGAAAACGAACAATGTGAATATCCACAACCTCTGTCAAGAGGCCAAACAGCTTATAGAAAAGTTCACTACAGTTCAGATCAACCATATTCCCAGGGTACCTGGGTACGTATGTAAACTTGTCTGTAGAAATTTCCCTATGTCAGAATTACTCTATAGAAAAACTTACCGGTGACATAATCTGCGGACTTTACAGGAATTCAATTATGAGGCTGATGGTGAAGCAAATGGTGCAATATATCTCAGAGGTTAGTGGCTATTCCAATTTTTGAGTTGTTATACTATCAATGTTGTTAGGCTGTGTCCATGTTCATTACAGTTACTGATCAAATCATATATCCTTATGCAGACGGACAAGTTGAAGTGGAATCGTAGCATATCCTATAACTCAAATGTCGAAAAAGGATAAAATAGCGCAATTGTATTCAAAATTTTGAGAGAATCAGAATCAGTCTCGTTTTGTATTTAACATATGTAATGCACTATAAAATTTGAGATATATAGGTTCTGCACATGTTCCACACACTATCAAATTTGTGGATTTGTCGATAGCAAAAACACATCAGACAAAGTGAATCCTTTTGTCATATGCAGGCATATTAACCATGTTACATTATCTGCATTTGGTGAAAATCTGAATCCATGAGACTGATGAGAGAATCTTTGAATTGTTTGGGAAACCATTTGGGCCTCAATTATAACCGTGCTCAAGATCAGCTCGGCCCATAAAATCTTCTCGGATGGCCCAAACCGACTAAGTACAAAAGCGTCCAAAACATAGAATTGTTTGACACTTTGGACTAGAGTATTGAAAAATGGCAGACCTACCCGAAGACATCGTCTTCTTCAGAATCCTCCCACGGCTGCCGTTGAATGGTTTTACATCGGCAACCCGTCAACAAACACCTGGAAGCAATTACCAGACCCGATTTACGGCCGCGACGAATTCCACGTCGAGCAGTGGAACATTTACTTCGGCGACGGCTACGTGGCGGCCGCCGACGACTGCAAGCTTCTCGTCGCCCACGCCTTTTTCGATTCTCAAAAATCTGAAAAGTATTGCAGTGTTGAATCTTGGGTGGAGGTTAAGTTGTTCTCCAACAGATTGAACGCCTGGAAAACCATTCAAGCCCCGAAGGCAAGAGCCAGCTGTGATATGACTCCGGCCACGGTGGTCAGAGAGAGGCTGCATTGGATGAGCTCGTTTGACGATGGTGAAAGAATGATACTTGCTTTCGACTTGGCAATGGAAGAGTTCGAGACAATGCCAATGCCAATGCCAATGCCGGAATCCTGATTGGGAAATGGAAATGAGAGATATTGTAATGGTACTAGTCTAGTCTTGGGGTTTCTTTCGGAGGATGTCTGTGTGTGGTGCGTTATCCTAATCCTTGCTCGGAGGAGGAGGCTGATGCTGTTGCTGCTGATTGCGGTTCGTTTTTTGTTTTCTGGGTGATGATGGAGTATGGAGTGGCTAAGCCGTGGACGAAGCTCTATAGATTCGGATATACCATTCCGGGGACGTGCAGCGATCTCTTGGTTTTGGAAAATTGTATGGTTGCTGCCATTTTCAGGGGTTGGAGCGGGGAGGGAGCTTCGTATGATAAGATGATTGACAAGACCAAGTTGATAAGGATTGAGCACAAAGAAGGCAAACCATCAGAGCAGGAGTTTGGAATTATTGATGGTTATTATTCCATGCTCGAATATGAAGAGTCTCCTTAGGTACGACTGTGTTGATGTGAATTTGTTTCTTGTTCTAATGTGCTTGTGATACTGCCATGGTATGTTGTTGTAGAGACTAAGTAAGATCTGCTTCTTATAATATCTATGCATCTATCAAGTGGGACTAAAGGTATAGAAAACCAAGACTTAAACTGCCTATATTCATGGACTTCGCTGGTACTCGTGGTAGTGAATCTACTTGTATCAAGAATGTTACATCTATGTATACATTTTAGTATAATGACGTGATCTTTCTCTTAATTCTAAATATGGTTCTGTTCAAGTATCAGTACGTAGTATGGTACGAGTTTGTTGCAACCTAAGCAGCTAGAAATCACTCAACTCATCAGTCTATGACTTTAGAATATATATCTGTTTTTGGTTCATTTTTTTTTAATTTTTTTATATAGCCTTCTGGAAGGTTTTGGGTTGATCATCTTTGTTCATCTTGCTCCATTTTCAAATGATAAAGGTGAATATAGATGCATGATTATGGTTTGATCAGTTATCATATTGTTCTTCTTAATTATCTGTTCATAAGTATATGACTGTATATGAATCCTGAAGCTTAGGAAAAAACATAAGCAGCTGTGTTGGAATAGGCTAGGCTACCTGGCTTGCTTGTGCTGGAAAGAGTCTCACATTCTTAACAGGAAAAACTGTTTGTATCAGATAGATAGATCGTCTCTCATCTTCTCCAATATACTTCACAATCCTGTGGAGCCTGCATCCCCATTATTCAGAATTTTTCCCATGAGGAAATTGTTTTTCAGACTTTTCAGGTGTTGCACTAAAACTGTGAGACAAAGCTAATCACTTGCATGTTGATAAATTAATTGAGCTTAATTATTTGCATGTGGTTTGTTTAGTTTTATATGCCACACCAAATATAATTGGCTTTCCATAATTTGGTATCATTAGAATCCCATTCCATATCAGAATATAATAGGACTTTATTTTATATACAAATATACACAGCAATCCTAGATACCAAATCTTGGCCCCCAAGTTTTGGCTTCTTCTTTCTTAATATAGGAGGAGGGTAGGGTTTATTAGGAGTTAGGACTTTAGGGAGAGCATAGTCTCTACTTTGGCTTGGTTTGTTTTCTCTGCAAAATCTCTCACAATCTCTATAGAGAGAGATAGACGAAGCTCATAGGCATAGACAATGTTGGACATTAATCTTTTCAGAGAAGAGAAGGGCGGCAACCCGCAACTCATTCGTGAATCTCAACGGCGTCGTTTCAAAAGCGTCGAGGTCGTCGATGAGATCATCGCGCTTGACAAAGATTGGCGACGACGTAATCTCAATTGCTCTCTCTTCTAGAAAATTGCTTCACTTCTGTAACTCTGTTAGTGATGGAATATTGACTAGGCTTTGTTCTGGTGTGACTTTTCAGGCAAGTTCAAGCTGGAGAATCTCTGGAAAGACTTGAACAAGATCAACAAAAGAGTTGCGCAGCTCAGAATTGTCAGTATTTTCTCTACCTCTTAGAACGTTCTTTCTTTTTATTTAGTTTTTTATTGCATTAGAGATTTGGTTGTGTAAGTATGTGTCTTTCTAATTCTATAAATAGATTAGGGGAATTTGCAGTGGGGAACTGAGTAGTATTTGAATTTCTTATGTATGGAACTGAGTGTCTAAAGTTTTTGGTATGATAGTCAGGGCAGGACTCAACTGAGTTGATTAAGGAGACGGAGGAGGATAAGAAGTTGGCGGCTGAGAAGGAGGTTGAAGTTCGTGAAGCTCTAAACCTGTTAAATTCTAAGCTGGAACTTGTTGGAAACCTTGTGCATAATAGTGTTCCTATCCATGATAATGAGGTAATGTCTTGGCATATATTTTTCTTGCTGCTGCTGGGCCTTCTTTTCATATCTAGTTTAAAATGTATTGTTATGGTCCCTTGTAGGCCAATAATACTGTGGTGAGGTCATAGGGTGAGAAACGGGAGGAGCCGAAACTTAAAAATCATGTTGAGCTTGTTGAGCTTCTTGGCATTGCGGACTTGAAGAAAGGTACAGTTGGTTCCAGCTCTAAGTAATACATGGATGATTTAAGCACTGGGCATCCTTTCTAAACCTGGTGGAAATCGAAGTAGTGTGTTTCTAACTCAGTCTTTATAAATATATATAGGCGCTGAAGTTGCTGGAGGAAGAGGTTTTTACTTGAAAGGTGCCGGTGTCCACCTCAATCAAGCTCTGATCAATTTTGGTCTGGACTTTCTTGAGGAAAGAAAATTTACAGCATTGCAGACTCCATTTTTTATGAGAAAAGACATCATGGCAAAATGTGCTCAATTAGCACAATTTGATGAAGAGCTTTATAAGGTAATGTTTGCAACTAATGTCTGCCTGTACTTTGTTTAATGGGACCATATCTGTGAAGAACTGAGGATCAGTTCTCACTCCTAATGAGGCTGTGTTTTTATATTTGACTGGTCTTAATGAGGCTGTGTAGTTTCATTTAAGTTCTGTCGGCCAAAATACCTAATGTGAGCATTTTTTGGTGTTCAAATAGGTAACTGGCGAGGGCGATGACAAGTATCTTATTGCTACAGCTGAACAGCCACTTTTTGTGTATCATGTGAATGATTGGATTCATCCCTCAGAGCTGCCCATAAGGTTTCTACATCTCCTTGGAAAGTCCTGCCATAAAGCAATGGTTTGTATTTTTTTGTAATTAATCTTTGGTTTTGTTTTGCTCAGATATGCCGGATATTCATCATGTTTCCGTAAAGAAGCTGGTTCACACGGTCGAGATACCTTGGGAATTTTCAGAGTTCATCAGTTTGAGAAGGTCGAACAGTTTTGTATGACAAGCCCAAATGGCCAGGACTCATGGAAAATTCACGAGGAAATGATCAAAGACTCTGAGGAGTTTTATCAGCAGGTATGCTATCTGTCCTGAAGAATTATCTAGTTTCTTTGGTCTGTTCTCGAAGAGTTTGTGCCTGATGGGATATTAGTATATTGACCTGATTGATAGTTGTATTCATCCTACTTTTAGGGGATCCAATATTAAAGATGCATGCTTTCTTGTGTATAATACTAAAATACTATGCGTTTAGGCCTTGACCACCACCATCTACCCCAACTTATGTTGAGAGAAGTTGAATCCAATTATGCAGGTGAATATTTCCAGTTCTCTGTCATTCATAAACCTAATCAATTCAAATTTGTGATTACAGCTCAACCTCCCATATCGTGTTGTATCCATTGTTTCGGGTGCTTTGAATGATGCGGCAGCAAAGAAGTTAGATCTAGAAGCATGGTTTCCTGCATCTAAGACATACAGAGAGCTTGTATCATGTTCAAACTGTACAGACTACCAGTCACGGAAATTAGAAATTCGGTTTGGACAGAAAACGGTAGGTCCTGCTATACTGAAATGCACTAAGCTTCTCTTATCTATGTCATTTGATGTTAAATCTTTGGGTAACTAGTAAAGGTATATAATCATTTGGACATCTTTGAGTAGTCCAAAATGTACTGCTAAAATGTGAAGTGTTAAAACAAATAGGCTGTTGCTTGTGGAAAAGGTAAGATAAAGTCAATACCTTGTGCTGATTGGGTGCCTATCGGGACTGTTTTCTATTGCAGAGCAATGACAAGACGAAGCAATACGTTCACTTGTTGAACTCTACTCTTACAGCAACTGAGAGAACCATTTGCTGCATTCTTGAGAACTACCAGAAGGAAGATGGTGTTGAGGTACCAAAAGTTTTACAAAAATATATGGGCAGGGATAAAAATGGTGATGAGGTTTCTTTCCTGCCTTTCAAGACCAAACCAGCCGCCGAAGTCAAAGGGAAGAAATCAAAGGCCTAAGTTCATCATACTCTAGATTAGTTCATGATACTACTACATACAGATTAGTATTTCTAAAGAATTCATTCAGAAATTGTGAAGCTTACATCCAGTGTCTTAATGTTGTAATAAACTTAAATCGTTTGTGTTTAATCTTGAGGCAACTTATAGAAAACTTGCATTCAATCATTTGTGTTTAATCTGAGACACAGAGAGAGAGAGAGAGAGAATAGCCAACACAGCAGCAGCTCTCGACTTGGGTCTCGTAAAGCCCTCGACTTTCTCCTCCCCAAAGCCTGAAAACCCTTCAAAGCTTAGGGTTTTCACTCTCCGCTGCTCCTCCTCCTCCGCCACCGCTAATGCTGCCACAGATTTGGCGAAACGACCTTGGAAGACTTCGGACGCTGGACTTGTGCTTGAAGATGGTTCAATCTGGAGAGCAAAGTTATTTGGTGCCACAGGAACCCAAGTTGGTGAAGTTGTATTCAATACATCCTTAGACCGGGTATCAAGAAATCATTACAGACCCTAGTTATGCTGGTCAATTTGTTCTCATGACAAACCCACAGATCGGAAATACTGGTGTAAATTTTGATGATGAAGAATCAAGGCAGTGCTTCCTTGCTGGTGTAGTGATCAGAAGTTTAAGTATCAATACCCCCAATTATTGATGTGCAGAAACTCTTGGTGATTATTTGGCAGAAAGGAATATCATGGGAATATATGATGACACACGACGGGCTATCACCCGCAGACTAAGGCAAGATGGAAGTCCTATTGGTGTTTTGAGCACAGGAGAAAACATCAGATGAGGAACTATTGGAAATGTCTCGGTCGTGGGACATCGTTGGTGTTGATTTAATTAGCGGTGTGTCATGCAAGACCGCTCATGAGTGCGTTGATAAAACCAATTCGGAATGGGAATTTAAGTCCAATAGTATAGATGGAGATGCTTTTCATATTGTTGCATATGATTTTGGAATCAAGCACCACATACTTAAGCGCTTGGCTTCCTATGGTTGCAAAATTACTGCTGTGCCTTCAACATGGCCCGCTTCAGAGTAGAAGTAACTCACGTCAACCTCAACGATGGAAGCTGTGCTGGTCTTGCCAATCCTGCGCGAAACATCATGTCTATTCAGTACCACCCTCAAGGCTGAAGCTTCCCCATGACCTCATGATTCAGATTATGCTTTTAGAGAATTTGTTGAGCTGATGAAGAGCGTGAAAGTAAATGCTCGAGTGATATCTGACTGAGCAATCAATTGATGGATCCCAATCCTAAAACTGCTAATACACACGTCCAGCCTTTGCTCGCTTTTGACTCCTTGGGATCAATTGCGGTTGATGAAGACTAGATGAGCGTTCTTTTCTTTATCTCTACTCTCAATATGATTGTAATGGTCGTGTAATATGTTGGAGTAAAGATCACACGTTAAAAAAAAGTCATGTAGAAAATAACTTTGAATTGACTAAATTTAATATTAACCGAGACCTTTTGAATAAAACTTAACACCTAAAATGTGGTTCAAATTGGGACAATATCGGTTATATTGAAAGTGCACGTGCTACGCTAATGCTATTCAATTGAGAGTTTTTTATTGGATCATATAGAATGAGAAAATCTCCGATGATAGATTGGCCTCATTGCGACTTTGGACGTCTTGCTTTATATCCGTGTTGCCCTCAAAGTCTTCTTTATCTTCCCTCTTACCAGGAAATTCCAGCTTCCCTATCTCAATATAGTCTCTTTCCCATTCTCAATAGTTTCACCTATAGATTATTAAGTTGAGAATCAAACAAAGAGCAGTAGTGTCTCGCATGGCGACGGTAGGGAACATTGTTCTAAGCAAAGCCTTTGAAGCCCTCTATGCCGGCCTTGAAGAGCTGATCGGGAAGAACCTCATGTTCAAATCCCTCTCCGTAGACATCAAGTCAAAGCTAAGCTCTTTGAAGCCACTCATCCAACAAATGGCTCAATACAACCAGCAGTTGAGTAGTAGTCCCGGAAACGAACTCGAACCATTGGAAGGACTGATGATCAGCGGCACAGAGCTCGTCGGAAAGTGCGCTACTATACGGCGGTGGAACGTTTACAAGAAGTACAAGTACGCCCGCAAGCTTCTCGAGCTGAACGAGTCCTTAGAGAAGGAGTTGGAAGTACTCAAAGTGCTAGTAGCGAGGGATGTCAAGAAGAACACGGTCATGTTACGCGAGATAGGCGAAGGGGTTAGTCGATTAGAGATTGCAAACCAGAACCGAGTGGCTGCAGATTCGACAAATAAAGCTTGGTGTGCAGTGCCGGAACTGCCACAGGTGACGGTTGGATTGGATGGTCCTTTGAAGGATTTGAAAATGAAGCTTCTTGACGAGGATGTGTCGAGGCTTGTGCTCACAGCTCCTGGTGGATGTGGGAAGACGACTTTGGCTACAAAGTTTTGTCAAGATGAGGATGTCAAAGGTAATGTATAAGGTAGCTTGGTCTCATACTCTCATAGATATATAGTATGCATCTATGACAACTAATTTCTTTGTATTTTGTTTGGTTAATTAGATAGATTCAAGAGCAACATTTTGTTTGCGACTTTTTCCAAGCAGCCCAATTTCGTTCATATAGTTAAAGACCTATATAGACAAAAGGGTTACAAGGCACCTAGTTTCTACAACGAAGCCAATGCAGTTAAAGGGCTGCAAGAATTCATGAAGAAAGAGGAGCAGAATCCTTTACTGTTGATCATTGATGATGTTTGGTTTGGATCAGGATCAGGATCACTACTTGACAGGTTTGATGTCAAAATGCCGGAGTACAAGATTTTAGTGACATCAAGATCTGAAATTCCGAGTTTGGGTTCTTCGTATCAATTACAACTATTGGATGATGACAATGCAATGATACTTTTTCATCATACAGCATCGTTGGGAGACAAGAGCTCTCATATTCCTGTCGAAATTTCCAAAAAGGTGAGGTGGTTGATTTATGTTGCATTTAAGCTTGGTACTCATGGTTAACTAAAACTAATTAGATACTTATCAATTTAAACATATTTGGTTTTCAGATAGTAAAGCGCTGTAATGGATTTCCACTCGCTATTACAGTGACGGGAAGATCACTTTGTGGGCAACCTATTGAAATGTGGCAAAGCAGAATCATCGAATGGTCAAAAGGTTCGTCTATTCTAGACTCTGAGACCGAATTGCTTCTTCGCCTCCAAAGTAGCCTAGATGGTTTAGGTAAGGAAATGTTAATCATGAAGAAATGTTACCTAGACCTAGGTTCATTTCCTGAAGACAGTGACATCTCAGTCAGTGCTCTGATTGATATGTGGGCTCAGTTGTATGATCTAGATGAAGATGCTCTTTGCATAGCGAAACTTTATGAAATCAGCAACCGGAGTCTGGCTAATCTAGTTTACGATAGGTGTGTGATCGATAAGTCTATGCATTTTCATATCAGTTGTGCACTTGTACATTCTCCTTCTTCAGACAGGAAACATATTCACTTGTTAACAAGTTTAGTCAAATATGCAGGAGGCTGACAATAGAGGGGGATGGAGACTATAGCCGATACATTGTTAAGCAGCATGATTTGCTTAGAGAGCTAGCTATCTACAACTCGAAACAAGGCCCGATGAGGCTTAGAGAAAGAGTGATCATTGAAATTTGTGGAAACGATATTCCCAAGTGGTGGAGAGAGGAAATGTATCAACCTCTTAAGGCTCGCCTAATATCTATCTCAACTGGTACCGTACTTTAACAACTTTACTCTATTTTCATGTACATATATAGACTTATAAACAAAGAATTTGATCAATAGAATACTTACATTTTGATCAAATATGTTGACAGATAGAGAGTTCTCATCAGAATGGCCCAACATGGAATTACCAGAAGCAGAGGTTCTAGTATTGCATTTTCAGACAGACAACTATTTCTTACCAGGTTTTATAGAGAAAATGGGAGATAAACTGAAGGTAGTCATAATCAAAAGTCATGGTTTTACAATATGTAATTTTCAGCTACTGGGTTCCCTATCCAACTTGAAGAGGCTTAGATTAGAAAGTATATCACTTTCTAGCTTCACCAAGAACCCGGTACAAGTGAAGAGTCTACGAAAACTGACTTTGCGCCACTGTATGCATTTCAGTGAGGATTTTGTTCACATTTCTGATATATTTTCATCTCTGGTGGAGCTGTCCATCGACAATTGTGTAATGGAGGAACTACCAGCAGAGTTAGGTGATCTGATTCATCTCACAAAGCTCAGCATCAACGCATGTGCTTCACTGTCTGTCTTGCCAGAAACGATTGGAAATTTGGTCAGTTTAGAAGTGCTGAGGATACGAAATTGTGTCGTGCTTCTAGACTTGCCAGAATCAATTGAAAATCTCAGCAAGTTACACTTTCTTGATATACATGTTTGCATCAAGATGATGAAGGTTCCTGCAAACATTGGTGTATTGATGAGTTTAAGACAGCTCAATTTCACCGCTTTTTTGTTGTTAACGGCGTTGCCTGAAGGGATCGGAAATTTGGTAAATTTGGAAGTACTGAGGCTAAGGTGGTGTACAGATTTGTTGGAATTGCCGGACTCGATTAGGAATCTCACGAAGTTGGAGTTTCTTGACATACACAACTGTGTCAAAATGCAAGAGTTACCTGAACACATTGGTGAGGCGAAGAGCTTGAGGAAGCTGGACATGAGCCGTTGCATGAAACTGAGTAAACTGCCTCCCTCGGTTATGGATCTTCAACAGTTGGAGGAAGTGATATGTGAAGAGTGTGACGCAAAACAGTTATGGCCACCTTTTTTAGCCACTCTCAGTAACATACGTTTGGTAATATACGATTGGCAATTGTATGAAAGTAGCCAAAGTTTATGATAATTGTTGATTTTATACATGCTACATCAGAAGTGAAAGGTTTGGAGAATTTGAGAAAGAAAAATAGTACTGTTTCATTGCTTTTTTTTATGTATCGAAAGTGTACAGCAACAGATATATATATTACAGGATAGATGTAGACACGTGTAGGGTTGTTATTAAGCTAATAACTAACATGCTTAATTGACTTGTTATGCTAATACTCACCCTCAGCTTGATGGTGGTCTCTGAAGCATCAAGCTGGTACTGAAAAAGGTGTGTTGTGGAGAACACAGCCCTTTGGTAAAAATATTAGCAAGTTGATCTTGAGAGGAGACGAATTGCAGTTTGATAGACCCATCATTGACATTGTCACGAGTAAAATGAACATCAACTTCTACATGTTTCATCTTGGAATGATGCACAAGATTAGAAGCTAAAGCAAGAGCAGAAACACTATCACAGTGAAGCAGTGGAGTAGTACTCAGAGGAATCTGCAATTCTTGTAGCAAATGTTTGAGCCACTGAAGTTCACAAGTAGTGTCTGCCATGCTTCGATATTCTGCTTCAGTGGATGAGCGTGAGACTGCATGTTGTTTTCTACTACACCAGGAAATAGGCATGTCATTTAGCAAAACCACAAATCTTGTAGTAGATCTCCTGTCATTAGAATTCCCAGCCCAGTCTGCATCACAGAAAGCTTGTAAATCTGCCTCACAATGTGCCTGTAAAGTAAGTACAGAATGTGAAGAATGATTCTATCTTTGATACAGAATACCTACATCAGAGGTGCCTTTGATTTATCTTATGATCCTTTTTACAACATTGAGATGATCGAGAGTAGGAGAATGCAAGAATTAACAAACATTGTTTGCTGCATAAGTGATGTCAGGTCCGGTAAATGTGAGATATTGAAGACAACCAACTAAAGTTCTGAAAAAGGAGACTTCATTGTCTTTCAAAGAAGGACCAGAATCTTTGAGAAGTTTGATACCAGATTGACAAGGAGTAAGATGAGTATTACAAGCATCCAGACCAGCTTTGTGAATGAGATCCCGAGCATATTTGTGTTGAGAAACAAAAATGTCATTCTTATAATGCTTGATCTCAAGACCAAGAAAATAATTCAAGAATCTCATGTCTGTCATTTCAAACTCAGTCTGCAGAGAATGCTTAACCTGTAGAATAGCTTCCTCATTATCTCCAGTGAGAATAATGTCATCAACATAGAGTAACAGATAAATTCTGCAACTGGTTGTAATCTTGACAAATAATGAATGATCAACATGTGATGATTTGAATCCAATAAGAGGTAGAAACTGAGTAAACTCTCATTCCAACCTCTAGGAGCTTGCTTTAGACCATAGATAGATTTCTGAAGTTTGCAAACATGAAAGGGAAGTTCAGGATCTTTAAAACCACTTGGTTGTGACATATAAACTTCTTCTGACAGATTACCATTTAGAAAAGCATTCTTAACATCAAGTTGATGAAGAGACCAACCAAATGATGCAGCAAGGGCTACAATAAGTCTCACAGTGGTGTGCCTAACCACTGGAGAAAAAGTCTCTTCATAGTCCACACCATATTCCTGACTAAACCCCCGAGCTACAAGTCTTGCCTTGTGCCTAGCTACACTGCCATCTGCAAGTCTCTTTATCTTGAAGATCCATTTACAAGAAACTAAATTCTTATCAGGAGGTAATGGAACCAATGTCTATGTCTTTTGTTTAGTTAATGCATCAACCTCTTCTTGCATAGCCTGTTTCCAAACTGGAAGCTTTAAAGCTGCTTTGTAACCAATAGGTTCTATATCAGAAGCATTAGAACCATTAGTTAAGGAAGAGAGAAAACATTTCTTTTTAACTATGCCTTGTTTACTTCTGGTAAGCATACCATGATTATTAATTATTGCAGGATCAGATAAACCTTCCACTGGATGAAGAATATTAGAAGAAGACATGGCATTAGGTAGCCTGTGTTGATCGCACTCAACAGTAAGAGAGATACCGTGTCCAGGAGAGGATGGAACATTCACCAATCCAACAGATTCTTCAAACATAACATGTGTATGAGAATCAGGACTAAAATGTATACTGGTGTTTGGAGTAGCAACAATAGATGCATCATGATCAGTAAGTGGAGTAGATGAAGTATTTGGAGTAGTACTAGTGCTATTAGAACTAGCCTGAGTATTATAGTTATGATCATCAGAGAATTGACCTGATTGTGCAGAGGTGTGAACATGTGTATTTGGGACAGATGCAGGGAAAATTGATGGAACTGAAGGCCACTGAGTGATCATAATAGGCACCATACCACTTGATGTCTCAGTTGTTCCTGAAGACCCAGATGCATTAGGAACTGAAGTGACAAAAGTCTTGAGTCTTGCATATGGGAACACATCTTCAGTAAATATCACATGTCTGGATATAATGAATCTTTTTGTAAGTATATTGTAGCACAAAAAATCCTTATATCCATAGGGAAAACCCAAAAATATACACCGAGTACTTTTAGGTTGGAGTTTATTTGAATTGTAAGGAGTCATGAGTGGATAACAAGCACAACCAAAGACTTTAAGGTTAGTCACAGTAGGTATGGTATGATGAAGCCTCTCAAAAGGAGATTGTTTTTGGAGAGAAGCACTAGGCATTCTGTTAATAAGGTATGTGGCATGTGCACAGGCATGATACCAGAAACTAGGAGGAAGAGAGGATTGTTGTAATAAGGTAACTGCTGTCTCTCTAACATGTCTGTTTTTCCTTTCTGATATACCATTTTGTTCTGGTGTGTAAGGACATGACACTTAGTGATGAATACCCTGGTTGTTTAGAAATTCTTTGAATTGATTACTCATGTATTCCCCTCCTCCATCACTTCTAAAAGTTTTAATATCAATACTGAACTGAGTTTTGACAAAGGCATGAAAACTTTTGAAGTATGCAAAAACCTCATACTTGTTTTTCATAGGAAACAACCATGTATATCTACTAAAGTCATCAACAAACAACACATAGTATCTAAAACCAGCTAGAGATATGTGAGGTGATGGCCCCTAAACATCTGAGTGTATAAGCTCAAAAGGTTTCACACTTTTGGTTTTAGACACAGGAAACACAAGTTTACTGGTTTTTCCTAACAAACAAGCTTCACAGACAGAAGCAGTAGAGACAGTAGATTTAATGCTTACTCCACATTTATTTAGCATAGATTGAATCACTTCATTGGTTGGATGACCACACCGTTGATGCCACACACTGTTCTTGATGACTTGTCCTAGATGAGCAGCCTTAACCTTTCTCTTGGACTCATCAATATGTAGTGGAACATCAAATGGTATGGGATATAAACCATGATCACTTAGGCTTTTGAATAGAATTTTCCCTTGCACCTTGTCCTGTATTATACACATGAATTCATCAAACCACATAGCACAGTTATTTTCCTTGCATAATTGATGCACAAATAATAGATGAGAAGCAATTTCAGGTAAGAGAAGCACACTATTGAGTTTTAGATTGCCTA
Source organism: Geum urbanum (assembly GCA_946800695.1). Taxonomy (NCBI): domain Eukaryota; kingdom Viridiplantae; phylum Streptophyta; class Magnoliopsida; order Rosales; family Rosaceae; genus Geum; species Geum urbanum. Next base: position 51,965,359 of record OX327008.1, on the reverse strand, counting down.
ATGAGGCAGTACCAGAATGAGTCACAGGCAAATGAGAACCATTTCCAATCTGAACAGTGTCAGAAGCAATGTAGGTAGTCACATTATGCAGCATTTGAGCATCACTTGTCATATGATTAGTGGCTCCAGAGTCAGCTAGCCAGAAAGGAGATGATGAGACTTGTTGAGCACCAGCAAGCAATGCAGTATGATGATGAGCTTGATTCTGAGGTTGATGTGGATAAGCTGCAGCAAGTAAAGCTACTGCATTGGCAACTTGAGGACTAATCTGGTTGTTAATCATAGAGTTGGATGCACCATTTTGACCATATGCACCATTATGTCCATTCTGAGCATTTCTTCTTGGTGGAAATCCTATTATATGAAAACATTTAGCTGCAATGTGACCTTCTCTTCCACAATATTGACACACTATAGTGCTTGATCCAGCTCCTCCATCATTCTGAACATTGTAGTTCATGAGAGTTCTGCAGGTTTTTGCTGTATGACCAAACTTCCCACACAATTGACAGGTATCCTCGCCTCCTGATCCAAAATTATTATTAGTAGACTTGTTCCCTCCATAACCAGAATTACTCCTGTAAGTTGAACCATTCTACCCTGCATTGGCCAAGAAGGCAACAAGCTGTAATGCAATTTGAGCTGCAGTAATGTCAACAGTAGAAACTGGTGCGTTAACACTGGAATTAGAGGATGTTGGAAATTGAGCTGGAGTAGAGTTGTATAATGGAGCTTGGTATGGTTGTGTGTCAAAACCAGGTGGAATAGATGGAGTGAGTGACTGAGAATTCTAAGTAGGTGATGCTAATTCAGTAGTGGTGGCATTTTGAACCTGAGATTGCAGAGGTGTAGCTTGAGCTACAAGAGCATTGAAAGGCAATGTAGGTGTTGTGACATACTCAGATGCAATATCAACTTCAGTTGCTTTAAGCAAAGTCTTTAATTCTCCTAGAGAACATGTGGTAAATTGAGCTCTAATGACTGTCTTAATGGCAGCATACCCAGAAGGTAAACCTCTAAGAACAGTGACCACAACATCCTCATCATCCAAATGAGCTCCAACAGTGTGTAAAGCATCCCTAGCAACCTTAATCTTGTCTAGATACACCTCGATACTATCTGTTCCTTTGGTAATATTCTGAAGATTAGTTTTCAGCTGCAAGATATTCTGTCTATTAGCAGCAGCAAACTTTTCTTTGAGATTAAACCACAGTTCTCTAGAGGATTGACTACCCACAGCACATGACAGGGCTGGAGTGCCTAGAGTTTGACCTATCATATGCATAATGCTCTTATCCTGAGCTCTCCAAGCTACAAAGGCACTGGAAAAAGTATGAGTACAAGTCTCAGACACTTCAAACTGTGATGGACAGGGTATGGTACCATCAACGAATCCCATCAATTTCTGAGCCTCAAGGAAGGACTCAAGTCTGAACGCCGAAACAGGATAGTTTGACTCATCCAACAACACATTAGGTAGAAACATTGCAGTGGGAGTAATACTTGCAATTGTTGACATGATTATCAGCAACACAAACTTAGATCTACACAAATTTCTTGCTCCAATTCAAACAATTCACACTCCAATGGATACAAAATCACAAATAAAAGCTTCGAAGCTACTTCTCAACCTTATCAGAGAAACTAAAAATATCAACCCACACTTCAACTAGGAGACAGAGACAGAAAACTTAGCTGAAAAATGGAGCGAACCACCACAATACAAACTCCTGACCACCGCTAACACAACTCGTCGGAGAAGATGACCGGAGACTTGAGATTCAGACCGACCATGGCTCTTGATACCATGAAAGCTTTAGAGAATTTGAGAAGAAAAAAATAGTACTATTTCAGTGCTTTTTTTTATGTATCGAAAGTGTACAGCAACAGATATATATATTACAGGATCGATGTAGACACGTGTAGAGCTGTTATTCAGCATGGTAAAACAAGATTAAGCTAATAACTAACATGCTTAATTGACTTGTTATGCTAATAAGAAGTAAGCATGATTGAATAATTTATGACTGTATGCATCATGTCGCTAATTCTACTATAAAAACATTTGAGTTATGTGTGCGTGTGTGTCTATATGTATATATATATATTCTAGAAGAAAAGATTATTTAGACAATAATCACAACTAATAATGCTTACTCATGTCTCATGTTTAGTTATTAGTCAACCACACTAGGTTCAATTAGTATATACAACTATACTACAATAATGTTTTGGCGTTTTGATCGATCTGGCCAGCTACCTAGTTCATGTGGATACATTATACAGTGTATGAAAGTCTTCTGAAAACGGTATAGGATGGGCTGCCATGTCCAGGCTACCAAGTATTGTCCTACAATAAAGATATAATTATTTTAACGCATATGATAAGATATGGCCAGCTAGCTCATGTGTGCATATACAGAATAAGAAAATCTTCTGAAAACTGTATAGGATCGATAGATATATTAAGAGAAGCTTTAAAGAAAGACCAACTAATCTACTTGGTTAGTCTATACTCCATAGCAAATTATTAAGACACGTACTGTTAGTTAATTTGCTTACTAAACTCATTTGCCCCTCGAATGTAATCACTTGATATGTGAATATGATCTGAAATATACTAACTAAGAAGTATTCATAGTCGATAATGTCCATCATCGATTGGTTAATTAGTTAAATATGAAAGATTAATTAGTTTACAATGAATAATTAATTAAGTCGTGACGAGGTGTGGGTTTCATGTTCCTTGCCACGAAATTAATGAATGATCCACTGTGCATTCTTCCTATATAAATCTGGTCACCATGAAGCTAGCGTAGTGATAGTTGCATATTTATGCAACATTTATGTGCTTACGAACCTTATATTTAGTTTTTTTGTTATGTTTTTAAGCAATTTAACATTATTATTTGTTTTTAGGTATTTTGGAGATAAATAAAGAAAATGGATTAAATAATATTTCCTGACGAGGAAAGCTCAGCGAGGAGATTTTGTCTTGGCGAGCCTCGCTAGAGAGAAGTCTTTCTGCAAGTTGTTTTGGCGAGCATGTGATAAAAGAGAAACTGTGATATATATATATATATACTTATATAGCCAAAGAGACGTACGTGGGAGAAGTGGTTTTGTGTCAGGATGGCTGCATGCATGCATTTTTATATTCTTATATATATATATATCAAGTGGATTGAAAAGAGGAGGCTAGCACGTGAACAACAAGAGGATGATCAGCTTTTACTAATTATATATTGGTTTATATGGCTAGTGAAGTTCGATGGGCTGGCGAAGTTGCTAGCGAGGAGAAGAAAAGGAGGAGTCCTAATATAATAAAGAGATTATGAATATTGGGCTGGATTTTGGAGTCTTGCACGTGGTTTGCTAGCTAGGTTAATTAACCTAGCTAGTCTGGAACATATAAATAGCTAAGAAGAGAATGTACGAGGGGGGGGGGGGGACGAACGAAACGAAGAGCAAGGAAGCTGCAAGTTTCTCTTTCATCCGTTTGTATCAATTTCTTTCATGGATTAATTTAGTTTATTTTCTGATTCCATGAGGAGCTAAACTCCATTGTTAAGGGGCTGTTTTGAAGCCCCGTTCATGATATCTAGATGGCTTATGCACATTAATTAAATTTAGTTTTTGTTATTTGAATGAGGTTTCTTTGTTATTTATACGGTGATGATTCTTGATTATGTATGCTTTGAGTGCACGCTTAGTATGCATGTTTAGGAATCTAATTCTAAGAAAATTGATGGTTGTTGGTGATTATTACCTTCCTCAAGTTTCAATAGTAGAACCCATACATGCTTGGTATAAGAAACCCTAGGTCTAGTAAGACACGACCGTAGTGTACTTATGAAGCCTTGTATATTCTCAAACCCTTTCTAAATCTTAATGCTTTTCTCTTAGTAAATTCGAGTCCGTGACTTCGGGTTCTTTGAGGGATAGACAATATTGATAAGCAGACCTTCAATATTGTAAACATAAGGATCGGGTAATAGGTTGTGTTCACAGCTCGGGGCCTTCCTGGGAATCTTTCATTCATAAAAATTACATTATTTAGTTAAGAATTTGTTGTCTAGATGGATTGACGGTGGTGGATAACACTTCCCTTAACACATTTTATCATTGATTCTAGTTTTACTTATACTCTGTTTTCTGTTTCAGTTTAGTAGTCTGTTTTGCATAATTTTGTTCGCCAACCAAACAAACTTCGATGGCTTTGAAATTTCGCGTGGTAGTTCGCTAGGGTGTCTTTAGTGTTCAGTGTTAATTTCGTAATTTTTGGTTGAGTCTAGATATTTTAATTAATTACGTTAGTATTCTGTGGTCGAGTCTGTCAGATTTCTGACTTTCGCGTCTGTTTGTAGTTTAGAGTATTGAGTCTCATCTTTCCCTGTGGATTGACCCCTATACTATTGTACTGCATTGACAAGCATATTAAGTTCATTATAGGGTAATTTTGAGGGTGGTTAAACACCGATCAAATTTTGGCGCCGTTGCCGGGGAAGGATCTAGTCTTTATATTCTAACGTGTCTTTTGTTTCAGTTTTGTTTTGTTTTCTTTCATTTATTTTGTAGTGTAACGTGTCTCTTGTGTGCAGGTACTTAGTGCATGCATACTCGAAGGTCAAGGAGAACTGAGCCTTTATTGCTTGATTTAGAGATTGAGCGCTCAGCTAAGCAAAACCGGAAGCAGAAGAGGCAAGCAGAATTGGAGGTTGAAAACACGAGTGGCACAGTGCCAGAACCTGAGATTGAGGTGGAAACAAGTTTAGATTCAGAAGAAGAAGTTCCTCAATCGCCACCACAAAGAGCAGCAATGGGAGAACAACCAAGAACGTTGATGAATTCCTTTGTACCTAGTGCTCAGGGGAATTCATCACCAATAGTGTTGCCAGCTCTTGGGACTTATTCAGTACCTCCTGCTTTACTTTCTGCCCTACCTCATTATAGGGGGGTATTTTCAGAGGACCATCAGCAACATTTGGCTGAGATTGAAGCTTTAGCATCAACACAAAATTTACAAAATGTTGAATCTAATGTGTTGAAACTAATTTTATTTCCTTTTTCTGTGAAGGAAGGAGCGAAGATGTGGTTCAATTCTTTGGCTCCTAGGTCTATACAATCTTGGGATGAGATGAAGGTGACATTCATGAAAGAGTATTTCTCAGCCCAGAAGACTAAGCAGTTGAAGAAGGAGATTAATAGCTTCATACAAAAAGATGGTGACATGCTTCATGAGGCATGGAGTCATTTCAAGGAGCTGTTGAGGAAATGCCCACATCATGGGTATGATCTAGAGGACAGGATGACTTTCTTTTATGAAGGTCTGGAGCCAGCCAACAAGACAAGAGTGGATTCTGCATGTGGAGGTATGTTTATGTACCAAACAGGTCAGCAAGCTCATGATACCATAGAGAAATTGGCTGAGAACACCAAACAGTTCTATACAAGAGAGAGAACGTTGGCGAGCAAGAAACAACAAGCTGTATTTGAGGTTGCCACCAACCCAGACATGGACAAGAGAATGAAAGCAATAGAGAAGAAGTTGGAGTCCATTTCTACTGCCATCAAGAGCCAAACATCATCATCATCATCTGTTTCTCAGGTATGTTCTGTTTGCTCTATGTCGGATCACACTAATGAAACTTGTCCTTTTATTCCTGAAGAAGAGCAGGTGAATTTTGTGCAACAACGGGCATCAAGAAATGATCCATTTTCAAACACATACAATCCGGGGTGGAGGAATCATGTGCTGAACCCACCCACCGAATTCAAGGTAAGACCTGAATATCAACAGGTACAACAGCTATGGAAACACAAACAATGTGCTGAACCCACCCACCGAATTCAAGGTAAGACCTGAATATCAACAGGTACAACAGCCGGTTGCAGCTCCAGCTCCTGATCCTATCATGGTAGCAATATTGGCTAGGCTAGAGGGGATTGAGATGCACAACAAGAACTCTAGCAAGGCATTCGAGCTTATGGAGAAGCAGCTGAACAGCTTGCAGCAGCAAGTGTCAACAAGAGAACAAGGTACTCTTCCAAGCAATGTGGTTAAGAACCCAAGATCTCAACATGAAGCTAATGTGATCACATTGAGAAGTGGAAGAGTGATTGAAGAGGTTGAAAAGCCTACAAAAAAATCTTTAGAAGATGAGCCGGTCCTAGAATAGGTGCTGCCATTTCCACCACTACTGCAGGATCAGGAAGAGAAGGAGACTCTGGCGAGGAACTCGCCAGACTCTAGACAGAAAAATTCAGCAAATGAAAAATCAGGTAAGTCAATTTCTGAACCTTCTCCTTCAATTCCTTTACGTGTTCCTTTTCCTGGCAGGTTGAAAAACAAGAAGAAGGATGAGTTGGAGCAAGAGATTCTAGATACATTCCGGAAGGTGGAAGTGAACATTCCGTTGCTCGATGCGATTAAGCAAATACCGAAGTATGCAAAGTTTCTTAAGGAACTTTGTACAATGAAGAGAAAGTTCACAGGGACCGAGACCGTGGCCTTGAGTGAGAAGGTGTCAGCGGTACTTCAGAGGAAGCTACCACCCAAGATGGGTGATCCTGGACGATTCACCGTCCCATGTACAATTGGTAACACGAACTTTACTGGAGCTTTACTTGATTTGGGTGCATCAATAAACTTAATGCCATACTCTGTGTATAAAACTTTGAATATTGGTGCATTACAACAAACTGGTGTTACAATTAAATTAGCTGATCGATCTAACTGCTACCCCAGAGGTTTTGTTGAAGATGTTTTGGTGCAGGTAGGTAAGTTGATCTTCCCAGCTGATTTCTTCGTGTTAGAGATGGAGGCAGAGCCTCAACCATCAGAGCTACCATTGATACTTGGTCGTCCATTCCTACGGACCGCTAGGACCAAGATAGATTGTTTCAATGGTACCCTCTCCATGAAAGTGGATGAAGAGAAGATCCGCTTCAACATCTTCGACGCAATGAGGCATCCTAGCGATAATGATTTGTATTCCTGTTTTTCTATTGATACATTTGATAATTTTATGCAGGAATTTATGCAGCACTCGGTGAATGAGGATGAGGATGCGTTGAAGAAAGCGATTGAAGAAGGGGGGAGGAAATCTGAAACCTCCCCATGTTCTAAAGTGTGGGATGAACTTGAGGATTTGATCACCCAAGTTCGATCCATGAATGAAGAAGAAGAAACAATGAGAATCAGCTCAGCTGAGGAGTTAGTGATGGGAGAAGAGTACGATGATGTTGTGGCAGCCCTTGAGTCATTGCCATACATAAGAGGTAGTTCAAAATCTCTTCCTCTTCCTATTACTAATGACACACTTCTTCCTTCCATTGTAACAGCACCAAAGCTTGAGCTCAAGCCTTTGCCTGAGCATTTGAAGTATGCATTCCTTGGAACTGGTGAGACTTTACCAGTCATTTTATCTTCAAAACTAACAATGTTACAGGAAGAGAAGCTAATCACTGTACTCAGGGAGTACAAGGAGGCTATTGGCTGGACAATTGCAGACATTAAAGGAATAGATCCAACATTGTGTACTCATAGGATATTCCTTGAAGATGGAGCAAAGCCAACGAGAGAACCACAACGAAGACTTAACCCACCTATGATGGATGTGGTGAAGAATGAGGTTATCAAACTTCTCGATGCAGGTATTATTTATGCAATATCTGATAGCAAGTGGGTGAGTCCTGTGCAGGTGGTACCCAAGAAGTCAGGCATTACAGTGATTAAAAATGATGAGGATCTGCTGGTGCCAAAGAGAGTTCAAACAGGATGGAGAGTCTGTATTGACTACCGCAGACTTAATGCCACAACCCGTAAGGATCACTTTCCTCTTCCTTTTATTGACCAAATGTTGGAACGTCTTGCAGGTCATGCGTATTATTGCTTTCTAGATGGTTATTCTGGTTACAACCAAATTGCCATTGACAGAGAAGACCAGGAGAAGACCACGTTCACGTGTCCTTTTGGCACGTTTGCTTATAAGAGGATGCCTTTTGGGTTGTGCAATGCACCAGCTACTTTCCAGAGATGCATGATGAGCATCTTTTCAGACATGGTGGAGAAGATCATCGAGGTATTCATGGATGATTTTTCTGTTTTTGGTGATTCTTTTGATACATGTTTGAATAATCTGTCCCTAGTTCTAGAGAGATGTGTAGAAAAGAATCTTGTATTAAATTGGGAAAAATGTCATTTCATGGTTGAACAAGGTATTGTTTTGGGACATGTAATTTCTGAAACAGGTATTGAGGTAGACAAGGCTAAGGTTGATGTTATACGTACCTTACCACCTCCCACTACTGTGAGAGAGGTGCGCTCTTTTCTTGGACATGCAGGTTTTTATCGCAGGTTTATCAAGGATTTCTCCAAGATAGCCCGACCTCTCAGTGCATTGCTCCAGAAGAGCGTGACATTTGATTTTACTGAAGATTGTCTTGCTGCATTCAACAAGCTCAAGGAGCTGTTGATCACCGCCCCAATCATCCAAGCACCAGACTGGAACCTTCCGTTCGAATTGATGTGTGATGCATCGAAATATGCTGTAGGTGCTGTGTTGGGACAGCGGGTTGAGAGGTTACCACATGTGATTTATTATGCTTCTCGAACCCTTAATGATGCTCAGTTAAACTATTCCACAACTGAGAAGGAACTTTTGGCTGTTGTCTTTGCTTTAGAGAAATTTAGATCTTATTTGTTAGGAACTAAAGTGATTATTTTCTCTGACCATGCTGCATTGAGATATCTTATGACAAAGCAGGATGCAAAGCCGAGGCTGATCAGGTGGTTACTACTCCTTCAGGAGTTTGATGTGGAAATCAAAGATAAGAAAGGAACAGAGAATGTGGTTGCAGACCATTTGAGTCGGTTGACACATGGGTCCAATGCGGAGGAGGATAAACTCCCTTTGCATGAGAGTTTTTCGGATGAGCAACTTTTTGCTATCCAGGAATCTGAGCCGTGGTATGCGGATATTGTCAACTACCAGGTTTCAAAACTGGTACCTACTAACTTTACCCGTGCTCAGAAGGACAAGTTGAAGAAGGAGGCCATATATTATGTGTGGGATGATCCATACTTATGGAAGCATTGCCCAGATTCCATCATTCGAAGGTGCGTACCCGAATCTGAAATTTATTCTATTCTTTCTTTTTGCCACTCACATGTAGGTGGAGGACATTTCGGGGGAAAGAAAACTGCACTCAAGGTGTTGGAGTGTGGATTTTATTGGCCTAGCATTTTTAAGGATGCTCATGAATTCTATAAAGCATGCACAAGATGTCAGATGACAGGTAACATAGGTCCTAGGGATCAAATGCCTCAACAACCAATTCTTGTGGTTGAAATTTTCGATGTGTGGGGTATTGATTTCATGGGTCCTTTCCCTTCTTCTCATTCTAATGTGTACATACTTTTGGCAGTTGATTATGTATCTAAGTGGGTGGAGGCAGTTGCCACCCGGACTAATGATTCTGCTGTTGTGCTTAAATTCTTAAAGTCCATATTTGCTAGATTTGGCACACCTAGGTACATCATTAGCGATGGAGGCTCTCATTTTTGCAACCGCACTTTTGCTGCGCTCTTGAGGAAATATAATGTTCAACACAAGGTGGCGACACCTTATCATCCTCAGACCAGTGGACAAGTGGAGGTGTCTAACCGAGAAATCAAGAAGATCCTTGAGAAGACCGTAGGCCCTACCAGGAAGGATTGGAGTCAGCGATTAGATGAAGCTTTGTGGGTTTACCGTACAGCTTACAAAACACCTATAGGGATGTCCCCTTACAGGCTTGTTTTTGGCAAAGCTTGTCATCTGCCGGTCGAGCTTGAACACAAAGCTTATTGGGCGGTCAAACAGTTCAATTTTGATATTGATGAGGCTGGGATTCACAGGAAACTGCAGCTGAATGAGCTGGCAGAAATTAGGAACAATGCATATGAGTCCAGCAGGATTTACAAGGAGAAAGCTAAGGCTTTTCATGATCAAAATATCAGGAGCAAGACTTTTGTGGTAGGACAAAAGGTCTTGGTTTTCAACTCGAGGTTGAGACTGTTTCCAGGTAAGCTTCAGTCTAGATGGATTGGTCCATTTGTGGTTACTAATGTCTTTCCTAGTGGTGCTGTAGTTGTGAAAAGTGACAAAACAGGGAAAGTTTTCAAAGTCAATGGACATCGATTGAAGCCGTTTCACGAGTTGATGATGGAGCATATCATTGAGCAAGTACCTCTCGAGGATGTGCCACAAGATAAAGAGTGATACTTGGTACCGTCTGGCTGAAGACGTTAAACTTAGCGCTACTTGGGAGGCAACCCATGTGGATGGAGAAGCTTGGCTGCCAGATTTGAATTCTTTTCCCTTCTCCTTTTCTTTATTTTTCTCCATGTTAGTGTGATTTGTGATGTGTTATGTGTCTTATTCCATGCTTGTTTGATGTATTGTATGTTTTAGTTTTGTCTTACATTGAGGACAATGCAAATTTCAAGTGTGGGGTGGGGTTTATATCATATCCTTAGCGTCTATGTATAAATTTTTCGTTAGTTCGGTACTGTACAGTATGCTGTTTCGTGTCAATTTATTGACATAGTGTGAGGTCTCGTAAATTTTTGAAATTTTGAGGGAGCGTTTTTACATGTGTCTAATTTGTTCTCTTAAAATTTCAGCTCATTCCAATGTATGATCAATTCTGTAAAATTCTAGCGAGGGGAATGGGTCTCTGGCGAGCTTCGCTTGTGTACTGTGCAGTTTGATGTTTTGTGTGATTTGTTTGACATATCTAGGAGTCTCGTAAATTTTTGAAATTTTCTAGGGAATGTATGTAAATGTGTCGAGTTAGTGCTCGCGAAATTTCAGCTCATTTCGATGTATGACTAATTTTGTAAAATCCTAGCGAGCCTCGCTACGCTTTGTTCGCGTGGTTATGTAGTTTTGAGTCTGGCGAGCAAACAGTCTGTTGTTTTGTATAATTTATTTGACATATTTATAGGGCTCTTAATTTTCTGAAATTTTGAGGGTGTGTTTTTAAATGTGTGTAGTTTGTGGTCCCAAAATTTCAGCCTATTAAGATGAGTGAATAATTTTGTAATATTCTAGCGAGATGTGTTGCGCAGTACACAGAGTCTGGCGAGCTGCTCGCCAGAGGTTGGAACTTTTGAGTTTTTTCTTTGTTTTCCTTGGGTATTTTAGTGACTTATTTAAAAAACCAAACACAAAAGTAAAAAGTGTCAAGAAAAATATAAAAAGAGTCTTTTATTTTGTGTCTTTAGGTGCCCTTAACTAGTCCATGATGTGATTATATCTTTCGTAATTGTGACTAAAAGATGATCATGATTATTTGAGTTTCTTTGGTTAATCTTGATATATGATGCATATGCGAATGTGTAGTGGATGTAGAAAAAGTTAACATGGTACAGATTTTTGGCATGTTTAAACTTTGTTGAGATTCATTTAACCTGTGAGCGATTGAGCCTATATGTGAATACACATGCTTTCTTTATTGAGTGTCAATTGCTTGCCACAGATTAAGTTAGTGGACTCTAGATATTACTAGAACTTGCTCTTGTGCTTTTCAAAGCTTATTGTCAATACTTGTTTTGATTGAGGAAGTGATAAAGGCATTTAGGGGACACCACTATAGCCATATAAGCCTGTGTCCCGACTTTGTGTACACAAGATGTGCACCCCTTAGTTAACCACTTTGAGTCTACATGTTTAAACTTTATGTCATCACCCACATATCTCTGACCTTAAACCTTAGAATAGTTATATCTTTACCCTTGTTCTAGGACTTGGTAGAGCTATACATGAGACAGGTATGTGAAGACGGCGACAATGTCGAAAAGTGATGCAAAGAAATAAGTGTGGGGTATCAAGCTAGTGTAAAAAAAAAAGTGAAAAGAAAAAAAAATGTGTGATGTCTAGCTTGATACCCGAGTTAACTGTTGACGAAAACAATGACGTGAAGGCCCAACAAAATGAAATTCGGCCACAAAAGTGAGAAAGTTCATGGTTGTGAAGTTTGAAGAAGTCTCTTATTTGGTGCTCTACTGGGTTCTAGAATTATATTTGAATTCCTTATCCATTTATTCTTTAACCTATGAGCCAAGCCCCATTACAACCCATGAAAGTCCTTTTGATCCTCAAGATGGCAGCCTTTGATCTGTGGAGATTTGTCACAAGTGTAAGCATATGGTGTGGTTCATTTAGCAAGTAATTGAGTTGAGTGAAACCTTAGACATATTTTGAGAGAAACACTTTTGAGAGCATATACCTGTGAGGTTGAATCTTGACAAGTTTGTTGCATGCTACAGCTTTACATTCACCATGATTATGTCTTCGTCCTACATATTACATGTGTGTCATGCATTGAAATTAATTTTCGAAACTTTGTGGAATGTTAATTTAGTGTCACACTTATCTTGGTGTTACAATTGTGGAAGATTGCTGAGACAATTTGTTGAGGGCGTTAGAGTCATGTAGTTAGAGTTTTGTTGAGTCTTTTCAGAGTCTTACTTAGTGTTTTGCTCGAGGACTAGCAAAAGCTAAGTGTGGGGTATTCTGATAGTTGCATATTTATGCAACATTTATGTGCTTAACCGAACCTTATATTTAGCTCTTTTGTTATGTTTTTAAGCAATTTAACATTATTATTTGTTTTTAGGTATTTTGGAGATAAATGAAGAAAAATGATTAAATAATATTTCCTGGCGAGGAAACCTCAGCGAGGAGGTTTTGTCTTGGCGAGCCTCGCTAGAGAGAAGTCTTTCTGCAAGTTGTTTTAGCGAGCATGTGATAAAAGAGAAGCTGTGATATATATATATATATATATATTTATATATACTTATATAGCCAAAGAGACGTACGTGGGGGAAGTGGTTTTGTGTCAGGATGGCTGCATGCATGCATTTTTATATTCTTATATATATATATATCAAGTGGATTGAAAAGAGGAGGCTAGCACGTGAACAACAAGAGGATGATCAGCTTTTACTAATTATATATTGGTTTATATGGCTAGTGAAGTTCGATGGGCTGGCGAAGTTGCTAGCGAGGAGAAGAAAAGGAGGAGTCCTAATATAATAAAGAGATTATGAATATTGGGCTGGATTTTGGAGTCTTGCACGTGGTTTGCTAGCTAGGTTAATTAACCTAGCTAGTCTGGAACATATAAATAGCTAAGAAGAGAATGTACGAGGGGGGGACGAACGAAACGAAGAGCAAGGAAGCTGCAAGTTTCTCTTTCATCCGTTTGTATCAATTTCTTTCATGGATTATTTTAGTTTATTTTCTGATTCCATGAGGAGCTAAACTCCATTGTTAAGGGGCTGTTTTGAAGCCCCGTTCATGATATCTAGATGGCTTATGCACGTTAATTAAATTTAGTTTTTGTTATTTGAATGAGGTTTCTTTGTTATTTATACGGTGATGATTCTTGATTATGTATGCTTTGAGTGCACGCTTAGTATGCATGTTTAGGAATCTAATTCTAAGAAAATTGATGGCTGTTGGTGATTATTACCTTCCTCAAGTTTCAATAGTAGAACCCATACATGCTTGGTATAAGAAACCCTAGGTCTAGTAAGACACGACCGTAGTGTACTTATGAAGCCTTGTAGATTCTCAAACCCTTTCTAAATCTTAATGCTTTTCTCTTAGTAAATTCGAGTCCGTGACTTCGGGTTCTTTGAGGGATAGACAATATTGATAAGCAGACCTTCAATATTGTAAACATAAGGATCGGGTAATAGGTTGTGTTCACAGCTCGGGGCCTTCCTGGGAATCTTTCATTCATAACAATTACATTATTTAGTTAAGCATTTGTTGTCTAGATGGATTGACGGTGGTGGATAACACTTCCCTTAACACATTTTATCATTGATTCTAGTTTTACTTATACTCTGTTTTCTGTTTCAGTTTAGTAGTCTGTTTTGCATAATTTTGTTCGCCAACCAAACAAACTTCGATGGCTTTGAAATTTCGCGTGGTAGTTCGCTAGGGTGTCTTTAGTGTTCAGTGTTAATTTCGTAATTTTTGGTTGAGTCTAGATATTTTAATTAATTATGTTAGTGTCCTGTGGTCGAGTCTGTCAGATTTCTGACTTTCGCGTCTGTTTGTAGTTTAGGGTATTGAGTCTCATCTTTCCCTGTGGATTGACCCCTATACTATTGTACTGCATTGACAAGCATATTAAGTTCATTATAGGGTAATTTTGAGGGTGGTTAAACACCGATCACGTAGCTAGTTGTAGCTAGTTGTTTCAAGATTATTTACCAACAAATCGCAGAGGTAATGCTTAATTTTAGTCTCTATATATATATATATATATATCGCTCACTCGTCTTCATTTCATTAAGCTGTTTCTCGATCGTATCTCCAGTTTTCAGATTGGCAACGATCATGGCGATGGTGGGAGACTTCGTTGTAGGAAAAGTATTCGAAGCACTGTATGCAGGTGTGGAAGATCTAATTCAAAAGAATCGCATATTCCCGGAACTCCTTATACAGATCAAATCCAGGCTACGATCTCTACAGCCACTGATCGAAGAGATGGTAAAATACAACGAGCGACTAAAACGCACGAAGGAGGAGTTGGAAGCATTAGATCAACTCATGAAAGAAGGAGATCAGCTCATCCGTGACTGCTCTCGGCTTCGGACGTGGCGTGTGGACAAGAAGTTTAAGTACGCCAAAAAATTACTGAAATTTAACGAAGATATCGAAGAACAGCGGAAAGCACTCAGTTGGCAGCAGATGAGGGATGTGAAGAAGATGGCAACTGTGGGAGAGAGTACTCATGTTATTGTGCAGCATATGCAAGAGGAGGGGTCAATGCTTACGATAGCGATGCAAAATCAATCTGCCAAAGTCGAAGCTTTGCCAGCAGTTCTACCTGAAATTCCAGACCTTACAGTCGGCCTGGATGGTCCGTTGAAGGAAATAAAGATGAAGCTCGTTGAGGATGATCAGGTGTCAATTTTGGTAGTGACAGCTCCTGGAGGATGTGGCAAAACTACTTTGGCAACTAAGTTTTGTCAAGATGAGCAAGTCAAAGGTAAAATATCATGCATGGTTGATTGATATATGATTCTTTCTATTTGCACACTTAATTGAATTGATCCACAGTACGTTAGATCTACTTGATCTAACATATTCAGTTGAATGATAGTATAGATTATGGCATTATTAGCTTTATAAATAATAATGCATATCAGCCAACAATTGATGCCAACGGAAGTAATGCATGTTTCTGTAATATATTTGTCTAGATAAATTCAAGAGCAATATCTACTTTGTCAAATCCCAACATGAAGCTTATTATGAAAGAGCTATACAAACAGAAAGGTTATGGAGAACCAGGTGAAGTAAGACCAGTGAATTGGCTGCAAAAAGTTCAAGAGGAGAAGGAAGATGATCCGTTATTATTGGTCTCGGATGATGTATGGTCCGGATCAGAATCACTTCTCCAGCAGTTTGAATCCAAAATGTCAAATTACAAAATACTGGTGACATCAAGGTCCGAGTTTCCAGGATTTGGTTCTTCATATCGTCTGCCATTATTAAATGATGATAATGCAATGAAACTATTTCATCATACAGCTTCTTTGGGAGACAAGAGCTCTCGCATACCAAATGAACTATCAGAAAAGGTATAGGGCGATTTCTTTCTTTTATTTAAATTTTGTTTTTATTTTTATTTTTGGTATAAAGTCTTTTATTAGTTTCTTAATGTTACAATCTCACTAAATTATGGAAAACATATTACAATACATATGATTATATGTTAATTACGGTTGTAACTTGCAGATAGTAAAGCATTGCCATGGCTTTCCATTAGCCATTACAGTTACTGGGAAAACCCTTTGCGGACAAGCTAAAGTGATTTGGCAAAGTAGATTACTCGAATGGTCGAAAGGTTCTTCAATTTTTGATTCTGAGACTAGATTGCTTCTTAGCCTCCAAAGTAGCATAGATGCCTTGGATGATGGAAAGCTTTAAGTCAAGGAATGTTTCTTAGACCTTGGTGCATTTCTCGAAGATGCTACAATTGAAGTTTCATGCCTTATTGATATGTGGGCAGTGTTGTATGACAATCTAGATGAAGAGACTTTATGCTATGCCAAACTCTATGAACTCAACAATAACAATCTGGCTGATTATTCTAACGACAGGTATGCACTAAGATCTTATATTGTCACAGAATGAGTTCTTCACTACTACAATCACTGTGCGGTCTTAGAACTCGCCTTCTTCCGAACAATCTAAGTCAGCCTCTCCCTACAATGCAGCGGAATAAAAGACCAACGCGAGAGAATAAGAGTGTTACACACTCCGAGAGTGGGAGAAAAGAACTTTGTATTAGCTCGTGAATGCTTTACAAGGCTCTCTAGGATCACTTCTTGCTTCACTCTCTTCTACTCTTCCTACTGCTCTCTACTTTTCTACTCTTCTTCTCTCTACCTACAATGGGAGGGGAGGTTCCCTATTTATAGCCTCCACCTCCAAGCTTAAGTCTTCTAGACTACTCTACCACATGTACAAGTTCTAGACTTATCTATACAAGTCTAACATGTCCCATGATAGTTCTAGAGATCTCAGGAATAGTCTTGACCCACGAGCCTCTCCATGGTTCTAGAGAGTTCAAGACTTGCCTTGATGCTTCCCAAGTTTTCCGGAGATTTTTGCGACCTTCTACGTCCTTCCGACACCTTCCGTAATGATCCGGATACTTCCATACAGATTCGGACCATTCCCGATGCCTCTGTGATGTTCCGGACTCCTCCGGAACTGACCTTGCTGTTCCGCACCCTTTCGGAACCTCCCAGTCATGTCTGAGTGCTTCTGGAAGCCCCCTGGGTGCACCAGGCACCCCCACCAGGTGTTTCTGGAAGCCTCCGGCTGGCACCCTTCTGTCTCCGGGTGCTTCGGGCAGCCCTCTGGCTGGCACCCGTCTGCCTCCGGGTGCTTCGGGCTGTCCCTTGGCTACTTCTGGCATCCCCCGGATGCATATGGCAGCCCCCTCGGGGTGCCTCTTGTTACCCTCGGATGCCCCCAGGATACTTCAATCATATCCTTGAGGCATGTTTCCCTCGCGAATGCTCAAGGCTACCATGGGAAGGTTGGCGGTCCGTGACAATATATTCGTTAATTATTTCCTATAGACATCTATACGTACATGTAACAAGAACTCAATTTATATTTCAATTCCTATTCATGAATTTATATAGTGGGGGATATGCATTAGAGGAGGATAGACATTACAGTGATTACAGTGTTACACAACATGATTTGCTAAGGGAACTGGTCATCTATCACTCGAAACAAGAAGCAATAGAACGCAGAGATAGACCTTTTAGAGAGATAACTGGAAACAATCTTTCCAAGCGGTGGAGAGAACAAAAGTATCAACCCAACAAAGCTCGCCTAGTTTCAATCTCAACTGGTATTATACATACTTTGTCCTACACGTAGCTCTTTTACCAATTGCAGTTATTAGTTTTGATATAGATATATATGCCCTCCTGATATCCAATAATCTTTTTCAGATAAAGATTTCTCATCTCCATGGCCAACATGCATTTTCCAGAAGCACACGTTCTAGTCTTAAAATGTTCAGTCAAAGAACCTTTTCTCACCCGAATTCGTGGAAAAAATGAATAAGCTTGAGATGCTCATTTGCATAAGTTATGGGTACCTCATTACCATTGGTAATTGGCACTTACTGGGTTCTTTATCCCACCTAACGAGTCTTAGATTAGACAGCTTCAACATTTGTTTCTTAACCAAGAACTCAACACAGTTGAATAATCTACGCAAGTTATATTTGAGACAATGTAAGTCACAGGGTAAGGATCCAGTTAAATTATCAGATGCATTTCTAAATCTGAAGGAGATGGTCAATGATAATTGCAACATATCTGAAGAGTTACCTGTAGAGTTTAGCGTGCTGGTTCATCTAACAATGCTGGTGATCACTTTATGTGCCAAGTTATCTGTGTTACCTGATGCGATTGGGGATTTGGTCAATTTACAAGTATTGATTCTAAGTACTTGTAATAGGTTGTCAGAATTTCCAGATTCGATTAGGAAGCTACAAAAGTTGAAGTATCTTGACATCTCATGTTGCGATGAGATAAAGGTATTGCCTGAACACATAGGTGAATTGACGAGCTCAACAAAGCTCAGAATCTATAGTTGTGATTTGCTATCTGTTCTGCCAGATGGGTTGAAGAATTTGGTCAAGCTAGAAGAGCTAAATTTAGAACTCAGTTCCAAGCTGACAGAGTTACGTGAACACATCGGTGAACTGAAGAATTTAAGAAAGCTCAATATGTTTGGTTCCCATCATTTGGTAAAACTACAATCAGTTTCCGATCTTGATTTGTTAGAGGAAGTGAAATGCTATGAGGAGCAGGCAGAATACTTGTGGCTACCCTTGTTATCATCTCTCAAAAACCTTCCCCAGTTTTTTGTTTGGGATTTTAAACAATTCTGTTTTTTGTGTCTGGACTCCTCCGGCAGTACAAGCAGCATAGAAGGCTACAGAAACTTTATCGTTGTGAGAGTGTGTAGTGTATTCCTTTATTTAGTTTTCTAGAATGGCACAGTTTGGAGCTGCGTCCATCATATTTCTGTTTTAGCATAATATTACCAAGTTTTATTTGAGTCATATTAAAAGTGAAGATCTTGTTATTCTGTTTCATTAGAGAAATCTCCAATAGGTTTCTTAAATTTTTTTTATTATAGGGAAGCAAAAAATATTATTAACGATATATTTAATGTTCTAAGAGCAACTTCAGATGTCTTATATTTTATTTTCAATAGAAATAAAAAAAAATTTCTTCAAAATCAACTCCAATAGATCCTCTATCTCATTACCTATAATAGGGAATACTTATATTTCACGTTTTCCTCCCATATTCTAATACTGAAAACATGAATTATAAGTAATATAAAAGTCATTATTGTCATTAAATTATTTCCTTCTAAGTTGCAAAACCAATTAAACGCTAAATAAATAAATTATTTATTTTTCATCAAACAATCAAACTAACCAAACATTTAAGGAAAAAATTCGCCCACGATATGGTCAGGCCAGTTTGATACCTGAACTTTTTTTCGTACAAGATACATACTCCAACTTATTTTTCCGTACCGTTGGGGTACCCACGTCACATTTCCGTCCAATTTCTGACAAATTTATTGACGTGGCACATCTATTTTTTTTAAAGGTCCATATTACCCTTAAAATGTCCAGCTAGTTTTCAAAATTTTGAGTTTTGATCATAAAATTGAACGGAAATTGAACAGAATGTCACTACACTTTGCATACATATCCACCAGTGCCTAATAAACAAGCAAGAGTCATACCCGAGTGCAATAACCAGGCCATGAACCTGTTTTCCAAGCTCCAACACTGCTTGAGAGAATCAAAGGGTCTATTATATCAACATTTGCTCTTCTCATTTCAATAAACAAGTGCAGTCCATCAACACCATTGCCACTCTGCACCAATCCCGATATCAAAGCCGTCCACAAAAACAAGCTCTTAACTGGAACCTTCTCAAACATTTCCAACACATCCGATTTCTATTGAATATTAGACAACTGACACAGAATTGCAGAAGAACATTCACACCTTCATTATTAACAGTATAGGCATATATAGAGCCTTTACAACAAAGTGGGGAAAGTAATGCATCCACGTTTTTAACAACAACCTAAAACGTGGAGAACTAAAACAGGAATGATTCAACCTACAACTAAGTCCCTCATATACAGGACTTTATTAACATAAACAACAAACTACTTGAATAACAAGAAATCTAACCCAACATATCCTCCCCTAAATTGATTATGGTATAATCAGTTTATGTTTGGAATTCTGCAAACTCCTAGTAACTCCCTTAACTTCATGAATGCATCCAGCTTGAGTGGTTTGGTCATTATGTCTGCCACTTGATCAAACGAACCACAGTGCACCAACTTAACTTTGCCATCCCTGTTGAGATCACGCAAAAAATGAAATCTGACTTCAATATGTTTACTGCGTCCATGAAAGACTGGATTCTTGGACAGCTTGATGGTGGAACTGTTATCACAAAATATTGTGATGCTTTTGCCTTGAGTTTTGCCTTGAGTCTGGCTAAGTTTCTCCAGAATTCTTCCTAACCAAATGCCTTGAGTAGCACAGTAAGCTGCTGCAATATACTCAGCCTCAGTTGTCGATAAGGTGACCACTGGTTGCTTCTTGGAACTCCAAGCAACAGCTCCTCCACTCAGGGAAAACACATATCCAGAAGTGCTCTTACAGTCCTCCACATCTCCCGCATAATCACTGTCCGTATAAGCTAACAGCTCTGCATCACCTCTTCGTTTATAGAAAACTCCAAAGTCTTCTGTTCCCTTTACATAACGCAGAGCTCTCTTCACAATTTTCATATGAAGCTCTGTGGGATCAGCCATAAACCTGCTTGTAAGACTCACAACATACATTAGATCCGGCCTTGTCACTGTCAAATACATCAAGCAGCCAACCATCTGCTTATATTCTGTTGCATCTACCATCACTCCTTCTTTATCTTTCGTAGGCTTCACTCCTGGAACAATGGGATTGTTCACAAAGTTACAACTCTCCATGCCAAACCTCTCAAGTACTTCCCTGGCAAACTTCTTTTGAGAGATGTATATTCCCTCGTTGCATTGCATCACTTCTACTCCCAGGAAATATCTCATCTTGCCTAAATCACTCATGTCAAACTCACACTTCATTGACTCCTTAAACTGAACAATCATCTTCTCACAATTTCCAGTAAAAACAAGATCATCCACATACAAGCTAACAATCAAAATCTTACCTCCTTCTCCAGCTTTAAGGAACAATGTGTGTTCGAAATCGCACTTCTCAAACCCCTCCTTGAGAAAGTAGCTTTCTATTCTGCTGTACCATGCTCTTGGGGCTTGTTTAAGCCCGTAGAGTGCCTTCTTGAGTTTGTAGACTTTCTCCTCATCTCCTAGCTTCACAAAACTAGGTGGCTGCTCTACATACACAGTCTCACTCAATTCTCCATGAAAAAACGCACTCTTGACATCAAGCTGATATATAGACCAATTCTTTTGAGCTGCCAATGCTATGATACATCGAATGGTGTCCCATCTCGCCACTGGTGCATAAACTTCGTTGTAATCAATACCAAACTGTTGTGCATACGCTTTGGCCACCAACCGAGCCTTACACTTGTCAACTTCACCTTTCTCATTCAGCTTTGTTTTAAAGACCCATTTGACTCCAATTTTCTTCTTTCCTGCAAGTAGACTTGTGAGCTCCCATGTTTGATTCTTTTCTATCACCTCAATCTCAGCCTTCATTGCAGCCCTCCATTTGTAATGCCCCACAGCCTCATCAAAGCTAACTGGATCTTCACTGACCATGAACACTGCCAAGTTTCTCATGTCATCTTGATCTTCCGAAAGCCCTTCTCCACTTACATAGTCTTGCATCCAACTAGGTGGTCTTCTGATTCGTTCTTGAGTTGATGAATTTGTTGGAGTGGAACTGCTTGAGTCTGTGCTTGGGACTTCAGTTATATTCTCTTCGGCAGGCATTAACTCCCATCTTCCTCCTCTTTCTTCTTCTTGTGCAGCTTGCTCTTCACCTTCTGCTTCATCATCATCTTCCCAGACCAGCACATCAAGTTTAACCTCTTCGACACTTCTTCCCCAATCCCAGCTTGCCTCTTCCTCAAAAACCACATCTTTGCTGACTATAATCTTCTTGGTGATGGGATTGTACATACGATACGCCTTTGACTCCTCACTCATTCCCAAGAATACACATTTGTGGATTTTATCATCCCTTGACTCTCTTAGCATCTGGGATATGTACATGTCCGATACAGCAAAGATTTTGAAGTGATCTACTCTTGGCTTGACTCCACTCCACTTCTCTTCTGGTGTGACCTCCTGTACAGCAGCAGTAGGACTTCTATTCAGCATATACGTCGACCAATTCACCACTTCAGGCCAAAAACTTTTTGGAATGCTCTTGTCTGACAACATGCTTCTCACAAGATTCATGATTGTTCGATTCCTCCTTTCTGCAACTCCATTCTGTTGGGGTGTGTACGCTGCGGTGAGTTGCCTTTTGATTCCATTTGTCTTGCAGAATTCATTGAACTCATGTGATGTAAATTCTCCCCCTCGATTAGTTCTCAAACAACACACTGATAAACCTGTTTCTTTCTCCACAAGTTTCTTGAAACACTTGAACATGCTAAAGGTTTCTGACTTCTCTTTTAAGAAATAAATCCACATCTTGCGACTAAAGTCATCAATGAAGCTGAGAAGATACCTTTTTTCACTGTTGGAAGTAGGTGATATCGGGCCACACAGGTCTGCATGCACCAATTCTAGTTGTTGAGATGCTCTCCATGCACTTTTCTTTGAAATAGAGTCCCTGCTCTGCTTCCCCACTAAGCAATCAGCACATACTCTTGTTGAGGCTTGAAATTGAGGTAGACCTTTCACCATATTTCCATACTACAACGTCCTCAATCCTTTGTAGCTCAAATGGCCGTACCTTCGATGCCATAGGTACGCAAGATCCTGTGATGCCACTTGCAAACATTTTGAGGAATTTGACAACACAGTAGCAGCTAGTATAACAAACATTCTGTTTGCGGTCATGGGTGTGGACATGATAAGACCCTTCACCGGATGATAAACTCGACATTCCCAATGCTGAATTAATATAGCTACACCCTTCTCTTGTAGCTGACCAACACTCAGTAAATTGCTACGTAACTCAGGAATATAGAACACATCAGTGATTACCTGTGTTATCCCTTGCACTTCAAGTTTGATGCTTCCTTTGCCTCGTACTGCCATCCTTGTGTCATTCCCTAGCTTTACTGAGTGTGAGAACCCGTCATCTAGCTTGAAAAACCATTTCTTGTTGCCGATCATGTGGTTACTGCAGCCACTGTCGAGGAACCAAACATCCTCACGCCTTGAATTATTTTCTTCGACATAAGCCATCAACAATAGTTCTTCTTCCTCATTTAACTCCACATAATTGGCTCCTCTTTCCCAGCTAGGACACTCATACTGGAAGTGTCCTAGCTTATGACACTTATAGCACTCAACAGTAGACTTGTTGAATGGCATTCTCCCTCTTTCCCTACCTCTGCCTCCTCGGGACGCACCTCGGCCTCTACCTCGTCCTGCTTTGTCCTCACCAGAAACCTTTAAAACTTGCTCTTCTGTCTCATGCCCCTTCATTCTCTGCTCATGAACTAGCAAGCTGCTTTGTAACTCGTCGATGCTCATAGTCTCTGTGTTGTTCGATTCTTCAATCGAACACACCACATAATTAAACTTTGAGAGCATGGACCTCAAGATTTTCTCAATAATGACCTGTGGCCTCAAAGTTTCACCTTGAGCCTTCATTTTGTTGGCTATCGTCAAGGTACGAGAAAAATAGCCATCAACTGATTCTCCTTCCTTCATGTGGAGAATCTCAAACTCCTTGCGTAAGGCCTGCAGCTGTGCTCTCCTGACCTTGGTTGATCCTTGGTACTTTTGACGCATAGAATCCCAGATGGCATTTGAGGTGTCTTTGTTTAAGATGGTTTCCATAATCTCTCTGTCTATGGCAAGGAAGAGATAGTTTTTGATCTTCAGATCCTTCAGTCTTGCATCTTCAACAACTTTACGTTGTGCATTTGTTGCGTTTCTTGCCAACGACGGTACTCCATCCTCGATCAAATCTCAATACTCCTTTGATCGGAGAAAATTCTCCATCGTCATCGACCAATGGTCGTAAACCCCTCAAATTTGTGTATTGGTGACTGGAGTTTCTCAGTCGTCATCTGCACCAGTCTTCCTCTTTGTCTCTTACTCACTCTCTTCTGCTTTTCACTCAAACTCTCGCTTCTGTGTTTCACTCAATCTCACACTCTCTCAATCAGGCCCCTATTATGGGGCTCTGATACCAGAATTGTTGGATATTAGACAACTGACACAGAATTGCAGAACAACATTCACACCTTCATTATTAACAGTATAGGCATATATAGAGCCTTTACAACAAAGTGGAGAAAGTAATGTATCCACGTTTTTAACAACAACCTAAAACGTAGAGAACTAAAACAGGAATGATTCAACCTACAACTAAGTCCCTCCCATACAGGACTTTATTAACAGAAACAACAAACTACTTGAATAACAAGAAATCTAACCCAACAATTTCCTCCCACTTCTGGCATACCCCGAAACCATAGCAGTCCAAGAGAATCTGCTTTGTTTCTACTGGGCGTAGCTTAGTTTAATCCAGTAGACACACACACAAACAACAACAGCCAAGAGAGAGTTTTCATTTTTCAAATTGTATTTTTATTTATTTTTTCTTCCTTTCTTTCTTCTTCGTCTTCGTCATTGATGATCTTCGATGTCGAAGATGAAGCATCTACTCAGAAAGCTTCACATCGGCGGCGAGCACCAGAGGCTAGGGGAGACCTCCTCCTCCGCCGCCGCGTCCTCGTCCAGGCCCCCGGTGGCGAGCGCGGGTGTTATTAACCCAGCGGTTACTTCTCCGGCGTCGTCGTCGTCCGGCTCGGCCACAATGGGGAGAGTGACGGCGGCGGAATCGGCGAGTGATCGAACGTCTGGCGACGGCGGCGTTGATTACAATTTCTTGGAGGAGGAGTTTCAGGTCCAGTTGGCCCTAGCTATTAGCGCCTCGGATCCCGATTCGCGCGATGACCCCGAGACGGCTCAGATCGACGCCGCCAAGCGGATTAGCCTCGGCTCATCGCTCGCTGATACTCCCGCGCCTCATCAGATGCTATCTCTTCGTTATTGGGTACGCTTGTTCTAACTGAATTGAATTTGTAGAGCTCTCATAATTGCATTGAAGACATAGTATCTGACAATTGCAGTGGATTAGACTCCATTGCATAACAATAGAGTTGAGACTGTGGTATTGCATGTTTGTAGGACGAGCATTTATTTATTTTTGATAAGATTTTCAAGTTCATGGTATGATGCAGAGCCATAATGTTGTAGATTACAATGAAAAAGTGGTGGATGGATTTTATGGTGTGTATGGGATTACCTCGAATTCGTTTAGCCAAGAGAAGATGCCAATGCTGGTGGAGTTTCAAGCGGTATCGGTATCGGATAATGTGGATTATGATGTGACATTAGTGAACCGGTTGGTTGATACTGAACTACAACAACTTGAGAAACGAGCATATGCTGCATCTCCAGTCGGGGATATCTCAACACGGTCTACTATTAAGTGGTTCAATTCAGAAAATTGCTGATATCGTTGTGGATAGAATGGGTGGTCCAGTAAATGGTGCTGATGAGATTTTAAGAAGATGGAAAATAAGGAGGCATGAGTTACGGAGTTCAATGCACACTATCGATCATGACTTACCCGTCGAGAGCTATGGAGCTTTAAATTTTTATGTTCAAAACTCAAAATTTTGAAAATAGGCAAGAAATTGATAATATGGATTTTTTATTTTAAAAATAGAGGTGCCACGTCAGCAAATTTACTGGAAATTGAACGAAAATGTGATGTGGATACCTCGACGGTATGGAAAAATAAGTTGGAGTTGTATCTCGTACAAAAAAAAGTCCAAGTATCAAACTGAACACCATGGTGTATCTCAAATCTGATTAGAGATTGAGAAGCTCACCATTTGTAACAACACTTCCTCAGCAGCCATCTTGCTCAATATCATGTTAGTATTAGATCATCAACATACCCAATATATCTAACAATCCAGCTGATGATAAATCTGACATTAACCAAATGCAATTTGGAAGCCCCGACTCCTCACCTAAGACAAACAATTTATCCAATTTAATTAATCAATCTACAAACCAAAAATCTAACAAAAAGATTTTTTTTAAGGATAGATTTTACTGCAAGTTGAAGAATTTGGATATAAGAGAGATGTGAGATATAATTATGTAATCCTTGAATCCCAAGAATAGAAAAGGGAATATCCGGCAAGCGGGTCGGAGCCCATTATGTAGTAGAGAAAAAATTGCGGAATCCGGTTCCAGTTAGGTGGTTGTGTCGTTAATGGCGACTGGTAGATGGGTGAACAGAGAGAGAGAGAGTGTGTGTGTGCGCGCGCAATGTGGCAATGAAGGGAAAAGATGCACAAAAACTAATCTTAGTTGCACATTAAATCTAATGATAGATATGCGTGGGTTAGGAAGATGTTAGGTGATCTTGGTTAGGAGAGGATCCGAATCCAAAGTTAGATTGCCAGAATGACTAATAAATGGACTTGGATCCTCTCTTAACGGAGGGTTCCTAACATTTGCCTAACAAGAGAATTTTGGCCAATCATTCTCATCTTAAAACCTAGATTTAATTCAGCTCCATTTTCTTTTCTACACAAGCCGCGGGGAAGTCCATCTCCATCGTTTTCTTCATCTATCATCCGTCTCCACTTTAATCTTCATTTGGGTTTATTCTTCATTTCTAACAACCAACAACCTCTATCGTTGTCTATGTCAGAGCCTATGCCCACTCCATCATTGGCCTCCACTAGTCAAAATAATCGATTATCATTGTCGATCGAATTTGTTTTCTATGCCAACACTCTACCCTAATCAAGATAATCGATTATCATTTTGGGATTTGAATTAGTTCACAAAATATACATTTGAAAACAACTATGACTTATAGGTTTCACATAAAGTTAATATTGAGGAAGTGGTTTGGTTATCTTTTCTTTAACATTACAAAATCGAGAGATGAAGGATGAACACTAGATTGACCCAGACAATGGAACTATGCAAGAAACAAACGGGATATGACTTTGTGCTCATAAACCCATCAGCAGATTGGTAGTAGACCATTGAAACGAATGGAAAAGATGGCTTCTCAAATTGGCAGTTTAATAAAGAGAGATGGCTTGTTTAGAGTTGCAGAGAAGACTTCCCCAATCGGAATATCCAACGCCATGGTCGAAGAAACTGTGCACGAGAGAGAAAGAGATTAGACTCTTTAGCAGTTTTGGCAAGGAAAGAAAAATAAACTAATGAACGATCTTGGCCTTACAGATGTTATGGACGGCCTAGATCAAGGTTAGGCAAATGTTATGAACCTCTCCGTTAGGAGAGGATCCGAATCTCTAATAAATACCCAATATTGCTAAATAAAAAAAACAAATTAGGCTTGTTTGGGCCCGAAATTAAATTTTTCATATTGGGCTTAGAGTGCTGAGTCTGGCAAGAGGCCCGAATCCGTGTTGAGTTAAGACTATAAGTTGGAATCCATGTGGCTTAATCATTATCAAACATTTCCTACATCGGTTAGGTTTCCTTGGTGAAAGAAATTGGGATAGCATTGAAACTATATATAGATAAGACCGTGTGCTGGTAAGCATTTAGAGTTGTATTGAGAATCAAAGAGCTGAAGACGTACAAGTGAATCGAAAGACGACTACTATACATTATATAAGGAGAGCGAGAGAGATAGAGAAAAGGTCCTCGATCAAATACAATACTTTGCTATACGGAAATACATCTCATCAGAAATTACCCTGCAACCAGACGATCAAAGTGCTTGTCACCTATCGAGTGAGAGTATCAAGATCAAAGGAAGTAACGCATCCGGAAGATTGAAGGGCTTGTTACATATCGAGTGAGAGTTTGGATATCCAAGGTAGCAAAACCCTACTGTTCTCAACACATCGTCAAGGAAGTTGCTCTGCTTTGCACTTACAGAGAGAGTGTGGAGTATCGATTTCTGTGGCTCTGCTAGAGACACGAAATCCCAAAGTCCTAGGACACTGGGCGAGAATCTATCATCTATACTCAAAGATAAACAGTTATGTTTCACTATAAAAAATTTCTCACTGTCAAAAAATACGTGATTTAAGTTCTAAACTTAATATTTTACCAAATTTTATCACTACTACAAAATAGAGAATTAAATTATTCGAAAGATCAAGAACAGTCCATCCTTGTCCTTTAGCACATGCAATTCATAATCTCAAAATTGCTAGAGAACAATCTTTTCTTGAAAAAATGTTAAGGGACAAAGCACAAATAGAAAATATTTTGCATCGATTATCTATTTGACTGTCCATTTGAGCATTGGTTAGATCCGCAGTACAACTGGCATCAGAGCTTGTTATAGCTTAAAATCCCAAATGTGGGATCAGCATCTGAGGTAATAATAGAAAAACTAGATTCTCTATTAGACCTAATAGATGCAAGACAACAAGAGTCTCTATTAGAAATGTCTAGATATAGAGAATATCTAGAAATTCTTCTAGCTATCAGCAACCAATTACATGGATTGGAAGCCAAAGTGGATTACATCCAGAATCAACCGGAAGAAAAGCAAGAACTATTAACAAGAGTTAATAGTAAAATCAAAAGACTAGATCTTCAACAGATGAAGATCCTTAATTGTGTTCAAAAGATAGCTCGAGAACATAAAAAATCAAGTAATAGTCCACCCCGAACAGTCATTAGAAAAACTAATGACTTCAAATCACTAGAAGTTCCAAGAAGGAACTCACTGCCAAAGCCATTTTTTCTAGATTCTCCAACAAATCTATCAACCGTCAGATTAAGAGAACCTAAACGAGAAGATACTCGAGACATAAAAATGTTGAGCATCTTCAAGAAAAAATCAGTGCTGTTGTTGAACTCAGAAGAGTTTGAGTTCAACGAAATAGAAAACAACGTCCAAAATACTTCGATTCCGAAGTTTGAATTCCGCCAGATCTACAAAAAAGGAAGTTTTGATCTGATGGAAAACTATCAATTCATTCTTGAATTCACTATCCCAGCAACAACAGGAGAAACATATCTCCTTCTAGTAACACCCGAGGAAGTTTCTAAAGCCAGAAATAGAAACTTCAAGTTTATGCACATTGGAGCAGTCCAAGTTGGCATAAAGTTAATGGTCAGAGAAGGCCTAAATTGCTCAGTCATGTGCGTCTTACAAGACAATAGGCTGAATGATTTCCAAAAAAGTCTACTAGGAGCACTTCAAACATAACTATGCAATCAAGCTATATACTTCAACTGCTTCCCGAACTTTTCAACTAGCCTAGCAGATACCGCTCATTGTCTACGACTGAGAGTCAAAAAAGATGGCATGTCCATAAAGGAAGGCATGCAAGGGCTTGCAGTAGTTTATAGAATCTACTATAAACTAATGAGCACAACTGTAGAGCCAAAAACCAGGAGAAGAAACATTTCAGGCCTTACTACTTGTTTCTTTACAAATCCCAAGAACCATAATCAATAGATTCACAAGGTGACATGAGATGAGGTAACTTTCCCACTAGAGTGAAAATTATCTGGTCCAAGGGAAAAATCAGAAAACTTGAAGGCAGCAGTCTACGAGAAAAAAAAATGGAGATGTCAATCTCAAGTTCGAAGGACACAAAAACAGTAACGTATCCCTCGAAAGCCTCAAAGGAGAAAGCTCTAGGCCGCTCAAGAGAAGAAACTCTACCAGAGAAATCGGTACTAAAAGTACCAGAATCTCTATAAGGGCTAACACAATGATGGAAGAAGACTTAGGTGCTAAAATAGAAAGAAACATCAGCATGCTAAGAGCAGGAAGTTCAAAATCAGAAGAACTCTTCGAGCTTTATGAGGAAGCAGAAGAGTGTGAAGATCTGTTGTGGTTAGAACAATTGATCAAAGAGATCGAAGGTTTCACCTTCAAAATGGAAAGAAAAGTCTTTCATGTTCTACATGAAGAAGCAGAAGATACAGAAGATAAGGACATGGAAGAAGCAGAATCTTCATAACCATCACCCTCACAAACCACCTTATTCAGAATTGGTGGAAAGACCAAATTTCCACACAAAAGAGGCCCTAATGGAAAGAAGGGAAAAAGAAGTTCCCACAGGTTCATTCCACAGAAAAATACTCCAAAGGTGCCAATCACCCAATTAGGAGTATGGCTTGATCTAGACAAAGCTCTAGACAAGAAAAAGGCCATTGATGAATGGGTAGCTAGTCTACTCATGGCAGCATGCACAACCTATGGAAGATTTGAAGCAAAAGAATTGCATATAGTCTATGAATCAACTCTCCTAGGAATGACAAAGAAGTATTACTTTCCTTTCAAAGAAACAATCAGAGAAAAGCAATGGCTGGAAGACATAAAGAATGATAGGAATCCCTATACTTTTGCCACTCCGCTATATGATCAATTATGCAGAGGCATCTTATATGTTGGAGAAAAAACAAGAGAAATAGCGAAAACCAACATATATGCTTTCAAACTCGGCAATATGAAGTACTTCGAGGAATATTTGAATGAACTCGAAGAGTACTACTGTACCATAGGAGAATTTAAAAATACAGACTTGGTACACCTCCTACACAGGAAGCTTTCTGAACCATGGAGAACAACTATGAGTGAAAGAATAGAAGAAAGACTTCTAGAGAGATTTTAATTCGGAGGAGTTGCAGAAAGAATTAGGCAGCTAATGCGCGAAAAGTGTAAAACTAACACTAGAGAAAAATCAGCCAAGAAGCAACTCAGAGGAACAAGCGACTTATGTTCCAAAATAATAGATACACCAACCAACTGGGGATGCGAAGAAAAGATGCATAAGAAAAAATATTTCCAAAAACGTTTCGAGAGAAACAAAAGGAAGAACTGGAGGTTCAAGAGAAGCCCCAACTACAGAAGAAAAAACAAAATCTCAAAAAGAGATTTTTCAAGAAGATAAGATTTCATCAGGAACCAGAAAAGAAGGAAACATGCAGATGTTGGTTATGTGAGGCCGTAAGGCACTATGCTAATGAATATCCCAAGAAAGAAAAAACAAATTCGAGGGCTCTTCCTAAGGAGTATGAAGAATCCATGGAAATGGAAAATCTGAAAGGCTACAAGGTAGTCTATTCATCAGAAGATGATGAAGAGATGTCTGTCTATTCAGTTTGTTCAGAAGACAAATTGACAGAAGAATCAGAATCAGAGTTTGAAGAAGAGTATGAACCTAGAAAGCTTTATCTCCTTGAGATAAAGAATTGGGAAGAAATCACAAAGGATGAAAATATATCTTCCTACATTGTCAATCTAGGATCATTCGATTGCAACTACTGTCAATGCAAGGAGAAGAAATGACTCCCTATGTTTTGTGAAGCAACAAGGAAAGCATATCACAAAGAATGCTTCATAGATGAAGCAAGGAGAAAGATGAATAAAGGTTCAATAAATCAGATTATTGAACAAGAGTACGAAGACTACTTCTATGAGATAGAATAGAGGCAAGAAATTCTAGAAACAGATCTAGAAAAAACAAAATTTGATACTACTACTAAAGAAGAAGTAATCCCTGTAGAAATTTCAGTCCATAATATAAAAAGAAAAGTAGTATCTGACTGTGAAGAAGAACAATATAAACCAGTCAATGATACGAAAGAAGAAGTAGTATCTGACTGTGAAGAAGAATAATGCAATCTTTTTACAGAAGAGGAAGCAAGTTCTTCAAATTAAAATTTGTGCAAGATAACAACTGTTTCTACAAGCAGATTCAGTAACTACATGGAGATTGGATTAAAGTTTCTAGGATACAAGAAGTATCATCTACATGCCTTTGTAGATAACGGTTATGGTTTCAGACTAGCAAAGAAGTTTGTTATACTAGAAGAGTTATGGATAACTGATCTAAAGAGAAATGCAACTGGAAAAATTGTAGAAAGAAGAAGAATCTTTATGAATACTTTAGCCAAAAAGATTCAAGTCTCGATAGGAGGAGGAACCTTTGTCATTGAAAACATTTGGCAATCAGAAGGCCAAGACTCTGATGTTCTAATCGTCAATGATTTCCTACTACAACAAACTTTCATCTAGAAGCCAGAAGTGAACTTATTAGGCTTTGAGAAAAATTAGAAATTCGTCTGGACAGAGAGGCTTAAAGAAGCTAAAAGTATTATTGGTCCAGGATTCACATAGCAATATCAGAGAATGCAGCAGAATAGTGATGGATACATACCAAGATTTGAAATCATACTATAATGTAACCAACAAGATGAATTGCTTATAGAATAATCATCATCATCAGAAGAAGAAGATTCTTATGAAACAGAATTCTGTAGGTTTCATGGCAATAGAGAATTCAAACATCCTGATGCTCCACCTCATATCCTTACCAGAATCCAACTCAAAGAACACATTGTCTATAACATTCTCAAGAGAGACTATGACAAGTGTAAACAATAGAAAATCCTAAAAAAGAAAGCGAGAAACTCCAAGAAACCCAGTATAAAGACTAGATTCGAGAATGGAGATCCTACCATTGCGCTACTTCATGATCAAGGCAAGTATCACTATTATGTGTTTTATAAAGCTTCTGACAACCAACAAGAGTTGCTCAGTGATGAATCATCAGAAGATGAAGATGAGACAGTTGAAGCAGCATTCGTAAGGGAGCATAATCTCAAGCACTTCAAGGCCAAGCTCAAAAACTAGAAGAAGCAAACCCTTGGAGAAATCAAAGAAATGTTCAGACAAAATATCGATATCAATCCTCTGAAGTTTTATGAGAAAGACCCAGTGGTCTGTGAGCTTAAATTACATGACATGAACTCCATCTGTCACATAAAATCTATTCCCTAATATAAGGAAAAAGATTAGAAGGAGTTCAGATTGGATATAGCTGATCTCTTAGAGAAAGGATTGATAAGACCGTCAAAGAGTCCTCACCATGCCCCTGCTTTCTATGTCAGAAACCATGCAGAAAAAATTTCCGAGAAAGCAAGAATAGTGATGGACTACAGAGACGTCAACAAGAAAGCCGTAAAAGACGGTTACCAGATAGCACAAGCAAGAGTGCTAATCAACAGGCTTAGAGAAGCCACGGTTTTCTCAAAATTTGATGCTAAATCAGAGTTTTGGCAAGTCAAAATACATCCTAACATCATTCCTCTAACAGCCTTCGAAACTCCACAGGGACATTATGAATGGCTAGTAATGCCTTTCGGGCTGAACCAAGCTCCATTCATTTTTCAGAGAAAAATGGACAACATATTCAAGCAAGTGGCAGACTTCTGTGTCATCTATATAGACAATATTCTTATGTTCTCAAAAAGCAAAGAAGAACACATGAATCATCTCTTTGAAGTAGCCAAGCTCATCGTCCAACATGGAATCATATAAGGAGAAAAAAAAGTCTTTCTCGTCCTAGATGAAATTGACTTCTTAGGGATCAACATAAAAAACAGAGTCATCAAGCTTCAGCCACATATCCTAGAAAAAGTCTGGAAATTCTCAGACAAAATTCATGACCCCAAAAGTCTACAGAGATTTTTAAGAGTCATAAATTATGGAAAAGACTTCCTTCCTAAAATTGCTAAATTAACAGCAATCCTGTCGCCCAAAATAAGCTCAAAGAGAGCTTAGAACTTAGAAGTTTACAGAAGATGATGAAAAGATCATCAGGAAAATCAAAGAACTATGCAAGAATTTTCTACCACTACATCAACCTGAAGAGAATGAAGAAATCATCCTCTAAACTAATGCTAATTACAACTTTTGGGCATGTGTAGTACTGGCAAGAGCGCCAGGCACTAACACCGAGAAGATTTTGAAATTCTGCAGTGGAACGTTCAATGCTGCATAGCAGAATTACCCCACAGGGGAAAAAAAATTATAACCATCAAAAAGACAATCGATAATTCTTCGGCGTTTTTAGGAAAACTTTTCACCGTGAAAACAGATTGTGCCAGAATAAAAAATTTCAAAAACTTCAAACTTGATAAAGCTGTTGATCGGGGAAGATTAGCAAACTGACAATTATTTCTTAACCAATACAATTATGATGTAGAATTAATTACAGAAAACATGAACTATCTTCTAGACGCTTTAACAAGGGAAATGGTCAAGTACAAATGAGCAACCCGAACTATCTTCTAGACGCTTAAACATGAACTATCTTCTAGACGATGAAGGTCGCAACCCGAGAAGCAGAAGCCCAAGAAAGGAGCCCAATCATCAAGAAGAACTAGTTGAAAAAGCCCACAAGAGTTTTCTGCTGCATCCCAAAAGACCAGCCTTAACTGATCAATCCCAGGGGAAAGGATTGGCTAGCCCGTCTTAAACAGTCGACGATAAAGACAAATCAAGACCGTTGATGGCTGCTGCTTTGCCAAAAAGCAGAATTTTTTCTACAGGTTTCATGAGCATCTTCAGCTCCTAGCTGAACACATTCTTAAAAGCAGTCTTCCAGACTGACCAAAGTGTAGCATCCCACTAGAGAGTACTGTTAGATAATTTGATGTTTGACTTCCAAGAGAATGACAAAAGGCTAATGGTAGAAACCATGGACGCCTTGGCGATGGAACTAAGACAAAAAAAACAAAGAGCAACCACCGAGCTTAGTCAATGAACCAGCAGCGCTATACATTAGAACTCCAAATAGTGCTAAAGTTCTTATTCACGTGCTAAAAGAATCAGAATGGTTCAAGTTCCACTGATATATTGGCACGCATACACCCAATGAAGATCTCCTCGACACCCTCTTCGTTGTCCCAGGACCCTTCCTGGGAAGATACTTGGTTAATGTTCAAAGTGAACATCCGCAGGAGCACAAGTTATTGTTAGTTGAGAATAGATTTGTTCATAATTTATGGACAAAGACAAATGAAGATCTAAAGGGACTGCCTGCAATTATCTACAATATGGTCAAGAATGTTAGGAAGACCAACTACATTCTCAGACTAAAGTTCAGGTCTACACCCCCAGAATGGGTGCAGAAATCTAATGGAATGACTGGATATATTCCTCTATACCATTACGTCGGAATCATCCAAGGGCAGTATGAGCCAGCATTCGTTGGATACAATAGAAACCCAAATTCTAGCATCCAATGGATGAAGGCTATGACGTTGGAATATATCAAGAAAGTAATCAAATAATATCAAGAGATTGTGTTTCTTGTGTCAGGGGAAAAGATAATAGTCACTACATACGATCATCTAGAGGCCGTTACAAGTGACTTGTTCGTCGCCCTGAAAAAAAAAGAAATAGATTCCTCCCTCGCCTTTACTCATTGGCTCGAAAAGATCGAGAAAGAAAGAAGCTACCAGATGTATACATATACAGATATGGAAGAAAATTGGACGAAAAAGAGGATGAGGTATGAAGACCCTTACCTTGGGGATAATTCAGAGGTATATGATGACCTGTAAAGACAGGTAAAAATTATGTTGTCTTCTTCCTCTTAGTGTAAGAAATCTTTGTCCTAAGAATCTGGTTTCTGAAAGAAGACAATGGAGGAAAACAAATGCCATATCTGCATCAGAGCACTATAACTAGTGGAGTCACTATTATTAGTTGCAGTTTCAATTCCGCTTTGGAGTCTGCTCTCTATATAAAGAGCATCAAGTCTTAGTGTAAGACATCGAAAATCATAACTAAAGAAATCTATATGAGAGCAGAAAGCCTGAGAGTTTAGATAGTGAGTGAAGAGTTGAAGCAAATGTTCAGCTGCATCATCCTCGAGTAAGTATGTTTGTTACTATGAGTGGCTAAACAGCTCATATCTGTTTACCAGAGAGTGAGGCTCTGGATCTATAACTTATATTTATGTTGGAATAAATAAACTATGGTTTCCCACAAAGCTTCGAGTTTTCATGCATTTTCACAAAACTTATTTAAATTCCCCTGAGAGGTGGACTGCCGCCCAGAAGGTAGAACAAATGAGTTATTTTTACTTGTTCATACTCGTTTTGATCCCCTAGGAGGCGGACTACCGTCCAGAAGGTGGAGAGAAATGAGTTGTTTGATATTAGTAAGAAGTACCTACGTTCATTACATGTTAGTAGTGCATTACTGTTCATCAAACGAAAAATCTTTTTTAAACTAAATGCCAGTCAACAGTGAGTCTGCTAGCAGTAACCAGGCAGAAAGTTAGTAGGTGAAACAATGGCATGATAAAAGTTAATTCTGACTAGAGGTTGAAGAAATATAAGAAATTTGAGAATAATGTCATGGTTGTAATTGCTATGTCTTTTTTGGTATAGAAGTGACCTTATGAGAAAAAGAATGAGTTTTTTGAGTATGGAAAAAAGTTATTGAATTTTTTAGGGAATAGAATTTAAATTTGGGTTTCTTAATCATTTGCCCTTTTTTATTAACTCATTTAAGTGATTTAACTGTAAGAAGAAAATTCCTCAAATAATTAGTCAGAATGTCACGATGGGAAATCAAAAAGGCCATAATATTGCTAAACGTACGTAACTAATTACGGTCTCGATACAGCAGACTATAAGACTATACACATTCTAAGTAATTCGATCGAATTTCCATGAGAGATAGTATATATGTACATTGTTGTTGTATACTCGCATGTTTTAAACGATCTTCTTTGACTAAAGGAATGAAAACTTTTGTAAATCTTAGAAATACAGTAAAACTCATATAAATGAATAACTTTGGGACCACAGAAAATTATTACTTTAACGAAATTATTATTTTATCAATAAATGAATAATTTATTAATTTATCAAGATTTTAGAGATTTCTTAGTTAATGAAAACGATCCAATGATGGAACCGCTACTAATGAGGAGATAATTTAAAGATAATGGATCTGCATGCTAAAAATGATAATAATCCAAATGACAATTCTACTATACCGATAATTTCTTATGCCACACAAAAGAAAAAGAAACATTTGAGATTATAGTGACCTTGAATAACTGTTTACTACAAAATGAAATTAATTTATCAAACGTGGTCCACACATTACAAAAGATCAAGGACGAAATTACATTTTGTCTAGATGCAAAGAAGAAAACAAACTACAATAGTCTTTTTTCTTCAAAAAATAGTTTAACTGATCATGAAAATAGAAATATTCTCAAATGAAATTTAATTTTGATGTATTTTATTAAATCTTAATATATTTTTATATGTGTTCTAATTAAATTATTATTTTATATATTCGTATGGACCTAAAAGAATTAGAAATTTTTTATTATCTTAAGCATTTAGCGAAGTTGCTAGTAATATGAACTGATCCAAAGTCGGAATCAGAAAAAAAATATTACTTTAATAAAATTATTAAATTATCAAATATTCATTTATCCATGTTTTGTTGTACTGATTCAAATTCAAATTCACATTAAACATGTAATAAAGTTCAAATATATGTACACTATTATCCATATAATAATATATGTACACTATTTTCTTTTATAAATTTAACAAGTAAACCAAATAAAAAAAGACGTCATCACAATAGTTTTTCTCATATAATTAGCAAGATATAAATATGACTAATATGCTCTCAGTTAATTAACAATGATCATGCATATCATATCAATCACGGATCATTTTTAGGTACCCAAGGGGTATAGTAATTTTACTTTATCACTTGAGAACAAAGTTGGTGGTCATTATAATAATATGAGTTATTATTTTGGTTATTTAGTTGTATTTGAGATAATTACTTATTTAGAGATTTAATTACAACTTTTGAACCAATTGTTCTCAAAGTTGTAAATTGATCTAATTAGTTGTAAATATTATAAATAATCCTAAAAAAATATGGTCATTGTGGTAATATTGTTTTAAATGTTGTAAATTTTTGCTAATGTATATTGTAATTTTGGTTCTCAAAGTGATAAATAAAGGTATGACATACCTCATGGGTATCATAACTTGCCCACATGCATAACATCATGAGCTATACTAAAAAAACATGGTTCGTATGTAAAAGCGATCTCGGATGGACTACTTAAACCGTATCCACAACTCTCTCTTTTTTTGAGGTAAATGCTAATTTCATTAAAGTAAAATCAAGTACAATCGAAGTAATAAATATGCCGAAAATAACAATACAAATAAAAATCAAAGGGTTCATGATAAAGATATGTTGGAACTAGAATCAAAAAGTCTTCATTCGCCGGGTAAATCGGTTTTGGGCCGTGAATCTCAAAGTGACGTAGGAATAGTCGTGCTAAATTTAGTAGTCAGTCATTCAAGCAGAGTCCATCTTCACAACGTAACTCTTCGGTCGCCTATCCCAACTTCTAGAATGCATACCAATATCAACCGAATCGAAACATATGATGTTGCCTGGGTCCCAGACACGAAATCCCCACAAAAGAAGATAATGGACCAGACCCCATAGAGGTGGAAAGCCCCGGGCAGAAACCCAACAGATCAAGTGTCCCAAGCCTCCCAAAGGCCCAAGCCCAGAGGAAGACTAGTGGGTCTAGCAGAAACACAAATCTGAAACTTGGTCTCCACACGCTGCCAGAAAGCTGGGAGACCAACAACACCGCAAATCGTTCAGCCGACAAGGCACAGTCCCACACAACGCGGTCGGCTGTGTATGAAGTCGTCCTTCGAGGTTTGACTTCATCCACCGATGTTGCCTTCCTCGTCGTGGACACTGAATCGACGACGAGCTTCTGCCGGCAACACCGACTCCGCCCGGATCCCAATCTAAATCCTCCGTAGTAGTAACATGATACCATATAGTGATCGATTCAGATGTGCCATAATCACCAACTTGATAGCTCGACATAATTTGATACTTGATTGGAGCATCCTTTGCAATCTCGAAAAGAAGTATCAAAGCATGAGACCGGCTACCAACACCAGACGAGAACCATCTTCTCCGATACTCCAGCCAACCACAACCCGTAGCCAGACCTTCCCAGTGACACCAAGTCACCAACCATGGCATATATCCTCAAACAGTTCCTTCAAACGCGTCCTACAAGGGTAGAGTAATCCCCCTACTGGACACCACCGCGTCCGTCCACCATCAATTCCCGTAAGCCAAGACACAGAGTGAGTCAAGGACTCAAGGATCACAGCGCCTCACGAGATAGAGCTTATACCATGAGAGCTGCAAAGAAAAAACAAGGAACCATCAAAATCTTTTCTCCATGTATCCGACACCAAAGATGGAATCGCTGGATGATCTTGTTGAGAACGACAAGATCCATTGCGGAGGAAGCCAAGAACCCTCTTCCCTAAGAAGCCTAACCCTAACAGAGCAGCGCATTTTCTTTTATGGCTCATCACCTAATTGGTCGTTATCCTAAACCCAATAACCGTATTCGCAAATAATAATACATGTTTAACCAAACTTAATTAGTCGATCTACTTATAAAGTAAATTAAGATTATTTAACTTCATTTGATCTGGCCCGGCTAGACCTAGCAGGGTGGGTAACAATGTAAAAGTCTTCTGATCGTGAAAACTATATATAGCATCGATAAGTAGACAAGTATTAAAAAAGACCAGCAACTTGGTGAGAAGTTTTTGATTTTTTGATTAATTAGTCTCCATCGTGTCATTAAATAACTTACTCAACGAACTAACCAAACATACATATATCTATAATCTTGAAGTGAGAATGTGATCTGAAATATACTAGCTGTTCATTTGCATCATCAATAGAGAACAGTCAAACAAATTAATCTTAATTCGTGACAGGCGTGTAATATATGTTGCAATGGTTGCAATGTCACTCGCAATCAGGCCATCAAGGTCCGTCGTTATACATGTGCTAAAGTCAATGGCCTCTAAATCAAGCTTTCCATTAATAAAAAATAAGAAGATAATTAAAGAAAGTGTTGGAAAGTAGATTATTATGAATATTCTTTTATAATTAGAATTAAAGTTGTATAGATGCACAAAAGGACCTAGGAATAAAAATTGGGGTATGTTAAATTTATCTATGAAGATTAGGATATGCTAAACTTATCTATACCCTTATTTTTACATATGTATATACATGTAATTTTTCTGAGCTTAAAACCTTGTTTAATGTACATCATTTTTTAATTTATTGTGTATACATTATTAAATGTGCTATGAGAAATAACACCAAAATCTCTTACCATGTTAAGAAAAATCCAAGATGAGATTTAAGATGACATCAATTTCAAGAAGCAACAAGTCACTATTGAGTCATTTTTTATGAAGTTATCATAAATAAATAATTAACTATATGTATTAAGATATTATTAATTTATATTGCAGAAGATTTATATGAATTCTCGAATTTTTCATTATTTTATAAATTTAATAAATTATTAATTTAACACGTTTTCTCAAGTCAAGACAGACAAAAAATATTATTTTATTAAAATAATTAATTAATCGAATATTAAATTATCAAAATTCTATTGTACTGCCAACGGGCCAGCATACCCCACATTCCATTCGCATCAAATTAACATGCGAGTTTAGTAATTAAACTGCAACTTGATTATTAATTATTTATTGCCATGACCTTGTAAGTGATGATTACTTCTTGTGATTTTGATTTTGACTTTAACGCTGATCATTTTTATTTTAAATTATCAATATATTTTGTCTAATTCACATTCATATTCACTTTAAACATGTGCTTACATATATGTATAGTATTTTCTTATAAAAAATGGTCGAATAAGTACAAAACAAAAATAAAGAAAGACTTGATTATGATAAGTCTTGTAACTTGGTGATCGGGAAAAAAAATATTGAAATTAACTAGTTTACTCTTAGCTAATAATAATCATATGTGTGCGTGCATCATGTGGCACACATATACAAATATATGATTCGATCGAATCACCGGATCAGGATTCTCTTGTTTAGACCTGTCAACAAAGCGAGTTTTTATGCGGACCCGCTGCAGACCCTACCTATTAAACGAATTTGGATGTGAGTTTTGGACCCGTTAATCCGTTTACTTAACGGATCAGATCCGGATCACAAGCAATTTGATCATTTTAAGATCGTCCCTTTAATTTTTTTAATTTATTAAAAGTTCTATAAAAATATTAATCAATTAAATGATTAAAACTCAAAACGATTTATTTCTTGTCAATTTCTTCAATGTAAATTGGAAATTTATTATTTTTCATTGGTCTATCTAGTTTGCGTTAATGAAATATTTTAGTTGCGTTGCAGAGTCATGTGACATACTGGTAATAATTAACATATTGATAAAAGATAAGTTTAGTAATTAGCATATTAATAAACGGAGCCTGGATCCGCTCCATTGACCGGATTCGGATCTAGATTTGGTTATTAAAGATCCTCTGGATAAATGGGGTGGATTGGATCTAGTTTTTTATTTACTTAAACGGAT
The DNA here is from genome assembly GCA_946800695.1 of Geum urbanum. Classification (NCBI taxonomy): domain Eukaryota; kingdom Viridiplantae; phylum Streptophyta; class Magnoliopsida; order Rosales; family Rosaceae; genus Geum; species Geum urbanum. Next base: position 51,924,241 of record OX327008.1, on the reverse strand, counting down.
CCAGATCTAGGTTGATTCGGTCCTGCTCCGCCCCATTGACATGCCTACTCCGGTTCCTTGGAGACAGGACCCACCAAGGTAATCTCATCATTTAGCATCGCTTAGAACAAACACACCACTGACGACGGAGATGTTGTTTTCAGTGCTTAAGTCACCCGTATAGGCCAAGGAGACCAATCTATCTCCTATGCCCAAAGTCTAGCCCACAAAAAACGTATCAAGACCCAAGTAGACCCAAGCACGCCCAAGATCTAGCCATGAGCCCAAAAGTTGGGGAGCGCTAGATCCTCACTAGATCTACCACCTCCCCATACCAAAACCCACCACAACCTTTGCTTAGCACCGCTACAGGTGTCGATTGTGTCATCAACACCAAGCCCAGTCAGAAGTTTTTGATGCCATGGCGGTTTCCTGAACCTGCGGCTTGGCATGCTCACTACCAGTCACTCTAAACTCGCTCGGGCGGAATAGAGGTCTAGCCCCGCATGCACAAACTCACCCAGCCTCGTAGCCGCATCAGAAACAAACATCAACCGCCTCACCGCCAAATCCGTCGAGAAATGAAAAGAGAGAATAAGAGAGGTATAATGCACCCTCCGTTTGCCTAACACTCTCGACACCCGACGAGATTAACCCGTTGAAAAACAAAACCACCCATATTGAGCAGCGGCTCTCCAAACCCTAGTAGAATTAGGTGTTTTCATTTTTTATCTTGTTAATTCACTTACGGTGAACAAATTGTTGTACCTTGTTTAACATACATCATTTTTTTAATTTATTGTGTATACATTATTAAATGTGCTATGAGAAGACAGCACCAAAATCTCTTACCATGTTAAGTAAAATCCAATATGAGATTCAATGTGACATTAATTTCAATAAGCAAGAAGTCACTATTGAGTCATTTTTTATGAAGTTATCAGAAATCAATAATTAACTATATGTATTAAGGCATTATTAACACTTGTGCTTACATATAAAATAATAAAATATTATTTTATTAAAAAATTATTAATTAATCGAATATTAAATTATCAAAATTTTATTGTACTTGTGCAACCAGCCCGCCAGCGTACCGCAGATTCCATTCACATCAAACTAACATGCCAGTTTAGTAATTAAACTTGCAACTTGATTATAATTAATTATTTATTTCCATGCATGACCTTGTAAGTGATGATTACTTCATTTGATTTTGATTTTGATTTTAATGCTGATCTTTTATATTTTAAATTATCAATATATTTTGTCTAATTCACATTCATATTCACTTTAAACATGTGCTTACATATATGTATAGTATTTTCTTATAAAAAAATGTCCAATAAGTACAAAACAAAATAAAGAAAGACTTGATTATGATAAGTCTTGTAACTTGGTGATCGAGAAAATAAAAATATTGAAATTAACTAGTTTACTCTCAGCTAATAATAATCATATGTGTACGTGCATCATATCGCACACATATACAAATATACGATTCGAATGTGGAAGTGATCTGGGATGGACTATACAAATCGTAATCATAGCTAATTAATAGGGCATGTTTAAATCATCAGAAATTATTATTCATAGCATGTGGGATACATATAAATGATACATATAAACATTTGATCTGGCCAGCTAGACCTAGCATGTGGGATACATATAAACAATCTTATGATCGATCATGAAATCTTTAAGAAAGACCAATAACTTGGCATGGTCAGAAGTTTGATTAATTAATCATACGCAACCAACTAATCAATCAATCAATCAAGCATACATATTTATATTATCTTGGTGTGCGAATGTGGTCTGGAATACACTAAATTAACAGTAATCATAGCTGATAAAGTGCATCATTCATAGAAAATACACAAAATTATCTTAACTCGTGACATTTACCAAACAAAAACAAAAAAACGCATCGAGGTTTTCTAGGATGGATCAAGTTTTAAGAAAGACGTAACTCTAGTTAAATGCCAAAGTCAGTGGCCTCTAGTTCAAGCTCTCCATTAAATCCAGCCGGCTGGAAGCTTATTTATACTTGCTAAGACGAAACCCAGTATCACACACATACTGATTTACTTTCTCTTTTGTCTTAAATTCACAGTTTTATTACCTATTCTTATCTCCAAGTTTAGCTAAGCATCATGGCAGCGGTGGCGGACTTGGTTGTAGGAAAAGTATTCGAAGCACTGTATGCCTCTGTGGAGGATCTGATTAGCAAGAATCTCATATTTCCAGAACTGCTCATAGAGCTCAAATCCAAGCTCGACCGTTTGGCACCGCTGATTAAGCAGATGGCTGAATATAACCAGCAATTGGACGTCAAAAAGAACGAGTTGCAAGCATTAGAAGAACTCATGCAGAGTGGCATAGAGATGATCGGCAAGTGCGCGGAGATTCACTGGTGGAACCCTTTTAGGAAGTATAAGTACGCCAATAAATTTATCGAGTTCAAAGAGTCTCTCCAGAACCAGTTAGAAGATCTCAAGGTACAAATGGCGAGGGATGTGAAGAAGATTGAAGTTGCGGCTGAGCGTATCCAGGATGAGATGCATAGCATACATGAGGAGGTGCATAACATACAGGGGGAGATGTCAAAGCTTGTGATACAAAATCAATCTGCCAAAGTTGAAGGTTTGCTACCTGAAATTCCAGACCTGACAGTTGGCATGGATGCTCCTTTGAAGGAATTGAAAATGAAGCTTGTTGAGGATGATCAGGTGTCAATACTGGTGGTGACAGCTCCTGGAGGATGTGGCAAAACTACTCTGGCAACAAAGTTTTGTCAAGATGAGCAAGTTAAAGGTAAGATATATACCATGCATTGTTGATTGATATATGATTCTTTTCTATTTGTCAACGTATATAAGTGATCCCCAGTACGTTTACGTTAGATCTACTCCTTCAGGTTTGACTGATAGTATAGATCATAGCATAGGCTTAGTATATCAATACAATTGTACATGCATATCAATTAACGACTCATGTTAAAGGAACTAACGTTTTTAATTATGATATACTTGACTAGAGAAATTCAAGGGCAATATCTTCTTCGTCACTTTTTCTAAGAAGCCCAATTTGAAGCTAATAATGAAAGAGCTATATAAGCAAAAAGGTTATGGAGAACCTCATGAAGTGAAACCAGTAAATTGGCTGCAGAAAGTTCAAGAGGAAAAGGGTAACGATCCATTATTATTGGTCTTGGATGATGTATGGTCCGGATCCGAATTCCTTCTCAAGCAATTTGAATACAAAATGCCAACTTACAAAATTTTGGTGACATCAAGGTCTGAGTTTTGGGGATTTGGTTCGTCATATCATCTACCATTATTGGATAATGATAATGCAATGAAACTTTTCCATCACACAGCATCTCTCGAATACAATTCTCAAATACCAGAAGAACTTATAGCAAAGGTATAGGGTGATTTCTTGATTTTATTTAAGTTATTTTTTCTCTAGTTTATTTAAAGCCTATATTTCCCATTAAAAAAGCCTTTCTTTAGATTATATGTTACCATTTACCATTTCTTTTATAAAATTTCACCAATTGTTCATTACGATTGCAACATGCAGATAGTAAACCATTGTCATGGCTTTCCATTGGCCATTACGGTTACTGGTAGATCACTTTGCGGGCAGCCTAAAGTGATGTGGCAAAGTAGATTAATTGAATGGTCAAAAGGTTCTTCAATTTTTGATTCTGAGACCGAATTGCTTCTTAGCCTCCAAAGCAGCATCGATGCTTTGGATGAAGGAAAACTTGAAGTCAAGAAATGTTTCTTAGACCTTGGTGCATATCCTGAGGATGTTACGATTCAAGTTTCATGTCTTATTGATATGTGGGCAGTGTTGTACGATAATCTGGACGAAGAGACTTTATGCTTTGCTAGACTCCGTGAACTCAACAATAACAATCTGGCTAATTATTCTCACATAAGGTTAGCCCTAAGATCTTATGTATTTTTCATATAAGTTAATCAATTTCTTTAGATCTCTATATATATCACAACAACTCAAACAATTTTTCAATTCTTATTCATGAATGTATAATATAGTGGGAAGGATATACCAGAGGAGGAGAGACATTGCAGCGAATACATCGTTAGACAACATGATTTGCTTAGAGAACTGGCCATCTACTACTCGAAACGAGAGCCAATAGAGGGCAGAGAACGACTTTTCATAGAGATAACTGGAAACAATCTTCCCAAATGGTGGAGAGAACAAAAGTATCAACCCAGCAAGGCTCGCCTAGTTTCAATCTCAACCGGTATCATACATATATATTATTTGTTCTACAATAAGCTCTCTTACCAATTGTAGCTATTAGTTTTGATATATATGCCTCACATCCAATAACATATTTGCAGACAAAGAGTTCTCATCTCCATGGCCCAACATGCATCTTCCAGAGGCAGAGGTCCTAGTCTTAAATGTTCAAGAGACGGATACGATCGAGTATGTGCTACCCGAATTTGTGGAGAAAATGAATAAGCTCAAGATGCTCATTTGCGTAAGTTATGGGTACTACATTCCTATCGGTAATTGGCACTTACTGGTTTCCTTGTCCCAATTAACAAGTCTTAGACTAGACGGCCTCAACATTTTTTTCTTAACCGAGGGCTCAATACAGTTGAAGAATCTCATGACGTTATATTTGAGACAATGTACGTCTCTAGATAATGGTCGAGTTAAGTTATCAGATGCATTTCCAAATCTGAAGGAGATGGTCATTGATAATTTCAACGTATCCGAAGAATTTCCTGTAGAGTTTTGTGAGCTGGTTCATTTAACAAAGCTCGTAATCACCTTATGTGGGCAGATATCTATGCTGCCCGAATCAATTGGGGATTTGGTCAATTTACAAGTATTGATTGTAAGTTTCTGTGGAAGGTTATCAGAGTTTCCAGAGTCGATCAGGAATCTTCAAAAGTTGAAGTGTCTTGACATCTTATTTTGCGATGGATTTAAGGTACTGCCTGAACACATAGGTGAATTGACGAGCTTAACAAAGCTCAGGACCCATGGTTGTGATTCTCTATCTGCCCTGCCAGATGGGATAAGGAATTTGGTCAAATTAGAAGAGCTAAGTGTACAAGTTTGTGACAAGCTGATAGAGTTACCCGAACACATTGGTGAATTGAAGAGTTTAAAAAAGATCAATATGGCTGGTTGCAATGAATTGAGTAAACTTCCACAATCAGTTTCAGATCTTGAGCAGCTAGAGGAAGTGAAATGCTTAAAGTGGGATGCAGAAAACTTGTGGCTACCCCTGTTACCTTCCCTAAAAAACCTACAGATTTTGGCTTGGAACGGACTTCGTTTCAGTGACTGGCTTCCTAACAGTGAGTGAGTAGTGTCTTTCCACGAGTACGTCTTTCTCTTGAGTCCATTTTTCATATCAAATCTTTCTCGTGTCCACTTTTCATATTAAGACTGACTGTACGACGAGCTAATTTCTAGCTCTCTTTTCTTTGCATGCATGTGCTTTGCTATCTAGTTTCCCTTCATATGTGAAGTGAAACCAGAGGAATTGCTTGTTGGTTTGTTGCCTTCTTCGAATCATCTACTTTTGCTTCTTTACTTGCGCTTATTACTTATTTGATTGAGCTGACTGGTATGGATGTGTTATTCCTAGTTATAAATAAATGTCAGAGTTGTAGATTTCTATTGGCTTTCATAATTTGGTGCGAGAAATCATTGCTTTCAAGCTATCTATAGCCATAGATCGACCCCCATATTTTATTTCGTAGATTTCCAATAACTAAAACAATTTTATAGCGAACACACGCAGTCCTAACTCCTAACAGATCGATCATAATGATGAAAATTTAAAATGTATCAATCAGAATACATATGTACCTCAAAACTCCGATGATCTTGATCTTCTTTTACTTTTTCAAGGACAAATAGACCAATGCCGTGATGGCGTTCACTTTGAATAGAAATGTACGTACTTGGTGACGATCAGAAGCCGGGGAAAAGGGAGAAGGCCAACCCGAGTTAAAAAGAAGATAGTCTGTGAAGGCGTGTTTACCTATGAATCTTTGGGTTTTGTACATAATAGAGTAGAGCCTGGAATTTGGGGACTTCCTTGCCCAATAGAAATGTAGTCCTAGTCTAGGTTGGATTTGGGCTCGCAAGATGAGTCAGATGAAAAATGGTTGTGTAAGGCTCAGAATGTAATGAGACAACAGGACCTGCTAAATCTCTTGAATTCTTATTTAGAGGCCTCGCCGTCTCCAAGCCTCGCGAACTCGTCTTCCACGCCTCCGGCTCCTCGCGACCCTAGGCTCCGTCGCTCACCATCAAGACTTGTGCTTGCCTTGCTGAGTTGGGTTGGGTTGCTCGATTTGTGACGCCGACCAGCAAGGATGACAAAGCAGCATCTCAATCCTCCCGCTCAGCTCCTCCATTAGTTACTTTGGATTCTCCACGCGAAGTTGTTCTCCACCGCACCGTCTTCTTTCATCGCCAATGAACTCCGAGGATCGGAGCTCCGAGCTCTACTTGCTCCGCCGCCAGCAGCTCGGCCTCTGGAACCAGACGCTTTCCACTTCTGAATCTGATTCCAACTCCACTTCGAAGAATTGCTCTGATTCTCGAATAGCCGAGTTCAATTCTGCCGTGCTGGCTCAGATTTTGCTCAACAAGAGATTTAGCAGGTCCTGTTGTCTCTCACGCCTCCAACAGCAGGTCCTATATATTATACCATTTGTATATGGGTTGGTTTCGATTTTGTAGTTCAAATGCTTTCGGTTATGAGGTTATTAAGCTCAGGAACGTTAATATCTTGATTATATTCATGATTGTGTTATGAATTTGATACTAGATATGAGCTGTGCTATCGAAGCGGGGGCACACCAAGTGTTCGACGAAATGCTTGACTCTAATTATTTTGTTTGAATGTATGAGTTTTAATTTTGTAACTATTTCTGGTGCAGTTGGAGGTGTTGTGTTGCATTTTAAGCTTAACATTGTGGCCGTGTTGTGTAGGATTGTTCTGGTAGCATTGTGACACTGAGTTGAACGTCAACTGAGTATCAGTTGAACATCAACTGACACTCAGTGGACCGTTAACTGACATTCAGTTAAACCTCAACTGACACAGGTGTATTACATTATGTTAGTTGAGGTGCACCTTATTTTTTCTTTCATGGAATGTCGTTCAAGATATGGATCCTTAGTTTGTTTCTTACTTTCTCGGTGTACCTTTACACATCAAGATGAAGGGCTCGACAAATTGGAGGAGACTGTAGTGAGCACAAAACATATTGCATTGGATGTTATATATGGTTTTGATTATGGTTTATTTGTTTATGTTCTTAAGTAATTATGTTTTAAGTAAACAATTGATGTATTGCTTTTGTTCTAGGCCTCCGTAGTTTCTGCTTTCATGGTAAATTATTCATGACTTGGTTGGTAATTAGTTAATGTTCTTATAGAGGTGGGTTGGACCTGTGGAATGGTTAAGACCTTATACGGATGATACACAAGTTGAGATTGGGCAAAAGGGAGTAAAAATTCTGCTGGCAGTCCCTATAAGGTAATTTTTATGGGCTTTTTTTCCAACATTAAACTAGCGTATGTTTACTCAATCTTCTTATCTACTATGCTTGATCCACAGCTTTGTCAGTGAGCATATTGAAACTTTGGAAGAAATTGATGTGGAGTATAAAGAATTAGCACTAAAATTTGGTATAGAGACTTGGGGGCGTGTTCCTGCACTTGGATGCGAGCCTAATTTCATCTCTGATTTAGCATATGCTGTGATTGAGAGTCTGCCGTATGTTGAAGCTATGGCAGTCTCGAATCTTGAAGTTGGACATGTATTTTTCTTGAACTATTACATGAGCAGTGTGTACATAGCGGTGTGTGGATGTGCACTGCAGTTTTTTTACACCATAACACATTTTAAACAGTCCCTCAGTAGAGCTTCATCTTTTTTTTTTATTAATGTTGCTTGTGCCTCGGGTTGGCATTTGGGTATCCTGCAGCCTTTGGTTCCACATTATATGTCATTTTGAGTTGCCGGAGTCAATTATGCACGTGAACTTGCAAGGCTACTTCAGGGGGGCCGAGGTTCTCATGTGACCTGGTTTATTGGATTTTTCAACTACTAGAGAGCTCACAAATGTCCCTAAATCTGCCAATGGCGAATTGAACCATAAAAAGAATGAAACTACATAGACTACATAAGGGAAGGAAAAATTGGATGTAATTTTACTCAAAACCTTATTGGTCTTATAAGAAGGTTGGATCCGAAGTGACAAAGAGAAAATCTGCGTGAATTGTAATATTTACTATTAAAGTTTTTTGTATTAATCGATTGTATCACGATTCCAATTTATTCTTTGTTGTAATATGGACCGTAAACAATTGATGTATTGTTGATGATCTCTTTTGATATTGGGTTTTTTCTTCATGTTTTAAATTGTGTATCAGGTTACCCTAAACTGAGTATCAAATTGAATCTGAACTGATACTCAATTGAACTTCAACTGAGTATCAGTTGAACGTCAACTGGGTATCAATTGACATTCAACTGATACTCAGATGACTCTCAATTGAGTATCATTGAACCAACCTCAACTGAGTATGAGTTGAACATCAACTGAGTATCAGTTGACCCTCGACTGAGTATCAGTTGACATTCAACTGAGTATCAGTTGAACGTCAAATGAGTATTTATTTGTTTAGGGTAAACTCAATTGAGGATAAACAGTTAATGGTCATAGTCAACTAGTCAATGGTCAATGGTGAAAGTCGTCGGAATCCGGTCACTGGTCGTTGGAATCCGGCCAAAGTTGTAGGAATCCGGTGACCGGTCAACAGTCAACGCTGGTGGTCGATGGTCAACATTCGCGGTGAAGTCAATGGTCAATAGAGATATTTTGAGAGATTAATTGTATTAGGTAATTATTAATTAAACTGAGGATAAGTTAATCATTTTACCTAATAAGTGGGCCGGTGAGAATTTTCAATTTTTTGTTAGGCTGATGAGAATTTTCAATCTTTTTCTTGAGTTTTGAGAAAATATCCCTATTTTTTAACTCATTTAAGTGATTTAACTGTAAGAAGAAAATTAAAGCTTAAATAATTAGTCACAATGTCACAATGGGAAATCAAAAATGCCATAATATTGCTAAACGAACGTAACTAATTACGGTCTCGATACAACAGACTATAAAACTATACAAATTCTAAGTAATTCGATTGAATTTTCATCAAAGATAGTATATATATATTGTTGTTGTATACTCACATGTTTTAAACGATCTTTTTTTTTACCAAAGGAATGAAAACTTTTGTAAATTTTGGAAACACAGTAAAACCTCTATAAATGAATAACTTTCGGATCCGAGAAAATTATTATTTTAATAAGATTATTATTTTATCGATAAATGAATAATTTATTAATTTATCGAAATTTTAGATATTTTTTAGTTAATGAAAACAATCCAATGATGGAACCGTTGCTGATGAAGAGATAATTTAAAGATAATGTGTCAACATGCTAAAAATGATAATGATCCAAATGACAATTTAGATTATTAATTTACCAAATATTCATTTATCGAGATTTCGATGTACTGATTCAAATTCAAATTCACATTAAACATGTAATAAAGTTCAAAATATATGTACACTAATTTCTTTTAAAAATTTAACAAGTAAAACCAAATAAAAGAAGACGTGATCGCGATAATTCTTCTCATATGATTAGCAAGATATATATCAAAATATGACTACTATGCTCTCAGTTAACAACGATTATGCACAATCACGGATAATTCTTAGGTACCCAAGGGGTATGGTAATTTTATTTTATCACTTGAGAACAAATTTAAATTGGTGGTCATTATGGTAATATGAGTTATTTTTTTGGTTATTTAGTTGTATTTGATATAGTTACTTTATTTAGAGACTTAATTACAACTTTTAACAAATTATTTTCAAAGTTGTAAATTTGATATAATTAGTTATAAATATTATAAATAATCCTAACAAAATTTGAACATTGTGATAATATTGTCTTAAATGTTATAAATCTTTGCTCATGTGTATTATAATTTTGATTCTTAAAGTGATAAATAAAATACCCCTCGATACCATACACCCCCCCCCCTCACATCATGAGCTGTACTAAAAAAATACATGGTTTGTATTAAAAGTGATCTCGGATGGACAATTTAAACCGTATTCACAGCTAATAATACATGTTTAATTATCCAAACTTAATTAGTCGATCTACATATAAAATAAATGAAGATTATTTAACTTCATTTGATCTGGCCCGGCTAGACCTAGCAGGGTGGGTAACATGTAAAAGTCTTCTGATCATGAAAACTACAGATATCATCGATAAGTAGACAAGTTTTAAAAAAGACCAACAACTTGGCGAGAAGTTTTTGATTAATTAGTCTCCATCGTGTCATTAAACTTACTCAACGAACTAATCAAACATACATATTTTTTTTTATCTTGATGTGGGAATGTGATCTGAAATATATACTAAATTAACAGTAATCACAGCTGTTCATTTGCATCATCAATATAGAGCAGTCAAACAGATTAATCTTAATTCGTGACAGGCGTGTAATATATGTTGCAATGGTTGCAATGTCACTCGCAATCAGGCCATCAAGGTCCGTCGTTATTTCTTTAAAATTTGGACGGGTATTAAATCACCTCGCATTATTTTTATTAATTAAAAGTTTGCAACGGATGGGATAATAAAACGACTAGCAAGGTGTGCAAAGCGATGTGCCGCACCATTTGTTTCTCTTGGGACATGTCACACATGTACATCAACAATTGAACGTAAATAAACACGACAATCCTCTAACATACCTCCCATCTCGGAGCGGTTTTCTTGTTCTGAATTCAGCGCACTCACTGCTATAGCACAATCGCTCTCAAGATCAATATGACTCCAGCCATGATAAATCGCGATGAAGCAACTACCTTGAGAGCTTCGATCTCCATCTGCACTGCAGACATTACATGTGAGAACGGTCAAGACAGAGCCACACAACAACTTCCAACTTCATTTACAGCCATTTGATTGCGGGTCTCTTCTTCTTTGCATGAGGCGGTTGGGCAGCTATATACTCATCTAACCACTTTTGTGCCTATAGAATAATATTCATAGGAAGAAAACCATTGCCTTGCCAAATCACCTTGGTTCTTTCTATCCAAATAGCCCACAAGAGTACAAAAAATCAATCAAATTGCTCTTTTGATAAATCATCCATCATCTCCCATACCTTCAGTCAGGTATAGAGGTACCTCTCTCATAGAAGGGCCATATTTGCATGCTACTGTAGCACCATAATTCAATCATTAATGGACACGTACTCCAAGAAGAGATGCACATCACTTTCGTTACTTGCTTCACACAGGGGACGCGTAGTATCAAGAGATTTAATTCTCTTAGCAAGAGTTACTCGGGTCGGTAAAATTCCTTTAATCAATCTTCAATTGAACAAACGTACCTTAGGAGGAACTCGAGCATGCCATACAGCATTCCAAAATCTCTTAAGAGCCACACCATATGTTGAGGACATATCGCCATCATTAAGAGCAAGACGACCTCGAGCAACATTATAACAGCTTTTAACGTTGAACATACCCCGATTATCAAAATACCAGGTCCAAGAGTCTTTTGGATCCCTCGTGCTCAACGGAATTTGAAGAATATAGCTCACTTCTATAGGGGTTAGAAGCTCTCTAAGCACCTCTTCTACCCATTCATAAGACTCTTCATCTATTACATCACAACTTTCCAATCTTTTGTACCTTCCATTGGTGACGAGAAAGGTCAGAAACTGTAAGGTCTAGGAATCCACGGGTCTTCCCAGAATGACACTCTACTTCCGTTCCCTACACGGTACTTGATACCATTCAATAGCATCTTCCTGCCTGCCACAATGTTCCTCCAAGTATAGGAGTCACCCTTTTTCACTTCAGCTGTCAGAAAATTACCATCAGGGAAGTATTTCGCACTCAACAATTTGCAATAAAAGAATCAGGTTCCTGCAACAATCTCCAATCTTGTTTTACTAACATAGAAAGATTGAAAGAATGCATATGTCTAAAGCCAATACCACCCGACGTTTTAGGGACACAAATGTTGATAACTAGCTTAGTTGCTTAATTAGAGTCATGATAAGTCTGGTTACTGTAACTGAGGTTAGAGATAGATTGTGGCAAACAGCTTAGCTGTCTAGTTTGTAACACGTGAGTATATATTGCTTACTGTATCTTTTCTTTGTAATAACACATAGTATTCATCAATACAATACATAGAGCCTTTCTTCCTCATCAAGCTCTATCTATGGATATCATGGTATCAGAGCCAGGTTGATTCGTGACCTTGCTCATCTTCGATTCAACAACATAATCAGCACAACTAAGTCTCATATTAGTCTATACTCGTTATAGATCATAGCTCAATTTCATTACTCAATACATCATATACAGTAGATCTTCATATGACATAGTACTCAAATCACTCATCTATAGTTCAAATTCTCATCGAAGCCTTGGTTTTACATACTGAGTATATTTTGTGAAGCAGTACAATCAATTTGCAACATATTCATACTAGATCTAGATTTGAAGATTTTATGTCCGTACACTTCAAAACCTAGTATGTAGTTCTTCAACTTGTTACACATACATACTCTTGAGTACTCTCACTCACTATGTGTGCCAATTTGTCACATATTCATTAAAGTTGTGATATCTGAAACCCTAAGTCTGTCAATGGCACCAACTAACACTACTACATCAACCACTACTCCTGCTAGCATTATTATTCCTACCATTAGCACTGGTGTCACTCACATTATTGTGTACCTACCTAATGTTGTTCTTGATGAGAAAAACTATTCCACATGAAATTTTTGGAGTGAATCATTCCTCAGAGGGCAACACTTGTATGGTTTTGTGGATGGATTGATTCCATGTCCACCACAATTTATTACTGGTTCAGAAGGAAATATCAAGGAGTCTGCCGAATATATTTTATAGAAGGCTCAAGATCAGAATATTGTAAGTATGCTAGGAAGAATACTGGGTTTCTCAGCTCAGGCATGTGTAGTTGGAAGCAAATCTTCTCAACAAATGTGGGAAAACTTGAAGATTAAGTTTGCTGCACCAAACCATCAAAATATTATGCAGCTCAAATCCAACTTGCAGAATCTAAAGAAAGGCAATGAGACAACAGAAGTGTACATTGACAAAGTCAAAGCAGATCGTGATGCTCTTGCTACTGTTGGTGTATTTCTCCCAGATGAGGACATAATTGTGACAATATTAAGAGGTTTACCTTCTTCCTATGCAGCTGTCAAAACAGTTATTCGAGCACAATATGTTAGTTGTATAATTGCAGAACTTAAAGATTTGTTGAAAGCTGCTGAATATGACATAAAGTGTGATGCTGAGGATTCATCCACGCCACTTACTACAATGATGGCTAATCAGCTCAACATTCATGACTCAAGATCTACCTCAAGTGCAACATCTTCATCCAACTCTGGTGGCTCTACCAACTCTATTGGTACACAATCATCAATGAGTACTGTCTATAATCAGTCAACTCCTACTGTGGCATCTACATCTCCATCTCCATCTCTACCTGTGTTTAATAATTCACCAATGATTACTCCTGCTACATACACATCTGCTCCACCAGTAATTACACTAGCTTTTGATCCTAATGTGCTACTACAAGCTCTCTTTGCTACAAGAGCCAATAATGGTGGAAGGTCATTTGGAAACAATAGATCTGATTTCAATAATGGCGGAAATGGTTCATATGGTGGTAGACCTGGTCCCATAAGAGGAATAGTTGGTGGTGCTTCTAATGTTATGTCATTCAATACCATGCCACAAAATCAGAATATCAATAGGGCTTTTATACCTACAATTATGCAATAGACCTGGTCACATTGCAAAGAATTGTCGCACCTACAATGCCCCAGGAGTTGAGCCATGTGCTATTTGTAGCAAAAGAAATCATGCAACTGCTACTTGTCACTGGCTTATTGGCTTCCTAATTAGAACAACAATGTTGCTGCTCCTACCAGAAACATTATTCAAGGTGCTCAAGAACTATTTACTACTGCTCAAGGCCAAACTTTTCAAGTGCCTAATGCTCAAGTCAATCCATTTGCTGCTCAAGGTGCTCAAGCCATGCTGGCTACACAGACTCATGCACCCCAATATTGGTTAGCTAACACTGGAGCAACTAACCACATGACCAATGAAGTGCAATTGCTCAACAATGTGACTATTTATCCTGCAACAGATACAGTTTAAGTTGGGAATGGTAAACAACTGAAGATCACTCATCTTAGGGATACTACACTTGGTCCATTCTCACTTAAGAATGTGTTACTCATTATTGAATTAGCTACTCATCTATTATCTGTTTATCAACTATGTAAGCAAAATAAATGTTCAATAACATTTGATGAGTTTTGTTGTGTTATACAGGACAAGGAGAGAGAGGACATATTCTTCAAATGACTGAGTAAGCATGGTTTATACCCACTGCCATTACATCTTCACCAACAAATAAAGCAAGGACAATCTTCTATGAAATCACAGAATAGTACTGTGGTTGGCACAACACATTCTGGCAAGTTAGTTTCTCATTCTCTTTGGCACAAACTTTTTGGACATCCATCTACAGATATTGCTAATAGTATGTTGGCAAAGTGTGACATCAAGTGTGGTTCATCATCTTTTACTTCTATGTGTAAAGCTTGACTTCAAGGAAAGTTTCATGAGTTGCCAATTACTGCATCCACTACTAGAAGCACTGTACCGTTCCCTCCTTTTTCACTCTGATGTTTGGGGTCCACCCCCACACTTGTCCATTGATGGCTATAGATATTTTGTAATTTTTGTAGATGATTGTACTCGTTTACATTTGGATGTTCCCTATGAAATATAAACATGAAGTTTTATCCTATTTTCAAGATTTATGTGCCTTTGTTAAAAATCAATTCTCTATAACTATTAAGACCCTCAGAACTAATGGGAGAGGGGAATATAACAGTGGAAAATCCAAAGATTTCCTTACCTTCTTTGGCATTGTTCATCACATCACATGTCCACATACACCAGAGCAGAATGGTGTTAGTGAACGTAAGAACAAGCATCTTTGAGAAACAGCAGTCACACTACTGTAACAAGTTTCCTTACAATCCAAATTTTGGTATCATGCATGTGCTACTTCAGCATTTCTCATAAATCGTATGCCAACTTCTATTTTGGGCATGAAGTCTCCATTTGAGGCTTTGTATTCTCAAGTTCCATCCATTAGTATTCTCAAGGTCTTTGGATGTGCATGTTACCCATTATTAACTGCTTACAAGTCAAATAAGCTACAACCAAAGATTATAAGGTGTGTCTTTATTGGTTTTGTCGCTGGCTACAATGGTTTTATCTATTATAATATGCAGACCAACAAGTATGTGATTTCAAGCCATGTTATATTTGATGAAGAATATTTTCCTTATGCTAATGCTCAGACAAGGAAATCACATGCCAACACTATTGTTCATGCTACTATTCTTTCTTCTTCATTTACTATACCATGCTTTACTCAATCATACTATCCACTGGCTCATATCCTCTCTCATATCTTACATAATAGTGGTTCTCACTCATAAGGTCAGTCACCTTCTCCTTTACCTTTTGTACAATGCAGGTCTACACCTTCAGTATTTGTGCCTAATACTGAAACATCAAGTCAACCATGTGCATGTTCTGCATCTTCATTGCCAATACCTACTTCACCATGTGCTTCTCCTATAACTCAAGCCTTCAGCCCCACCATACACACTCAAATACAGTTCACTGAGGAAGATGTGGACCTTAATATTCAAACTTCTGAAGGCACTGGTCTTTCTTTAGCCATTGAATGCTCTCCTCAAAGGTCTAATCATCAAGTCTCAAAATCACATGTTCTTCATCCCGTTGAGGGTGTTTGTTCCACAGTTATGAACTCTCATCCAATGCTCACTAGAGGAAAACGTGGTATTGTGAAAAAGAAGTGTTTCCTATCTGTGTCATCAACTACTCCAGCTACAAAAGAGCTCTCAAAGATCTTGTTTGGACTACTGCCATGAAGGAAGAATATGATGCTTTAATGCACCAATAAACATGGTCCTTGGTGTCTCTTCCTCCTAACAAGAATTTGGTTTCTTGTAAGTGGATTTTCAAAACAAAGTGGCATGTTGATGGATCTGTAGCAAGATATAAGGCAAGACTTGTGGCTAGAGGTTTTAGTCAGGAATATGGTATTGACCATGAGGAAATATTTTCACCTGTAGTTCGACATACAACAGTAAGGCTAATTCTTGGTCTTGCAGCCTATAATGGATGGTTTCTCTCACAGCTAGATGTCAAGAATGCCTTCTTGCATGGTCAGTTGCAAGAGGAGGTCTATATGTCACAACCACCTGGGTTTGAAGACTCTAACTATCCTCATCATGTATGCAAATTAAACAAATCCTTATATGGCTTGAAACAAGCCCCTCGAGTATGAAATGAACGTTTTATAGCCTTTTTTCCATCATTAGGCTTCAAAACCTCATATGTAGATCCATCTCTCTTCATTAAAACCTCAGATGATTCCAAGGTGTATCTTTTATTCTATGTTGATGATATTATAATCACAAGAAACTCAGAGTCCATCATTGCCTCAGTAAAACAAGCTCTTATGGCTGAGTTTGATATGAAGGACCTTGGAAAACTCCATTACTTCCTTGGTCTATGTTGATGATATTATAATCACAGGAAACTCAGAGTCTATCATTGCCTCAGTAAAACAAGCTCTTATGGCTGAGTTTGATATGAAGGACCTTGGAAAAATCTATTACTTCCTTGGTCTTGAGATACAGTATACTTCCTCTAGTCTATTTATTTCACAGCAAAAATATGCTCGTGATCTCATTCACAAAGCTGGTCTTGATGCCTGTTATATTCACCTTACTCTTTGTCAACATGGTGTAAAACTTTATGAGGATTGTGGTTCTTCTCTTTCTCCAGCAAATACTTCTCTCTTTAGGAGCTTGGTGGGATGTCTCTAATATTTGACATTCACCAGGCCAGACATTGCTTTTAGTGTCAACACTGTTTGTCAGTTCCTTCATTTTCCTATAATAGACCACCTTATTGCCACCAAACGTATCCTTGGATATGTTAAAGGAACCATGGATTATGGTATTCATTTTCAGAAAGTTCTTGGCCAGTTATCTCATTCACTTACAACCTTTTGTGATGCTGATTGGGCTGGTGATCCCAGTAATCATAAATCCACCACTGGCTTTGTTATTCTACTCAATAATGCTCATATTTCTTGGTGTAGTAAGAAGCAAACTGCTATTTCTAGATCATCTACGGAGGCTGAGTATCGTAGTATGGCTGATACTACCAGTGAAATTCAATGGTTGATCCATTTACTTCAAGATTTGCATATTGATCTCTCTGCTGTTTCATTGCTGCATTGTGACAATATCTCAGCACTCGCCTTTGCTAGCAATCTAGTGTACCATTCTAAGCTCAAACATGTAGAAGTGGATGTGTATTTTACTCGAGAATGTGTGAAAGCTGGTTCTCTTAAGCTACAGTTTATTACTTCTAAGGAACAATTGGCAGATTTTTTCACTGATGGTCTTTGTTCACCTCAACATTCGTACTCGTGTGGCAGCTTGATGTTCACCTCCCATCCAGATGTGTGTGTGTGTGGGGGGGGGGGGGGTGTTGATAACTAGCTTAGTTGCTTAATTAGAGTCATGATAAGTCTGGTTACTGTAACTGAGGTTAGAGATAGATTGTGGCAAACAACTTAGCTGTCTAGTTTGTAACATGTGATTATATATTGCTTACTGTAGCTTTTCTTTGTAATAGCACACAATATTCATCAATACAATACACAAAGTCTTTCTTCCTCATCAAGCTCTAGCTATGGCTATCAACAAAGCCTCTCCCAGGCAACCTAATGTATCTTTTAATCCTCATCCGAAGATCCCCACCAGTATTTTTCCATGGCTTGCTGCCTCGTATTACACAAGTGCTTCGGAAGCTCGAAACAGCTCATTATATATGTAAGGATAGATTGTGCCACATCTTTTATGAGAATTTCCTTTCCGGCCTTACTAAGAAGCTTATCACGCCAACCTCTAGTACATTTATTTATCCACTCTGTCAAGAAGCTGAAAGTCTTGGTTTTTGATTGAGAAATCTCCATTGGTAATCCAAGATATTTGTCATCCTTAACCACCCTTTCAACTCCAAGTAACCAAGCCAAGCAAATCTGTTTAAACATGGGAACATTCTGACTAAAAGAAACTTTTCTCTTACCCATATTAACTTGATGTCTGGAAGCCCTTTCATATAATTCAAGGATAGCCTTGATCTCCATAAGTTCAGATAGCTCCGCCTTGAAGAACAAAAAAGATTCATCGGCAAAGAAGATATGGCTCATGATCGGTGCCCCCGTACAAATTGTAACCCCCTGCAGTCGATGCCCCTCCTCCGCATAAAAATGAGACGTGATAAAGCTTCACCACATAGAAAAAAGAGATATGGAAATATTGAATCACCTTGTTTTAATCCTCGTGACGGTCGAACAAGTCCACACAGCTCACCATTTATTTTGAAAGAGTAAGTTCATGTGCAAACACAACCCATAATCCAACTTCTCCACTTTCCACTGAACCCCATCTTTAACATTACCAAGTCGAGAAATTCTCATTCAACACGATTATAGGCCTTACTCATATCGAGTTTCAAAGCCACAAACCCAACATTGCCTCTTCTGTGTTTCAAAAAGTGTGAAACCTCGTAAGCTGTAATGGAGTTATCAGAAAATAAACGCCCGAGAACAAAAGCACTCTGGAAAGGGCTGATAATATCTTTGAGAATCGGCTTGAGTCGGTTAGCAAGAACCTTTGAGCCGATCTTATATATGACATTACACAAGTTGATGGGGCGAAGCTGAGACATATACTGTACTTTCTTGTCTTTGTGGATAAGAGTCACATTGCTGTGATTAAGCTGACTCAAAAGAACTTCATTACCAACAAAAGAACGGGCTGTTGGAAAATGGCGGTTTTCCACCATTTAATATGACAATTTAAACAAAATAATTGAGTGTGTTGCACTTAATTTTGATGTGAGAGAAACATAGATTTGTGTTCTCCTACAAAAGTACATAAAGATTATGTATTCATTTGTTTAAATTGGTTAAGGGGTGAATGAAAAATTGTCACCCAAAGATGGCTACTTGAAACAAAAGGAAGGAATGTGATTTCACGTGGGAGAAATTAGAAATGTGGAAGTCTTTGTATATGATTGCACCTTAATATACCTTGAGTAAGTGAGTAGAGAGGCTCTCTCTCACGCGCGCAGGGGGGTGCAAATCTTGGGTGAAATGAGTATGCGATATGGACTTGTGTGCGCCCGCGTCCTGCGGACACGAATGTCGTTCCGATTTAGGCTAGTCCGCACGAGTTTCTTTTTGCATTCCTCGAGAACTTTCAACTTCGCCGATTATGGTAGTTGTTGGCTGAATTATGGTGGGTTTTCTCACCATTATTGGCCGGATTTATGTTGCATGGTTAATGAGTGATAACTCACAACCTTTTGGTGGCCGGCCATAATGTCATTCTTCATCTCCTCCATGTATAAATAAAGGTTACATCCTCCCTCATTCTTCATCCCATCAGAAAGCAATCTCCTCTTCTGATCACTTCTCTCTCTCTCTCACAACAGTGAGCGAATCCGGTGATAGAGTAAGGTATTCTTCAGTTCGACGAGAAGTTCTTGTGCTGCGGTACAAAAATTCGAAATTGTTTTATCCTGGGAGAACAACGCCATACAAGCCTGCGGGCGACGTAAAAGTTCTTAAGGAAAGCGTGTGATACACGTGACTCAACTTAGTTCATCTTCTTACCCAGAATTTGTTCTTCGTTCATATGTTTACATTTTACTAATTATTTAATTAATATTTGTTATATTATATTTAATTTAATATAAATTATTTTTCCTACACGTACTGCTTGCTCGACATTCCTTCCTACAATATGCTAGAAACGTTGATAGAAACTCGGAGAAAACCCGTCGAGTCCCGGACCTTTTGATGAGTGCATTTGCTTCAAAGCCCGATGAACTTCCTCTTCTGTGATTTCCGATGTCGACAGCTTGCGTTCCCAGATGTGCCGCCGAAAGACCTGCCTCCTCTATCCTTAGAGAGCCAAATTGCAATCGCGGATGAGGTCTACGGTCGTAGAGCTGGTAAGGAGGTTAGGAACTTTGGGCCTAGGGTGGTACGAGATTTGTCGACGACCTCCGACTCATCATCTACGGGAGGTTCGGGCCAGCGGAGAAGGACTACGGCTGCGGCCGTCGAAGCAGCCATTCAAGAGGCTCGACTGGCACGAGAGGAGAATCGACTGGCACGAGAGGAGAATCAACTGACACAAGCGGAGAATGAGTCAATGCGGCAAAGACTTGATGAGCAACAAGCACAAATAGCCCAACTCATCGCCCTCATGCAACAAAATCGAGAAGTATGTCAACCTCCTCCGAACCCATACCGCGACGACGACGACCCGGCTGGAGGCGGAGGACTCGGCGGCGCATCTGCTCCTCCAGTGTATTAGCTAGCTAGTAGTTTATTATCTCGTTTCTTTCCGCATTCCGAACAATATTTTAATTTTTAATTTATGGGTTTTTTCGATTATTCATGTATGTACAAATTAATTTTAATTATTTAATAATTAAGTAATATTCAAAATTTAGTTTATTTAATTAATTTTAGCATTTTTCATTATTTAAATTCAATTAATAATAAATTAAATTAATAATATTTAATTACAATTTATTTATTTTTTAAATTAAAAGGTCACTTGGACGACGGAGAACTAAATCTCCGTCGTCCAAGTGATTACCTGGGCCACGGTGACTGATACGTTCTCCGTGGCCCAGGTAGTCACTTGGACGACGGAAATGTAGTTCTCCGTCGTCCAAGTGAATACCTGGGCCACGGAGATTGATACGTTCTCCGAGGCCCAGGTAAACACCTGGACGACGGAGAACTAAATTTCCGTCGTCCAAGTGACTACCTGGGCCACGGAGAACGTATCAATCTCCGTGGCCCAGGTAGTCACTTGGACGACGGAAAGTTAGTTCTCCGTCGTCCAGGTGTTTACCTGGGCCTCGGAGAACGTCCGCGGTCAAAGTGAACTTGGACGACGGAGAACTAAATCTCCGTCGTCCAAGTGCTTGGACGACAGCACTTGGAGCACGGACCTTGGACGACGGAGATTCCGTGGTATAAGTCCGTTTTTCTTGTAGTGGACTATTTAAACCGTAATCACAGCTAATAATACATGTTTAACCCACTGTTCGAAAAGGCGTCCGCATAGTCAGTATATGCAGCATCTAGGCTTTGAAAATAAGAAAAATGCCTAAGTTTAGCCCTAGACACCCTTCATAGGCAGTCCTCCGCCTAGTCAATGCTTAGGCAGACGCCTTGACGTTTAATACGCTTAGGCGGCCACCTAACTCAAGAATGGGCAAAACCTAAACATTCACAATTTATCTTTTGACTGTTTTCGGATTGGAGTTGAATTAAAAAAAATATGAAAAACTTAAAACAATGTGTTTTGATGACATTTTCTTATTAATTTTTTATATTATTCATAATATATGTTTATATAATGTACTAAATAATTATATAATTAATTAAAAATAATATCGACCTAGATATGAATTACTCTTTGCCTAGTTAACTAGAAGCTAGGCAATAACTCCATCGCTTAATACAGCTAATACTTTTTTGAACCTTCAGTTAATCGACTACACACATATATAATAAATGAAGATTATTTAACTTCATTTGATCCGGCCCGGCTGGACGTGGCAGGGCACGTGGGTAACAAAGTTCATGAAAACTATATATATCATCGATAAGTAGCTGGACAAGTTTTAAAAAGACCAACAACTTAGGTTTTGATTGTTTGATCAATTAATCTCCATCGTGTCATTAAATAACTTACTCAACCAACTAATCAAACATACATATATCTATAATCTTGAAGTGTGAATGTGATCTGACATATACTAAATTAACAGTAATCATAGCTGTTCATTTGCATCATCAATAGAGAATAGTCAAACAAATTAAGCTTAATTCGTGACAGGCGTGTATATATATTGCAATGGTTGCAATGTCACTCGCAATCATGCCATCAAGGTCCGTCGTTATACATGTGCTAAAGTCAATGGCCTCTAAATCAAGCTTTCCATTAATGAAAAAATAAGACGATAAAGAAAGACTATACAAGCATATATATACTTGCTTTGCTAGGACAAATCCAGTATCACACGCATACTCACAAACTTCTTCTCTTGTCTTCATTTCACATAGTTGATTAGCAATTCACGTATCTCAAAGTTTAGCTCGGCATCATGGCGGGGGTGGCCGACTTGGTTCTAGGGAAAGCATTCGAAGCACTGTATGCAGGCGTGGAAGATCTGATCCACAAGAATCGCATATTCCCAGAACTCTTCATAGAGCTCAAATCCAGGCTCGACCGTTTGGAACCACTGATTAAGCAGATGGCTGAATACAACCAACAATTGGACGTCAAAAAGCATGAGTTAGAAGCAATAGAGGAACTCATGAAGAGTGGCATAGAGCTGGTCGGCAAGTGTGCCAAGATTCACTGGTGGGACCCTTTCAGGAAGTATAAGTACGCCAACAAGTTTCTCGAGTTCAAAGAGTCTCTCCAGAACCAGTTAGAAGATCTCAAAGTACAAATGGCGAGGGATGTGAAGAAGATTGAAGTTGCAGCTGAGAGTATCCAGGATGAGATGCATAACATACATGAGGAAGTGCATAACATACAGGAGGAGATGTCAAAGCTTGTGATACAAAATCAATCTTCCAAAGTTGAAGCTTTGCCCGCAGTGCTACCTGAAATTCCAGACCTGACAGTTGGTTTAGATGCTCCTTTGAAGGAATTGAAGATGAAGCTCGTTGAGGATGATCAGGTGTCAATTCTTGTGGTGACAGCTCCTGGAGGATGTGGCAAAACTACTTTGGCAACTAAGTTTTGTCAGGATGAGCAAGTCAAAGGTAAGCGATCATGCACGGTTGATTGATATATGATTCTTTCTATTTGTGTACGTAATGATGCACAGGTTAGATCTACTTATTCAGGTTGATTAATTGATAGTATAGATTCAAGAGCAATCGTACATGCATACTGAATCCAAAGGAACTAATCTTCCATAGTATACTTGTCTAGATAAATTCAAAAGCAATATCTTCTTCGTCACTTTCTCTAAGAAGCCCAATTTGAAGCTTATCATGAAGGAGCTATATAAACAGAAAGGTTATGAAGAACCCAGTGAAGTAAAACCAAAGAATTGGCTGCAAAAAGTTCAAGAGGAGAAAGGCGATGATCCGTTATTATTGGTTTTGGATGATGTATGGTCCGGATCAGAATCACTTCTCGACCAGTTTGAATCCAAAATGTCAAATTACAAAATATTAGTGACATCAAGGTCTGAATTTTGGAAATTCGGTTCGTCATATCGTCTACCATTGCTGGATAATGATAATGCAATGAAGCTTTTCCATCATACCGCATCGCTCGGGGACAAGAGCTCTCATATACCAGAGGAACTTTCAGCAAAGGTATATGATTATTCTTTCTTTTAGTAAAGAATTTTTTGTTTAAATTCTTTTATTTAAGTGCAACATGAGATTTTTTTTGGTTACTAAATATAATGATCTCACTAAATTTTGAAAGACATAATATAATACATACGATTAGTTATATGTATACGGTTACCAAGATTCCAGTTTAATACTTGACCAATTGGTCATTACGGTGACAACATGCAGATAGTGAAGCATTGCCATGGATTTCCACTGGCTATTACAGTCACCGGAAGATCACTTTGCGGACAACCTAAAGTGATGTGGCAAAGTAGATTACTCGAATGGTCAAAAGGTCATTCAATTTTTGATTCAGAGACTGAATTGCTTCTTAGCCTCCAAAGCAGCATAGATGCTTTGGATGATGGAAAGCCTCAACTCAAGGAATGTTTCTTAGATCTTGGTGCATTTCCGGAAGATGCTACAATTCAAGCTTCATGTCTTATTGATATGTGGGCAGTATTGTATGATAATTTGGATGAAGAGACTTTATGTTATGCCAAACTCCATGAACTTAGAAATAATAGTCTCGCTAATTACGCTCACCGCAGGTAACTAATAAGACCTTATATATCTTTGAATTATTTCCTTTAGACCTTTATATATGTCACATTGTCACAACACTAAGAATTTATTTCAATTCTTATTCATGAACTTATATAGTGGATCTGAAGTACAAGAGGAAGGTAGACATTCGGGTGAATTCATCGTTAAACAACATGATTTGCTTAGAGAACTAGCCATCTACCACTCGAAACGAGAGCCAATAGAGTGCAGAGAACGACTTTTCATAGAGATAACTGAAAACAATTTTCCTAAATGGTGGAGAGAACAAAAATATCAACCCACCAAGGCTCGCTTAGTTTCAATCTCAACCGGTATTATATATGTTTCGTCCTGCATACATCTATCTTTTTACCAATTGCATCAATTAATGTTGATATATATTGACATCCTATACATAATTGCAGATGGAGATTTGTCATCTTCATGGTCCGACATGCATCTACCGGAGGCAGAGGTCCTTGTCTTGAATTGTCAGGCACAACCGGATTCCAAGTATGTCTTGCCCGAATTTGTGAAGAAAATGGATAAGCTCAAGATGCTCGCCATTATAAGTTATGGGTACTACATTCCCATAGAGAATGGGCAAGTATTAGGTTCCTTATCACATCTAACGAGTCTCAGATTAGACGGCTTCGACATTTCTTTCCTTACCGAGAGCTCGATACAGGTGAATAATCTTCGCAACTTATATTTGATGCTATGTGAATCTGAAGTCCCTGTGAAATTATCACATGTATTTCCAAATCTGAAGGACTTGGTCATTAATCAATGCGATGAATCCGGAGAATTGCCCGTAGACCTTTGCGAGTTATTTCATCTAACAAAGCTCGTGATATACGCATGCTGGAAGCAAACTGTGTTGCCTGAAGCTATTGGGGATTTGGTCAATTTACAAAAATTGATTATAAATAACTGTATAAAGTTGTCAGAGTTGCCAGAGTCGATTAAGAATCTTCAACAGTTGAGTTCTCTTTACATCGTTGGTTGCTATGAATTAAAGAAGTTGCCAGACGGGATGTTGAATTTGGTCAATTTAGAAGAGCTAAGTCTAGAATGGAGTAAAAAGCTTGTCGAGTTACCAGAGCACTTCGGTGAATTGAAGAGTTTAAGAAAGTTTAATATGGCTAGTTGCATGGAATTGAGAGAACTACCACAGTCAGTTTCAGATCTTGAGCGGTTGGAGGAAGTGATTTGCCATAAGTGGGATGCAGAAAACTTGTGGCTACCCTTGTTACCATCTCTCAGAAACCTACGCATTATGGTTTATGATGAACAGAGCCGTTTAAATGCTTGGACTCCTCCAGTAGTACAAGCATAGTTGAAGGCCACAGCTCTATCTTTACCGACGGCTCGGTCAAAGACGGTTTCTGCGTTTCACGAAACCGTGGGAACCGTCGTGGTCTGACTTGGAGGATGAGGTGAAGTGGAAGCTAGTGATTGAAGTCCATGGAGTTTGAGAATGTCTTGTATTCCTTGAAATGGTTTCTAGAATTGTCTTTCTCCTATCTACTTTGCTGAATTTCTTTGCAAGACAAGCTAGCTTGTTATCCTCCTATATATAGCAGGTTTGTCTCCTCTCAGTCCTCTGTCAAATGAAACTAATTGTATGTCAGTTTTATTAGTTCATGTACCTCAACAAAAGCTCACCCCTGTATTTAAAGATCGGATATGTCTGACTAATCACTTACTATTGGATTAATTAATTTTGCTCGAACAGCTTTTGAAGCAACACACCGAGGTAGTGAACTCTAAAAATCATGCAACATGAATATATAAATGGCCATTATCTGGTCTAGAAAGAATGAAAGATTTCTCATGAATTCACTTTGTTTGATGAACAAATTTCATGTTTTTCAATACACCGTTTCCTAAATCAAGACGTACATAGATTGAACCCCAAAACTTTTGTTGTTTAGCTTAGGCTCGCAAACAACTCAACCGAGAGATCAATCAAACAAAACAACTCAACTGTAAGAAGTTTAAAAAGTATAGTCTAGTTTAAAAGGAATTCAAGAGCTAAATTAATAAAGTACTCAGCACACTGATAACTAGAGCTTTATTAGACGTACATGAGCCATTTCATGGCTTGAATTTGATACTTATAGTCGATTGAAAATCTCAGCATTACGAATGTGTTGCGTGCTTTTAGACTTGCATGCCAGAATCAGTTGAAAATCTCAGCATCCAACAAGATACACGTTCTTGACAAACATGTATTCGCCAAGCTGAAAATATCAAAGTCTTCTGAAAATTGTAGGATCTATCGGTTGAGAAGATATAAAAGAAAGACAATTTTTATTTGTTCAAAATAAATTACATAAAAAAAGACCATTTTTTTGGGTGCACTCGTGAGCGAATTTCTCTCTCGGCTCCTAGGAGCGCCTCCCTCCCCTTTATTTAAACAAAAACCTAACCTCTCTCTAAGCCGCCTCTCCAATCCTATCTTCCCTACCCTACTCCTTCCTCTCCATTTATCTCTTTTGAATCGAGACCTATCTTGCCTGGGGAAGATTGTCCTTTCTGACTGATGATGATGCTATGGTCCGGAGTGCTTCTATGGCATTCTAAGGTTGTTTGGGATGGATCCGACGCCGGCCAAAAATGAAAGCAGCATGCACGCTATGCTCGCTCGCTTGTGGGGCACACCTAGTCAGCCGGCAAAGGTGTCGTACCTACGGAAAGCACCGGATCAGTTTTTTTGCACATTTCGAGATGTGGCGACTGTGCGCCGAGCGGTCCATGGAGGCCTGTGGTATTATGGCAGTCACACCTTGATTGTTGAGAAGTTTGATGGTTTCTCGGGATTCACTGCAGTGGCGGCGGCAGTTACGCCGATTTGGGTGAAAGTTGAGAATGTGTCGAACGACGGCATGAATGAGACTTGGGCACGGCGGATTGGAAGGCAACTTGGTGAGCTCACGGAGATTGATCTACCCAAACTAAGGCAACTAAAAGAGATGTGGCTGCGGATTGCTATTGATCTCTATCGGCCTCTACTTGTGCACCGGCGAGTTCGCTTTTCGGCAGGCGTATTGGAGATTCTCACTTTCGAGTACGTGGGTATTCGAGATTTTTGTGGCTTATGTTGGTGTCCTAGCCATAAGGATGGTGTTTGTGAGGTTTTGGCAGCCTGAGCGACGGAGGCGGCGACACGAGCGGAGGTGGCAGCGGCTAAGGATACCATGCAGGTCACCTCAGATCGGGTTGAGCCTCCTGCCTCAGAAAATGGAGACTCGGACCCTATGTTGGTTCATGTGGCCCAAGTGTCAAGCATGCAGGGCATGGATGCTGGAGCTGCAAGCCATGTGTCACCCATGCAGGTTACTATGACCACAATGGATCATTCTCAGGTTCCTGGAACTGAACTAAGTCTTACCTCAGGTCCGAAGGACCGTATGCAGCAGTTGGCGCTGGCTTCTAGGTCTGCATTGCAGGCCAGAGTATATCTCTCATGCCTTTTCCACGAGGCAACAGTACTGCCGCGAGTGTGAAGAAGAGGCCGACACATGAAGGGAAGCCATATCTGGTTTCTCAAGGTGAGATGGCTCAAACCGATGGGTGGCAGAGCATCTCAAAACATGAATCTCATACTAAGAAGTTGATCGTGGAAAAGGCGGCGAAGGCTAGGGCTGAGGCGAGGAGTAGCGACTCTCTCTCTAGTAGCTAGTTTGGGGTACATAGTTAAATACGATGTGGGACCCTAAATTTTTTAGTCCTTCTCCTACATCTATTAGGTTTAGCTATATAGGTACTTGTGCGGATATGTAATAGTGTAGTTTACTTTAAGGAGTTCTTTCTATCCCGCCGGAGGATCCGGTAAACTCCTTGTACTTTACCACAATATCAATTCTATCGTTATCTTAAAAATAAAATAAAAATTACATAAGATTATGTGTGAATCTGGAAAAAGGGTATTCATACAATAATCACATTTAATATATAATACATTTGTCCATCTATCATTATTCATTATTCAACCACACTAAGCTAAATTAGTAAACATTTAAAATTAATGATTATATATTAACGCATTTGATCGATCGGGCCAGCTAGAGTATGTGGGTTAAGTGGTTTAACTACTATGAATACCGGCGGATCTACGTATGGTCGATGTTGGGCAATTGAAATTTTCAAGTTGACTTGAGAACATAAAGGTTAGGCAAAGATATGATTAACAAAAATGGCAGCTTAGGGCAAAATAGAAGGGAAAAAGACGATCGGAGTTCATATGAATTGGACTTTGTTTTGTGTCTTCAATTATCAAAACGGCATCGTTTAAGAAAAAACTTAAGTAAAGACAAAATACACATGGGGGAGGACAAATGTTTGACTAGCATTATACAAGCAACTTGCACTGATTATCTCTTGTAATTCTAAAAAATAAATGGATAAATATATTGATTTGTCTTTTAATAAATCTCATTCTCAAGTAAATAAGTTCTCCCACAAAAATCGTAATAGAGAATTCAATGATATACAAGCGATAAATCTCTATTTGGAAGAATAAGTGGACACCAAAGATCAAAATTAATTTAATGATGTACCTGAACAATTATACGTAGTAATTTGATTCTTGTCTTTAGATTATGCTATTTTTTATTTCTATTTATCTTTTTATAGCCACCCGTTATGAGTGCTATGTTGATAGTATCATTTTATTAGTATCAATATATATAATTTGATCGTTTATCTAAAAATATTGGCCGAATAGCTATTATTTATATATATATATAAACCTAAAATTTTGTGTGGTAGTCCGCCACAGAATCTAGTTCATTGTGTTAAATTTTTCGTGACATTTGATTAAGTTCGTAATTTAGTTATTGTCCAATGGTCGAGTCTATCAGATTTTTGACTTTCGCGTCTTTTTGTGTTCTTGAATTTTAGTTTCACCAATCATTTGTAGATAATGATCCATATTTACCATTACACTACATTGATATAATTGTCATATAAATATGTATCTTATGCTCCTATCACAACATTGAGGTAGTGAACTCTGAAAATCATGCAACATATATATAGATGGCCATTATCTGAGTCTAGAAAAATTTCTCATTGAATTCGTTTTGGTTTTTGAACAAATTTCATGCTTTTTAAGTTTCCTAAATTTGTTGGAAACATGATGGCTTAGATCTTTCTAAATCAAGACATAGATTGAACTCCAAAATATATTACATAAATTTTTAATAATTACAACCACCTTCAAACATAATCGAAAGAAACTATATTGTGGGAAAATGTACCTCAAGATGAAAACCTCGATCAAATTATGTACCTCAAAACTCGGACGAGTTGACACTAGACCCGCCCAATGCACTACCAATGTCAGGTTGACACCGAGTTCGACTCCTCAACCCGGCATCTAGCAACTCTTCCCAATCCACTTCTTCCTCCTCCTCCTTCTCCCTCCCTCTCATCATCTCCAACATCCTCCTCGCCTTCTCCTTCCCCCTCCCGCTCTTCTCCACCTCCCTCAACACCTCCACCACCCCGGTCGCCTTCGCCAGCCCCTTAAACCTCAAACCCCCATGACTCAACCCATATAATGTTGCCACACAGCTCTCCTAACTCGACCGAGAATCAAACTCACCCCTCCTCAAAAGGCCCACCAAACACTCCACCCCGCCCGAGTCCAACATTGCAACCCGCCCATCTGCACACAAACTCAAGTTACATAATGTGAGCATAACCTGACTCGCCATCTGACCCGATTTCACCATTTTTAAAAGAACCGGAACCGACCCAAGCTTAACTAACTTGGACCGGTTACTCTGAACCAACGTCAAATGATACAAGGCTAACGCCAAGTCATGCCGAGGTCGCTCACCTTCTGAGTTCAACAACTGAAGAAGAGGAGGTATGGCGACGTGTCACCTCCGTCGCGGCGTGGTTGAAATAATTCACCGTCGAAATCGAGATCTTCTCCGGCGGCGTCAGCGGAGGCATGGACGCCTTTACAAGCTTCTCTGTGGCGACGAAATCGAGTGGCGGGTCGGGAAGGGCAACCGAGTAATTTCGACACCAGTTGACGATGGTGGATTTCAAGGCGAGATTCGGAATCACGGAAGTGAAATCCGGTGGGGGTGAGTCCATTACAGTCGGAGTGTAGCCGAGTGATTTGCAGACTTGAACACAGACGCGTTCGAAAGTGTGACCCGAAGTGACTATAAATGGTTACTCCGTTAAAATATGTGTCTTATAAAGGATAAATTTATCTTTCTATTCATCAAATTATTTTATTCACAATAATACTATTATTATTATATTCTCTCTCTCTCTCTCTCTCTCTCTCTCTCTCTCTCGTTTACAGTAGCAACGATGTAGCTCTTCAAACATAGTAGCAACCCATCTCTAAATCAAGACTTCGCCATCGTTGTCAACTTCCGACCCTAGACTCCATCGCCGCTGCTCAATCTCAGCCATGAATCCACTGCTGCAACACACACATTTAATCCCTTAGTTTGAACCAACACTCACTTTGTTCCCTAATTGCAAGCTATTGATCTAATTCTCCAAGGAAACCAGAACTAGGTGGTACCAATCCAGACCAGGCTAAGCAGCAACTCAATAAGAAAAAAATTCCCAAAATCAAAAAGCTACACGACCACAACAACCAATTCAAGGAATCAACCACCCTCCTCGATGCTCAAAATTTCAACTGATACTACCACCCTCCTCCGATGACCGAAATTTCAACTCCGACCACTTAAACCCTAACAACCCAAAACAATCAGTGGGACAATTAGAGTCATCAAATAGTGAGCATAGGATGACTTGAAGAGGAGCTCCAGGCAGAGGCTTGAGCACGAGGGTGAGTTGCGAAGAGTTTTGTGGAACGAGCGTTTACGACGGTAAGCCATAGAGGCGGCATGGCGCGACGTTGAAGTGCAGCGGTGGTGTGCGATCCCAGCCGCGACAGCTAATCCTTGGTCCCAGAACCAGCTATGACGCAGACCCTGACGACGGTATCACTACAACATTTCTTCCCATTGCCGGCGACTTTTATGTCGCCGGCAATGTTTTTTGACATTACCGGCGATTTTTGCCGAAAAAATCGCCGGTAATGTCTTCTTTTTTTTTTTTTAACATTATCGGCGACATAAATGTAAGTCGCCGGTAATGTCTTGCCGGAAAAGACATTGCCGGCGACATAAATTTATGTCGCCGGTAATGTAAAAAAAAAAAAAGACATTACCGGCGACATAAATGAAGTCGCCGGTAATGTCTTTTTTTTTTTTTTACATTACCATCGAGAGATTGCCGGCGACGGACATTACCGGCGACAAAAATCGCCGGTAATGTAAAAAAAAAAAAAAAAGACATTACCGGCGATTTTTCCGGCAAAAATCGCCGATAATGTCCAAAAACATTGCCGGCGACTTACAAGTCGCCGGCAATGAGTCAATTTCCAGTAGTGTATGCAAAGATTGTCGGTGGCGACGTGACAAAGTCCTCCGGCTCGTCTAGCTTGATTGGGCTGAGCTCCGCCGCGATCGGGGACTTGCTCCATGCCCTCTCCTGTTGAAAACAAAAACAAAGAATCAAACATGGTCAAAATCAGTCAAAATTAGGGTTCTAGAGTCAAAATTAGGGCTTTATGGAAATTGGTATAAGTGAGACCTGGAGAGAAGAGAGGTGGGTGGCATAGATGTTGTTGGCAGAGGAAGTGAAGAAGAGGTGGATCTGTTCGATGTCAAAAGATGATAAGATATTTTTTTGCCAAATGAGGATAAAAAGACAAAAATATCCCTGAAAATAAACGAAATTTTCTTTTTTTAACGGACGTTTAAGCTCGAATGACTAATTTGACAATGAAACCTTAGCGGGAGTGACCATTTTGACATATGTCATATGATAGTGACTAAAGTATCGTTTTAGGTCAAAATTAGTGACCATTCATGCAATTTTACCTAATGATAATGCAATGGAACTTTTTCATCATACCGTATCGCTCGAAAACAAGAGCTCTCAAATACCAAAAGAACTTGTAGCAAAGGTATATGATTATTCTTTCTTTTAGTTAAGTACTTTTTGTTTAAATTCTTTTATTTAAGTGCAATTGAAATTTTTTTGGTTACTAAATATAATGATTTCACTAAATTTTAGAACACATGTTACAATACATACGATTAGTTCTTTGTATCTGGTTACCATGATTCTATGTTAAAACTTGACCTATTGTACATCATGGATACAACATGCAGATTGTAAAGCATTGTCATGGTTTCCATTAGCCATTACGGTTACTGGGAGATCACTTTGTGGGCAACCTAAATTGATGTGGCAAAGTAGATTAATCGAATGATCGAAAGGTTCTTCAATTTTTGATTCTGAGACTGGATTGTTTTTTAGCCTCCAAAGTAGCTGCACCTGACTCAACTTAATTCTGAGACTGGATTGCTTTTTAGCATCAATACTTGTGCAGCTGCATCTGGGGGCTCTGGGTAAGAACGACCGGGTATTAAAGAAATTATGAAAGATTAACTTATAGTTAATTATAGTTAAGATTTTGTAACAGATGGAAGCAGAAGAGAATGAAGGTGAATATTATCTCCCCAGAGGGGAGGTGAGCAAAAATGCTAGCTAGCCTAGCCTTATGGATTCGATACCGAAGGTTCTCGATCATTGACTATTCGATACAAAAACCAGATCCCATAATTCAGCACTCATACTAACCCTGATGTGCAAGTTGTATATGTATTAATTAAGTTATTGAAGATACGATCATACGAACAACAAATGTAGAACAAAAAATTATAAAAGACCAACGATTATAATACTCAACATTTGTTTCAGAAGTCTGTGCCTCCTTTATTTGGGCCTGGACTTGGACCTTTGTCAGCTGGACCACAGTCCTTGTTTACACCTGGGCTGGGCCTGTCTCAAGGGGCTTTAAGGCGTGGGAGCCTTGGGCGTTCTGTTCGTTGTGACCTAGAGGTGATGACCTAAAAAATTAAATAGTGGTGCGCCTAATTTTTTTTAGTTTAGTGCTATTCTTGTTTGCTTGTTTAAGATTCAAATTGTACTTCACAATAATAATATTATAGGGTTTCCTTTTATCAGGCCGGATAATCTGATGAAATTCTATATTACTACTATTTTTAATGAAATTAACGCTACCTCAAAAAAAAATATAAATAGTTTCATTTCAAACAAACAGACACATTATAATAACTCATTTGATCTGGCAGCTAGACATAGCAGGTGGGTAACATGTAAAAGTCTTCTGATCATGAAAACTATGGGATCGGTAATTAAGTTGAGAAGTTTTATATAAAGAACATATACATGGTCATACGTATTAATTTGATTGTTTGATTAATTAATTAGTCTCCATTGTGTCATTAAACATACTTAACGAACTAATCATACATATATATAATCTAAGAAATCAAAAAACTAAACCCTAGAACGCGCCTCACGCGCTAAGCAAAATCTTTTCCTTGGTTGTATTCGTCTCGTTCGGCGGCTCCCGTTTGGCGCTGGCTTTGGCCTCTCCGGTGTTTGAGGGTGTTGCCGAACGAGGCTGGGTGGACCAGTGTTCGGCGGCAGTGCTCAATGGTGTCGGGAGTTACCTTGACCTAGGGATTGGCGATCTGAGGTGTCGGGCGATTGGTGAAAGCTCGACGGTGGGCATCGGGTTTAAGTCTGGTCGATCGGTTTTGTTGTGTCTGTCTATTCCGGTGATGGTAATTGAGACGAGTCTTGGAGCGGGAAGGGGAGCGCCAAAGATGGTGTGGTCGGGTCGTACGGGCCACGATTTGTTATGTGGGTTTTTGCAGGTTGTTTGCGAAGTGTTCTTCGTCTACTCCTCGCAGTCCCCACTCGTGTTGAATGGTTATTGTCCATCTCGATTGCGCGAGGCTGGTGGACGACTCGGTTACAGCGAAAACACTGTGGCAAAACTCATTGTCAAAGTTGGGCTTGTTGTTTGGGTCGTAGTCTTCACTTTTTTGCCCCAATAATGGTTTGGGTTTGGGCTCAATTATTGGGCCTGACCCAAACCCTATTAAATTATAAGTTTAGTCAATTTTATTTTCTGTTCTTAGTTTTTTTTACAATAAACTAATATTCTTTGGAGATTGGCAGATATGGGCTTTGTCCTGGACTGTGTACCTTTGGTGCTTTGTCAGCTCTAGGTTTGTGCGTTCGTTGGTTCGTGGCATGGGCGCTCCCGCCTAGTGGCAGGATGAGATGTAGTGCCGATAATGTTTGTCGGTAACATATATAGTTGGAAAGCTGATCAGAGTGAATTTTCGCTTTAGTCGTGTTATCTTTCCGGTACTGTGTCCCCTTAAAAGTAAAACAAATGGAGTAGCCAATATTGCACTCTTTACTAATTGGTGCAGTTTAGGATACAATGTCTTAACTTAGTCGCCTGATAGTATATCAAATGTTACTCTTCTTATGGGGTTAAAGTTTTATGTCCATCCCTTATATTCTACCATTTCATTAATCGATGCCTGAGGATAGCGGTCAACCTTTTCAAAAAAAAACATATATATAATCTAGATGTGTGAATACGATCTGAAATATACCAAATAACAGTAATCATAGCTGATAACGTGCATCGTTAATAAAGAATAGTCAACCAAATTAATCTTAATTCGTGACAGGCATGTAGGTTGCATGTCACTCGCAAGCCATCAACGTTTCCTAGAAAGAAAGGGCCCAGAGGTAACA
This sequence comes from Geum urbanum, assembly GCA_946800695.1. Classification (NCBI taxonomy): domain Eukaryota; kingdom Viridiplantae; phylum Streptophyta; class Magnoliopsida; order Rosales; family Rosaceae; genus Geum; species Geum urbanum. Next base: position 51,889,239 of record OX327008.1, on the reverse strand, counting down.
AGTTTAATTAATGAAAGACTCCATCGTTATATACATGTGCTGCAGTCAGTGGCCTCTGATTCAAGCTTTCCATTAATAGAAGAAGATGATAAATAAAGACTATACTGTACTTCCTAATTAGCTTATATATACACTAGCTTCGCTACGACGAACAGTATCACACACATACTCGATCATATACTTTCTTTCTTTCTTGTCTTCATTTCACATAGTTTAATAGCTATTCTCGTGTCTCCAAGTTTAGCTCCATCGGGATCATGGCGGCGGTGGCCGACTTGGTTGTAGGGAAAGTATTCGAGGCACTATATGCCGGTGTAGAAGATCTGATCCTCAAGAATCACATATTCCCAGAACTCTTCGGAGAGCTCAAATCCAGGCTCGACCGTCTGGCACCGCTGATCAAGGAGATGGCTGAATATAACCAACAATTGGATGTCAAAAAGCATGAGTTGGAAGCAATAGAGGGACTCATGAAGAGTGGCATAGAGCTGGTCGGCAAGTGCGCCAAGATTCACTGGTGGGACCCTTTCAGGAAGTATAAGTACGCCAACAAATTTATCGAGTTCAAAGAGTCTCTCCAGATCCAGTTAGAAGATCTCAAAGTGCAAATGGTGAGGGATGTGAAGAAGATTGAAGTTGTGGCTGAGAGTATCCAGAATGAGATGCATAACATACATGAGGAGGTGTCAATTCTTGTGAAGCAAAACCAATTTGCCAAAGTTGAAGCTTTGCCTGCAGTACTGCCTGACATTCCAGACCTGACAGTTGGCCTAGATGCTCCTTTGAAGGAATTGAAGATGATGCTCGTTGAGGATGATCAGGTGTCAATACTGGTGGTGACAGCTCCTGGAGGATGTGGCAAAACTACTTTGGCAACTAAGTTTTGTCAGGATGAGCAAGTCAAAGGTAAGCGATCATGCATGGTTAATTGATATATGATTCTTTCTATTTGTGTACGTAATTGATGCACAGTACGTTAGATCTACTTATTCAGGTTGATTGATAGTATAGATTATAGCATTAGCTTGGTATATGAATACAATCGTACATGTATACTGATGCCAAAGGAACTAATCTTCCACGGTATACTTGTCTAGATAAATTCAAGAGAAATATCTTCTTCGTTACTTTTTCTAAGAAGCCCAATTTGAAGCTTATCATGAAGGAGCTATATAAACAGAAAGGTTATGAAGAACCCAGTGAAGTAAAACCAAAGAATTGGCTGCAAAAAGTTCAAGAGGAGAAAGGTGATGATCCGTTATTATTGGTTTTGGATGATGTATGGTCCGGATCAGAATCACTTCTCGACCGGTTTAAATCCAAAATGTCAAATTACAAAATATTAGTGACATCAAGGTCTGACTTTTGGAAATTCGGTTCGTCATATCGTCTATCCTTGCTGGATAATGATAATGCAATGAAGCTTTTCCATCATACCGCATCGCTCGGGGACAAGAGCTCTCAAATACCCAAGGAACTTTCAGCAAAGGTATTTGATTTCTTTCTTTCTTTTAGTTGGGTATCTTTTTATTAAATTCTTTTATATAAGTGCAATTGACGTGTTTTTGGTTACTAAATATAATGATTTCACTAAATTTTGGAAGACATATTACAATACATACGATTAGTTCTATGTATGCGGTTACCATGATTCTATTTTAAAAGTTGACCTATTGTACATTATGGATGCAACATGCAGATTGTAAAGCACTAGGTGGTGACCCGCCCCTTGGGGCGGTGTGATACTCGGAAATTAAATTCAGCAAACGGAATCCCAAATTGAATGGTTAGGGTTTAGTATTTGAGGGAAGGGTCTAACCTCTTGAACATTGTGGAGTGGAGCTGTAGATGTAGGCGGTGCATGGCTTCACATCTACGTCAGAGATGGCTGGTGACGGCCGACTGGCACCGTAGATGACAACATCGATGGCAGTATAGAGACGGTTTGGAGAAGAAGAGAGACTATTTGGAAGAACAAAGCTCTAGATGAATAAGCACATAGAAAATTCGTGACGAACACCTCAGATTATCGTATTGGAAAAGCAAGAGGTAATTAATAGAGTGCTTGAAATTGGGAAGTCATCTATTTGTGCCCAACACCAAACAATTGTGGTGTACTTTGATAATTGTAGGTCCTGAAGACTATTTACATCGTATTGGTCCTAAACAATATATAAGTGTCATATGTTTTGAAAAACGTCTTTGTAAACTATATTTTTTGTATAATTATTTGGTATGTCGTTACCGTTACGTATCATAATCTTTAAGCCTTTTTTTGATGTAACTCTAGATAATGCAACGTATAATTGTCCGTGACTAAATACTGGTTCAGTCAAATATATTCCGACTTGGTTTAGTGATTGACCTTGACTTTTGTTGATTGTCATTGCATAACAAACTCTGACAGGAAACTGTCGTCTCTTGAATGTGAATGGCCATTTAGTTTCATTTGCAATCAAAACAATCCTTGGAATGTAAACCTTTTCTCCAATATTAGTCCCTGTTAGCATTTTTGCCTCTATTAATTTTTCAAACAAATTAGTTACAATCAATCGTGTTCCATTGCACAAACCCTGTATTTGATTTAAATTTCTTAATAACATAATTGGCATTCCAATCTTCAGTATAAGTTCGTGTGATGGTAGACCGCTGAATTCAAGTTTATTTAAAAATTCTATGGGATACAAAAGATTATTATCACTGTAGGTAGCAGAGTTGAATGAAATTGAATCGGAACTAAAATATGTTTTTTTATCACCAGGCAACAAATTAATAGCATATCTATTTATTTCATGTACAGTTGCATTTCTCGGCGTGACGATGGCACGCTCTCTCAAATAACATGTATCATTGTATTTACAATCAAAATTTGGATAAGTAGCCGTAAAAATTGATTTGATAGGATCTAAAGTTGAATCAGTGAGTAAATCTTCAGGAATATGAATCCAAGATGTATCAGGGTCATTTGTTGGGAAATTTGACTGTAATCGACCCTCTCCTATCTGTAGCATCCATTCTGCAAAATTTTGAATCTCATCTTTTTCAGTGGTCGTCAATCCAACAGATGATAATCTCATGTTTTCTGTTAAACAAAAACCTTTAAGATGTGGCCATAGATATGAATTATTTAAAGACGCATCAATAACATCTCATTTGCTTCCTCCTTCTATAACAGGTAAAGTCTGTCTAAAATCTCCACCAAACAAAATTGATTTACCTCCAAATGGTATTTGTGTCTTTCGATCATCAGAGTTTGCTGACAAAATATCCCGAAGAGTTTTATCCAATGATTCCATACAACATCTATTGCACATCGGAGCTTCATCCCAAATGATCAGATCTGTCTTTTCAATTAATTCTGCAAGATGTGTTTGTTTATTTATCGAACATTTTAAATCTTTCTCTATAACAGGCTTTATTTTAAAACGTGAATGCGCCGTTCTGCCTTTTGGAAGTAAAAGAGAAGCAATTCCTGACGAAGCAACGGCCAAAACAATTTTTCCTTCAGATCTCAGTTTAGAAATTATAGTATTCCACAAAAAAGTTTTTCCTGTTCCGCCACTACCATAAACAAAAAATGATTTTTCAGTTTTCTGCTCCACAGCTTCAATCACTTCATCGTATATAATTTTCTGACTCGAATTCAACTTAGAAACTAATTCACAAAATTCACGTTTAAGTGTCTCACAATCAAAATCTAATTCTTCTTTCATTAATTTATTGCTAAACTCTTGTATCTTTTCTATTTTGGGCATTGGCAAATGATGTTCTTTCAATGAAGTGGATGCCATGTTGAACAATTCTTCAAGTTCGTATAAAACGCTATTTTTTAAATCATCCTCAGGTATGATACGATTGGGCATGTTGAATTCTGATTGAATTTTGCGTAAGATATCATCAGACATGCTTATCCAATGTGCATCAAGCAGAGCTCGAGGATTCGAGACATCACAGAAAAGAATAATGGTAACAAATAACTGTCTAATCTGAGAAGAGGTCGCAGTAAATGCAGATTCAACCAGTGCATTGTTCCATTCTTTATCATCATCTAGTAACCCCAATGCTCGGCATGTTTCCTGAAAAGTGGCGTAAGTAATTCCATTAATTGTTCTGATCCAATCAAAATTGCGACATCCTTTTTGAATATTCAGCAGCATTCGTAGGTAAAATAATTCCCCTGCAATTGGTGGTACGTGCGCAATTCTACCAATAACGTCATACCGTTTTTTTCTTGGATTCCATGTTTTGCTGTCACTGTCCCAAACAAATTGAGAAGGAAATTGAGCATAAGTTAATTTAGCTGCGTCCTTATAAACAGTGTTCGCATCAAACCAAGCAGTCAACATAGTACGTTCTGCATCTGGGTTTTCCACCACTTGTTCAAGAGATTGACCTTCATAAAAGAAAACGCTCTGCTCATTCGGCAAATGAATTTTTAAGTATTGCACTGCAGGATATCTAGAATGAATGGAGAATTCAAACAATCGCCACACAGATTCGTGGGGAGTCAAATATCGACAATTCAAATAATTTTGTATTTCATCATTTACATTGTCGTGAACCATCACTCGAGCTCTATCTGGACCTTTATTTATATATTTAAATAAGTATTTTATTAACATAGACTGAGAACACGATTCAACATTTATGTGAGCATTATACCTCAACAACAAAATTGGATTGTATGGAACAACAAAATTATTACCAATATGAATTCCGTTTTTATTCACAAACTTTGAATCATCATCACGTCTTCTATATTGAGGAGCCTTAATTGCATGAAACACAGTGTTAGAAATATATGGTTTTGGAAAAGATTTTGTACATTTTTCGTCTCTCATACATGGACATTTTGAATTTAATTGACCGCAAGGACCGTGTATCATAAACTGACTCACTATTTCAAAAAGTTCTGGATTAATGTTTTTATCCGGTAATTCAGCTGAAATAATAGAATCTATATTTGTTGATGTGTAACATTTGTATGGTCTTTGAAGCCAAAATAATAAATGAGCATGAGGCAACCCTCGTTTTTGGAATTCAATTGTACAAACATGTGCATCAATAACCCCAAAAGGTTCTCCGGATTTAATGAATTCAATCATATCATTCAATTTAATTTTAAAAATCCGAGAAACAATATCTGGTCTATCTTCCGCTTTGAATCCTGATTTCTTTTCAAAATATCTCATAATTTCTGGCCATTTAACATTGCAAGTGAAAGTTATAAATAGATCTGGATTGCCGTAATATCTACAAATTGCCATAGCATCTTGATAATTATTTAACATATCTCTAGGACTCCCAGTGTGAGTACCCGGAAGAAAAATTGTCTTTCCCACATCTGAACATCGGGTAACACCATTTGAAGCAGAAGTAGACAATTGATTCCATTTTTCACACTTCTATAATGGCTGATGATTCCTTATATATTCCAAACGATTTTCCTCAACTGTCGCATATGCATCAACCAAGTATTGTTGAAATAATCTTCCGCCTTTTAACAAAGTGCTTGAATCATTAGCTCGATCGTGGATTTGATAGCAGACAAATTTTATCATCGTTAATTTTGTTCTTTTTTTCTGATGCTTTCTTTCCGTACACTCTAACAACATATCTGTTCTAAATCCATCCTCACCATACGGAAAAAGTAGCGGATATTGCAATGACATTAACTTCGGATGTATTTTGGATATTCGCCTCAAATTTCCATCAACCGATCAAATTATGATATCTCTGTTAGAATCAAATTCTCCAATGTCACCAACAATTAAACCGGCAATTTCTGAAGCACTGGGTAATTCATATTGCTTGCCATCGGTAGACTGACGATCAAGTAGAGTCATATTACAATTAGGTATCGAAATATTTTCAAATTGATCTCTGACCGATCGAAACTTTTTGGCCAATTCATTGACATTGTCAAGCATATTTGCTAATTCTTCAACAATTACAACATCAATATTTTGGTTTGCATTATTCGGATCAATGGCATTAATGCGATTCAAAATCTCATTTTCCGTGTCATAAACATATAATTGAGCAAACTTTGGACATTCATTTGCAAAAGGTAATACCGATCCCATCAAATGATGCACTTATCCACATATTTTGAATACATAAGGAGCCGTGCCATTATTTATCTTGTAATCAATTTTTGCACCCATAGAAGTAAATGCAAACATAGAATTATACACCCGAATATTTTCACGGAAAAGTGTGCTTTCACGACCATTATTTGGATTTAATAATTGTTCAAGAAATGTTGGAGTTTGATTTGATATTGGAAGTTTAATTTGCCCTTTTTCACAACAATTCGTATAAACCAATTGATTTTTGATTTTTCTCTTCAAAGCCTCGCCCAACCAAAAATGAGCATTGCAGTACGTGCACGTGTAAGAATCGTCGCCGAAATCCTTATAATTTATGATCACACCTACATGAAAAATTATTCAAATAAATATTAAAAAATTATTGTATTTTTCATTAACCAAAAACATAATACAGAATATTGTTCACCTTGACGACTTTTTTGATAGGAGGCTTGACCATGGATAATCAAATGAGATCCTACATTACCCATTAATAGAGATTTGTTAATTTTACTATAATTTTATTATAGTGCATAAAAAATCGCTATAGATTTAAGTTTACCTGCTATATTTTCATCAACATCTTCTTCATCATCGTTTCTCTGTTCAACTAATATTGTTGATTGTGTACTCGTACCCTCGCTCTGAAAGAAACGTTGTCTCTTGCTTGAAAACCGCCTATCTTCAGCACTTGGGTACACATTATCAAAAACAGTTGATGAAGTTGTTGTCCCTTCAAAGCAGTTTAATGAATTGACCATCTGATCGCATTGTGTACTTGTACCCTCATTTTGAAAGAAACGTTGTCTCTTGCTTGAAAATGACATATCTCCAATACTTGGGTAAACATGATCAACATCAGTTGATGAAATTGTTGGCTGTTCAAAGCACCTCAATGAATCTACTATCTGATCACATTGCTTGCTCTCAATCATAGAAGGCAACCTTCTTTTTCGACCCATACCTAAAATAGAAGACATAATAATATGCATCAGTAATTCGATATGAACCTGATTATCACCATCACGACTACATATTCTCATTAATAATTATCACCATCTATATCACTGAATTATTAATTGTTTCATAAAATAGAAAATATAATTTTTCTTATTGCTTCCTATTTATCGAAATATCACTTCAAACATTACTAACCAGCTATTTAAGAATACTTAGTATCCCACAGTACCATGAATTCCTTACAACTTCTAATAATTCAAAGGCATTGCCTAACTCAAAAACAATTCACTACTACAACTTCTGGTGCATAATTATCCAAATCAAGTCAAATATCACAAAGCAGCACCACAATAAAATGCAAGGTTTAACCCTTTAACGCAACAATAACTGTAGGACGTCTTAATGCATCTACAACTACGGCTCTATAACATGAACTCAACTTCTCTGATTTACATCCCAGATTAGGCATAAACCCTTTATCAAAGTAAAAGAAAAATCACCAAAAAAATACAAATCAAACAGCTTAACTAATGATTTGTTCAAAACCTGAATTCTAACCAACTCCAAATTTATACAGACTTATTTCAAGTCAAATAGGAACAACAATTATGTCCTAAAGTTCTAATAATACCCATTAAAAGAGAATTCAAGATAGCTGAGAAATTAAATACTAACAGATTTAAAGAACTCAATAATGCTCAAATTCATGTAGCGTTAACATGCTATACATATATATTGATCGTTTGAATGCTAATCGAGACAAAAACACCATATGAACAAAATTACAAACTCGATGATGCACCTTCGATGAAATTGTTGGTTCATTCTGATAGATATATTAATGCTAAATATGAATGTCATACACGCAAATCTAATGAAAATCAGCAAGAGATGATTGTTAATTAGGAAAGAGATAGAAGAGAAGTAGAACCCACCAAAACCCAAAACTACTACAATTTAAGTAAATGCAAGCATAAAACATATAACTCACTGAATGACAAAAAAAAATTCACTATAACCAAACACAAAGAAAAATGGCACTATGAATAGAGACCATTAATCCATAGTTAAGCACAACCACTTTTGTTTCCACCAAATTTTTCACATGCAATAACATACACAGTAGCAACCAGTAAAGAAAAGGCTGAAGTAAGTGAGCAGTCGGTAGATATTAAATTGAGTTAAACAGGAATCACGGACATGAGATCAATACAAATTTAAGGAAACAAAAGTTCAATAGAAACTAAAGTCTTCTTCCATTCAGATAGAAGCACATCATATATATAAGCAATTAAAAAAAACCTATGACATTGAAACATTCAGAAGCCAATATGAAGCAAAGACCCAGCATAGAAACAACGAAATCAATCGAAACATAGATGAAAAACCAACCAAATCTCAAGCACATAATGGATCAAAAACTCTAACCTTGAAATCTGCAAAAGTCTCAGATCAAGAGAGGACTAATGATATCCTACAACAAATAATAGTGAACCATATTAATGTCATTAGGTAGTACAGTTTTTACGTATAAATTAATCTCAACATCATACCAAAAAAGAGGAAAAACATTAATCAAATACATTTGAAATGATGGACATGATTTATTCAATTCCACTACTTTGAAGACTTATGTACGTACGTTTCCATATATCAAGCATACCGACATACAGATCAGATGCAAACTTCAGGTTTAATATAATACTGATCAACACTTGCATGTTAGATCGTATTTGTACTTTAAAACATGAGTTGTCCCACAATCATTCAAAATAAAATCTTAATTTCTCCATGTTTCTCCATGAACCCACTAAATTATATCTTAAGATTAAATATATTATAATCTATATATAACATATTGAAATAGGAGATGATCATCAAGAGTATATAACTAAGTTAAACTACATGACTATAGATCACACACTTTGTGGCTTGAAACAGGGGATGATCAGTATAGAGAGTATATAACTAAGTTATGGAAAGTAAATAACTAAGTCAAACGTCACACCCTTCTAACTAAATACAATCTTTACCACAAACTTACTTACTTTCTTCCATTCTTGAATGTCAAGAAAACTAACCATAAAATAAACTAAGAAGCCACACATAAGATTACAAATGAATTAAATCATAAATATTGTTTCTCATATATAGGTAATGCATATATAATGCATATATAGGTATATAGGTAATCTTATGCATGAAACTAACCCTTTGATATAGTTTTAGTTTTGTCTCATCAAAGAAAGATGAGACAAAGAAAACTGATTGAAACCCATGAAAAGAAAAGAAAAAACGTGTAAAGAATATATATATATATATATACATATATATCAATCTACGATTACAAATACCAAACTGGAAACAACAGAGAAACTAAACAAAAAGAATGTCTCATCAATGCATGCATTATGGGTATATTCAATAGGGAAAAGATTCTAATACTGGATAGACTTGTGAAGAGGAGGCGGCAACGGCGGGTCGAGGAAGGGATCAGACTTTTCGAAAGGAATCTGATCTTTGTTTGCAGTCCCACAGGTACAAAAGAATAGCAAAAGAGAGAGAGGATTATGTAAGTGAAAGAAATCTTTTTCCCCAAAACAGTGATCGGCCAAATGGGTGGTCGAGAGCGAAAGGGGTGGAAGCAAAGTAAGAGAGGGAAAGCAAAAACCTTTGTCACTGTTGATTGAGATCGGAGGTCGAGACTGGAGACTGATGATCGGAGGTTGAGAACGAAGATCAGAGCCCAATAGTGATTGATTGAGAGCAACAGTGGGAGAACCTGATCGAAAACACAATTATTGGAGCCCTCATTTTTTCTTATTCCACAGTAATTCGTTGTACTTCTGTAATTGCCTTAATTATTGAGGACCATAACACAATTAAATTCGTAATTAACTTACAGCCCAAATAATTCTGCCACGTCACTTAATTTAATAAGCCAATTTGGGATCAAGAAAACTGAGAAAAGACAGCTATAATATACCGAAAAACAACTGAGCTGTTCATCATAGTGTACCAGAAAATAAAAAGAAAAAATTTAATGAGCTAGCTCTTTTTGTTTATTTCCTCCAAAAACTAAAAGCCAGATAATTTGTCTCCAATATTGGAATATTATAAGTAAAACCCACGCCAGCGCAGGGATTAAATAATTGAAAACTTAAAAAGAAAAAATGGAAAGAAAAAAAATTGAATTGGGGATGATCATGCCTTATCATTCCAGAAATGGCCAACCAACAGGCAATATGTCCTACTTCATTTAACCGAGAAGAGTCTATAACCAAGGAATTACTGACTTCTCAAATAAAAAAGAGCTTAGTCATATCAGGAACCCACATATCACCAACTCAAATAGTTAAATCAAACTCAAAAGATGGCCATGAGTAAAAGGCCTATTTTGCTACTGCTAAACTGTAATCAAGGCCTAGTCTTTTACGAATCCATAAGCATAGCTCCAAACAAACAGGGAAATTGTCATTTAAGAACTCTCTCTCCTTCCTTGTCAAAAGGCTATCCCTTATAAACTTGAACGGTCTTTTTTGAGTTAACGGATCACCTCCACGTTGCAAGCAAAACTTCAAATACCAAATTGATAAGAGTCCATATACGCTTAGCCAAACAATCTACTTTCATGAATGCATAGTAAAAACATGAATGTTTGTTATTTCTCTAATTGAGATATTCCCATAGAATAAAACACGCACACGAAAGCTAATACAGCCAATCAAACTCTCTATACCAATCCTATGAGTTGTCATAGAACATAATAACATAAGTTCTCCAATGGCACGCATGAAAACCAACACTGCTAATAAGTTTCAACCTATCAAACTCTCTGTAAAAACCCATCGAAATTGAGAGAGGTTACGCAGACACGATAAAATATATAAGCAACAACAATTGGCTGAATTTTCAGTAAGGCAAACACAGATAGCAGCAAAAAGAGGCAGACCTTAGCAAAGGGAAACTCAGACTTGTATTCGTGCTCACTAACACCAACAACGAAACTTGGGCAGATATGACAACCTTCTTGACAAATACCCTGGTCAGGAAAACAGTAAATATTAATTCCAAGTAAGATTAGTAAGATTTCGAACAATGCATGCTTAAGAATATTTGTATACCACCTTGCCACACATACAATGCTAGTTCTACTATTGCATGCTCAGGGAAGTCGATAAACAGATTAGATAGAAACCGCATGCTAATCCCAAATCAAAATCCCAATTACCAAATCAGTTTCACTATTGCATGCTCAGGGAAGTCGATAAACAGATTAGATGGAAACCGCATGCTAATCCCAAATCAAAATCCCAATTACCAAATCAGTTTCTAATCGCAGGTTTTGGTCGAATTGGATTGGGTTTTGGCTGAATTGGCTGATTCGAAACCCAAGGAACAAAATCGAATAAGATTCAAGGTATTTTGAAATCGAAGCAAAAACAAGATCGGACCTTGTTCGACGATCGGATCCTTGATGACGTTGGTGACGGCGAGAGGCCTCCGGTGGCTCCGGCGAAGCCTCGGATTCCTTAAATTCAAGGTCTTGGCTAACAAAAACTGCAAAGTAAAGCAGCTTGATCTTCTGGAGCCGAAATCGAATTTTTGATGGCAAGCCGTCGCCGTCGAGTCACCGCCGCTCTAAGTTGCAGAGAGAGAGAGATTTGTGGAGGTTGTGAGAGAGAGAGAGATGCTTCAGAGAGGGAGAGTAGAGAGAGACATTGTGGAGGTTGTGAGAGATTTGTGGAGGCTGTGAGAGAGAGATGCTTCAGATAGGGAGAGCAGAGAGAGACATTTGTGGAGGCTGTGTGAGAGAGAGAAGCTTCAGAGAGGGAGAGCAGTTTGGCACGGGCTGGATAGAAAAAAGACCAAAAGGGCAGTTTGCAACAGTGAAATGAACAGGACACGTGAACAGTACCGAGGCTGCACCAAAAATGTTATATAGTAAATTGTCATGGCTTTCCATTAGCCATTACGGTTATTGGGAGATCACTTTGTGGGAAACCGAAAGTGATGTGGCAAAGTAGATTAATCGAATGGTCGAAAGGTTCTTCAATTTTTGATTCTGAGACTGGATTGCTTCTTAGCCTCCAAAGCAGCATAGATGCTTTGGATGATGGAAAGCGTCAACTAAAGGAATGTTTCTTAGATCTTGGTGCATTTCCGGAAGATGCTGCAATTCAAGCTTCATGTCTTATTGATATGTGGGCAGTATTGTACGATAATTTGGACGAAGAGACTTTATGTTATTCAAAACTCCAAGAACTCAATAATAATAGTCTCGCTACTTATGCTCACAGCAGGTAACCACTAAGATCTTATATATCATTCAATTATTCCTTTAGACTTCTATATATGTCACATTTTCAGGACACTCAGATTTCATTTCATTTCTTATTCATGAATTTATACAGTGGAACTGATGTACCTGAGGAAAGCAGACATTCCGGTGAATTCTTCGTTAGACAACATGATTTGCTTAGAGAACTGGCCATCTACCACTCGAAACGAGTGCCAATAGAGTGCAGAGAACGACTTTTCATAGAGATAACTGGAAACAATCTTCCCAAATGGTGGAGAGAACAAAAATATCAACCCACCAAGGCTCGCTTAGTTTCAATCTCAACTGGTATTATATCTATTTCGTCCTACGTACATCTAGCTCTTTTACCAATTGCATCAATTAGTGTTGATATATATTGACATCCTATACATAATTGCAGATGGAGATTTGTCATCTTCATGGTCCGACATGCATCTACCGGAGGCAGAGGTCCTTGTCTTGAATTGTCAGGCACAACCGTATTCCAAGTATGTCTTGCCCGAATTTGTGAAGAAAATGGATAAGCTCAAGATGCTCGCCATCATATCTTATGGGTACATTATTCCCATAGAGAATGGGCAAGTATTAGGTTCCTTATCACATCTAACGAATCTCAGATTAGACTGCTTCGACATTTCTTTCCTAACTGAGAGCTCGGTACAGGTGAATAATCTACACAACTTATATTTGAAGCAATGTATGTCTGAAGTTCCTGTAAAATTATCACATGTATTTCCAAATCTGAAGGACTTGGTCATTGATCAATGCAATCTTTCCGTAGAATTGCCCGTAGACCTTTGCGAGTTATTTCATCTAACAAATCTCGTGATCTACTCATGTGAGAAGCAATCTGTGTTGCCTGAAGCGATTTGGGATTTGGTCAATTTACAAAAATTGTCTATAACCGACTGTAAAGGGTTGTCAGAGTTGCCAGAGTCGATTAGGAATCTTCAACAGTTGAGTTATCTTAACATATGTAATTGTCCATTGCTATCTGCCCTGCCAGATGGGATGATGAATTTGGTCAACTTAGAAGAGCTAAGTATTGAATGGTGTAAAAAGCTTATCGAGTTACCGAAGCACTTCGGTGAATTGAAAAGTTTAAGAAAGTTTAATATGGCTAGTTGCATGGAATTGAGAGAACTACCAGAGTCAGTTTCAGATCTTGAGCAATTGGAGGAAGTGATTTGCTTTAGGTGGGATGCAGAAAACATGTGGCTACCCTTGTTACCGTCTCTCAAAAACTTAAGCATTATGGCTTGGGATGCCAACGGCCTAAGTGCTTGGACTCCTCCGGTATTACAGGCAGAATAGAAGGCCACAACTCCATCTTTTCCGACGGCTCTGTCAAAGACGATTTCAGCGTTTCACGAAACAGAGGGAACCGTCGTGGTCTGACGTGGATGATGACGTCATGATTGATCTCAATGGAGGTTGAGAACGAAGAGAGTTGGAGAGGGCTCTTGGGTTTGTTTGCTCTCCCTCGAGCCCATGAAAGTAACATTTCTATCAAGTCCTGTATTCTTTCTTTCTTTTTCCCTTTTGTGTGTGTGTGAGAGAGAATGTCTTGTATTCCTTGAATTGGTTTCTAGAATTGTCTCTCTCTTATCTACTTTGTTGAATTTCTTTGCAAGACAAGCTAGCTTGTTATCCTATAGCAGGTTCGTCTCCTCTGTCAAATCTCCGCCCTATATTCAAAGATCTGATGTGCCCGACTAATCACTCACTATTGGATTAATTTTGCTCGAACAACTTTTGAAGTAACACACCGAGGAAGTGAACTCAAAAAATCATGCAACAGCATAAATATATAGATGGCCATTATCTGGGTCTAGAAAGATTTCTCATGCATTCACTTTGTTTGATGAACATATTTCTTGCTTTTTAATAGACATTACCGTTTCCTAAATTTGTTGGAAAGATGATGGCTTAGATCTTAAATCAAGACATAGATCGAACTCCAAAATCTATTTCATAAAATCTCAATAATTACAACCACCTTCAAACATAGTCGAAAGAAACTATATTGTTGGAAAATGTACCTCGAGATGAAAACCTCAACCAAATTATGTACCTCAAAACTCGGACGAGTTGACACTAGTAGACCCGATGAATGCACCACGAATGTCAGGTTGACACCGAGTTCGACTCCCCAACCCGGCATCTAGCAACTCTTCCCAATCCACTTCTTCTTCCTCCTCCTCCTCCTTCTCCTTCCCCCTCATCATCTCCAACATCCTCCTCGCCTTCTCCTTCCCCCTCTCGCTCCCGCTCTTCTCCACCTCCCTCAACGCCTCTACCGCCCCCGCCGCCTTCGCCATCCCCTTAAACCTCAAACCCCCATGACTCAACCCATACAATGTCGCCACACAGCTCTCCTGACTCGACCGGGAATCAAACTCACCTCTCCTCAAAAGGCCCACCAAACACTCCACCCCGCCCGAGTCCAACATTGCAGCCCACCCATCCGCACATGAACTCAAGTTACACAATGTGAGCATAACCCGACCCGCCATGTGACCCGACCTCACCATTTTCAAAAGAACCGGCACCGGCCCAAGCTTAACCAACTTGGACCGGTTACTCTGAACCAACGTCAAATGATACAAGGCTAACGCCGAGTCATGCCGAGTCCGCTCACCCTCCGAGTTCAACAACTGAAGCAAAGGAGGTAGGGCCCCCAATACGCCAATAGCCGTCTTGCAGTCGTCGTCGAGCGCCAAGCTGAAGACTGCACCGGAAGCCTGCTCCTGCGCCTCAGGCGATCCCGCCTTCAACACGTCGATCAGCGGCGGGAGAATTCCCGACCGTACGATCTTGATCTTGTTAGACTTTTCTAGTGACAAGTTGACCAACGCCGCGATGGAGTTGACCTGAATAGAAGCGTACCGGGAGACGATCAGAGGCCGGAGCAAAGAGAGAAGGCGGGAACTGCAGAGGTGAGCCCGGGCGTCCTCTTTAGTCTTTGTGATCTTCCTCAGCCAGCACAGAGCCTCCTCGATCTCCGACACGTGTCCGCTTCTGAGCTTGGTCAACACTTCGTCTTCCTCCGGCGACTCGTCGGAGCTCGAGTTTTGGCGATGACGGCGACGTGTCACCTCCGTCGCGGCGTGGTTGAAATAATTCACCGCCGGAATCGAGATCTTCTCCGGCGGCGTCGGCGGAGGCATGGACGCCCTTACAAGCTTCTCCGCGGCGGCGAAATCGAGCGGCGGGTCGGGAAGGGCAACCGAGTAATTTCGACACCAGTTGACGATGGTGGATTTCAGGGCGAGATTCGGAATCACGGGAGTGAAATCCGGTGGGGGCGAGTCCATTACAGTCGGAGTGTAGCCGAGTGATTTGCAGACTTGAACGCAGACGCGTTCGAAAGTGTGACCCGAAGTGACTATAACCGGGTCGATCATGAGTGACCCGGAAATGGGACAAATGAACTCTCTTGGGATTTCAGGCGGCTTTTTTGATGATGAAATGATGATCGACGATGAGGATCTGTGGAAAAGCTTCCATCTCCGACTTGGGCTCTTCTCACTTACTCCGACCCAGTTGTTGTTGCTGTCTTTCGATTTGTGGACTACAATTCTCATCAAACCTTCCTTGAACTCCATCGAAAGTCTCAAATGAGAAATGAAGAACTCAAGTTTATGCTCATGATGCGTATAACCCGTTTTGGATAAGTCGAAGATAGAGCTGGTTTTTGGTTTGAATGGAGAGATTGGGGATTCAAGAATCCTATAGAGACTGAACTGCTTCAGCTTTCGACTTTCCAGGTATTTACGCTAATTCGTTTATTTGTTGTTTCCTGTCTGAAAGCGAAATGGGATTGCCATATCAAGGTGCTGTGTGTTTTTTCTTTTTCTTGTAGTAGTAATTTTTTGATATGAATTATGACACCCAATGCCAATCCGCAGCATATGAATCCAAAAGCGTGCACTTTCTCTGCTTTTTACGATTGTCTTTCTGTGTTTGTAGACATTTGTCGACGCAACAAGTATGAATCTTTTTACAGTTTAATCCATTGGTTAATTAAAACTAAAGGCATTGGTTGTAGTGATGCATAGTTGCTTCCTGTCACTATAGCCCCGAGGACTTTGGGGTTTGTATGAGTCTGACCTGAAAGCAATAGCAGTCAAAACAACTGACCATTCGATTGTTTTTATTTCATACAAGTGTATGTAGAAGAATATCCTGGAAATTTATGCTTTGAATTTTTATCAGAGTAATCAGACTGGTTTTTATTCTGTGATCTGTTTCTGCTTTTGAATTATTTTCCCTGCCTAACAATACGTTCATAACAAACCATCAACTTCATTACATGAAAAGCCCAAAAGCTAAAGCATTTTACATATATTTCTTAGGTTGAATTAAATTGGAATCTTTTGAATGGATATGGATCCGGTGCATTATTGTTTGTAACATCGCACACATTTCTAATATTCTTTTCTAGTTTCTGTTATTGTTCTAAATTGTTTCTTTGGAATTGGCTTAATCCGTGATTTAACAGAAGCTTTGAGAAGAGGTGCTTTGTCAAATATCATGACCATTGATACCATACAGATGAAGGTTCTGTTTAGCGACTTCTGGATACCAAATACGCGTAGCTCAAGCCGCTTGATATTCCCACCTTTGAAAGGTTAAACAATGAAAATGTGCTCTCTTTCCTCACATACCTTTTATTCCCCGTCAAAAATTGTAATTTTATTGGGCAGAAGTGTATGTCTCTGACTAAATTTGCATGCTTTAGAGATCTCCAACTAGAACAGCACAATTTTCTCATCATTATTGCCCATACTTAATTGTTAAGTTTCTGTAGCCATTCATATATATTGCTCTTCTTTACATTAGTGTTCTAGGCTGGACATACACAAATCACAATATCTCCCTCTCTTTATCAAAGTGAAATATTCCATTTCTCTACCAACAGATAGGTCCACTCTTGACATAAACTAGGCTCTTTCCCTTAATTTGATGCTTTTTGAACTATATATTCAAAAGTCCTAGAGCTGTGGTTTTTTCCATTTTTACAGTTGAACAGAGCTTTCATTTTGTTTGAGAGAGTCCTTACTGGTTTTACTGTGAAACAAGTACTAGGAGGGTTTGCTATCCATGCCTGTAACTCCTGTAAGCATGTGGATTGAAGTTGAGACCTTCAGTTTGAGTCCACTTTCGATTCTGTGGCATCTGCTATTCTAGGTTGCATTTCCAAATGATAACCCTGACTGGCTCATTTGGTTGCATTCACCAAATGTTACCTGCACTTTTCTCTTGTAGGAATTTTCAATACAATAGAGCGTTGAGACTAAGGTGAATAAACTTTTCTTGTACAATACTATAACCTGAAAAGAAAAAAGCTGAAAAGATTGGACATTGCATTTGAGTTGTGAAAGTCACTAGCATGAATTATTGTCTCTTTTTAATCCTGTCTTTGATTAGCTCTAATCTTTCCACTAACACCCAATGACAGCAATCTAACTTGTATATACTGACTACTGTGATAGACACTAAGAATTTTGGTTTTGTGTCTCTCTTTCTTTATCACACTGTTAAGAACTTTATAAAAGTGCATTATGGCTTTACAAATTGCCATGAGCTTTTTGTTTGCTCACAAATATAGTTCATGGCTAGGTCACCATCTGTATGATAAAAACTCCAATATTATTGTTGACATGCTTGTTCCATCCCCCTTATGTGGTCCTTAACTTTTGCTTCCTATTGTGATATTACATGTCCTGATTAGATATTGTATTGATTTTGCTCTTGCTAAATGCTCCTCCTAACCACCTCATATTTCATATTCATGTTCTTGTTGCCCAGGGCAGGCATCTTCTGCGACAATATGCACATTGGATTTGCATGTCTAGAGCTGGGAACTGGATTCTCATAAGCAATTTCGTAAACAAGGACATGAAGCAAAGTAGATCTATTAATGTGAAACATATCATGTAATCACTGTTCTAAACGATGGTTTAGAAGGCCGCCTATGCGCTAGAAAGTGAACAATCTTGGAGACCTAGCAGTGCCTAGAGCTGCTTAGACCCTGCCTAGCCGCTCGAAAATGTCTTCACCTATAAGAGCGCATAGCAGTTTTTAGAACCTTGCATTGTAATCCCACTATTAACTATGAGCAAAAACAAACATCCCTTCTATTGGATCATTCTAATGAGAATTTAAGCTCGAGTGCTTTGTAAAGGTTTAAACATCTCATTCCTACAACCTTACGAGAATGAATTACCATTTTACCTCGAGTTTTTTTTACCTTGTTTCTATATATTATATCCTCCCTTAAATAAGATTGCGTTTGGGATGACGCCATATCAAACACGTCTCAGTATAAAAACCGCGGCAACTAAAAGCAAGCGTGTGAAACTAGAACCTTCCTCCCAATCTCAAATCAAACCTGGGTTTTGGCTCTGGCTTTTCCTCCAAGCCAACCCCAGACACAACCCTCTTTATATATAATCAATACAACAATCTCATTCATCTAAAAATTGAATTCCAAACCAAGACCATGTCAGGAGGAACAGAAGCCTTCCCAGATTTGGGCTCACATTGCCAACACGCCGATTGCCACCAGCTCGATTTCCTCCCATTCAAATGCGCCGGCTGCCACAACGTCTTCTGCGTCGACCACCGCTCCTATAAATCCCACGACTGCCCCAAATCCGACCACAACAGCCGCAAAGTCATTATCTGCGACACCTGCTCCGCCTCCATAGAGACCACCGGCCACGACGGCGGCGAGGAAGGCCACAAGCTCCTCCTTGAAAGGCACAGCAAGTCCGGGACTTGTGACCCTAGAAAGAAGAAGAAGCCGACTTGCCCTGTTAAGAGGTGCAAGGAGGTTTTGACGTTTTCGAATAATAGTACTTGCAAGAGTTGCCATGTGAAGGTCTGCCTCAAGCACCGGTTTCCGGCTGATCACGAATGTGAGAAGGGAGCGAAGGCTGTAGCTGCGGCAGCAGCCGGGAAGGGCGGCGGCGGGGTGTGGAATGGGAAGTTCTTGGCTGCTTTTGCTTCAAGGAATGGGAAAGATTGTGGGAAGAGTGCCAAGTCTTCTCCTACCAGCTCTCCATCTGTTAGAGCATTTTGAGCTTGGAAAAGTTTCGTACTTGGATTCAAAAGTTGTTCTGTATCGGTGTCAAGTTTCAACAATGTTGAGAACATATACAATGACACATAGTGAGGAGTTGTAATTTGTAAACGTGATACATACATTTTGGCTCATGTCCTGTTTCTATATGTCAAATAATTCAGTATACAAACATGTTCAATTCAACAACACCAATGGAGGGAATTATTCAACTGAATGACCCCTGCTCAAACCTCAAGGCTTACAATCTGATTTTCTCGATTATATTCTGATACAACATGTGACAGGTACTAACGAAAGAAATGCTAAGTGAGAGTTACGGTGGCTGTCGTTTACCACGGGCCAGTAGAGCAAGGAGAATCTTTTTCCTAGGTCCCTGCAAATCAAACAACCACAGTTTAGTGAATGCAAAGAAGAAAAGTGCTAGTTCATGAGTGAGCTAGCAGAAGCAGAAGTGCAGAACACAACAGAATTCAAAATCACATGCTTGATGATATGGACAACTTAGGATATAGACATGGATCACAGCAAAGATAACGTACTAGTGAATCAATATTACCATTGGTATACCCAGCTCTTTGAGGTCTTTATCCCCCATCTGCTTCAAAGCAGTCATGTCTACCTGTGACTCAGACCACCAAAGCATTGAGAAAAGACTTCATGATGAACATTACTCGTTGGAGTGAAGAGAGCTTCACATTAGTGATATATGACATTCTTTTCTGTTGTGTCACTAATCAAACAGGCTAATAATGACATTCGCTCTAAAGATCCAATGACGAAAGATTTGTCAAGGATACGAGTAAATAACTTACTTCTTCAGCCTGGAAAATAATAGCATATTTTCCCAATCCAAGTCTATGCAACAAAGCAGCAACAGATAAAGGTTCCTCCCCCTGTACAATGCATAGAGAGTGATATTATATAGGTTTACTAAAGAGATCATCAAACTTCAATCAGGAGACTATTTGCATATTAAATTAGAGGAGGTGAAAAATAAAACGGAAGCTAAAGTGAAGCAACAGCCAGAAAGTAGTACCATATAAGAGACTTTTTGCATGCTGTAATTGGTTGGCACAAGTTGCCCAACTGGCTTGGATGTTTGAGGGGTAGACTTTGTTCTAAGAAGGAAGGAATCTGTTGGCTGAGACGAACCAATCATTCCATTTCTCGAGAACTGGCCAACTCTGCGAGCATCAACCGCTCTGAATGATGGTCTTGATTGTAGCTCAGCAAAGTTTCTTTCTCGTGAGGGCCCGAAAGAACTTTTCAGAAAGATATCGGGGGATCTATCTCGGAATCCTTCTCTACTTTGAGAAGAGTTGAAGTTCCTTGGTGCATTTATCTCGTACAAATCAGCTGCAATCTCCCTGGGAGGAACTTGCCTTAGGAAGCTATTCCCATTTGTTTGTGAATTATGCTGCTGCATCTGATATTTAACTGGTGAATTAACAGGTTTTGATAGATTTTCACGTGAGACCATCTGCTTGCGTTCGGCAATAGCTCCCCCATTTTTCTTAAATGATCTTTTTTGCAACAGTTTCAATCTGAGGTCATTTCGACTGGTTCGTGAATCTTCACTTGTTTTAATGAACAAAAGTCAATACAATGAAAACATAAATACAGAAAAGAAATCATACACAAGTGTTGGGAATTAGACAGGATGGTTTACCAGGCAATGTATTGTCACCACCACTCCATTTCATTCCATTTCCTCGTTGCCTGGACATTAAAATTTAACACATAATGAGAAACCTTAAGGCATATCTTCTGACATAATGCAGACAGTAACAAGCTATCCTCATGGCGGCACAACCAAAAAACGTGTTATAATCTGCATAAAACAATGATGAATTCTACTACTAGGACTCAGTCCAAGTGTTGGTTCTTGAAAGACATTCGACAACACAAGAGTGATAAGACACAAATTGCTTTTACAATTTTTCCATGCCATGCATCTATCTAAGGAAACTAAATGCACTACCTTACTCCGTGGCAACCATTCATTTCCTAGATCTACATACGATAGTGATGGAGACAACTAATCTCAGTCTAAAAAAAATAACTCTATAAGGTAAATTAAAGAATGAGCAAAGTACCTACTCCCAAGTCTGTCTCTCATCAATCGTTTACCTCCCGAAACCATCATCCCTCTATCCTCACCACGCGTATACGCAGAGCCTGATGTCCCTCCCCTCTCCACAACCTACACAACTTTCCACATTAAGTAACTAAATCCACACACAGCCAAACACATCCACCGACATTTCGCATCCAGTTCAAATCAATTTCGATCAACATGATAAGCAATTTTATGGCTCTCAAAACAACACTAACTACGATTCCAGTATTCTCTTGCTCAAAATTAAATTACACAAACTTAAGCTCAAATCATGAACGGAAACAGAAAAAGAACTGAAATATACTGATTCAACCTATCACAGAATACAGAAAATCTTTCTGTTCTGTTCTGATTGATCAAAAGTATGACGATTGATAATTTGATATGAATGTATAGAAGCGAAAGATTTACCTGACCAGAGCGGCCGAGGGTGATGGTGACCCTGGGATTCGCCATATCCGCGACCCAAAATGCTCAGCGAGCTTTTCTGGAGATCTAATTGCAGAATCCGCAGAAACCCTAGAAATTTGTTTTAAGTGATTTGAGAGGAAGGAATCAAAGTTCTCGTGGCATTGCCTATCTGTTGATGCAGTGTTGTCCTTGACCTTTCAGAGAACTGAGAAGTTTTGGCGCCCGGGTCAAAGTTATTTTATTTGGGCCCAAGAGTGTGCTTCCCGCTACTAAAAGCCCAAGTCTTTGGAGCTGGTTCAGGTCTTTATCCACAATATTGTCGTGGAGAAAGAGTTTTTTGACCTTCACCGACGACGTTGTCATCGCCAAAGGATTTACTCCTTGTACTGTCATTTGCAAAGGGCTTTGATAGTTGCATTTTTATACAACGTTTATATGCTTAACCGAGCCTTATATTTAGTTCTTTTGTTACGTTTTTAAAGCAACTTATTATTGTTATTCGTTTTGTAGGTAATTTGATGTAAGTAATTGAAAGACGAGTTTTTGAGATTTCCTAGCTCAACGAGGAGAAGAAATGGGGTTGTCAAGAGACTAATGGACCAAGTCCAACTTAGAGAAGAACTACTCAAGCCCTATGGAATGTGGATTCAGCCCACTTTGTATTTAAAACTCAAACCAAATCTGTTTTTATTAATTAAAGGGAGACCAAATCAAACCAAAGAGAGAGAAAAATTGATTATCACGTGAAAAAGGGAAACAAACGTGAGAGGAGGAAAGACGTGAAAAGAAGACGTGAGGAGAAGAAGAGAATAAAAGGAAAGAAAAAGGGAGGTGATTCCATATTGTGTAATTTTCTATCTTTCTCTCATACTCTTATGGCTACTATGATGAGCTAAACTCTATTGTTAAGGGGTTGTTTTGAAGCCTCGTTCATGTTTTCTAGATTTTTCATGCTTATTAATTAAAGATTGTTCTTATTATTCGAATGAGGTTTATTTGTTGCTTATACGTTGATGATTCTTATTTGTGTATGCTTTGAGTGCACGCTTAGTATGCATGTTTAGGAATCTAATTCCAAGAAAATTGATGGCTATTGGTGATCATTACCTTCCTCAATTTTCAATCGTATAACCCATACATGCTTGGTATAAGAAACTCTAGGTCTAGCAAGACACGACCGTAGTGTACTTGTAAAGCCTTGTAGATTCTCAAACCCTTTCTAAATCTTAATGTTTTTCTCTTGATAAATTCGGGTCCTTGACTTCGGGTTCTTTGAGGGATAGACAATATTGATAAGCAAACATTCAATGTTGTAAACGTAATGATTGGGTAATTTGTTGAGTTCATAGCTTTGAATCTTCCTAGGAATTTTCATTCATGACATTAATATGTTTTTGGTTCTGCATTTGTGGTCTAGATAATGTGACGGTGGTGGATCGCACTTCCCCTTAACCATTTTTGTCATTGATTGTTACCTTACTATTAATCTGTTTACTGTTTCAGTTTCGTAATCTGTTTTGCAGAATTTTTTCAACAACCAAACCAACTCCGATTGCATTGAAAATTTGTGTGGTAGTCCGCCACTGTGTCTATAGTGTCCAGTATTAGTTTCATGATCTTAGGTTGAGTCTAGCTATTTTAATTAATTGCGTTAGTGTTAGTCGTCGAGGCTATCAAGTTTCTGACTTTCGCGTCTGTTTGTAGTTTAGAGTATTGAGTCTCATTTTTCCCTGTGAATTGACCCCTATACTATTGTACTGCATTGACGAACATATTGAGTTTATTATAGGATAACTTTGAAGGTGGTTAAACACCGATCAGACTTCGCTTCGTTTTCAAATTTCAATACATTTTCACTGCTTATATTTTGGCTAACAGATGACGTGGCTTCGCTTAAATGCGCTCCAAAAACTAATACTGGGAGAAGCAAATGAAACTTTTGTGTACAGAAGTAGATATGGTCTGGTCTGAGACATTTCAAAAGGTGAACTCTTTTACTATTTTCCATTTAACAAATACAGGAGTGAGGGTTGTTTATACATAATTTTCAATACACAATGAGGCTCGCTACATGTTTGCCGTTGATTCTTTGATCTCTTCCAAGGTGATGGTCTGCATTAACAGTTCAAGAAAGAAAGGATTAGATATACATAGATATAAGACTATAAGAGAGGGATGTAATGTAATATGAGGTTACATGAATGTCGCATCAGTGTGCAAGTGAAATTCATGAATAGAAAAGCATACATGTTGTTTTATATGATGTAGTTATGAAGTTCCAAACTTTACATTGCAAAACATTCTATGTTCAGTGACATTTGCACTACATATTTATCAAACTGTCATATGATCGTAGCCAACCATTTAGGAAAGAGCAAGCAGTCTGTGGAATAACACACCAGTCATTTATAGGAACTATCAGAAGTACAGAACTATCATACTCATCCATAGCCATTATAGAAACCGACTATAGTTAATGAGCTAAAATAATGGTGTATAAAGTACCTGTTCTTTTCCGGCAAAATCGTTTTCGGGAGTGAGAAAGAGCATGCAGTGGCACTCCTTCCTGCAAGATGATCTTACAAGTTAAGTGAGAACTGATATGCCATATTTAAGCTAGCATATAATGATGGGAGTAGTATAAGTTGTAAATTTCATAGGGAGTTAATAAGCTCGTGATTCAATTTTGTTACTTAATGGAATTCTCATTGTATCTACACATTCTAATTAGCCTATTTAATGATTCTTAAACTAGATGTCTGGATTAGAGCAGAATATCATATAACCTAAACATATATACTCCAACCTCAACATCCGATAAGTTAATCTAACATTGGTTGTACAAGATGCAAGCATGTATAATGGCTGGAGAGACAAAGTGTGTGAAAGGTTTTGGATCAGAATGAGGGCAAGACTACATTATTGGTTAAAGAAGAAGAAAATGGAAAGGCATCTGCCGATCAACATGTAGTAGTTCTACAATACAGTTCAAAATGCATCCTGCCAGTACTAGGGAAATTGGTTGTGACACAAATATCACTACTTAATGCATATCTAACAAGGCTATTAGCTATGTACTTCTGGATTCAATGTTTGGTTACCAAAAACTAGTGCTTCTAAATTGTAAAAAGCATTGATATATCACATTACGCTGGTGTTTTCAACGTTTCCAAGATATACGAATATGCAACTTAGCGAAATACGGAGAATGCCAACGACATAACTGATTTCATTAGATAATAATAAAGCATTTACCTTTCCCTCATCGGAACACAGGGGCAATTCCAAAAACCTTGCCCAGCCTCTGCTTGTTTGTCATCGTAATGCCTGCAAACACAAAAGCATTCAGACTCCAAAAACATGTTTCGCCACTAAAACTACACATCCAAAATCCGAAAACAAGATATCAAAAAAGCACAGATACTTACCGACACGGGCAAAGCGGCGCACCCAATGAATCTTTGTGGTCTGCCAATCCCTACTCAAAAAAATCCCAACACAAATTCCATCATCATAACGAAATCCCAACACAAAACCGAAAGAAACTAAAAGCTTGTAGAATTCAATAACACACACCTTAATAACAACCGAAGTAACTCCCTTATCAACACAGAAATACGTCCCGGACTTGCGAGCATACTGCTCCGAAAACTTCCTCATAATCTCCACAGACTTATCCGACGGTTCAGCTGCCACATTCGGGAAAACACTTCTCAATCCCAAAATGTTTTCAATTTACACTCGTATGATTCAGATACTAAAATTTAGGGCTACAACTACTACAAATCTGAAATTCAAAATATACAATGAGAAAAAGAAGAAGGTGGGGAACCTTTAGCTCGGATTACGAAGCGGTGAGTGGCGGAGCGGTTAAGACGGAGGAGGGGAGAAGCGACGGAGGAAATGGTGGGGCCGAACGACGGAGCTTGGAGCTGGAGAGTCATCGGCGATTGTTGGAATTCAACGGAGGCTGTGTTTGTGTGTGAGCTTGTTGTGAAGAGTGAGCTGGGTTTGGAAGATTAAATTATAATTCTTTTTTAATATTTATAGTATTGTTTTCTGGGTTTATATAATCTGGAGGTTGTGGAAATGGTGGTGTGGTTTTGGGGGTTAAAGAGCAGAGAGAGAGAGAAGAGAGGGGAGTGTGGCTACCCGCCACTCGTTTGTGAATATCGGTTAAGAGAAGACGCCAACCACTCGGTCTGCTACCAATGAATAGTGGTTGACTGGCCTTATATGGGCCTTGATTTCGGGTAATGAGCCCAATGCTCAAACCCGTCGACATGGGTGTTGATTGAGGTTTCATTACGATTGGGAACGTTTATAATTGATTGGTTAACAAGCAGCTGGAATAGCTCAGCTGGTTAGAGCGTGTGGCTGTTAACCACAAGGTCGGAGGTTCGAACCCTCCTTCTAGCGCCCTTTTCTTTTTATCGTTATTTTCAGTTTTCACATTCATCTTCAGCTTGTGGTTTAATCGATTAACACCCTACCAATTAAGATCCCTTTTCTTTTTATCGTTATTTTCAGTTTTCACATTCATCTTCAGCTTGTGGTTTAATCGATTAACACCCTACCAATTAAGATCCTGGTTACTGTTGTTCGTTTGCATGCAACTTCTACCTTGATCGAGATACTGCTATCAGTAAGACCGAAGAAGAAAGAACGTACCCTAGGATAGAAGTCGCCCAAGTGACCAAACACTCATTTTAACACACAGCAGCATACTCTCTTTACTAGGGTTTCAGTTTAGAGAATTAGAGAGTATCAGAGCAACATGGACAGATTATACAGAACCCTTTTCTTGCATGTACTTATTAGGGTTGCATGTTATCCCATGCCTTGGTTAATTAAGATTTCTGCACATCCAGCTAATACGTGCCCAAAGCCCCAAACCATGTCATGTAATTTTTCTCATGATTACTAGTCATTAATTAAGTAATGTGGGACGACTGGTCAGTTGTCACTGCTGCTTTTATCAATACTCCCTTGTGCATGTTTGCCATTGCTGCCGAAAGCATTAGCAGCAGCACAGCTTCTGCACCGCGTAACATGCTTCATCATCATGAGATTCATGACCCTCCTCTTCTTCTTCATTATGATCTTGCATGTGAAATACAGACTTTAAATCTCAGACATCTCAGCTAGCTCGAACTCAATATATATATATATATATATCATATCCAGAGGTTTGGTAAATTACTTTGCATCTTCTAATTATCGATCAGAGCCCTAGCCTAGACAACCGAAGAAAGTTCATTACAGAGATCATAGCCTTTTGAAACTACCTTTCTTCGACTCTAAAATGTGGATAGTTAAGCACTTTAATCCCACATGAGGCTAGAATGTATGAACCACCACTCGATCCTGAACTCTATAAATAGCAAGCCATCAACACATTTGAGTCCTCTCCAGACAGAATACAACTCAAAAATACACCAACATACATATCTATATATATATTAACGGCAATAAGCTAGCTCTTGCATATTTCTGCAGTATGGAAGACCAAGAATCACGTACGTACTACATGGACAGTGCACGTCTTTATAAAAAGTATGTAATAGGCACTTCTATATATGCAGAATTAATAGCTGGAGAAAAACTTTTGAGGACCAAAATTTGTATGTTTGCTTTTGTACTCAGCGACCGGAATCTTCAAAAGACGAGTCAACACTCAAAAGAAACCTGAAGCTTCTTTTCAAGTACGTTGAATACACGGGCGTGGGGGAAAGGGCGGCTATGGAGTTTTAAATATTTACAATTGATCGAAAACCCTAATAAGGATCATGTAGATCTAATTAGAAAGACAAGTTCCCAACCAATATTCCAGTAACGAGTATATCGTTTCGATCCTACTTTAATTAAACTTAGAATGTTAAAGTAGAAACTAACTATTTCATATATATACCAAATTAACCATACATATCTGCTTGATAGTTCTAATTTTCTTAATCATATGCTTGTAAACAAACTAAAATAATATATATGATACCCCCTTCATTTCACCAGCAAATTCGAACCGTACAAACCGATTATCAAGCTAACACGGAGTTGAAGATTAAAGAACATAATCCATAAGTGGATTTGAGAGAAACAATGAACGAGAACAGAGGACTTTCTTGATAAATTTAATTTGTTCTCGGATAACGTAGTAAGTATAAAGTAAAAACCCTTAGCTAAGATCCAAGTACCTGGATCACATATTTAGACAGGAGAAGGACGACAAACCAATCTATATAAGAACTTGAAAATCGATTAGACGTGGTTTTCATAGAACATACACAAGCAAATCGTAGTGGAGTCGGACCATGATGCTTGATTCCCCAAAAAGCAAAGACTTGCAAAATCTTTGAGATCGATCGATACAGACAATCGTCGGATCAGCTAAGCTAGTCTGAAAGACTATTCACTTCACCACTCACATCCAAGAAGGAAAGCTGGTAAGCCGGCGAGAGAGAAGTCAGAGAACTCAGAGAAGCTAGCTAGGCTAGGGTTGATCTTTCAGTTGTGGCTTGAACAGCTATCTTCTTTTTCTTCTTCTTCTTCTTCTTCTTCTTCTTCTTCTTCTTCTTTGTTCTGTGTTGATGATAATGATGATGGTTTGGGGTTTGTGGGGTGGTTGAGAAGGTGTTGAAGGTGAAGAAGATGGGGTGGGAGCAATGATGGCGATAAAGAAGGTAAGGAGAAGACAGCATGATTGCGGTTTGGCTTCTGGCGTTGAAAGAAAGGCAGCAAAAAAATTCTAGGTTTTTTGTGCCCCTCCCTTTCTCTCTCTTTTGCTCTCTGACATATGATGGAGAGAGAGAATGAGAGAGATATAAAAGAGTGTGTGTGGATGATGATGATTTTCATTCATGAAGCCCGAGACTGCAATAAAATAGGAACGTGGCCTCGAGAGGGACATGAATGGACTAGCCTCATCTGAAATTTATCCAAGTGCGTAGCAAACATTGACCATCATTTCTAGTAGTGTTTTTGGGCTAGTAAATATATGTTATTGTCTAACATAGGTATAAGTTCTTGTATTCTTGGGGCCAATTAATCTGTAGAAACTTTGATATTCAACCTTATTCTTGCTGGTGACCATTCTAATTTCTTTAAATTTTGAGTACAATGTTGACTTATTCTTACAATTACAATACATTATTTCAAAATTCACTCCGGTTTAATATATTTTTATTTTCACGGATTAGATCTTTATAGTGATAAGACTCTCTTTTTCAAGCCCTAGCCGTCTGTGGACAGGGGCTTCTCTTCTACTTCGTTGTGGATTGTATTTTTAGGCAGCCTTCTTGAAGGTTGCATCACTAACGCCTCCACCCCAGTTCCCTTTATGAAATTTTAAGTTCGTCGTTTTTGATTGACGATTAATGTACGATCTATACTAGCGTAGTGAGTCATGATGTTGTCTAAGTTAAGATTATTAGTCTAGGCTAATTTCTTTTGCTACTAATCTACGTTTCTCTAGACCCCACGAATGTGCAAAGTAGTGGTTAAGTTGGCGATTTATTGTTGTAACAATTGATAGTGATGGACTAATGTAAGCTTGGGCTATTATGGATTAGGATCAGGGTATATGATATGCACTTTAAATCTATCAAGAAAATGATATTCACCTTAATTAAAAAGAGTCTTGCAAAATAATAGGAAACAATCGCTGGCGATTCAAAATTATTTCTCTTTGAATATATTGTGCAAAGACTTGCTAACTAAGTATAAAGTGAGTATATTGTGCAGGGTCTCTACAGTAATGGTACATAGGACTGCAGTTGATACCTTCGAGTGTAAGCTGAGAATCCAACCTAAGCAGTTGTATCTTCCTTTTCGTGATTCTGCAAGCCACATTCAAGTCTTATTGCCGCCAAGAGCTCAGGAGATACGGGAGCAACTTTTCTCTCAATTATGTTCTTATCATTATTGCGAGGACAATCTCCTGCACCCCAGCCCCTGGAAAGTATCACTTTGCTTGGCTCCTGGGAGACTAAAACTGCCCCTGTTGCTTGCTGTGAAACAAAGATAGAGAGTTTCAGCCATGTTTTAAAGTAAGCATGAAACAGCCAACTTTATGATGTTATCACCAAAACGGGGGAAATAGAGCAGTATTTGTGTGCAGACTGTGCGCACCTCCAATTTAAATACCAGTTCCCTGACTGAAGTTCCTTTTGCTCTCCCTTTGACATTGACAATGGCAAGAGGGTGCTTTTGAAAGTGAGTCTTGATTGTTTTTGCAACTCCTGTTACGATATTGTTCCTACCTAAGAAGTGATTAACATCAGCGAAGTCCTTTAGAAACAGTGAGGTCTGAAACACGTTAGGTTATACTAGGACTAGTAAAGTTTAATCAACTTACATATGGTCAGCAGTAGTAAAACGTGAAGTATCAAAAATTAAAAACACGGTGCCACAGTAAGTTCAGATAAAAATTAGCAACCAATGCACTACATTTTCTATCAAATAAGGCTCTAGCATGATAGCTCAACTGGACGACACAAAATGGAAATGAAATTACCAATGGCAAGCACAGGGCGTTTTTTCATCTTGAGGGCTTGCTTTCGTAGAAGGAGCCTCTCACTGTTGGATAAGTGCACGGCTCTCGGGGGCATCTCATTTAAATTCTTCTGTATCGTGATAGGAACAGGTGGTTTTGATTTACTGTTGCCAGAACTACCAGATGACCCCTGGGATTCATATTCAAAATCACTGTGCTGATCCTCATCAATTGCAGGACTGCTCAGACCTTCAGACTGAAACCCACATAATCAGACAACATAAGAAGTTGCCAAGAAAAGAAGATAAAGACTATAAACACGAATACAACTTCTCTTTATTACCATAATATCTTCAGGGCAAGGCGTCGAAACAAAAGTTTCACCTTCTCTATTTCTATCTTTGAAGGAAGTTGCACGGGTCTCAATTGTAACTGAAGGTCCTGAATCAACTTTAGCAGTCTCATTCTCATCACCAATCAAAGAGACATCTAAGTGGCTGTTCATTACACTACCTGTTCCAACATCTGACTCCAATTGATTCCCCAGCGAATCAAGGTTGTGTATAGCCTCAATGAAAGTTCCAACTTCTTTGTTTACATCCTTGAATAGAACTGCGTGTGTTTCATTTGTAACAGCTTTATTTGAAGATACTGGTCCAACTGTACCAGACACATCCTCATCACAGGTTGAAGTGAAACTAACTTTCTTATCTTGTTGTGTGGCCAACTGCCTGTTCAAGACAGCACCCATTCCATTATTGACATCCACATTTATGACATGGGATTCTTGTTTGTCTCCAGCCTTGACTAAGGCTGCAACTTCTTCCTCTATATCCTCGAACATAGTTGCCTGGGAATCTCTTGTAACTGATTCATTTGAAGATTCTGGTTCCACTTCACTAGTTTTCTCTGCATCACAGATTGATGAGAGACCATCCCCCTCGGCCTGTTGTGTGGGTAAGAGGCCATTCACACCAGCACCCATCCCATCATGTAAATCCATGTTTTTCACGTGAATCTCTTGTTCATGTATACCCTTGAAAAAGGAAAGAAAAATTATACATAATTTCAGGTGTAACTTTCAAAGAAGAAACAGATGAGATGGAATATACTCTGTACAAGTGTCTTATTGCATTATATACCTTGACATTCTCTTCATGCAAATCAGTTTTAACTGAATGAGAACCGTGGTTAGATTCAATATCTGATATCAAATGTTCATCTGATTTAGCATCATTCACCTCCTCCCTGACCTGATTCACGTAAAAAAAATGTTAATTTTACTCTAGCTAATATTAAGCTGGTCTGAAGCACATAAAAGTACATAGGCATCAGATCTCTCACCAGCTCAATTCTTGACTCATTATCTGAATGCAGATTGTTCGGTCCCTTGGCTTTTACCTAGTTTAGCAAGATGATTCATAAAAATGTGTGATAAAATATGAAAGATGGAAAAAGATAAGTAGAAATATATAATAATAGAAACATTGGAAAACTCACTAAATGCTCCAATTCATTTATATTTTTGTTAAGCTTCAGAACATGAAGTTTCAGGGACTGCACACAGCAAGGGAAAAAAAAAAAACAAAGTCAGATGCCAGAGTAGATATGAGAAAAAGCATGAAGCAATAGAAAAACTATGCAATAGGTCTTGTCAATAAAATCAGTCTAGATTGTTCCAACATCCATTGTGTCTAGATGTCATCTTCTTTGTTTAAGTCTTTACCTTTAACATCGAATGGGGATCAGTTTGTCATTGTCCAGCACTCCTGCCTCTATAGGTAGTGGATATGTCGGCGAATTTATATCTTACAATTATTTTCTTAGGATGCAGGTTGATAATGCCAATAAACAATATGTTAATGAATGAGTAAAGTCTACCTCACGACGTTGTGCCTCAATAGAACGCTTCAGTGCCTCTCGTTTAGTCAGAAGTGTCTCAGGTCTCAACTTGGCAGGGCGGATATAATTTTTTCCACGAAACACAATGATTGCATAACCTTTACTTACTCTCTCCACTGCCACAAGAATCCCACCACTTTCTGACTCTAAAGTTTGTGCTACTTGGTTAGCAGACTCAATGGTTTTCTCATTACATATTATCTTAACCAGCTCCCTATATTTCCAATGAAGATGCATGTTCTCAACTGTCCCAGCAAATACTCCTCGTCTACCTGAACATTTTAAGAAGTACATCAGTATTTTTCAGAATTACTTTAGAAGGAGCCACATAGTCTCAGATTCTCAAACAAACAAAAAACAAAACAAAAACTTGGTAAATATATTAAAAATATAATACAGCTCACCCATTAGTAGGAAAGGCTTAATTTTCAAGCCAATCTTCCTCAGCATATATCTTTCTGCTTCAGTTATACCTTCTTTATCTATTTCAGGTTGTTGGGGGATCTCTGCTTTCTCCAGCTCGGCCAGAAGTTTTTCTGCCTTCTCTCGCTTTTCTAAAGCCTGTTCATAACAGATATACCATTTCTAAAATAAACAAAAACAACTGAACCAGTAGTGATGTAACTGTAACATTTAAAGAAAGCCATACCATTGATAATTTAAGGCTAGCCCTACTGACAGCGGCCTCAGTAGACTTCAGCTTTCTTTTGTCAGATGGAAAATGATGGGTCTGGTCATCTTTATCTTCTGGGTCACTCCTGGGTTCATGCTCCTGTGTCGTTGTAGCTGATATGTTCAATCGTCTATTTCGGTTATCTGCATATAGAACAGAATTCCTCCGCTCTTCAATGGCAGAGGAAACAGCTGGCGGGAGAAAATCCTTTCCTCTGTATAACACAATAAATTCTTTATCCCGAGCAATCAGAGTACCTCCAGTCAGTGTCTGCAACAGTGTACATTTACAGTAAAGCAATATGACTACAAGCCATGATGTATTCTAGGTCCAATACATGAGTACATATAAGAAAGATTCACACCTTTAACTCTTCAGCCATCAGCTCGCTATTAGTATTCTGAAAACCTCTTTTCACAGCGATTTTGGCAATCTCACATTTTTCCCACAGTTTGACAATGGAAGCAGCCAACCCTTGATGCTTTCGATTTCTGCCTGTACCAAAAGGACAAAAGCTAAAATCAAAATTCGACCAGAGAACAAGATTTCTAAATCGTAACATCATAAGAAGCTGAACTAACCCAATGCAAAATGGCATGGTAAGGGTCGGGCCAGTCTCCTTATGGTGGTCATTTCATCATTCGTTAGCTTAGGCTGCACTCCATAAGGAAGCAACCGGAAAGGTTTCCTGTACTCAGGCACAATAGCCGGTAGAAGATCCCCGTCAACAGGTAGAGGCTCATATCCCCACCAATCAGTAAACCGTGGCCCCAACCCTTCTAACAAGCGGTCAGCTTCTTCCGCCATTGCTGCCTCGCCTGGAAGCTGAAACCGATACCTATTTTCCACACCAACCCCTTGTATCAACGCCGGTTGAGGTCCCTCACTGGTTGCACTACCTGAGTTTGCTTCCTCTAGTCCACCATCACTCGTTGAATCTTCACGACTTTCACCATAAAGTAAGGATACTTATAATTCCGACCTCTACACAAAACTATCTTAGCTCCTGACCTCCAAACAACCATACCTCCAGTTTTCCTCTATATATTTCATAACCACATATACCCTAATTAGACATTTGATATACTAATCAACACACATTACAGCTTCAAATTTATAAAAACTAAAAATACATTATGTCAAAATGTAAAGAGACTATCTAACCTCCAACAAATCATGAGTCCTCTTCATGTTTAACCTACACAAATCCTCACAAACAATCTTAACAACCTCCGAATTCCTCCAATTCTCATGAATCCCATTCACAATTCCCTCAGTAATCCCAGCCTTGCCAACCCTGAGCTTCTTCTTCACCTCAATCCCAACCGTCCTCAGCCGCCTCAGCTCCGCCTTACTCAGACTCATCTCCGCCAGCGTCGGCGGCGCTCTTCCCCCCTCCTCCTCCTCCATCTCCTTCTTCTCCGCCGCCTCGACCTGCTTCTGCCGCCGCAGCTCTCGCCGCATCTCGTGAAACCGAGAAATCGCGCGGCCGGTCCCCGGCTCCGGGACAGGGTTCTCCGGCGTGCTCCAGCTTGCGTCGATTGTGTGGCCGACGCGGTACTTGGGGAGAGCCTCGGGTAAGGGAACGAAGATGTCGCCGGCGGAGTTTGGGCCGGGTTTGGGCTCGGGCTTTTTAGCTGCGTCTTCGGCGAATCCAAGGCTGCGGAGCTTCTCGGCGATTCTCTGGATGGCGGACTTGGGCGCGATGGTTCTGGTCTGAGCTTCGGAGGCGGAGCTCCGGATTGTGAATTTGGAGGCAGGAAATGAGAAGAAGGGAGAGACGCATCGGTCAGTTAGGATATTTGGCGGGAATGACGTGGCGGCGGTTAGCGGAAGCAACATTTTTATTATGGAGCTAAAAATTGAAGATGATGAAGAAGAAGCATCGTTCTTTACTCTCTCGGTTCTCTATCCTCAATCACGTGACTCGCTCGTGATGTGAAGCCCAATAGCTTCCATAAAGCCCAAATTCTTTATTAAAAGCCCAATTCCGTTGTCTTGGAAATTTTCGCGCGTTACAGTTTACGCTGGTTTCAATTTCGTTCTGATCAAGAGTCCTCAATGGCCAGTGAAGAAGCAACGAAGCCACCAGTCGCCGCCGACCAAGTCGAATCGATGGACTCTCTCCAGATTCCGAGCTCGTCGAATTCGAATTTGCCGTAAGATTTCGTTCTTCTTCTATTGTTGATTTTTTGAAATTCTGTTTAGATAAACCGTGTGCGGGTGTGTGCATATATGGTTGTGGTGGTGAAGATTGAGTTTGGATTAGAGGTACGATCTGATAAGAGGCGTCTCCGAGGAGTGTATTGGAGACGATCTGCTACGATCCGGTCGAATGCACATTGCTCAGGTTCGATCTTTTTCTTTTATTTGAGTTGAACTTGAAATTAAAATTGACTTGTGTTGTGTTGTTGAAATTGAAATCGAAACTGGAATTTTCTTTTGATAAGGGTATACTGAAAGCAATTAATATGAAGAAGATGATAGCTGGGGGATGTAGAGTGAAAATTTGGATAGCTGAATGGTAAGCTTGGGGGTGATATGAAGAAGATATAGAGATCTCTGGGGATGGAATTGGACAGTGGGAAAGTGGAGTTTCTGTGATCTTCCAAGGAGATCAATGCCAGAGCTGATGAGTACTGGCCTCTCGTTATGGATATTGCTACAAAATTCAATCTACCTAATATCACTGGCTACCGAAACTGCTCTCTCCAGTCTTGGTGAATCTGATATGCTGAATTTTGATATTAATGTCTTGTGCTTCTAAAATATTTAAATGGTCAGGTGTAGTGAGATTATGGGCGGAAAGCGAATTGATAAAAAAGATTCAACTGATAAGGAGCCCAAGGAAGAGAAATGTGACAACTCCTAGCTCCCAACAATCTCTGCTAACATATGAGATCATAAGAACGGAAGTACTGAAAAATGAGATGTTGCACTTTCAGCATATGTAAGTTGTTATCCAATAAAGCAAACGAAGGAGCGACAACCATGTCTGAAATTACCCCATCTATCTACAAAGGCCAACAACAATGTGTGAAACTGGTATAATAAAAAAATAAAAAACAAGACACTAATCTAGAAAAATTAAAGAGTTGAGCATAAGGAGAAGTGAAAAGGAATCCTGCAGCTGGTTTCTGTGTTGTATGTCTCTCCTCTGCTGCTATCATTGTGACTTGAACTTGCACTGAATTGCTAATCAGAGAAAGCACCTTCCTTGTTATCAAAAGTACTGCAAAATTCAATTGCCTTTAGAAATGCGAACACAGGGAACTAAAACAAGACCAAACATGAAGATCATAAAGATGGGAAGTACGTATAAGTGCAATAGAAATGCTATATTAACGTATAATATTTGCACATTCGAACCCACAAAAGCAAATGGCAGGTTATTCACTTGAACCTAATTGACTCATGGAACTGATTGAAAGAGTCATTGCATTATAACCATAAGGTATTCTCATGCCGTTTGAATCAGCAGGATGAACTGAGATCATTGGAACAAAAGTACTTGAAAATGAAGATTTCCTACGATGAGTTAGTCTATGAAGTTTCCACAATTTACATTAACAATCAAGTAGCAACTACATTTGAACTTAGTGTCATATATCAGACAGCCAACAGATAAGAATGCACGAATTAAAGATTGAAACTAAGAGAAGAGTAATAATGTGGGGGATTAATAACTGACCAGCTAGAATATAGTGCTGCATGTTTAGATCATTTCAGACTCCTCTTCTCCTCCTCCTCCTCCTCCTCTTCTTGTTGAGACTGCTACTCTAAATGTTGTTGTAAAACTTGCCTCTCGGGGCAAAGTAGAGTCTCCTGAAATGCAAAATAATTATAATTCCCAGGATTTAGTAGTATTATGTTGTCGGCATTCTCTTGTTCAAGATCAATGCAGATCAAGTTGGTGTATCTGCCCTCAAATAAGAGAGATCCCATGTTCACCCGCTCCAAGTTCAAGGCAAAGAACCTAGTCCACTCCACATTCACTCCATACTCGTTTATAAACCACAATTCAGCAGTCTTTATATCATACATCAAATAACGCAATACATACAGTGATTGTTCCCTCCAAACCCCCAAGTAGCTGTCAAAGAATACTTCATCTTCAGGTTGATCACTATCAAAATTTGGCGGCAATTCAATTCTCCTAAACTCGTGTCGAACCAGATCAACCGCAAGTATACCCCATCCAATGCCGTCATCCAGCGGTTCCTCCTCCTCCTCCTCATAAGAACTAGCGTTCATTTCAAGGACATCAACAAACCAGTGAAAGTTGTTATGTACAAAAACATCAGTTCTTCTATCCAAGATCCTCTTGAGCCAATGATTGAATGGAGACTCGATCTTGGTCCAGGTTTGGCTTCTCCAAGAGTAAACATAGACCGAGTGAATCCACCCGAGACCATAATGATCATACTTAAAGGAATGTGGTTGAGGATACGCTTCATTTCGAATGTCCAAGGGGAGAGGCACATTGCCGTAGAATCCGGTCGAGGGATTCCAAATGTAACAGTTCAAGTCATCATCAGAAGCAAAGACTAAACCGTTGCAAATGGAAAGTAGGTTGATTTTGTGGTCAGGTCTCTTGAACGGGCAGTGAAGGTTTCTTCTGTCTCGGGCCGGGTCGTCCAAGTTTAACAATTGAAGCCCGTCAGCTGCGGTGGAGACGATGAGCTTGCGAGTGAGGGGTGCTCGGTGTTGTTGGCTGTGAGTTTTGCGGAAGCCTCGGTCGGAAATGATGTGGAGCCACTCTGTTGAGACACAACGGCATACCATTAATGACTTCACGCTCAACTTCAACAGGATTTGTCGTACAATGTCTTCGGGGAGCTCGTTGTAGCTTATCTCCGTCCATTTTTCAAATTGGACAACCTAGCTAGAGTGGTAAACAATGATCACTACTTCACTAGTAGTACAGTGCTAAGTTGCTAAGAGGTTAACGTCAGACATTTTATGATAATATATGGGAATAATGTACTTGGGTTACTCATGAAATGAGTAGGATGAGTTGGAATTACCTCTAAATCGAGCGAGCGGGGGTCGTCCTGTGCCGGAGCTGTGACGAGTTCGTCTGGTCTGTGGAGGACAACATTTTCTTGTATTTTCTATCTTGGGCCTCTATTTTCTCTGACCGTTTGGGCCCAAAATCTGAGAATCCACTCAGCCTTTAAGATTTTTAATTGGGATCCTTTTTCTTTACTTTTTTGAGAAAATCAATTTTTAATTTTGGATCAAATTTATAAAAAAAAAATTGGTAGATATCTAAATATGATGATTTGCCAATGAGATTCAAAGTGACTCTTGAAAAGTTAAATTTAATTAAAAAAGTACGACAAGACCTCATTAATTATAGACATCTTCAATGCAGATTCCTCCAAGGTTTTAGAAAATATTTGCACTATGGTTTAATAGGGATAGTTTTCCCTGTTTTGTAATTTTGAGGAGTTTCCTTAGATATGTTGTAATGCCAGATAAACAAATGGAATTAAGGATCCAACATTCATGTCTGAAATTGATAAATTAAAAAGACATGATTCAAAATCTGTAAGGTTAATAGAGAGATTTGGGATCATAAGGAGAACAGAAAGGAATTATGCAGCACTTTCAGCATATGTAAATTGTTATCCAATAAAGAAAATGAAGGAGCAACAACCATGTCTGAAATTACCATCTACAAAAGCCAACAATGTCTGAAACTGATAAAAAAAACAAGACACAAGTCTAGAAAAATAAAAGAGAGCTGAGCATAAGGAGAAGTGAAAAGGAACCCTGCAACTGGTTTCTGTGTTGTATGTCTCTCCTCCTACGCTGCTAATCATTGTGACTTGAACTTTGCACTGTATTGCTAATCAGAGAAAGCACCTTCCTAAGTACAGCAAACACAAGGAACTAAAACAAGACCAAACAAGAAGACTATTATGTAAGGAATACAAATGCAAATTTCACATACATTTTT
Organism: Geum urbanum; assembly: GCA_946800695.1. Lineage (NCBI taxonomy): Eukaryota > Viridiplantae > Streptophyta > Magnoliopsida > Rosales > Rosaceae > Geum > Geum urbanum. The sequence continues at coordinate 51,850,210 of OX327008.1, read as the reverse complement.
TGCAAATTACAACCCCCAAAAGCAAATGGCTTGTTGATCAGTTGAACCAAATTGACTCATTGAACTGATTGAAAGAGTCATTGCATTATAATCATAAGGTATTCTCATGCTGTATAAATCATCAGGATAAATTGAGATCATTGGAACAAAAGTATTTGAAAATGAAGATGTCCTGTGATGAGCTGGTCATATATCAAACAGCCTACAAATAAGAATGCATGTGTTAAAGATCGAAACTGAGAGGAGAGTAAATGTGGGGGATTAATAACTGACCAGCTAGAATATAATGGCGCACGTTTCGATCATTTCAGACTCCTCTTCTCCTCCTCCTCCTTATCATGTTGAGACTTCTCCTCTTAATGTAGTTGTACAACTTCAAATTGGGTTTGACCTGCCTCTCGGAACAAAGTAGAGTCTCCTGAAATGCAAAAAAGTTAAATTTCCCAGGATGCAGTTGTATTATGTTGTCGGCATTGTCTTGTTCAAGATCAATATATGCAGATCAAGTTGATTTTTCTGTCCTCGATAACAAGATATCTCATGATCACCACCTCCAAGTTCAATTCATAAAACCTAGTCCACTCCACATTTACTCCATACTCGTTTATAAACCACAATTGAGCACTATGTATAGCATCCTTCTCAAAACGCCACACAGCCCCAATACATACAGCGATTGTTCCCTCCAATCCAGGAATTCATAAAGGGTGGGACTTGAATTTATCAAGTTAGAAGACCAAAAACTTACAGTGCAAGAACAGGTTTCCACTTCAGGTTTTGCGGCATGTATTTGTTTCCATATTAACAATCTATATATGCTAACTTTCTATATTATGTATGCAGGCTTGAAGCTTATTGGTGCTACAACTCGTGCTGTGACCCAATAACTTGATGCAGGGACTATTATTGAACAGATGGTAAGTCCTCTAGTCTTGGACATTCCTATAGTGCTTTGCTTTTGATTCCATGTCACTGATAGTATAGCTGATTCTGTGTGGCGGCCGGTTATTATTGTCTAGTTCTCTTGATGCTTCAAAGCACAACGAGCTTCAACCAAAAGAAGAAGCAAATAAGAAACAAGAAGAAGCAAAGAAGAAACTAGAAGAACAAGACCAACTAAAGACATCTTCAATGAAGATGGAAATAGGTCGTTCGCATCTATTCAGAAGTTTACATATATCTAAAGAAGGAGCTTCAGTTTTGATTCGAGGATGGTAGGAGGTTCACTTTTTGCTTGTACTTTGCATGTGACAAGAAGTCAAGAAGCTTGGCCTTTTACATATGACAAGAAAATGTAAATATGTGAGTCAATTCCAAATGGGGTCAAATCATGGTGACAATGAGCATGTTACTCTCCCTTATCAATTTGCTTAAATTACAGAATAATAAGGTCTCTGTACAAACAATCTCCACTCCTATTAATCTATATCAGATAATAGGATGGCACATTTGTTTTAATTTTATGGAAATACATGACTATACAATTGCATATTTGCAGTTTACCACACATTGTACACAATCCAAGAGGAATCTCGATCAGATGATTAATTTCATAGAGAAGGCCCTTTCTGTCCTGTAGAGTGTAGATGACAGAAACCCAGTTTCAGAAAGTTAGATCGAAAAAGAATAACTTTGTAGTTAAATAAGCACTTGAGATATCGTACCAAAGATCTTCTATTGAGATGAGATATTACAAAGGTACATTTACTTTTACTCGGTTTAATTTACTATGAAATATGACTACTACATATTTCTGCTTTGAGACTCACAATTTAGCCTGAAGGTATTGGTCCACTGTGAGAGGTTTTGGACCCCCAAACCAATCGATCAGAAAGATATCCTCGATGTCTAACTTGAAGTACTTGAAGTTATGACCCTTGGGCCAATCTGTTAATCACCAAACAGGAATAAAAATCATATCAGTTCAAGAGCAATAGACGGACTGAATAGAGGTTAAAGGCATAAATGAGGAAATTTGATGTCAGTTACCCTTCATCTCTGGATGCTTCGAGAACAAAGCAGTTTTAGCAAATGCTTGCTCTTGTGGACCACCATTAGCCAGCTTTAACTAAAAAACCACATATATTTGGTTAATGAAAATAAGCATGATGCATCCTTTTCCTGTTTTCTTTTTATTTAAGCAAGTAAAGAGTAAACTCGATGTTGCAACGCACCTTTCCTGTAAGCGTGATCTTTGCACAGGTTGGGTTCTCAGGGTCTACTTTGCCACAGGTTCCAATTGGATGCTCACTGATTGTCAGTGAAGCCCTACCGTCTTTGAGTGCATTTCTCGCAGTCGGATCAAGAGTTGTCAAGTAGAAGTATGGGATACCCTTGCCTTTTCCAGGTTCCCCATCGCTAAATGACACCACATTCCTGCATTGTATTTCGACAGTCAGTTTTACTCATACACATTCCAGCAGTTGCCGTAGCAAATAAGCTCCTAGAAAAAGTACAAGATATTGTGGCAAACATCGAGTGCAAGACAAACTAAATTAATCTGTTAAACAACCTGATCAAGAGAGCGTCGAAATTGTTCATTTTACAGGGCAATCGTACTTGTTAGTGCAATCACAAGGACATTGAAACAAGTGTATAACAGCAGCAGAGAGGCACACGTATAATACGAGAATACGAATAACAAATGCTTACCCAAAGGGTGCTCCTCCCAATTCAGTTGAGATAGTACTGCGAACACAAAAACCACAAATAAGAACCAAACTGAATTCAACGTATTCCAAACACAGATGCAATAAGACATTACAAAGCAAATGTCAAAAACAAAGTACAAGCTTTGCAAAGCAGCAAAGCTGAATCACAACAACACTCTTTACTTTAAAATTCCTTATCTTGGGCATAATATCAAACTCGATCACTATATGTCTATATCTAACCAAATTCAAATCAAGCTATCTATCTATCTATATGAGCTTGTGAATCACCAAGTCAAACCCAAATAATTCGACAACTAACGGACCCATAAAATTTAAATACTCAAACTTATCAGAAATCAGTTCTAGAGAGAAAGAGAGTTTACTTCAAGACACCCCAGGAATTCTGAGAGACCAACCAACGAGCAGTCGCAGCAGCATTTTTCGGGTCGGGTTTACCGCTCACCAAAAGTAACCGCCCGTTTACAGGTACGTGGGTACCGAGCAACAAAGAAACCAAGTAGATTGCAGAGACCACGTGAACAAAAGCTTTCATCTTCATTTTGATTGATGGAAGATAGTCGTCGCAGTTACAGAGGAAAACAAAGGAGACGAGTTTGTACAGTAACTCGAATCATCAGTATTTATAAACGATAAGAGATTGTATTCTTCTACAAGCGGGTCTATAATAGTGTGAGGTTTACGCTTTTCTGGTTGGTTAAAGTCAATTGGGGTCTCTCTAATGTTTTAGAAACTAAAATCCTATTGCAATAATGTTATTCAACTAGGTAAGAAAGTATATGAAGCAATCCGATTGCTTGATAATGACTTTTGCAAAGGAGTATGAAAAATAAATACAAGCTAAACTGCGATAATAGAATTTTGATCATTTTACAAAAAGTAGGACGTCACGTTTTCAACTTGGATATTAACGTCAATCACTTGAGAATTTTCATTTACTTCGTTTAATCGAACAAACCATTTATTTTTGTGATTATTTGAGGGGAAATATTGAATAAGAAGCTTGGGAGGAAAATAGGAGATGAAGGAGAAGGTTGCAAAAAGTGAGTAAAGAGTTTGCGTGTAGTTAATCATAGCACTTGGATGAGATCGAAAAGGAGTGGGTCATGGATAATGCGATTGGGCCTTATCTATCCTCACTTAAAGCTTTTTATTTTTTGAAAGCTTATCCTCACTTAAAGCTTGGAAAGTGCCTTTATCTTATCCAAGCCCACGTTGTTCTTCCCCCCTTTCATCTTTTTTTTTTTTGGCAAAATTATTTAAATAATCATTAATTTTTGTTTAAAACGACAGTTTGGTAACTATCATATGACATATGTTAAAATGGTCATTAATCTTTTCTTAAAGTATCAAAATGGTCACTCCGTCTAATTTAGACGTTACACACTTAACCTGTAATGGATAAAAATATCATTTTATCATTAATTTTATATATTTATAATAATGTCATTACGATAAGTTTTCAAAAATTACGACCATTGCATCTCTCTCTCTCTCTCTCTCTCTCTCTCTCTCTCTCTCAGAGTAAGCGTGTCGCTACATCACCTGCTCGCACTACGTTGTGTTATCGCGCCTACGCTAACATTTCAGATCCTCCAGTGGCTACCTCCTCGTCGACCTCCAACAACTTATCCCTTCACGGTTCATCTTCGTTGAATCTAGCTGAAGGTTTAGGGTTATATAATCTAGGAAAAATTACTACGATGCCGTCGATGTAGTACAACCTGATCTCGGCCTCAAAACGCAATTGGAGAATTCGGTTTAGGGATATGGTTTCCATTCTGAAGCTCAGCCTCAGCTTCGAAACCCCCTAGCTCGACGACCATGTTTCTCTGACGCCTCGCGTTGATCTGCTCAACGGCCTTCGATTTGCTTGGCCGTCGCCGATTTGCTCAATCCAAAACTGCTGCAAGCTCTTCATAACAACCGTATTGAAGGAATTCAAATGTTGATAACAACCGTGTTTGTGCAAAGAGAGGAATACCTCGACGGCACGATTGGGCTTTTCGGCGGTGACGTAGCCCTCGACGATGATGGAGAATGTTCTCGGGTTCAGGCCGACCTAGAGAGATTTCATTCTAGGGACGAAGGCCCATAGGGAGGTGTAGCCTTTTAAGCGGGCAGCGACGTCGACAACGTGGTTATAGGAGGTGATGGAGTGGGTTTAGGTGGGATGGCGGTCGAGGGTTTTGAAGAAGATAAAGGCTTTGGGACCGTGGTTCCAGAGAAGCTTGAGGGTTTGGTTGACGGTAAGTGGGGTCCAGTCGTGGGTCGGGTCGTGGAGGATTCGAGGGAGGGAAGTCGGGTCAGATTGGAGGATGAGGGAGGCTAAGGCGGTGGTGGTGATGGGGTTTGGGTGTACAGATGTGAGATTGAGATTGGGGTGAGTGGTAGAGCTCGGCGGAGCAAAGTGCACATAGTTTCAGAGGCTTCAAAAGTCTTCAGTCCATGTGTACTTGTTGGCTAACTCAGCTGCCGAGAGTGGCTAACTCAAGACATGACTAAGAAGTGAAATTAATATTTTTTTTTGCCAAATAGGGATAAAAAGATAAAAATACTCCTGAAAATAAATGGAACATTCTTTTATTAACAGACGTTTGAGCTCGAATGACCAATTTGAAAATGAAACCTTAATTATCAGGAGTGACCATTTTGACATATACAATAGTGACTAAATTGTCATTTTGGGCAAAGATTAATGACCATTCATATCATTTTGCATTTGTTTTTCATTCTAATTTTGTTGTTTTGGAAGAAATTTCACATGAATTGTGAAGGCAAAGAAAAACATCCGATTACAATGTCAGTAATACTGTGCAATGATAATATCATAATATCCCAGTAACGTTACAAACAAAAAACGATAACTTTATTTGCTAAATATTAAATGTGTCTAATGAAAATGTTGGAAAAAGAAAACTGGATACAGCAAAATAAGACACTGGAAAAAGAAAAGAAAAAAAAAATGATTGCCGCTTGAAGGCGGGTAATGGTCTTTAGTCTTAGAGCATCTGCACCGGCGAGCACCCGGGGAGGATTTGCTCGAGCTTGAGGTGGGGCCGACCGAATTTTCTCGAGCATTGGCGAGCAGCTGGGCGAGCAGTCGTCGTTGACAATTTTCTCCAGTAAATGGACGAGCAAGTTTTGCTCCGGAGCTTGCTCGAATGCTTGGCGGATCCCACGACACGTGGGTGACGTCAAGCGCGTTCTGTTTTTTTTCTTTCTGTTTAGTGCGTCTATTACACGCGCCAGTCAAAAGTTTTTAAAAAGAATGACGCACGAATCGGACTGTGCCACATGACTTACTGAGCTGTAAAATCCTCTCCAAAGGTCCACTTAATCCAGGCCTTCAATTTTGATTCTGAATTTTTGATCCAATGGTCAGGATTTAAATGCAACAATCACTATTTAATCAGAACAACAACAAACAGGAATAAGCTCCAAAAAATAGTTTTAAAAATCCCCAAAATTCCAAAACTCCCCCAAAATTTTGCCTATAAATACAACTTCAATTTTTTATCAACTCACACCAATTTACTCCATAACAAATTTCACATCTCCTTCCATCTTCTCTTGCTCTCTCTCATTTCGTTTAGTATTTATTCTAAAAAATAGGCACACATTAGCTTCATTCCGAAGATTTACAAATATGCATCTCTTTTGTGCTTCATAGCATTAATGAATACGACGGCAACAAACAAAACAGGGAGAAATTGTGGGAGACAATTCATGTTGATTATGTGAAAAATTAGAAGCCAACACAAGGTGAGAATCTTCCGAAGGAGCCTATGACCCGAATCGCGCTCGTGTCTCACTACAACAAGTTCAAGCTACTCTTGCAAAAATGGGGCGTATGTTTGTACACGGCACGACAACGTATAGCTAGCGGCACTTCGCTAATGGATGAAGTAAGTTTATTTTGTTTAATCATAAATTATTTAAATTTTATTTGATTATACCTTGATTAAATTATGTAATTTATATATCTAATTTGTTTAAATATATAGCATAGTAAAATAGCTAATATAAATTTTTCATTAGGTCAAGCAAGCTCAATCATGTTACTATAAGGAAAAGAAGAAAGTGTTTACACACTTTGAATGTTGGGAAGTGGTCAAGAATCATCCATCTTTCCTTGCGGTGCTACCAAGTACTCCATCTCCATATGCAAGTAGTTATCAACCAACTCCTTCCGCCGTTGAATCATCTCCAACCATCAATTTGGATGACGAAGAAGTGAATAAGACACCTCAAAGCCACGTGGCCGCTCCCTCGAGTCCACCTAGACCAATGGAAACCAAGGCAGCAAAGGAAGTAAGGCGGCAAAATAAACAAGGTAAGACTCATATTGAGCAACGAGTTGAGATTTTGCATACCATTGCAAGTGACCAAGCATCGTAGCAATGCAAGAGGATAGCGCATAATGAAAGTGAGCTTAATTATTATGCGGAGTACATAGAGATTCAAAAGCGGAATGAAGCAAGGGCGGATGAAGAGTTACGATTGAAGAAACAAGAGGAGGAAACGAGGATCATGACAATGGATTTGGAAGCAATGACCTCAATCTCAAAAAGGTATTTTACCAAGAGGAAACTAGCCATCTTTAATGAAGGAGAACCTAGTCAAGATCAACATACCGATGAAACATATTCGGTTTGTTATCACCCAAGTCGCGTGCTCTTTCCATAATAGTTATAGTATTGTACTAAGAATAAATCTGGATTTGGCTCGTCATTTTATGTAATTTAAATTTTTGAGAAATTAAAATGTAATTTATTTATTAAGATGAAATTGAAATACACATTAAATTAAAACACAAGCTTAACAATTAAACACACATACTAAAATTAAACTAAAATTAAACACAAGCTTAATAATTAAACACACATATTTAGGATAATATTTAGGGTATCTCACCGGTTTCCAACCTCCAATTGTGCTTCACCAAGTCCTTCTGGAGCTCTCTATGGATGTAACCGGATTCAAGATTGGCAACACAGTCGTGAAACCGTTGTATATTGGCTCCATCTCTACTAATTGGCTCAAAAGGAATTCGATTCCCTTGTTCATCCACCGGTCCATCATAAACCCGGAAAGCCCTCGATGGATTTTGCACGTCTTCTTCTTCCTCATCCGCATCCTCCACGTACTCTTCCTCAACAATCATGTTATGTAATATGATGCAAGCTAACATGATGGTAATCATTACCGATTTGTGGTGCAATGTACAACTATGACGAATAATTGCCCATCGAGATTGCAAGATGTCAAAGGCCCTCTCCACATCTTTTCGGTATGCCTCATGTTTCTTTGCGAAGAGTTTATCTTGTGGCGTCTAGGGATTAGAAATTGTTTTGACAAATGTAGAGTACCTCGAATATATTCCGTCAGCCAAATAATAAGCGTGGTTGTACCTCTCTCCATGGACTTCGTAGACGGCAGTTGGGTCTCTTCTTGCAAGGACCTCTGAAAACACATTCGATAGGTGGAGCACGTTAATGTCATTTTTGGCTCTAGGACACCTGAAGAAACTGTGCCATATCCACATATCATACAAGGCCACCGCCTCCAGGATAATAATTAGGCGACCCTTTCGACCCGAGTATGCCCCTTGAAAGCCTCGATGGATGCTTCCAATAATTGGACTTCGTAGACGGCAGTTGGACAATTCTTCCACTCCTAGTGCATGCAATCGATGCTTCCAATCATACTTAGAAAGCCTCGGCGTTGGCCTTTAGCTAGGAGTCGCGTGAGGTCTGCTGATGTTGAACTGTGAATGTATTTTAGACCATAGATTTGATACACTCGACTACAAAAATCCTTCATGCACTCCAGGGTAATCGATTCCCCCATCCTTGTAATATCAGTGCACTGATCCGCGGCTGCCCCGTACGCTAACATTCGTAGAGCACCGGTTAGCTTTTGTTCGGGAAGAAGCCCTAGCAATCCAGTCGCGTCTGGTCTTTGATGCCAAGATTGGTCGTGGTTGCAGAGATCCGTCATGATAATGTTGAATCGGTTTCTGCTCATCCTATACCGCTCGCGAAATTCTGCCGCATCGAAGTTGGGACGTTCAATGAAGTAATCAACCATGAGATTGCGTCCCTTAGATAGCCTCTATCGTGGATGATTAGGTTTTTTACCGCGACGTGAACCGCTTGGTCGTGGTGGTTCATCGTCGTTTTGTGCTTCCGCCATGACCACCTAATTGATGAATGATTGCTCCATATCGTCATCCTCTTCTTGTTGACGTTGTCTCCGCCTGAAAAAATTGTGGAAGCTGAAATGATCCATCAAAGTGATGTACAAGAAAATGTTGCTAAGTGTTTAGAAAGATGAGTTATCTACTCAGATTCTTGTAGATGGTGTGAGTATATAATGAGTGATAGATGAACGTTTTATAGCCAATTGTAGATAATCCAGTCGTTAAAGATTAACACACGTGTCGCATCGTCATTGGACGAAAATCAAACCGGAAATCTGGTTCAATTATTTTGTCGACGACGTTATCTCGCAGTGACACGTGTCGCATCGTAATTGGTCAATCTTACCGAAAATCTGGTTCAATTATTTTGTCGACGACACTATCTCGTAGCGACACATGTCAGATCGGCATTGGTCGAAAATCTCACCAAAAATCTAGTCCAATTATTTTACCGACAATGACACGTGGCGGCGACACGTGTCAATTTTTAATTAGTCGGAAATATTGTATAATTACTACCGATAAAGACACGGGTCATATTATTATTGGTGGTAAATCTATCCGGTAAATGCTTTATAAACATTTCATAACATGACAAAACTGATTTGCTTGAAGCAAATAATGAATGGGTGTGTGCAAAATTTGATTTACTTGAACAAATCTTGGATTCATTTTACTTGAAGCAAAATACACCCTTACTTTATTTCTTGCTCTGCTTATGAATACGGATGTTCTGAGACGCCGTCCCGAGCCAATTTGGTCCAAAAAAATTGAATAGCCAAGACACATAGTGTTACGACTCGCATTCTCCCTTCTTTTTGTATTTGGTTCAAAGGCATGTGGTTGTGGGTAGTTGGAGGTAGCCTCGTGTGACCATTCATGTAAGACGCGTGGCTGTAGCGTTATCGGTTATATATGTTATGTCTTGTCCGCCGTAGGGTTTCATTAATCAATCAAAAAAGAATCTTGTTTTCCTTGGCGTTCATTTCTCCATTCTTTTGACTAGGTCCTATCGCATAGAAGTGATAGATCCTTCTCAGTACCCTCTTCTTCACAATTGTCAACACCACCGTTAACATCAATAACAATCCCAGATCGTCTCAGAGAAATCGAATCTCACCAAAATGGGCTTCTTCACTTTCGCCGCCGCGGGCTGCGGCCTGATCCTAGTGGGCACATTCGAAGCGGCCGTCGCCGCCTTCTCCTCCTCCTCCTCCTCCTCCACACCGCCACCTCAACAACAAAAAACGACGTCATCCAAATCGTCGTTCCTCTACTTCCTCCTCGCCTCCCTCCTCTCCCTCCTCTTCATCCTCAACTCCCTCATCTCCTACTTCGACGCCGTCAACCACATCGACCGGATCGGGTCGGCCCAACAGCTCCAAGTCCTCTCCATCTCCGCCCTCTTCCTCCTCTACTCCCTCACCGGCCTCATCGTCACCCTCACCTCCTCCTCTCTCCCTCTACCTCTCCTCAACCTCATCGGCCTCTTCGCTTTCGTCGAAGAGTTCATGTACTTCTATCTCCAGCGCAAAGACACCAGCGGCATCGAGAATCGCTACTTCGATCTGTTGCTAGTTCCGATCTTCGTCTGTGTGTTTTCGACTCTGTTGGAATTTGAAAACCCTAATAGGTCGGTTTTCCCGAAATTGGGCCGAGGAGTTGGGCTTGTGGCGCAGGGGATGTGGTTCTTGCAGATGGGGGTTTCGATTTACACGGATTCGATTGCGGAAGGGTGTTTCTTGAAGGAGAAGAGTAGAGGGAATTATACGGTGAAATGTAAAGGACATCCGGAGTATCATAGGGCGAGAGCTATTGTGACGCTTCAGTTTAATTGTCATTTGGCGTTGATTGTGGTTTTGGTGGCGGGTGTGTATTCGGTTGTGGCGGCGAGGAGAGGAGTGGGAGTGGGAGGAGGTGTGGTGGATTTCACGAGGTATAAGCCGCTGGGCGTGGTGGAAATGCAGGCGCAGAGTGGTGGTGGTGGTGGTCAGGGGGAGTTTACTTTGGATTCTGATGAGGAGGGTGAGGAGGAGGTTAGTAATGTGGGGAAGAGCAATGTAGGTGGTGGCGGCGAGGTGGAGTTGGGTGTGAATGGTAATGGTGATCATAGATGAGGTAAACTATCTCGCGCGGTTTTGATGTAGTGAATTTGCAATGTACTTTTTCATGTATGTAGATTTTAAGTTAGTTTGATACTTTGAAATGATAAAATTGAGTTGTGCAGTCATGATTTCCGATTGAGATCCTGAAGTGCATTGGTGCTGTTGCTTTATTTGTTAAATACTAATGTTGAGTAGCAAGATATTCTTTATTGATGAAGTTAGTGTATGTGTAATGAACTCATGATTTGAATGAATGGTAACACTTCAGGAGATGTAATGGTTCTTCAATGTTTTTGATTCTGAGTAGCGTTATGTTGGTTTTACTGCCTTCAGATTTTACAATCTTAAAGGAAAATGGATGAGTTGATCAAATATTTTCACTGTTTGATAAGGATTTGAGTCGGGCAATTGAGGGTGTCTCTCTATGTTTGCAACGAAAGTAATCTTGTTGTAGTGTGTACATTCTTGTAGTAGTGTTCCTTTGAGCCGAGTATGGAATATTTCTGTCATAATTCTATCTTCAAGCATTCCATTATGTCCGAAATAGCTTATAGAGTTATAGAGTAGTTGTGCCAAGACAGGGCTTTCGAAGATCTCTGTGTTTTTCAGTATGATGTTCTAGATGGAAGAGAGTAAAATCTAGGGCAGGTCTAATATTTAGCTTTCACTTCACTTACCTAAACAAGCGCCCTGATTCCTCTATAGCGAGTCTAGATGAAATTCCTGTACTTGCTTGGTCTTTCTTCTGTTGCAATGAATACCCTTCTTTCAATCCTTCTATGTACAAAACTCATCGGATAAGTGCTCTGCCATGTATTTAGTTTCATATTGTTCCTTCACTGATGGAACCTACATAGGGTTACTTTCAAGGTTTCATATCTGGTTTCGCATACTTGAACATGTAGAGAGACGTATATGCTTGTTTCAGAGAACTTTGAGACCTCGGAGAAGAAGTAAAAGTTGAAAGCAAACAAATTGATGGTGATACTAGCTATTATCATTTGGTCATTCGGACATGAAACAAAGAGTAAGAATGTACGTAGGATAAATAGGTCAGTATCAAGCACTCTAGTAATACTCGGTGCAGAATAGTATTACTCACCCTTTAGAGTTTAGACAAGATTAGTACGCTGTTATTGGTCGAAGTTATCTGGTTACTATGGTGAAGATAGCTAATCAGTAATGATGCAACTCTCCACATCTCAACCTATTTAGTATTTACTCTCCTTTCTTAGATAGGCAACTGCAAGAGAGAACCCTCGACAAAACATCAAACTCAAGCCACTGATGAGCTCCGTGATCATTTTATCTCAAGGGGTGTCACATATTGAAGGTGACAATATCAAAGCTAGGCCTCGATGACCTCAAACTTGAACGGAGAGAAAGTCATTCCAATGAACAATTTTTCAAGCACCTTGGCCCATTCACAACTCCCAAGTTTGTAGGTCGCTTAACGTAACATTTCGGAAGTTTGGCCAAATTGGAATAGTCTTCGCCCTGTCTCCGGAGGCAGACATTTCAGTGAGAAATTGACAAAGTCTGTAGTCTAGGTATTCTCATCACTTGTATTAGTTGTATATGCATGTATTCCACCAATCCCTCCGTAATTTACTACTGAAGGAGTAAGGCTAACGGCAATACGAAGTTTCATAGAAACTAATTGATGCCTTAGAACTCTTTAACGTATCCTACTAGTTGGTCTAATTGATCAATCATCTCGAACATATGAAAAACTCATTTAACGTAAAGACCGAGTTAGAACAACTCCAACAATATCACATAAAGTTTGCTTATTTTGTTCAAAAATGAAGCCGAAACCTATTTTAGCTAATCACTTGTATAAATTTACTCCAACAATATCACTTAAAATGTAGTTAGATTTAAACATATACTTAGTTTTGATTGGTTGATAATAAAATATTTATTTATTAATATAATTATTAATTACATTTACAATCTAGAAGGAAAGTATTAATTACAATATTGAATGTTTCGTTACCTATAATTTATGTTTTCGATATAGGAATAGGGGATGAAAACATGAAATATAGGGAATTCCTAAATTGGCTAATAAGATAGGGGAGCTGCTGGAGTTAATTTTAAGAGAAAATCTTTATATTTTAACTAAAAATGATTTATAGGGAATCTGCTGAAGTTGCTCTTAGTACCTTGCTAATGATACTTGTCAAAGTCACCTAGTTCTATGGAAAACCTAGCAAAGATCACTGTCACTAACGTCTTCATATGCTCTTTAACGAAGTTTCATAGAAACTAATTGATGCCTTAGAACTCGATCTTTAACGTATCCTACTAGTTGGTCTAATTGATCAATCATCTCGAACATATGAAAAACCCATTTAACGTAAACCCCGAGTTAGTACCTTGCTAATGATACTTGTCAAAGTCACCTAGTTCTATGGAAAACCTAGCAAAGATCACTGTCACTAACGTCTTCATATGCTCCTGTAGGCCTATATATAGCAATCCAAACTACAAGGGTTTTGCAACATCAAATCCATCATAACCTGCTTAGCATAGCAATCATGGCATCAAAAGCTCATCTTTCTCTGGTCTTCACAGTTACCCTCGTCCTCTCCCTTCTCAGTCTCCTCTCTCATGCAACTGCTTCCCATCCCCACAACAAGACCCTAACCTCATCTCAGTTCCTTGAACATCTCAAGGGTTGTCACAAGGGTGACAATGTCAAAGGTATCAAAGACCTCAAGAAATACCTAGAGAAGTTCGGTTACTTGAACTACAAGAACAAGAGTCAATCCGAAAGCGATGATTTCGACGACCTCTTGGAGGAAGCCATCAAGACTTACCAGCTCAATTATCATCTCAAGTCCACCGGAGCATTGGATGGTGAAACATTAACGACGATGATGAAGCCTCGTTGCGGCGTGCCGGATATCATCAATGGCACCTCATCCATGCGTTCAGGCAAGAAAAGGCACCACCACGGTATGTATAATTTCATCATAGAAAACTTATATTGTTATTTGGTTGTGTTTTCACTGTTCTAATTGCATGTACGTACCATTATCATGCAGGTTCACTTCATACAACGAATCACTACAAATTTTTCAAAGGAAACCTAAAATGGCCTTCCTCCAAGTACCATCTGACATACGGTTTCCTCCCCGGGACGCCATCCGAAGCCACGGGCCCTGTCACACGGGCTTTTGCAACATGGGCCGGTAACTCGCAATTCACATTCAGCCAGGCCCAAAGTCCCGAGACTGCGGATTTGAAAATTGATTTTGAGAGCGGTGACCATGGAGACGGGGGCGTATTTGGTGCCGGCAGCGACGCCGTGGCCCATGCTTTTGCCCCGCAGGACGGAAGATTCCACTATAATGCGGATGTGAAGTGGTCTGTAGGCGCTGCACCGAATGCGATGGACTACGAGACTGTTGCTTTGCATGAAATAGGGCATCTTTTGGGACTTGATCATAGCTCAGTGGAAGGAGCTATAATGTTTCCAACTCTCGTTGTGGGTGAGACCCGGGGTTTGCATGTGGACGATGTTCAAGGAATCAAAGCTCTATACAACATTTGAGGCACCTAGGAGTGGTGCTCGATCGATCAATTCAACCATTCTAAACACTTTTTACGTACTCAATCATTGTTACTTTCTTCAAATTCTCTATCCTTCACTTCCTTTTAATTCCTATCTAATTACGGAATAAGGTACCTGCGTTAGGTACCATGCATGTATTGAGAATTTGAGATCGATTTTGCAGTCGATCAATGAATAAAAATGGGCAGTTGTGCCAGGAAGATCTTTGTGTTTTTCGAATCATGGTTTAGATGGAAGAGAGCTTTTATTTTACATGCCTAACAAGCTCCCTAATTAATTCATCAATAGCAAGTCTAGAAGAAATTCACAGCTGCTTGCTTGGTTTTCTTCCGTTGTGTTGGTTAATGTATACAAGGAGACGAGGAGTTGAGGAGTACTCTTCTTTCTATCATTCTATGAATGAAACCAATCACATGATCGAGTGCGCTGCCAAGATAGCAGGTTCATTTCGTTCCTTCATGACGAGTCGATGCATGTTTGATGTTTCTATAAGTTATGAAGAGCCATCAAAGACGGCGAAACAGTAGTTATAGATCGTAGAATGAACAATGTAGGCAGACACTCTGTTTCGTTGGTTAAGTCTCGATCACATTCATCTGATCAAGCATGAATAGATCTACGTATATGTTAAAGTGAAATCAGATGGGAAGTATCGTGTGTTCGTTTTCCATGCATTCCAAATTTCCAATCTCCATGGCTTGACTCGAGCCTTTCCGCAAGAGTCTTCTCCCCGTTAGGAATGAGGTGTTTTTCGTTTTTTTTTTTTTTTGTAATACCTTCCAGTTTTAAACATGAAGACCAAACTAGCTAGTAGGCTTTACTCATCGTGGTTGATTTTGATACTAAATTCCTAGTAGTTAATATGAAAAACATAGCTAATCAGTATGCCCTCTCTTCCTCGATCACCCCCGTTTATCTCCTTTCTTAGAAGACCAAAGTGACAACCTTTCATAAAACCCTAAACTCCCTAGCAGCCCATAGCAGCCGCGACTTGGCGAGACCATTTCCCCTTTACTCCGCCGCCGGTGGAGACGACAATCTTGTTCTCTCTCTCCCTCCTGTGTCGATGCCCCCGGCTAAGGCTCTTTGCGTGCTTACTCACACCGTTCTTCTTGTTTTTCTTTTCTTTGTGTTAGAGTCCAAAATAAATGTAACATTTATTTTAATGCTTTTGGGTCCCAGAGATAAAATGGGCAGACCAAATGTGGCCTGATTCGAGCTGCGAATTGGGAAAGAATATATTTATGCGATTCCTAAATGATTTAGGGGAATCTAGAGACAAGATGTGTTCTTTTCTTTCCTAGCCAATAATGTTACCTTGTCAAGCGAGGAAAATCAGAGTGCCAACCTCTATAAATAGAAGAATCAAAGAAGATTTGAAGACCGCTACATTCACACACAATTTGCGCACCAGCAAATCTTACTCCGCTACGAGTAGACAACTAGTGAAAGCTCAGGATTTAGGTTACCCGACAGAGCGTTGGGATTCGAAGGTTCACTCAAGCTACCCAACCGGTGACACGCTAGTAACTAAGCATTAAATTAAACACTTAATACCTAATCTAACGCACAATCAAAAACCTTTTTTGTGTAGATGTAGCATTGGTAAATAGGGATTATTCTTACCGGGGATTTGAGAGGTGCATACGAAATTTGTGTGGATAAAAAGGAGGTTGTAAGAGTTAATTTTAATTCCTAAATTACTACCCAAAAATGTCACAAGCATAAACCAAAATTTCTAGGACTCTAGCATGCAAAAACTCATAGACAAGCCACACATAGAAGACTCCTAAGAACTCTAAATCATGCTTAAGATGAAACATAAACCTAACTAATTATATACATGTGATCGACTTATTCTACACTCAGCTCAATTATTAACACATATAAATAACAATACTACCGAAATCCCATAACCCTAAATTTTGATTAAACATAGATAATTTATATGTTGCGCTAGGTATCCCCTAAACACCATTGACCTAGATTAGGTATCCCCTAAATCTAAATCAAAGAATTAAAAACTAATTATCTTCATGCAAATCAAAATCTAGAATAAGGAACACATGGAAAAGTTATTGAAATTCATATATGTAATAAAACCAAAATAAATGCATTGTCTTTACAAACAAAGTAATACAAATACAAGGAGAACTACGGAGCAAAAGTTCTATTGACACTTTTTGATTCCCGGTATCCCCTGCAAAATCTCGAGTAGATGGATCCTTCGGTGGAAGCTACACACCTTCTAAATGGACTAAGCGAATTTAGAAGTGTGAGATGAAGATTTTAAGAGGTGGTAGTGGTGTAGTTTGCCTAGAATTTGGAGAGCTTTGATGTGGAAAGACTTTGTGGAAATTTTGGCATCAAGAGAGTGTGAGAGATAAGTGATCGTCAAAGGAAAGAAAAATGGTGGAGAGGCAAGAAGTGTGGAGAGAAAAATATGTTGTGAATGTGGGATAGATGGATCGGCAGCCAGCCTCCTTTTATAGGCTTCTCATATTGAAAATCCATCATGATTTCTTCCTTTCCATCACTTACTTCTCTTACACATTTTCTTCTTTCTTTTTCTTTGCTTTTTCCTCTTGCTTCTTTCCTTCTTCACTCTTCCTCTTTCTTTCTTGCTGTTCCCTTCTCTTCCATTTTTCTTCTCTCTCACCTACTCTTACATGCATGCAAGCAACCTCCCTTTCTTTGATTTTTCCACTTTCTTCTTCCTTGCATTGCCGGCCTTCTTCTTTCTCTCTTGCTAACCACCATTTCTTCCTACTCCCATCAAGCCATCACTTCACTTCTTTTCCCATCTTTTTCTTTCTCTTCTTGCCGGTTGCTTCTTTGATTGATTATGGTAAGCAATGCAATGCAATCCATTCCTTTTCTTTTGATTTTCTTTCCATCACTCTCTTGCTAACATGGTACACTAGTTAGTATAATTTGTATCCTTTACTCAGTCTCTTTTAGTCAACACCTGAAAATAACAAAATAAGTAAAAACTAACGATACTAAGTGAATAACACAGTTAAATGTGGAGAGAAGTATATTAATTAGTACGCCTAAAATGTGTAGATCAACCAGCAACAGCGAATTCAGGATCTAGGCTACCCGACAAAGCGTGGGGATTCAAAGATTCACTCGAGCTATGACGACAACAATTAACAGAGTCCAGGTCACTTGACAGAGCGTGGAGATTCTAAAGATCTACGAAGTCACCCTATCCAGTGTTTTCAACACTACGTCTTTAGGATTGCTCTGCTTTATACTCTCTCAAGTGTGTAAAGTATCGATTCTTTGTGGCTCGGCAGAGAGACACGAAGTTACGTCTTGCATTCCATCAAGAGAAGTAGGACTTTACGAGCGAGGTTGGTGCTCTCCTCGCTCCAATCGCTTGACAAGAAGTAGAAACTACACGGCGCACAACACAATAACATTCTGCCCTCAGCAATGACACGCCTCGCACACACCACATCTACAATCATATATACAAAATAGACATATTGTGATATCTCCAATCGCAGCAACCTGATTGGAGAAAAATTGAAGCCAAACACTTTGTGTTTCAACCTCACAGATCGACAATGAAGGCGGCCGACCTGGTTGGATGGATCCAGGAGGACGCCTCGTTGTTGGGTGATGATTTTTGTGGTTGCAGGAGATCCGATCTTGTGCATGATGTCGGGGGCCGGAGTCGCTTGGAACCAGTCGTTAGAGTCGAAGCATCGGCGGGTTTTCTTGGCCTGGTTCTATTCATTGGACGGTAGCGGGCTTCACTAGAAAGGCGTGTGTCTCGCACTGGTGTTGAGCAAGGTAGCGACGAGGAAGGGCCAACCTTGTCAGCGGCGACATCGCGAGGTGCAGAAGGAAGGAAACCAAAGGGCCTCACGGCCTTGGGCCTGGGCCTTTCTACTCTGGGCTTACGGTTTGCTTGGGGCTGGGCCTTTTTACTTTGCCCTAAATTTTGATCCCTCTCATTTGGGTTGCTTGCATGTTTATCTTTGCGCTGGAGCTGCATCCAATCTTCTGTTGGCATCTGGTAATGGTGATACTGAGGGAGCCAGCCTAGTAGGACTGCTTCCAAGGTCTATTTTTTAGGCATGGCGCCCATTCAGCTATGGAGTGCCCATCAAAAAAATTTAGAACTCGGGGTCTCTGGTTTGGCTTGATTGGGTTTTGGGTTTAATTGGTATGCAGTACGTTATTAGGGGTTTCATTTAATCATGTCGGAGCTCTGGTGGAACGCTAGTGTTGTAGTTACGGTTAAATCTTTATGGCTTGTCAAAAAAAAATCTCCTTTCTTAGAAAGCCAATGAGTTCTCTACTCAGTTTATCCTAGGAGCGTCACATATTGAAGGTGACAAGATTGACTTCAAACTTGAGCGATAAGAAACAGTCTTTCCTACGAACAATTCTAATTGGAGCACCTTAATTTGTTCATTACAAGTTTTAAGTTCCCCTTAGTTAACGTAACTTTTAGGATTAGGCCAAACTTTGAAAGTGCCGTCTTCGAAAGTGAACCATGCCTAATTAAGAACTACTTAATGTATCCCTCCGAGTTTCGGCCAATCGTTCCATATATATAGTGAAAATTCAAGATTTTGCCTGGCGTTCCGAATACCAAATTTCATCTCCACCATTCAAAGTATGGATATATATGTATAGATCAATCCTATAAAGTTTCATCCAATTTGGTGATCATTTGGGTCCTCAAAATCGTGATTTACATGAACGGACAAAAATTAGTAAAACCGGAACTGTTCGTCTTTTATGGAGGTGGTGGCGATATATGTGGGATCCCGGCAGACCATACCTTGTCAGAGGCGTGAAGGTAAATTCATGGCGGCGGAATCGTGAGTTGCAGCGCCGGTGCATCACAGGTGGTAGTGGCGCCGAGCGATCCTTGTGTTCTTCTGGGGCAGGGTGTCGTTTCGGCATGTTCCAGATTTGTTACCTGGGACGGGGGAACTCCATCGATTGGCTCGCCGGAGATTAGTCTCAACTCGGCAGAGGCGGCACAATTTCCTTTGAAGGAAGGTACGGGAAGCCATGTGAGGCAGCCTGGAACACAACGATGTCACTTTTCCGGGTAGGGCAAGGATGCTGGGCCTCTACCTCAAATTTTGGGCCCATTTTGATCTTTGCTGCTGGTTGAGCCGAATGCTCGGCTTGCATTTGGTTTTAGACTGGTGCCAAGACCTGTTCAGATGAGACTTCAAGTTTTAACCCTCTTCTTGGGTTTCGTTTCCGACCATGGGATCCGGGAGGTTTGATTTATTCCCGCATATCTAATTTTGATACTAACGTTGGATGTTGGTTTTTTTTCAGTTTTAGATTTACGCATTCATTGCAAGGATTGCCGCACCGTCTGAGGTGTACTTTTAGCGACACACAACGAGGTTGGGAATCCGAGGAGGTACGTCAGAACTTGGAGGATGTGAATGATCAATTATCATATATAGCACGACTATTCCTATATCATCGCATGATTCACAACCCAAGTCTTAAGATTTACTCGGCGAATGAAGAAATCCTGGATACCTTCCACGTTGGAGGTCAACTTAGTTTGTAATCGATTTTCCATTTAATGCATTTTTGACTTCTCCAAAAAAATACTACTATAAGAATATAATTGAATATATAAAATCAGCATTTAATTTAAACTTTAAATTATGTTTGTGATTCAAAAAATTTGTTATCTAGTCAATTATAATTGATGAGAACAAATTATACATATTAAAATGCTATGTCATTAAATTATAAACGAATTGATAGAGAAATAAAATAGGTAAATTGTTAGTTCGAAAAAAAAATTTAGGCAAAAACTTAACCGTGACTACAGTACTAGAGTTTCATCGGATTCCCGGCTCGACAAATTGAAACCCTTAAAAGTGCACCGCGCACAAGCTAATTCCAAATAACCCAATCAAGAAAAACCAGAGATGCCAAGACTAAATATTTTTTGATGGCCCCTACTTAGCTGACTGGGCGCCATATCTAGAAAAGAAACCTCAACAGCAGAGGTACATGAGACGTTGTAGAGGATGATGATGAAGATGTTGAGATTAAAGACGGAAGAGCCACCTGACGTCTTCCGGCGTAATGGTTGTAGTCCGTTCCTCATCCACAGGAGCAGTACCAACTCCACTACCCGCCGGACGAACCCTCCTGATACCCGCATTCTGTGATCCCCAAACCTGTAACTTATGGCGGGCAACAACCATCATTGAATGTGCAATACCCTTCTTCTTGGCCAGCTGACTCTTAGGAACCGGGCCTCTCACCGACATTTGGGCCCCTAGCTTCTGATCCTTCCTCCTTTCTTGTAGGACTTCAAAAGCCAACTCTGGCATTCTACCTGTGTCCTCAATCTGTTCCATTGGAAGAAGAATATTATCCACATCAGTCACTGCGGCATCTGGATTGACAGGTGATGCAACAACCTCTCATGCTACCACAGAAACTGTACTCGGCCCTGAAGTCTGGGAGACCAATATAGTAGAGTTATCAGCAACCATCTCCTACCAGTTGCTAGTACCACCACCATGTTCTGCATACACCGTGGGTGATTGACCAATGCCCCACAGATCTGACTCACGTCGAATATCATAATCAACGATAGCCTGTGCTTCCACCTGCTTCTGATAAGTCAAAACAATAATTGATGTCGTGATCAAAACTACCACAACCACGGCAGTATCCTTTCAGATTCAGATATTCAAAATCGCAATCAATCCAGGCCAACGGACCAAGACGCAAGCACATCTTAGTGGCCACTTGCTTCCTCAAATCTACCTCAACAAATATACTCATATCACCATAAGCATATAGACTAGCCTGGTCAAAGTCGATATACTTGTCTGACAGTTGTCTAGGGTAACCCACCAATGCCAAACTGTGAGGGGACCTGTAAGGTCTACTCAGGTCACATGCATGAATGCGAGCCCAAGCCCGTGTCACCGTTGTCGGGACTGACTCAACCAGATCAAAGCCATTGTATGGTGCTGCAACAATAGTCGAGTTCTTGTAATGCCAGGGACTACGAGAGATGGCACGTTGGAAAACTTCCTTGTTTCTGAATCGAGCAACCATGCAAATCGGAGATTGAAACTCGATGTGCGTCGAACTGGGGTGAGACATACCACACCAATGCCGAAGAAGCCAATGCTTGAGGGACTTTAAACCCTCGCTAGAAAATGTTTCCAGACCAAAGATCTGAACCATAGTAAAGAAAGAACGCCATCCTCTTCATCGGTACTATAGAAGAGATAGATCTCTACAAGGGATTGGAAAGACATGATGAAGAGATGAAGGAGAGCCTGTCTTTCGGGAGAGCCGAGCCAAGAGAAAGAATCGGCAAACCTAAAAGGAGTAGTTCATCTTCAAAGCTAGGGTTTTGTTTACAAACAAAATAGGAATAGGAATAGGAATAGGTTAGGGTTTTGTAAGATTTGCTGGTATTATTAGGAATGATATAAGGAGAAGGAGTGACACCCTCGGTAACTAAGGAAGAAAACCTAGTCGACTGAAGATGCCGATCGGTGAAGAGAGTGTTTCTTGATGAAGACGACGGCTAGGGTTGGATACATACGAGAGAGAGGAAAAAAATGACTACTCAATTATCACAATTCACAGTACAACATAATTTCTAAAATAAGGTATGTTATATTCACTACGGGAAAATCAATCTTTTGCGACACATATTATATGTTTGTTGCAAAAGATAGTCTTTTACATCACACTTATAATGTATGTCGCAAAAAGTTATATTTTTTTCTTTTATGACGCATTTTTTGTGTACCTTATAAATACTATTTTTTATTTATGACACACTTTTAATGTACATTGAAAAAGAGTCAAAAATTTAGTCTTTTACGACACATGTTTAAATGTATGTTGTGAAGTCTTTTACGACACGCTTTGAATGTATGTCGCAAAGGACCACATTTGCATGAGATCACAAAATTAAATCTCAAATAAAAAGGAAAATGTGCAAACCCCTCCAAACCCTTCGATCAAAAACACGCTAACCATAGGATCTGATTTTGATTTACTTATGACCCTGCCACTGTGTAAACCCACCCAGTCTCTCATAATCGGCCTCACAAGCTTACACTCCTTTTTCTCCAAACTCTCTCTCTCTATCTATCTATCTATATATCTATTTATCTCTCTCTCTCTCTCTCTCTCTCTCTCTCTCTCTCTCTCTCTCTCTCTCTCTCTCTCTCTCTCTAAACTTCATCGGCTTCCTCTGAAACTGAAAGCTTAGATTAGATCTACTCTAAACTTCGTCATCCTCAAATGAAATTTTGATCATTTCAAGTGATGCAGAACCTCACGGCAGCGAAGAAGCTCCAATCAGAGCTGCCTCATCCGAGTTAGTCTCAGCTCTCGCCGATTCTCTTATCCTAGCTGAAACCAATTCAGGAGCCAGAGCCGACAAACAGCTGTATCTTAAAGCTTCTCAGTCGAGCTGTGGCGTCAAGGTTGAAGCTTCCGAGTCGTTGTGTGTGGAATCGAATTCGGGAGCTAATTTATACCTTGCGGTTCTGGTCGCTCAGCAGCTCCAATTGGAACCAGAGGTTCCGCAGTGTCTACGTTGTCATTGCAGTTGAAGAAGGTCTCGACCTCGATCATGGAAGGTATAGTTACTCCAACTCATACTGATATTGCTCTGAGATTGGGATTTTAGCTTCATTTACTGTGGTGATTCTCTCTAATTTTTAGTAATTTGATATGAAATTGACTTCTCCTTTGAGTTTGAGTTTGACCGAATTGTTTGGGTGCATCAATTAGGTCTTTTCCACTTCAGAAAATTTGAATTGTGTATGATTGATAGGATTGAAATACTATTTTGGCAGACAATTGTTGTTGTTGAGGTTTATGATAGATATAATTATTTTGGCTGACAATTATGATTTTATTTTGACTTCAATTTTGGTTTTGATTGATTTAATTTGGTGATTGGATGAGTATTTTTTAATTTTGGGTGTACGTGTGAGTAGATTTATAGATATATAGCTATAATTTAGGTTTGATATGAATGTTATCCCCTTGTCCCTTCTACTGTTATAAACCCTTGTGTCCTGCATCCCACAAAGATATTGACATTGCTCTTTAGAGAAGAAAACTAATTGATAATATCTGTGATATTGGTCTTTATGTATAGTTGCTTCCTTATGAAATCAACCTTTTATCAACTTATATAAGGCTACGAGTAAGTAGCTTATTGGTGTTTTAACTTAATGTTAGTATAACTGAAACAGTATAGATAAGCCATAACATAAGTCTTTCTTAAATGGATTCTACTCATTCTAGACTAAGGAGAATATGAATGGGATATCAAGGTTTCGTAGCTTGAATGACATTCCGGTTCTAAAATACTTGAGCTCAGTTACTTGATGCGTATATCAATTTAAATTGCTATATATGGTTCCTAATTGTTTGGGGTGAGCATTGACACAACATTATGGCTTTAGTACAAAGGGCTGCTTGAACTGCATATTAGGAAATAGGCTTTGCTGTTGTGATTGCCCATGTCTACTTTGATGCATTTACTTGTTTCAAATTGATGCTTAGTTATTGCTACTTACGTTAACTGATTCTGATTTTTCTTTTCCTACCACACAATGCAATTCATTCAAGAAAAGGAATAATTAGGTGAAGGCTAGTCTAGGGTTCTACCTGGCATCATAGTTTTAACAATCATGTTAAGGTAAGTTTGATGTAGGGTATAAAGTTTGGCCAAGTTGTGTAATATAACCAGCATTCTTTTCTTGATGTATTAAGTGTTGACGGGGTAATGAAAACATATCCATCATTCATTCTGGGTAGAGATATATGGAGTTGCGTAGCCTAGCTATGAATGGCGCACTGGTCCAGTCGATTTTGACTAGTCCATTTCTTGTTGCCCAGTTATCAGTGTTCCATAAGTTGTTGTAAACCCTCATTCCTTGCTTGCTGGGGAAATTAATCCCCTGGTTCTCGTAGTTTTTGAAAACACGAATCGGCATTCCATCGATGTACCACCTGAAATCGTAGAAATGAAATTACAGGTTAAGACTCAGGAATATATATACTTATGATACATAGAATTTACCTAATTTACCATATAATTTACCTATGATATGTAGAATTTACCTAATTATATGGTAAATGAGCACAATTATATATACCTATGATACATAGAATTGCCTAACTTATGATATTGTTTACCTATGATACATAGAATGTACCTAACATATCTTATTGTTTACTTATGATACATAGAATTTACCTAATTTACCATATAATTTACCTATGATATGTAGAATTTACGTAATTAATAATATACTTCACCTAATTTTGAACTAATAATTTACCTATTTTATTTCTCTATCATTTCGTTTATAATTTAATGACATAGTATTTTAATATTTATAATTTGTTCTCATCAATTATAATTGACCGGGTAACAAATTTTTTGAATCACAAATGTAATTTAAAGTTTAAATTAAATGCTGATTTTATATCTCTATATATTAAGACATCGAGATGAGCCTTTTATAGTTAGTTATCAGATGGTTAATGGTCAAACATTTATAATATCAAAAATTATCCCTGATTTATATATACCAAGAATAAATAAACTAAAGGAAAAAATTGTAATTGAAGCAAATTTACAAATTAAATAAAAGAGAAATTACAATTCCTATTTTTTCTTTTTCTTTTTCTATTTTTAGAAAAAAAGAAAACTAACTTCCACATCTCACCCAGTATTCGATCAATTATATTCTTATAGTGGTACGATATGTAAATAGTATAAAATCAAATGGCATTAAGATATTTTGTTTGTCAAGTGGTACTAATGATTGTCCTAAATTTTGTAATGAAAATGTAAAAGGATAAAATTCTCCAAAAAAAAGTAGCAAGGGTGTTTATCTAATTCACCCATTGTCAAGGGACTAAATCCTAGAGAAAAATATTGGTTGGTTTTCTTAATTTCTCCTTAAAGGTGTCTAAATTGAGCTCAAACTTGTTTCAAGTTTCAACGTTGATAAGAATGACAGAGTTTCCTTTATTGATTTGTACAGAAATAAGCTTGTAAGAACTCGTTACAGAGAAAGAACTTCTTCCGAAGTGTATGAACTTCAAAACAAAGAGTTTATTTACAGTTTTCAATAGTGTCCAAGTCCAAATCCCTCTTACTCGTGAAACATATCGTTGATAAAATCACATAAAGAACAAAGCTAAGTGCAGTTCCTGCAGCTAAGAACCAGTAGTACTTGTCTAGCCTAGCTTCATTCATATCATCAGAGAACCAGCTCGTACTCCCATCTGAGCTTGTGACTACTTCAACTGTTGAGATCAACAGGGCGCTCAAGTAGCTCCCAACCCCAAAGACACTAGTGTATAATGCAAAGGCCATTGTTCTCATTCTAATGGGAACTTCGGAGTAGAAAAACTCTTGCATACCAACCACAGTGAAAATGTCCGAAATGCCAAGAAGAATGTACTGTGGCAACAACCAGAATATGCTAAACGGAACTGTTTCCGAGTGCGATCCTTTCATTTCCATGTTTCTGCTAATATGGAGCCTTCTTGTCTCCACAAGTGCTGCGATGATCATTGCCAGGATTGAAGTGAACATCCCGATCCCCATCCTTTGCATTACGGTGATACCCTTTTCGTTACAAGTAACCACTTTAGTAATTGGGATCAAGACTTTGTCGTAAAGAGGCATCAAGAGGATTATGGAAAGTGTGATAGCACTTTGTAGTGTCGCGGGTGGAATCTGAAAATGGCTCCCAATGTTCCTCTTCATTGTCATGCCTTGTTTGGTGAAAAACGTTGCGGGTTGTTGGAAAATCACTGCAAACATTAGAAGCATTAGCCAAATTGGCAAAAGTCTAATAATTACTTTTGCGTTTTCGATCACGTAAATGGTTTTGGGAAGCTCATTGTTTAGGCCCTCGCTTTTGCTACAGTTTTGATGACAAAGCGGTTTCTCCTGAAGCCTAGCAAAAACAGTACGTTAGCATCGATGAGAACAATGTTAATGCACATAAGTCACAGTTAAAGAGCTGATGAACTTACTCTAGCTCAGTGTTTACGTTGGGTAACTTGACTGTATGATTTAGTAATTTCAATGCAGCTGCCTTGATAACTTGAAACATGGTTACAACAGGCTTATAACCCCTGTCCTCATCACTCTGTCTATACGTATAGATACGGCTTCCGCACGAGAAAACCACGACCGATGTGACCATTGTAACCATGGGGATGGCAAAACCTAGTATCCAACCATAAGTGTCTTGAATGTAGGACATAACAGTGACCCCCAAGAGGCTGCCACTACAAACACCAAAATACCACCATTGAAAGAAGACACTCTTTTTGTTGGATTTTTTGTCATCTTTGCTGCTTTGCAATCCGTCCTCTTCACTGTCTAGTTGGTCTGCTCCAAAAGCTTGTAAAGATGGGTTATACCCACCTTGACCAAGAGAAATCAAATACAATGACCAAAACAGAAATGAAGATGAACTTGCTTTGTTTTCTTGATCGGCGGATGCCCGGGACCATGCTGTTGATGTTAATGCCACGAGCCCCTAAAATTGTAACATATACTTGATCAATCTCCTATATCATCATCTTAAGAAGGCTCAAATTGTGGATATTCTACACAAGTTACATAAAAGCATGCATCAATTAGTCACACTAATATGACGAAATTTTGGCTACCCAAATTTATCATATCTAGCTTTAATCTTAGTGCCTCATGATGACATGCTCCATATCCTACTAATGGTTTGCCTAATCGTACTCCTACTATGATTGAGCACTCAGCAGCGTAAATTAAGAACCTTTACTACCAAAAAGAAAGAGCGAAACAGATGGAGAAGGAAAGAGTGAATAGTACTTACGGCAACATAGAGGAAGGAAGAAGCTACAATGGTGTAATGTTTATCCCAGTAAGAATCAGCAAATGGTGCAATCAAGAGTGGAAGCATGGATGTGAAGCCACACCAACTATTCACCGTCTTCGCCGCAGAGGAGTTGCTCATCTTTACCACATCTGTTAGATATGTTACCAGATTTGAGGCCACTCCTTTGTACGCAAATCTCTCCATACCAGAAACCACTGTCATCAAACAAACATACACAAAATCCGAAGAGTGATAATAAAAAATAAAAAAACCTCGTACTTAAAAAATAACACACATATATATAGCAAAGAGTACGTCCTCTAGAAATTTACACTAAATAAAGATGGATATCTAGAATCATATCAAAAAACAAAAATCATGAGAGAATTATTAGTAGGGTCCCATTTTATTACTTAAAGAGAAATATTCATATACAATATAGTGTGAGAACTTGAAATTAGTAGTTTTAGAGGGATGAAAAGCACGAGGGTATATGATCAATACCTATGAGAAGAATGCACGCGCTCCCAAGCCTTTTCCTTATAGAGCCAGCCATGAGATTGAAGAAGGATGAAGGTCACTGAGCTAGTCACTGGGATTATGAAGAAGCTAGCTAGCTCCGAACTACAAATTTGTAAGCCACAAAAGCTAGTTAGCTCCTCTTCTATTCTGTCAGCTACCGCAAATCACTGGTGTAATTTTCAATATCTCCGGCCACCAACAAATTGAAGCCATCTACTTCATTATTGGCTTCTGTGTTCTCCCTTTGTGGTTAGCTTTCAATCCCTTTACCAAAGCAGAAGTATCAGTAAGGCTTTCTACTTTGGACGCAATACGAAAATCCACTAAGAGAGCTAAGCGATACTTCCTTTCCAATCCCTGCACTATTTATAAGACATCAAAGGCTATTATACTGATCCCACTTTAATATAATTTGGATGACCAGTTCAGGATTTCTATACATTGTGGCCACGTAACCTAGCTTCCCATTAGAAAAATGTAATGGTAAATGGTTGCAATAGAAGAAGAAGATGCCTCATGCATGCGTCAGTTTGCAGATTCACTGTTTCAAGAACTTGGATCACTTCGATGTGCCACTTCATGATACACGTGGAGCCATTCTCTGACACGTAGGATGTCGTTTCTTCTCAGTTAACTGTAAACTGCAGAAATATATATTTTTTGGTATGAAGTTTCATAATGTTACAAACAGAATCGGAGATGATTGATCTTAAAACTAGAATACTAATGAAGTTTCTGTTTGCGGAATATGTTACTGCGTACGATCAATTCATCATTTCCATTGGTACACAAACAAGAAAATCTAAGAAACTCTAGCTTCTGCACGTAATTTCCCCAACACATCAAATCATCAATCTTTATTGATTTAAGCTTCTAAAAGATACCAAAGCAAGCTAAGGCTGGTGAGAAAGCAAAACAAAGCAGCATGCCTTTCATCCTACGCACCACTTTTGACTGAGCGTCCAGTCGGAGCTCCATTTAGCTTCAACTTCATTGGGTTGTGCATGCGTACGTTAACAGTTAGCTTCCCACATTTTAACCAAGAACCTTTTTAGCTTTTTACCGTTTTACAATGCCTTATGGTAATCTGTGTACTTGGTTTCTGCTCAATCATTCACGAGTTCTGTCGACCACCTACTAGTTTGTTACAGTTTGTCTCTTTTTCTGGGAAACAAAGACCGAGTGCGGTTTGGATGCGTTACGTACGTTTTCATGAGCGGTGGTGCTTAAGCTAAGTGGCAGAGATCCAATGTCATTAGAGGCATGCGTTTCTATATATTGCGAAGAGGCTGATGAGGCATGCAGAGGGCACACAGCACCACGCATCCCACATCATTCTCACACACAGCTAGCTCCAGTAGAACACATGGCATATTAGGGAAAAGCTAAGTAGAGAGAAAACTCGGAAAAGACTCAAAAATTGTTGCAGTGCTGCATGACGAGGATTAAGTGGGATGGTCTATGTTTGGTCTAGGAGTTAATGGGCATGTGGCGATCCTTTGGCGGCGAGTTTGTATTTGAATTAGATCGACCTGTAGTGGCTTCCTATGATGTATAGCACTTAGCCTTCTTTATGGTTTTGGATATATATACCGCTAGAGTTTTTGGGGGGTGATTAGTTGCAACAAAAGGCATACGACATATCTCTATCCAGGACCTAGCTACTTAGTCGGAGCAGACAATATAAGGAACAGAATCTGATCAACCTCCAATTTGTAGGTGAAGGGTCCCCGGAGTTATGGAACGTGACTCCTCGATCACATGATCGAGCTAGCTAGTGCATGTTTCTGTTCCAAATTAATTATTAACGTTCTTCGTTTTAGATGGATGCATGAGTAGTAATACTGTAGTTTTGAAATTGTAAAGCGTTGGGGTCTCCTGGCCGGGTCTTTGTTCCCCAGAAGTCACCATATATAAATCATATTATCCTATATATAATTGGTACACGTATGCAAGCAACAGAGAGAGAAATGAGCGCGAATACTTTGCTTAGTTGGATATTCCTTCATGCACAGAACAATCCATGCCATGCATCAAGTACTACTCGATCGAGCTTATGAAACTTACTCAACGTTGAAACGTACATGGTGATGAAACGTACATATATATGGTACATCATACGTACATGAGCTAGCTAGGGAAGTACATGCATTAGTTTATGTTAGATATATTTCTCTAATATACTTCCCCGAATCTTTTTTGCATAATTGAGTCATTATTGGATTACTTAAGGGTTGCCCAAGATGATTATTTTGTTGGGGTTCTTTAATTTAATTTGATCAGTATATATCATAACTCAAAACAAAGGGATGATATGTGCGTATATCATAGCTAGACTGCTTTGATACTTTCTTACTTCAATTAATAAAACAGATACATATGTCGACATTGTGTTCTCTTTAATTATGAGATGTCAATCGTTTAAATGATGACAAATACTTAAATGAAATGGTAATTATGCACGGGCGGAGCCACACTAATTAAGTCCAAGATAGTTGAATTTCTGGCTCCGTCCCCGTTTGATAAATGCATTTTACACCAAAACGAGTTTTAATCAGAATAGTTGAATTTCCATTTGATTTAGTGGATGTTCTACTGGTATATACTGTATGTCTCAAGTTCAGATTTCTTATTATAATACCAATTAACAAAGCCATTTAAATAGGCAACATTTAAAATAAGCATTCAAAATGGACTAAAAACATTAGCCATTTACGTATAAGTGAAGGTCATAATGTTCTCATAGGCACACTACTGGAGGAGAGAATCGGGGCGACGTAGTTACATTTCTACGTCGCTCCGATTTTCAATTAGGCGACGTATATTGTCTTTGATAAAAAGTACGTCGTTTCAACAAACTGAGGCGACGTAGATTGATCTTAGTCGCTTCAATAAAATAAGGCGACTACTTTTTCATTCGAAGCGACGAAGATTAGTTTGGTCGCTTCGAAGAAAATCGAGGCGACGTATATTGCTCAATCTACGTCGCCTCATTTTTTTTAAATCTGGATCTACTCTTCTTCTTAAAGTCAAACCGTCCATAAAGTTAAAATTTTAGAAAAACAGTTCATTCGCGTTCTGGAGCTGTTCTTGGGCGATTTTGGGAGAAATTAGAGGAAATTGAGAAAGAAGGTTGTTCTTGCCATTGATTTGATTCTTGAGTAAGGTTAGTTTGATTTGTATCTCTTTAACCCTCTTTATGACCATAATATGTTAAATTAGAAGTGAAATTGAAGTTTTGGTGAAATGTTTGAAGTTGAATTGAATTTGGTGTTATGTTGTAGTTTTAGTGTTTGAATCATTGAATTGTGGTAAATCATGTTATGGGTTCATGAATAATGTTTGAAATTTGGTTAAGTTTAGTGAAATTTATTGATGATTAGAAGTGAAATTGAAGTTTTGGTGAAATGTTTGAAGTTGAATTGAATTTGGTGTTATGTTGTAGTTTTAGTGTTTGAATTATTGAATTGTGATAAATCATGTTATGGGTTCATGATTAATGTTTGAAATTTGGTTAAATTTAGTGAAATTAATTGATGATTAGTGTAGATTAGGTGTATTCGAGCCTTAATTAGTAGTGTTATTAGTGTTAATCATGAAATCGAGCGTATGGTTATATATAATTGTGGTGTTTATCAAATTAGAACTCCCGTTTGAGAATCAACAACTCATCTAGTTGATCGAGTTGAGTTGTTGATTCTCGAATTGTCCCATTTTTGGACACTTTAGGTGAACATGACTTTGTTGATCCTTTTGCTATTCGTGTGATTTCAATTTCAGTTTTGGGATATGGTTTCGACAGTGTCTCCTTTCAATGTTCCCCGAGTCCAAATTAGGTTGTTTAGATATGTGTGCACTCGGGGAACTGTAGGGAGATGCTGCCGAAATTTCCCTAAACTGGAGCTGAAACGCATGGGTGCAAAAGCGTTGACAAATGTCGTGTTTCCCTGAAGGGGATAGGACCCAACCCGGAGGCATAAGGCGAAGAAGTGTGGGGTTTTGGTTGAATCGCAACTGTGGCGTGGTAACTTTGTTCATATTGATTGTTTATGTTGACAGGAAACATGGACGGACACCCAGACAAAACTTGGATGACATATCATCGTGCTGATCCAAGGTACATCACAGGCATATTCGAGTTCATGAATTTTGCCCGGCGACATAGTAACGGAGCTGATTATCACTTCTGCCCGTGCAAACGTTGTAAGAACGGTCCGTTCAAGGTTACTATGGATGTCATGTATCATCACTTATCACACAGTGGTTTGAGTCCGGATTATACTGTCTGGCACCTTCATGGGGAAGTTTCTGCTTAACCGAGAATGCTCAGTCAACGAAGACAGTGGCTTCAAGACAGAGTCGGTCCTTCTAGTGGTGTCGGTCCTTCTATGAACCCGCAGTTAGAGATTCTACATGATGCATATCCCTATTATCCTGGATACCATGTAGATGCACCCCAACAATTAGTGGAAGATAATTCGGGCATGAACTTCAATGACATGGTAGACGATGATTATGAAAAGTACGATAGATTATTGAAGGAGTCACATACCCCATTATATGAAGGCAGTGAGGAAACTGTTTTGAGTGCCATATTAGATGCAATGGAAATGAAAAATGAAAATGGATGGTCGGACACAAGTGTTGACTCTTTATGTATTTACATTAATAAAATTCTTCCTAAAGGGCACACATTCCCATGTTCATACTCGAGAATAAAAAAAATCTTGAGTGATCTTTCACTGGGTTACGAAAGAATTGATGCGTGTGAGTTTAACTGTGTGTTGTTTAGGGGGGCGCTTGTAAACGAGAGGATTTGTCCAGTGTGTTATTCTGAAAGATATAAGCCATATACGAATGATATTCCCAAAAAAATAATTCGTAACTTCCCTCTAACACCAAGGTTGAAGCGTTTGTTTATGTCCTCACACACTGCCAAGCATATGCGATGGCTGGGGGAGCGGATATGCGTGGCTGGTAGCCTCAGCCACCTAGCTGATGGAGAAGCGTTTCAACATTTTGACAGAACTTTTCCAGGTTTTGCACGGAACTGCAGGAATGTGCGCCTTGGAGTAGCAACAGACGGTTTCAATCCATTCGGAACAATGGGAACTTTGCATAGTACATGGCCTGTTGTTGTGATGTCGTACAATCTACCACCATCAATGTGCATGAAGAAGGAATATAACATGTTATCAGTGTTGATTCCAGGCCCTAAATCTCCCGGAAAGTGCCTTAGTGTACTCATTGAGCCGATGATCGAGGAGCTAATACATTTATGGGTCGTTGGAGTCCATACTTTTGATCGAGTAGACAATGAGGTATTCTTGATGAAGGCAGCGGTAATGTGGACTATTAGCGACTTTCCAGGTTTAGGGATGCTTGCGGGGTCAACTGTGAAAGGGTACAAGGCATGTCCAATCTGTCTAGATGAGCTAACTTCAGAGCATATATGTGGGAGGATAGTTTATGAAGGTCATCGAAAATGGCTCCACCAAGATCACCCTTGGAGATTGAGCAAGGCATTTAACGGGAAGGAGGAGTTTGGCGGAAGACCCTATCGTAAGAGTGGAGATGAAATTTTGGAGGACGTTAGGTCACACGTTTACCCTATTCTTAGCCAACATGAAGACTTGAAGGTGCCGTACAATCCGAATAACAGACAGTGTTGGACTCACGAAAGCATATTTTGGAAGCTGCCATATTGGTCATCATTGAAGATCAGACATTGCTTAGATGTCATGCACATTGAAAAAAATGTGTGTGACAACATCCTTGGAACCATTTTTTCGATTGAATCGAAGTCTAAGGATGGTCCAAAAGCTCGCGCTACTTTGAAGAAGAGGAATGTGCGAAAAAACCAGTGGCAAAGAGCGGGTGACTTGGGTACGAGGAAAGTTCCTCGTGCACCCTTTTTAGTTAAAAAGGATGATCTAGAAGATGTGTTCCAGTGGTTCAGGGATGTTAAGTATCCTCTTGGTTATGCAGGTAGTTTGAGAAGTAATGTGAAAGTAAGTTCCCCGTCACAGTTTTATGGATTGAAGACGCATGATTGCCATGTCTTGCTTCAACGTCTTCTTCCTGTGGTTATCAGAGGGTTCCTGCCAGAAAACGTTGTGAAGCCATTGATAGCACTGTCAAATTGGTTTCGTCAACTATGCAGTAGGGAGCTTAAGAAGTAGGTTGTGCGTGACATGGAAACTGAGATAGTGATGATTCTCTGTAATTTGGAGCTCATATTTCCTCCACATTTTTTTACATCTATGGTTCATCTCATGGTTCATCTGCCCGAACAAGTATTCCTTACAGGTCCAGTACACTATACATGGATGTATCCAATTGAAAGGTAAAATGTTTTTCATTGCTAATATTATGTTCGTTATGTAATATGTCGGCAATTAGGAATTTATTGTACTAATCTTGAGTGGTGTTTTTGCAGGCAATTAGGAAAATATAAAAAGTCAATGAGGAATACACGTTACCCGGAAGGTAGTATTGTTGAACAGTACCCCGTACATGAGTCGGTGACGTATTGTAAGTCTTATCTCAGACGGATGGACAACGAAGATATCGACACTTCCATAGCTGGGTGGAATGTCAGTTGTGTTTCACTCTTAGTAAGACCAGATATTATCGAGACTCGTTGCCAGTTCAGGTTGACTGAGGCAGAGACTGCTGAGGCCCACTGGCAAGTCTTGGTGGAAACAGACGAAGTCAAACCTTACCTAGAAGAACATCTCAGAAGGTTCAAGGCTAAAAATGGTGAAGATTTCGACGAGCTTCGTCGGAGGAGGAGTTTTCTTCGATGGTTCTTAACATGGGTACATATACCTATTAATTCTTGTAAGGTTCTTTGAGGGTTTATAACACTTATCTCTAACTTCTCTTAACACTTATCTCTCAGGTGTCCCTTAAAAAAAACTCAGACCCGAGCTTGGTTGCAGGAATAAAGTCATTAGCTCAAGGACCTCAGCAATGTCGGGTTTATAAGTCGTGTTATGTGAACGGTGTCAAGTTCACATCGTTTGATAGAGATCAAAGAACCGTGACTCAAAACAGCGGTGTCATGATAGACATGGGTTCATCCAAGTTCTACGGCCATGTTAACTACGTGGTCGAAGTATTATATGCAGGCCGTATGCCAGTGGTGTTGTTTAAGTGCACATGGCACAACTCTGAAGACCCTGAAGATCTTGACACCGTTATAAAAGATCATGGACTGATATCAGTGAATACAAACAACAGTTACTATGAGGATTCACCCTTCATAATTGCAACCAAAGCAAAACAGGTATTCTACATAGACGATCCAAAGGCTGGTGGTACTTGGAAGGTAGTACAAGAAATGTCGCACCGCAATGTCTACAGCGCCGAAGTACTTGCCATAGATGAAAACATATCGCGTACAGGAGATCATATATTCGAGCCTTACCAAGAGGACACTCCCACGGTGATACAATTTTACCCAGATTTTCAACTTCTTTTGGACGAAGAAGGAGACGAGGACGAGGACGAGGAGGACGATGACGAGGACGAAGACGAGGACTAAACTCATAATATTATTATGAATTTGAAACCTAAATTCGTATTTTCTTTAAAGCATAATTTATGTATTCGAGAAAATATTTCTAACTTTATAATTCTAAACTTCATCGTTTCTTTCATATTCAGTTCATTACCTTTCCATAAATAAATTGAAGCGACGAAGAATTCAACCTTTGTTAGTATCTCCAAATTTAAGCGACGTAGATTGAGCAATCTACGTCGCCTCATTTATTCAAAAAAAAATAAAATTAAAAATTAAATACAAGGAAGCGACGTAGATTGAGCAATCTACGTCGCCTCAATTATTCAAAAAGAAAAAAAAATATGAAAATTAAATACAAGGAAGCGACGTAGATTGATCAATCTACGTCGCCTCATTTATTCAAAAACAAAAAAAATAAAAATAAATACAATAAAGCGACGTATATTGCTCATCCTACGTCGCCTCATTGATTCAAAAAAAAAATTAAAAATAAATATTTAGTTCATTTAGTTTATTTAATATTCATTTGATTAATCGAAGCGACGAAGGTTGAATTATACGTCGCTTCAAATTAAAAAAAAACGACGTATATTGCAATATACGTCGCTTCAAACTAAAAGAAGCGACGAAGATTGAGTTCTTTGTCGCGTGAACGTATTAAGAAAGCATACGAGGCGACGAAGATTGAGTTCTTTGTCGCTTCAATTAATCGAAGCGACGAAGATGCCAATCTACGTCGCCTCGTTGGCTTTATAATCCCAGAATCACAGTTTCTTTCTTCTTCTTTTCATTTCGTCCAAACTTCTTCCTTGCTCTTCGACCTCGCGCCCCCAAATCCCTAACCCAGAAATCCCTAACCCCTAATCGACCTCGCTGAACCCTAAACCCTTCCATCTCAACCCTCCATCTCAATCCCCTCCACCAAATCCCCTCCATCTCAATCCCCTCCACCAAATCTCCTCCATCTTCAACTCTCTCTCTAATCATCTTCGATCTTCAAAGCCTCGGTAGGCATCTTCTTCTTTTTTCGATTTTTTCTACTTTTCAACTCTCTCTCTCTAATCATCTGTATGTGTGAGTATTATTGTTGAGTTTGTATCGGATTTCAATCAGTTAATATTATGTTGCTCTTGCACTAATGGAAGACTTGATATCAGGTTGAGGGAGGAGCAAAAGAAAGCTTGAAAAGCCAATAGAGTACCAGTATAGTAATTTTGCTGGGATCTTATAAGGTAATCAGTTTTGTCTATGCGTTGTATCGTAGAGAATTCAATTTCGTCTTCTCGGAATGTGACTGGTTTGTAGTAGTAGATTGTAGTGCATTGGTTCCAGATTGATGTCCTTTGCTTGCGTAGCCACTGCACTATATTATGGTTTATGTAGGCTGAGCTCTTAGTATATGCACTTCATAATATAAATGAGTCATGTGCTCCAGTAAGCTCAGTGAAATTCTAATCCGACTGAATATCTTGTAACACAACTTGTTCCTTTGATGGCGTTCTAGTTTTTGGATAATATTGGCAGTCCTTGGGCAAATGCTTTGTATATATCTAGTTCCAGTAAGCTGGTTATTGGTCTAAGGTGAATAGAAAAATACTAGTTCTAGTTCTAGTTCTAATATTGGAATAATGAATAGAAAAATACTAGTTGGTACTTCTCCTACATAGAAAAAGGTAAAACCTTGCTATATGGGCTGTGATGTTGTATTGATGTGCTGATTGATGGGATTTCTTACCTCTGTTTATTTTTTCTACTAAACTATTAAAGCAATATGTGCACCAGATAAACACTTCCATCTGTAAATCTCGAACTCTATCATACCTGGAACATTGGAGTGATGCCAGTGCCTTCGGCTAGCATCCCGAAAGATGTAACTTGGTTAGGTTGATACTTGAATCGACCCTAGAGACATAAAGTAAACAGTATTAAGTTTTGGCACTGGTACTCGCAATCATAGAGGTTTTCATTTGAGATGGCAAATGATTCAAAGTATTTATTTACTGCTTGTTTTAACCAAGATAATTGAACATATCAAATGTGTTGTGCTTAGTGTTGTGCTTAGTATTGACAGTTTCAAAGATGTGCAAAAATCATTTTGTGTATATATATGTCAAGTATATGCCTATCATATGTTGATGGTAACCATGTGAAAAAGATGATGAACCATTCCAAAGTTGTTGATGTCCAGTCGAATTCAATCTTTGAGTACTGTGTGAATGCTGGCCATTGTTTCATTACTTTTTATTGAAATGAATTGTTTGCTAATTTGTGAGGTAATTGATAGCGTAAAAGAACTGTTTGTGAGTATAGATTAATTTATGTATTAAGTATTAGGCTTGGTACAGGTACTTCATACTTCTCCTCCAATATTCGATTTATAATTTGATTAGTGATAGTTTAAGTTTTGGCCATAATTTGATAAGAGTAGTTCAATCTTAATATATTAGTTTTAACGGAATGGCTCCCGGAAATACTAGATACCAGAGGAAGAAAGCGGCGATCCAGCGTCGTGAAGCGGCCGCGGAGGCGGCATCTGCGGAGGCTACGGAGGCGGCGTGGCGAGCATTCAGCAGAGATGGGGCTTCGGGTCGGGTTGCCCCACGGGACAATCTGCGACCCCAGCAGGCGGGGTTTTAACGCCCGCCCCAAACCTTGAGGATACGATTCCTCAAGTGGATGACAGCGACGCCACTACGGCGCCACAGCACCCTCCCGCCCTCAGCATCCGGTGCAAGAAGACCAAACTCCCCGACATGGTGGACATGGCAACCGGAGATCCGACAACGCAACAGCGCGGAGTCGTTGTCGGGACGAAGACGGAGTACCTCGTTCGGATGAACAACAATAGGCGACTACAAGTCGCTTACTCTACGAGGTATCGGGGGCCTGCAACGAGGGAAATGAGGAGTCTGATGTGCAGAGACATCGGTAGCATCATCCGCGGAAAAGTTCCAATGCTTGCACCTAGCTTTTTGGGACTTAGCGATTTGCATCGCGATATCGTCAATACAAATATTGAGGTATACTTACTGGCCTTAGCTTACTTACCTACTTGTAGTAAATGTAAATATAACTTTTACATAACGGAATTTAAATGTCTTGTGCTAGACGAACTACGATATCCCGGCGACTGATGTGGAGATGTGGAACTTCATTGATGCGACGGCGCAAACAATCTACAAGGATTGGAAGTACGATTGCCATCAACATTATCTCCACATCAGCCAGGAGACTCCGGCCGAGTTTCTCGGGAGGGAAGACCAATGGGCGTGGTTAAAAGCCCACTTCGAAGACCCTGCTTACTTGGTGAGCTTCATAAACTATCCGCACAGTTTTGGTAGCCAACATTCTAAAAATATGCATGTTTATGTATTCTTATTTTAAAATGATTTTTGTGTGTGTGTGGCAGCGATTGTGCGAACGGAATCGAGGAAACCGAAACAAGAACAAGGAGCAGCAGCTCAACCACCATTCGGGATCTCTCGCCCTCTCGTACCGAAGCGAGGTGTTGGAGAAGGAGGGTCATAGAGCGCCCGCCGTCCAGACGTGGATTAACGTATACCAGCCGGACAAGAATGCGGCTGAGAAAGTGGTAAGCTCAAATAGGTTCACGTTACGTTATTTCAATTATTTTGATAATGCCATATTATACTATTATTTATTTAATATATTTTAATTGAGCAGGCGGCAGTGAAGCGAAGACTCGATGAAGTCTTGTCGCAACAAGATAGTGTTGTGGGTGACACAGACGGCGATGCGGTTTCCCAAGCCCATCCTCTTCCTCTTGATACACAAATAAATATCATAGAGGAAGAGGTGGGTTCAAGACCCGGGACCTCTATAAGAGGTAATAAATCTCCTAAATCACCGTGGTTCATCTCGATTTACGTTTTGCTTTCTTTTGGTTTACTATTCCATTACTAATATTTGTTCTTGTTCGACGTTACAGGGGTGGGGCGCGCTCTCACACGCGACCCCAAACCGAGAGGAGGGGCCCGAGTACAGGAAACCCAAGCCCTGCAAAGGGAGGTCGCTCAAGCCAGAGAGGAGGCGCGCAGATCGAGCGAGGTGACGCAGAAGGCCATAGAGGATTACAGTGCGCTCGCCCAAAGGATGCAAGAAATGGAGGCCCTAAAGCGATCATTCCAGGCTGGGAGTCAACAACCTCAAGCTCCTCCACCACCTCCTGGCTCGTAATCGAGCTGCATTGCCGTCCCCCAGCATGAGTGTAATATGTGAATCGAACAATAGTATCTAGGCTTTGTATAAACTGTTAACGTTTTGATTTGTGCCAATTTTTTCTATATAACTTGATTTGTGGTTGAATGCGTTTTTGTGGTTGAATGCGTTTTTGTGTTTGTAAATTGCGATAGGTCGTGACTTGGTACAATAATATTTAATTTTTATTTTTTTTTCTTTTTGAATAAATGAGGCGACGTAGATTGCTCAATCTACGTCGCCTCATTTATTCAAAAAAAAAAAAAAAAATATTAAATACAATTAAGCGACGTAGATTGAGCAATCTACGTCGCCTCATTTATTCAAAAAGAAAAAAAAATCAAAATTAAATATATTGAGGCGACGTAGATTGATAAATCTACGTCGCCTCATTTATTCAAAAAGAAAAAAAAAATATTAAATACAATGAGGCGACGTAGATTGATAAATCTACGTCGCCTCATTTATTCAAAAAGAAAAAAAATAAATATTAAATACAATGAGGCGACGTAGATTTATCAATCTACGTCGCCTCATTTATTCAAAAGAAAAAAAATAAATATTAAATACAATGAGGCGACGTAGATTGATAAATCTACGTCGCCTCATTTATTCAAAAAGAAAAAAAATAAATATTAAATACAATGAGGCGACGTAGATTTATCAATCTACGTCGCCTCATTTATTCAAAAAGAAAAAAAATCAAAATTAAATACATTGAGGCGACGTAGATTGATAAATCTACGTCGCTTCAATCTACGTCGCTTTATTGAGCGAAAAAGAAAAAATAAATAAAAAATAAATAAAATGAAGCGACGTAGATTGAGAAATCTACGTCGCTTCAGTGAGCGAAAAATTGAAGCGACGTAAATTTGTTTACGTCGCGTGAAATCATCGAGGTGACGAAGATTTAATTCTTTGTCGCCCCAATGGTGAAGTGATCAATCTCAAGCGACAAATCGAGACGACGAAGATTTGGTCACAACAAATCGAGACGACGAGAAATCCATACGAAGCGACCACCTTTCTTCGTCGCCTCGAATTTCTCCTTCAGTAGTGGCACCATCCTATGCCGCACAATGTTCTCATATAGGCTTATCATACCATGCGGACACGAATACCTTATATCCAAAAGCTTATAAACACATATTATTCAACAGAAAATGTGACCGGTCACCAACTATTTCGATCGAGCTAGCCTAATACATTCGCAAAGCTTCTATAGGGTTACACTTTGGTCGACATCTTATATTCATTATTAGGAATATGCATGACTTGCCACAACGCAATGCTATGAATTTCATATAAAAGAAAAGAAAAATACAAAAATAAAAAACACACTCAAAATGCAATAGCCTTGGAAAAAAAAACGTTGTGCTTTTCAGCATTCTACTGCTTTGAAGTTGGAAACGTACATACTTGAATTACTTGACAAGGAAGTTTGAAATTATG
This sequence comes from Geum urbanum, assembly GCA_946800695.1. Lineage (NCBI taxonomy): Eukaryota > Viridiplantae > Streptophyta > Magnoliopsida > Rosales > Rosaceae > Geum > Geum urbanum. The sequence continues at coordinate 51,809,029 of OX327008.1, read as the reverse complement.
AACCAGGCCCAAAATTGTATCCCAATGTTGACCCAAAACACAGTGGTCAATCCACCCCACTCTCCCCCCAAACCATACGTGGAAGATTGCATGAACATTTGACCTTAAATCCTAGACTCCGGTCCACCTTCGAAAGCCTCCTCATATATATGTTTTCAAATCAACTTATCGCAAACGGTGAATTGAATTCTCTCGGCAAGCAATATCAAGATGACCAATTACTGCACTACCAACAGTTGGTTATCTCATATGAAATTAATATTATATATTCGGTTAGATCCTTACCGTCTCACTTTGAAAATTTCAATTCGAAAATGTGAAATATTTCATGAAAATTGAAAGGTTATGAACTTATGATTACGTTGAAAGGTTATGAACTTATGATTACAGGTGCTCAATGAAGAGATCTTGTATTCATGGTATAATAGATACTTCTGACAAATACAAATTCGAAAGAGACAGAGGGCATGCATCTAGTTTCAACCTTTCGACTCCAGTCACTTAATAAAGTCAAAACCTTACGACAAAATGGTATATATCACATGTGAAACTCAAACATAAACATAAGGTGGGTTAATTAGATACTTCAGGAAACATCTTATCAAAATATCAATAGCTAATAAATTAATAGCTGATGGATATACGACCTCACACCAACCCTAAACCGGACACGACAAATAAATTAAGGCCGGGAGGGAAATTCTGTTTTGAAGCTATATAATTAATTAATTAATTAATATGATCATTACGACCTTACCTCAAATATCCTGTTTGTACTTTGTACGTGCATATATGTTAGTTCGAGGTGTCCGGCCTCTAGCATAGTGTGTGCAATTCGAACCTCAGGAGACTAATGATGCACTTTCTTAAACTCGAAAACTCTTTGGGGTAGTACCGTAGTACTGATCGAACTACTGATTCCTTTCATTTTAATTATATAAAGTGGGGAATACCAATTTCATACTGGACCTCTTCACATTATAATTGTGTGTATATATATATTAATTGGACTAATAATGGAAGAACATTCCTATTAAATGAATATACGTTTTCCTCGCAAGGCTAATCATTTTACGGGCTTGTACGAGTGTACGTTTTTTTTTTAATAATTTGGGTATGAAGACATACATCTTCCATAATACATATATATATAGTTAATTTGTATATCTGGCATGTTCATGCTTAAAATAAAGATGGAGAATATAGAGAGATAGAGTTCCACAGATATGTATTTATATCTGGTATAGTACAGTACTATACCAAGCACATATGCATTAACTTATATCCTTGTTCATGCCTAAGTTAACTTACTCTTCGTATTTATATATTTTTTTTATATCTGGTATTTATATCTCCCCTCATTGTTAATTGACTTTGGTATAGTACAGTACTAGATCAAGCACATGTGCATTAACTTATAATCCTTGTTCACAAGTTAACTTACTCTTTGTATTTATATATTTTTTGAAAAGAAGCGGGTACGACAGCCTTCAAGTTTTTACTAATGAAACTGTTGAGTACATATGAGGGACATAAAACCTGAACCTCATATTACAGTGAGCATACATAGAACATTCTAGATAGTCACAGAGCATCCTATAATAACTATGTAATCAAACATACACCGATTAACATAAAAAATCGTATCAACTTTACAAATATGTCGACACACTGGAAGATCGTATTACTTCCCCGCAAAAGCATTCCATCCAAACCCATTTTTGATCAGCATAACTTACTCTTAGCATGATCAAAAGAAGAGTTGCATATATTAGAGGCATTAAGAATTTGTACAAGAAGAGTTTACACTGCCACGTACATAGAAGTGCAAAAACTTATATTTGGACTAATTATAGCAGTACATACGTGTTGAAGGAATCATTTCCTCGCATGCCAAATCATTAGACGTAGTACAACAATACAACCTTACCAACAGATTGTATAATTTGGATGAAGCCAATATGAAGACATTCAATATATTAACCCACAACGTACGTATTTGGTTAAGTTTAATTTGGTCACTAAATCTTATGATTCTTATCCATCACTAATACTGTAGAAACCTACAACAGTACAACCTCCAGTTCCTAGTGCATGAGGCACCCCTTTCTCAGTACAACGTACATATGGCCATTCAATCATATTCCAAACCCTATAAATACATGCAGAAGCCACATTACATAAACACAAACCAACACATAACACAATCTATTTACTAATCAATCAATCCATATTTCGATCTTGATCAACTGCAGCTAGCATACATGGCTCCATTCCAAATGATCACCAACATGGAATCTGAAATTCCTACTGAGCTGCTCATTGATCAAATAATGCAACTCCATGCGAGCATTTTCAAGCTCGACTCCCTTCGTCCTTCCAAGCAAGTCAACTTTCTTTTCACTCGGCTGGTGAAACTATGCACTCCTCCATCTTCGGTAGATATTCATGACTTATCCGAAGATGTTCAAATCATGCGCGAGAGTCTCATCAATCTAGCCGGACGTGCCGAAGGACTATTAGAGCTCGAGTTCTCCACACTCCTAGGTCAAACCTCGAAAGCCATGAGCAACCTCAATCTCTTCCCTTACTACAATAACTATGTCCTACTTGCCAATTTGGAGAACAAAATTCTCAACGACAATGGGGTGGTGCACCCCAAGAAAGTGGGATTTATAGGCTCAGGACCTATGCCTCTTACTTCCATCATATTGGCTACTCACCACATGAAGTCCACACACTTCGACAACTTCGATATCGATGAGAAGGCTAATGAAATGGCTCGCCGGATTGTCGCTTCGGACATTGAGCTAGAGAAGAGGATGAAGTTTGAGACGCGTGATATAATGAAAGTTCGAGAGAGGCTCGCGGAGTATGACTGCATATTCCTGGCAGCTCTTGTGGGAATGAACAAGGAACATAAGGTGAAGATTCTGGGACACATTAGGAAGTATATGAAGCCAGGAAGCTTTTTGCTGGTGAGGAGTGCAAAAGGTGCTAGGGCATTCTTGTACCCTGTTATTGAGGAGCATTACTTGGTCGGGTTCGAACTTCTTACAATCTTCCATCCTGACAATGAGATCATCAACTCTGTTGTTCTTGTCCGCAAGCCTATCATCTAAATTAAATCATCATCTGCGTAGATGTTGGTAATCTATGGCATTCTCCTACTCTTCTAGTGTGGTTTACTTTTTGTGCAGAATAAATCGAGCTGTTACTAGCTAGTAGCAGCAGCAGCTCATCTTCAACTTAATTATGTTACGATCTAGCTCCTACCTGGTCGAATGACGACTTTTGGTAATGGAGGTTATATGATGTACGTATGTGCTATATTCTGGCCTATTTGAAATATGAATGTAATTAATTTTTTTTAATAATAAAAATAATCATGAAGTGTACAGTGTACTAATGTATCCTTCGAAATTTCGCATATTGAATTACAACACACACATATATATATATTGTGGGGACTCCAAAGCATATGAAATAAATATAAACTAAACAAAATAGTCTCTCTATATATAGAAACTCACACCGCGATGGGTGTGAAGGAAATGAGAAGATAAAACTGAACACTACTGCTGAAAACACTATAGCTGACGAGATTTTTTATCTCGTCGGCTATAGTTTTAAAATAAAAATTTTAAAAAATAAAAAAAATAAAAATTTTAAAACTATAGCCGACAAGATTTTTTATCTCGTCGGCTATAGTTTTTTTTTTAAATTTTTTTTTATTTTTTTTTATTTTTTAATTTTTTTTTAAAAACTATAGCCGACGAGATAAAAAATCTCGTCGGCTATAGTTTTTAAAAAAAAAAAAATTTTAAATTTTTTTTTTTAAAAACTCGTCGGCTATAGTACTATAGCCGACGATAATGGGTAAAAATCTCGTCGGCTATACTATTACCGACAGGTTTTAGCCAGCGACTTTAGCCGACGATTTTTCAAAAATCGTCGGCTATAGTGCGTCAGCTATACTATAGCCAACGATGTTTTTGCCAATTTTTCGTCGGCTATAGTATAGCCGACGATTTTTTGTTGATTTGTCATCGGCTATAGTGGAAATTGTCCACTATAGCCGATGACAAAAAATCTCGTCGGTTTTTTTTTTTCGTCGGCTATAGTGAAAATGCTGGTAGTGGAAGTATTAATGTAACTGTTTTGCTAATTTTTTTTCTAATATTAATGTAACTATTAATTATTTTATATTGATTTAAAGCTACAAAAAAATGAAGAATATTTTTTAAAAATTTTCAAAGTTGTACCTTGTAACTATCGTAAGCATTGTTTATTAATAAAGATATATTCAGACCATTAGACCTGCAAGAATAAGCTAGCTCCTGAGGAAAGGGAATCTAATAATCAATCGGGAAGACCCCAGACCAACCATTAATTTCTTACGAAATTGTTGATGTTGTTGTATGTTTTAGTTTTTTAGTAAGTGATAAAATTGTAATACTTCTATTTTTTTGTATCGTACTTTTTGCACAATTCTTCTATATTTGAGTTTTTCTTCATTTTAGGGAATATATTGGTTGTTTTTCTTCAACATATTCCTTAAACACATTCCCTATTTTAGAGAATTTGATGAGAGGAAAAATAATATTCCTTATATTTACAGTATTCTCCATATTTTTAGAGAAATCTTTAAAATGGGGAATTTGTTGGAATTGGAACATAAAATACGTCGTAAATTGTATTTTTTACTTCCCTATAATAAAAAATTATATGAAAGTTGTTAGAGATGCTCTTACATGTTTATGTTCAAACATTTGTTTTCTCCGTCTTCAGATTTACAGAGATCCTTTATGCATTTCTATTTTGTGGTGGTGAACATAAGATATTTGCGTGTAATCGGATGTAGGTTAATTAATTTAGTACTTTATGTTAGTTTTAATGGACTTATCACTAAACTGTGTATTCAGTTAATAGCAACAGCAAATGCATTTGAGTATTAATAGGAAGTACATAGACTTTGTAATTCCTTGTAAACTGGTAAGAGTGTATATCCTCAACAGTCTAGGAATCCAATTAGATAACTCACGGAATTATCTTTTTAAGTGAAGAAATCATCTCGTTTTAGGTGATAGTATATTGCATAACTTGCATTTGTGACTCTTTGATGGGTAATACATCAAGTGCAACCAATATATATATATATATATATGAGAATATAGTCCATGTATCCACTATGCAAACACATTAAATCCTACCCCATTCGAGGAGTGCAAAGTTAGTGAAGTACAAAAAACTTAGTTCTCTTTGTTCGTGCATTTCTTAAGCTGCTGCAATGACTATGAGCAATGACACCTCAGGTGTACTTCTTGTTCTTCACTTAATCTTGTTGTTGGTTGTTCATATGATGTTAATTCACTACCAGAAAAAATAATTTAGCCGACGAAAAAAATTCGTCGACCTATTAGACTTTTTCGTCAGCTAAAGTAAAAGTCGACAAACTTTTGTCGGCTAAAGTATCGTCAGCTATTACTTTAGCAGACGACAATAGTAATTAACAGACGTTGGCTAAAGTCTACACTTTACACTACAACATATTGACTCATTGCCGGTGATTTTTGCCGGAAAAATCGCCGGTAATGTCTTTTTTTTTTTTTTTTACATTACCGGCGATTTTTGTCGCCGGTAATGTCCGTCGCCGGCAATGTCTCGATGGTAATGTAAAAAAAAAAAGACATTACCGGCGACTTCATTTATGTCGCCGGTAATGTCTTTTTTTTTTTTTTACATTACCGGCGACATAAATGTATGTCGCCGGCAATGTTTTTTTTTTTTTTTTTACATTACCATCGAGACATTGCCGGCGACGGACATTACCGGCGACAAAAATCGCCGGTAATGTAAAAAAAAAAAAAAGACATTACCGGCGATTTTTCCGGCAAAAATCGCCGGTAATGTCCAAAAACATTGAGTCAATATGTGGTAGTGTTAGCCAACGACTTTTTAGACTTTTGCTGATAAAGTCTTTGTATATCGTCGGCTAAAGTTTACATTTTTCTGAAGAAGAAAAAAACTACAGAGTCTGAATTTCTATTCCTAGAACTTAAATTCTAGTGTCATTCCACAATTTTATTTCCACAATAACCAACAACACCTAAACTGAAAACAAAACACATTTTCATTAACAAACTCAATTTCACCTAAACTATAAATTCTAAAACAAATATCAAATTTTAAAATTTATCCGAGAAATTTTTGGCCGGTGGACGAGGCAAGCAGTTGGGCGGTGGATAGAGAGAGAGAGGGCGGCGAGTTGGGGGGCAGATAGAGAAAGGGATTGCTGGGTTTTGAGAGAGTCCGAGAGACTGCAACTAGGGCGAAACATATCGATTTAAACCCGAGGACTTTAGCCGACAACACAAAAAAATCGTCGCCTAAAGTATAGCCAACGAAAATGCAATTATTATTGTCGATTAAAGTATAGCCGACCAGTCGTCGACTAAAGTTACAAAATTTTCATTTGCTAAAGACAAAATTTCCGTCAGCTAAAGTGTGACTTTAGCGACGATTTTTTTCCACTAAAGTCGACGACATTTTTTTTCCCGTTGGCTAAAATACTTTAGCCAATGACAACTTTTCTTCGCCGACTAAAGTATAATATAGTCAACGGAAAAAAAATCGCCGGCCTGTTTTGATTAATTTTGTCGACTAAAGTGTTTTTTCTAATAGTAATTAGTTCACAGTGTTTATAATTTTGTAAATGATCTAGCTAGTAGCTTGTTGTTTGCATTCAGATCAAGCTAACACTTTATCTTCTCCTAATAGTTGATCGAACAAGTGCAATCACAAACAGTAACTCCAGTGGAAACGACTAGGAAATTTATAGGCTATCCAAGACAAGCTAAAGTACACGGTTTATTTTGAAGCAATTAAACGTTTTATGTATCTTGCTTTCTTTGTGTTTTCTATGACTTGCTATTAATTCTTGATTGTAGTTCATAGGGAAAATCTACTGGCTAGATAATATACTGAGCTTAATGAGAGATGATTAGAAGATCGATGTTACTCGCTAAAGTCGCTATATATTTCACAATCATTTACATGCCCGACTTGAATAGAATATATCAACTAATTCAGATAATTCTCATATATACAGTATATACTCAGGGTGGCGATTTAGCTCTAAATATTTCCATTTCAGTTAAATTTTCTAATTATTTTGAGTCACTTATTCATTCATCGGTTCTTTATTTTTCTTTGGTAGAATCACTAACAAAAAACAAAAGCCCCATGTTTCCGTTATTGAATTTGTATAGTTTTAGCCAAATCTTTATTTGACACAGCTATATGCCTCGGAGAATTCTGGAAGGAAAAATTGTTGTTTTTGTCATTAATCTTTGCCCAAAATGACACTTTAGTCACTATCGTATGGTATATGTCAAAATGGTCACTCTCGCTAAGTTTTCATTTTTAAATTGGTCATTCGAACTCAAACGTCCGTTAAAAAAAGAATATTTCGTTTACTTTCAGGTGTTTTTTTATTTTTTTATCCTCCTGTTCTTCAAAACCCTCGACTGCCACCCCACCTATACCCACTCCGCCGCCCCTTATAACCCCACATATGCCCACCCCACCTACACCTCCCTCTGGGCCTTCGTCGCCCGAATGAAATCCCTTCGGGTCGGCCCGAACCCGGCAACATTCTCCATCATCGCTAAGCACTATGTCGCAGCCAGAAATCGAAGGCTGCTGAGTAGATTGACGCGAGGCGTCGAAGAAACATGGTCGTCGAGCTCGGGGAGTTTCGAAGCTGAGGCCAAGCTTCAAGGAGGTAGCCGTTGGAGGATCTGAAATGTCAGCAGAGAGAGAGAGAGAGAGAGAGAGAGAGAGAGAGAGAGAGAGAGAGAGAGAGAGAGAGAGAGGCAATGGTAGATTTCGTAATTTTTGAAAACTTATCATAACGGTATTATTATAAATATATAAAATTAAATGATAAAAGGACATTTCTATCCATCACAGGTTAAGTGTGTAACGTTTAAATTAGAAGGAGTGACCATTTTGATATACTTTAAAAAAAAATTAGTGACCGTTTTGATATATGTCATTCGATAATGACCAAATTGTCGTTTTGGATAAAAATTAATGATCATTTAAGTAATTTTGTCATTCTGAAATTTACATAAGCGCTCATATATATATGTACGTAATAAACTACTTAATTTCATTTCATATATATATTCCACTATGTAGTAATCTAGCTTGTAAAAGTTGGACAAGTAACTTTTCCATATTCATGCGATTTTGTACTTATTTATATTATTGTTTTCTTCTAGACTTCTAGTTGTCTTCAATTCATTATTCCTTCGATTCCAGCTATTTCTTATTCGATCATGATTTTGATTGTTCTAACTAAGTAACGTGCTATAAATTATTAATCAAAGTATCACATTAAATCATGGACCCTCAACACCAAAGATCCATGGCTCCGACGTAATCTTTGTCGATTGACAATGACAAACTTGATTTTGACAATAAAAAAATGTATCTGTAATTAATAAAAAGTCGAGTCTAGCCCATTAATTAAGATTCTTTCCATCCCTATAAGTTCTTACAGACAGTAGACTTATGAGCGAGTCATTGACTCAAGGTAGTTTGAACAATTTTGAGATTTACATTTACATTTCAAATTTTACATTTTACAATATGGGCTGAAAAACTCACGAATTTTCCCCCCAATTTTATTATCAATAGGGTGCATGGGGAAGTACGTCTCTACGCCCAAAGGGCGAGGATGGACATGGAAGTAGAGCCAAGAACGAGAGCAATGAATGAGGTTTTCCTCAACCATGAATTGGAGCTCATCATCTTGTTGTGGAAGAAATCAAGAGCTATAAGATCTACAAGAGCCATGTAAATGAGGATACCCGAGGAGAAAGACCCCAACAACCCCTCCGTGATTAGGGCATTAGCACTACTGTCGTCGTAACCTGTCACTGAGAACAAGATCATCCCCAACACTATTCCCATCGGTGTTGTCACTGCAAACATGAAGCACATGTAGGCTGTTGTTCCAAACTTGAACCCTGCCTGCAATACATAGTAGCAATTGATATTAATTGGAATGAAAAAAGTAATAATAATAATAATAAAAATTCATAATTCATTTTTTTAATGCATAATTCGGACAAGTCCGTCTAACTAATCACACTACTCAGTCACAGACGCTCTCCTTAACTGACAAGGAGAAATACAATATCTGGGTCAAACTTAATATTGACTATTGAGTCAAGGATCTTCAAGAAATTGTGAATTCATTAGCTGACTTTAAAAATTATAAAGAATAATACATATGATTCAATATTGAGTCTAGGATTTTCAAAAAGCGTAAATTGAAAAGAAGAAGTTTAAACAGAAAATCAAAATGAAAATAATTAAAAAGATATATATATACACACACCTGAGCAATGCAGCCACCGAGGCCCATCCCCTCGAAAATCTGATGAAATGCGAGCGCAGCCACGAGCGGACGAATAGTGCACTGATTCTGAGACATCCCCATCGTCACTCCTATTATCACCGAGTGAAATAATATACCTATTTCCAACACCTGCGACACCAACCTCTGTTTCAGTAGAATCATCGTCGAGTACTCCTCCTCCGGATCCTTACTACTAATTTTAATATGATGATGCTCGCCGCCCACCGCCGCCGTTGACTTCACCAGCGGGAGGTCTTCCTCGTAGTTTCCCTGGCTGCTGGCGTGGCTCTCCATGTGGGCGCTGGCGGTGAGGTCGACGAGGAGGGCGGCGATGGCGCCGATCATGGTGACGAGGCCGGAGAAAGGGTAGTCCTTCCATGGGTGCATGGACGCCACGTGGCAGTCGGAGAGGGCGGCAAAGGCGTCCGGGAGGACGTGGACTAGGGAGGTGGAGAGGATGACGCCGGCGGCGAAGCACTTGATTAAAAGAGTGGCGCGGTCGTATGCGGCCTTGCCTTGGAACTGGCGGGCCAGGAGGACCGGGGTGGCGATCCCGACGACGCTCGTGGCGAAGATGACAAAGATGGAGACCAGCTTCAGATGCGCCGCCGCATCGCCGTCGCGGCACGCAAGACTCCGGCCGGTATCGCCTCCGCACGCTGCCATGTGTACGTGTTGCGTTTTACAGACTTGTTGTTGTAAGCTACTGTCGACTGTCGAGTAGATTATAGAGTGGTGTCGACTGTCGAATTTATACCTAGCTAGAGCCTCTTCTTCCCTGGGTTTTAATATGCTACGTACTTTTGGACATAGCCCTTACATCGATCGTCATTTTATTCGAATATCGACATGTCGTCGTTCTCATATGCTTCCCATAATCCCAATACGAAACTACAAGTCGTGCGCGAGCGCATTTGAATATAATATTCTCAGCCAGCTCTTTCCAGCCAGCTCCATGCTGCCATTTTTGAAATCGATCATTTTTGTTAGAAATCGATGTATTGATCGTACGAGTAAGTACACGAGAATATTAGTTTGGTGCTATAGTAGTACGTACGTCTCTTCGCGATCGAGCTGTTGTACAATGGTGTTTATATTTTGCCCATGGGAAAAATAACGAGAAGAACTCGATCATCAATCATTGGATAACAAGTCTAAGATGACAACATTATTACTTGGAATCTTTAAAAAATTATACAGTAGTGTATATCATCAGAGAAGGTTTATAGAACTCCCATCTATAATAGTACGTTTGAACCATCCCACATTAAATAGAGAAAAAAATCGACCCATTTTCAGTTGAACTCATATTAGAAAAACTTGTGATTTTGTTTGCTTGTGACCTTCAATTTATATAATATATAAATACTTGGAGATAGAACAGAAGTTCAACTGTCATATTAGTTAAGCAGCAAAAACCCTAATTAAGCTCCGAGTCTGTCGACCGTCGGTATCCCACGACTCGGGAGACCTGAATGATCCATCCCTAGCACCGGTGCTAGATCGGATCTGAGCGTGAGCTTTGCTCACGGCGTCCTCCTGCAACTCCCTTTTCTTCTTCTAATTCTCTTCGTCCTTCTTCTCTAGAATGTCTTCTGCTTTTTTGGGTGAGTGGCGACTGGGTCTTAGCCTCGGTGAGGAAAGGTTGACTTGGATCTTTTTTCCATCGGTATGGGACGTGGATCGATCGGGAGGTGGCCTCCTCTGGTACCGTACCTTGGCCTTATCGGCATGATGGATGGTGAAGATGGTCAGAAGGGTCCTTCGACGTTCGAAAGCGAGGTTGGGTGGCGAGGGAGGCTCCGCCCATGTCTGGCACGTCTGCAATCGAGCATGGGGTGCGCAGTCAAACTTGGAGCTACTCGAGAAATGGTCTGGGATCCAGGAGGTCGACGAGTGGGAGGAGTTGGCCGGTGGCGGCGTTTAGGGAAGGCCCTGCGGATGAAGTTGAAGACTGTTGTGTGTAAAGATCCATTCGGCATGGAATATCCTCTTTCCGACGCAACTCGGTCGTGTCCGAGGTTTTTGGCCGGTAGTGGTGGCTCGGACTACTGGCGGCGGCGAGGAATAGTATTGGGCAGATGGCTTAAATTGTGGGCCTTTAGGAAACCCTAGTCGCAACGGTTTGGGCTTTGAAGTTGCTTCCGGATCTGCAGCCCACTTTCCAAGGGCTTTTTGGCAGCAGTCTTTTTTCTTTGTTAGCAGGTTTTGGCATGTAGGCTTTTATTCACATTCAAAGTTGGATGCGACAATTCGTAACAATACGGTATCCTCTGTTTTTGGGACTATTAACAACCCAATGTGAGATTAGAACGACTATAGAAGTACGCAGAGACAGTCAGAGAAATGCTCGACTCACATGCTCCATAAAGAATAGGAGCACGAATGGCCTGTGGGACGGCCCCAACATCATGCGTGATCGAGTATTCGACAGCACAATGAAAGTTTTCAGCAATTATCGTAACCAATTCTAACTTCAGTATGGTGCCAGTTTTTTCTTAGTAGTCTTGCTTTAGTATCTTTGTTGTTTAATTTCCCTAGATTCAATTTCAGTTGTACCAAGTTCTTGTTTTGCACTTAATTTTTGTCACCAAGGGTCCACGTACTCCATCATGCCCAACAATATAACACTTTCACGGCTTGAATAGTATATACACAACTGACAAACAACTTTAACTCTAATTAAGAGAAAAGTAACTAATCAGAACAAATGTTACCTTTTAAAATGCTAAGCTCAAAACAGAGTCGATGTTATTTACATTTTTCAAGGACAGACTAAAGACACCCAAGAGAGATGAACATACCCCTGAACATGTAATTGTGGTAAGTATGACATCACATGAATTACACAATTCTAAAAAGATGCAAATAAGCCTCGGTACCAAACAGTACCAAACTCGAGAATCCTATGCCGAAGACCCTAAACGTAATTAAGTAAAACTAACTACGTACCTAGAAAGAAAACAAATAAAAACTAAAACCCAAAAACATCAGTCCAGTTATGAGATCCAGCACCCTCCTGCCCCAAACCAGTTCCACAGCAACTCACCACCGACTGCAACCACCAGGCCCTCCACCGCACACCTCCGACCAACACCGCACAGGCCAACCACCCAAGGCTCGGATCTCCGGCCACACCTCCTCGCCCTCCTGGCCCAAAAACAACGCCAAAAGATGTCACCCGAAAACAGTGCACCACCCCCCAACCACAAACCCCAAAAAAGTGAGTCAGCAAGATAGCTCGGACCACCGCAACATCATCCTCGAAGCCCTAAACCACACCCGAGCCGGCTGTGATCAACCCGCATCGCCGCAAAAACTGTTATGGAAACAAGCCCGAGCCAAAAACCCCAAAACTCACAACCACAAAACACTGACAGGGCCTAGAATCCCGTCCGGCAGCAACCACAGGATCAGACCAGGGCACGCCCCTCTCCGTCTGAGACGCCGCCGGACGAGGAGATGCAGTAAGGTAGACGCCGCCTCTAGGGAAAAAAAAAGACGGAGAGAGCGTTAGGGTTTTTTTCTACTCAACAACCCAAAAGTTATAACAAAACAAAACAATTTTAAAAAGTGTAGCGCAGACGGCTGGAACCTTAATTAATTAAGCAATTATTAGACAATAAGTCAGGATGATGACCACTTCAAAAAAAAAAATCGAGGTGATGACATTAATTCTTACTTCAAATCAGGTACTTTAAAGAAAGTTACATAGAGTATCTCATCATAGAAAGGTGTACGTACAGAACTTACATTTAATCCCATCTCTTTTTCCATGTAATCACAAATATCTCTATTTTAGAGATAAAAAAAACATATATTTTTACTTCCATAGAGCAATTTTGATATAGATCATATTTCTTAATTCGATATTAGATGTAGTCCTGCCAATTTTTTCATTTCAATCTATGCCAAGTCCTTTGATTAATCATTTTATAAAGTTAAAGAAATGAAAAAAAATTAAATTTTACAAATTAAGTTCTTCTATTAAACCTATTATATTTCAAATTTGAATTATCACACTTTAAGTCATTGACAATTTTGAAAATATATAAATTCAAGTAAAATTGAAACAAAAAATACAAGAACATCAAGCCAACCTAAACATAAGGTATACTCGAAAAAAATTGATACTACATATATCTAAACATAAGATAAATACGACTCGCTTGTATCTAAAAGAAAGGTAAATAATATGCGTTGATAATCCATGAGATATGAAAACATTCATCATAAACCCTAGCAGACAAAAAGTTGTGCCACGCGATACAAAAATTGCATCTTTTTCTTCACTCGTCTGGTAGTCCTTGGCTTCGCCAAAGGTGGTCTCTGGCCTCCTCCGTTCTTGTTGTGGGATGTAGCCGGACGGGTCTCGTTCCTCTGCCTAGTGATGGGTGGCGGAGGAGGTTAGAGTTCTGTGTTTGGCGGAGAACAGTGTCGCTTGGTTTCATTAGTTTTAAGGGGTGGTCGTGACGAGGTTAGAGGAAGGGCTTGCGGTAAGCGGAGAGGGGCGGGTGTTGTGCCTTTGTCTCATCTCTCTTTCTCTGGTCTAGCGTCATGGAAGATGGAGCATTTTTCGGCGAGGTCTGGAGTGCGTCTCTCCACGAGTTTGATGACTCGGCCTTGAGGAAATTTTGGTTCATATGGAGAAGACGACCGAGGACGTGAGGCGTGGTTTGGTTCTGAGATGATGGGTGGTGGTGTGAGGTTAATTTGGTAAAGGGTGGGTGACTGACGCGGGTTGGGAAACTTGGGTTGTGTCCATTGGGCTCCAAAAATGGGCCTTGGGTAGTCAAATTCGTAGTTTTTTTAGCGGGCTTTTACTTGAGACTAGTTTTTGGGTTTTTATTTCTAGTTTGCTTAATTAGTTTATCAGTTTTGATCTATGTGCTTCATACGAAGAGGTGCATCATTACCTATTATAGATTTGCTTTTTCAAATGAAAGAAGGTTATTATAGGTGCGTTGATGTACTTGACAAGTTTTCAATATGGCACCATGAGTGTGCTGCTTTCAGTCAAAAAAGAAGAAGAAAGGTAAATAATTCTATTTCATGAGGTACACTCAAAAAACTTACTTTTTATATCTAAAAGAAAGGTAAAAAAGACACATCTTTAAGTACAAGAAAGGTAAATAAGACTTATATCTTAAAAAAGGTAAATAAGACTTATATCTAAAAGAAAGATAAACGATATATACTACTTATACTAGTTTTGAGGTATATATACTTGAAAACTCGAATATAGATATAAATTTCACGACTACTTAACCTCGAATATAGGTATTATTAATTTTGTATACCTAAAAAAGAGTAAAATATAAAACATATATAAGGTATAACATATGTCTAAAAGTAAAAGGTAAGCTAATATATATGTCTAATTGAAAGGAAAATGATTATTCATGAAGAAAAAGAAAAAGAAAATTTAAAATGTATACCTCTATAGTAGAAAATGAAAAGACTTAATCAAATGAAATTAACTGAACCTAATGAAGAGGTATACTCGAGTAAGTTAATCAAAATAAATTAAGTGAACCTACTCTTGAGTTATAATCAAAGAACTTAGTCAAAGAACTCAAGTAAACCTAATTACGAAGTACGAGGTCCACTCGAAGAACTTGAAATCAAAAGATAAATTAATCTTATTCGAAGGTAGTTTTATACAAACCTAATCAAAAGATAGAAAAGCAAAATGTAGCGATACTTTATGGAAGAAGAAGAACCAAATTAAACCTCTTTAATAGATTACGAAAAAAAATTACAACATTATCTTTGTGAAGTCAAAGAAAAAAAGGAAGAAGAATAACCAAATTATACCTCTTTAATAGATTATGAAAAACAATTATAACATTATCTTCGTGAAGTCAAATAAAAAGAGGTGGAAGAAGAACTAATCGATTTAAAATGATTGAGAAAATATCAATAAGAAAGACTAACAAAATCAATTTAAGATAACGATTAAAAGTTACCTTATCTATAGATACCACGTTCGAAAAATGCATACATGTACATTTACAGTTTAGTTTGAGAACAACATAAAATGATATCTTCTTGTTGATTTGAGATGTCAGTTTGAGAAGAAGAAAAAAATTATGAAGAAGAATAATATTTAATCACAAAGATGAAATAGGGAATATTGGTAGTCTATAAAATGGTTGCTAATCGCAAAGTTCAATTAGGAAAAAACTGACATTTATTAGTTTGACTCTAATTATGAATTAATGAAATAAAATTAAAGTCAATCAAATTTACTAATCTAATTATCAATCAATCATAATTTTAATTAATTTTGTTGATGGTTACTTTATTTGTGCAAAAAATATTAAATAGGGGCACAAGGGAGAAGATTAAAAAAATACAATAAATTAGACGAGTTAAAAAAGGAAAATAATTTTAATATAAAAAGACCACAAATAAAACAAAAAATCAACCAGGACTACAACCAGTATAGGCTATGATTTTAGGACTTCAAATGAATTTTGTCTTTTATATAAACCATCTTGCATTCTATAAAAAAATGAGAAAAAAAAATCTATGTATATATAAAAGTCTCTAAACTTGAATATTCATCACAAAACCTCTAAATTTTATTACTCGATCACTTACTATAGTTCACTCTCTCTCTCTCTTCAAAAAGAACAAGTTTTAACATAAAATTTTGAGTTTGGTATATAATATATAAATGACTCAATCATTAAATTATACAAGAAATCATTTAATTTTGCGTAGTAAAATAGAATAGCTAATTGTTGAAGTTGAACACTTTTTTGTTTGATGACGATAAATTCATTCATATGTAATAGTGATACAGAGCTTCACCGGATTGTCCGACATGTTAAAAAGAAACCATATATACCACTACTATTTTTGATAAGTAAACCAGAATAACACTAAGACTAAAAAAGTTTGAGTGCACCACTCCTTAACTATCTAAGTCACCACCCTTAGTATGAGCCGAAAGCTCTCGATTCCCATACCTTGAAGCACCTGAAAACAGGCCCATGCCGAGTTTGGATAAAGGATATGGTCCATTTGGTAAAGAACCATACCCAACACCAAATAAGAGAGAAGTCCAAACGAGGAAAGCCCATCTCCAAGTTTGAGGCACTTCCCAATCCACTCCAGCACCAAACCCTAGCCGCCACTAGACCTGCAACATACCTCTTCGGAGCCTCACCATAGTACGTCGATGACTCGTCAGATTCTATCCCCGGACAGCTGCCGCTCCCCTTCGTTGTCGAGGTCGCCACCCTCGCATCCTAGGCCACGCCCTCGCAATCACAACCTGTCAACCATCGTCTTTACCTACACCGATCTGTTTGAACCAGCTTCGACAAGGACGCATTTCCATTGTACACTGTGCTTGCCACACCAAGCCAGGTATTTGGTCACCTCTGTTAGGATCCCAACCGGGATCATAACATGAATCGTCATCGGAAAGGGAAGCAACGTAAAAGGAAAGAAAACTTGCAACAACAAAAGCTAAATTGATTCAATATTCAGATTGTTCTCTACAATGGATGGAAATACCATATATAATCTAGTTTTGGGCCTCGAAATGAGTCACATAACCAATACGGGCCAACGGACAAGCTTGGGCCCAAATCTCATATTTTTGGTCTATAACAATCCATCCCCCTTCAAGTGAAACTTGAGACAAGTTTCATATGCATATCGATGCTCCAGCAAAAAGTAAAGACTGCAAACCAAATCACTGTGTTACCAATTGATACTTTCAGTTGCAGCTCCATATAGCCACTGCTTTCCTGAAACCAAATTCCTGCCAATAGTAGCTGAGTACCCCTCTGTAAACCACTAACATGAGTGAGTAACTCAACTTTAGTAGCATCCCCATTACACCACGTTGCATGATGAAAATTGTGGAATCCATATGGTATCATAACAATAGGAAAGACAATCATTTCACCAGCTGGCACGTACTTTCCTTCTAGTACTAAGGCAACAAACAGATACTTGATTGAGAAGGTCAGAATGTTACCATAAAAAATATAGTCAGGTGTACCAACTATTGCATAAGTAAGCATTTCCATATCCCTTTGCCCATGTCGCAGTTGCTCCTGTGTGTGTCAGATCAGCAGGTTTGTCCGACCATTGCCTAAAGCTGTAGTGCTTAACACTGAAATTGTTGTCCTTCTCCTCAAGCAGAATCATATCAGAAATTAACGCACCCCAAACTATTAGTTCACTGTGTCTGATCACGTGGCTTTGATCACTACACAAATGAAGCACTGATATAGACTTGTTCCAAACAAATCCAGTTGTATCTTTACTGTACATTCCAACGCTAAAGCTTCTGCATTTGCAAATTCCAAGCTTCTCACACAATTCAGAAATAAATGCCAAATTTGACTGCTTATTGGTTATAACTGCACAGCTCCAACACTTTGCGAACATGAACATAGCAATTTGCAGAGCAGCAACCGTTGTCCCAAAACATTCCTCAAACAACCTCAGAACGAAACCAATCAGATTCTTAAGACTCAGAAACAATTCAGCAATCATATCTCCACAGAACCTTATCTTCGCACTCTTCAAATTAACTAAGTTGTGCTTAAACATCTTACCACATAGCATAGCAACACTTGTAACCATAATCTTATCAAAGAAGAACTTGGTTATACCTTTAAGAAGCATGACTGAAAGTATCTCAGGTTCAGCTTCATTCCACCACAATGTCACAAACAGGCTTCCAAATTTTGGTGTTTGGCTCTCCTTCATACAAACCTGTGGACTTGTCCCATTGCTAAGTACACACTTGAAAAGCATGTTAGCAAACACTGCCATGTTGTCGTCGATCAACTTGTGATTGTTCCCACATAAAGGACCAAAACCACTGCCTTTATCACGCACTCTCTTGTCCACTCCAGAGAAACCGTGTTGTAGCCCCATGCCTTTCCCATACTTCAAGCCTTCAAAGATGACCTGTGTCACTTGTACATTGTGGTTTACGCCACTGTCAAACATGCCCTTCCCATACTGAACTCCAATAACACCAAATCGAAATGTCTCTTCTCCAATTTTGAATCTACAGCCATTGTCAGTCTCACTCCTTTTCATACCATTCCCATACCCATTTATTCTAACAAAATGGTAAGAGCTAGTAATACTCATACTATCAAACAAACTAGCAGAAATGCCACAATCTAATCCTAATATCACATCGTTATGACTCGAATTAGATCTAGGATGAGAACTAGAATCAACCCTCAGCCCTATATGCACTATAGAAACTTGGGAAACATAACCCTGATAACTAGACTTGCCAAAATCATCTTGAGCATACAGGACATCAGAAACAAACTGATGTGCAGAGGAATTCACACTAGCATAACCACAATTAATCTGAAATGGTGCATGAGGCAAAGCACTAATTCGTCTACTGCCCACCAAACTATAGCCTTGATGACTATTAACAGATGCATTCATCCTTAGATGTGCATCAATTATAGCCTTATCCACACCATACTTTACAACTATGACTGCCAATAGTAATAGAATGCACCAGAGAATGAACATTTCGTGTAAACAAAGGAGTGGTTAGTGTACCAGCAACATCATCGTAGCCCACCTCACATTTAACAGATTCTCCCTCACAAATTGTCGCTGTATTAGGAGCAACAACACGGTGTTCTCCATCTCCTCCCTTCGTCGACAAGTTCCCATCTATTTTCCCACTATTGTTAGTCCCACACCCTTCCATACCATTCTCATAACTAACAGTATGAACATGACTAGTACTACCTTTTCCCTCAACCACATCAGTAGCTATCTCTCTATTTAATCCCAATTTCACATCATCATGGCTCATTTTAGATCTAGTACTATCAGAGACAAGCATATTACCCATAGCCTGTGTTGGTGGTGCTGACGACGTAGTGGTTGAGATGGAATAGATTTGCTGCTGCACTTGTCGAGTTTCCCCAAGCAGTTGAGCTTGCATCTGAACTCGTATACGCGCCTTCCCAGCTCGAAGCTCAACGTCATCTCGCTTACCATCGACGTCGCGCGGAGCTTTGAACAATGAGCTAGGTCTTCAAATCCATGCGAGAGGGAGATGGTGGTGAGACGACGGAGTTCGGGGAAATCGCCATGGTGGCGTTGCTGTAGCGCTCGTCCATAGCTGATGTTCATTCAACTATTTGTGCTTGCCAACCCAAAATCAAATTTCGAGTTTGTCCAATTTCTCCTAGAACGATTCTGAAACTGGGTTTGAGTTTGGGTTCTGAAATTGGGGATTTTTGAGAAGGCGGTGTGTAGTCTGGTGCGTACGGTGCGTCGTCGCCCATTATAGTGTTGTCTTGTCGCGCCCAGGTCGCCACACCACCACCAACACCATAACCACCAATGACAAGGCCAGAGCCTTATCCTCCCACCAATCCCGAGCCACCACCAGAAAAACACCAAGATCCAGAGTACCATTGCCATGAAACCAACAAAATACCGGGGAAGAGGGAGGGAACAAAGAGAAGAGAGTAGGGAGAAGGTAGGAAAAAAACATGGGGTTTCAACGGAAAGGCTGTGAGCGAACTCACGCTAGGATCCTATCTAGCGACGACGCTAGAGTCGAACAGTCGATCTCGCAAGTCTGTAGTTACCGGCGCCCGGTTTAGACTTGGAGCTTAGGGGACGGCGCACGCGAGCTTTCTCTCGGTGCCTATTCCACAGAAGTTCAACACTTTTCAGAGCATCCGCACCGGAGAGCAAGAATAGCTCGAGCAAGACCGGCTAGACCCACTCGAAGAGCTCGAGCAACAGCTCGTCCAAGTTTTGCTCAACCTTTTGCTCGAGCAAGCCTTCCGTCAACGATCGAAATCTCACCGCTGCATTCCCCCTTGATTTTGCTCGAGCTCCACCTCAGTCAGGCCCTCCAACAGCTCGAGCACCACCCATGCCAATGCATATGCTCTTAGTACAGAGATTTTGTGATTTTCTCATCTATAATAAATAATTTATACAAACTATTAGAGCTCGCGCTATCACGCACGTGCATTCCCCTATTTTTTTTTCTTGATTGGGAAACAAAATTACAACAAAAAGCCTCACGCACAATTTCCTCGTATATGATCAAATCAAGGCATTTGAGGAGGAGGTGTGAGTGAGGGAATACATATACTAACATTTTTGCCGCTTGAACTGATAAGGGATTGAACACGGTAATCTTATAATCTACCGAGCTGCATTATTATAATTCAACTGAAAATATAAACTTAAATTGAAGGTCATATAAAAATGAGAAAATATAAACCGATATATGAATAGACTACGGATACGGTAGAGACTAATTAGTCTATTCATGTCTCGGTGCGTTAATGTACCTAGAATAAAATACAGGTCTTGAGTTGAGAACTGCATAACGTAATAGAGCTCATGACCTTTCTTCTTCCAAATCTTAAGCTGCCACGAAGTTCATGCATATACGGGGGCGAACTTTGGCCAATGCAAGAATGGATGCAGGGAGAATCCACAATCCATCTCCACAAATCATACCGGAAGC
This sequence comes from Geum urbanum, assembly GCA_946800695.1. NCBI lineage: Eukaryota > Viridiplantae > Streptophyta > Magnoliopsida > Rosales > Rosaceae > Geum > Geum urbanum. The sequence continues at coordinate 51,788,081 of OX327008.1, read as the reverse complement.
AACTGCAGGAACCATGAAGCTGGCTTATTATGCTTTAGTTTATGCCACACGAACACGATCAAACTCCCCATGCACATATCAATTGCAAAGTAACCTCCAACCATGAAAGGAACATAGTCATTGGAAGCGAGACATATTTTCCAATTTTCTTGGGGGAAAGATCTCTCAGCAAATTGGCTGCTACGGCAAAGGCGAAGAAACCGTAACACAGCTGTAAGCAATGCTGAGGCAGCGCAGATAAGCATTAGACACCGAGAATGGCTATGTTTCGGTAAACGATGGCATAAGGGGATTTGTATTCACCACTTGGATTCCCAATGTCGAAAGTATTGTAGAAGAGAAAGAATGTCATAGGAGCCACCATGCAGCCTATGGCTGTCCTAACAGCTTAAGTTACAATCATCGATCGAGGAGAAGTGAGAGTGAGATGGCCGGTTTTCAAGTCATGCATAATATCAGAGGAGAGAGAAACTATGGACTTGATCAAACTGCATCCAACAAGTCCCGCAACCACACCGTCGTGTTTCCCGGCCACAACGGCTAGCACGAAAAGAGCTACTTTCCCGTAGTTATAAGCCAGGTTCATGTCTGTTAAACCCGCGCCATAAGCACTGCAAAAACTTAGACAAGATGCGAGAGTGTAGGCAACGACCACGTAATACCATTTCAGCTAAGGGAACATGAGAGGCACAACAATGATGGAGATGACAGAGGACAATAGGTACCCAACGCATGCTACTCAAACATGAATATTATCTCTTATAAAGAGCTCATTCCGTTGACGATCTTCAAGAGGCTGCTCATTATTCTTGATTGTTTGACGCTAAAATATCTCTCACGGAGAGATTCTTCCTCAAAGCAGTCTCTTTTATTGACTTCGGATAGTTTGACCGCAGTTGTCAGTTTATCCTGTATGTGCTTCGTATGCTAGCGTGCTACCGTCTCTCAACGGAATATAGAACTTAAAGCTGTCTGACTTCTTGATAAGCGATTAAGACAAGGAGAGCACAAACCTTACCTGAATGGGTCATTCTCGCCTAGTAACCTAGGACTTCGAGTTTATGTGTCTCTAGCAGAACTCCAGAAATCGATACCTCACACTACCCTTTACGAGTGCAAAGTAGAGCAACTTCTCTGATAATGTGTTGAGAACGCCGCTTCCTTGGATGTCTGAATTTTCACTCGATATGTAACAAGCCCTTCAACCTTCCAGTTGCGTTTACTCCCTTTGGATATCCAAACTCTCACTCGATCGGTGACAAGCTCTTCAATCTTCCAGTTGTGATAATTGCTTTCTCTAATCGCAATTCTCTCACTCGTTCGGTGACAAGCACTTTGATCGTTTGGCTGCAAAGATAGAATCTCTTGACGAGATGTCTAGGTGTACTTACGTATAACAAATGTTTTGTGTTTGATCGGAGACCCTTTCAACAATGCTCTTACTCTCTTTATATAATGCTCAGTAGTTGTCTTTCAATTCTCTTGAACTTCTTCTGCTCTTGCTCTTTGAATTTCAATATAACTTTAATACCTTCCAACATACAGGTCTTATCTTTATATAGTTCTAATGTTATCACAACTCCCTTACTAGAAGAAACCTATCTGAAACAGAAAAGGTATGATAGACATTAAGCTGCATGAATCACCTATCCGGAATCCACAATCCTAAGCTGATTTGAAGACGGACTCTGTTTTTCCACTTGACCACTCGCTAAGCTACATCTTTTAACTGGGCCGCTCGCCAAGACTTCAGCTCATCCTGGGCCGCTTGCCAAGACTTCAACATTTCAAGTCCAATATGAAATATTTATTTCAGGTCCAAACAGAAACATCATCATATGCATATATGAGTCGATGCGTGAGAGAGAGAGCTAGGGTTTAGGGTGCAAACTTGAAAGTGCGTACTATCACTACTATGGAACCCCTTGCTGAGGTTCTTCTTCTTCATTCTGGTGTGCAAATTTGAGCCGGTAAAGTATAGTATCTTGATAAAATTGTACAGCCCGTCTCCTAGAATAAGGGAAATGGAAATGAAAACCTTGTAACCAGCCAGACTCTTCATACTGCCTTCTGATAAAGTTGCAGGGAACCATTCTCCTTTGAGGTCCCTTATTAATGGCCACATTATTCCATAAGAAAGCACGGGCCCGAAAAGCAAAGATAAGTTGACGAGATGGGAACGGATCATTCCTGCCCTGATGTATGTCATACTGAAATCAAAGTAGAATCTGCAAAAATACAATTCGTGTAATTAGAGAGATTCGGAAACAATCTAATCATATTAATCGAGCTAATTGAAGAGAGTGGAACGTAGGACATAAGCAAATTATTAGTACGCACGAATTCCTCCAAGCTTTCAATCCAAATGTTGGAAACTGAACAAAGCCACAGCTAGCTCTCCTGCGGTGTAAAACCACTGAAAGGCCGCCCACAGGAAACTAAATGAGAAGTATTTCATGAAGCCTTGAATGTTCTTCCTGCAAGAAGATCAAAATTCTGGCACTAATATTCAATCTTGAATATCAGCTTAATAACTCATAAAAAAACAGCTGCATACTTGGCCATTTCGTCTCCTTTTTGGAGTATGGAACCCGTTTATAAGAACAACAGTAGCAACTCCAGTGGGGAAAGGTAACTTATAGCCTATTATCATTATCTGTAAAACCAAATATTAAATACACATGATTTGTTTATGAATGAATTAGTTGTCGGTAAATGACCTGTTTTGGCTCAAAAAAGGATCAAAAAACTTACCTTTCTGAGAGGAATCAAAGCCAAAAGACCCACAAATCCACTTGCAAAAAGGAAACCAGTCATCCAACCAAGACCAGGCTCCTTAATACTCCATGGTGTGTTCCCTTCAGTATCAACTCCAGCTTGCATGTTCATAGGTCTTTCGGTTCAAAGCCAATAGATAAGACCCAAAATCTCCTGCAATGTCAGTTATGTCACATATCTCAGTTGAGATTACAACGTACACAAACATACAAATGAACACTTGACCAACAAAATCTGACATGAAAAGTTTCTAAAGCTTTTTTTTTTACTCCCCTCCAACAGCGATGCTGTAACAAGCAGTAGCACAAGTCTGGATTATCGTATTCTCTTGCTTCGTAAACGGACTCGACACAATCCCAGCCTTACAGAGAAGCTTGGTCCAAGTTTGAACAAACACATAGGCAATAAGAGAAGCTGACACATGTAGATTGGGAACCAAACCAGTTGTGAGATTCAGCTTCATCACTATGATACTGTAAACGACTCCAATGATCACACTCGCTACAAGTCCTCGAACTGTGAGCCATTTGCTGTTTTGGCCAGGGAATGATTATGTTCATCTCCTCCAACTCCGCAGCAAATACTCCATTATGCTCCACATTTTCTTTCTTAAGTTCATCAATCTCCGTAGCTTCGTGTATGCGTGTGCTCCCCATTAGTTTTGATCAGAACAACCCACGCCCTCTTCTCCCTAAATCAAATTTCTCAGTTTAGAATTTGCGGACTTTATAAAGTTCACACACTAAATAACAAAATGCATTTGCTTGATACGATTTCAGAAATGAAAAAGACACAACAAAAAGATAACCCATTAATGAAATTACCTCACAGTTTCCTTCTTTTTTCTTCAGAGAATCTCAGAAATGAGAAATGGGGAAATCTGAAGACCCCTAAAAGCTTTCAACTTTACACGCACTGATCCTCATTCACAACTTAAGGCAAGTCACCAGATTCTTTCTCCATAGGTTGATTTTGATAGTCGCATATTTATGCGTCTATTCGGTATTTAATTCATTTTCTATATTTAGTTTATTTTCATATAATTGAGTATTTAATTAATATTTATTGTTTTATAGATTTTGTGAAGGAATAAAGAAAATGAAATAAATGAAGGATTCCTAACTTAACATGGATTTAACAATGAGTTTTGTGCAATTAAATAAACTTATTCCAATGTGGACTTGAGGAGATCCATTGGGGAACTATATAAATCTATTTTAGAATTTTTTGGAAAGGGGAATCAGCAATCTTAGAGCACAAACTCAAGCAGAAGATGGAGCTGCCACGAGAGAGCCAGAGACCAGTTTTCGATCCATCAAAAATCAACCTTCGATCCATCGAAACTAGACGACAATTCATCTTCTTCATCCATTCTTGATCTGTGAACTCTATGATATGTTTTGATTCTTTTATTATGACTTTTAGTAGCTAAGACTCTTATTAAGAGACAGACTAAAGCCATATAAGTCTTTCTAATGCATATACTTTGATATAGTTTTGCATATTCTTTTTAATGGGATTTCTTTCTCTGTATAATTCACCGTATGAATTCCTATATGTTTATTTTGGTGCACAACTTAGTATGCATGTCAGGATTCTATTATCATGAGGTACGGGAGACTGAAGATAATTTCTTCCACCGGATTCTCTACAGTGATACACAAATGGAGGTGAGAAACCGTTGGGTGATTGAAACCCTAGGTCTTGCAGGACACCCCTATAGTGTACCTGTAAACCCTTGTAGCTTCTCAAACCTTTTCTATAACTTAATGTTTTCTTCTTTGTAAATATTGGGGTCCATGACTATGAGTTCAATAAAGGAATAGATGTAGGGGAGGTTCATAACAAACTCACATAGGCATTAGGATTAGGTAATAGGTTATAGTCGTAATGATCGACTCTTCCTAGAAACTTTCATTCATTGGATATGTGCATTAGATCAAGTATGTATTAGAAAGATGGAATGGCTGTGGTGGATTGCATTCCTTTTAAATTCGCATTCATATAGTTTAACATCTTGCATCCATAATCATATTTACTTTATGCATTTATTTTCTGCACATAGTTGTGGCTAGCCGATTTAGTTCAGTACCCAAATCAACTCTGAATACCCTTAAATTTTGTGTGGTAATCTGTCATCGTTTCTCTGTCACTGTTTCTAGTGTATTGTATTAGATTTTTGTAGCATTTGAGTCTGTTTAGGTTAGGTTCATAGTGTATTTAGTGACATGTGGTCGAGTATGTTAGCTTTCTGTCATTTGAGTTTAGTTGGTGTTTTAAGATTTAGTCTTACAAATTCTTTGTGTTCGATAACCCCTGTTTATCATTATTACATTAATATATCTTACTTAAGAAAAGAGTATCTATACATAAGTGTTTTCTCGCCTATTAGACTTCATATAGATCAAACCTTTAGAGAACTCAATAGAGGGCCTTTGAGTTTAATAAACACCAAAAATCCAGTAGCCGCGGAAACAAGTTGACAGAAACAAAAAGGTGTCTCAGTTTCAGCTCACTTTCCAAGACTATCATAAAGTTTTGAGGATTTTATAGGTGGAAATAGGAAAATAAAAGGAGGGGTGTCGTTTCGACCAAAAGGGAAATCCCAGAAAGCAGTAATGGAAGATTCAGACTCAAAACCTTTGCATGTACGTATACTAATTATGTACAACAAAACCAGCAATGGAAACTAAACTAGAATTGCATTTCCAACATGTTTCTTAGACTCTTGAAGCTATATTGGAAGACTCTAGGAGCAAAGTTGGGTAGTGAACTTGAGATGGACGTGACTCACGTGAGTAGTATTTGTACTACGAATTCCTCTCTTCTTACCACGTAGGTTTTGGGGCGTGTGGCTTCAACAAGACAGGGCTAGAGTAACTGAGTACATAGTAAGGGCATCTCCAATGGGAGGTGCTAAACCTTATATTATAACTTAGTATGCCAATATTTGCTCTCCAGTAGTTCATTTTGAGGATCTAAACCATACATCCATCTAGCTACAAGTCCTAAATGAAGATCTAGAATAGGACTTCATTTAGATCTGGATCTAAAAGGGGAGAGAGAGAGGCAGTGGGTCAGGCAGAGGAAATAATAGATTTAGGACTTCATATAGGACCTTAACCATTGGAGATGATTGAAGTCCTAAATAAATAGTGTCAAAATGAAGTCCTAAAAATAGGTTTAAGACTTCATATAGGACTTCTCCATTGGAGATGCCCTAATGCGTGTGGCTTTTGATATTGTCAACGGCCTCAACAGCCTTGGTCATCTGATCGGACAGACAAGAATGATTCTGACTTATCCGACGTGGGAGTGAGTGCGAGTAATGTATATACCCCTCGAAAGAAGGGACGGGGTGTAAGCTTTTTCATGTGGATTTTTCATATTTTCCTTTGATTAATTTGGCCAATATATTTGCATTTTAATTACCATGTTCATATGTTTTGTGAAAGGTCGTTGATGCCATGATATATAGTACAGTGATGAAATCAGTGGCGGATTCAGGATTGAAAAGTCATCAGGTTTAATTTGTTGTGATAAAATCTCGACAGTACGAAAAAATTTCATTAAGTGAATACACACACTTAGTGTGTGGGGGGGGGGGGGGGGGGTTAACATTTCACATGCAAATTGAGTACAATTTTTCTAAACTCGAAATAAACATAAAATACATTACAAAATAGCAATATGAAACACAAAGTCAATGCTTAAAAGCTAATTAAATCTTACTCTACGTGAGCTTCAAATTCCTTAATCACATCATCTTTTTAATAGCTTCTGAAAGTTCCCTTTCAATATGAAGTACTATACAATCATCAAGAAAATCATTATCCATCTTGTTTCTATGCCTATTCTTAATGATGTTCATAGCTGAAAATATTTTTTCAGTACGTGGTAGCAATAGAAACTGGAAGAATCAACATGCACTAAACAAATCAATCTATAGATCATAAGAAATGATTATGATTTTCTTGTCTACACAAGTTGCTCACACAAATGATGCATAGAATCTAATTGAAAGAGTTAGGGGATTGGAATTTAATTGAGTTCTACTCAATTAGAAATTTGAGATTGAGGTCGTCGGAATTGGATGGGTAATTATTGCTGGTTGACTTATTGAGTTTTAAATGGGTTTTGCCGTTTTGAGTTGCACTCGAACAAATTAAAAGGCCCATAATAACTTCTTTTTTTCTTCAATACCACTAGTAGTTTTTTTTTTCTACCTCTTAAATTTTCACCAGGCTTAAACCTGGCGAACTTGGTCATAGCTCCGCCCTGTATGAAGTGATGTCAACATCATGTTTTTGTTCGGTTAATTGTTGAATTAGAAAGTCTGAACTCAGGGTTTGGTGATGAACAAAATATCAAAATATATATGAAGTTTGCTTTTTGAGGCATTTTGAAAAGGCTAGGGTATTCCACAAACATTAAATATGTACACTCAATTTCTTATTAGACTTACTTTGTTTAAATATAAATGTATTTTAGAGTATTAATTATAAAAGAACATATGTGTTGAAGGAATCTTATCTTCGCACTGCAAATCATCAGACGTTGTATGACAAATGAGCTCATATTTGTACTCCTCTTTCTCTCTTAGACTACTATTTGTACTCCTTTCATATTACGATTCAATTTCTGAGTATAAATTCAATCTTATTCTACTTTTTCCCTCACCCTATTTCACTTCTTCTCATTTCTTATTTATGTTTATAGAAAAACCGATTTTCTTCCTCAATACACAACAACAACAATAACAATAACAACAAAAAATTGTGTGGTTTTTGAGAAGAAAAAAAATGAAGCGTTTGAGATATATATTAATGTTTACAACAAGTAAAAGCTTAACGTTTAGTATTATGAGTCCTCCATCTCTATCTCGCTAAAGAGCGATGGATCGGAACACCCATTGCTTGACTCGACCAATACAATATTATTCTACCAAAAATGGAATTAGAGTTGATTTTATATCAAGAAATTAAAATGTGATATAGAGGAGAGTACAAAATAGTACGTACGTAGTTTGAGAGGGAAGGGAGTACAAATATTAGCTTCCATTATATAATTTGGGTACTATATATGTATTGTTTTCAATTTGTTATAGTGAGTCCTGGTAGAGTTCCCCCATCTCTTTGTAGTTTGTACCCTTTCATTTGGATTATAACTAATTAAATTCTGGTAGGGATCGACTTTCTCCTTCAAACAAAAGAAATAAAAAAGAAAACATAACATGAATTTTGTTATAGAGTTTCTCCAACTACGGTGTTATCACAATTTACACCAAATGTATGCAACTCGTGTTTTTTTTTGGTGAAAGGGACAACCATAATTTGTGTATTGATTAAACTGCCATCGTCCCGCTACTTCGGAAATTACACAAGACTTTGCTAATAATAATAGTTGATACAACCTTTCAAAAAAAAAAGTTGATACAAAACAAAAACAAAAAAAATATATATATATACAGTTGATACAAATAAAATCGCCGCCAAAAAAGAAAAAAATCCGAAAGATGCATGAATGGCTTAGTTACGTTATAACTCAATTAAGCACTATCATATATTGGTCGGATATGTAGCCTCCCTGGCAATGTTGCAAACACCATAATTAAGGCTTGGTTGGATCATTCCTCTTCATTCTCATGTAACCCTTATCACCCCATTGCTCACCCCATGAATTCTTTATCTTCCAATACTCTACTCCGTTTTCGATTCCGTACCCAATTATAGTAACAGCATGTCTAGTCGAATTCTTAGTAGAAGAAACACACGTATTGTTTACATCCTCAAATATAAACATCCCGTTGACGTTGAAACTCTGATACCTAAAATTCCTAGATAAATTTGAAAGTATGGTTAAGGTGGTGGTGGTGGTGGTGATAAATAACAAGAAGAATGTGATGACAATGAGAGAGTTAAAATTCTTTGTATATCAAATAAAACAAAGAAGAGAAGCTGAGAGAGAGAGCGAGATGGTACCGGTGCAAGGTGCATATATATATACACACTTGTGTAATATTAATGAGAGTCAATATTGTAATGCTATGAGACATGATTAGTATATATCAATGTAATACAAGTTCATATCTATTCTCATATGATGGGAGCTAAACGGCGTCGTTTCGTTCGTTGACTCCGGTTTCCAATAGTGATCTCTCGTTTGCAGCTGCTGTAGTAGTCTTAAAGTCCTGTCACAGATGGAAACTTAAACACATACACACCCTCCTCGGACTTTGGACACTTGAAACTCACTATAACTAACTTCTTCAAGTTTCAACCTTAAAAAACAACAACTTTGCTTCCAATCCCAATCCCAATTCCAATTCACTTCAGTTTTCTTCACCATAGCTCAAAAGATCTAGATTTCCCAGTTTTCGACATGGACAGCTCCGGAGAGAAGGTCGTCGCCGTGATCATGGTCGGAGGCCCCACTAAAGGTATCTGGGTCATTTCAGTTTTCCTTAAATTTCATTAAAGTTTTGATCTCTAGGAAGTTTTCAATGAGCGTGTTTGAATTTTCTGGGCAGGGACTAGATTTCGACCTCTATCGTTCAACACTCCAAAACCGCTGTTCCCATTGGCTGGGCAAGCCATGGTTCATCATCCAATCTCAGCTTGTAAAAAGGTTTGGTCTTTTTTATTAATGGGATTTTGATTAGGCAATTAGTAAAATTGTGAAGGGTCTGAATGGTTTGGTTGTTTGTGTTTGTAGATACCCAATTTGGCTCAGATTTTTCTGATTGGGTTTTATGAGGAGCGTGAGTTTGCTCTCTATGTTTCTTCGATTTCGAATGAGCTTAGAGTACCGGTGAGGTACTTGAAAGAGGATAAACCACATGGCTCAGCGGGTGGGATTTATTACTTCAGGGACTTGATCATGGAAGACAGCCCGGTATTGCTTCACTGCTCAAGTTTTATATGATTTTCTATTCTTGTATCTTGTAATGATGTTGTTCTTACATGTTCATTGTGTTTGGCTTTGTTGGCAGTCCCATATCTTTTTGCTGAACTGTGATGTGTGCTGCAGTTTTCCTCTGGCAGACATGCTTGGTGTGTTTTGTTTTCCTTGGTTGAATAGGATTTATTTGTCTTCGATGAAAAGAGATGGAATTGAATGTGTTTAATCTTTAATGATGATTGCGGATGTTGTTTGATTTTGCAGAGGCTCATATAAAATATGGTGGGATGGGTACGATGTTAGTAATCAAGGTAGGTGTCTTGACATAAATACTTCTGAAGCTCTTTTGCTTTGATGTTATTCGTTATCCTGAACCATTATGGGATGCACCTACAGGTTTCTGCTGAATCTGCAAACGAGTTTGGAGAGTTGATTGCTGATCCAGACACCAAGGAACTATTGCATTACACTGAGAAACCGGAGACTTTTGTATGTATACAATGTAGTTAATGCCAGATAGTGATCATTTTATTGGTGCTGTGATGAATATAATTATTTGTTTACAGTCACTTGTTCCTGGTGACAATTTTTGATCTTTTATCTGCTTTTGTAACATGCAGGTCAGTGATTTGATAAACTGTGGTGTTTATGTATTTACCCCTGATATTTTTAATGCAATTGAAGATGTTTCCAGCCACCGGGAAGGAAGAGGTTGTTTTTTTTATTTTCAGTACATGCAGGATTGGTAGACACCTGGTTTTGTGTGGTGCATGTTACATTCATACTTTGACATCTGATTGTGTAACTCAGTCTTCCATATGTCATCAACACCTCTCCACCTTCTCAGAGTGAAATTTATTTTGTGCATTGCAGCTAATTTACGTCGTGTGTCCAGCTTTGAAGCCCTCCAGTCTGCAACAAGGTATGCATCTTTCTCCTAATTTCATAATTTAAATGTTTTGACAGTAAAATTATACCTACCTGTCTGAGTGTCCTTATAACACACTTGACATGCTTAACCACTTGTGTCCGACTAGTTAATGTGGTGTTTCCAGTAATATGCTTTGTAAATCTTGTCCCTTAAATTGAATATCTATAAGACACCTATCATTTGTATCAGGCTTGTTTTTAATCCCCTGGAATTTCAATCCTTGTGGCATGAAAGAAGTATAACATCTGCTCACTGCAATGTATTGATACTGCAATACATTGCAGTGAGCAGATGTTATACTTATCTACAGCAATGTATCTACTGGAAAGAATGTCAATCCTTGTGGCATTAAATATTGATACTCCAATGTATTATCTACAGCAATGAGGACAAATATTTATGTGTAATGTGGAACCTTAATGAAATGTTACTTTTTATATATACAATTCATTAGAAGCTTCGATCTGTATCAGATTGAATTCTAATGTGCGTGTACTCTTTTCAACAGGAATCTTCCAACAGATTTTGTCAGATTGGATCAAGATATTTTGTCACCTCTTGCCGGAAAGAAACAGTTATATACATATGAGACCATGGATTTTTGGGAACAGATTAAGACTCCAGGGTGAAGAATTTCGTGTAACAACTTTATTTTTTCTTTTCATCTGTCTTTTTACCATCACTGCTTAATAATACTGTATAACAATACAGGATGTCATTAAAATGTTCGGCGTTGTATCTTTCACAATTTCGGCTTACCTCCTCACATGTTCTAGCTAATGGAGATGGTATCAAGAGCCCCACAATTGTTGGTGATGTTTATATTCATCCATCGGCAAAAGTACATCCTACTGCTAAGGTAAATCCACTTCCATCTCATCTTCTGTTTATATTGTGAATGCTGCTCCCCATTATGTTCTGTTATTGTTTGGAGTTACACATACATATACAGATATACTCATGTCTTACTAATATTGATGAAATAGGAGTAGAGTGGATATGGTGGATATAGAAACTTATTACTGACAGCATTAAAATTCCTTTTCCCATATTTCCTTCTAAAGTGTGATTAGCTTTTGTTTACAGATTGGTCCCAATGTATCTCTTTCAGCAAATGTTCGTATAGGGGCAGGAGTAAGGCTTATAAGTTGCATTGTGCTAGATGATGTGGAAATTAAGGTATTGACCCTTATGGATACTCTACATTCTACAACTACGTCAGTGTTGGTGCTTCATTCAACAATTTTTCTAACTCAAACTCTTTTTTTTCATGACAGGAAAATGCAGTTGTTATACATTCTATTGTTGGATGGAAGTCATCTATTGGGAAATGGTCGCGGGTCCAGGCAAGTATAGTGACATAGTTGCAACATGGATTATATAAATATGATAATTGATGTCAATTTAAGAGGCTTAATCTCTCATCTATAGGATAAGGAAACTCGTTGAAATCGATGATGCCAGATTGAGCTAGGAAATGAACTGAATCCACATTGATCTTAAGGCTAATTAGATAAGAAGGCCGGAAGTAGTAATGATTGAAAAAGAGACAATAATCAAAGATTGAATGAGACTATTAGGAGTAGTCACTTGCTATTTCAGTGAGGTTATGATATCAGAACAACTGTGAATACTTTTCATTCATGCTTCTTTCACTGGTTTAGGCCGTAGGAGACTACAACGCAAAGCTTGGAATCACCATCCTTGGTATGCTTTCTTTGTTTCTCATTTCTAACTTCTATAACTGGATTCAGTTGCATACTTCAGTTCAGTTGATCATTACGAGCTCTCTTGTTTCTTCTCGCAGGAGAAGCAGTGACCGTTGAAGACGAAGTTGTGGTGACTAACAGCATTGTTCTCCCAAATAAAACTCTTAATGTCAGTGTACAGGAAGAGATCATTTTGTAAGTGTTACAAGAGAGTTTGCGAAGGCCTACCAGTTTTGTTTGCTGCTCCTGTACTTGGCGGCAATCATGTCTTGAATAATATTTTTGTTTTTGACGGCTGTATTGTAAAATTGAGAGGAACAAATAGGCCACATTCTTTAATCAACAACACAGAGAATAAACGATATGTATAATTTTCATGATGATCTCATGCACGTCTCTTTGTACCAGATAGCTAGAAGTCATATTTTCATGAATGAAATGTTTCTTATTATCATCTATTTGGCAATCTCTTTAATTCCAGAAGATTGACAAAATTCTCATTTACTGCTTGAACATGAACACTGTAGTGACTGTACAGAAGTTTCAACTACTCATTACACTCAGATCAGTAGTACAGAACACCCATCAAAAGCAGCACATAGATGATGATAGATCACAATTAAGTCATGAACCACTAAAAACTTCATATACATCTCCATTTACTGATTAGACCTCAAGAAAGAAACGAAACTAGGCCCAGAATTCTGCTTACTAAACACAAATGTTGGTCTCTCAAAATCTCATTCAGTGAGTTACATATATCAGTTCTCGTGCAAAATTGTTAACATCAGTTTTACATTGTATATTCTGATTCCAATACCTCTGCATGGTACACTGGACGATACCACCACTTGTATGACTGTCTTTTCCCCCAGACTTCGGCGCAAACATATAGTCCCAGCGTGATCATGTTGATAGTGGGAACTGAAAATCACTACTATCTGCAAACAAACCCATCAAAGCAACATCCCTCAGAATACAGTACCAAAATCAGTTACTATCACAGTCAATAGTGGCTGCAATTTCAACTTGCAAGCCCGTGATGCGTGGTTGCTCTTGGCTATTAGCCCCATTGATGAACAATCCAAAAGACTAATGATGAATTCACTCGCTTTGTGACCGTAACTCCAACTTGTAAGACTGTATTTCCATTGGAGATATTGAAACTTGTCCTTCTTGAGGAACATCTCCAAACTGCTCAGTATACCCAAGCATATCTGTGTCTTCGTGCAAAAGATTTAAGGAGGTCGCTCTTGCATTTGATACAGTGAGCTCCCGGAACATATTAAGCAAGTTCACTGGCTCATCAGAAAACCTGGTGCAATCAGATCCACCCTTCCGACAATATGAAGAGTCCCAGTTTCGTCTCTGTAATGTTAGGGCAAATCTAGAATCTTCAAGTGGCAGCTGAGAGAACTTTGCAGGTCGAGGGACCTTTAAACTAACAATATGCAGATCACACGGTAAGGACTGAGCTAAAGGTTTGAATGAGCTTGGGGGTGGTTGCACTGATAAATCCTCAGGCTTCTTGGAAACGAATGCATGCATAGGATAGTTCAGGTCAGCACCGACACGATGGGAAAGAAGAGAGGGGCTCAAAGGCAATGGGTTGGAAATGGGATTTACTGCGGAAGAAATGTTCGACTCCACAAGAATGTGGAAGATTACATTCATCGCACGGTTGTCCATCACCCCTTGTCCAAGGCCGCGCCCGTCATCTCTTACCAACCGACGGTCCAGCATAATCTCCAACCATCCATTCTTAAGGCTTGCGACACCCAGTGATTGCCGGGAATGAACAGAAAACCTCTGGCCATTGGGTGCTTGCATGAATGCAAGAGAGGGCATAGGGTAGTAATTTCCCTGAAGGGGGATCTTATCGTATGTTTCTCTTCTGCTCATCTGAAAACCATTTAAATCAGAAAAGAATACTCTTTTGTTGTCAATACCTGTTTTGTATCTGACTATCAACTCTTTGTCATTGAACTGCTGGTCCAGAAGCTCAACATGATACTCTTTCTCAATTAGAAACTCCTGTACAGTATTCTTTCCATTGTAGAGACGAGTGCTATGGGAAATAGGGCTCTTGTCCCATTGTGTACTTGGATAAGAATATACCTCCTGCACCAAAGGTCCCTCAGAGATCAGTATCTGCCCACCTGCTCCAATGATGGACTGAGCCTCACCATCAGGTTTAAATAAGTAAGCACCACTCTCCCAGCTAGAATACATAGCTATTTCTTCACCCACAACAATCTGGGAGCCATTTGTGTATCTTATTTTCTGCAACAAACCACGCTTCACATCAAAGGTGAGTGTTTGATGCCTGTTCTGGATTTCAGCCACATCACCTTCTACCTTTGAACAAGGATATGGAGTAGGGCAAGAGAACGAGCTAGACTTGGAGAAGAACCTCAGTTTAGCTGGTTTTGACTTTTCACACCCAACAAACCCATTAGTTATGTAATATGTCTGCAACCCCAGAGCCTCAACAGAAGCCTTCCAGTAGACACGATGCCTTCCGGTAAATATTTTGCTTTTATCATGCTGCAATTCAGGAGATATTTGGCTCGGAACACATGTCCAGTTAAAATCCAGAACGGTAACATCTGGACGGTTTACAATAACCATCACAACCTCGTCTCTTGTCTGCTCCAAAGGATTAAAAAGGACAACTGTTTGGCGAGTTCCTTCACGAGCCATGATCGCTCTATGAACCGGCTGAACGTCATACTTAGATCTCACCTGTTCTGCCTCAAATTGAGAAGGGTTAGTATCACTTTTCTCATGGCGTATGCCAAGCAGCACTTCAATAGCTCTAGACATGAAAATCTGCAAGTCTTGCAAGGAAGTGTGCATCCGAGTCCCATAATCCAGGACCACATGATCTTTCGCAGTACCAGTTACACCATCATGATGCTGAAAAAGAGCTAAATTTCTTCTAGCAGCTGCCAACTTGTAAGAAAATCCAATGGGCAACTTTTCACATTGTGCTCTCTGACATTGTCCAAGCAGGAAAGCCATCATCATATCTGCGGAACGAAGTGTGTACTCTAGTACTCGATCAACAGCCTTAAAGAAAGGCCTTGAAACATAATAGCCACTCCAGTAATCCTGTTGCCTATCAGCATAAGTAAAGAAGTCACCTGACAAAGAAGGAAAACCTCCAACCTGCCCAGACCCAATCTCCCCAGGACGTGAGTAATTTGTTCTTTCAGCCTCATCACGAAGGATTCGAAAGTAGTCTTCCAAAGTACCAAACTGCGCCTCAGCATTTAAACTGGGGTTCGAGTTGATATAATCAAATAACATCTGATAATTCCTAAACTGAGCTTCAGCTTCATCTATGCTAATATAGCGGAAATCATCTCCAAGAGGAACAAGAAGTGTATTTGTCCTGTACAGTGTTGATTTCTTCTTATATTGATCTAGTAATAAAAGTGCCCGCTCCTGCACATTTTCTTGGTTGGTCTCTACCGGATGGTCTCCCCAGGGACAAAGTTCATACATAAAGCCACGCATACGAGCAAAATCGAACTGACAACAAACCGCTGGCTCTGGCCCACAAGTATGTGGAACATCATACGAATAAAATGGCATCATGTGGACAAAAATATCAGTAGATTCATCTGCATCCCAGCTCTGACGCCAGATATACTCCAAATTTTTGTGCAGTGCAAGTTCTTTCTTAAGCTCGTAATGCGTCCTCTGGATGAGCATATTTTCAAAACCCATTCGGCGCAGCAAATACGCCATGGTAGGCGAGTAACCAAATGGATCAATTGCCCAAGAATTTTTCGGAACAACACCTACTGTTTCATTCAGCCACATATTTCCTTCAGTCATCTGACACAACATTTACCAAACCCAAATTTCAGTAGCCAAAAATACTCATACCAGTCTAACAAAACCAATTAAAAGTAAAAAAAAAAAAACGAAAAACAAAGAGAGCAAAACTTGACATACCTGTTCAATTATGGCATAATAATGTGAATTAGCCTGCATCAACCAGATAAAACAATTAATTAACTCAAAAGTTTGAATCTTTGAAATTCGAATAAACTCCGATACAAGCCTTACGAAAATTACCTCATCATTCATCACCCAACCACCCCCAACAATTTCCAGCTGCCCACTCCTCACCAATTTGATAAACAATTCGCGTCTATGCTCCGACGAGTCTCTCCACCACCTCTCCAGATAAGACATTTCTTCCCATATAAACTTGCGCCTCACATCCTACACACATTTACTCAATCTCAATCATACAAAACACAACAAATTAAAATATATACAAAAATAATTCGGTGAAATGAAGTTAGTGCATTTTGGAATCTCTGTAAACCCTAACCTTGGAGAGTGTATCAACAATGGTGTCAAGTATATGCCTGGACTGACGATCGTAGTACTCATCAACGGTGAGCTTCCAACCCGGATCGTTATGCGAATGCGGCACCACGATGATTTTAAGCTTCTCGGTGTCCCACTCGTCGCCTTTGTAAGCTACGCGCCACCCTTGCTTCCACGGCCCGCCGTCGAGGTCGGAGAATTCGATCTTGTCGTATAGCGCCTTGGTGGTGATGTCCACGGCGGCACCGGAGGAGGAAGAGAAGGATAAGGATGAAGCGGCGTCGTTTTGAGGATCGGGTTTTCGGGTTCGGGTCTTGGATAAGCGGATCGGGGACTTGGGCTGGGTGGAGGAGGAGTTGGAGGAGAAGCGGGAGGGTATGATCGGGTGCGGGACGCCGTAGCGTAGGACGACGATGAGGAAGAAGAAGAGAGAAGCGGACAGGCCGATGGTGAAGAAGTTGGCGAAGAAGAAGTCGCGGAGGAGGACACGGCGGCGGGGTTTCCCGCGTGTGAGCTTTGATTTGGCCGCGGAGGATGACGTGGTGGAAGGGAGGAGCGAGTGGCCCCACCCGCCGCCGCGGCGAGTGCTGAACGACGAGAAGGCCATTCTGATGGAGGAATTGGGATCTCAATTTTTGATTGAAACAGGGGGAAAAAAATGAGCCAAGGGAAGTTTGGGGAAGTTTGGTGGTGATGGGAGCGTGGGGTCCACCCGCTGGTGGAAAGACTCTTACTTCATTCTTTATTCCATATAGTCAACACCCGTCAAGAAGACAAGAACTTTAGGATTACCTGATTTTTCAGTACGAAAATGTTAAGATACCGAACCTATACGTCTACATGTCAACTATGAGAAAAAAATAATAATATATCTAGTGTTTGTAGTTTTTTTTTTGGTTGAAAAAAAAAAGAAAAGACTATAAGGAAGATCCTCTATTATATATCGTTCGTCAGCTATCAAATAATTAGAGGTGCGCAACAGCTGCAGGCAAAGAATTGCTCCATGTGTTGATGCTACCAATACATGTTACCATTTTATGTTTGTAGTTACTGAAATATAAACGTGATTATTTACTATAGAGCTTTGAAGTGTTTTGTTAGTTATTCATGTTCATTCTAGTCGAGTTAGTTGTTGAGATTTTGACGTGATTAGTCATGATTTTATATAATGTGTACTTATGGCTTTCGGGGGAGATGTTGCAAGCTTCTTTCGACGTTGTTGATTCTCTAATTATGGATTCCTATAAGGAGGTTAAAATGCCCCATTGATTGTTTTTCTTAGGACAATATTTTAGCTTAGTAAATTATTTAGATGCCTCAAGAACAAATCAAAAGAGTGTATGAAAAGAAAAAAAAAACATGAGTGATGTGAGAAGTCCTCTAATTTTAGTAAATGGGAAGTCCTCCCCGTTGAGAGTCTAATGCATGAGTGTTATGAAACTATGGATTATTGAAGAATAAAAGCAAAGCAGAAAGTAAAAGGAAAGAGACGAAGAAAAAAAAAACGCGGAAGCAATTTCACGACTACATTGTGACTGTTTTTTTTTTTAAAAAAAGTCGATAACTTTCATTGAAAAGAAAATCAAGTACAATATTTTACAAGTGCCTCAAGAATAATTGGAGGAGCTACATGAAAAATAACGGGATGTATAGCATTACACAAAGCCCATTTAGTAAGAAGGTGAACCACTTTATTGGCCTCACGTTGGATGTGTAATATATGATGTCGTGGGAGAGTTATCCAGGATATCTGACACAGTGTCTAGAAAGTAAGTTTGGAGGAATGCCATTAATATCCTATAGCCCTTTAACTAAGATCAGAGAATCAGAGCTCAGCCTAGCCCAAGAGAAATCGTATCCAAGATTGAGTTGACAGGCTTCAATAGCATCCATAATTTCCACATACAACGGTGAATAACAGCCCTCAAATCGCTTGGCAAAACCCATCACAAAATTGTCGGCCCAGTCACGTACTACCAACCCAATCCCTCTCCTAGCAAGAGTTTTATCAAAAGCACCAACCATACAAATACAATAACGTCTACAATGAGGAGCCTCCCATTTCTGCTTCTGTCGACCTGGCTTATGAATAGGTCTATTGACAAACCTATATTGTTCATGCCAAGTAATTTATGGTTTCATTGTTCTAGGTTCTCTTTTGCTAGCCTTTTGTCATATTTTTTTTCTTCATAAACTGCACATCGATCATGAAGAGATCTTAGAATTGAAATTGCTATTAAGATCTTTGGACCATGTCCTCTCCTTTTTGGAATACAAGGAAAAAGACAAAATTAAAATGGCAATCAAGATCCAAGGGCTCTAACTATAATGAGTATGATAGCAATTTGCCATGCCTCTAGCAAGTGGGTAAAGTCGATAAACCTTGCTGGAGTCGAATATCATCATACAAGAATGGAGATTTTTCTGGAATGCAATTTTAGAATGAAAATGTTATATTTCTCTGTTATATATTGAAGAATAGTAAATGGAGTTGTTAACAATGGTCTTGATCTAAGAGATCTCTGATTGGATTTTATAACAAAATTAAGCAGATTTGCAGGACAATTGTTTTAAGTTGCAAGCAGACTTAAGGAATGACGAACTCTATGGCCAAAGAAAAAAACATGAACAACACTATGGATGCTAGATGAGTAAGCAAGTGAATCTACTCACATGCTCTTTAAATGACAGATTTTGGACAATTCATTCCATAAAAATCCTTGTAGACCTTGATTGTTGAGATTCCTGAACAAGCACAATAAAAACCATCAACGTTCATACAAACTTCTATCAGATAGTTATAAAAACCATCAACGTTCAACGTCTTTCCGTAGTTATAATATTATTTATATAAATGTCAAAACTTTGGTTTATTATTACGGTTTTCAATAATCAGTTTATTTTTTTAATAAATAAGAACCATGTAAACAAATGTGAGTATGTGGTGAATTAATTATTAGTGATTTAATTAAGAACAATATTTAGTTCCAATATCAATTATACTACTTTTGTTTACATAACTTTCAATTTGTAATTTATAATCAAAACTAATCATCTGAACATG
This sequence comes from Geum urbanum, assembly GCA_946800695.1. Lineage (NCBI taxonomy): Eukaryota > Viridiplantae > Streptophyta > Magnoliopsida > Rosales > Rosaceae > Geum > Geum urbanum. Next base: position 51,768,349 of record OX327008.1, on the reverse strand, counting down.
GTAGCGGATGACCAGATAATATAGTCAATATTTTGTTACCCAACATGATTTTCTTAAAGAGCTAGCTATATATATGTAGAAGAAATACTACAAAAAAAAGGGTACAAAAAGACCGATTGATAAGCCATGCACAATTCAACAGTTGTCAAGACTTTTGAAGTGTAACTTTGATCTTTTAATTGGGTTCTTTCATAAGCCATGCACAATTCAACAGTTGTCAATCTCCATTTCATGGTGTTAAAAAAAAAGAAAAAAAAAGATACATAAATGAAATATTCCCGAGTGGTTGACTGAACTAGAGTATCAGACTACACATGCTCGCTTATTATCTAATCAATTGGTTGTCCCATCTCTCTATCTCTTTTACAATTATATTCACACATCAATACTTGATTAGATACTACAAACATACTATGATATACATTAGTTAGTTTCTCCCACTCTAATAACACATAATACGTTCCCATAGTTCTTATTTTGTGTGACATGACTAAAAGTAAAGTGGCTCATAGCTAGCTAGTTATTAGTAATTAAATCTTAGATCATTGTGTTTGTTAAAATTAATCTCATTATCTTCATTTTCCAAAATCATAGCACAACTTCAAGTAATCTATAATCAAAAAGTAATATTTTATCTTAGTATCATTATTTTTTATGTGAACATTAAATTTAGAGGGACACATCTTTTAGAGTTTGCCTAGGTCTGATAATCTCAAGTCCGACCATGCATTAATATGACAACAGTAAATGTTTTGAAGAAAACAAACTATTCCAACTAACATTACAATTTCAAACCTGAGATAAAAATCAACAAAAACTAATACATATATATTCAGACAACAATATAAATGTCAATGAAACATCAAGTGAAAGTGAAAAGTTTGAAGATAACAAAATATTCTAACTTACAGTTTGAAGATAACAAAATATTCTAAATTACACTGTACAATCTTACAAAATAAGTCATACCAGTTCCACGAAGGCAAACTACTCTAACTTATAGCTAGTGCCCTCAATAGATTTTTCAAATAAAGAAATAAGAAAAAAAAATTATGAATAGGAAACTAACCAGAGTTAATAATCTCAGAGTAGACAAAAACTCAATTATTCTACAAGAAGTTGGGATTATTATACGAGGTCGAGGATAACAAAACCAGTAAAGCTTTTTCCACTTGACATTTATAAGTATAATGCTATGGTTGGGAAGATACAATAAAAAATATCATATGCGTGCAAAGATAAGAGGAGCTGTGAGTTATACCTAAATTTCACACTATCGTCTCACCCAACATTTCTCCCTCGGGAATTCAAGACATGTGTCTTGGTTGAAAATTCATGAGAGCTCTTGAAACTTTGGAGAAGCTATTGATTCACATGATGCAGTGATAAGAATCAATGCTCCTTAGCAATTCAAGACATATGCCTTTGTTGGAAATTCAGGAGAGCTTTTGATGGCAAACGTGGAGAAGATATTGATTCACATGATGCAGCGATAAGAATCAATGATGCTCTAGTTAGTAAGGTAGACATATTTTTTTATAGTTTGTCTTTATTCTCCTTGATTTATTATATTGTCCAGCTATCTATTAGAGCATCCGCACCGGTGAGCAAGATTTGCTCAAGCAAATGGTGGACTCCACCATAAATTGCTTGCTCAAGCAAAATTTTCAAGCAAGAGCTCAAGCAATTTGTGGTGGAGTCCACCATTTGCTTGAGCAAATCTTGCTCACCGGTGCGGATGCTCTTATATAAAGATAATTTTAAGATAGTTTAGTACATGATGAAATCACTCATGTAGCCATTTCTATGTAGAAATATGCAAAGTATGTTGGTCTCAAGATGAATTTTTGTATCGGTGGGAGAGATAATGCTAAAAAATTGGTGGCAAGACTACGGGCTTTGGTATGTGTGTGATGTATTTTGATTTATTTCTTTTTAGTCTGCACAATTTTTCAGTCAAGTTTTCATAAAGACTGATCAACATTGTTGTTTATTTAGTTGTGGGGACCTTATGCATAGTCATAAATTTATAAGTTTGGCCTATCCAAAACATGCAATTTACACTAAAAAGTAAAATCCTAAATTCATCTTAAGTCCTATTTTTATCTTTAACTTTAAGTATAGTCCTAACATCTTTTTTCCTTTAATTGCAGTCCCGAAATATGAAATTTATAATTTCTCATATCAAATATGTCTTTATTGATTTCGTTTGGTAATATTTCTTTTTCTGGAGGTAATAACGTAAAGTGAAGGATGCCAACTCTTAATTGTCCTCTTAATTGCTTGATTGATTACTTTGAATTATTTTTTTTAAACGATAACAACTCATTATTTTACATTCACTACCATTCAATCTTTTCCTTATTCAATTGTCAAACCTATAAATCTTGTTTTGTTCATCATCATCTATATATTTTCTCCACCCATATTTCTTTGTTCATCATCTATATATTTGTTCATCATCATCTATATATTTTCTCCACCCATATTTCTTTGTTCATCATCTATATATTCACTTCATATGTTGCAAACATATTGTTACACTTTTTGACAAAAGTAATATTAAGGTTACATTCTTTTTATACCTTTTGTTAACTTTCGTCATCTTCTATTTCTTCTCTTATTATGAACAAGGTATATGTTGTGATAGTTTTTCTTTTCTTTTCACAATCTATTACATAGACATATCTTTTGAAATCTAAAGTTTCTTCTTATGTCTATATCATTTGTATAGACATATTTTTTGATATCTAAATGTATTTGTTTTGGTTCGTATACCTATCGCTAAAGTACTATTAAGATTTTATCTTTCTTTTAGACATATAGTTAGATTGTATATGAGATTAAACATACCTTTCTTTTAGACACAGTCTTTTATTTGAGTTTTTACCTTTCTTTAAGACATAATCTTATATTTATGTTTTTACCTTTCTTTAAGACATAGTATTCTATTTATGCTTCTACCTTTCATTTGGATATAACATTATGTACCTATATATGAGGTTAAATATAGTAGTCTTATACGTACATTTTTGGCATGTTAATTTCAAAATCACTTATTATACCTTGTGGGTAGATGGACTAGGTGTTCTATATTTTCTATCATTTTAAGTTCTCCATACCTCATAATTAGGTTGACTTGATGTTCTTTAATTTTCTTTTTTGCTAGATTTATTTGTATTTATTTTAATTTAATATGACAATTCAAATTTGAATGTAAAATTAATAAATGTAATTATAGAAAAATGTAATTTATGAAATTTAAATCATTTCCTTAATTTAACAAAAATGGCAAATTGGTCGAAATAATTTATCAAAGGACCTTAATTAAAAGAATAAAATTGACAGGACTAAATCTAATATTGTCTTGAGAAAAAAGAGCTGGATTAAAATGTCCCTAAAATTAAGCAATGCAATGTTCAAGGTGAAGAACATATTTGATAGTTCTTAACACACCATTTCAGGAAGCCAACAACCAAAGGCGAATCCACAGCAAGGGCTGTGTATGGTGCAGTCCACGGCAAATTTTTGACCAAAAACCCAAAAGTATGAAGATTATGGAGTAAGCATATATACTTGGCTCATCTCCGGCCTCTCACGACCCTCACTTCTCTCCTCAGTTAGCACAATTCTCTTGAATCCTTTAGCAGTTCCTCACTTCTCTCATCTCTTTAGCAACTCCTCTTAACTCTCTTTAATCTTAACACCACCACATATCTCCCTATTCTCTCTTTCTATGTCAACTTCAATTTGATTTTTTATGTTCACCTTGCTGGGTATTGGGTTAATGGAATAATAATATGAGTGGATTAATGGTTCGATTTGATTTTTCCTGTGTGAATAAGTACAATCGATTGCTAGCGTGAGCGCCGAAATGTGAAGAACGAAGTTAAAAGCTAAAACTCCTTGCTAGGCGTCAGAGAATGGTGTGATGAACTATAGTAAAAATTATCGTCTTCATCTTCTGAATAGACTACCTCGTAGCCTTTCATATGACCATCTCTATGACCTCTTCATATTCCCTACGAAAAGCTATTGGTCCTATAAACTACAAGAAGTTCTTGCATGCTGTCTTTCATTGAGGTGCCAATTGTTTTGACTCAGTCGTAAACAGTGCACTGCATTAGTCAAGTTAGTTGAAAAGTTTGGAAAGTAATTGAAATATGCAACTTGATTACATAATGAAGATTGAAGGGTTCTCAGTAGACTTTTCTGAAATATTGGTCTTTGGTTCTATTGTTCTGCTCATCAAATTATACTAGATCCTATCAACTACAACAAGCTCTTGCATGTCGTCTTTCATTGAGGTGCCAACTGTTTTGACTCTCAGTCGTAAATAGTGTGCTGCATTAGTCAAGTTAGTTGAAAGTTTGGAAAGCAATTGAAATATGCAACTTGATTGCATAACAAAGCTTGAAGGGTTCCCAATTAACTTTTTTGGAAATCAATCAGTCTATTGTCCTGTAAAACACATAAGACTGAACAATTTATGCATTCTCTGACAATTAACTTTATGCTAACTTGGACTGCTCCAATGTGCATAAATTTGTAGTTTCTTTTTCTGGCTTTAGCAACCTCCTCAAGTGTTACTAGAAAGAGATTTGTTTCTCCTGTTGTTGCTGGGGTTATAAATTCAAGGATTTTGAATCGATGGCTATTCAACATATCAAATTTCCTCTTTTGTAGATCTGATTGAATTCAAACTTCAGGATCGAAGCATTTTGAACATTATTTTCAATTTTATTAAATTCAAACTCTTTTGAATTCAACAGTTGTACCATTTTTTTCTTGAAGATACTTAACATATTTATGTTACGAATATCTTCAGCTTTGGATTCGTAAAATCTAATACTTGACAGATTTGTTGGGGAATCCAGAAGAAATGGTTTTTGTTCTCGGGCTATCGTTTGAACATAGTCAAGAATCTTCATATGTTGAAGATTTAGTTCCTCAATTTGACTATTAATCTTTGTTAATAGTTCTCTCTTGTTTTTCGGGTAATTTTGGATATAATCCATTTTAGTTTCTAATTTTTGTAATTGGTTACTAATCACCGGAAGAACTTTCAGATACTCTTTGGAACTAGAGATTTCTGATAGAGACTCTTGATGCCTTGCATTAGCCAGATCTAATAGAGAATCTAGTTTCTCTATTATTTTCTCAGAAGTTGTTCCTATCTTTGAGAATTTGTTGAGCTATTGCAAGCTCTGATACCAGTAAATCTGCGGATCTAACCAACAAGTTCAGATGGATAATTTATGCAAATGTTCTTAAAGTTTGGCTTTATCTTTTAGGCAAGCAGCTAAAAAAGATTGCTCTATAGCAATTTTTTTTTCGACTTTTGCTCTTTCTTGAGGAAGAACTTCTCTTCCTAATTTTTATGAAAGACTAATTTTTTGTTTACGGTTGTTAATAAAGTCTCTACCTAATTTAAGTTTTCTACTTAAATTGCGAGTGATTCGAAATTGAGAAATTTTTATGGTAAAAGATAACTGTTTACCTTCGAGTATTGATGATAGATCTTTAGCCGCATGTATTAGAACAAACAAATAATAGGCCATTACGCTTTCGAAAAAAACATACTATTATAGTAGCATAAGTATATCATGTGTAACATGCAATTATACTATATATCACAGCTAAAGATACCAGCTATAATTATGATTTGGACAAAATAGAGGAACAATACTAAATGTAAGTGAAAAACTTAAATTTGGTGACGTGATGGTCACTTTAAAACAATAAGGGTGAGCTTTAGGTAAGTGTAAGATGACCTTTGGATAACTAACCCATTACTGAATTCAGTGATCGAATTTTTAGTGGATTGATTTCAAATGGTCTATTATTCAAAAGTGACCATGCACAAACTGTGCTTGAAAACTATGGCACATAAACTATCATATGCGTACTTTCATCCGCTAGTTATATATGGATTGAAACCCACTTATAGATGATATGAATGAGCAGGAACCCAATTGGCAAATGGGCTACGTGGTCTTCGGATCCCACTACCCATATTGGGCATTTACGGAATTCTAAAGAAGCCCAAAACGACTTTGGTCAAATTTTACTGATTGGCTGTGAAACATCATTATACAAAAACACAATAAGAACACAATAAGAGCACAAGCAAACACACACCCCCAAGCCCGAAATTTAGCCGAGACCCTCCTTTTTACAAGCGTCAAACATCTTCCTGTCTTCTCTGAGCTCAATTCCGATCCGATACGACGCCGTCTCCTCTATCTTGCTCCGGTATATTCCTTTTTTTTTTCCGGTTTCAGATTCGTATCCTCCATGTTCCTCAAATTATTTTCAGTTTCTGCACAACTAGTTTTCAGATCTATTACTTCTAGATCTTTAGTTACAGAGATCTAGAAATCTCAATTCGTAGAAAACCGTCTGCAGAAATCTAATTAAATTTGCAACTGAGCTCATGTGTGAAAACTAGCTTTGAATTTTTCTGCAGTCTTATTATGCTTCAGTTTAGGAATTATGACTTATGAGGTTTATATATATGAAATTCAATATTAATTTTAGTTTATGATAGATCAATAGCTTTGTGGAAGCTTCGTTTGAGACTAGTGATTTGTATGTGTTAGAAAAATTGTCGACGTAATTTGATTTGAAAAATCGCAATGCAGAGAACGTGTGAAGGAGACACATACGATTTGTAATAATGCCGGGGCAGAAGATTGAAACGGGTCACCAGGATGTTGTCCATGATGTGGCCATGGATTACTATGGAAAGCGTCTAGCGTCGGCTTCATCGGATATGACTATTAAGATTATTGGTGTCGGCAGCAGTACGGGTTCGCAGCACCTTGCTACGTTGTCGGGTCATAGAGGTCCTGTGTGGCAGGTGGGTTGGGCGCATCCCAAGTTCGGGCCCATCCTTGCTTCGTGCTCGTATGACGGTCAGGTGATAATATGGAGGGAGGGGAATCCGAATGAGTGGCAACAGGCGCATGTATTTAACGAGCACAGTTCCTCGGTAAATTCTATTTGTTGGGCGCCTCATGAACTCGGCCTGATCTTGGCGTGTGGTTCTTCTGATGGGAACATCTCGGTTTTCACTGCCAGGGCTGATGGTGGTTGGGACACCACTAGGATAGACCAAGCTCACCCTGTTGGTGTAACCTCAGTTTCATGGGCGCCATCAATGGCACCTGGTTCTTTGGTTGGAACTGGCCAGTTTGATGCTGTTTACAAGCTGGCCTCTGGTGGCTGCGACAATACAGTGAAGGTGTGGAAGTTGTACAATGATACTTGGAAGATGGATTGCTTCCCCGCTCTTCAAATGCACTCTGACTGGGTGAGAGATGTAGCATGGGCACCGAACCTGGGACTTCCTAAGTCGACTATTGCGAGTTGTTCAGAAGATGGAACAGTGGTGATCTGGACTGTGGCCAAAGAAGGCGAACAATGGCAGGGCAAGGTATTGAAGGATTTCAAGACCCCGGTTTATAGGGTGTCCTGGTCTCTAACTGGAAATCTACTGGCTGTGGCCGATGGAAACAACGAAGTATCATTGTGGAAAGAGTCCGTTGATGGCGAGTGGCAACAAGTGAGCACAGTTGATCCATAGGTTATCTCTTTCTTTACTATACCTCCCAGTTAAAAGTCTTCCAGTCTTCTCTTGAACTAGATTGCCAGTATCATAGGACACATTTCTTGCTTTGATTTTGAATACTCAGTTTGTATCCGTTGGTGCTTTTATATTATGCGGGACGATATATTGTGATTTGGTGCTTGGTTGGAGTTTCGTTTATCAATCTTGTGCGGATTTCCCTAAAATGGTTTTTGTTGTAGTCGAGGGTGTTTCACTTTGGTGGTAAGGATGAAAGTTATAACCACATGAAGATGCATTCAGTGAATTCCTTATTGCAATAGTTGAATGTTTCGTTATTCTGAATGCTTTCGATTCATCCACAGTGATTACATCTATGCATATCATCAAATTCCTACTTATGGATAACTCTTATGTCTATTGTCATTACTTACTACAACTTGTATTAGAAGTTGATGACAGTCAATTCACTCCATTTGTGGTCTTGGACCTGCGTCGGAGGTCTACCTCTGATCTGTATACCGACCCAAAAATTTGGTCCACTGTTGAGTTCCTGTCTTCTTGAAACTTAGTTGGACCTACCAAGATTCTTCATACTTGGTTCTCAAATCTCAATTATCATTCTCATCTTTAAGATTTGTTTTTATGGAATTAGATTTTGGCTACCTAATTATTATTATATCTAAAGTGACCATCTAATCTCTCTCTTCATTGGTCCTACGACGATTTCCCAATCCACTGGTCGCACTTGCCTCACACAGTATAACCTAATGTGTGAAACACGCTGGATGTTAATAATTCATCACTGAACATCGCAAACCCCATGACACATGGAAAAATGAAAGAAGAGCACAACTTTCGTAGTTTATAATCCGAAGAAATTCCGGCTACCCTTGCTCAACTCGGAGAAGGAAAACATGGTCTCCAAATCATTTCAAGAATAGGATCTAGACTACGCTTTTAGTCGCATATAAATTGTTGGAGTAACTGACCACTAAAACAGAAGTGATCAAATTTGGGAATAGACCTTGGGGCTGTCCGGGGGCAGATCTGCAATTCACATAAAGGACACAGAAACCAAAAAGCTTTCAAGGCAGAGAAAAAGATTCGAAGGACAAGGCCTGTAATAATAAGCGAAGCTTCAGCTCTGCTCTGCTCAGTATGGCGGCCGCAGCCAGAGCCTTCACTCTCTCCCGCCTCACCAACGACATGTCGTTCAACCCCCGCCACCAGCTCCCGCCTCCGCTTATTTCTCGCCATCTCTCCCTCCCGTCCTCCTTCCCACGGCGTCGTTTGTCCTGCTCTGGCGCCGCCACTACTACTACTACTACGATCCGGTGCCTCGTCGACGGCGGCGCCGACGAGTCGTTCGTCTCGACGCCGCGGAAGTCCGATAGTCTCGACCGCGGATTCTCCGTCATCGCGAACATGCTGAAGCGAATCGAGCCTCTCGAATGTTCCGTCATCTCCAAAGGCGTATCGGAGTCGGCGAAAGACTCGATGAAGCAGACCATCTCCACTATGCTGGGGTTGCTCCCGTCGGATCACTTCTCTGTCACCGTTAGGGTTTGTAAAGCTCCTCTCCATCGCCTCCTCGCCTCTTCCATAATCACAGGGTAACTAATCTAATTTCATTCTCATTTTCTCTATAGATAATTAGATATATAGTTCATAGTTGAGTCTAGCAATTACATTTGAATTTGAATTTGAAATTGAATTTAGGTATACGCTGTGGAATGCGGAGTATAGGATATCGTTGATGAGGAATTTCGATATTCCTACGGAGAATTCTATGCCGTCGGAAGTCAATGGGAGCTCGGATTCAGTGGAAGGAGAAGAAAGGGAGAGTGGGAATGTGTTTGGGGTTGGTGATCAATGCTTGGAGTTGAAAACTCCTCAGGTTTTCGAGGATTTGTCTCCGGAGGCTTTGAGTTTCATTGAGAGGTTGAAATCGGAGCTGACGAATGTTAAGGAGGTAAGCTTTTTTCCGTTAAATATACTTACTTTCATTGCTTTATGTTGTGTGTAGACCTGTAGTATTGTTAAGATTTAAGAACTTCGAATTGGGCTAATTGTTTGTAGTTGTCTCTGTTTTGTGAGCTTCAAAGTTTCTGCCTTTGAGTTTCTATATCGATTTTTGGTCTTCTTTCATATATGCAATGCACATCATTACGAATATCTCACTTTGATTTGCATCCTGATGCATACAATTGAAGTTGTTTGTCTTTGCTTTTTCTGTTTTTTCTATTGCCTCATTTTGTTACTGTCGAAGGGGACACCTGAAGTTAGTGTTGAGATTCATGAAACTATCTGAATTTGGTGTAGGATCTTTATGAAGTACAAGCCTTTGAGTAGAGTGTGATGTTTTGTTCCTCTGTTTCAGGAACTCAAAGCTCAAAAGCAGGAAAATTTGCTATTGGAATATGAGACAGAACATCAAAATGACTTGTTGGATTACTTACGGTCATTGGATTCGAATATGGTAATAAGCTAAAACCTCTCTGTTTACTTCATCGTGGGCAGCCGATTTTGTTAAAAGCCCAGTCTTATGACACTATTCGTTTATGTATCAACAGGTGAATGAACTATCTCGGCCCTCGTCATTAGAGGTGGAAGAAATTATACACCAGCTCGTTCAAAATATATTGCAGAGATTCTACAAAGACGGAGATCCCTCAGAATCTGATGAGGACATAATTCGAAATAATGTAGAGAATGTTGTAGACTCTGACGGCGAAATTGGTGAAGCCGTAGCAACTTCACGAGATTACCTAGCAAAGCTTCTTTTCTGGTTAGAACTCTATCATTGCTCTTCTAACTTTACACTCATTCCTCTCTCGTGTTGAATTAACTAATAGGAATCAAGATCTAGAGTAGACAGTAAGAATTTCTGAAAAACAACATGTGGACATCAGGAATAGGCGGACTCACATGCTCTGCATTGTCACCATGTGCATTAACGTCGTTCCCACTAATTGATCTCGTTTGTATCAAACTCTAATGGTTGACCTCTTTTGTTTTCTTTTTGATTTGGCGCAGGTGTATGTTATTAGGTCATCATTTGAGAGGGTTGGAGAACAGATTACATTTGAGCTGTGTAGTGGGATTGTTGTAAAAAGAGAGAGCGTGTATATTCTTCATGTTCATCTATAATTTTTAGTTGTCATGGACGTTCATCTTTGTACGTTACTGAACTTTTCTATCAAATGAAAAGCTTTTCAGGAATACCACCATATAATATCCGGCTCATGTTCTCTACTCTTGTTATCTTACTCCACAAGTTAACCAACAATGTTGAATTTGTTGTCATGGCAAATTGTCTTTGATGTTTGTTTGCAGCTTCTGCTGTTACCGAGCAAATGCTTAATACTACATGGCAGGACGATCTTCGAGGAGATAGCAGTAACATCGACAAAGATCAATTACTTGATAATGATTACCGGTCTCATTTGAATGTTGTCGAATTCATTTGTCCCCGAGCTCGTCGTCTCTTTCTCTATCTCTCCGTATAGGCATCATTGTAAAATAAAATATTCATCGTTGAAGCTTCACGGTAAAACACTAAAACCTACCATATAAAAATACAGGTTCACGTTGAATTAGTGGTATTGTTTTAATTTAAGCATAAAGAAGGACTAATTGCTTTGGTCAGTCGTCGATTGCCTCCAAACTCAGAAAATTTATGTTATCTTCGGATTACGAAATGTAATGTAATCTTCGTCTTGCCAAGAAGCGCGTTTCTACATGGGTGACAATATCATTGTATATAACTATACATACAACCCACAAAGTCATATAAGGAGAGACAATTAACAGTGGCTTGCTGCTACTTGTATCATGGCGAAGGTGGTAGACAAGGTGATCGAGAAAGCATTTGATGCAGTCTATAACGGTGTTGAAGATCTGATTCGCAAGAATGTTAAGTTTAAATCTTCCTTACTGGAATTTCAATCCAGGCTAAAGGATTTGAGATGGTTGAACTTAACCAGCAGTTGGATTGTCCGGAACTCAAAGGTCTAAAAGAAGTCATGAAAGCTGGGAAGAGCTGGTCAACGAGTGCAAACAGGTTAGACGGGGGTGGAAGAAGGTCTTCAAAAGGTACAAATATGCCAACAAACTTGTCGATTGGGAAAGGGATGTCCAACGCCAGTTAGAATTACTGCTGATCCAAGCAGCAAATGACGGGAAGTAAACTAGGCTTGCAGTAAACCATCTTGAGGAAATAATGATGAAAAATCATTCCTCAGTTTCTAGGGTTTGGTGTGCACTTCCTGAACTTCCAGCGCTAGAAGTTGGTATGGAGGCTCCTTAGGAGGATTTGAAAGAAAGGCTTCTTCGTTGTGGTGAGGTCACGATGCTCGTCGTGACTACGTACTGCCGGAGGAGCGGGAAAAACCCCGTTGGCAGCCAAGTTTTGCGAAGATCGATCAGGAAGTCAAAGGTATCTTACTTGCTCTTATTATTTATTGTGTGTGGGCTTCACACTTGCTCGTGTTTACTTGCTCGCGTTCACTTGTCAGCGCTCTTTCACTTGCTTACTGTTGCTCGCATGACTCATGTGATGTGCACGTGAGGTGCATGAGGCGTATGCTAGAAGTTTGGTTGGTTTCGTAGCGTACGTAAGAAGCTTGGTGGTTCTTGGCGAGGAACAGTGTTCTTGGTGAGTAAGTTGGGTGTTGGTGAGAGAGTTGTATAAATACAGAGTATTGAGAGCTTTTTGTGTATCCTTCTTGAGTGTGTGCAAACAGTGGGTAGTTTTAGGGCTTTGTTTGTAACCTTATACTCTCTCTTTGTAACCTCCATTGATAGTGAAGAATCTCCCGCTGCTCCGTGAATGTAGGCTATTGCCGAACCACGTATATCTTGTGTTCTTGTTCTTGTCTTCTCATTTTCTTTGTGTTGCTTGTGTTGTTTGTTGTTTAGATCTCGTTCTCGTGTTATCTTGTTATTTATCTATTGTTAGTGAGTCGTTTGGTGCTGTGGTGTTTACGGCATAACAAGTAGTATCAGAGCTTTGGCTTAGATCCGGTTGAGATAGATGGTAGATAATAGAGGTGAGGATGTCAACCATTGTGGTGGAGCTGAGAGTTCGAAGGTTACGAAGACGACGGTTCAGAATGCAAGGTTCGAGGTGGAGAAATTTGATGGTACAAACAGCTTTGGAATATGGCAATGTGAGGTGAGAGATATGTTGACACAGTAAGAGTTGGATGTCGCTTTGGAAGATAAGCCCCAGTCGATGTCGGATGTCGATTGGAACAAGATAAACAAGATGGCTTGTTCGTCTATTCGTTTGAGTCTTGCAAATCCCCAAAAGTTTGCTGTGACGAGGGAGACAAAGGCGAAGGATTTGTGACAGAAACTTGAAGACAACTACATGTCGAAGAGTGCCGAAAACAGTCTGTATATAAAGAGGAGGTTGTTCTACTTCAAGTACAAAGAAGGTACAAAAATGATACACCACCTTGATGCTTTCAATAAGCTAGTTGCAGATATATTTAATTTGGATGAAGATATCAAATATGAAGATAAGACTTTGATTTTGTTGAATTCCTTGCCTGAGTCATATGTGCATTTGATTACCACTTTGATTTTATTGAATTCATTGCCTGAGTCATATGTGCATTTGATTACCACTTTGCTTCATGGGAAAGAGACTATCAAGTTTGAAGAAGTGTCCAGTGCCTTAATGAATCATGAGATTAGGCATGCAGACAAGAGGAGTAGTGCTTCTACATCAGATGCTTTGGTAGTTAGAGGTAGAGTAGTTGAAAAGAAGGGTTCCAACAACTGGAGAAAGTCTCATTCCCGCACCAGAGAAAATTCCAAAGGCAGAAGAAGTTTGGGAAAAGATGAATGTGCCTTTTGTTTTGAAAATGGTCATTGGAAGCATGAGTGCCCGAAGCTGCAAAATAAGAACAATGGGGATCATGCAAATGTGGCTTCTACTGCTGAGGAAGTTGATTATATTCTCACTGTAGCTTCCAATTGTGTTGCATCAGTAGATGAACCTGATTCATGGCTATTGGATAGTGGCTGCTCCCCACAGATGTGTGCAAATCAGGATTGGTTTGCTACTTTGGATACAAGTGTCATCGGTAGTTGTTTATGGGTGACAACTTTTCTCATGATAGGAAAGGAGTAGGAACAGTCAAGTTGAAACTCCATGATGGTATAGTTAGGGAACTAACTAATGCGTGGTATGTTCCTATGCTTGGCAACAATTTGATCTCTTTGGGTGCCTTGGAAGTTAGTGGTTACAAGATCACTATGGAGAATGGTGTCACAAAGGTGACAAAAGGACCTTTGGTAGTTATGAAAGGGAAGAGAGATCGTAATTTGTATATACTGTAAGGTGAAACAGTGATTGGCAATGTTGCTACAGTTAGAGATTGTACAAATGATGCTACTAGATTGTGGCATATGAGGCTTAGGCATGCTGGTGAAAAGGCCCTGCAAGGTTTGGTGAAACAAGGGCTCTTGAAGTGAGCCAAAACTTACAAGATTGATTTCTGTGAGTTTTGTGTCTTGGGTAAACAACACAGAGTGAAGTTTGGTACCGCTGTGCATCAGACCAAGGGAATCTTTGACTATGTGCATTCTGATGTTTGGGGTCCTACAAGGAATGCTTCCATGGGTGAAAAGCATTGGTTTGTGACCTTTATTGATGACTTCTCCAGGAGGTCTTGGGTTTACACAATGACACACGAGGATGAGGTGTTGAGTATCTTCCTTGATTGGAAGAAGATGATAGAAAATCAAACTGGCAGGAAAGTAAAGGCTTTGAGGTCAGACAATGGTGAAGAGTACACTTCTGACCCCTTTCATAGATTCTGCAGAGAGGTTGGGATAGTGAGGCATTTTACTGTTCCAGGGACTTCTCAACAAAATGGAGTTGCTGAAAGACTCAATAGAACCTTGTTGGAGAATGTGAGGTGTATGTTGTAGCAATCTGGTTTGAGTAAAGCTTTTTGGGCGGAAGCAGTCATCTATGCATGCCACCTTGTCAATCGTTTGTCATCCTCTGTGATTAATGGTAAAACACCTATTGAGGTATGGTCTGGAAAAGCTACAGATGATTATGATCATTTGTATATCTTTTGTAGTCTTGTTTACTTTCATGTGACTGAAACTAAGCTAGATGCAAGGGCCAAGAAGGCTATATTTATTGGTTTCAAGAATGGTGTGAAAGGCTACAGGCTATGGTGTCCAGAATTGAAGAAGCTTGTGATTAGCATAGATGTTACCTTTGATGAATCTAGCTTGCTTCACCCTAATGCCAAAGCTGCAGATGAAGGAAGAGAGAAAAATGATAGAGATGTTCAACGGGTAGAGCTAGACAGAGTTGTCACCAAGGATGTTTCTCCTCGCTAGAATGTAGATGGTGACTCTGGAAGTGAAGAAGAGATTGATGTCCATAACAATGAAGATGTGCATGACCAAGAGGATATTGAGACACATGTCAGAAGGTAGAGACAAGATCATGTACCTGATCCTGAATCCATTGCAGCGAGAAGACAAATGAGAGAAGTCAGGAAACCTACAAGGTTTAGCAACTGTGTTGCTTATGCCTTTCCCATTATTTGTGCTGAGATCCCATCAAATTTCAAGGAAGCTATTGCATGTCCAGAAAGCAGTGATTGAGATGAAGCAATGAAGGAAGAGATGAGATCCCTTGAGAAGAACAAGACTTGGGATCTAGTTTAGTTACCTACTGGCAAGAGAGCTATTAGCTGCAAGTGGGTTTATGCAAAGAAGGATGCTGGCGACGACAGCAAGAGCATAAGGTATAAGGCTAGATTGGTCATCAATGGGTACTCGTAAGAGGAAAGGATAGACTACAATGAAATTTTCTCTCTAGTTGTGAAGCATAGTACTATCCGTGTGTTGTTATCACTAGTAACACAGTATGATCTTGAGTTGGTACAACTTGATGTTAAGACAGTCTTCTTACATGGAGACTTAGATGAGGAGATTTATATGTCTCAGCTTGATGGTTTCAAGGAAAATGGAAGGGAGAACTTGGTGTGTAAGTTGAATAAATATCTCTATGGTTTGAAGCAATCACCACGACAGTGGTACCTCAGATTTGATGAGTTTATGAAAAGGTAGAAGTACACTCGCAGTAGGTATGATCATTGTGTGTATTTCAAGAGGTTGCGTGATGGTTCATTCGTCTACTTGTCAATCTGTGTAGATGATATGCTAATTGCTTCAAAGAATGTGAAGGAGATTGAGAAGCTGAAACAGCAAATGAAGAAGGAGTTTGAAATGAAGGATCTTGGCAAGGTATGATCATTGTGTGTATTTCAAGAGATTGCGTCGAGACCGCCGACGACAAGCGACTCAAGAAGTACAAGCATGTATAAATCTCTCTCTCTCTCTCTCTCTCTCTCTCTCTCTCTCTCTCTCTCTCTCTCTTAGTTCATGTGTTTCGTATTTTAGGGTTTTGCAAAATTGGATCTAGTTATTAAACGATCGGTGATTTGTTGTTTGATTCTGTCAATTATTTTTTCAATTGGTTTATAATTCTCTGTGTGTTTCAGTGGTTGTAGACTAGTAGATAATGAACGATATACGATTCATTTGGTATTTGATTTTGTGGATTTTCAATTGGTTTTTAGTTATATCTGTATCTCTGTAATTTGTAGACTAGTAGATAATGAGAAATTGACAATTTTTTTTGGTTCTGTGAATTTTGTTCTCAATTGGTTTTGATTTGGTGATTTGTCTGAAAAAGATATACAAGTTAAGAAATTAGTTTTAGAACCTTTTCAGTCTGTGACTATATAACTAGGCATTGAAGTAGGCCTTATAATTAGGGATATTAAAAGGTGTGGGTTTCAGGCATATGCATGCTCGATCATGTCAGTTCCAGGGCTAACCTTGTTTGATATCTATTATATTGGGTCTTCATAGGCCTTATAATTAAGGTCTGTGCTGTGTAAACATGTGCTAGTATTATAGGATGAACTAGACATGTTCTATTTTGAGACTTCAGTGCCGGGTTTAAACCTTGTTTGGAAATTCTGCTACTGGTTCTTCTTTTGAAATGCTAAAATTCATTCGTGTCTGGCTTTTAAGATTGTACTGCATAATGTAGGGCAAGTAATATTTGACACTAGGTTCTCCGTAAATTAGTACAGTGGTTTTGTCAATCTTGTAACAAACTATAGCTTCCAGATGAAGTAGTTTTGGTGAAATTTTTGTTGTTTGCATATAAATAAACATCTTTGGTTGTTAATCAGTGTATATCCACTTGTAAAGAAAGACAAAATATTATGGCTTCACTTGTTCTAATTTTGAAAAGATGAATATGGATTCAAACATTTCAGTTATTTGATTCTAGATGTATTCAAGCAATAGATAGTATAAACAAGAACAAATGAGATACAATGTTTGTCTATCTTGGAAGTGACTAATGTGATCTTGCTTTTTTCAGGTCTTGACAAATAACATGGGAAACAAGTCTGAACCAGTCATCAAAAAATGCTACCTACAGCATCCTTATTGACAACGTAGAGAAACAGACTGGTAGCCTCTACAGTGATTGAGATCTTCTTCCTCCAAAAAAAATCAAGGATCCCAAAGCCAAGAAGGTAAACATGTTATATGATTTCAATGAATTAATCATTACTAATAAGTTGAACGAGTATTGACTATTTGTTATGACAGCCTGAAGATTGGGATGATAAGGAATTTATTGCCAACCCTCAAGATAAGAAGCCAGAGGTAATTGATTACAATTTAAGTATTAATCATATACCTGTGTGGCTTGTATCTGGTGAATGTAACAACCATACTGACTCTTATTGTCTGTTGTAGAGATATGATGACCTTCCCAAGGAGATCGTGGATCCTGATGCCAAGAAGGTAATGACTCCATTTATGGTTTTGAAATATCGCACATGTATTACAGACTCACTTCTGCTCACTGCCGTGGTTTGGTGTTTCAACCTGAAGATTGGGATGATGAGGAAGATGGTGAGTGGACTGCCCCAACCATCCCCAACCCTGAATACAAGGCTGAATGGACTCCAAAGGTTTGACATTCTGCTTTGAATAGTAATCTTGTAATACAACTTCTTTTTTATTATTTTGAAGGGTGAAGCTTGTAATGTAGCTTTTAGAAGACTTGTTCATATATTTGGTCTCTGTCTATGCAGAAAATTAAGAACCCCAACTACAAGGGAAAGTGGAAAGAACCAATGATTGACAACCCAAAATTTAGTGATGATCCCGATCTATATTTTTTCCCTAACTTGAAGTATGTCAGAATCAAATTGTGGTAGGTAAATTCATTTCTCACTTTCTGGTTTGTTGTCTGTGTTGACTTGATGATGATGCCCAATTTAGGATGATTATAATATGTAATGTAATATGTGCTAGGTGAAATCTGGAACTCTCTTTGACAACATTGTGATCATTGATGAGCCAGAACATGCAAAACAGCTAGCTCTAAACACGTGGGGAAAACACAAAGATACATGTTTCATCTCACATGTAGAGAAGGGGCTAGACAGTAGACTTTTGGAACCTCTAATGAACAGATTCATATCAGAACTATGTATTTGTAATGATGTTAACTTGGATTATTGAATGAATGTGTAAGTTTGATTGCCCATTTGTGGTTTGAATGGATGTTTTTTAACTTGTATTTACGACGAGCAAAATGTCTTTTGCGACGTGCTAATTAGTTTTTTGCAATACACTAAATAGATCTTTTACGGTGTACATGGACGTCTTTTACGACGCACTTAATGTCTTTTACGACGCACATTATATGTCTTTTGCAACACGTATGTTTGTATCGCAAGTAAATTTAATCTTTTGCGACGTAGTCTTTTACGACACGCGTATGTGTGTCGCGAACTTAGTTTTTACAACACACATCGCGTTATCACGAAAGACACTTTCTCCGGTAGTGTGTATTGCAAACCTTTATGAACTGAGCAACCAGAGTCTGGCTACTCTTGTTGACAATAGGTACAATCTCTAAGAATGTCTTGCTCCTATACATTTTTTTAATAGAGATGAAAGAGTTTCACTTCTACCTCATGTCGTGATTCAAACCCAGGACTTTAGTTTATTTCTTATGTAGTGGTGTCCTTAACTCCTCCTCATCACTTAATAAAGCTAAACTACTTATTTTTTCAGATAATTGATCCCCTTTTTCAATTATATGAACCGATTAGTTGCCATGCTAAATGGATCAAATTCTTTATAGTAAGCAGCTTTGTTTTGATAATATCCAGGATTGAAAAGGTGCATGGTGACGATGTATACAATGGCGAATTCCAAGCTACCCAACATGATTTGCTTAGAGAACTTGCTCTCTACATCTCGATAAGATTGCCGAAGAGAAAAGAAAGAGGCTAATCTTAAACATATCTGGCGATAAGATTCCCAAAGTGGCGGAGGGAATAAAAGCATCAATCCATGGAGGCTCGCCTAGTATCCATCTCAACAGGTTAGTTGACGTCTAATTTTCTTTTTTTGAAAAATAACACTGTCGGGGTCTGAACTTTTCAAGTGGTATAAAATTGATGTTCGAACTCTAAAAACTATCAAAGTGATGCTTAGATTCTCAAAATAGTATCAAAGTAATGCCTACCGTCCATTTCCGAAGATATTTAGGTCATTTCTAGTTTTAAATTCATTTATTTATTTATTTCTGTTTTCAATTTTTTTTATTTATTTAATTCTCTCCCTCTCCCTCCCTCCCTCCTCTCTCTCTCTCTCTCTCTCTCTCTCTCTCTCTCTCTCTCTCTCTCTCTCTCTCTCTCTCTCGTCACAAACACAGAAACACAGTATCAGTGTTGCGACCCGACCACAAAGCCAATGTCGCCCCTCCGCCTCGGCCTGACGGCATCCCACCTCAAACGTCTCTTAGCGTCACTGTTTTTGGCTCAACTTTGGCATTCATCGCCTCCACCCTCACATTAGGAACTCTTCCCCTGAGCTCCCTTGTGCTCTCCGCTTCTCTTGCCGGCCTCGGCTTTGACTCGCCGCCGCTTGCGCTTCACTGCCAAACCTTGTTTCGTGCCAACACCGGACGACATGCCTCCTTCTACACCTTTCACGATGGCCGCTCGATCTCGCGATGATGTTTCTCGTCTCCCACAACAAAGCGACGCCTCAACACCGCCTCATAATGGCGAGCTCGCCAAAGCCCCATCACCGCTGCACCTATATTCAAATTGCCAGTGCTTAAGCCTCCTAGCCCTTGCAGCGTTTTAGGCATGAGTTTTAGGGATGGAGATCGATGAACACCCCACAATGAGTTTTAGAGATTTACAAGCTGAGTCCTACTGACAATGGCGATTCACCTTCGACCACTGATGCTGCTCCACAGGCCTGGAATTCTTGACCTGATTTTCCCTATCGTTGTCTCTCCGAACCGGCGAGTCAAACTCCTGAAATAACTGCCCCACGGATTCGAATGCGACCTTCAAAACGACGTCGAATCCGTCGAGCATGTTCCACCCGATCCCGGTCCAACACATGGAGGCGGTAGGAAGGGATGGCGACGAGGATGGAGACTGCGGCGATGCTGATGTTAGGGTTGGGGAGTCAAGATCAGTGAGGATGCCAGCACAAACGGTGTCCCAGAGATCGGCATTAAGGTGAGTGGAGCGGATGAGGTCGAAGGCGAGTTTTTTTGCAGACGGTGGAGATGGGAGAGGTGACGATCTCTTCTATGACGAATTTGGCGATGATGGAGATATAGTCTTTGAGAGAGAGAGAGAGAGAGAGAGAGAGAGAGAGAGAAAAGAAAAATAAAAACTGAAAAATAGAAGAAAAAAAAATCAAAACGATTAGGGTAATATAGTTATTTTGCCTCAATTTTTGAATTTTTTTTACCACGTCATCAGAAATTTTTGGTAGGCATCACTTTGATACTATTTTGAGAGTCTGAGCATAACTTTGATAGTTTTTAGAGTTCGGGCATCAATTTGATATCACTTGAAAAGTTCAGACCGCGATAGTGATGTTTTTCCTCTTTTTTTTTCCGGATAAAATTGATGGATATGGATATGGTACTATTTTTAACCGTCAGCACCGACTATGTTTCACTAATTTACATGTCCAAGACTCGCAAAAAATTAAATTGATTTTGTTGTTGTTGTTGCAGATAAATTGTTTTCAATGAATTGGCCCGACGCGCAACTCCCAGGAGCAGAAGTTCTAGTCTTAAACTTCGATGCAAAGAGATGTGCCGTACCCGAATTTGTTCAGAAAATGCATAACAAAGGTACTGATAGTAATAAATAATAAATTACGGTGTCTTTGCTGCCACGTTAAGTAATTTTGAATTGCTGGGTTCGTTATCAAAGCTGAAGACAATCAGATTGCAGAACATCTAATTTCCTTCCATGCGATCGGAGAGTGTAGAGAAGTTTTCTTTACGGGAGTGTTTTTATTGATGAAGCTTTAAGTGAAGGTTCCCTTAAAATTTCAGATGCATTTCCAAATCTAGTGGAACTCACGATGGAGTATTGCTATGATATGGTTGAATTGCCCCGTGGCATCTGGAATTTGATGCATCTCAAGAAGCTCTGTATCACCTACTTTAACTTCAAACTATTAGAAGAGTTGGAGTTATATGATATTACGAAAGGGCTTGGAAAGCTAGCCAATTCAGAAGAATCGTCAGTTGTACGTATCGATAGAATGAAATCTCTCAGCTCCTTGCCTGAGCATATTGGAAAGCTAGTCAATTTGGAAGAGTTGAGACTGAGGCACTGTGTACAGTTGTTAGAGTTGCCAACCATTAGGAATCTCAATAAGTTACGATTCCTTGACATATCTTATTGCTTCAGCATGAAGGAGTTGCCTACATACCTAGGTGAAATGAGCAGTCTAAGGACAATTTCCATGAGAGCTTGCCAAACAGTTGAAAATTTTGATAAATTAATTTCAAAACTTAAAAAGAAGGTACTTTTTTTGTTGCGAGAATTCCAAGAAATGAAGGAATTAAGCACTACAGACCTATCACGAATTCAGGAGGATATGGCCGTCTCAGGTTAGGCAAGGCTAAAACTATTCACGTCTAGGATACACGATTGGAATGAGGCAAATGACATCTTTTTAGAAAGGGAACATGTTGAAAATTTCGTGTTTGTGGGTATGGCAAGAAAAGGAAAAATATTTCAAAAGCACGTAAAAGTTTACGTTTTTCTTTAGACTTTATTTGTCAAACTATTTAGTGTGCAAGGGAGAATGACCAAATAAGCTTTTATGATACAATGAAGCATAGCAATTTACTATTGTTGATCGTCGGTTTGCACTAACGAATATCAACCTAACACTCAATCGAAGATTTTATAAGAGGCTCAAGGTTGCTAAAAACTATTTCTGTAGAATAATAGTTTCTAGATTTTATTGTTTTAAAACTAAGAAAACTAATGAAAGAAAGATTGCTAGAATAATAGAGAGGAGAGATGACATATATATTATTTTGTGAATGAATGAAAGTGGCGGGAGACATTCCTATTTATAGAAGTAATCAAACATTTTCAATGAATAGACTTTTTGATCAAAGGTTGCACACATTTGATCAAAGCATCATTTCAAAAACAACATGTTGGTTGTACTACCAACAATCACGTTGATTTCTTCCACCTCACTTCCTTCCAACAGATGCATCGATCTCTTCATTTTTATTTGAAAATTATCTAACAATCCTCCACCATTTTCAAAAATATAAAATTTTATGAATACTATTTGAAAACGTTTGAAAAATCTTTGAGTAAATTTCTCGGAAATATAGTGAAAAATCCTTATTATTTTGAAACTTGCTATAAACACACTTATCATATTCATATATTCTGAATCTATTGGAGATAATGACTTTATCGAATTTCTCATGTCATTGTTTAGGTGCTTGCTTTAAACCATATAATGATTTAAGTAACTTACATATTTTTTGTTCTTGTCCAGGCATAATAAATCCCTCAGGTTGATGCATATAAATTTTCTCATCTAATTCACCATTTAAAAATACGGTCTTCACATCCATTTGGTGAATATGAAATTTATATATAGAAGCTAAAGCAATACGTATCCTTATGGTAGTTATTCTAGCAATCGGTGCATAGGTATCAAAATAATCTATACCTTCTTTTTGAGTATATCCTTTGGCTACTAGCCTTGCTTTAAACTTGTCTATAGTTCCATCAACTTTCATTTTCTTTTTAAATATCCACTCACACCCCATTGGTTTGGAACCATGAGGTAAGTCGACCAATTTCCAAGTCTTGTTTCCCATGATGGAATCCATCTTATCATCGATGACTTCTTTTCAAAAAGAAGCATCTTGTAATTTTATTGCTTCCTCATACGTAAGAGGATTAGACTCTACACTAGGTGTCACCATTGTTTGTTTTTGGTGTGAGTCTCTTGTATCTTCCACAAGGTACATAACGAAATCAGGTCCAAAAGATTTTTCTATCCTTATTCTTTTTCTTCTTCTATTTCAGTTGGTTCATTATTTTCATCATGCTCATTACGGAGTCTAGGTGTACATAGTGAATTTGAATCACTATCTTTGTTTCTTGACGAAACCTCCACCTTTTCATTATCATCTTTAGATAAAGACGTGAACCTATTTTCATAGAATTCTGCATCTCTAGATTCTATGGGTATTAATTGATATAGATTCATTATGTTTTATAACCAGAAATCTATATTCCTTGCTATGTTCTGCATATCCTAAAAATATGCATTCTATAGCCCTTTTCCCTAATTTATTTATTTTAGGTTCATGTAACCTAACTATGGCTCTACAACCCCAAACTTTAAAGTAGTTTAAGTTCGGTCTCCTTTTTAACCATAACTCATAAGGTGTTAATTTTAACGACCTTGTACGTACCCTATTTAAGATGTAATATGCGGTGAGCAATGCTTCTCCCCAATAACCTTTACTCATATTAGAGTTTATGAGTATTGAGTTAACCATCTCTGTGAAGGTCCTATTTTTCCTTTCGGCAACTCCATTTTGTTGTGGAGTATATGCTATAGAAGTTTTATGTACTATACCTACGGATTCACAATAAGATGGAAAATGGTATTCTCCAACTCTATCAGATCGTAGGTATTTTATCTTTGTTTCACAAAGATTCTCTACTTCATTCTTAAAGATTTTAAATTTGTCAAGAACTTCATCTTTAGTACGCATAAGATAAACATACAAAATTTACTAAAATCATCTATGAAAATCACAAAATATTTCTTTCCTCCTCTAGTAGGTGTACTATGTAGATCACATACATCACTATGAATAAGTTCTAGCAAAGTAGAGGTTCTTTCTACCTTATGAAAATGTTTCCTTGTTATCTTTGTTCGTGAACAAGTAATACATTTATCATGCATATCATTTTCATGCTTTGGAATTAGTTGTAGATTAGATATATGAATAACTTTCTTAGTATTAACGTGACCTCTATAATTCCATAAAGATAAAGAATCTAACAAGTAAATAGAAATAATAGATATTTTATTAATATTTAGTTTGAACATTCTACCATACATATATCATTTTGCAATAAGGGTATCAGCCTTGGTCAATATAAACTTATCTAACTCAAAGACAAGTTTGAAACCATGCTTATTCAAAAGACTCGTGGAGACCAAATTCTTTCTAACATCCAGAACATGATAGACATCGGTTAGAGCAAGTACTTTTTCCGATGTGAACTCGATTTCAATTGTGCCTTTTCCTTTGACAATTGAAGTCGATGAATTTCTCATGTAGACGAAATTGTCACCATCACATTTTTCATATGTCTAGAACATGCTCTTATGTTTGCAAACATGCTTGGTAGCACAGGTGTTAACCCATCAAGCTTCAATATCCTCCATCATATTGACTTCAGATATCATTGTCACAAACTTTTCATCATTAGTTTTTGGCTTGTTCTTTAGCAAACGATAATACTTCTTGAAGTGACCCAGCTTGCCACAATGGAAACAATCTCTTTTTTCTTTCTTGTTTGAGTTCTGACCTTCGTATCCCTTTTTTGAAAAATTTCGTTTCCTCTTCTTTCCTCCTTGGTTGTCTTTTTGGGTTTTTGACCCATCATTAACCATATGAACCTTGTAGGAATAAGTTTCTTCAGTTTTCTCCCGGGATCTAAGTTCCTCTTCTATACGAAGATGTTGTCCCAATTGCTCCATGGACATGTCATCTTTCTTATGTTTGAGGTTCTTCTTGCATTCTTTCCAAGAACGTGGAAGTTTATCCACAATAGTCGAAACAATTATGGAATCATTCATGTGCATCTTGTATTGAGTAAACTGATTGTGTATATGCATGATCTCATGGAATTAATCTATAATGGATCTATCTTTGGTCATCTTATAATTAAAAAAATTAGAAACAAGGAACTTTTTACTTGGGGAGCATCTTCGGGAATATATTTGGCTTCAAGCGCATCCCATATTTCCTTTGCGGTACTCATCTCATGGTATATGTCAAATAGTTAATCGAACATTGCATTGCATATATGGTCATTCCATACATAGTCATCTTGTTCCCACTTTATTCTTTTTTGTTGGGCAGTGATCGTCTCGTCTTCACTTTCTTCGGGTTTTGGAGTAGTAAGAACATAGACCACATTTAGGCTTGAAAGCAAGAAGTGTAACTTCTTTTGCCATCTTCGAAAGTTTGCTGCATTGAAGTGATCAAGTTTCACGAAATTTGATGTGAACTCCTTCAACGATGCCATTGCAAAAAATAAAGTCTAAAAATTGTTGGAAATGTTGTGTTTGTGGGTATGGCAAGAGAAGAAAAAAACGCTTCAAAGGCACGTAAAGGTTTATGCTTTCTTTTAGACTTTATTTGCCCCACTACTTAGTGTGCAAGGGGAAATAACCAAATAAGCATTTATGATACAATGAAACCTAGCAACTTACTATTGTTGATTGTCAGTTTGCACTAACTAAGATCAACCTAACACTCAATCGAAGATTTTACAAGAGGCTCAAGGTTGCTAGAAACTATTTCTGCAAAATAATAGTTTCTATATTTTATTGTTTTAAAACTAAGAAAACTAATGAAAGAAAGATTGCTAGAAAAATAGAGAGGAGAGATGATATATATTTTTTTGTGAATGAATGAAAGTGGCGGGAGACACTCTTATTTATAGGAGTAATCAAACATTTTCAATGAACAGAATTTCTGATGAAATGTTGCAAACATTCGATCAAAGCATATTTTCAAAAACAACATGTTAGTTGTACTACCAACAATCACCTTGGTTTCTTCCACCTCACTTCCTTCCAACAAATGCATCGATCTCTTCATTTTTATTTTGAAAATTATCTAACAGAAAATGCTTATTGATGAGATTTCGGTTTTGGAAGTCTCCTAGCTTGTTATCTCATCGAGGGATTACTTGCCTTGGTCTCCAGTCGTCCTCGATCACTTCTTATGGCCACTCTTTGAATTTGAAGGTGTGACCCTCTTCTGAGTACTACTGTGAGCTTTTTTACTCGACTTTGAATCTTTGATTGTATTGTTTGCGTTGTGTTTTCAGCTAAATTTGATTTGTATTGGCTTGTTATGAAGCTCTGATTTGAGCTTCCAATTATCTGTTGTTTTTTCTATCTGAGATCAATACTTACAAGATGAACAATGGTGTTAAAGTTTCTATACTACACTATATGTGAACCTTTTGTTTAGATTTCTTTTCAGACTTCTTTTCTTCAAAACTCTGTTGACTTGAGCGTATTGTATTGTTCGAGGCATCATGCATGTATTAGCTGAGATTCTGCAGTCCTTCTACTTCGGCAACAGTAATTGATTGAGATCTGAGACAAGTATTATAGAAAGTTTTCATTACAATATGTAATATGATAAAGAGTTTGCTAGATGGAACCAGAACAAAATGGCAGGACAACATATAGCAGATTATCAAGAATTTGAGATCAACAGAGAGGATCTCCAAATAAAATAAGTTTAACTAGGCTAATATGGAACAACGCGCTCCGCTGTTTCATTCTCTTTACGTCATCAATCTCTCCTATCCATACACATCCTATCAATGAAATTGAATCTAATCAAATCAACAACGGACTAATGTTTGGGAAGGAAGTAGCTTCAATTATCAGCATCATCCATTACCTAACCGATAGTTCGATCCCCAATGTTTTTCTCACCTATCTCCAAGCTTTTTTAGCTATGTAAAGTTTCTGGGAAACTACAATTATTGATCTTTCGGAGCCCATATGGATTGATTGAGACCCAGATAAGCTAAGCCGAAGAGGAAGAAGGGGCAGCAGGTTTGGATTCTTTGGCTACTTTACGTGTGGGGACAAAGCAAAAAAAGAAGAAAAGGGCATATGAGTAGAATTTGGATTACAGTTCATTTTGCCCTAATAATCAACTTTAGAAAACAACAGTAGCTACGTGTAAAGTAATTAAAGTTGGTTCCATTTGTCGCCTGTGGGTTCCTGAGTTTGAGCTTATCACTCCCCCAAATCTATGGTTCCAAGTGACTTGAGGGTTGCAATAAAGTGTACAAGTGAGCTGCTAATGCTCAGCGCTCTGTATCATGGCGATTGTGGTAGACAAGGTGATCGAGAAAGCATTTGAAGCAATTTACAACGGTGTTGAAGACCTGATTCGCAAGAATGTTACGTTTAAATCTTCCTTCATCGAATTCCAATCCAGGCTAAACAAGTTGAAACCACTCATCTTTGAGATGGTTGAACTCAACAAGCAGTTGGATTGTCCGGAGGAGGAGCTCAAGGGTCTAAAAGAAGTCATGAAAGCTGGTGAAGAGCTGGTCAACGAGTGCAAACAGGTTAAACAGTGGTGGAAGGTGTTCAAAAGGTTTAAATATGCCAACAAACTTGTCGATTGGGAAAAAGATGTTCAAGATCAGTTGAATTTACTGCCGATCCACGTAGCCAGGGATGGGAAGAAGACTCGGCTTGCGGTAGAGGAGATGGTCATGAGCATGCAAGATCAATCATCATCAGTACTTTCTAGTGTTCGGTGTGCACTTCCTGAACTTCCAGAGCTCGAAGTTGGTATGGAGTCTCCTTTGGAGGAATTGAAAGAACGGCCTCTTCGATGTGGTGAGGTCTCGATGCTCGTCGTGACTGCTCCTGGAGGAGCTGGAAAAACTACTTTGGCATCCAAATTTTGCCAAGATCAGGAAGTCATAGGTATCCCTCTTAATCCTTGAATATTTGCCAAAGATAAATAAGTGCTATAACTCGATCAATTTACAACAATGTTCATAAAATCGGTCACTGACTTCATGTCAGATCACATGAATGGTGTATACTCCTTGAACTGCTTTGTTCAAAATTTGTCTTGGAACTATTGTGTTTCTTTTTTCTTAAGACTCCATTGATCTTTTGCTCATTAGACATTCATGTAATTAGTTGATTATTTGTGTTGTATTGTGTAGATAAATTCAAGGAGAATATATTCTTTCTGACGGTTTCCGAAAAGCCCAACTTGGTGAGTATGGTGCAGCAACTATATCAACACAAAGGTTCCAAGATTAATATTCAAAGAGAAGCAGAAGCAGATTTCTTGCTGCACAAATTTCTGAATGAAGAAGGACAAGGTCCATATTTGATTGTTCTGGATGATGTATGGTCAGAATCAGTATCACTTCTTGATAAGTTTATGTTGAGGAAGGCAGACCACAAGATTTTAGTGACCTCAAGGTCTGTATTTCCCGCATTTGGTGCTTCGTATAATTTGTCATTATTGGATAAGCACAATGCTATGAAACTTTTTCATCATTCAGCTTCCTTGGGTGACAAAAGCTCACATATTCCAGAGCATCTTTCAAGAGAGGTACTTATACTTGCTACTTATCAAATGGTGGTTGGTATTGATCATATTGGAATCTAATGTATTGTTTGATTGCAGGTAGTACAACACTGCAATGGATTTCCACTTGTCATAAAAGTGGTTGGCACATCTCTTCGAGGTCAACCTATAGAGATTTGGAAGAAGAGAATGATTGATTGGTCTAGAGGAAATTCTATTTTTGATGACTATGAGACACAATTGCTACTTCGTCTCAAAAGCAGTTTAGATGGCTTGAAACAAGAAGTGAAGGACTGCTTTCTAGACCTCGCCGCATTTCCTGAAGACAAAAATATTCCAGTTCCTGCGCTCATTGATATATGGTCAGAATTATACAATGATTTGGACGAAGAGTCTTTGTGTGTTGCAAACCTTTATGAATTGAGCAATCGGAGTCTGGCTACTCTTGTGGACAAAAGGTATGTCTGTAGCACATATTTATACATTGTTCATATATGTATGATAATCTCTCCCGTTTTTCTTTTATATGAACAAGTAGTTGTATCATAAATTATACAATAAGCAGCACTGTTTTGATAATAACCAGGAAGGAAAAGGTGGACGGCGACGTATACTACAGTGAATTTGTTGCTACTCAGCATGATTTGCTTAGACAACTTGCTCTTTACATGTTGAAAATGGACTCTGAAGAGAAAAGGAAGAAGCTAATTTTAAACGTATCCGGTGATAAAATTCCCAAATGGTGGAAGGAACAAAAGCATCAATCCATGGCAGCTCGCCTGTTATCCATCTCAACAGGTTATTTGACGTCTCGTCTTTTGTATTTTTGATAAATATTTTGGACAATGTGCTGTGTGCTACATTGACCAAAGATGTAGTACGTACTTCATCAATTCAATCCGAAATTCGCATAAAATTGATTCGATGTTTTTTGTGGTTGTTGCAGATAGTCAGTTTTCAATGAATTGGCCCGACATGCATCTCCCAGAAGCAGAGGTTCTAGTCTTGAACTTTGATGCAACGTCAGCAAATATATGTGTCTTACCCAACTTTGTTCAGAAAATGCATAACTTGAAGGTATTGCTAGTCATAAATTATGGTGCCTTTCCTGCAAACTTAAGTAATTTTGAATTGCTGGGTTCGCTATCAAAGCTCAAGACAATCAGATTGCAGAACATCTATATTTCTCCCAAAACTAGGAACTCCATGCAATCGGAGAGTGTAGAGATCTATATTCATTCCATAACCAGGAATCCCTTGCAATCAGAGAGTGTAGAGAAGTTATCATTACACAGGTGTATTGTTGCTGAAGCTTTTAGTGAAGGGTCCTTTAAGATCTCAGATGCATTTCCAAATCTAGTGGAACTCACCATGGACTATTGCGTTATGGAGGAATTGCCTGCTGGCATCTGTGATTTGAGATTTCTCAAGAAGCTTTGTATCACCCACTCTCTCTCTTACTATGCTTTCAGCTCTACGGACAACTGTTCAACTCGGTTGGGACTACATACCGATGTTAGAATGTTGAACTTCTCTACAACAGAAAAGTCTTCAGACCTAGGTAGTATTACTTGGTTACTTGAGCAAAAAAAATCTACAACTTCTCTAGCCAACTCAGAAGTGTTGTTAAAGCTAGGTAACCCTACCTCGTCTCTTGAGGGAAAAAAAGCTCTAATTTCCTTGGCTGAACAAATTGGAGTAGTCAATTTGGAAGAGTTGAGAACGAGGTGCTTTGAGTTGTTGGAGTTGCCTACCTCGTCTCTTAAGAAAAAAAAGGCTCTAATTTCCTTGCCTGAACAAATTGGAAAACTAGTCAATCTGGAAGAGTTGAGACTGAGGTACTGTAAGGAGTTGTTGGAGTTGCCTACCTCGATTAGGAAACTCAAAAATCTACGATTCCTTGACATAACTGGTTGCTCCAGCATGATGGAGTTGCCTGCACAGTTTGGCGAAATGAGCAGTTTAAGAAAAATTTGCATGAGAGATTGCCGAAAAGTTAAAGATCTGCCTCCATCAATTGCAAAACTGAAGCAGTTGGAGCAAGTAATATGTGATGGCTTCACAAAAGATCTATGGGAACCCTTCATACCCAGTCTCGGTGACGTACTTGTAGTGGTGGCAAAAAGAAAATAGTTCTTTGACATACTTGAAGGTTTGACCCTCTTCTCAGATTTGCTGTGAACTTTTGGACCCGACTTTGATTGTATTGTTTGTGTTGTGTTCTCTCATCTAATTAAATTTGATATTTGTAGCTTGTTTTGGAGCTTTGACTTGAGCATCCTATTCTCTAGTGTTCTTCTCTGTATGCGTGAGATCAATAACTAGAAGATGATGAACATTGAAAAATGGTGTTATAAAGTACAACTGTAATGGAGATCTGTATTTCAAATTATTTTCGTTGTCTGTTGGCTCTAGCTTCCAATTGTCTCATTCTCTTGTTTGATTCATCATGCATGCATATAGGAGGCTAGGCGTGATAGAATGATAGATAATCCCGTTAAGTATGTTGGAGCTCCATAGTGTAGGAATACTAGAAGTAAAACCCGCGCGCGAGGCGCGGGTGAAAGTAATATAGTCGTATAAATGCAATAACATTGAAAAACAACAGAAAATGCATCTTCAAAGGATAGACATTACGATTGGAATTGCACATTGTGGAAAAGCATGATAATTGAAATGTATCTGGTTATATTACAAATTAACTACATAAACTGGAGGAATTGATTACACGATAATAAAAACGAAACAGCTAATCTCCAGATCAAGAAAAGATTCTTGATCAAAACATTAGCTGTTGAACTTGCATCGATCTAGAATAACAAAAGGCGATGCATTAACACATATTTAAGTAAGCAACATAGCTACGCAAGAAATATGATGTGCTTCATAGACCCACTACGCAAAATACAATGGTATGGCTTCCTCTCTAGCATTCATCTGGACAAATAATGCGACATATTATTTAGGTCATACTTATCATGTGTGCAAAACACCCAAAAATTAAATCTGAGAGATGTATTCTTACCAGTTGCCCTCCTTTGAAATTTCATCAAGAAACAGTTTTTTGGCGGTGTTTTTTTGGTTTCCTCTCTTTGCTGCTGGGCTTTTCTGAGGAGTCTCTAAGGTAGGCACTTCAAGTTCAGGTTCCTTTCGAACTTGTTTAGCTGGGATAGGTTGCTTGTCAATTTTTGGATCTTTGCAGGTGCTCCTAAGGAAGAACTGCCCATGCTGGTTCATGTTGATCTCGAATAGGAATTTCTGCCCGATTCTACAACTGATCTCAGGAGGTAGAGTTGATTCAGTGGGGTAGAATCTCTTCTTAAGCAAGTCCTCGCAGCTTGTTAGGAAAAATTCTTCTGCTGCTCTTCCCATTAAGGTGATACTCGCCTGGTCATGTTCATCTTCAATAATGATAAAAACTCTATAACTGCATGATATCGTCGGATATGCACAATGTTAAGTTATACTACACAATATGTACGTGAAAATTGAAAAGGAATATGTACAATTCTGCATAAGAATGGACAAATGGAGCTACCTTTGTTTTGGTTTAATCCGGCCATGAAGAGAACAGAAGTATTCATCTTCAGATTCTTCTTTTTTGATCAGCACCTTGTAACATTTGTCGTGTGAACATGAGTTGTACCACCATCCTTTTTCAGCAAAACATCTTACTACAGTTGCTGCACAGTACACTGACTTGGACTGCAACAGCAAGCAAAGTCAATAAAAAAGATGGCAAATAAGAACCATGATAATTTTTTTGTGTGGCTAAGTTTTGACCAAATGGATCGACAGTTTTGGTCAGTAGTTTGATTGCAGCACGCAGTGACTTGTATATAAGAATACTTACAAAGAAACATGGAATTATAACAGGACACCCACAGCCATTGAAACTTTATTTTATTCAGATTACTTTGTCAAAGCAGAATTTTGTCTAAAAATGTGAATAAGGAATTTGTAAATCCAGTTGGCCAACAAAATCGACATAAATCACAATTCTTAAGGTGTAGGAAGTTTTTTCAACACACGCATGGAAGGTCAGTCATTAAATAGAAGACCAAGTAATAAAGATGTAACTTTCATTTTGGGTAGAGATTAACAATGTTGATGTATGAAACTCGTTGTAACAGAACTGACTCATCCAAAACTGAATTAACTCCATATTAGGAAATAAGAAGAAGCACAAATAGTAAACCGAATGGTAAAAAAATTTGTAAGCTAAGAAAAGCTTTAAATAGGAGGAAAGTTCCTTGATCACATACTATGTGTAGTGCAGGATCCAGAGTCTTTAGTTCAGCGACAGTTTTCATGTCGGTTTCATCGATGTGTCCTGACATAGGCAACTTTGAGTATGCACCCGATACAATCAGTTTATCGCCTGGTCTTGAGAACCTGGGAAAAAAAATTATCATTAGAATGCTTACAGTAACCTAAAACAGCCAATAACTGCTTAAGAAATCTGGTTATTTATCACCCAGCGACAAAACTGACACATTTTATACATAATATGTTGTTACAATGAAGAATGGTTCTCGCATGATTTTTTTACAGGCTGCTTACAACAGATCAGATCAGTTGATTACCCTTCTAGTTTTAGGAACTGTGACTTATCGCTAACTCGTCTAACCTTTTGTACAGGTTGTCTACAATAGCTTACTTAACTTGGCTAACTGATATGGAACCAGTGCATGAATGTCTATCTCTAAAACTGACTAAGTTCCTAGTTTTAGATATTGCTGGATAGGAACAGTGCTCGGAAAAACATTGTTTTTGCTGTGTTAACTGTTGTTTATAGGTACTGTTAGTTATGCCTAACCTGTCTAACATTTTTGTGAAACAGTTTAAGACAGCTTAGCTAATTTGGCTAGCTGATATGCAACCAGTATATGCATGGTTCTCACTGAAATTGCCTAACCTCCTAGTTAAAGCCATTGTTGGTTGTATGCAGGCATGCAATAACATCTTAGGCATGCTTATTGTTGCTTAATTCTTGAAAACATATACAGAGGGCACCAATTTTTTAAGAGGAACCAATTTTTTAAGCAAAGTCAATGTAAATGCAATTGATATTTCTCTATAACATAATGATGATTAATCATTGTATCATATAAAACTTACTCAGCTCTATATTGGGCTGTTTGCTCAATTTGTGGATTGAGCAGAATACATGTATGATTTGTGCTAGATGCTCCTACGTTCCCTGTGACAACACCAAACAGCGTATTTAGGTGGTTTTGTTTTCAGCAAAACTGCCTATGTCAATGTAAAACAACATATTATTTGGTCCTGATTTTGTTTGTATAGGGGAAACAGTAACAGCAAGGCATGGGACAGTATGGGACAGTAAACTGGAATAAAAACATGGCAATTGCAAACTGGATGGGTACAATCCATATTGCAGGAGAAAAGAAAAAAAAAAACCATGCCCAATAGGTGAATTATGATACCTTCGTATTTGGTTATTCGCATTGCAGTAAAAACTGCAAGCATTGGTTCAGGGGACTCGATGGCCTCTTCAATAGGAAATGATTGTGCAACATCTCCCAAAATGTGATTTTTATCTCCTCTCGGCTGCACACCCAGGCATGTAACATCAGTCAAACCAATATCATTTGCAATGAATGCCAATTCATAGAAGAGGTTGGCAACCAATAGCCCAAAAAATATTAACGTAACTATCATTAAGGGGAAAAATGTGTGTCCAAAATAGTGCAGGAAACCATACCCTATAAACATGAACTTAACATCAGTTCTTGTTCGCTTTCTTGTTGAGTTCCTGACCGCAACTTCCAATGGTTCTTTGACAACTTTGATGCATCCATAAAAATCTTGCAGTTGTTGGAGCAAAAAATGTTAGCATATATGATTTCAAGGACTTAATATGATGACAATATATATGTTGGATGATTTACCAGCAAGCACAGGTTGATATTCTGCCTCTCGATGCAATTGTGCAATTTTTCCCATCAGAAATTCTAGGCAAACAAAACAGTAACATGAATACGTAGCCACTAATGAAATGGCCTTTAATCTGCCATCATTTCCTGCTCGATCAAACCATGCATGCATAAAACCAGATCCTGGAATTGGATACCAAGCAGAAGCAAACCATGTTATTCCATATGTCAAGAACTGTTGAGCTACATGTTAATATTGGAAAGTGGGAACCATTTCTATTCTACTCGATCTATGACCATGTCATTGATTTAATCACATAGATGGATCACAAACAGATCAATCACAGAACCCAAAATTAACAGCAAAATTTGCACAGTGTATCAACTTTGTCATAAAATTTGCATCATCCAAAGCATATGTTAGTTTATATCTCATATAGCATGTCATCACATAAGAACACATCTAATCAAATATAGCAATGTAACAGTTGAAAAAATATGCCAAAAGAGTAGAACACAGGAGTTAGTTGATAGCTTAATTCTAGATCAGGAAGAACACATATGAAGAAGGGGAATATTTTCTTGAATCCACCAAATATACATATTACATGTCAAAATCATAAAACAGAACAAATCCATCCTCAAATCATACATGTGTTTCGTATATATCCAGCTTATTCTCCTATCTCAAACTGTTACCTTATGAATATTGAAGCTAATTTAAACCCCCAATCTCAAACATAATCCCATCAAACCTATCAAGGTCTCTAAATTAAACACTTCACAACAGAATCCAAAGTCCCTTAACTCAGGTTTCACGCTGGACCATAAAGTTTGCAATCACCTAACACAACACCCAAAATCGAAAAACATATAGAGATGTACCAAATGAACTTCACCAGAAACTCTCTCATACGTAGAAGCCAAAGTACATAAGTCATGAAAGAATAATCAGGAAACATGTTAGAAAACCCTTTCATCATAGATTCCAACTGTTTTACAACATCACAATTCCAAAATATACACCAACTGAAATTCACTTTGAAGTGTCACTGTTCTAGATTGCAGCTTAAAATTCAATCATACGTTCACATGCAGCATGCTTGTGCAAACACACACATAACAGACTAAATTACAGCGCATAGAAAATATAGGTCTATTGCTGTAAAAGAGCACACTCAGCGAATCAAAGACTATCTGTGGAGGTTAAAGTCCCCGTCGACTATGGAGCACGGAGCCTGAGATCAAGGCCAGAGGAAAAACAAAAGGGCTTAAAAAAAAGCAATTGATCAATGCTATACAATACGTGTTTCAAACAAACACTCTCCCAAAAAGTTCGGAAAATATACATCTGCCCTATCAAAAAAGTTCAAGCAAACACTCTCCCAAAAAGTTTGAAAAAGGGAACATACATTTGCCCTATCGAAAAATATGAATTAAAGTTCGATGAGGTTTGTTCTTGAAAACTCAGCAAACCCAAAAATTTCGGGAACCCACTATAATCAGATGAAAAGCCTAAAAACAACACCAAATCAGTACCTAGTTAACTGACCTTCATTGTATATTTTATATGATCTATAGATAGTTAACTAACCCACTATCCAGTTCTGTCTCTACATAGTTAACTGACCTTCATTGCGTATTTTATATGATCTATTTAGGAATCAAATAAATGTAAACAAAAAAACTGAGATAATAGAAAACCATCAGCAAAGCTTCAAAAGCCAGAACATAATAACAGATGTAATACAATTCATAACACAATATACAATTC
Organism: Geum urbanum; assembly: GCA_946800695.1. NCBI lineage: Eukaryota > Viridiplantae > Streptophyta > Magnoliopsida > Rosales > Rosaceae > Geum > Geum urbanum. The sequence continues at coordinate 51,732,308 of OX327008.1, read as the reverse complement.
AGATATATAGCATAATGGCATATATCTCTTTCATTTTCCCATATACAATCGCAGTACTTATTAATCATATTCTTCATATAAAATCCTCCCACTCAAGCAACTTAGCAAAACAGATCGAATATCAAACTCGGTGAGTCTGTGATTAGCCAAAACATAGCTGAGAAGCTAAATGAACAATAGTACAATCTCAGTACTTATTAATTATATTCTTCATATAAAATCCTCCTAGTGGAGCTACTTAGGAAAACAGATGGAATAGCAAACTCGGTGAGTCCGTGATCAGTCAAAACATAGCTGAGAAACTAACATAACAATGCTACAATCTCAGCACTTACTAATTATATTCTTCAAATAAAGTCCTCCTAGTCGAGCTACTCAGGAAAACATATCGAATATGAATTTCGGTGACTCCGTGATTAGTGAAAACATATATGAGAAACTAACTTACCAATACTTCGGTTTGCTTACTACATAATCATGCTTTGCTACAGTTACGATTATGAACAAACACCCAATTCGATTAGCCTACTATAATCTGAACGCACAAACAAAAACACAATAAGCAAACAAACTCCAAATCAAAAAGGACCTCACATCATCACCATCCCATTTAATTTTTTTTTTCCCCACAATAAAAACTACAAACACAACAGACAGGAAGAAGAAGATAACCACCACAGAGTTTCTGTTAAACACCACAAACATGATAAAGAATTGGTACCTTAAAAGAGCAAAATGCCAAACTCAACCAACAAAACTTAAACGCTGCTGCAATGGGGAGATCCAACTCTGTAGAACAAACAGCTTTTGTTAATTATGTAATAGCTTTACAAAACACATATCCCCTCCCTCCATTCACATAAAGCTTAATAAAAACTAACACAAAATTACACTACTCCATATATACATGCGCTTCCATACACACATAATCACCATCTCCATATATATATATATATATATATATATATAAACTTTTGTACCCTCGCATGATCACCATCATCAAAACTTATCCAGAAACCCCCAATAAGCAGCAAACAAACAAAGGATTAGGAAAGTCATTATCAAATAGTTGCAGTACCACCACAGACCATAACACAGACCAACCACATTCCCCCAATCTAACAAATGTAATATTCATTATGTCACAGAAGCAACAATATGAGCAGATCAGAAACCATAACCACCAAAATTGGAAATGATACTTATGGAAGAAAAATCATGAGAAGAGGCAACATATATAGTTATGTAACCACCTACAAAGAAACTAATCGAAGCACAAATGTGCAGAATCATAAATTAGACATGAAGACGTCAAGAAAATAAAGCAAACATGTAAACACTAAAAAAGAAAGCAATGCAGGCACGAATATGTAAAATCATGAATTAGACATGTAGACATTAGACAGAGGAAACAAACGGTAGAACTAAATGAAGACATTAAACATGAATTAGCGGTGAGGTGTAAATCCTGAGATAAATTGTGTGCCTCATTAGTGTGCATTTGTACAGTGGTCATGAATATTGTAATATACCCAGGTTGAATCAATTAGGAAGGGCGAGAGTGAGTATAATCCCTTATGCTGCTCTTGGAATCTTAAAGTTGTTGAGACTCAAACCTAGTTTCAATTAAGAAATAGGGAAGTTAAGAAGATGATTTTTGGCCTCTCAATAGTACTATAACTCTCACCCAGCCACTCTCTTTTATGGTTCTAATCCAAACTTTAAAACTTTACCCAAAGCCTCCAATTAAAAACAGAAGGAGATATCCATCGATACCCATTCGAAGTCAAAACAGAACATGAAACACCGAAATGCAGCACTTGAGATTATGTTAAACCCAAGAACACTCCAAAATTTAAAGCATGAGCAACTCAATTAACTAAAGATTCTAAAGCCTCACATGCACAGATAAAACGTCGAATTGAGAAACTCCAAACTTATAAGGCCATATACAGATGAATTACGAAGCGAGCCATAACCTTGCTAAACTGCAGCGGAACTGATTTTTTCAGAATTGGAGACCAACTCCTCTTAAAGAACCTTCCACTGAAACGAAAGGAGGAAGAACACAAAATCAAAATTAATAAATCAATCAAAATTTAGCTACAACAAACCATGACAATAATCGATAGAAATTAGCTCAAATCAGAGAGACCCATAAAATCTTGATCAGAAAAAAAAACACACACACACTCACACAAAGTAACAGGAGCTGGAGACTCTAATATAGCAGATACACTGAGATCAATGCAAGACCTAGAAAAAATCTCACTCAATCAAAACAAACTAAAATTGAGGCAGCAACTCGAAGAAATAAGTGCTATTTCCATGTACATAACCCCATGTCTCTCTAGCTATCTCTAGCTGCCATAGATATGTATAGCCAAGTTTTTTTGTTGTAAGCGAGAATATAAACCGTGTTAGAGCAAAAGTACAAATCTGCAACTGACTGTTGTATATATAAAGCAAGAGCTAGATCATCGAGAATGCCAAACTCTAATTCATCAGCAGCAGCAGCTGTAGAAAAGAAGGTTGAATCCAGTGGTATGTTGGATTTACAATAACACATATTACCGAATACTGATTTGCATTAACACATACTTATGTTTACCAGACCCAAAAAAACCCATCTTTCCCAGACCCATGTTTCAATACTTTTACAGGCTCGATGTTTTCAATTATAATCGATGGTACACAACGCAGCTCCATATTGGTAATCAAAAGCACTGATCCTTACTCCATATCTTAAATCCCACAACAAATATATAAAATAATGGAGCATACCGGTTATGGTGTCGGCGGAATAGAAAACAATGGTTCGATCCGTCCGTTGGCTCACCTGATAGGATGTTAATAAGGATTCTACAGGTTTGGTTTTCGCAGAGGGTGGGTCTGTACTCAAAGCTAGAATTGAAGGCAGATTCGTGAAGATAGGGAGGCCGAAATTGGAGGCAGATTCGTAGAGGCTGGGTACCTTCAATTGTAGAGGGGCAGATCGTGAAGATAGGGAGGCCAAAAGAGGTCTGTGAGAGAGAGTTCTGTGAGAGAGCTGGTAAAAAGAAGGGCTGCAATTACTCAAACACCCCCTCATAAACAGTACATGTGAACAGGAAAACCCAACTTTGTTATATAGGAAATATGGAGTGATCTGGAATCTAGCTAAGCTTTTTTTCGGAGGAAATTTGAAGAAAAGTCCCGGTGAAACTGTTAATTCAAGGTTCTTGGCAACATAATTATGTTGATTGAGACAAGTCATATGACAAAGATTATTGCTAAATGAAACAAGATCAAAGTGGCAGGACAACATATAGCAGATGATTCAAGAATTTGAGATTAACAGAAGATCTCCAAAAGAATAAGTGTAACTTGACTAAAATGGAACAATGCGCTCCACTGTTTACTTTCTCAATCTCTCCTATCTATGCACATCCTATCAATGAATTGAATCGAATCGAAACAATAACGGACTAATGAAAAAATAAATACGTTCTCTACAAAACTGCGAATAGCTCTTGAGTCTGTTGGTAATGGTGATGGTGAAGATGATGATGATCATGGTGCCGGTACAGATCATACGGCGCCCATAGATAGTCAACCAAGCAAGGCTTCCTCGTATCCAACCTCGACCATGGCTTCCCTTTCCCACTCCAATGCAACAAACTCACCGGACCAGGATGCAAAGACCTGCAGCTATTCATCACATTATCACCACCAAGCCCATGCTGGTTCCATCTGTGATCAATAGCCTCAACATCTCCACCGAAAACAAGCAGAAATGGCGGTAGTGAACCCAGCTCGTAAATCCTCTTCTCCTTCTGAATCTCCATCCAAGCCTCAATCTTTCGCGTATATTCTCCTCCCCTCCATCTCACCAAGTCCATCACCATCACACCCGTATTGAAATAACAAGCATTTTTCCCTTGGAAAACCTTCCACATTTCCTTGTCACCCCAAAACTCATCCGAAAAGTACTTGGTGAAATTGGCGTGACAATACTCCGGAGCTCCAATAACCCTACCCTGTGACAAGTCTATCCTCCATAGCTTATGTACATCATCAACAACTATAACATCCGAGTCCAAATATATCACCCTCTCCACACATGAATCCACCAAATCCGCCAAGTAGCTTCTAGCATAGTTCAGAGGATTATCCAACGCTTGACGAATGGAAGATGAGATGAGATGGCTCACCATGCTAGCCTTGAACTCGTACACTCTGAAACTTAATGAAGGAAATGTAGACCTCACGACACGAGTGAGGTCTTGAGAGGTGACGGGACTAGAATCTGAGGCGATGAAGTGGAAGAAAGTGTTTTCGGGGCAAGAAGCGTGCTTGAGAACAGAGTGGACTGCAGCTATGGTGCCTCTCAAGTACTCAGAGTCTATGGTCATTGCGATATGAACAAGTGAGGGATCGCAAGTAGTACTCTTTGGAGAGCCGAGGGAACCCAAAACAGGGCAGCTGAATCCGTTTGTGTATTCCGGCGCCTCCGAGAATTGGTCGGACAATATAAGCAGTCTCTCCGGGAACGATCTGATTGCATTTGTGGGTACTATTGTGATGATCAAACAAACAGTAAATAGATTAAGAACCATAGAAATGGTTCTTAGAAACATTGTGGGAAGAAGAAGCAGAAATGAAGAGAGTGAAACAGAATGGTCAATATAAGGAAGCAAAAAGAAGAAAACCAAACACGTCTTATGAGAAATATTGTAACAGAAAGAACGCGTCTGCAAAAATGGCCAAGTTTGAATGCGATGGGTGATGAGGAACTTTCTTGTTGCCTTCTTGGGTTTAATAGTTGTTTAGTTTTTTGGGCGGAAAGCTTCGAGGTGTGTATACAAAGAAGAAAAGGGCATGTGACCATGTGGTGCGATCAGGTTTGTGGGTTTTTTTCTTAGGGCCCGCCTTCCATTTATTTATTGACATGTGACCACATGCTATGAACGTAACATATTGAAATTGAATTACGCTAAAACAGGGGGAATATTATTATATACGTTTTAGAATTGACCAAATTGTTTTGGAAATGAAAATGGAAAACTTTATGAAGCTTCCAGAATCTTTAAGTGAAAAGGTTTCTAATCTTCTTAACCATCATTTAGTTAAGAGTTTTGTGGTATGAAATCTTCACTTTCGAATTATTTCCATCTTACTAATGTTCGGAAGGAAGAAACATTCTCAAATGACGAGCACATAATAATCTCCGGACCTATAAAAGAACTTCTAACCCTCTTAGATTTAACCTAGGAAGTTAGACTCACCTTGATTGCTCACAATGTTTGACTTTTCTTATAGAACTAACAAGTAATTGACAAATGGAAAGATTTTGGAAACCCCAAAACTTGCTACTTAAGTTAAAAAACTGATATCATACAAAGTCGTATACAAAAATCTAATAATGTATGAGCAGCTGGACAAAGCTGTGCGTGGAGCATAGAGCGAACTATTCTTTCAGCTAAAGCTACGGCTGTGATATCATGTAGTCGCAAAAAAAAAGAGTTTCAAAATTTCCTTAAAAAAGAGAAGGAAACAAAACTATACAGCTTATAAAGATGCTTACGGGTTCACATGGACAGCCTGTGACAACCTGCAGAGTATGTTCTGTTTCTTTTTCTTTAAGTTTTGATCATGCACCAGAAAAAAAAAATGAACTAAAAAAGGGGAATATATTCTGAGCTAAATTAGAATAGCAGTAAGTTGAATATTTTGGGTACTTAATTCAGACAAATACCAATTAGGGGCGGCAATTGCAAGTTTGCAATCACCTCAACTCAGGGAATCAACAACAGCAACAATGGCCTTGGGCACTCTTGCCTCTAATATCACCAACTGGCAGCTCCACAGTAGAAAATAACAAGAATCCAACATGATCAGTTTTGCAACAAGGTGATAAATTGTCAAGCTTGAACAAGAAAGAGAAGGCATATATTCTTGAATTCCTTATTCTAGGATGTTAATACCATCCCATGTATTCATATAACTGCATTAGATTCCTACACCTGCATATGCAACATCATACAGGAGCTGGGACTTGACAAAGGTCCAAGTTCAATTCTATCACTATACTCAACATCTTCATTATTTTTAGTTTTTGTTAATAAGAGAAATCCGAAATATACATTCACTTCAAGAAATAGAGACTCTAGGATGGATCTAAGAACTCACAGTGCATGATCAAGCTACTCTAAAAGTTGTAGCTCCTCCGTTAAAGCTCATAACCTCATTTACGCGATCATACTGCTTCCTGCAGCCCGGACACCTCCCATCTGCCTCTAGGATCCTTTTGTGACAAAACAGGCATAACCGAAAGCCACATGAACACGGAAGGAAGCTTGAATCTGTGACATCTAGATCCTCGTAGCATATTGGACATGACGAAATCTTGGGCACAATGCTTTGCCATGTCCATGCAATGGCTCCATGACCACAGTGCCAGTCTGACTGCACAGGGAAACTATGCTCTTTTGACAAGTTTGGCAGAGTCTGAGGACGGGAAGCATCGTCAGGTCTCCAAGCACAACGGCTCACACGTGACTGAGGAGCAATGTGTCTGTTTTCTGGTTTTGATAACTCAGCTGCAGGATCCTTAATACATGGTTCTGGAGCCGCAGGTTCAACCCTCACTTCAGCTGTGGCCGGAAAATCAAATAAAGGGTTATGTCGATTATCTTCTGCATTTAAAGCATCTGCCACAGCCTCCCAGTCATCCAGACACCCATCATCTGTGTTGTCTGTGATGACATTTTCGGAGCAACCACTGTTGCTACTCTCATTAAGGTTCTTTAGTGAATCACTATGATCCAAACTGCTTCCACTAGGGCTGTCCATCAGAGACTCCAAATCACTGTCATGGATGCTTGAATTATCATTTGACCCTCCTGTTGAACTCGTTTCCAAATTGTCCAATAACATTTTTCGCTCATTATCGGCTTGCACAAAAGATGTAGGCGGTCCATCACTACAATCTGTGTTCACCTTCTGCCCTTTATTCTTGACTGCATTACAAATCAGGTCCAATTTTTACATAAGAACTATATTTGTATTAAAATATAAGAGAATAAATTACAAATCAGAAGACGTGATTAATGAACTACATTATGATAGGATACATGAAACTTTACGGAAACAAGATGGTGAGTTTCTTGTGATGCTTATCTGTCTTTTTGAGCAAGTTGGAAGAAAATCTACTGATCAGTATGATTGTTCATTTCAGATATCTATAATTGGGTCTGTGAAGATACAAAAATGGAACATGCCAGGTACTAATTCCTAAGTCAGCTGTGCAAGGGACATATAAGTGTAATTAACTGAGAAGTTAGGTCACTCTTATGTCAGGAAAGAGATTTCTCTCTACATGCATTGACCATGTCATATATAAACATCAAAAAATTTAAAACCACATGACTCTTGTTTTTGAGAAGACAAAATCACATGACGATTGATATATAAACCAGCTATACTTCAACTTGACTGATAAAAGAAACCTTTTTTCTTTCTTCTTTCTTTTCAAATGTTTAGGATCATTAATACTCCATAAATTCCTGTTAATCTACACTGAACACATCACTACTAGAGATAAGACCATCAAAATAAAACTAAAATAAGGAAAAAGATATTGCACAAGAGACCAATTTTACTTCAACTTGAGGGTTTGGGGCTGACAATTTATCAGCTACGGTGATAAATTGTCGAGCTTGAACAAGCAAGACAAGGGTTTTATGAACATCGACACAACACGAACTCATCTGCTACTCTACTATATCGATAATCGTTGAGGACGAGTTTCACCTCCACCAAGCAAATTAGCTTCATTCTAACTTTCAAACTAGGTCCAAAAGTAATTAAACACGAAATTGTCCATAGTGAGAAACTTAGAATCAAATTAAATTTAACACTCCCATATTTTACTAACACGAGGACAAACATTCCACTAAAGCAATAGAATTGGAGCATTCGTTCAATCATATTTTCATAAAACCAATTTTGAGAGAAGCAGCGAATGCATACCATATGAAAGCCACTGCTCGCGGCGAACATCGAGCTTACTCTGTTTCAGCTTCGCTAACCTGTTCGTCTGAGAAAAAATAAAACAGTAAGAAAGTATAGAAAACGAGCTCAGAGTCTTATGTAATTCTCAAAACACATGCAAGAAGATATGAGTAGTTCGTTACCCTCTTCTTCTTGGTCAAGTCTTTGGGGATAACGGCAGCGCAGGAAGAAATGGAGTCCATTTGGTTTTGTTGAGCTCTTTATTCAGGAAAGACTGGAGAAAGAGAAATGATTCGGAATGACGATTGAAGATTGTAGTTTAAAGAAGAAGAATTTAGAGTGGGGGAAACTGAAACTGCAATTAAAATGTGCAGAGGATAGATAGGGAGGGAGTGGATGTCACCAATTCCTTTGCTTTATTATACTTCTCCCACTTCCCATTTTGCCCCTACATTCTCTTATATTTTCAATGTTACCAAATGATGCACAAGGTGTGGAGCAATGTTATGCATACGAGTCATCTCCTTGATAATCGAGCATGCACACCGTTGTGCTCATTGGAGACACTTCCTGCTCGTCAATTTTAACTTGTTTGAATTGCATATGAGAAACAGATAGAGAAAGCTTCAATAGTTGATCGAGGTCAAAAAAACTTGCATGCCGCATGCCAAAATAACTCGCTCATCAGAATATCCTCTCCAAATGTGTATGTATGTACTATATATACTTGTAACGATTTATTACGGTCGAATATCTAATCTCTTTTGGATATTTGCAGCTGGGACCTGTGTGTGACCTAGGTTGAAGAGTGTATTTTCAACGAGATAGGGGCACTTTAGTAAAAGTAGGTATGATGAATGTGGCCGAGTCCACGCCTCTCAAATGGAGACCGTCACGCTTTTACATTATACGAGGACCCGCCCGTGTCTAGTTCATCAAATATTACGTACGGTTCACCTGGTCTGTATAAAATTGGAAGTAAAATTGTATCAAAATTACCATGCACCTCAGATTTCTTTTCAAAGCAGAACCATACATCGCAAATTACTAAAGGTACAAATACTGTTTACCCTATATATTCCATTGGATCTTAAACAAACCTGAATCTACAAAAAGAGTAGTAGTTTTCTTAGTGTAAAAAGAATAGACGCAGAAATGCCTGCAAGATGCTGCTGGTATGAAGCTGACTTGTGTATATAGAGGTAGAGAGAGCTTGTGGGGGTGGTTAAAAACTCGGGGCTTTTCTGCTATTACACCAACTTTTGTTACACATACGCGGTGCTTTTTATGAAGGTCCTATCTACGACAAGATCAACAACAATACCTTTTCTACGGAATTATCAAACACCAACCTTATATACATTAAAATGGCTCATAGGCCACTCTTCTGACCATAACAAGCTACATGTCTGAGGGCCATTATCTTCTCCAGGTCTGTCAGAAATCAAGTAGATGTCACCTCAACCAAGACTATTCGGCTTCGCGATGACCTACACATGCAAAAACCAGTGATTAGGTCTCCCTCTAATAACTGTATGGCATATGAAAAATGACAAGAGACATTCTCTTCAAGAGTTTCAAACAACATTCTTCTTGGGTCTACCTTGAGCTTCCAATCTCAAAGGAATTCTAAGCTATTATGAGACTGACAAGAATTTGTGGAACCGCTGTACCCTCGTCTGATCACAAAATGGTGATCTGGACTCTGATGAGTTTCTCCTTTTCCTTCTCATACGGAAGAAGTAATCTTCAGTGTCAAGAACATAGGAGATCTGCCACATGATAGTTTGATGAATAGAGCTCCGTGGGAACATAACATGCATGTAAATATATAGATATTTATCCGCTAATGTGCTTACATTATCCCCGTCTCCCAAAGGGGAAAAAAATCATACATAGCACAGTTCAAGGTTTTCTTTCAGTGAGTCTTCCTTTTAGAACTTAGGCAGAGAGGTATACTGATTACTGCTACTTACCTCTCACTTATAAAACAAGATTATTGGGTTTGATTATATATAGATATTGAGCATATTACGAAGTCCTCCGCAATGGCATATCTAAACTACATGAAATGATGCGCTCATATGAGAAGTTCTTTCAAAAATGCACTAAGCAAATGATCATTTGTATTGTCATCAAGCCAATATGCTGAATACAAGTAAATCAATGAGCATGTTAAGGCAAGGGACAAGATACCTTGGATGAGTTGCAATCTATCTTACACTCCAACCCATTGACTAATTGCACACCCTCCATGGCATTGCAAAAGGCAGAGGATTCATCTTGCCCTGCATATTTGCGCTTGTTTCTAGCAGACAGACCATAGCAGCAAGTTAAGTTAGATAGTAAGTTATCAATCTACACTGGCCCTTCAGAAACTTTTAACTCAGAATATACCATAAGGCAGCCTGAGCAAGAGAAACAAATATGGAATAAATGAGTGAGAATTCTTCTACTCCACGTTCAACCATGCTTCTTCGGAAAAAGTATATTAATTGAGGCATATCAAATATGAAACCCTTTTGCTATCCATACAATTAAGAGATGGAATAACAAGAAAACACTAAAGACAAATAAGCCGTAATCTTCAAAACCACATAAAATGCCAAGTGCATGGACACTTCACACCAACCCACAATACAAATATACAATGTAATGTCTGTAGAGCACTTTATCACCTCTGCAGAGTAATGCCATGTGGCTCCTTTTTGCCAGGAAAAAGAGAGAGGAAATCATTGTGCAGATAAGATGAAAAGTTAGGCTCCATAGAAACTGCAGATGCCTCGGGCTTTTCACTCACACTGTCCATAAGCTGGATGGACAGCCGGGAGGGTTCAGACATCTGCATGAGAAGTAATAGAATATGTCATGAATTAATAAAGAGAAAGAAAGATGGGTGTTGGTTGGGGAGAGGAGACGTTTGAAAACTTACAAATTCCAGTCTGAAAATGTTCTCCTCATGCACAAGGACACGTGTATTTTCAAAGTAGACAGAATCAATTAGCTTCCCTTTTTTCCGGGTTTTTTCATATTCGTATAACTGAAGAAGCTTATTGTCCGTCTCATCAGTTGCAACAGTTTGAAGCTGCATAAAGAACCAGAATCAGAACACTGGAAGAAACAACAATCACAAATAGAAATCTCCTAGTTCCCCCAATGTAAACATTGAGCGAGCATACCTGTTTAACAAATTTATATATTAGTTTGTCCAACGTAAATAGCACATATGAATGATTTCCAATGAGAGCTCGGCACTCATCCTCAAATTTTGCATTATCCGTAGATCCATCAAGCAAATTGTACAGTGCACTCATAAATCTGCACAATAAATAAGAATGTCAGAAATAATATATAATTCTAATACAAGTGTAGCTGGTATACACAGTACCTGGCATATAGATCTGGAGTACTGCCATCTTTTGAGGTTTTCCACTTAGTTTCTGCTCCTATTGAATTAGATTTCGCAGATAAAATCCTTTCATATAGTATCTGGCCATTTTAAAGAAAAACCAGCTATAAGTATATCGTAGTGCTTAGATACAGAATAAAGTCCATGCTATTTTTTTTATATACAAAAAAGCTCTATCCTTACTTGATGAAGCCTATAAAGCACATAGAAGTTATCATTTCCATAAAAAACACGTGAGTCTTTCTTTTCTTCAAGTATAGCAACTGGTACATGCTTTGCGAGAGGCTTCACAGACATAAAACGTTCCGGCAATTGTGAGGAACATCCATCTCCAACAAGGTGCCCATCACCCATCCCTTCAGCCTCACCTTCACTCTCAGCCTTACCATCTACGACATCATGTTCCGCATCATCTTCCTCTCCATGATCTTCTCGGGAACACTCATCACCGGCTGTCTCACTGCTAGAGACATCTTCACCAGCCTCTGAAACATTTTCACTGTTTTCATCATCAGCATCTGCATCAATTTCTCCAGCATCCTGAGAACAAATTTCTTCTCCTCCGTTTCCAGATTGATATTGGCTTTCAATTCCAAGTTTTTCCTTGGGCAAAGCCTGCACCCCAGCATGTCCAGAGACGACAAAGTTATCCTCCCCATAATCACCAACAGGGGATAATTCACCTTCTTCTTTTTCGACTTTAGATGGGCCAACCGACTCTTCCTGACAACTGTTGACTTTAGTGCTTTCATTAAACACCCCATTACCAAATGAAGCAGGTTTTGCAATAACGCCACCCTGAAGCACCAAAATGAGTTTCAGTTTTTAGTACAAACCCAATTGATGATGCAAATTAAAGTCAAGACTTCAGAGATGCCAATAAACCACTCTTACCTCGGATGAAGGAACAGCACAATCTGTAGTATTTGCTTTCTTTAATTGGTCATTTCCGGTAATGGAGTCAGACAGTCGTGAGGTAATTGCAACAGACCCTTAAATGGAAATAAATCTCAGAATTTCAGTGTCAACATAACTCCAGAAGTAAACGTAAGAATGAAGGTCACTCCAGAGCAAAAAGATATTAAAAAAATTAAGCAGAATAGGATAAATACTCAGAAACAGACCTGACGATACTTCCATGCCAATTCTCCCATGATTATTTTCTCCTACAACTGCAAATGAGGCGTTGGTATTGGGTACTCGCTCCACAGAGGAGGCAACCTGTTTGCTTGGCCCATTCATTTTATCAGGGACGCCCATATTCCTCTGTACCTTCTCTGGCCGATTGTTATTACAAATTGAATCATCCCTGCAGGCATTTTCTGCATCACAGCTGCCATCTTCTTTGGCTAAGGTATCCCCATTAGCCAAACTAGTCCTAGAACTTGCCATGTCTACCAAAACATTTTCATCTTCATTACACCCAGATTTCGGCTGCTTTAAAGTTGCAGTGGTTGTTTCACCACCAGGACTTCCATCACTTTCTCCATTGCTTGATGTAGTACAATTTACAGAATCCTTCCTAATTTTGTCAACATCTTCATCATCCTCTGAACCATGAGGCCGTGAAGGAACACCCAGCATTGGCTCCAAAAAGGTAGTATAAAGTCTAATGGCCTTACTTAGTTGTTCTTTTGTTGAGCAAACCTCTTCACATGAATATTCAACAAGTTTGTACAAATCCTCATGAATGCTGATATCCAAGTATTCATACTCCAAATGTGGAACTATAGACTGTCTGTTTCCCGCAGCAACAGCAAGAAGAATGTCATCCTCTATCTGCTTTTTCTCTTTCAATTCCTTGATCTCAGCCACCAGATCTAGTCATCAAGGGGAGGAAAATTTCAATGGGGGGGGGGATATTATTAAATAATCACAAAAGGTTAAGAGCTCAAGGAAGATAAAATAAAAATTTGCAGCTGATTATAATCATCAAAATTGAAGTACATACATTTGCTGCTCAAGTTCTTTGAGTCTTGTTGCTTGAAATAAAAACTTCGATGGTCAAGCGACTTGTAATGGTTTTTAGCATATATATCAGCCCAAACCTTGTTAAAATCTGATCTACACCTAGTCCATTCTTCTTGTTTCTGTTTCAGGCGAGTTGATACGACCGGCAGAGCAAGAGTCGGACTTTTCCGAAGTATGTCCATTACATCAAGACCATGGTCACCATATAAACGTTCAATGCACCTTAAGTTAAGAGCTGCAACAACAAAAAGAAAGAGCACAAATCAATACAAGACTTAAAAAGATCAATTATATATGTGCTCATAGATCCAGCTTATAGATACACACCAGTAAAGTGGTCTTCGATATGTATTTGTGTTTCCATACTGAGTTTATTATCATTCATGCTGTTCAGCAGTTCCTCAGCCCGCTTAGATGTCGAGGTCACCGACTCTAACAACATATCTAGCTCAAACCTAGATTTGCCAAACATCAAATCAGCATATGTTTGCATTGGAGAGAGAGACTGTATTACCATTATCAAGTTGGACCTTGATGCATATCCCATAAGCTAAATGAACTAAACATAAAGAATTGATCTGTACTTTACCATAAATTGTGTAATTCAAAAGTATTAACCAAACACATACAAAAGGTACCTATCATCTTCACATCGGAAGAGACTTTCTTCATACTGATTTCTGCGCATATGTTTAAAAGAGTAATCTTCACTTCCTGAAGTCACAGACACCCAATGGTCATTTAAAACCTGAGCAGCAAGTTCAGATCTCTGGCTAGCTGAGGGTATTGGATACTGCAACAATGAGAAGCACCACTGAGTAGAAGCACACCATCAAATGTTGTTTAATTATACATGAAAATACAAATAAGTCATACATCTTCTGGAAGAAGCCGATAGCTTGGAGTACAACGTTGACAATTAGAGAGGTCAAGCTCTTGAATAGATTTTGCCCAATACTTTTCTCTGTATCTGTCCTTGTCTTTAGATCCCTCTATTTCACGTTTCGGCTCTTTGTCTTTCTCGTCTACCTTCACTGATCGTGATAATTGACCATCACTACTCAAAGATTCTGCAAACGGTTTCAAATAACATGGGAATTAGAACTTCTAGAAAAAGCAAATGGCATCTCTAGTGTGCCATGTAGAAGATCAAGTATGCTCCCCAAAAAAGGTAGAGACGATGTCAAAAAGTAAATAAATTCAATAAAAGAGTTAAACTACTTACTTCTCATTACACCGGCAAGGAATCCATCTGCAAGAATAAATCAAATCAAATAGAGCCTAAAACAAAGATAACCATAGGAGAACAGCTTAGAGACATGGTATTGTAACATTACCAATATTCTCACAGCGCTCCAAGAAATCATTAAAATCCTCCATAAGATCTGGATACTTCCCCAATAAATCAGTTACCTGAGAGGGCCAGAAGTTAAACCCCAAAACAAATATTAACTTTTACTGGAAATAATAACATCATGGAAACACTATTCTCTAGTAAAAAAATAAAAAGATAGAACCCTAAAGGCCTAGACCAAATATAGGTCTGGGATTGTGCATGCTGAAAGTTAAGCAGAAGATGTATTATATTAGAACTATCGAGCTGTTAATCAAAGCATTGTAGCGCATACCAAATTTAGTAAATCATTCCTTTTAATTATCCCATTGTTAAATATGTGAAGGCACTTCAAAAATGCCTGGTAGTCATCTTGACTGCATAAACGCTCCTTAACTTTGTCGCAGAAACCAAATGCCTGACTGTACTTGCCTGTCATAAATTAAGAGACCGCCATAAGAGAAAGTTTCTCATCACAAGAGACTGATACTATTAAAAAATTTAGACACTGCCACCTAATAATAGACCGAGGATATAATGTAAACAAACTATATGCAAATTGTATAGCCTGACTGACTCACTCTTCAAATTGTCTTTCTCATCATAAGAAGAAAAGTTAGCACTCGCTCCAAAACCTTCAACTTTCCGGGAAGATTTTCTTTTCTCTGGAAACCGCTGCAAGTTGTAGTCCCTGTTATTATCAGTCTCTGCTTCTCTATCTTCCAGGTCACGATTTCTCCTATCCCTATTCTCCTTCTCCGGAAAACGCTTTTTCTGCTCCTTCAGTACTTTCATCATTCCTTTGTCATCATCAAGCTCAGGACAATCAACACTTAGATCATGATCACCATGAGAAGCAATCTTATCCCGCCGACGTTGCTGTAAAAAAATAACAATAAAAAAGTTAACAAAAATAAGAAAGAAAGACGTCAGCAATGTAATACAAATTCATAATCCACCAAAATAATAGAGATAAGGAAATAAAAAGATAATGAAATGACCTTGTCAATATGCATTGGCCGCAAACTGGGTGTAGCAGAGCTACGCTCATTCATACGGGGATATGCAATGCGACCATATTGCCCTTGATGTGTTGATGCTGTTGCTGATGTATCTGGTAAAAATCTAGTGAACTCATCGAGCAAATCTGGTTGATCAATAAATAGAATAGCAACCTGAAAATTGACATAAACTACTAAGAACATGGAGACACATTCTGTTGCAGTGCCAAACTGAGGTTGATAACTGGGAGCCATTAAACCATGAAATATACCTCCTCGTAAACCTCATTTATGTCTTTGTGCTCCTTACGATACATATTGAGAATGTCTAAAAATGACTTGTATACTTGCTCGTCATGTTGGAACCGTTTCTGCATACACAAATCCATCAATTCAAAAGTAACTTTGAAAATCAGAAGTTGGTTTAGGGAAAAGAGAGAACTAGTATCCACCTTTATCTTGTTTACAAAACTGATAGCTTCTTCGAACTCAACCGTCTTTTTTGGTTCCACTTCCTCAAGAGTTATCTCATAACCCTTTGGCAAGAAGGTATTAAACCCCAAAATCAAGTTCGTGTGCCCTTTAAATAAATCCTTTACTCTTGCAATGACACCTGTCGTGTCAGTTCTGCAAAAGAGTAACAATGGCAGAAATCCATCAGCAGCTAAATACCTAGCTTCTATTACAACGGAAAAGATTGCAGAATATTATGCTACCTTTGAGCCTTGAAATCCTTCATGACCTCAAGAAACATATCATACTTTTCTCTTTGGTCCTGAAACATGTCCTTCACTTCTTTGAGGTATGTAAGAGCATCATTCGTCGTCAACTTCTGTGAGGCACTTACACCTCCTCCAACGCTGGCTACTCCACCTACTCCACCACCTCCTCCTCCTTGTATTTGTGGTGGCCCATTTCTGCCAGTGAAAAGACAACAAATCAGCACTTACAATTACAAAATACTACCCAAAGTACATTGGACTTCAAAACCGTCAATGTAGTTATATCCATACAGACAACTTCATTTCTATGGCGCACATGTTACTTCATTTCTTAAACCTAATCAGCTACAGCAACACTACCATAACTAACTCTAAGAAGATAAATAACACAACACGACAAACAAAAGCTCAACTCTTTCTGTCAGTACATGATAATTGACATTATCTCAGTAACAAAACTAACCTAAGCCCTAAACTTTACACTAGTCCCCTATCCGGTTCCATCTCCCGAAAAACCAAATCCACTTGAATCAATACACCTATATCCAACTTTCATATACACAATCGTCCAAAACCGAAAGAATTACACACTCAAACTACACAAACTCCACGAGCAATCAAATCAAATCCACCACACGTAAAACACAGCTTCAGCTAATTAACGATCAACTTCATCAAACACAACGCCATACATAACAAAACTGAAATCTTCACAAAAAGTCAAAAACTAAGCACAAATCCAAAGCAATTCAATTCATGCAGATATAGACTCACGAGTCTCCGCGAGAAGAAGCGAGAGGTCGTTTCAATTGAGAACCACCACCGCCGCCGCCGCCGCCGTACTCATCATCTCGTATTCTCTTCATCCCTAACCGAAAAACAAAAGCAAAATCCCAAATCAGCACAAATTGAAAACAACGAAAAACCAGAAGCCATTTCTGCGACGAAAATGAATTGTGGAAAAAGAGTTACTTTTTTTTTACTGTGGGAGCAGATCTCTTTCTCTCTCTGTGGGAATAAAATTAACTAAACCGGAGAGCTTTAAGTCGCTCACATGGAGATAACGACAGAGAGGAATCAGAAGAAGAATCAAGAGAGTCTGAGAGAGAGAGAAGAGGAGAGGAGAAATGGTTTTGATATCTTCTTTGTTTTGGTTTGGTTTCTCTTACGTTAAAAAAGAAGAGTGAAATTTTGTAAGAGAAGGCTGTGTGTGTGTGTGAGAGAGAGAGAGAGAGAGAGAGGAGAATGAGACCAAGTTTTTCGTATTTATATTTTCAAAGTGACAACAACAAAATGGAAGGATTTTTTTGTTCTTTTCTTTTGTTCTTTCAAATTACGTCCGTGGAACTCAGTTGAAGAAGGCCTGTTTTGTACCAGTTTGGGCCTGTGGGCCGTACAGACGGATTAACCCGTATTGTTTAATGAAAAGAAGGCACTTTTTTTATCAGAGTAACTTTCATAAATACCCGGAGGAAAAAACTTCGCTGAGCAAGAGCCCTAAAAATTCAAATACAAAATAAAATTATATCAAAGAATTGTGCCTCGAACCTAAACCACAAACGATCAGGACAATGAGATCAACCCTAAAAAAATAAAAAATATCCTAAAAACTAAACTAATACTGTTGTCGTCTTCACCGTGTTGCACAAGCACACATTGTGCAAAGATCACTGAAAGAGACATTAGAAGAGTGAAATCCCAAGGATAAGTTTTGAGTCAACGCCAAAATAATCCCAGCACACACACCGAAGAATAACCAACACCAACAACAATGCTCTTTTCACCATCGAGACCAAGGAGAATCCATAGTTGCCGATTGGGTTCAGTGATCAAAATCAAGAGACACGAACAAGAACGTCACCGAAACGATGGATAATAGGGGGTAAAAAACTCATGTGCAAGCACCCATAATCGTTGAGGTAAGGAACTCGCACTAACAAGTAACAAGCCACTTTCAGATGGCAACTATAAGCATCATCGATCAATCCTCTCATTTCATTGAGGTTGGGGGTAAAGGGAACTAAACTTATGTGGAATAGACTAATCAATGATATGGAAACATGTGAAATTATCCAACGATAATTAAACCAAAAGCTGGACATAACCAGAGCAACCATCACACGAGTGTAAGTACTGGACAAAACCAGGAGCGACACCATATTGATATATGAACTGGACATAGTCAGGAGCGACACAACATCGGGTGTAAACATATCAGCATAACAAGAGTTTGATAAATAGATTATTTGACCTAAATAAGGAAAGGAAAGACTTAATAGGCCTAAAGAAAACTCCCAGACCCAAATCTAACTTGGCCCAGCGAAAACGGTGACACCACAGCCCAGTTTAAGGTTCTAGTTGACCAAAGTCAATCCGCACCCATCCACTCACCGCTGTCAGAATTCTTCCCCGACCACCACTGAAATGCCTGGCATGACCACGCGAAGCAACACGACCCCTTGAGCCAAGTAAATATGACAAAGTCATATCTGACGAAAAAATAGCTGAGCAACCCCAACGTTAGCTCCGTGCCGACCCACTCCACACAGCCCCAAAGAAGGAGCCAGAAGACCTGCGCGACAGTCACACCCTCTTCCTCAGCCAAGTTGTGCCACCAGACGACAGAGAGAGAAGTTCACACTGTGAGCCGCGCACCACCGTTTCCAGCAAAAACCAGGCATACTACTCCCGAACCCAACATCAATCTGGGAAGAAACCACTTGTCCGACACTGCTCACGACGCAGCAGTGCAGCCAGAGGCCGACGCCAACGAAGCAAGCCGCTAGATAGGATTTTTCAAAACAAACCGATGACAAAACTTTTCTCTTTTTTCCACACGTGAGGCGCGTTCAATCTCGACCAAACTAATGACCGAATTGGGGTTTTGGTTAATACAATTAAAAGAAGGCACTAGTTTTGAAGGAGAGAGGCTAGCTGGTTTTGGTTCAAACCCAACACCTAGGCAAGGTTGGAAAAACTAGTGCAGTGATATGCCTTGTTTCTTGAAGTGGTATTGTGACGGTGAAGCACAACTTACTCAAGGTATTTTTAGAACTAAGTTGTTGAATTATATAACAACATGGATATGAAAAGGACCGAGGGGAGGAAAATAGATAAGGATATTATTTGAGATAAAGTTTTAAACAAGAACTCGTGAAATCGGATTTTCTTTATTTGAAAAGACGATTATGTGTAATTAATACGTTATGAAGATGCGTATATTGGATACTCGGTTAAACTATAAAATTTGCTTAACACCCTTTACTTGACAACTGAACGTTCATTTGCCACATTGAACAATATATAAATCATGACTCGGCTCGAAGAGAAAAGAGAGTTTGCACCCAAAAAAAATTGAGAAGTGAGAAATGGTGATTTAGGAGGCAAAGATATATCGAACGAAATATATGATAAATCGACAACAAACAACAAGCAGGGTCTTAGCTGAAGTAACTGCATAACAATACCAAGTTATCAAAATTCTCAAGCTGTATACTCCAATAAATATAAAGATATGCAAACGTGAAGAGGTGAGGTTAAAACGATAATTTAGCAAGAAAAAAATGTAGTTTTTATTGTTACAGTTCTCTACCGTCAACCGTCAACCATCGACCACAACTCCAATTTCTATGAGAACCCTTTTGGCGATTACAAACATGCTTTGCTGATTATGGTAGAAACTTAGTAAATTCGTCCATCAAATCTGATTTGCCATCAAATAAAACTTTAACCTGAAGATTGATATAAACTACGCAGAACATGGAAAAATATTTTGTAAGAGACCACGATTTTGCACTACCAAACTTAACGAGCGAAATATATACTCACCTCAAAGTAAACCTCAGATATAGTCTTTTCTTCTTTTCTATACTTGTTCAATATGACTTGAATGCCTTATAGGCACTATTATTGTCATATCCACAAGATGCATGAAAAATAGAACAACAATAACAACTATATGTCTCATCACATTGAAAAATTATACTTTACTCTCAAGAGCATATCCACAAGTTTTCATGAACAAAATAAGTATTTACCTTTATCTTGTTTACAAAATCAATTGCTTCTTGAAACTCAATTGGCTCATTTGGTAGCTCAATTTTATCGAGGGTATCTCAATACCCTTTGGCAAGAAAGAATTAAATCCCATAATCAGTTTGTTATGTCCTTCCAATAGTTCTTTCACTTTTTTCATGAGAGTTCTGCTGCAAATTCGGTTATAGCCTCGTAGCCAAAAAATGGAAGAAATCTATTAGCAACTATATTTAAGCAAAACCATGCAAATTATTATTAAGAAGAGAACAAACAAATAGAGGTACATGGTACCTCTGAATTTTGAAAATTCTCAAGGCCTCCAGAAACTTTTCATATTTACCTCTTTGATCCGAAAACACTCTCTCCACTATTTTGAGATACTCTATAATAAGATTAACATCTTTCTTTGTCAATTTTTGTGAGACACGGATGGCAAGAACACTTTACCTTTCACATACTCCCCCAGATATTTAAGATTGTTCATTTCTTCATAACCAAAAGAAATAAAATTCAATGTACAATTTTTGAAATATGTTAGATTCCACAACCTCATAAGTACATAACAACAGAATAATCACTTTATACAAAGATCTTTAATTACTACCCTTTCTTAAAATACTCATCTATAAACAACAAAAGTTTAGAATTAGAAATATCATTATATAAACGAAAGTAATATTTTTTTCCATGTCATTACTAGCGTATTAACTCAACAAAGTCTTACATGGCCAATGAGAGTTCAACATAGAAACAAAACTACAACGTACTTCTTTGGTTTTACCACCGATATACTCTTTATAAGTCTTTTGCTGAATCTAATCATATATACAAGGCAACCCTAACATCATGAGGCCATAGGCAACAAGCGAGCGGGCTTTTACTAAATTCTAATTGATTGGTATCCTCTGTTATTATAGTACCATCTCGGTCGGAAAAGGTGCTTATCAAGAATGAGGGTTTTCCCCCCTCTAAACCTAGCGCCGCCAATGTTGTTTTCTCTTTTCCATTTGTCAAACGCCGATCAATCCATTATGATCTCATCTATCTTCTTTTGATCTACCCTATCGATCCTTTTACTTTCAAGACTCATCTGTTTCCAAATTTTTGCTTCTCTTTTCCTATTTCTTCTGGTAGTGTGGTACGTACGTTCGGGTCGTGCCTTTTTTTCTTTGGCTTTGTTTCATGGCCGGCTCTTCACTCTACGTCCTTGTGAGGAGGTTGATCTCACAGTTGGGGCTGAGGAGGAAGCCTCAGATTATGGCTTCGCTGTAATCAGGGTGTTTTCATCGAAAACTCTAACTCATGTTATGGCCAAATCTCTTAGCCTATGAATGATCTGCTTATGGCAAGGATCCTTGGAATCCAGTGCGATCCAAATTTGGCGTTGCTCCAATGATAGGTTTTGGGGACGTTAAAAGGACTTTGGTGTTCTTCGTCAAGCTGTCGACAAAGGTCCTTGGTCCTTCTGGAATTTTACTGTGGTTGTGGAGGAAACTAATGGCCTCGCTCCATGTCTTCAGATACCTGCCACTAAGGCACGTGTTTGGGCACGTGCTGAGGTGGCTGGAGGCGATCTCTCTGGAGAGATCAAGGTGAAACGTTGGTAGGAGCACCTTGGGTTTTGGTTGGGTCACTTTGTTGATTATTTGATTGGGACCGCTGTGATTATGAGGGCGAGATTCGTCTGTTTATGGAAGTGGATCTCCGTCATTCTCTGGAGACTAAGGTATGTGTAAGCCTTGGTAGTCAATTAAGCTAGGGTTGTTTTCCGTATTAAATATATTATTGTTGATAGCTACGTATTGTATGGAATGTGGGAGCTTCTGTTATGCATTGGAACGTTGTCCAGTGCATTGTGCCAAGCAACGAGAACTAGAGGAGACTCAGATGAAGGAAGTCATCTGGGCTAAGGAAGAAGCTAAAGGTAAATCAGAGGTCTGGGGATTGGAGACCATCGTTGTGACTGGGATCGAGGACGGTGCTGGCGACTTTATGGAAGAAGGGGCGTACAATGGTGATCCGGCTACAAATCAGTTACGCCACCACAAGAATTGAGTCCCAACTTGAACCACCTTTAAGGTGTTGGGTTTTATCCTAAAGGCCTCGGTTAATATTGGGGTTGGTCCATTCACTTATAAGTTATTTTCAACTTACCTCTTTTCCAATGTGGAATCTTTAATCCAACACGTCCCTACACATGTAACCTAACTCTAGGTTAGCACGTGCAACCTAACTAGGAAAGTATTTCAGGGAGAATTCGATGATTTCATTCATCTCAATTTTGGGGTCAATAAAGATGTACAAGTGGTTTCCTAATAGGAAAGGATATTTACATTCTTATCTCATCTATACAACTTTAGTTCTAATTATAAAAGGATATTCACAATAATCTACTTTTCAACACTCCCCCTCAAGTTGGTGCATAGATGTCAATCATACTAAACTTGTCAATCCATCCTGCAAATGCATGGCGTGACAACCCCTTTGTAAGTACATCTGTCAATTGTTCTTCAGAAGCTATAAAGGGAAAGCGTATATTCTTCTTATCAAGGTGATCCCTGATAAAATGTCGATCAATCTCCACATGTTTGGGTCGATCATGCTGTACAAGATTATGAGAAATTTTAATTACAGCAGTATTGTCACAATGCAAATCCATGACCTTATGGAGCTTGAAACCTAGCTCCCCTTCAATACATTTCGAATCCATAACAGTTCACACACTCCATTTGTCATTCCTCTGAATTCAGCTTCAGCACTGGAACGAGCAATCACATTTTGCTTCTTATTACACCATGTTACTAAACTCCCACCAATAAAGGTAAAATAACCAGAAGTGGATGCTCTTTTAGTCTTATCTCCTGACCAATTTGCATCAGAATAACCGATAACTCCAAACTCACCATCTTTTGAAAATAGTAGGCATTTACCAGGTGCAGATTTCAAATATCTAAGAATGCGCATCGCAACATCCATATGTTCTTCACTTGGATCATGCATGAACTGACTCATAACACTTACAACATATGCAATATCAAGCCTAGTGTGTGAAAAATAGATCAATCTTCCTACTAACCTCTGGTACCTGTCATTGTTTGTTGAAACTTGACCAAGACACAACTCCAACTTATGATTCATCTCAATAGGAGTATTAGCAGGTTTACAATCCAGCATTCCTGTTTTAGCAAGAAGATCAAGCACATACTTTCGTTGTGACAAAGTGATTCCCAACTTGGATCTTGCAACTTCAGTCCTCGAGAAATACTCAACGGACCCAAGTGCTTCATCTCAAACTCTTGGGACAAGCGCTTCTTCAAATCTTCCATCTCAACTGGATCATCACCTGTAACAACCATATTATCCACATATACAATCAAAGCAGTAATCTTACCACCTTTGCGTTTAATGAGCAAGGTATGATCAGAATTGCTATGTCAATATCCAAACTTCTTCATGGCTCCAGAAAATCTTTCAAACCAAGCTCTAGGAGATTGCTTCGATTCATATAATGATTTCTTCAATCTGCAAAATTTCCCAACGTCACATGGCTTACAGTTAACACCTGGAGGAATATCTATGTACACCTCTACTTCTAAATATCCATTTAGGAAAGCATTCTTCACATTAAATTGGTGCAATGGCCAGTCATGTCACGCTGCTAAGGCTATGAGGATGCGTACAATATTGATCTTTGCTATGGGAGCAAATGTCTCCTGATAGTTGACTCCATATCGCGGAGTATAACCTTTTGCAACCAGACGAGCTTCATATCGATCAATGCTTCCATATGCCTTCAGCTTCACTGTAAATACCCATATATATCCAACAGTCTTTTTTCCAGGTGGTGCAAGAACAGTCTCTCTGGGATGAAAGGTCTAAATATGGAACGCTGCTTCGCTCTGCTGGATGCATGGGATCCCGTACAACAAGCGAGCTTTTTACCCTCAAATTTTTTTCATTCTTTTGTAAAGCCTTCAATTCTTCATTCATAGCCTGCTTCCATTTTGGATCCGCCAAGGAATCATGTACATTACTTGAAATAGATACTGTAGATAATTGACTAACAACAAGTGCGTGTGCTCCAAACAACCTATGGTAAGATACAAAGGCAGTAATAGAATATTTGGCTTTGACTTCTATAGTAGGCTCATATTGCTTCTTTGGAACCCCATTTGTTTCTCGTTGAGATCTCCTTGGAACAACCGCTACAGTGCCTGATTCAATGTTATCAGTACATACCTCATCTGAGACATTCTGGGAAGACTCTTTGGTTGATGGAGCAGAATGAGGGACTTCATGAGATACAGCTTCAGAAGAAAGTTGAACTGCTTGTGACGTTTCATCTTCAGGTCCAGTCTTCGATGGATCGAAAATTTCCTTTGATCCATCGAAGGTGTCTCTCGGGTCCGTTTTAGGTGCAAGCTTCGATGGATCGAGAGCATCCTTCAATCTCTCGGGTCTAATTCAGGGATATCATTCGATGGATCGAGAGTGCCCTTTGATCCATCGAAGGGGGCTCTCGGGTCTGATTCAGCTGCTTCAAAACTTCTCTCCAAATTCTCTAATTCTTCAAATTCTGGTAAGTTCAGAGAACTTCCTTCGCATATACTTCTCTCCCTCTGAAGGGAAGACTCTGCAACTCCCCTTGAGTAATAAGGTTTCAGATTCACAGAACAAGACATCTAGGGAAACATGCATCATGTTGAGAATTGGATCATAACAACGATATTCTTTTTGGAAGTCAGCATACCTAACAAAAGTATACTTCACAGTACATGGATCAAGCTTGCCTCTCAGTTGTTTGTTGATATGAACATACACAGTACACCTCAAAACTCTTGGCTCCAAATTTAGCAAGGATGGCATATTCAACAACTGATGCAACTTCTGATAAAGATTTTGAAACTCAATCACACGGGAAGGAGTGCGATTGATCAAGTATGCAGCAGAACGAACAACTTCTCCCCACAAGTTTAGTTTCACATTCATGCCAAAGAGAGAGGCCCGAACAACTTTTATTATCTGTCTATTCTTCCTTTCAGCTAATCCATTTTGTTGAGGAGTATACGTAATTGAAGTCTAGTGTCGGATTCCATGAGAGATCAAGAATGCAGACATCTTACCATTCATATATTCGCCACCATTGTCTGATTGAAATACCCGAATTTGTTGTTGATACTGGGTTGCCACCATCGCATGAATTCAGTGAATCTGGAATACACTTCATTCTTGTGCTTTATTAAGGAGACCCAAGTCACCCTAGTACATTCATAAATAAAAGTAATAAAATACCGAAAGCCAGAGCGGGTAGAAATTTATGCAGGACGCTAAACATCGGAGGGAATTTTCATATAAGGAACAGAACATTTGAATAAACTTGGTGAATAAGTACTACGGTGACTCTTGGCAAATTCACATGTTTCACACTGAAATTCTAAAGTATTCACACGTGAAAATAGTTGAGGTTGAAGTTTCTACAGATATTGAGAAATCAAATTACCAAGACGACGGTGCCATAACCACACATCTTCCTTAGCTTTATCTAAACTGGTTGTATTATTCGCCTGTCCCGATGATTTCAGTTGTTGTGCTCTACTTCTTGTCAAATCAAGATAATATAATTTCTCCATTCGAACACCATAACCAAGAATTTTTCTAGTCACGAGATCCTGAAAGATACAAAAATTTGAATAAAAAGTGACTAAACATGCAAGCGCCGTAGTTATCTGACTAACAGATAGAAGGTTATAGGCAAAAGAGGGAATAACAATAACATAATCAATTGACAGATTATCAGATATCTTGACAGAACCTTCACCAATAACAAAATATGGAGAGTCATCGGCAGTAGACACAACATGTTGAGAGGATGGATTAATGGTTTGTACCAGACTTGGAGTATTCAGCATGTGATCAGTTGCACCAGTATCATTGATCCAAGTAGAATTCAAAGATAATGCATAGAGGGATAATGCGTTACTCCTCATACCCGATTCAACTATATGAGCAGAGCCAATTGATGATCCAAGTGATATCTTCATGTTTCAAATAGTAAGGTTTTCAAGATTCAGGATTTCAAGAGTATACTTCGGGATTATGGGTTTTCAAAGTCAAAAATTCATGTTCAATTTCAAGTGCAGCGGAAGAAATAATTCAGTGGTGCTAATTCAAGGTTTTAATTCAATTCAGGGTTTTTCAAATTTCAGAAATTCGGCTCTGATACCAATTATAAAAGTATTTCAGGGAGAATTCGATGATTTCATTCATCCCAATTTTAGGGTTAATAAGGATATACAAATGGTTTCCTAATAGGAAATGATATTTACATTCTTATCTCATCTATACAACTTTAAATCTAATTATAAAAAGATATTCACAATAATCTACGTACTTTCTAACAATTATTACATATCAATTATTATTATTATTGGTAGGAACAACATGTTTTTGTTGTATTTCTCCTGGGCCTCAATAGTGCCATAATAAAGATTTTTATAATTTTTTTGTTCTTCTTTCTTGAAAGTAAAGAAGAACCATTTTCTAAATTATTTATATTTTTCTTGCATGAAATCTTTACTGCAAGCTTGACGATCATAAGTAAATGGAATAGAAATGACATTTATTGACGTAATGTCATTAAATTCTGATAATGTTTCAGGTTCCTCATGGTATATCCCTTGAGGAATCTGTTGAGAATTTGTACAAACTCCATCAAAGACTAAATTAGGAGTTTTTGTGCTTGATGAAGAGGCTTTCATAGTTTGGTTTGGAGTATAAAACTTTTGAGATTGAATATTCTCACTTCTTTTTGATGAAATATAAGAGAGACTATCATCCGAGAATGATAATCTAGTTGGTCTTCTATTGTTATCAAATTTGATAATAACATCTCCATCATCATACTGTTGAATTTCTTCTACCTTTTTATTTTCTAGAGGTTTGGGTGGAATGGCTGATTCAAGCATCCATTCATCAGGAGTCTTAATATCCTGCCATTGAATAGTCTGGGGAATAAACACATCTGATTTTAACAGATTAGTCTCAATTAAGATTGTCTTTCCCTTGGTATCATAATTTTTTGCCTTTGGGCTTAGGTAATTCATTGCTTTATAATATACCCTATATGTAATATTTAGTGGCTCAGATCCTTCTTTTAGATTATAGCCACTAGTTTTAACATTTAATGTTAAAACATCAAGAATATTTCTGTCTGTCAAAGAGACACAGAAATTAGGAAAGTAATTAAAATAAACTGAGCCATTGCATAGGCTTGTTTGGATGATTCCTAATAAGGAGTCATTAAAATTTAGGTGCCTGAAATCTCTCAAGGCAACCAATAATGAGGCATTTAAGCCTTCTCTGGAAAGTGGTCGAATAGCCACTTGAACCATACCCAGATGAAAATATCTGTATTTATCTTTATATCTCCTGATTTCTTCAGGCTGAAACAACTAAATAGTTTCATGTTCTTTTCCAATATGAATAGTTTGTTCAATTATTTTTATGGTCATAGCCATATTTAGATTGAACATATTCATTGAATATATCATTGAAGGTTTAACCTTCGGGAGGCTCCAGCTATGAAGCTGATTCTCAATATTAGAGAATTCAATATCCTCCTCATTTTTGGTATGATTAATAATAGTTTGAGAAATATAATTCCTTGATGAAGACGAAGTTTTAGAAGATGTTCTTGATAATTTTGAGAGCATTTTTACTTAAAAAATAATATTTATAATGAGCAAGAACAGTAATTAAGAAAGTATAAAATACGTAGCCTTATACGGCTGTCAACCACTTACGAAGACTTATCCTGTACTGCTTCTTTCGCGCAATTGGGGCTTCAAGGCGATTTGGATGCCGTGCGATAAGGTTTCGGCTCTGATACCAACTTTACACCAGGACCTTGCTCAAAAGGATAGTAATTTTATTGATTGATAATGTAATAATACAAAGGAGAGATTACAACAAAGGGATTATAGAGAGAGAGAAAGTAGAGAGAAGGTAGAGCTCTCTTCTCAGAAAACTAAAACTTATAAGACTCCTCAGCAGAGCTCTTCTTTTAAAGACCAAAAAGCTGGACTACTGGCAACCGGGGAAAAACTTAAACTAATAAAAAAAAACAAGAAGCCTTTAACAAATGGCCGACAAACTAAAAGAAAAGGAAACAACATTTATCCGTAAATCACACCGGGTGCACAAAGGGCCCCATCGATTACGTGAAAAGGATAAATGATTCCAAAATACAAACATGGGAAAATATCCCTAAAGAATGACACTGCATCAGACCCTGCATTTTTGTGTACCTGTCCAAAATGGAAAATATAGAAGCCACTGCATCAGACCCTTTTGTGATATCTGATCGGTGCATAAATATGCACCTTTATGCTATTTATTGATGCTCATATATTTATTTATTTTTTTAAAAACTCAGTAATATTAGTTTATTTTATAGTTTTATAGGTATTTTGGAGTGGATGAGAAGAAAGAAAGAAAAAGAGGGACTAAAAACTTAACTTGGAAATCTTCTTGTGTTGATCAGTCAACTTCGACAGAGAACTGGGAACAGTTCGGGAGGAACCCAATAGTGATCTATGTATGCATAAAAAGCTCCAGATGTCTAGTTTCCAGAACATCTTTCAGATCGTGATCTAGATGTTTCTAGAAGAAGTTATGTCTATATTAGTACCGAGAGAATAGTCTACTCGGGAAGAGTTTTTGGGTATATTGTGTATGTTCATATCAACAAACAACTCAGAGGCAAACTTGATCCATGTGCTTTGAAGTGTATCTTTGTTGGATATGCTAACTTCCAAAAAGGTTACTGTTGTTATGATCCAATTTTGAACAAGATGTATGTTTCTCTGGATGTTTCTTTCCGTGAATCTGAACCTTATTACTCAGGGGGAGTTTTAGAGTCTTCTCTTCAGGGAGAGAGAAGTATATGTGAAGGAAATCCTCTAAATTTGGGAGAATTCAAAGAATTGGAGAGCTTGAAAAGGAGATTTGAAGCTGTAAATCGGACAGAGACTGCAGAAGCCTAATTCTACCAGTCGAAATCTCTCCTAGACCCGTCAAACAATAGAACCGAAATCGGATGGAAGGTGTCCTTCGACCCGTCGAGCAATATCCTCGACCAGTCGAAGGATGGCACCGAAACTGGATAGAATGTGTCTTTCAGCTGGTCGAACAATATCCTCGACCCGTTGAAGAATGGAACTAGAATGTGACAGAATGTTGCTTTCAACCCGTCGAGCAACAATCTTGACCTGTCAAATACTGATGAAACGCCACAAAGTGAAGTCCAATCTCATGAAGACCCCCATTCTACTCCATCAACCGAAAAGTCTTCCCAGAATGTCTCACCTGAGGTATGTACTAATAACATTCAATCGAACATTGTAGAAGTCATTCCTAGGAGATCTCAACGAGAAACAAAAGGGGTTCCAAAGAAGTAATATGAGCATACTATATAAGCCAAAGCCAAATATCATATTGCCAGCTTTGTATCTCACCATATGTTGTCTGAATCACATGCACTTTTTGTTAGTCAATTATCTACAGTATCTATTCTCAGTAATGTACAGGATGCCTTGAGGGATCCAAAGTAGAAACAGACTATGAATGAAGAACTAGAGGCTTTGCAAAATAATGGAACATGGAAGACTGTTCTTGCACCACTTGGAAAGAAGACTATTCGATGTATATGGGTATTTACAGTGAAACTGAAAGCAAATGGAAGCATTGATCGATATAAAGCTCGTCTGGTTGCTAAAGGATATACTCAGCGATATGGAGTTGATTATCATGAGACATTTCCTCTTGTAGCAAAGACCAGTACTGTACGCATTCTCATTGCTTTAGCAGCTTGACATGATTGGCCATTGTAACTATTTGATCTTAAAAATGCTTTCTTGAATAGAGATTTGGAAGAAGAAGTGTACATGGACATTCTCCTAGGTGTCAACTATAGGCCATGTAATGTTGGAAATGTTTGTAGACTGAATAAGTCTGTGTATGGATTAAGGCAATATCTAAGAGCTTGGTTTTGAAGATTTTCTAAAGCTATGAAGAAATTTGGGTTTCGGCAGAGCAACTTTGATCATACATTGTTCATTAAATGCAAGGGTGGTAAGATTACTGCTCTGATTGTGTATGTGAATAATATGGTTATCACAGGTGATGATCCGGTTGAGATAGAAGATTTGAAGAAGCGTTTGTCCCAAGAGTTTGAGATGAAGGACTTGGGTCCATTGAAGTATTTCTTGGGAATAAAGTTGCAAGATCTAATTTAGGAATCACCTTGTCACAACGAAAGTATATGCTTGATCTTCTTACTGAAACAAGAATGCTGAATTATAAACGTGCCAATACTTCTATTGAGATGAATCATAAGTTGGAGTTGTGTCTTGGTCAAATTCCAACAAAAACGGGTAGGTATCAGAGGTTAGTAGGAATGCTGATCTATTTATCACACCTGATATTGCATATGTTGTAAGTATTGTTAATCAATTCATGCATGATCTAACTGAAGAGCATATAGATGTTGTAATGCGTATCCTTAAGTATTTGAAGTCTGCACCTGGTAAAGGCTTGCTATTTTTAAAGAATGGTGAGTTTATAGTTGCATGATATTCTGATGTAGATTGGGTAAGTGATAAGACTAATAGGGCATCTACTTTTGGGTACTTCACCTTTATTGGTGGGAGATTATATCTTGGCACAGTAAAATATGATTGTCCGTTCTAGTGCTGAAGCTGAATACCAAAGAATGGTGAGTTTATAGTTACATGATATTCTGATGTAGATTGGGTAAGTGATAAGACTAATAGGGCATCTACTTTTGGGTACTTCACCTTTATTGGTGGGAGATTATATCTTGGCACAGTAAAATATGATTGCCCGTTCTAGTGCTGAAGCTGAATACCAAAGAATGACAAATGAAGTGTGTGAACTGTTGTAGATTCGAAATGTATTGAAGGAGTTATGTTTCAAGCTCCATAAG
The DNA here is from genome assembly GCA_946800695.1 of Geum urbanum. Classification (NCBI taxonomy): domain Eukaryota; kingdom Viridiplantae; phylum Streptophyta; class Magnoliopsida; order Rosales; family Rosaceae; genus Geum; species Geum urbanum. Next base: position 51,700,837 of record OX327008.1, on the reverse strand, counting down.
TGTATGAATTTACATTGTGACAATACTGCTACAATTGAGATTGCTCATAATCGTGTACAGCATGATAAAATCAAGCACGTGGAGATTGATCGACATTTCTTCAGGGATCACCTGGATAAGAAAGTTATACGGTTCCCCTTTGTAGCTTCTGAAGAGCAATTGACGGATGTACTTACTAATGAGTTGTTACACCAAGCATTTGCACGATGGATTGACAAGTTAGACATGATTGACATCTATGCACCAACTTGAAGGGGGTGGGATTGGAATGAATATATTTATTGTAATTAGAATTAATTTATGTAGATATGGTATGATTATGTAAATATTTTTTTCTTTTAAAAAATCACTTATAAATTTATATTAATCCTAAAATTAAGATAAATGAAATCATTAAATTTTTCCTGAAAATACTTTTTCCACTGTATGAAGTGTCGACTTATTTCTATCTTGCTAGCTTAATCACACGTTAAACTGAATCATGATCATAGTCCAGTCGTACACAACAAGAAAATGAACTTCTCTAGCAAGAAAGACAAGAAGGATTCTAACGTATATGATTCCCGTGTGCTAAATCTCAGCCAAAAGTCTTCTAGCAAATAATTTTTTTTTTGGTAATGAGCAAATAATTAAATTGAACTAAGAGCTACAACGTACTAATCAAAAGTCGTCTGGAACCTTAACATGTTGTACGTAGTATAAAAGTATATATGCAATGACTTGGTATAAATACTCACGATCTATCGGTAAACTACTCATGATTTGATTATAATTAGATGTACGTTAGTATAATGCACTACAAGAAAACATCACTTAGACCACGGAAACATAATTGTTCCGTGGTCCAAGTGACACCTGGACGACGGAAATGACTCCGTCGTCCAAGTACCACCTGGACGACGGAGAATACCATCTTCGTCGTCCAGGTGGTCAGCTGGACCACGGAGTCTTCTCCGTCCTCCAGGTGGTCACCTGGACGATGGAGATTGTATTTTCCGTCGTCCAGGTGATCACCTGGACCTCGGAGTCTTCTCCGTCCTCCAGGTGATCACCTGGACGACGGAGATGGTATTCTCCGTCGTCCAGGTGATTACCTGGACAACGGACCGACACGCCGTCGTCCGAGTATACGAAACGTGCTTCCACTTAGACGACGTACCGACACCTCCGTCGTCTAAGTGAAGCATTATATAAGCTGATCGAATTCATTCCTGGCCTCGATCTATTCATTCCATTTGAAGAAGAATTGAAGGAGAAGGGAGAAGGAGAAGCTAGGGAGCTAGCTAGCTAGAAGCGAGCTAGGTAGGCCGAGAAGAATCAGGATCGATAAGGGATCTCCGCTGACTAGCTAGTTAGCTTAATTAACGTACAGATATCGAGAAGGCCAGCAGGTACGTACGTATACGTACGCAGTTAAAATTTGCTTAATTAATTAATTAATATATATTTAGTGAAAACGTACGTACATATATACATGCAAGGATGTTAGCTGATGTTAGCTATATATATATATATGTACAGATCGATTAAATTACGTACGTACGTAATTGATGGATCGATGTAGATCGAGTACGTACGTATAATTAAGCGTAAATTAATTGACAAATATATATATGTAATAATTAATTAATTATAATATTTTGTAGCAGTATGGACAAGAGTTGGATGAAGTTGAAGAATAGATGTGATGTCCGGTATATGGATGGAATTAGCGAATTTGTGAATTTTGCGATAGAACATGGTCAGGGAAAGAAACGTTTCAGGTGTCCGTGTCAGAAATGTCTTAATTGTCAGTATGCGGAGGTTAATGTTATGGTACAACACCTGTACGAAAATGGTATGATGTGGAGTTACACTACATGGAGCGAGCATGGTGAAGCAGTAGAGTTCAGCGCAGCAGACTTCAGCTCAGGGTACAGTTACCATGGTGCCTCATCCAGCGGCAGTGGTGCCGGACCCCCAGCTTGCAACCCAACTGCAGATTTGGTCCATGATGCGTTTCCGGGATGTAGTCATGGTGGACACCAACACCAAGACGGAGGTTACAGTACCACTTATGAGCATGATGACACATTCCTCGCAGCTAGCTTGGCCACTGACACCAGTGAGATGGAAAAGTACAACCGGATACTACTTGAAGCGCAAACCCCGGTGTTCCCTGGATGTCGAGAGAATGTGTTGCAATATGTGATGGAGCAAATGAAGATAAAAGTGAAGCACAAAATGTCAGTGAGTGCTTTTGACGAAATTCAGGAGCAAATATGTAAGTTGCTTCCTGATGATCACAATCTTCCTAAATCTCATTATAAGGTTAGAAATATCCTGAGCAGCCTCGGCCTAAAGTACAGGATAATTGACGCATGTCCGAATGATTGTGTGCTATTTTACAAAGAGTATAAAGAGTTGGACTATTGTCCCGTATGTGGCCAGTGCAGATTCCAGTTGAATAGGAAGAGTTCGAAAAAGAGAATTCCCGTGAAAGTTGTTCGATATTTTCCCTTGATTCCCAGATTGCAGCGCCTGTACATGTCTTTACAGACAGCAGAGGCGATGCGATGGTACGCAGAAAAGCGAATAGATGACGATGTCCTGCGACACGCCGCAGATGGGGAGGGTTTCAAACATTTCGACAGAGAATTTGGAGACTTTGCTTCAGAGGTTAGAAATGTTAGACTCGGACTATCTACAGACGGATTCAATCCTTGGGGAAGTAATAGCTCCGCCGTCAGCACTTGGCCAGTTATTCTGATGCCGTACAACTTGCCTCCGTGGATGTGCATGAACAAGGAATTTAATTTCCTTACCGTATTAATTCCAGGTCCTAAATCTCCATCGAAGTGCTTAGATGTCTACCTCAGACCTTTGATCGACGAGCTGAAACTGTTGTGGGAAAATGGAGTCCCAACTTATGACAAATTCACTGACACGATGTTCACGATGAGGGCTGCCGTAATGTGGACGATCAACGATTTTCCAGCTTATGGGATGTTGGCAGCCTGCAGGACAAAAGGATATAATGGATGTCCTATATGTTTGGACGACGTGAACTCTAGTTGGCACGCGGGGAAGGTGTGTTACTTGGGTCACCGTAGATGGCTTCCTCACGATCACCCGTGGCGACAGGATGAAGCTCATTTCGACGGTACGGTAGAGAACAATCCTAAACCCCGTAGTTGGTCGGGCGAAGAGATTTTAGAGAGGTTGAGCTATTTCGACTTTGGTGTGTTGAGCAATGACGCGGATGTAAAGAAATGCAATCCAATTCCTCCACATGATCTGAGCTATTGGGATCACAAGAGTATATTCTTTGAACTCCCTTACTGGTTGAAGTTGAAGCTGAGGAACAACTTGGACGCGATGCACATAGAAAAGAATGTGTGCGACAGCGTGGTGGGAACAATTCTCGGTATTAAGTTCAAGACTAAAGATACTCCCAAAGCGCGCAAAGATTTGGAATCGATGAATCTACGTCGTCCCTTGTGGTTGAGGAGGGATAGGAAATGAGTGTACAACAAGATGCCAGATGCACCTTACACAGTGAAGCCGACGCTTAGACGTTCTGTATTTCACAGGTTTAAGGGCGTTCGTTATCCGGCTACGTATGCAGCTACTATAACTGGAGCAGTGGACGAGGTGCAACACAAGTTTGTTGGTCTAAAGACACATGACTATCACGTTATGCTGCAACGTCTGATTCCAGTGGTAATTCGACCATACTTGCCTCGGGACGTCGTAGAACCAATAGTGGCATTGTGCAGGTGGTGGCAGAGGTTATGCGCCAGAGAATTAAAGAAGTCAGATGTGGTGGAATTGCAACAACAAATTGTGCACATCATTTGCAAACTAGAGAAGATTTTCCCCCCTGCTTTCTTTGACATCATGATTCACCTAATGATCCACCTGCCCGAGCAGGTGCTCATTTCTGGTCCGGTCCAGTTCACTTGGATGTATCCTCAAGAAAGGTACGTACAACTAATTAATTAATTTGTTCCACTGGAGATTATATATATACTAGCTAGCTAGCTATATGTACTTATGTAATGTGTACGTTTGATTTTGTAGACAGCTTGGACAGTATAAGTCATTCGTCAAAAACAGGTCGGCCCCGGATGGCTCCATAGCAGAGACATACCTAATGCATGAGTGTGTTACTTACTGCAACAGGTACCTCAAAGATCCACCCCCTCCCACTGCCTCCGATCGCAGTGCCCGCATCAATCTTTCTGTCGTCACCAATGTCGTCCGACCGTTTAGAGGAGTATTAAAGGAATCGTTAACACGGGAAGAACTTATTGAGGCACATTGGGTAGTGTTGCGAGACTGTGATGAAGTTGAGCCGTACATGATGTCATACAGGGAGAGGCTTCAGGCGTTAAATCAAAACAAGAGTTCGACGTGGATTGAGAAAATGGTTAAGAAGAAGTTTCCTGATTATTTCTTCCAATGGGTACGTACGTACGACTCGGATGAGATTATTTAAATACATATCGCTCATGTTTGTAGAAAGTAAACCCTTATATTAATTTGCCCTTTTTCGCAGATGATTGATCTGCAAAAATCTGATAACCACGGAGGGTGGTGGTCATGGCCAAAGCACTTGCTAGCAGGGAAGCCGGTTAAACACTATATTTATCCCGGATGTTTTGTGAATGGTGTAAAGTTCCATTCATTGGCCCGAGACGAAGGAAGAAGAGCACAAAACAGTGGGGTAGCCGTTGGGAAAGACAATGATCTATATTACGGGGCTATTGTATACGTGGTTCAGCTATGTTACGGGAATGATGTCAACGTTTTCCTATTCAAGTGCAGATGGTTCAAGCGTACAAAGGAAGACCTGAGACTATTATCAGTCGATACAAACTCGCACTGGTATGAGGATGAGCCTTTCGCTCTCGCCACCTTAGTTCGGCAGGTGTTCTATCTCGACGATCCGAAAGCCAGTGAAGGGTGGAAAATAGTGAACCATATTTCTCACCGAGGAATATGGAATACAGAGACAATTGAAGGGACACCGGCGACGACTGAAGATGCTGCTGAACCAGAAAGAGACATTCCTGCCTATCAAGAGCCTAATATTTCTATGGTCCGCTCCGATATAATGGACCTGGTTCAAGATGGTGAACGGTTACCCATGCCTGATGGTTGTACAGATCTAACTGAAGATGAGATTATCGATGAGGTAGATGAAGAAGACGAGCAGGAAGAGGACGCGGACGAGGACTCAGGTTATTCGTCAGACGATGTTGAGTACGATGACGAGGATGAGCCGTCGACTAACGGGGATGAGGACGATGATGATTATGACGAAGAGTACGGTCATACGACGAGGGAGATTAATTGGTAATTAATTACTGTAATTATTGTAATATATATATATGATCGATGCCGGTTTACGGTAAGAAATTAATCTGAATTATATATCCTTGCCAACGGAGAAATTAATAAATATTGGCGCCAAATCTCAATCTCATATAAAACGTACCCTAGCTAAATCCTTGACCCTAGCCGGCCTAAATCTAGCAGTTCGATCGGATCGATTGATAATTGAACGGACAGGTACACAAATGACCGGGGACGACCTAAACCGTAATCCCTAAGGCCCTAACCCCTGAAATCGGGGTCTATGCACCTGAACGACGGATAATGGTCATTATCCGTTGTCCAGGTGCACACTAGGACGACGGAGAATGGTCATTCTCCGTCGTCCAAGTTCACAGACCCTAAACCCTAAACAGTAAGGCCCTAACCCTTGAATTCAGGGTCTATACACCTGGACGACGGAGAACGTCATTCTCCGTCGTCCAGGTTCTAACCTGGACGACGGATAACTTCATATCCGTCGTCCAGGTATAAACCTGGACGACTGAAATGCTCAAATCCGTCGTCCAGGTGCAGATATCGTAATTTTTTCTAAGACAACGACCATCTAGACCTTCTTCCAATGCATTTTCTTTTCATCAAGACTTTAGAGTAAACAATTCTTGGTGTGTGAGCTTCGACGGTTCGAAAATCGGAGTTGTGAAATGCCTTGTATCCACGTTTCCGGTTTGTGAAATTATCGGTTTTGCGGTTGACTGTGCCGATCAAACCCTTCCCAAACTTATTATTTTATGGTCATTTGAAGACAATTATATATTATGTTACGACGAACATATCCAACGGTTGTTTTGTCCAAATTCAATTTCGTTAATACTCTGCTACAAATGAGCGTCTACTCATGAACACTGAAGTCGTAAAGATTAGTCGATACTTAACATGTTTCAATACGTAAAATTAATAGGCGGTTCAAATTTGACTGTTCATATATACGATGCGTTCATCGATATTGTACGACTATTTCACTCGAATGACAGATCGCTAAATTCCTAGCGAATTATTTTTTAAATTTTTTTTTACGTAATATGAACCTGGACGACGGAGATGGTCATTTTCCGTCGTCCAGGTGTTCACCTGAACGACGGAGAATGACCATCTCCGTCGTCCAGGTTCAAAAATCATGGCGGTTCCAATTTTTTTTTGTTTAATTTTTTCATGTAATTTTCACTTGGACGACGGAAACTTACCATCTCCGTCGTCCAAGTCCAAAATTATGGCGGTTCAATTTACCGCTTCCGTTTTCGGCACCGCTTGAATTTTCACTTAGACGACGGAGAATTAATTCTCCGTCGTCTAAGTCCAATTCCATGGCGGTTCAAAACGTCCCGCCCCTTAATTACGCGCCGTTTCAAAATTTTGAAACCGCCACCTGGATGACGGAGAACACTGTTTCCGTTGTCCAAGTGCACTTAGACGACGGAGAATAGTGCTCCGTCGTCTAAGTGAAACTCTATAAATAGAGTACGGCTCATCTTCTTTTCCTCATCCCTTACAATTCTCTCCATCTCTCCTCTCCTCTCTCTCTCAATCTCATTCCGGCGATATTCTCCTCCGGCGACGACGCTCCGACGATACAACTCCGGCGTGGTTCGATTCCTCCTATCCGACGACACAACTCCGGCGAAATTCCCGAAAACTCCGATTCGGTAAATTTCTATTTTTCCCTTATTTAAATAATTTTCATTTTATTAATTAATTAAATTCTAAATATAATTAATTAGTAGAAATTAATTTAGTAATTAGTTTTAAATATTTAATAAATGATTAATTGTTGTTATTAATTAATTAAATCATAATTATTGTTATTTAATACTAATTAAATGAATAATTGTAAATTTGTTGTTATTAATTAAATAAATAAATAATTATTGTTATTAATTAATTAAATGAATAATTATTGTTATTAATTAATTAAATGGTTAATTATTGCATGCTAAATGGAAAATAAATTATTGCATGTAATTACGTGTATTTTTTAGTAAATTAATTAGTAGTACGTGTTCGATTTAAATTTAGTACATAGGCTTGGTGTAATTAAGTCGCACTCTTTGGAATAGATGGCGCCTCTTTTCCTTGCTTATCTCCTTAACCCCTCGTGATGTGTTGATTTCATCACCGCACACCATAACCTAAGTGAAGTTATGGACACGAGGTTGAGGGCGGAGTTTGCAAAGGACTTGAGGGAGTGTAAATTTTCGAAAAATTGGCCGAATGTCGGACATGGTGTCTAGAAACGGGTTATGACTGGTGACAGGATTTGGAATAAGAAAGACTTTTGTCGAAATTAGTCCTGCCTCTCGCGTTATCTCTATCCCTAACTGACCATGTTTTTCGATTTAACCAAGGCTGATTAATTGAAAATTTACACTTTATCGCGCGGGTCGCACGTCCATTGAACGACCGAAAATGCCAAGCTAGTGTACTCTATTTAAATCTTAAACGTACTTAATTAATTAGCGTAAATTTTTAAGTTGTAATTATTATGGTAAGTAGGTATTTTAACCCCGTACTCTTAGGTTTAAATGGCTCCGCTAAAGACGACATCCGGCAAGAAGAAAGCCCAACAAGAGGCAGAAGATGTCATGCTCCGCCGCTTGGCGGACCAAGTCGGTTGGGAATTACCACCGGAGGGCAACGACGCTGTCAATCCGGACGGATCATCTGGTCCGTCCGTAGCGCCCTCTGGGGAAATTCCCGCTCCCCCATTCATCTCGAGCGGTGATGACGTCGACCTCTTCCAATCTCCGACGCCCGGTACCCATTCAATGGGAAGTACTCAGGCGTCCTCGACCGCCGAATCAATCATGTACAGCGCCCGCCGTAGGCAAATGAGGGCCCCCACTGACCCGGAACCGAAAAGGACTCGGGGTCTCGTTAAAGGGGGCAAAGCGAAGCGTATTTGCAAGGCGACCGGTAAAAAGATCGACTTGCCGTACGACGAATTCACCGGTGGCCCTCCCACAGCTCAGCTAGCAAGTCTCTCGGCGCATGGGATATGGTCAATCATCCGTAACCGGGTTCGTATCACTGCCCCTACTTGGAAGGAGGCGCCGGATCATGAGAAGGCGAAAGTCTTCAAAGATCTTTCGGTACGTAATACGTTCAATTTAGTTATTATATAATATTGTTAATCTCGGCCTAAAATTTCATAATATATACGATTATAATTTTCTATTTATTTTTGATAGGAACAATTTGACGTGGATCCGACACCGGCTATGTTGAGGCATATCAATCAAACCGCCAACTCCATCTACAAAGATTGGAAGTACAGGCTCCATAAGTACTTCAAAGATGTCGGTCCCGTGCCTCCCCCGGTAGAGCTGCAAGGGGAGAGAGAAGATGAGTGGGAGTGGTTGTGTAACCACTTTGCCGATGAACAATTTAAGGTATTAATTTTTTTTTATTTCAATTAAGATAATTGAATTATTTAAATTGTAGTTATTCATTTTTTAATGATTTAATTATGTTGTGTAACAGAAATTCTCCGGTGTCAACAAAGCCAACCGGGGGAAGAAGGAGAAACACCATACTGCCGGCGCCAAGCAGTTCATTCAAATTGCCAAGGAGCACAAGGATAAGGGTTCCAAACACCCTTATCTTGATGCAAGCGTAAGCGCGTACGTGACGCCAGGGCTCGATAATGAAGCGAGTCAATGCGGCGTAAGTGATATATATATATGTGCTTTTAATTATAGTAATTATTATTTAAATATGATTTCATTATAATAAATTAATTATTCTTTTGTAGGCAAGGGCGATAGAGCGTGCGCATGAAGAGTTGGCCAACACTCAGCTTGCGTTCCCAGATGTGCCGCCGGAAGACCTGTCTCCTCTATCCTTAGAGAGCCAAATTGCAATCGCGGATGAGGTCTACGGTCGTAGAGCTGGCAAGAAGGTTAGGCACTTTGGGCCTAGGGTGGTACGAGATTTTTCGACGACCTCCGGCTCATCATCTACGGGAGGTTCGAGGCAGCGGAGAAGGAGTCAGGCTGCGGCCGTCGAAGCAGCCATTCAAGAGGCTCGACTGGCACGAGAGGAGAATGAGTCAATGCGGCAAAGACTTGACGAACAACAAGCACAAATAGCCCAACTCATCGCCCTCATGGAACAAAATCGAGAAGTATGTCAACCTCCTCCGAACCCACACCCCGACGACAACGACCCGGCTGGAGGCGGAGGACTCGGCGGCGCATCTGCTCCTCCAGTGTATTAGCTAGCTAGTAGTATATTATCTCGTTTCTTTCCGCATTCCGAACAATATTTTAATTTTTAATTTATGGGTTTTTTCGTATGTACAAATTAATTTACTTTGATTATTTAATAATTAAGTTATTAATTAATATTCAAAATTTAGTTTATTTATTTAATTTTAGCATTTTTCATTATTTAAATTAAAATAATAATAAATTAAATTAATAATATTTAATTTCAATTATTTTTTAAAAAAAATTAAATATTCACTTGGACGACGGAGATTATGTTCTCCGTCGTCCAGGTGCAGAACCCTAAACCCTAAACCCCTAACCCATAACCCCTAAACCCTAAACCCTGCCGTTCTCCGTCGTCCAGGTGTTCACCTGGACAACGGAGACTTAGTTATCCGTCGTCCAGGTGAACACCTGGACGACGGAGATTGTTAGCTTCTCCGTGGCCCATGTATGCACCTGGACGACGGATTACTATTTATCCGTCGTCCAGGTGAACACCTGGGCCATGGACAATGTCCGAGGTCCAAGTGCACTTGGACGACGGATCACTAAATCTCCGTCGTCCAGGTGCTTGGACGACAGCACTGAAAGGACCCAATCCCGATTCAGTTTCCTAAACCGGAATCAAACCCTTTCGAAAATACGAACCAACAAAAATTTTTCAAAATTTCGGCAGAGTTTCGTTACTAACGTAGAATTGCTTAAACCTGCACCCTGAAAATAACACTTCATCCTATGCCACAAAAGCCAAACCGTGGGCACCAATCCCATCCGGATTTCTCAACATCAATATAACCAACAACAGTAAATAAACTGTACTATGTATATATGTATATCCATGGAAATCCGCATAACATGTATCAGAATGTATCAGAGCAACCTCTAAAGTAAAACATATACAATATATACATCAGTAGGCGAAACAAGGACCTACTGGAAAAACACAGGTGACTCTGATCACTAGCCTCCAAACCGCGACGTGAAACACCAAACCTGAATTGCAAACTGGGCACGGAAACCGAAAAGCCCAGGGGAAATACAATAAACACGTTAGAGTGAGTGGACGAAAATAAATGTCTTTCACCAAGTAATATATACATATAAAATCATATGCGAGTCAAAAGCGTGAAAATCAAATGCTACGTGAGGAGACTCTGGCTACCACTCACGTACAGAGCATGCAACGTAAAACATATCACGGAGACTCTCGTGGGCTTCCACGCGATAGCACAGTCTGAATCACGGGATCCGAGACCCACACGTGATTCTAGCCAGAAAGGCCTCGGGTCAGGATATCTGTCCCCCCCGGAGCGTACTCGGGGATCAGCCGAGAAGCCAATGTGTATCGATACCAAAACATAAACTGAGACTGTACTCTGTGTAAACCAAATCATAAATCTTTTCTATGCACATGCTTAAAACATAATATGTACGTATATGTATATATATTCGTATACGTATATCCGTATAAGCATAATCGTAAAACACATGCTCGTAAAATCATAATCAATCCGCATGCTCAAGTTCGTAAATCATTTATAAAAGACTCGCAATCAATCTGTGAAAAGAAATGTCCACTCACAGACTCTCGAAACGCGCACACACGCTACACTCGTGGTCCGGTGGAAGATCCCTCGCTTGAAACACGATCACGATCCAGATCTCGATCTCGATCTCCTGAAGATTCATAAAAAACAAAACTGATCAAAATCGTAGTCTACAACACTGTACTGATGCACGGAAACCAACCGTTCCCGGAAATATGAAATGCAGTGCAAAATGAATTAAGGAAATCCCGAAATCCCCACTCGAAATCTCGACTGAAAATCGGCTAACCAAATCAACCCGAAAACCTCCATACGATAACCAGGGCGTGATTACGAGAAAAATGACACTAATTACATCGAAATCTGAAAAGTTGACTTTTTCCTCGCCGTTGACCGCCGCCGGCGGCGGCGGCGCGCCGTCAACAGTGAAATCCCACGGCGGGAAGCTCCAGATCAGATCAGCTCAACCATGCGAACATCTTTCTCTTCTACCTCACCGACCAATTCTCTCCCTAACCCATTCAATTTCAACGAAATCCAACCGGATAACCCACCGGAAAATCCATTCGGGTCCGATTCAAAACTTCAAGTCTGATAAGCCATCTCCCAATGCCCTGTTCACCAGTTTAGCAAGCATATATAGAACTTTCATTTCGTTTTCAAAACATTAGAAGTAATGATGTACGTAGAAATGGAATATGCAAGTAGTTTTTATCTTACAATCCACCCATGGCTATGACAGTATAAACAGCAAAAATAGTGCCTCCCTTAGCACCATGGTACATGACCAATCTGTTAGTCTGTAGTCTGTAATCCTATTGTTAGTCTGTAGTCTGTTATCAACATGTATTCATGAACCAGTCTGTAACACAAAGTATACACAGTATATAAGTATAAGATCAGTTCTTACCTTGGTTGTTAATGTTCATTGTCTTTAAGCTTTCACAAAGAAGATCTTCTGAGCAATTCACTTGCATTTACTTTACGTGAGTATTCTGTAGGTTGTTATGCATGTGTAGTGCTTGCTCAGGGATCCCCTTATATATAGGCCGGTTTAGGTGATAGAGTTTCACTTCACAAGAACTCCTCTAAACACCACAAACCTATACTGATTATGACAATCGATTGCTTAGTTTCCTAAGCTGATTCGAACTCCTTGTACCACTCAATTACAGATCAACGAGTGTGTATCCAAGCTAAGTAATTATGCTGCAATCTCATCTGCTTATTTCTCAAGTATGTAAGACAGTGTTGTACCTTAATAAGGTTTCATATGTCCACTAGGAGTATTACTCCAACATTCTCCCACTTGGACTAGGAATACCTCACGCAACAACAGTCGCACTTAATCAGAATATAGCAAATCTTTAGTGCACATTGAGATCACAAGACATTACAAAAGCTCACAACTTTGATCTATAATCATGCATATACACTGCAGAATCAAGTACCAGCTGCACCGAAAGACACAGCCTTTCCAAAACCACTGCAAGTGTACTTACATGAAGTATCAACCAAACCAGATTGCCATCTGTAACCACATTTAAGCTACCTGATGTATCTGTCACAGCTTGAACATAGTTTTGATCCTTCTGTCAGTCCTGTATGCTAGGACCTGATACAATTTCAAAAAATGACCGTATGTATCCTGTATATATATTCTGTAACCATATCCTGTGTTTATCAGTACTGTGTAATGAACAAATAGAATATTAAAGAACTTCAGCAAGATTGACTTTAAGAGAAAACATGATCCAATAACTGATTCATGTAATGCAACAGATGCTGAATAATAATCTGTATGACATTCAATTAACTTCAGCAACCATAAACACACAAAACATGTCTGAAACTTAAAATGACTGAACCAAAACAGAACAAAACTAATGAACCATAGACAACCAAAACTTAAACTAAAGTACAGAAACAGTTTGCTCCCACTGAACTTATGCATCAAGGTATGGCAGCATGCCAATTCCTTTTGCATGAGACTCAAACACACTTGCTGTCATAGGTTTGGTAAAGGGATCTGCTAGCTGAACTAAAGTGCCAATTTTCAACACTTCCAACTCTTTATTCTTGACTCTCTGTCTAATGCTATAATACTTAAGATCTATATGTTTGGAATTTGTAGATCTCTTGTTATTTTTGCTGAAGAAAACTGCTGCAGAATTATCACAATAGATTTTCATAGGCACTGTAGCAATAGTGTTAACTATACCAGTCTATGTCAGAAAGTTTCTCAGCCATAAACCCTCACAAGCACCTTCATAAATTGCAATGAACTCTGCCTGCATAGTAGAAGTAGCTGTAAGTTTTTGCTTCATTGTTTTCCATGCTATAGCACCTCCTGCCATCACAAAAACATATCCTGTAGTTGATTTGCTGTTGTGAGGATATCCTGAAGCAAAATCTGAATCAGTGTAGCCAACCATTTCAAGTTCCTTTTCTCTTCTGTAAACCAATGAGTGATCCTTTGTGCCTTAAAGATACCTGAGAACCTTCTTTCCTGCTGTCCAATGCTGTATGCCTGGATTGGATTGGAATCTTGACAAAATTCCTACTGCATAAGACAAATCTGGTCTTGTACATACCTGTGCATACATAAGGCTCCCAATAAGCTGTGCATAAGGCTTGTTTCTCATCTGTTTCTTCTGTGCATCAGTAGTTGGACACTGATCTTTGTTGAGTTTATCTCCTTTTGACATAGGAACTGCCCCAGGTGAATAATTCTGCATGTCAAATCTCTTTAACACTTTGTTGATGTAGCTATGCTGTGATAAACCAAGTAGATATCTTGATCTGTCTCTCTTGATTTCTATCCCCAAAACATACTCAGCTTCCCCTAGATCCTTCATATCAAAATGTTTTGACAAGAAGGCCTTAGTCTTGTTTAATATCTTCATACTTGTACTAGCCAACAGAATATCATCAACATATAGGATTAGAAAAATGAACTCTCCTCCTTCTGATTTCATATAGACACATTCATCTACAATATTTTCCTTGAAGCCAAAGTCACTGATCACTGAATCGAATTTCAAATACCATTGCCTTGAAGCCTGTTTCAGCCCATATATTAACTTGTTTAATCTGCAGACCAGATGCTCATTCCCAGGTGCTATAAAACCTTCTGGTTGCTTCATGAATATCTCTTCATCTAGCTCCCCATTCAAGAATGCTGTTTTTACATCCATCTGGTGCAGCTCCATATCAAAATGAGCCACCAGTGCCATTATTGTTCTGAAGGCATCTTTTGTGGAAACTGGTGAAAAAGTTTCAGTAAAGTCAATTCCTTCTTTCTGTGTGAATCCCTTGGCTACAAGCCTTGCCTTGTATCTCTCTACACTGCCATCTGCATGAAGTTTAGTCTTGAATACCCATTTACATCCAATGGCCTTTTGTTTTCCTGAAGCTTCTACTAATTCCCATACATCGTTCACATGCATAGAGTTCATTTCTGAACTCATTGCTTTCTCCCACTCATGTGAACAATCTCCTGACATGGCTTCCTTGAAGGTAATAGGGTCTGCAATGTCACCAAGGTCATAATCTATTTCTACATCATAGATCTGAAACTCACTTGACAATGCATCAAGTGTAGACCTTCTCTCCCTCTGTGATCTTCTTAAAACTTGCTGCTGTGGCACTTCTTGCTGTGGCAATTCTTGCTGTGGTGCTTCTTGTTGCTGTGGCATGTTTATGTCATGATTTTCAAGATGTTCTATTATTACAGGTGCAGAAATAGGAGATGTTTCTGGTACTTCTTCAATTATCTCTTCAAAAGCAAAATCCTCCACAGAATGTGCAAGATTAACCTCATTAAAGAACACTGCTTTGTTTGTTTCAATGATTCTCAAGGAATGAGATGGACAATAAAATCTGTACCCCTTAGAATGTTCTGGATAACCAATGAAGAAGGCTGACACTGTTTTGGGATCTAATTTATTTTCTTCTGGATTGTAGGGTCTAGCTTCTGCTCTACAGCCCCAAACATGAGTGTGATTAATGCTAGGCTTTCTTTTCTTCCACAGTTCAAAGGGTGTTTCAGCTGATGATACTGACTTTGATGGTGTTCTGTTGGTCAAGTAGTTGGCTGTTTTCAGTGCATCACCCCACAGAAATCTTGGTAATCCTGATGTGCACATCATGCTTCTTACCATTGACATTAAGGTTCTATTCCTCCTCTCTGCAACCCCATTCTGTTCAGGTGTTCTTGGTGTAGTGTATTGTGCTGAAATCCCATTTGTTTCTAAAAACAGTGCAAAATGGCCTTTGTGTTGTCTAGCTTCTGTATATTTGCCATAATACTCTCCTCCTCTATCACTTCTAACACATTTAATCTCTGCATTTAACTCTTTTTCCACCTCAGATTTATAAATTTTAAACTTCTCTAATGCTTGACTCTTCTCAGATATAAGATATATATGACAGAACCTAGAGTAATCATCAATGAAGGTTATGAAATACCTATTTCCACAAATTGTCTGTATAGGAAAAGGTCCACAGATATCAGTGTGGATCAGATGCAATAAACCAGTGCTCCTAGCAGCTCCTCTCTTAGGTTTGTTTGAAAATTTTCCCCTAGCACATTCAACACAGTCTACTAAATCACTGTAATCTAACTCAGGAAGAATTCCTTGTTTAACTAATAGTGTCAGTCTTTCCTTGGAAATATGTCCAAGTATCCTGTGCCAAAGATAAGCAGATTTTTCACTAATTTTTCTCTTTTTCCCAACACCAGAATCTGTAGCTAGAGTGCTTTCTATAAGCATGATTTTTTTGTGGCAAGTATTAGGCAAGGTCCAATAATCATCAATCAATTTAGCAACACCAAGATAAACAGAAGCACGATTTATTTTCATACCAAAAGAGTCAATTACAAACTGATGATTGCTCTTAACTAAAACTGATACTGAAATTAAGTTCCTGGACATAGCAGGAACATAATATACTTGTTCTAGAAAAAGAAAAATTCCTGGCCTCAAAAATAACTTGACAGATCCTACTCCTTCAATCCCTACTCTCGTGCCTTCTCCCACATGAATTCTGATCTCATTTTCCCTTGGCTTCCTCAGGTTTTGTAGCCCCTGTAGAGAGTTTGTAATATGGACAGGTGAGCCAGTATCTAAACTCCAACAATCAGATTGAACTCCTATCAAATTTATCTGAACATGAAAACTAATTAATTGATGATTATTACCTCTTTTTGCCTTCCATGCCTTATACTTACCACAGTCCTTCTTCATATGTCCTTGCAGTTTGCAAAAGAAACATTTGAAACTTCCCTTACCCCCATTTACCTTCATGGTCTTATTCTGGATGCCCAATTTCTTATGAGGACTAGTTTTCTTCCCACGTTTGGTTTCCTGATTTGTGGTTTGGACATAACTAACAATTACTGGTTTCAACCTGTCATATTCCTGTACACAGACTGCTATCAGCTCATTTAATGTCCATTTGTCCTTCTGTGTGTTATAAGTGGTTTTCAGTTGATCAAAATCTTTAGGTAGAGACTTAAGTACTAACAGAACCACCATGTCATCTCCTAGAGGCATATCAAGAGCTGTAAGTTTTGCTGCAATCTCAATCATCTTCAAGATGTATTCCCTGATATTCTTTGACATCTCAAATTTCATTCCATGAAGAGCATCAAGCAGTAAACTTGTTTCAGCTTTGTCACTCACATAAAACCTTTCAGCTATGCCAGTAAGCAGTTCACTAGCTGATTCTCTGTCTGGTATGCCACCTTTGACTGCATCAGATAGGGTCTTAAGAATGGTCAGTTTACAGATTTTATTAGCCCTTACCCATCTTTCTCTAGATACACCTCCCTCTACATCTGCATCAGAGATCTCAGTGTCCAAACACCAATCCACATTCTGCTGAGCTAGATTAAGTTCAATATCTGCCCTCCATTCCTTATAGTTACTACCAGTCAAAGGAACAATAGCACCATATGCAACCGTAGCTGGAAAATAAAAAGAATCTAAGTCAAGTGTTCCTGTCTGACTTATATATGTAATTCAATATTTTCAACCCAAAAAACACACCAAACATTGATTTCACAGAACACACAAAGTGTCAAACAATACAAACTAGTTGTTGTTTATCATATCAGAATATATATATATATATATGTGTGTGTGTGTAGCATACTCCTTATCAATAGTCAGTCTACCTGTATGGCAAAGCACAAACTATTCTTTATTTTAACTGAACTAACACATATCCAAGAATCAGACAACATGATTCATCAAAACCTGTGGGCAACTGAAAAAACCATGTTGTACTTAATGATTAAAGAACATGTAGTATTCAGAACCATCTTTAGAACTCAAAACAAGTACAGTTTTAACCATCTGTGGATGGTCCAGTGCTCATGTTGGCCTAAAAATGTAATTTTCCAAGTCTGTTACTCAATAGTCTGAGATAAAACACTTTCAAAATAGTTTGCTGTATGCAATATGTATCTCAAAATTTTTATCTCAACTCAGAACTTGTGATTGTTACTTGATGTTATCAATAATAATGTTGTCAGATAACCAATCAACTGTTTAACCAAAGATTTCAATTTACACATACAAATCTGGGAGAAAATATGTACATGCTCATCAATCCTTTTAACAGTTATATCAGAGTTCATATTATTCAATCACAAACTCAAGAAATATCAGTTAGACATTCAGATCATGCATGAAGCTTCAATCAATACTGAAATTAAGTTTCATCTGGACGGCAACCTACTCCCCAGGAGAGTCTAGTTTTCATATGCATGACCAATCTCATAAAATTAAAACTGATATTTACAAGTTTATTCTGAAAACATACCAGGATGCAATCCAGCGCTGCAAAACAAGGTTTAGTAGAACAAAAAACAGAACAAACATGTAGTCTTGTTGTTTGATTTGTACTTGCATATGATCTATGAACATCTTTATATAACAGAAGACTTCTAAGTTTGATACACGAAACAGAAACAACCTCAATTCTGTTTAATAACCTTTATTCCAAAACTGTGTTTTCCAGAACACTAACTCATAATCATAGTTTATCGATTTATGAAACATATTGACATGTAGCTCTGATACCAATTGTTAGTCTGTAGTCTGTAATCCTATTGTTAGTCTGTAGTCTGTTATCAACATGTATTCATGAACCAGTCTGTAACACAAAGTATACACAGTATATAAGTATAAGATCAGTTCTTACCTTGGTTGTTAATGTTCATTGTCTTTAAGCTTTCACAAAGAAGATCTTCTGAGCAATTCACTTGCATTTACTTTACGTGAGTATTCTGTAGGTTGTTATGCCTGTGTAGTGCTTGCTCAGGGATCCCCTTATATATAGGCCGGTTTAGGTGATAGAGTTTCACTTCACAAGAACTCCTCTAAACACCACAAACCTATACTGATTATGACAATCGATTGCTTAGTTTCCTAAGCTGATTCGAACTCCTTGTACCACTCAATTATAGATCAACGAGTGTGTATCCAAGCTAAGTAATTATGCTGCAATCTCATCTGCTTATTTCTCAAGTATGTAAGACAGTGTTGTACCTTAATAAGGTTTCCTATGTCCACTAGGAGTATTACTCCAACACAATCGGCTACCATAGTAGGACATGAGAGCCCAGATCGCGAAAACAACACCAGAGCTTCCAATGGCCAAGCATTTTGCCATACCCTGACTTAATCCAATCTTCACCGAGCCTTGTAGAGCATCGGAGAACTCTGATATGGTCTTCTTTTCCCCAACAAATGCATAGACGGTTCTTATCGAACACAAAGCTTGTTCAGTTATATGCCAGCTTTGTTGTACTCGTCCCTCATCTGCCTAGCCAAATCCATCGAAGTTCCTCCGTAAAACAAACCGGGAATCACTAAAAGAACCACAAACGGAAACCCAACAAGCGCTAGCCTCCACAACATTATAAACGCCGTCACATAGCCTCCAAAGAAGCAAGAGCAGTTCTGTATAAAATTTGGCAGCTGGATCAAGTTGGCAGTACGTATATCAGATACTTAGAGAGCTCGAGCATCATAAACAAGAATCACAAATCATACGAATCATGGATATATGGTAATAAAGATTGAACCTTTTCACTGAGGACGTCTTGAATCACGAAGCTATCAATAGAGACGCTTGTGATAACCTCAGAGGTGCTTGTGACATGACAGTCAAAGTAGCCTACATCTTGTCTTGGCAGTTAGCACTGCTTTCAAATATCTCACACTCAATGAAGCTGCTTGTCTCTCCCCAGTTCTTGTCCAACAATAGCCCTCTAGAAATGAAAATTTAATTGAGGTGAAAATTATACTCCTATACTGATAACTGATCTATTCAATATTGGAATTTTTGGTCCATTGAAAAAGAAATCATCTTGGTGAAATCAGAAAGAAAAAAAGTCCCACCTAGGAAACAACAAACCCATAATGCAGAAGCCAGGTACAATAGCGCCACTGCATTCTGTCCACCACAAAATCAAACCCCAAATTAGGTTTTCTTTATGCTCATTTTCCCTTTTACCATAGCATAATGTACATATATTTGTATGTCAAATGAAGATTTATAAATAGGGTGTCGAATGTAAAAACGTCGTGCTAATTTCTAACATACCTTATTGATGTTGTGTGACAAAGCATCTTGAGCGTTGGAGGAGGCGCCACCAATGTCATTCATCAAGTGGCTGAGGAGGAACACCACCAGAGGCGTCGCGCAGCCGTTGCCAATGCTCCCGAACACCCCGACGGCCATCAAGACTTTATCAACTCCATCAGCATGCATGAAAACGACGCGTATAGCTGAAGTAGTAGAGCCACCTGTCTTCTTCTTCTTCCTCTCCATATCCTCTATCATCTTCCCTCATAAACCAAAAGCTTTGATAGATTCTCTCTAGCTACTATGGTACTATACTACGTTTATATTAACCAGAGCTCTGGTTTGAACTACTACACAGAAAATGGGACGAGGGAAGCCATATATATGTTGTATATATATAGATGTGCAAGAGTTAAGTCTTGGCTTTCTGGTATTCTGTATCTACAGGTCTTTATTTTTAATTAAATTGGATGCATGGTGATTTTAAAATGAGGGTTGACTTAATATTTGATCAAGTAAGGTACATTTCTTTGTGATACATGGCTCATCCAGTTGGTATTCTTTAATCACCTCTGTTGACAATTCCCACAGCGGTGAGACCTTCTTGGTGGTGGAGGTGGTAATTGGTCAAAGCTTGGATTTGTCTTCTTCTTTTTTATTATTCGAGCGGCGGCGTTGATGAAGTAGGAGGCTCCTCTTCAGTATCATGTAACTCTCTATCAGTATCATGTAGCTCTCTATCAGTAGCTTCTATCAAGGTTGCGTGTTGTTGGCTTGCTAAAGGACTCAGCTCCTGATCTATGATCACATCCAGATCTGGCAACGCTGCCTCCAGAGTGGGTACAGACCAGGGAGTAGGTCCTGTAGACATAGGTCGATTGTCTACAACTGACATCAAAAGAGAATGGGGAACTTCCTTGACACCCTCCAGGTGAGCCACTGGCTTAGTGATTCAACTAGAAGGTATTGAGACTGGTATCTCTCTCCATATGCAAAAAAATAACCTTGTTAATCGGACTCTCCCCAAAGAGGGAATTGTCCATCATCATAGTCGCTGGCTTCTCCAACGACGGGTTCCTGGCAATGCCAGTGTCAGTACTGGCACCATGCACTGGTGCCTGAGCCGAAGATGTCCCATCTTGAGTAAAGATTAAGTCATGAGGCATAGGGCCCCGCTGTACTGACTCTAAGAGATCTATCATAGAGGAAGATTGGCCCCTACCCTTTCTAACTTGTACCTGTGCAGGATTGCCGAGAGCGCCCCCCCCCCCCCCCCCCCAAATTAGTATCAGATCCAATACCTAATGCAAGAGTATAGCCTTCCGCCTCACTATGCGTAAAAGATCCACAATCTTCACAATAGCCACGAATATTCTCATACAGCAACACAACATCCATAGCAAGCCTCAGAGCAACGAAAGCGAGTGCTTACCACTAGGGGCCTGCTGAAATCCACTTCAATTCAGATTTTCATCTCCGAACTGTGAAATAATGCATGCCGACTAAACTTCACATAGTGTCCAACCGCTTTACCAATCCGACGACACCATTTTTTCTGCAGGACCCATTCCACATTCCAATGCAAACCGACCTCGTTTAGGCCAAACCACATTCCAAACGCGACCTCAATTCGCCGAGATATCAAAGGGGTCATGAAATTCCCTCATAGCCTGAACAACAATATTAATAGACAAAAAGTACCAAGGGCCACTCACAATCGCATGACGGAGACCGGAGAGTGACCGAAACTTGCAAAAAAAATCAATCCTAATCAATACGAGTGAAACCCATAACACCTGAACTGGTTGCATGGTGCCATAAACCAACCATTCACATCTTGAATAATTGGACTCGATCTGCAAGAGTAGGCTAGGGGTGAGTGAAAAAAGTCGAGCGACAGCGAAATACCAAACCTGGTCTTCATCTTCATCATCCAAGTGAGCGAGATTGACCTCACCAAGTGTCGTCGCCAGAAATTATGGTGCCGACAACCTTTGATTGGCCGGAGGATCCAGAGGAGGATTGAGTGGGTTTGGTTCGAGACCACCGATCCCGTTTGGATTCAACATGCAGAGGGATCTTTGGATAGGGGGAAAGGAGAGGAGTTCAAAGGTGTAGTCCGATTTAGAATTGGTTCGGTAGAGAGGGCTAAGACGGCGGCGGCGTTTTAGGGTTTGTGGAAGAGACGGCGAAAACTAAGAGAAAGGGAGAAGAAAAAGGTACGTCGTTTGTCACTAATTTTTTGACTTGGATATTCGATTTTCCCACGGCAGTTTATAATGGCATGGATATATATATGTATGAATAAAAGGAAAAACCATCAAATGTACAAAGGCTAAAAAAAACGAACAAAACGTAGCATTTTGTATTAGCAATGATTTCATGCTTGGCCAATCAATTAAAAACATCAACTTATTAAATTTCTACTAATATAAAGCCAAGAGTGGCTTTTGGTGTCATCCTATACCAAATTATGAAAACCCAAAAATATCCCTATGAAAAAATAAAAGCATCCCCAAGAAAAAATATATATCTCTACTAATATAAAGCCAAGAGTGGCTTTTGGTGTCATCCCATACCAAATTATGGAAACCCGAAAATATCCCTATGAAAAAATAAAAGCATCCCCAAGAATATATATATATATATATGGAGGACATTGTTGTAATGCACCAGAAAAAGAAAAGAATAAGAAAAGAAAAATCAGGCGGGAGACAAAAAAAAGTGAACAACAGTGTTGTCCAGCAAAAACTGTCATAGAAGTTGATATAATAGTGGTTGATCTGATTTGACACGTGTGTACACACGGATGGTTAAGCTAGTTTGAGGAATTACGAACAAAAACTAATTTCCTTCGTTTCAGAATTGAAATGATAAAATAGACTCAGTTATATGTTTTCCCAGAGTTTTACCGGAAAAAAAGAAGCTAGGAGACTATTCAAGCAATCCGATGGTGAAGTGCCATCACCGTGGGGGCGCCTTTGTGTAATTACTTTTCTTTTTGTAACAAAAAAACAATCCGATGGTGAAGTGATTGAAGTCTTCAAATCACAAGAATGGAACTTGAAAGAGTACTCTCTACGTATGCATGCCCTGTGGATGAGCTTTTCTCAACAAAACCAAAAAAAAACCTTGTCGATGGATCGAGTTGGACCCAAATCCGCCCAATGCACCTTCTTTCTGGCCCAATATTAATTCGTCTTCTGTCTTTTTTTTCAGCCCAATGCCGAGATACGACCCCTCGTGTATGGTGAATCTCGCTCCTTTCTTTACATGATCATATTTATGCTAATAGTTCTGCAAATATTTACGTAAATTGACCCCGACAAATATACAAATATCTTCTAATTTTTATATGTATATATATACTACAAACTGAAGTGCATTGGACCATGAAAAATGTAGCCTTTTTACTCCTGGGGAAAAAAAAATTTCTAAACATTGAGCTCAAATGGATTCATCACAATTTAGTAAGCTAGCTCAATGTAGATCAAATCCTTTGGAAATTAACTAATGAGTAGTAGGAACCTTCAGGCCCTTTTTCCAAAAGAGAAGAGTGAGTTCCTTTCTCCACTATTATCCCTTTATCAAGCACAGTGATGAGATCACAGTGTTGTATCGTGCTCAGCCTGTGCGCCACCACTACACTAGTCCTCCCCATCATTACTCGCTCTAGTGCATCTTGCACCACCTTCTCCGATTGACTGTCGAGTGCGCTAGTCGCCTCGTCTAGTAGTAGCACCACAGGGTTCCTCAGTATGGCTCTTGCTATGGCAATCCGTTGCTTTTGTCCACCGGAAAGTTGCACTCCTTTGTCTCCACACGACGTGTCATATCCTTCCTTAAGTCCGGAGATGAAATCATGAGCATTGGCTGCTTTCGCTGCATCGATAATCTCTAGTTCATCAACCTTACCCGAAACGCCATAGATGATGTTCTCTTTTATCGAACCAGAAAATAGCGTTGGCTCTTGGCTTACTAATGCAATGCGTTTCCTCAATGACCTTAGGTGGTACAATTTCACATCTCGGCCATCAATAAGTACTTCACCTTGGAGTGGATCGTAGAACCTCTCAATGAGTCCTATGATGGTCGATTTTCCAGACCCACTCAGTCCCACCAATGCCATTGATTTTCCGGCTTCGATCTGTACAGAGAATCCCTTAAAGATCATAACGTCGGGCCTAGCAGGGTACGCAAAATGTACGTTACGAAATTCTATGTCACCTATTATTATCTTCAGCTTGCAACCTTCAGGGTCCTTCGGATCAATTTTTGTGTACCTATCCAAAATAGCAAATACAGAAGCCACTGCATCGGACCCTTTCACAATATCTGACGTCATACTTCCGGCGTTAGCAATAACATGTCCGGTGCCCACCAATATCCAGAGTGTCTGAAACAAAGCTTTTGCGGTGATGTAGCCCTTGGACACTAGCTTCCCTCCGTACCAAAAATCAAAAGCCCAAATTATTGTGGTGAGACTCTGAGAAAAACCTAGCCCTATACCTGCGTACCATGATTGACGGATGCTCTGCTTGCATGGACCTTCTTGGGTCTTTTCGAGCATTTGCAATAGACGGTTCTGAGATGAGAAAGCAGTGATGGTTCTGAGGTTGGAGACTGCTTCTGCAGCTAGCTTACTGCTTTCATCTTGAGCTTTAATGGCTTTGCTGGACATGCTTTTAAGCAGAACATGCCTGGTGTAGAAGCTAATAATGATAATGGGTTGGATTGCTATCATAACCAAAGCAAGTCTCCATGCAATGACCAAACCCATTGTGCATGCTACCACCACGGCTGAGCAAGTCTGTACAAGTAGTGCTGTGCGATCGCCCACTAGAGATCTCATCTGCACGCAAATAATCAAAACGGCCATTAGTTCAACAGAAAGAAAACCTATTGAATGTAAAGCCTTTACATTCAATAGGTTTACTGTAAAGCAAAAATTCTCAAATGTTCATTTAACTTCAGTTAATTTGACACTTCAATCACTTAATTTTTAAAATTATAACTTTAATCACTTAAGTTCGGTGAAAAGTACATTTTGGTCACTCAATTTCTAAAAGTATAATTTTAGTCACTTACAAATTTGTGAGGTAAAAAGAGTGAGTAAAGTTATACTTTCAAAAGTTAAGTGATCAAAGTGTATATTTGCCAAAATTGAATAATTAAAGTTATAGTTTTAAAAATTAACTGATTAAAGTGTCTATTTTGTTAAACTTAAGTCACCATTTTAAGTTTTTTGTCTTAGTGTAGAACCTTTACAGTAAAGATAAATACGTACCGCATTGGCATCTTTAGCTAGCCTAGAGCAAATGGCACCACTAGAATTCTCTTCTTGATCAAACCAGCCGACTTCGAATGTGAGAATCTTTGAAAGAATCATCACTCTAACTCTCTTAGTCAAGTACTCTCCCATGTAGGCAAAGTTGTAATGCTGGCAAATGTTGACCAGGAAAGAGAATATAGCTAGCCCAACAAAACAGAGAGTATATATCCTCGTCTTCTCCTTGATCTCGTCGTGATCTCTCAAGAAGTAAATGGACACCATTGACCCCTTAGCAAATGCGTATGCTGGCTGAACTGCACCGAAAAGCACTGCACTAAAGCACCCCAAAAGTGCTTGTTTCCACTCCGGAGCATTCAAAGCTATCAATCTGTGAAGGGAAGGGACTGGCTGCTTCTTCACTTCTACAATCTCATTTTCACCAGCAAGCACCGGTGAATCTCGACCCTGTCCAAATGAGCTGGCAGAACGTGAACGGCCCAACATACAAAGCCTGCGACTACTAGTGTTGTTATAGTCCATGTTTGTTATAGACAAGGAAGCGTAAGGTCTTGGTTCTTCTGGTACTTGTTGCTTCTCTATTTGTTGTAAGCGGACAAGTGAGGTGTACAAACCATTCTCACGTTGGAATAGTTCGTAGTGTGAGCCTGTCTCCACGACTTCCCCGTCTTGAACGACCGCAATGATATCGGCATTTTGGATGGTGGAGAGGCGGTGGGCGACGATGATCGTGGTACGTCCCACGGCAGCTTTGTCGAGAGCTTCTTGGACTACACGCTCCGATTCCGAGTCTAAGGCGCTCGTGGCTTCATCTAGAAGAAGGATTCAAGGTTTCTTTATGATGGCTCGTGCAATCGCTATTCTTTGCTTCTGTCCTCCCTGTTCGATGCAGAAATATCTCTCGGAAGAGATTTTCTCCGCGAAACAGTCTCTTTTGATATCGGATGTTTCAACCGCGTGTACCGGTCTATCCTGTATGTGCTTCGATGCTGGCGTGCCACCGTTCTTCAACGGAATATGGACTAGTTACAGCCGCCTGACTTCTAATGTAAGCGATTAAGATAGGGAGAGCACCAACCCTATCTAAATAGGTTCTTTTTGCCTAGGAACCTAGGACTTTGATATGTGTACCTCTCTGCTAGATCCAGAAATCGATACCCCCACGTCTCTCGTGTAGAGCAGAGCAATCTCTTGATGAAGTGTTGAGAACACTCGCTTCCTTTGAGTATTCAAGCCCTCAACATACAAGTGAGCAGCCCTTCCACCTTCAGGTTGCAGTTTGCTTCCTTTGAGTCTTAATACTCTCACTCGATAGGTGACAAGCACTTAGACTTTTCTGGTTGCAAGAAGATAGATATCTCGAGGACGAGATAACCGTCTAGGTTGTATTGCGTATAGCAAGGATTGTTTGTATGTTTGTGTAGTCGTCCCTTTCATAAGATCCTTGCATTCCTTATATACTCGCTTACGTATCAGTCATTGATTCTGTTTCTAACTCCTTTGCTCTTGTAACTTTGTCTGAATCTTCATACCAGCATCAAACTATACCTCTCATAGGCATTCCAATTCTATCATAACTCTTCTAAGAACCTTGCAAATTGTTCGACTAGTTATGATAGAAACTGAGCCGCGTGAAACCAGCTCGATAAGACACAGTTCTAATAAAACTCTAAGTCTTCTTCCCATCGAAGCTCGATACGAATCTCGCTAGACCTTTTATACTTAACTTCCTCGATAGGAACTAATAAACCATGACGGGCCGCTCGATAGACCTCGGCCATCCAGGCCCAAAGTAAATATTTTATTTCGGCCCAAACATTGCCCCTCAGGTCTTGAACTTGGAAACGTTCTGAACAAGTTAAAAGACTTGAATGTACCTTGAACGACGTGCTCATTGACTTCGAAACGCTATACCATCACTCGAACGCCATGTCTAACTAACTCTTCGAAAAAGTATGACGCTCGACTGACTCCTCTATAAGAGCAACAGTCCATATCCACAAGTTTCATCTTTCATCAAAAACTTTTCAATTGCTCAGAGACCTGCAACTTCTTAACTCTCACAGTCAAAAAGCTTAAACCTTTCTTCTCACCGCCGTCAAAACCCTAACCCAGAAAAATGTCTCCTCGTAAGGACATTACTATTCCTTTCGACCATGTCCACGCCAAGAAGTTTGTCAAACGGCTCAAGGAAGTCGCTACTCGATCGAACCCAGACACCATTTGCACCCTTACAATAGACACTGAAGAAAACACAGGTCTTCTCGGCCCATTTCTAGAATCTCCATTGAATCCAGACCTACCTACTATCCTTCGGGAACCCATATGCAGCTCTTCCCTTCTTCTTCAGGTAGACCCCTCTGCAGACCCAAAGTCATGGTCTCAGAAAGACAGCCTCTGCTCCATTGGGAAGTGGCCACACTCATCCCCCGACGACCTCGACTGGTACCACCAACGCCGTAGGCAGGACAAAGATCGATGGGAAACGGCAGGAATTACTGAACTCATCGACTTATGCTTCTCCCTTCCGTCTGGAGCCAACAAACCCCCTCTTACTGCAGCAATGTGCTTCTGGGATTGCACATCGAACTGCTTCAGACTTCCCTGTGGAGATATAAGCATCACCATGCTCGACCTCTACACCATCTTTGGAGTTCCTGCCTCTGAGAAAAGCTGGACCCCTCAGGATTTCAGCCAGACTACCGACAAAGCCTCAGAAAAATGGCCTACATCCTACTCTGCCTGGGTAAAACATTTCTCACCGAAAAACACTGTACGAGGAGGAATAGCCTTTTTGGAATACTGGCTATCGAAGTACTTGTTCTGCACAACCTCAGCGAAGGTCATCAAGACGTGGACCAATCTCGCCGAACGTCTTTACAGCGGAGAACCACTGAGTTTGGTTGAATCCGTCCTGGCTTCCATCTACTGTGGTCTCAAGCGGATCACTCTATCGAAGCTCGACTTGAACCAAGCTGGGCCACTTTGGATGGTAGACCTCTGGCTGCAGGTCTATTTTCCTTTCTTCTGTCCCTCCAAAACCCCTAGGTTCGAAGAACACAAGCTCTTGGGCAAGTCGTTGGTCTCTATGATGCCCAGGACTAGGCAATGGTCCTACTTCAACTGCTTCAAACACCTCTGCAACCACAAGGACCTCCCTTATACTGCCATCGAAACAATCCTGGATCGTCGTCACCCTGGCATCCTCTCAAGTGGCTTCATGCCGTCTCCTGACCAAGATAATCAAGAGAGGAATTTGTTCGTTAAGTCGAACACTTGCCAGGATCTACCACTCCCAGATTCTGGGTATGAGCTTTACGCTCCCAACCACTTCTGCAGACAGCTTGGGCTCGGCCAGGATGCCCCTATGCCCCTTGCATGCTCCGTCAACAAGTATACTCTCTGGCGAGCAGAGAGCAAATCTAATGCAGCAGAAGTCATCGATGAAGAATTTGGCTTTCCATTGGTGATAGTTCCCGAGATTACTCAACCACTGTCTCCATCGAGGTTGGTTACCTCAACATACCTTACTTGGTATTCCCAATTCTGGGTTGAGCTGCAATACAAGAGTCCAGCACTGTGCTTTGCCACCATCTTCAGTGAATTCGATGAGAAATTCCCGATGACAGTAGACAAGGATGCACTCGTCGAGCCTCCCTCCAACTCGAGCCCAACTCCATGGCCACAGGTATGCTTTTAGTTCAGAAATTTCCACTTATATTGGTAATTCTAGAACCAGAAATAACCATCCCTCTCTTCTCCCCATAGTGCAATCCAGAGCCGGATATAACCATGGCAATTCACTCCTTCAAGAAGAAAAGGACCCAGCGTTCCAGATCACCTGTAAGTATTCGATTTACTACCTTTCCAGAACATGCTGATTCTTATCACTGACCTCGATACTGGCCCTTAATCTCTGTAGCCCCAAAGCTCCAAGAAACTCAAACGGAGGGCCCCAGAGAGTGGAGTTTGGTTGGAATCACGGCTCAGGAGCAGAACCGACCGACTACGCCTCATCACTCAAGCCTTCTTTGCTTCATTCGATCAAAGGAGTAACAAAGCCTCAGGGTCTAGTGCTTGCTCAGCCATTGCTTTTACCATTGCACACTGGTTTTGTGCAAATCCAGGTAGCACTCCCACTCTCTCTCAGTTCGATGACCTCCTTCTCCAAGGCTCAAGAGAATGGCAAGAGTTATGCAAGGACGAGTCCCTGTCCAGGGAATACCCAAACCATCATTTTGATTTGGACACCATCTTGAAGGCAAACATCAGGCCGCTCCAATTCTCAGCCGATGACACCCTGATAGGACTCTTTAATCCTGAGAAGTTTGCTAACCTGAATGGTCACGGCTGCTACCCCTTCGACGACTTGTGGGAACACATTCAGAAAAGCAGGAAGCCTCAGGTTTTCATAGTGAGCTGGAATGATCACTTCTTCGTCCTCAAGGCTGAAGACGAAGCCTTCTACATAATTGACTCACTAGGAGAAAGGCTCCATGAAGGAAATAGTCAAGCCTTCATCCTGAAGTTCGATGAGTCCAGCACCATATCCACAGTTGCAGATAAGGCCATAGTTAGCAGCCACAAAGAGTGTTGCAAGGAATTCATAGTCAAATTCTTGGCTGGAGTTCATCGAGCAGAGCTTGAAGAAGAAGAGAAGAAACAACCTGTAGCCCTCACCACCTTGTTCCACCGTCTTCAGATTGAAATTCAAGGCTGCTACATTCCTTCCTCTTCTGGCGAAGGTTCCAGTGCTCATGATGAACAAGTTGTCTCAGAGGCTGAACAAATCGTCTCCTCATTAGAGCCCAGATCTGATCAATCACAAACTCCAGTTGAGACTAACCCAGAGGTCGAAGCAGCAAGTTCTCCCTCACCAGAGCCACAAGTTCAGACTCATAAAGAAACAACAGTACTGTCTCCCCAACAAGTAAGCTATCGTAACCTCACTTCTTAGGTTAATAATTTGTTCGATATAGCCCTAACACTTCCTGTTATCTTTATATCGAAGTTCGATGTTGTTCCTATGGACCTGGTCATTCAGCAAAGTCTTCCTAACAGTCCAAGGAAACAAGTGGGTACAGTAGGAGAACCAATTTCGATGGCCATCGAGGATCAACCTGATCGGTCTCTGGCCATCGAAGATGAAGGACCTTCCGTTCGACACGAGGAAATATCTGTCCCCTCTTCATCATCTGGAAAGCAACTCCAACTACTCAGTGTAGAAGACTCAACCAAGATTCAAGAACTTGTAGGTTCGTTGAACACACTGAGAATCCCTTTAGGCATCGAAGACCTTCTTCATGACATTCTTTCTGGGCCCCTGGATTCTCTTGGAGACATTCAAGCCGTGCACAAGCAAGTGAAGGAATTGCATGCCAATGCCCCAGCAGACCTCATTCCCTGTCTCGAAGACATGGAAAGCAAATTGCTTGAGCTTCTGCATAGTAGTGAAATTTCCCAAGCGTTGTCCATCGAGGCTGCTAGAAAGAAAGAAGCAGCAATGACCCTGGAGGAGAAAACTCACAGGGAGACAGAAAAGATCGAGAAATATCTAAAGGAACTGCCTTCACAAGAGGAACATCTAGCAGCCAAACGTGCCAGGCTCCTTGCCCTTGAGGCTGATGTCGCTGCACTTAGAACATAGATAAATGCATTGGAAAGCAGCATCCCCAACTATCGGAATGAAATGCATAACTTTTTGGCAGAAGGCGAGATCCGAGCCCAACTCCTACAAGAGGTGCGTCAGGAAGCCATCGAAGCTCGCAAAGTAGCTTATCACGCCTGGAAGACCTCAGAAATGATTAAGATCTCGATAAAGAGCTTTCTCGATATGTAAAAATTTTGGGCCTCTAGTTATAGGCTTTTTGTACTTGTTATCGAACAACAAAGAATTTCTCATATCCACGTTGTTTTGTCAACAAAGTATGTATTAGGTTTGAAAACTTGATTGGGCTTTTATAATAAGCCATTTTCCAAACTCTGATCCAGCCTCGTATTAAGCTGTAATTAATTTTAAACCTTCCGATTGTTCAGCAATAAATAGAATTGAATTCTATACTTGGAATCCGTATCGCGTCAAACCATCGAAATCTTTGAAATACGTTTTACCTGCCCCAAAGATCTTCTCATTTATCATGCATCTCTTGCGAGCGGTCAAACCGCTTCCATGGTCCACTGTTAATTGAACACGTATTCACTATTGTTGGGTGTAATTACTCACGCGAAACCAAACCGTTGTAATTCCTGGCTATAAAAGGTTTCCTTCCCTTGGTAAAAATGAACCAAGTCGTTTGTGAGAATGAACCAAACCCAACTCAAAATGCTCTGGTCTTACTATCCAAAGAAACCTCCAGATAAATCTTTCGATGTTCTGTTCATTTAGATAGCAATATCCATGCCCAAACCTGGACTAGATAGCAATATCTATGCCCAGGCGCTGCCTTGGCTCTCCCTGCTTGAAGGAGACTCTAAGGGAGAAGCCACAATCCAGAGGTTCCAGCCCATTCGTCTTCTGCCTTGCACCCGTTCGGTATCGATAGGCATGGGGGTGAAAGTGCTGCCCAATGGCCCCTGCAATCCATGGGGAAAGTTGGGGGCACATCCTGACTGGAGAAAAGGCAGACAATCGTCAAGGCAGGTGCAACTCTTGTTGTAATCTTCCTCCTCTTATCTTGACGATTCAGCTTCCTCTCCCTCTCCAATGCCGAGGTCGATCTCTTCCAATCACCGAGATCGATCTGCAGGCTTTATCTTTTTGTTTAGGTCTTCAGACCCCTTTAAGGAGATGGGATTGGGAACACAGAGGATCTTGTGAGGAATGAATCTTTTTTTTTTATCTTCTGCAGTTGTCCAAGATTCATCTTTACCATATGGTATCAGAGCCTGAGGCTGCAAAGCCTTTGTATTGTTCCAAGTATTTGAATGTAATATTTATTTTGAAGTATAAAAGTTCTTTGTATTGATAAACTCGTATATAGTTTGCTCAAAAATTTAAGCCACACAGACTGGCCTGTATCGAACTTTTGACTTGGAATAAATCACTACTCTGATTACAAAATTTGGCCTCAACTATAGGCACTAACTAATTATTTTAACCCCATTAATAGGTTATTCGATGTTTATGATCCTCGATGAGTATACGTGTTGCCCCTGTAGTTTATTGATGCAAGAGAATAAATAAACTAGATTAAGCAGTATCTGGAGGATCATCATACTCCCAAACTGGTTGTATGAATTTCTTTAGATAACGACCATTTATCGGGTTTGCATGTATAGTACCATCTCGATCTCTCAGACGAACTGCTCCTTTACCCAACAATCGATCGATGATGTATGGGCCTTCCCATTTTTTTGACCATTTTCCTCGTCCGTCCGTTTTCTCACTGATAGGCAAAATCACTCTCCAGACGAGTTCTCCTTCTGCAAAACTCATGCCCCTTGTTCGCTGGTTATAGGCACGAGCCACCTTTTGTTTTTCGGCACGTAGACTTTCAAAAGCCTGTATTCGATGCTCATCGAGATCTTCATGCTCTTGCCACATTGCTTGGACATAGTCGTCACCGATCAAATTGTGTTGCTCCATCACCCGTAAAGACTGAACATTAATCTCTAAAGGCAACACCGCATCGTGCCCAAACATCAGTGCATAAGGAGTTGTACCTGTGGGGGTCCTCTTACTAGTTCTGTAAGCCCACAAGGTATGAAAAAGTTCTTCATGCCACAGTCTGGCATTTCCAGCGAGCATCCGTTTTAGGATATGTATGATGATTTTATTGCTCGCTTCTGCTTGACCGTTGGATTGGGCATAGTATGGAGAAGAGTGGAGAAAATGAATCCCCAGATCCTTCATTAAGGTATCTACTTCTCCAGACACAAAGGCTGCCCCTCGGTCTGATACAAAACACTCAGGGATGCCAAACCGACATATAATATTTTCAAACGAAAATTGGCGGATGGCCTTCGCTGAAGATACCCTGAGAGGTCGAGCTTCGACCCACTTTGTGAAGAAATCAGTAGCCACTATGATGAATTTATGCCCCTCAGATGAATGAGGATGAATCATTCCAATTAAGTCCAAAGCCCATCCTCGAGCTGGCCAAGG
Source organism: Geum urbanum (assembly GCA_946800695.1). NCBI lineage: Eukaryota > Viridiplantae > Streptophyta > Magnoliopsida > Rosales > Rosaceae > Geum > Geum urbanum. Next base: position 51,667,708 of record OX327008.1, on the reverse strand, counting down.
CTTGATTATAGGCTGTAATGGTATTCTGGGCATATGGTTGACTGGACCATGTCTCTGGCATTCTTCACAACCTTTAGCGAACGTGATACAGTCTATGAGCATTCCTGGCCAGTAGAAGACATGTCTTCTTAATAACCATCTCATCTTGGGACCGGCTTGATGAGCCCCTGCACTCCCAAGATGGACTTCTCTCATTAACTTTTTAGCGTCACGTCCAAAGACACACCTTAATAGTAGGCCTTCTTCTCCCCTTCGATATAACTCAGCATCTTTGAGCACATAATTGGGAGCTAAGAATCGAATCCGCTTGTCAACCGGATTATCAGGATCCTGGAGATAGGAGATGATTTCCTGCCTCCAGTCTTTATCGATGTGATCAAGTGTAGCAACGTACCATTCGTTTTTATCTTCTTGTCGTGCAAGGAAAGATGGAAGGGTTCTTCTTTCAACCTTGAGTATTCTTTCTCGTACTCCATCTTGCAAACTTACACCCGTTGCTAGTTGAGCCAACTCATTAGCTGCATAGTTCTTCTCTCGAGGAACATGACTCAACTCCACCTCTGTAAACAACTTCAATAAATCACAGGCCCTCCTTGCATAAGGTTCTAGTATTGGACCTGCCCTATACTTGGTCTCCAGTTGTCTGATCACTAATTGGGAATCCCCAAGGACATGCACATCGTTGATCTCCATATCTAATAAAAGTTCTAATCCAATGATTAAAGCTTCATACTCTGCTTGATTATTTGTGCACTTGAAGTCTAACCTGAAAGAATAGGAAAAAGTTTGGCCGCGTGGGGAGATCAAGGCTACCCCTGCCCCAGCCATAGTACTCGTACTGGACCCATCGAAATATAAACACCAAGGAGCCAAATCGATACGAGCGAGATCCAGTTCTGGTCCATCGACCACTTCTTCCATGGGATGATGAGCCAAAAAATCAGCCACTGCCTGGCCTTTCACCGCCTTCTGAGGGACATATTGTAAAGAAAATTTTGAGAGAGCCAGAATCCACTTTCCAATACGACCACGGAGAATCGGTCTGGATAACATATACTTCACTAAATCTGTTTGTGCTATGACACACGTAGTGAAGGATAGCATGTAGTGCCTCAACTTACATCCTGAAAAGTATAAGGCTAGGCATAACCTTTCCATTGGAGAGTACCTCGTTTCACAATCATTCAAGGTACGACTAAGGTAGAAAATAGCACGTTCAACCCCTGCTGTGTCGTCCTGAGCCAGTAGGCTTCCAATGGAGAGTTCGGTAGCTGAAATGTACAGCTTAAGAGGAACCCCAGGTCTTGGAGGGACCAAGACTGGTGGGTTCGTTAAGTATGCTTTGATGGTATCGAAGGCCTCCTGATGTATAGGCTCCCATACAAAGTCTTTCTGATTTTGAAGCTTGAGGAGAGTAGAGAATGATTGTGTCTTCCCAGCAGCATTGGCAATAAACCGTCGTAAGAAATTAATCTTTCCTAATAGACGTTGAAGTTCCTTCTTACTCTTAGGTGGGGCTGCACTGATAACCGCTTGTTTCTTATCATCCGATATCTCGATCCCACGCTGATGAACTAGAAAACCCAGGAAGTCACCTGCCTGGACGCCAAACACACATTTGGCTGGGTTCATCTTCAGTTGATGCTGCCTCATTCTGAGAAACACCTGTCTCAAGTCTTCAAAATGGTCGCTTCGATGTTTCGTTTTAACTACCACATCATCGATGTATACCTCCATGGTCTTACCAATAAGATCATGAAAGATCAAGTTCATTGCGCGTTGGTAGGTTGCCCCTGCATTTTTGAGTCCAAATGGCATATCCACATACTCAAAAACATCGGCAAAGCCTGGGCATCGAAACACTGTTTTATGTCTATCCTCTTCAGCCACCGGGATCTGATGATATCCTGCAGTACCATCCATGAATGTTAACATCTCATGGCGGGCAACTGAATCAACCAATAAATCAGCTACTGGCATAGGATAAGCATCCTTAGGGGTTGCATTGTTCAAGTCTCTGTAGTCGACGCATACTCGCATCTTCCCGTTCTTTTTCTTGAATGGAACTATGTTAGACAACCACTCATTATATTTGGCCACTCGTATAATTCCTGACTTGAGCATCTTCGCAACCTCCTCTTTGACTAGAATTGCTGTCTCTGTATTCATGCGACGCATTTCTTGTTTTACAGGCTTCTTTCCCTTGATGGTGGGCAAGTTGTGACAAACTAAGTCTGGTGAAAGACCCGGCATGTCCTCATATTTCTCTGCAAAACAATCTGCATATTCTTTCAGCAATTCAATCATCTTGAGCCTCTCTTCAGGCTCCAAGAAAGTACTTATAGCCACAGACATTGGCTCTTCCTGTGTCCCGATCTGAATGTGTTCGATGGGATCTTTGACTTTAGGAGGTATATCATCTAAGGCTGCTGGAGCTAGTTGAATCTCGTCCTCCTCTTCTAAGTCTTGCAGAACGTCTTCATCCACGTATTCCAATGCTGCAATCATTGGAACCTTCTCTAAGGCTTGGCTTTCTAACATAAAGTTATGAAAGCGTTCGTGCAATGAAAGACAAGCCTCGGTCTCTATTTCCGATAGAGACCCACTCATGGAGAACGTCTGGATGATAGCTCGATGGTGTAGGGTCTTTGACTATCCTGATTTGCTTGAACAATCCCCCACTGAGCCAATTCAGAGGCCGTGACACCTATCGGGCGGCCTTTACTATCGACGCCACATAACTCTAATGGCCTAAGGTCACTGTGGTAATACCTGGCCTCTAGAGCATTAGCAGAGACGGAATATGGGCGAGGGTCAGCGTTGACTATTTCTGCTTCTCCTGACTCCATGTTCCATAGCAGCATCTGCTGATGTAGCGAAGATGGTACACAGTAGCTTCGATGGATCCAATCACGTCCCAGGATGGCACTATATGGTGATGTACATTCCACCACAAAGAATGTATAAGTGCCTGAAGCTATCCCGATGTGTACCTGTAGGAAAACAATGCCCAAGGTCTTTGTTATGCTACCCTGGAAGTTCCGGACACTCAGCGAGGTCTCTTGGATAGCTGACTTGGGAACACCGATAAGGGCTAATGCCTTAAAGGTGATGATGTTCACCGTTGCCCCTGAGTCCACCAAAAGTTTATTTAGCTGGACTCCTTGGACTTGTCCTGTGACATAAAGTGGCCGCATATGCATGGCCATGTCAATGGTAGGCTTGGAGAACATCATTTGTCCTCTTATTTCTGGTGAATCCAGTTCTCGTGTGTCATCGAGTATGGAACTGTCTGGCACTTCTGGTTCTTCATCTTGTAACATCACACTACTGATGTCCCTGGATTCATCTCTTGTTGCTGTTAAGGGCAAAGCATATTTGGAGGATAGGACATACACCATGTTAATGGCTGCAGTGTCTTTCTCGATGCAATCTTGTACTTCATCGACCTCATCCTCACCGTAATCCACCAACTCCTCGTCGTCGTTGTAATCATCACCCTTCAGCCGATGGCTGTCCTTCCTCGATAGACAATGTGGTCAGTTCGAGGTGAGCAACTTGCTGTACTATATCCTCAGGAATAGGATTGATAGCTGCTGGTGGTGTTGGCGGTGTAGTTGTTTCCTTGGGAACCGGGGTTAGTTTCTTAGCCTTCGCTTGTTCTTCTGTAACTAAAGGCCTTGGCTTCCATTTCAAGACTGGTGGCTTGCTCGGAGTACTTTGTTGTGGTGACCCCTATGTTCCCTTGGGAGGTGTCTTCAGCCCTACTTGTTTAATCGTGTCTTCTTCAAAGTTAAGGCGCCTCCTTACTGGTCGTTGTTTCTGAACTACACGATGAACCTCTAGAGTAGGTTCAGACTCTCTTCCTTTGTTTGCTAGTTCTGGGTTTCTCTCGAAAACCCCTGGTCTTTGGGCTCTCACTTTGGGCTCGTGAGATTTCTTCCCAAACACCACTAATGGATTTGCTGCGAGGGTGTTCAACCGCCTCTGCAGCACTTCTGGAGGAAACTCCAGGTCTTCTTCTTTGATAAGGCCAGCCTCGTAAGCATCCAATGCTCTCTTGGCCCTACCAAAGCGTCGCTGTAGGTTCCTCCTCTTACTTGGAGTCACCTCGACTGTCTTTCCCTTCTCCCTTATATACCATACCTCTTCCTTTGTGACATTCCTTGAAGCTGGAGGAACGTATGGTTTGGTGAGCGTATCAGCAACCTTAGATTCAGGTGTTTTAACCACACTGGCTTGTTTGGTTGCTCTTGGTCGCTTGGGAGCGGGAGTATCCCTTTGTTTCGATGGTGGGGACTGATGATCTTTATTGGAAAATAATTCCGGGAAGGCTTTGGCTGCCTGAGCCAGCTCTTCAAAGGAGATCTTCAGCCCACTCCTCAATTTGCAGTGTGCACAAAGGGATATTGGCGAGTCTGCTTTAGGGTCCACCTTCTCTTTTCCTTTATTCTTTGGTGTACGAGGTAGACTCTCGCCAGCTGTCGGTTGGTCGTTGGATTGCTTTCTTTTGTTGGTTTTAGTACCTGTCACGTCCAGCATTCCAACGAGCATGGGGATTGGAGTTGTTAAGTTGAGCAAAGGCTTTTGCTCGATCGCTATTACTCCGTCATCGATCAACTGCTGAATCCTATATTTTAGATCTCTACAGACAGCTGTTGTGTGACTTCCCCACTTGTGGTGATATTGACAATAAGGGAGACCCCTAACATTATCAGGATGTGGGTCTGATGATTCCCAGTTGTCAGGCACCACTGCTATTCCTTTTGGGCATAGCTTTTCAAATATTTCTTCCCGCCAGGACGCGTCGTATGTAATACGTGTTCGCTTGGGTCGGACAAAGGCTATGTTTCACCTGGTCCTTCGCTTGGACTTCTTCTTCTCTTGACTTGGTGTATCTTGACTACGTTCTGAAGAAGTACCGCTGACGGGAGACTCTGTGATCGGAGGAGATGACGTTCTACGAGGATATTCAGGATGAAAATCCATCTCTCCGTCCTCAGTGATCACAATCACTCGCCAGTTAATCAAGCCCTGGATCTTGTCTCTCAAGGTTGAACACATCGATGTTCGATGGCCAAAGTGATTGTGGAATCTACAAAAATGTTGGGCTGGCCCTTCATACCGTAGATGTCTAAGCTTATAGACAGGGTAGAAGAAGATCAGCCCCATATCCTTTAACCTATCCAAATATTCATCCACCATGTCCATCTTGAATGAATAGGTTAAGTAGGCTGGTTGATTCCAAGCCTCTTTGTTTCCAAGGACTCTACTAGGTGCTGGCCAACTTACGTCAACCATGTTCACCTGTTGAGCCGGGAATGGCTCAGAATCCACTAGAGCTGCTGTCTTGGACGAACCCTCCAACTCCAGCTTTCCTTCATTGATCCACTTCTGGATTTGGTCCTTCAGCTTGATACAGTCCTTGGTAAGATGGTTCCATGCTCCATGGAACTTGCAGTATTTTTTACCCTTTAACTGCTCAGCCGTGGGAAGCGGCCCGAAGTCTGCTTTGACAACCCGTAGACCGTACAGCTCGTCCAAAATCTCATGAGCCATGTTGGCATCATAAATGTACTTCTCAAACTCTGGCTTAGTAAAAGCTACTGTCGAGAGCTTGACGGGACCTCTATTCTTCTGAAGCTTTCGGGGTTTCAGCACTTTACTTGACATTAAATCCACAGCCCCTATATGATCGTCTTCAGAATCTGTTTCCTGGTCATCAATCTGTTCAACATAAGCCACAATTTTTGGCTTTAACCTGTCATAAGTTCTATTGCTATACGTCCATTTGGACGCGTTCTTTCTGTTATCTCTCTCCTGCATGTTGCTGTATGCTCTGGTCACCGCAGCGATGAATTCATTTAGAGAGAAATACTTGCTATTTAAGAATAGCTGGTGATAAGTATCCTCCAGCCCATTCTTGGCCATCTCTACCACCTCTTCCTTGCTTAGAGGGGTCTTACAGAGGTTATACTCTGAACGGAAACGGTGTAGGAAAGTGACCGGACTCTCGGTCACCGATTGGCTAAGAGAAGCCAACTTTCCCACGGTGGTTTCTGGCCGTTCCGTTCCGAAGTGGTCTATAAACAAGGCCTCCATCTCCTTCCACGTACTGATCGAGCCCTTCTCGATGCCAGTGTACCATACGAGGGCTGATCCCGATAACGATGAACCGAAGACCCTTAGTTTGAGTCCATCGTCCTCGGCAAACTGGCCTAACTGCAAGGTGAAGTAAGCCAGATGTGTTGCCGCATTAGCATCATCGTCACCAGAGAATGTCTGGAAGGTTTGGTGTTTATAGAACTTTGGCCAATGCCATTCATTAGGATCGTCTTTGCTTAGGGGAAACGGTGCTTCGTAAGTCTCATGCATCTTGGTTATTCTTACTTGATAATCATCCATGAGCTTATTTATACGTGCCTCCCACTCGAAAGCAAAATCCTCTGATCGTCTGGTTTTCCTAGCCAAGTCTGATACGGTTTTGGTTAGAGAACCCAGATCCCTATCGACTCTTTGAGTGATAGCTGCCGCTGACCGGCGGTATTCTTCCAATCCTTTGTCTAAAAGGCTTTGGACATCCGCCCGTAGGCGTTCTTGACCTTCTGCCAAACTAGTTACCTGAGCGTTTATGGATTCTTTATCCTCTTGTTCTTGATTCAATTCTAGTCGCATAGACCGCATAGTACTCGCTATCTCCTTTAAGGAGTCGGTCTGAGCAGCAAGATGATCATTATGTTGCTCAAGTCTGTCTTCGAATGATCGAAAACCACTAGCGTGGTGTAAGTCCCGTTTCGCTGCGTAGGCCACGTATTCGTTATACGTGAGTGCCTTTATCTCCGTTTCACTTAGAGTTTCGAACTCCATGGTGTTGAAGTCGCTAGCGAAGATAACTTTAACCGCTTCATTACTCAATGAACGACACTGGTTAGAAGTGTGTTCACGGTATACCGGTTGTGGATGTTTACGACACTGAGGGTAAACCCTTCGATAAGGGTCTCCAATTGTCGCTTAGAAACGCAAAGAAGTATTGACAGTCTCACTGGGCGTGCCAAAATGTTCGATGCAGAAATATCTCTCGGAAGAGATTTTCTCCGCGAAGCAGTCTCTTTTGATATCGGATGTTTCAACCGCGTGTACCGGTCTATCCTGTATGTGCTTCGATGCTGGCGTGCCACCGTTCTTCAACGGAATATGGACTAGTTACAGCCGCCTGACTTCTAATGTAAGCGATTAAGATAGGGAGAGCACCAACCCTATCCGAATAGGTTCTTTTTGCCTAGGAACCTAGGACTTTGATATGTATACCTCTCTGCTAGATCCAGAAATCGATACCCCCACGTCTCTCGTGTAGAGCAGAGCAATCTCTTGATGAAGTGTTGAGAACACTCGCTTCCTTTGAGTATTCAAGCCCTCAGCATACAAGTGAGCAGCCCTTCCACCTTCAGGTTGCAGTTTGCTTCCTTTGAGTCTTAATACTCCCACTCGATAGGTGACAAGCACTTAGACTTTTCTGGTTGCAAGAAGATAGATATCTCGAGGACGAGATAACCGTCTAGGTTGTATTGCGTATAGCAAGGATTGTTTGTATGTTTGTGTAGTCGTCCCTTTCATAAGATCCTTGCATTCCTTATATACTCGCTTACGTATCAGTCATTGATTCTGTTTCTAACTCCTTTGCTCTTGTAACTTTGTCTGAATCTTCATACCAGCATCAAACTATACCTCTCATAGGCATTCCAATTCTATCATAACTCTTCTAAGAACCTTGCAAATTGTTCGACTAGTTATGATAGAAACTGAGCCGCGTGAAACCAGCTCGATAAGACACAGTTCTAATAAAACTCTAAGTCTTCTTCCCATCGAAGCTCGATACGAATCTCGCTAGACCTTTTATACTTAACTTCCTCGATAGGAACTAATAAACCATGACGGGCCGCTCGATAGACCTCGGCCATCCAGGCTCAAAGTAAATATTTTATTTAGGCCCAAACACTCCCGACATTTGAACTCCTCTCTCGCCAACCTGCAGATTGCAATCATACGTTTTTGCATGTCAAATACTTCAAAGATTCAACCAATACATGAGTAACTGATAATTAACATCAACTAGTTGGATCCTAAAGTTTGCTCCGGAGTATTGATCTGGTGCAATATATGTTTTTAAAATTGTTCCCATGTGCATCACAACAACAACAACAACAAAAATCTGTTTCTACGGTTAGTTAAGGACCGGAAGGTGCTGAGATCAATCTTGTAACAATATTACTACATCAAATATCTAACTATGGTGATGATGGAGTAATTAATAACTGCAATGAGACAATATGGAGGGTGGTGGGGAACCAAATCATTTTAGTTTAGATAATTTGTGGTTTTGGTTGAAAGAGGTCTGTAAGACTAACTATATCTGTACAATATGTGTATATCTATGCATCACTACTGGACAAGCTCAAAATAGAAACGACTGACTGACCTGTGTGTCATATCCCAGAGGAAACTGCAAGATGAAATTATGAGCATTAGAGGCTTTACCAACTTCAATCACCTCTTCAATGGTAGCATCTTCTTTCCCAAAAAGTATGTTCTCTTTTATGGTGGTTGCAAACAGAGCAGGCTCTTGGCTCACCAATCCCATTTGGGACCTCAGCCACTTGAGCTGACACTTGTTTATTGCCACCCCATCAATGAGTATCTCGCCACCAAGTGGATCATAGAACCTTTGCAACAGGGATATCACTGTGGACTTTCCCGAGCCACTACCACCCACCAGGGCCACGGTTTTACCTGCCGGAACCGTCAGGTTGAAGTCTTTGAAGATCATGCTTTCCGGCCTCGAGGGGTAGGCGAATTCAACATGCTTGAATTCCACCTCTCCCGAAACATTCTCCAACATTTCGCCTTCCATGTTGTCCGAATCGATCTTTGGCACTCTCCGTATCACTTCCATTATACGCTCCGCCGCTGAGCACGCTTCTGAGAAGTATTTCAAGTTTGATAAGCCAGTCCCCAACGCCCTGTTCATCAGTTTAGTAGGCATACTTAATATTTCGATTTCATAACATTAGACTGAAAGTAACTTACAATGTAGATCAGGAATATGCATGTAGTTCTTACAATCCACCAACGACTATGGAAGTACAAACAGCAAAAATAGTGCCTCCCTTGGCACCATGATACATGACCATTCGGCTGCCATAGTAGGACATGAAAGACCAAATCGCAAAAACAACACCGTTGCTTCCAATGGCCAAGCCTTTTGCCAAGCCCTGACTCAATCCCAGCTTCACTGAGCCTTGTAGAGCATCAGAGAACTCTGATATGGTCTTCTTCTCCCCAACAAATGCATACACTGTCCTGATCGAAGACAATGCTTGTTCTGCTATAGTGCCAGCCTTGTTGTACTCGTTCCTCATCTGCCTAGCCAACCCCATCAAAGTCCTTCCGTAAATCATACCAGGAATCACCAGAAGCCCCACAAACGGAAAGCCAACAATCGCTAGCCTCCACAACAGTACGAATGCCGTAACATAGCTTCCAAAGAACAAAGAGCAGTTCATCATAAAATTTGGCAGCTGGAATGAGTTGGCAATATCATACAGTTAGAGCATCATAAACAAGAATCATATTTCATATCGCAAATCATTTTAAGAAAGATCGAACCTTTTCACCGAGGAGGTCTTGAATCACAAGGCTTTCACTAGAAATGTTTGTGATAACCTCCGAGGTGTTTGTGACATGCAAGTCAAAGTAGCCTACATCTTGCCTTAGCACTGCTTTCAAATATCTCACTCTCAATGAAGCTGCCTGTCTCTCCCCAGTTCTTGTCCAGCAATACCCCTCTTAAGAAAGTCACAGTACGTTCATACTAATTATTGGAAGGGAAATGATTTTAGGCCCAGGGGACCTAAGATATTGAGGCCCTCAATTATGTGGCAAGCTACATCATTTTCATGTCTTTATAGAATTTAATATATTATTATATAACTTATATATGATATATTTGAAAATATAATCTTATCCATCATACAATCTAACGGTTAATTTTTTTTCCCGAAACTTATTTTTATTTTTTTTTTCTTCTTAAAAAAAATCATAGTATGAGTTCCATATAAGATCGTGTCCATCTCTTAAGATCGTGTCCATCTCTTAACTTATTCTTCTTTTGTCCCTATCATTCCTCATCTTAATCTTCCATGGATACTCTTCTTATCTTATAACTACACTTTATACCAGCAACAAATCCAACAAATTGATCGATTATTTTCAATTAAAACCACTTTTGTAATATTACCACTCATTGTTAGATTTATCTAAGTATCGGGGTATCATTTATGGTTTCTTCATTAGTTTCTTCATCGAAAAAGAAATCAAACCTAAATTTCCCGTCTCGATTTAATTCCTTTGGGAAAATGCTTAATAGCTACTAGCTTACCAATGTAATTCATTTACTATATGACCCAAAATTTAATGAGACAAATGACGATTTGTTGAAGAAACCCAGAAAAGAATGACAATGAAGATACACTACCACCGTAATAACTATAGCCGACGATTTTTTTTAAAACTATAGCCGACGAGAAAAAAATCTCGTCGGCTATAGTGAAAAAATGAATTTTTTTTTATTTTTTTTAAAAACTCGTCGGCTATAATACTATAACCGACGAAAATGGATAAAAAAACTCGTCGGCTATACTATTACCGACGGGTTTTAGCCAACGAACTTTAGCTGACGATTTTTAGGGGTCGTCTGCTAAAGTCTGTTGGCTAAAACCCGTCGGTAATAGTATAGCCGACGAGTTTTTTATCCATTTTCGTCGGCTATAGTACTATAGCCGACGAATTTTAAAAAAAAAATAAAAAAAATTCATTTTTTTCACTATAGCCGACGAGATAAAAATCTCGTCGGCTATAGTTTTAAAAAAATTGTCGGCTATAGTTATTACGGTGGTAGTGATAATAATGGAAAAAAAGAGATGAATCCAGTAAAAAGAAAGTGTGTCTTTTTTTTGTTAGAAAAAAACGAGAGAGCCTTTTTAAATTATAAATTTTCGAACCAAATTTTTTTTTGATCGACTTTTGTATTAATTACTTTTTTTCGAAAAAAGAGAGAGTATATTAATAACATTTTTTTTTGTATTACATTAACTAATTAATAACTCATATCTTGATATTCTAAACTTCATAATGATTGATATTTTGATATTTTGTATTACATTAATAAAAATTTTAAATTTCGTAAAAATCATTAAAAAAAATCAATCATTATTATAATTAGAAAGAATTATAAAATATAATGAATAGGATTCCATAACTATCATTGAACATTTATATCTTTTAATTTGCAAGGATTGATTTATTATAATTAGTATTTTATATTTAATTATACTGACATTTATTATTTCGAGATTTTACAATAAATTTTATAGTTTGATTTTAATTAGGTAATTAAATTGTTAAATTAATTGAATAATTGATAATCATTAGATGCGCAATGATAAGATCGTCTTTTTACAAATTAATATTAAAATATGGTAATATATATAATTATATAAAGACATAGAAATAAGGTGACTTGACACATTATTTTGAGGCCTCCAATTATTCCCCCTAGAATTCTTGTTCCAGAAAGAAGTAAAGATTTTCATTAAATAGAAACAAAAACCCACCTAGGAAGCAGAAAACCAATGATACTGAAGCCACGTACAGCAATGCTATTGTATTCTGTCCACCACAAAATCAAACCACAGATGAGTTTTTTCATTTATGCTCATTTTCCATTTTACCACAGCATATGTACATATATTTGTATGTCATGCTGATCAATATGATTGCGGTGAAGTTGAATTGAACTTGTAACATACCTTATTGATGTTCTGCAAGAAAGTATCTTGAGCATTAGAGGAGGCGCCGCCAACGTTGTTCATCAAATGGCCAGTGATCAACAAGGCCAGGGGAGTAGTGCAGCCGTCACCAATGCTTCCAATCACCCCGAAGGCCATTAAGAGTTTATCAGCTCGATCAGCGTGCATGAAAACAGCACGTATAGCTGAACTTGCAGAGCCTCCTTTGTTCTTCGTCCTCTCCATTTTCTCTTCCATGAGTTCCTTCTTCCCGGCCACACTTATTGTACTAGCCAGGGGTCTGGCCTGAATTGTTACTAAAAAATGGAAAGAGGGACAATTATATATGTATATGTATAGACAATAAGTATTTATATAATTATATATAAGCTATTTATATATTGTATGACTGAACAGTCTTTCTTTAAAATAAAACATGGTGGTGATTTTAAAACTGGACGGTGATTTAAAAACTTGATTCAACATTTGGAGTTTCTTTGTGATGGCTCGTGCAACTGCTATTCTTTGCTTCTGTCCTACCGACATTAGGGCAATTATGTAAGTACTGCTACAAAATAATTGCTACTAATTGTAAACTAGGACCCTATTGGCAGTGACGGAGCCAACTTATTAGTTTGGGGGCCAAAATTAAAGCAAATATAAAAAAATTAATAAGGACTCGAACATGACGGAGGGTAACTCAGTGAAGTTCAATGGCGGATGGCTGAAGTCCGAAGACAAGAATTTGAGATTTGGAACTCGGGATTGAGGCGGGAGTTGGGAGACAAAAAAAAAAAAATTGGAACAAAGCAACTCTCTAGAACAAAAAAAAAACAAGGTTGGGGCTCAAACCCAACATCAATTTCTCATTATATAATATTCTTACTACCATTGTATTGTATATCACTTTGCCTGTAAGGGAAAACTAAATGTCTTTATCAGAATTCGGGGGCCAAGGCCTGAGTTCGCCCCTGAGTAACTCCACCCCCTCCCTATTGGTGTTGTTCATAGGATCGGTGCTGCAGTGAATGAAATTTTGGGAACCTTGACTGTTTTGCCTTCTCCCGGTGGTCCTAGGCCTGGCAATTGGGCGGGTTAATAAATGACCCGCCCGTTACCGCCCGATAACGACCCATTAAAACCCGCCCATTAACTAATTGGGTTATTAATGGGTGACCCGATAACAACCCGTTATCAAAACGGGCGGTTTCGGGTGAACCCGTTAGCCCAATAACAACCCGATAAGAATTCATAAAACCTAACTCTAAGGCTTTTTTAAAAAATAATAATAAAAAAAATGAGGTAATAAAATAATTTTTTATTTTATTTTATAAAAAAAGGCTTAACGGGTTTTATCGGGCCCCAATAGGTAACCCATTATCTTATCGGGCTAACCCGATATAACCCGTTAAGCTTAACGGGCTATATCGGGTTAACCCGTTAATGACCCGCCCACTAATAACTCGCCCGAACCCGCCCGTTTGCCTGGTCTAGGTGGTCCCATGGGTTCTAGTAAGAGTGAGAAGCAGGGGAATTGGTTGCTCTGCTACTGGGGTGTTGAGATTGAATTGTGATGGTCCTAGGAATCCAAATTTTAAACTGGCAGGAATTGGTGAAATTATAAGAAATGATGTGTGTATTCTGTAAGGTTGTGTCAGGAATTTCTCTTCCTTCTACTTCAAGCTCTGCTGCTAAGGCTGAAGCATATGCAGCCTTAAGTGTTTGAGATTAGGTGATTCTCTTGATTTTCAACATGTTGAGGTGGAAGTTGATCATGAACAAGTGTATTTTTTTTATTGCCAGGAATGTCATCATACATTAGTCTTGTGAAAAAGTTGACCGAAGTATGTCAACTAGTTAAACAGCTTGGTTTAGAATCATTCGATCCCAATGAGACTAAAATTCATCACACAGCTACAAAAAACTAAAGTATAGCTTAAAAATTGATCTCATGCCTTTCATGTTACCCTTCAAAATCAAACAATCGTTGAAAACGTTTAACCAAACAAATTCACAGTACATACTGTGCAGGGAAACAAAACCGATATCTACCATAGTCATCATACTCGAGTTTGATAAGTGGAACAAAAACCGATATTGAACACAAACATCTATCTATATATATATATATATATTTATATATCCAATAATTGGTAAAGTTATTTAGTTATCCAAAGAAACCAAAGGAAATTATGCATTTCATGCGTAAAAAAATACTTACATGAAGAACGAGGACTCTTCATTCCTGGCCAAGCAAACGTACCAATTTATTAGATTTGAAGGGCGAAGGGAGATATATTCACTTATATTTCTCTCCGCAGATTTTTCACGGGGAAACAAGCAAGTAGTTGTCTGTAAGAGGCAACTATAACTGATCGAGACACATTGGATAAAATGATGTATTCACCTTCTGAAAAATCATTTTAAAGTTTATTAGTCAATCTAATTCTTTCGATGCATATTAAGTATCTCTAGGAATGACTTTTACACTTCTTCATCATGTTAGTTGGTAAGTTTTCAGCAGCACATGCAGATAAACCCTCAAATCCTCAATCACACGAGAAACAACTAGCTTTGGTACATACATGTTGATTTAGGGAAAGAACTCAAAGTAGTTAAGAAATCAAAACAGTATGACATATTCACCCCCACAGCATTTTGAACTCAACTGTCTTTTAGGGTTGCACTTCCTGGAGAATTGTCTTGCCATAACCCTTTTTCCAAGAAGGTAATAAAGTATAGAACCCCAAAAGCAAGTTGGTGTGCCCTATAAGTAATCCCCTTACTCTCGCAACCATACTTGCTGTGCTGATTCTGAAAGAGAGAAAACATCAGTCCATCAGCAGCTAAATCTCCAAGCTATCTATTACAAGGGAAAAGATTACTGGGAATGTGCTTGCTACCCCTTGTGCCATGAAATCCGTCAATACCTCGAAAAACATATCATACTTTTCTCTCTGGTCATAAATCGCCTGTCTTTCACTTTTCTGATGCACATGTAAGAGCATCATCCTCCGTCAATTTCTGTGAGGAACCAACTTCTCCAAGCTGGCTACTCCACTTCCCTTAAATTCAACATCGTCAGATGGCCCATTTCTGATATATTGATAATAAATCAGCATGTAATAGATGCATAGTATTCCTCAAAGTACACATTATCAGAAGTGTTAATGCAGTATTATCTACACGTACAGCTTTTCATAGGGCACATGCTAGCTACATCACCTACATGCTTTTGAAATCGTTTGCAAAAGCCAAGTAATCATCAGCAACAGAACAACATCATAAGCATATCCAAAAACAATAAGAAGCTAGAGAAAACAGACGGAAGCTAGTTCAAAATTTTTCTTCCCATTTCTGTTCTGTACTACTTTTCCTTATATTACATGTACTTTGTCTTCCAAACTAAGCTAATGTGATTTCATCGTACCTATCTGCTAGTTTTACCTCTCAAAATTTTACAACTAAGCTCACAATGATCACCAAATTCATCAACAAGAGAACGAGGCTGAGATCTTGCAAAACGAAAAAAGCAGATTAAATGAAGACAAGAAAATCATGAATGTAGCCGCCTGGATCTAACTAGCAAGAACAGATCTTTCATGATAAATACAGTCCATGAGTGAATTGAAAACCTAAAAATCATCCAACCCATGAGGCCATGAAGTTTGGTCGAATATATCAGTTGAAAATACACATGTTTTGCAACATAATAGAACGTATAGTGACACAATCTGGCCTAACAATTTCACTAAGCCAAATTGTTTGGAATCACTTATGATCGATCACAAATTCAGTAAACCAGAAACTAAAATAAATCAAGTTATACAACATCGATTTCATGCTTTGCAAGTTAGCATTCACTTCCCATCGAATTGATCAACAAGTATAACTAACCAATCAAATGCACAGTGATCATACTTGCGTTCATATGCAATTGGAGAAGTTTCCAAAGAAAGGTTAACAAAATGATGCACTTCATTCCTGGCCAATCAAAAACAACAAATTAAAATTTAAAAAAGGAACAAAATTAATTTCCATCGTCTCAGAACTAAAATGATAAAAATAGACTTACCTGTATGGGCTGTGTGGCTATATGCATTTGCAGAGTGTTACCGGAAAGAGACTGTTAAAGCAATCGGACGGAGAAGTCTTTTCGTTCTACAAGATTGGAACTTGAAAGTGTCTATATGCATGCCCCAGTGGCCCAGCTCCTTACTCTTAAAACTTACAAGCCTGTGGTTGGGTCGAGTTGGGCCCAATGCTTTCCTTTTCTTCGGGCACAATCTTTTAATAAGTGATAGTTGGGCTTCGGTCTTTTCTAGGGCCCAATGCATGGTCTATTTCGCTACTTTCTTTACATGCTTTGTCATGTTCATAAACGCACAGGTTTTATTTCAAAATAAAATAAAATACGTACAGGCTAATTAAGGAAGGTAAGAGTATCTTGGGTCATTGTCGTACATTACAAGGGTATTCTGTTAGGAGCACTCCATGTCACCTGTTATTTTCTTTGGCTCACAACCTTCAGGGTCTTCTGGTTTTATATTTGTAAACCTGTCCAAAATGGCAAATACAGAAGCAACTGTGTCGGATCCTTTTGCAAGATCCGACGTCATACTTTCGGCGTTAGCAATAACAGGTCCGGTGCTCACAAGTATCATGAACGTCTGAAACAGAGCTTTCACAGTGACGTAGCCCTTGGACACAAGCTTCCCTCCGTACCAAAAATCAAAAGCCCAAATTATAGTGGTGAGACTTTGAGAAAAACCTAGGCCTATACCTGCGTACCATGATTGTCAGATGCTCTCCTTGCGTGGACCTTTTAGGGTTTTCTCGAGCATTTGCAACAGTCGGTTCTGAGATGAGAAGGCAGTGACGGTCCGGAGGTTGGTGACTGCTTCTGCAGCTAGCTTACTACTTTCATCCTAAGCTTTAATGGCTTTGGTGGACATGCTTTTGAGCATAACACGCCTGGTATAGAAGCTAATAATGATAATGGGTTGGATTGCTATCATAACCAAGGCAAGTTGAGGGTCCTAGAGGGGGGGGTGAATAGGCTTTTACCACTTTTTCGTTTAATTCTGTCTCCGGGATAGCAAGATATTGTCCTATCCCAGAAGGCAGGGTACGAGTAATAAAGAGAAAGCAGTAAGGAAAAAATGACACCAGATGTTTTTGGTGACGCAGAAATCCTACAACCAGGATCAAAACTGCGTGCCCCTTACTCTTGAGGGACAAACCTTTCCACTAATTGGTAACACACACTATTACAAGTTTCTGGCACTCTGGGATACATACCCCTTATGCTATCCTGACTAGTCTACCCACTAGTACAAACAGAGCTACACTACCTTAATCAATGTGCTTACACTTGGAAAGAAAAACAGAAGTATCAAACACAGATTCTTAACTACACTTCAAGTTAAAACCTTCTTGATCACTTCATGGGTTGGGCATCTCCACACTTTATCTCTATGGAATGCAAAATGCAATGACGCATATGAGTTTTGGAAAACAGTTTTTATGCTTGAGAATCCATGTCTATTATGCACTGTAAAGAGCAACCAAAAGACATGAAAGGGGAAGAGAAGAGATAAGAGAAACTACACTCGAAAGTGCTCTCAAAGAGTACCAAAACAGAATAACCAAAACCCCTAGGTTTTTCACTCAACGAACAGCTCCAAAACAGCTTGGGACTCCTTATATAGACAAGGTTATTCGGTGGTCAACCACAGCTAAGAGACCACGTGAAAACACAGCATACACATGCCTTAATGTAGTCCTACAACTGTCCTAAAGCAAGCCTAAGCATGGAGTGCTACAGACCGACAAGAATAGCAGCAAAGAGGACACAGCAAGCTTAAACAAGTATGGCAAGACAGCTTTTCAGATTTTACCTTAAAGAGCTAAGGTAGTCTAAGCAAGGCAAAAGAGGTCCTATGTGCTTATACCAGAATAGCAATATCAGTTCTCAATGAGGGAGCACGTTACAAGACAACAAAGAGAGGAACCAGAAAAATCAGGACCGAAAGCGACTTGTCAGAAGGAAAGAGACAAACCGATTTTCCAGAAAACACATGTGAGCTTAAACACCTCAAATCAAACAAAGTCAACTATCATGAACAAAAGCACATGTATTCTGAATTAAAGATGACCAAGGTAGCTGTAAATCACGTGCATACAGAATCAAGAATAACCTAGGCAACAGAAATCACGTATGGACAGAAATCCAGAATACCAGCAGATCAACGGGGATATGTGCAACAGTTGCTATCCTAAATGAAAACCATGTTATGGGATGCATGAACTACCTGATATCCCAAAGAGATAAGTAAGGATGCCAACATCTTCAATCTCTTTTCTTGATGATCTTCCGGACAATTGTGTTTTGTCGATTGTCAAGGGATAGCCAATATAACATATGCCTTCAATCTCCCCCTTTGGCATTCCTTGACAAAACACAATCTTCAAAGAGTACCTGCATGAGAATAGTATAACACAAACAACACATGCAGCAAAAAGTATCCAAAGTACTTAAACCAAATAGTTCAGTACTCCCCCTGACTGGTTACCCAGGATAGGACCACAACTACCTATCCCAGTCAAGTAGTTCTCCCCATCCAAAAGTACCTGCGTGGATTAGCTAGTTCTCCCCCTTTTTGTCTAGGAAAGACAAAGGGTAAAACCATAGATGATTTAAAACCGCAGATAAAAGTAACATTGTTTAGGGACAGATCACAAAACCAAAAACCCAAGCATCATCACCAAGAGCGTCCTCATCCTTAGCACCAATCTTCCCAAATAGGATGGTTGCACCAGAGTCGGAAGGAGAGGAAACCGTAGTTCTATCCTCAGGAGAGGAAGAGGCAGTGGGCTCCTGAGCTGGAACTGAGCCGGCCTGACTTGAGACGAGGATAGAGATTTCAGACTTGAACGTATCGAACTGCTCCACAAGGTGTTCCTTGAGAGAAAAGGGCAGCGGAAACGAGACCAACTCTACTCAAGAGTCCTCGAACTAAGAGTTTTCTCTTCTTAAACACACAATCTCCACTTTTAAATTCCTGTGTAGTCAAGTCAGCAATAAAGAGTACCAGTGTCCTATCCCTAGGAAATACACACATGCATCCAAGAAAGATTCCTCAAAGGCAAACACAAAGATCACCATGCATGTATACTTCTAATATCCACTGGGATATTTGGGACATACCCTGAAAAATAGAAGGTACCGATGTACCTACCAACACATTGATAACTCCCCCTTACATGGTGCACAAAGAGTTTGATTTCAGAAAGATTTGCAACCTGTCAGCATGAACTCTGGGATGGAAACAGTCTGTGAAATCCCAGACAACAAGAAACTTTAAGCATGACTCACAAAAAATGTGACAACTAATTTTCATATGTCTTGATGGCTCAAATTTTTCACATGAGTATATGACTATAAAGTAACATCAATGCTATGTTCTTACAAATCAATCCTTGGAACCACAAGAGTGTGTGTGTGAAAAGATCAATCTAAGGGAGTACAAGTTTGGAGCATCAAATGACATGAGGACATCAAGAGTAACCAAGTGACTTTGTCACAACCATTTGAGAGTTCTGGAAATTCAGCATATCAAGGACTTTGTCCCAACTTGGCCTTTGGCCGTTCTCATTTAAGTTTAAGGGAATTTCTCCATTTTCTTTAACTTTTGTCCAAGAGCTCATCTGAGAAATACGTCCTCATAGGTCCATATAACAGAGTAGTTATCATTATGTCCTGAGCGCAATGCTCAAAAGAATAATGTGTGTTTCAAGGACACTCAGTGGATAACTAGTCCGAACCCATCGAAGGATAGATAACATCTCAGGGATCCCCACTGGTTCCGGTTAAGGTGCACCCAGCAAAAGACTAGCCCATTCCTTTACTTAATTCATTTAACAATAAGCACCAGAATTTCACATTTGTTCTTCAGTAACTAGTTCAACTCACTCAATTTTCTAGCTCAAACTCTATACACCCCACAAGAGTAACCTTTGTGCTCAAGAATTCTTTCTAGTTCCAAGAATGATTTAGACCACATGCACTAACATTCCCAAGGGCATAGATGCATATACACAAGTGAAAGATGCAACAAATGTTCATCAAGAAACATGAAATAAGAACACAACATTTTAGATCAAGTTCAGAAATATTTCCCGGGATTTGACCACTGACTCGTATCCCAGCATGAGCCAACATTTATTTTCAGAAAATAGAAAGACTTGAAAGATAAATTTAGACCAGTGAGGGAGATATCTCAAGCAATGGTGCATACACCAATAGCCTTTCTAAGACTTTCAAATCTCAGATTGTCCAAGGGCTTAGTGAACAAATCAGCCAATTGTTGTTCAGTTGGAATAAATGTCATTTCAAGCTGTTTGTCTTCAACCAAGTTTCGAATGAAATGATATCTAATCTCTATATGCTTGGTCCTAGAATGCAACACAGGATTTTTTGAAATATTGATTGCCGAGGTGTTATCACAAAACAGGGATAGGATACCTTGCTCAAATCCGTAGTCGCTTAGCATATGCTTCATCCAAAGGAGTTGTGTACAGCAGCTTCCAGCAGCTATATACTCCGCTTGAGCAGTGGACAACGATACGCAGTTCTGCTTCTTGCTATGCCACGATACTAGGTTGTTCCCAACAAAGAAACAACCACCCGAGGTGCTCTTCCTATCCGTGGCATCTCCCGCCCAATCCGAGTCCGAATACCCTGCAATCTCAGTGTTAGTATCCGTAGTATACAGAATTCCAAAGGCACATGTACCTGAAACGTATCGAATGATACGTTTGACAGCCTTCACGTGGGATTCCTTGGGGTTGGCTTGATACCGAGCACAAACACCCACACTAAAGGAGATATCGGGTCTGCTAGCTGTGAGGTAGAGCAGGCTTCCAATCATGCTTCTGTAGAGGGTTTGATCAGCACTGATGCCCTCCAAATCAGCACTGATTCTGCAAGAAGTTCCCATTGGGTTCCGGATGGGAGAGGCTCCTTCCATCCCAAACTTCTTCACAAGTTCCTTTGCATATTTTTCCTGCGAAATGAACAACCCATCTTTCCTTTGCTGAACTTGTAGTCCAAGGAAGAAGTTTAGCTTACCACAAAGACTCATTTCAAATTCTTGTTTCATTAGAGTGACAAACTCCTCAACAAGTTTTTGAGAGGTGGAACCAAACACCACATCATCCACATATATTTGAGCAATAATCATATGATGTGATACATTCTTAACAAACATGGTCTTATCAATAGAGCCACGCACATACCCATGGTCAATCAAATGTGTAGACAATTTTTCATACCAAGCTCTAGGAGCTTGTTTCAAACCATAAAGGGCTTTGTCTAATCTGTAAACATAGTCGGGATGGGAAGAGCTCTGAAATCCCGGGGGCTGTTCAACATACACTTCTTCTTTCAAAACTCCATTTAAAAAGGCACTTTTCACATCCATTTGAAAGAGATCAAATTTCAGAAAACAAGCAATGGCCAAGAGTAACCTAACGGACTCAAGTCTAGCTACGGGGGCAAAGGTTTCATCAAAATCTAGGCCTTCTATTTGTGAATAACCTTGCACAACCAACCTAGCTTTGTTTCTTGTAATAATTCCCTTCTCATCCGTTTTATTTTTGAACACCCACTTTGTTCCAATAACATTCTTATCTCTAGGTCTAGGAACTAAGTGCCAAACATTGCTTTTCTCAAACTGATTTAATTCCTCTTGCATAGCCATAATCCATTCTGAATCCTTTAAAGCATCTTTAACATTCTTAGGCTCAATACTAGAAACAAAACCATAGCAAGCAATTCGATTGATGGCTAACCTATGCATTGTAAGAAAGCTCTTGAGATTTACCAGATTACTCACATACACTTTGGACTTGCTTCGAGTCTGTCTCGGCTCATCCACCATGCCAATCACATCCGAGGGAGAATGGTCTTTTTGCACTTGACGTTTCCCAACACGATGTGGCTTCTGGATAGTTAGGGTCTGATCTATCCCGGCACCTTCCTGATCAGATTTTGCATCCTGGGATACGTCATCAGGGATAGGATTCTGTTCGTCAATGGGAGTCTCAGGATCCTTGGGAGATGTCTCAGTGCTCACATCCTCAACCTGCACATTTCTAGAAGAATGGTTGTGAGAGCATACAAGAGAATCATTGATAGCCACGTTCACCGTTTCTACAACCTTGCATGTTCTCTTGTTGTAGACCCGGTAAGCACGGCTATTCAATGCATAGCCTAGAAAAACACCCCTATCACATTTAGCATCAAACTTTGTCAAATACTCACGGTCTCTATAAATAAAACACGGGCTTCCAAAAGCTTTTAGGTGTGAGATATTTGGTTTCTTGCCTTTCCAAAGTTCGTAGGGAGTTTTATAAGTACCCGGTCTGAAAATTACACGATTAAGAGTGTAACATGCATTAAAGATTGCTTCGGCCCAAAACATATGAGGCAAATCTGCAGAACTCAACATAACCCTCCCCATTTCTACCAACACCCTATTCTTCCTCTCAACAATCCCATTTTGTTGGGGTGTAATGGGGGCTGAAAACTCATGGTGCACACCATTTTCCTCACAATACTCAGCAAACAAAGAGTTTTCAAACTCGGTTCCATGATCCGATCTAATCCTCAAAATGCATTTGTTTTCGGAAAGCTTTTCTTTTGAAATACGTTTTGCTAACTCAAAAAACTTCCCAAAGGTTTGAGTTTTGTCACCTAGAAATATGACCCAAGTAAATCTAGAGAAATCATCTACCACAACAAGCACATATTTCTTTTTAGCAAGACTCTCAGTTTCTACAGGGCCTACAAGGTCTAAGTGGAGTAACTCAAGAATATTAGAGGTTGGTCTAGCATTTAGAACAGGATGGGAGGTTCGGGATAGCTTACCCATTTTGCAGTCTCCACACATACCTGCAGCTCTCCCGGACAGTTTGGGCAGACCACGAGCTCCATCCTTTGAAGACAGTTTCACCACATCTTGATGGTTGAGATGGCACAACCTTCTATGCCACAGATCTAGCAGGCTTTCTTGAGTTGAGGATTGGAAGCACACATCAGGTTCCAGCTTCTTGTTTGCACGGACACAGTAGCAGTGGTCACGGGACCTCTCCCCCTTCATCACATATCTCCCTTTCCCATCCAAAACAGTGCACTTGGATTTGTCAAAGGTTACTGTCTCGTATTCGTCAACTATCTGGCTCACACTCAGCAGACATACTTCTAAGCCTGCCACCAACAGCACGTTCTTCAGGGCTGGGAGACCAGGAGTATCAACTGTCCCGCATCCGATGATCTCTGCCTTGGCACCATCTCCGAACATGACATCACCAACAGGATGAGTATCATCCATGGACGAAAACCATTTTCGTTCTCCTGTCATGTGCTTCGAGCAACCGCTATCCATATACCAAGAATCTGATTTCCTGGTGGAAAGAGCAGTCAAGGCAACGTTGCAAACAGCTACAACATCTCTTGCAGCAATGGGTGAGGTCTTTACTCTTGAAAGAAAGCAGATAACCTCTTCTGGTTTCTTCTTTTTGACATCAGGGGCTTTGGGAGACATGACCCTTCTAGTATCCCGGGTTTTGTGAACAGATTTCCTGACCCAATTTGCAGAAGCAGGCTTCTTCTTCTGCTCCGGGATGCCAATAGACTGTGCTATCCTCGTCAGTTCAATGAGAGATTTCTGAAAGTGGGCGATCAGATTGATGTTTGGTGAGGTCTTGGCAGGTACAGAGTTTCCTCTCAGCTTGTAACAGTACCGACGAATGTGTCCACTGTTCCCACAGTGAAAGCATCTGATTTGCGAGCCTTTCTTGAGCTTTGACACCTTGGGGATTTCAGGAGCATTGGTCTTCAGCTGTGGAGGAGGCTTTCCCAACACAGAGCTGGTTCCTTTTACGAACGTAGTCTTCTCTGAGCCCTTGGATTTGTCAACACCTTCAAATCCCAACCCCTTCTTGCTGCCATCTAGTCTTCCCATCCCACAGATTTGGGATAGCTTCTCCGAGCCAATGGAGAATTTGGCGAACTGGTTTCGGGCGTCCAGCAGGGCTTCTTCGAGCTTCAGCTTCTCAGTAGTCAGCAAGCTTATAGTAGAGGACCGACGATCCAGCTCCTCTTTGAGAAAAGTCACTTGCTCTTCAAGTTGGGTTTTGGTTGAAATCCATTCTGTCTTCTGGGATAGGAACTCTCCTTGTATCCTGGAATGTGTCTCCTTACTCAATGAAAGCTCATTAGATAGAACTTCATTTTTAGCAAGCATAGACTTTGAGGCTTTACACAAACGCACATACATATCATGCCCTTCATCATCGGAATCCTTGTCCTCAAGAGACTCATCCAATGTAACATGAGAGACAAAAGCAACCTTTTCATTTTCATCAAGATCGGTTTCAAAACTTTCATTAGACTCACTATCACTCCAAGTAGCTTTTAACACTTTATGAGACTTATTTCTCCTGTTAGCACAGTCCACAGCTTTATGTCCTATTCCATTGCATTCAAAACATTTCATGTCCGTTTTCGGGATAGGAGAGGGCCTGATATCCCGACTTTTCTGTGAAACCTGATTTCTAAAAGGCTTAGAGCTAGATCCTTTTGAGAAGTTCCGGTTAGAGTTGAAAGATTTCCTTTTCCTTAAGAATTTCTCAAATTGTTTAGTTAGAAAAGCAAATTCATCATTTTCATCATCTTCATTTTCATGCAACTTTTCAACCTCAACTTTAACCGAACTTAAAGCAATGGATTTCTCAAGCATGGGCCTTTTCTTTAGAGTTTCATAGGTTTTCAAATTACCAACAAGTTCTTCTAAAGGATAGGTATCAAGATCATGAGCCTCTTCAATAGCATTCATTTTAGAGTCAAAGAAGGGAGGTAAAGCAGTTAAGAACTTCCTAACAATTTTCTTTGATTCAATAGCCTCTCCTAAGCTACGACATTGATTTGTGATATTAAGTACACGACCATAAAAATCATCAATAGACTCTTTGTCACTCATGCTTAGACCTTCAAACTCAAAAATAAGACGTTGAAGTTTTTGTTGTTTAACACGGGAGTTACCTTCATGAGTGTTGATGAGCACCTCCCATGCCTCCTTAGCAGTGGAGCAATGAATGATTCTTTGGCGCTCTGCCTCGGAGACAGCATTGAATAGACAGCTAAGGGCCTTGATATTTGCTCTAGCCGAATCCTTGTCGTCTTTTACCCATTCGGACCTAGGCTTTGAAATTATTTCGGTTGATTCATCGCCTTTTGGTTTTGTGGGATGTGTCCAGCCTTCCTCTACACTTTGCCACAGCATACCATCATCTTGGTAGGAGAGGAAAGCACTCATCATGATTTTCCATTGAGAGAAATCATGTCCATCGAAAAAAGGTGGAACATTTATGGAAGAACCTTTTTCCCGATCCATAACGAACCCCTCAGAGGATCTCACTAGCAAAGGCTAGTGGCCGCTCTGATACCACTTGAGGGTCCTAGAGGGGGGGTGAATAGGCCTTTACCACTTTTTCGTTTAATTCTGTCTCCGGGATAGCAAGATATTGTCCTATCCCAGAAGGCAGGGTACGAGTAATAAAGAGAAAGCAGTAAGGAAAAAATGACACCAGATGTTTTTAGTGACGCAGAAATCCTACAACCAGGATCAAAACTGCGTGCCCCTTACTCTTGAGGGACAAACCTTTCCACTAATTGGTAACACACACTATTACAAGTTTCTGGCACTCTGGGATACATACCCCTTATGCTATCCTGACTAGTCTACCCACTAGTACAAACAGAGCTACACTACCTTAATCAATGTGCTTACACTTGGAAAGAAAAACAGAAGTATCAAACACAGATTCTTAACTACACTTCAAGTTAAAACCTTCTTGATCACTTCATGGGTTGGGCATCTCCACACTTTATCTCTATGGAATGCAAAATGCAATGACGCATATGAGTTTTGGAAAACAGTTTTTATGCTTGAGAATCCATGTCTATTATGCACTGTAAAGAGCAACCAAAAGACATGAAAGGGGAAGAGAAGAGATAAGAGAAACTACACTCGAAAGTGCTCTCAAAGAGTACCAAAACAGAATAACCAAAACCCCTAGGTTTTTCACTCAACGAACAGCTCCAAAACAGCTTGGGACTCCTTATATAGACAAGGTTATTCGGTGGTCAACCACAGCTAAGAGACCACGTGAAAACACAGCATACACATGCCTTAATGTAGTCCTACAACTGTCCTAAAGCAAGCCTAAGCATGGAGTGCTACAGACCGACAAGAATAGCAGCAAAGAGGACACAGCAAGCTTAAACAAGTATGGCAAGACAGCTTTTCAGATTTTACCTTAAAGAGCTAAGGTAGTCTAAGCAAGGCAAAAGAGGTCCTATGTGCTTATACCAGAATAGCAATATCAGTTCTCAATGAGGGAGCACGTTACAAGACAACAAAGAGAGGAACCAGAAAAATCAGGACCGAAAGCGACTTGTCAGAAGGAAAGAGACAAACCGATTTTCCAGAAAACACATGTGAGCTTAAACACCTCAAATCAAACAAAGTCAACTATCATGAACAAAAGCACATGTATTCTGAATTAAAGATGACCAAGGTAGCTGTAAATCACGTGCATACAGAATCAAGAATAACCTAGGCAACAGAAATCACGTATGGACAGAAATCCAGAATACCAGCAGATCAACGGGGATATGTGCAACAGTTGCTATCCTAAATGAAAACCATGTTATGGGATGCATGAACTACCTGATATCCCAAAGAGATAAGTAAGGATGCCAACATCTTCAATCTCTTTTCTTGATGATCTTCCGGACAATTGTGTTTTGTCGATTGTCAAGGGATAGCCAATATAACATATGCCTTCACAAGTCTCCATGCAATGACCAAACCTAATGTACACTCTACGACCACAGCTGAGCAGGTTTGTACTAGTAGAGCAGTGCGATCACCCACTAAAGATCTCACCTGCAAGCAAAATAATCAAAACCATTTGTTCCACCGAATGAATACTTAGTTATATATAACTACATATATATATATATATTGAAAGTTGGTAACAGTAGATATATATACATAGTTACGTACCACATTGGCATCTTTGGGTAGCCTAGAGCAAATGGCACCACTAGAATTCTCATCTTGAATTCTTGATCAAACCAACGAACTTCGAATGTGAGAATCTTTGAAAGCATCCTCTCTCTAACTCGTTTAGTTAAGTACTCTCCCATGTAGGCAAAGTTGTAATGCTGGCAAATGTTAACCAGGAAAGTGAATATAGCCAGCCCAACAAGACAGAGAGAATAGATCTTTGTCTTCTCTTTGATCTCGTCATGATCTCTCAAGAAGTCAATGGACACCATTGACCCCTTAACGAATGAGTATACTGGCTGAACTGCACTGAAAAGTACTGCACAAAAGCACCTCAAAAGTGGTTGTTTCCACTCTGGAGCGTTCAGAGCTATCAATCTCCTAAAAGAAGAGACTGCCTGCTTCTTCACTTCTAAAATCTCATCACCACCAAGCAACGACAAATCTCGAACCTGTGCAAATGAGCTAGCAGAATTTGAATAGCTCAACATCGATAGCTTTTGACTGCTTGTGTTGTGGACGTCCATGTTTGATATAGGCGAGGTCGACCCGTGGTGCCCTAGCTCTTCTGGTGGTCCTCTTTGCTTCACTGTTTGTTGTAAGCGGACAAATGAAGTGTAGAGACCATTTTCACGTTGAAGTAGTTTGAAGTGTGAGCCTATCTCCACGACTTGCCCGTCTTGAACGACAGCAATGATGTCAGCATTTTGGATGGTGGAGAGGCGGTGAGCGATGACGATCGTGGAACATCCCATGGCAGCTTTGTCGAGAACTTCTTGGACTACATGCTCCGATTCCGAGTCCAACACGCTCGTGGCTTCATCTTAGAAGAAGGATTCGAGGTTTCTTTATAATGGCTCGTGCAATTGCTATTCTCTGCTTCTGTCCTCCCGACATTTGAACACCACGCTCGCCAACCTGCATGGTGAAACTGTGAGAATTAGAAGCTTTACCAGCTTCAATGACCTCTTCAATGGCAGCATCTTCTTTACCGAAAAGTATGTTCTCTTTTTGATGGGTCAAGTCCCTCCTTAATTGGAGTTGGAGGATGAAATCATGTGGTGAATTATACACATGAGAAAAGCAAGATACACTGTTATTTTGGAGATCCATTAATTGAAGAAGATATAGCTAAATGTAGAGCTATAGGACGGAGCAGAGAAGTTTGAAGAATGAACCATATAATTATAGGGTGGGTGTGCAGCAATGTTTGAAGATGGTGAAGACGTGCATTGATGGGCATGCCAACATTGATCCTCAAAATAGGGAGAAGCAAGACTTTGCTTCATGCATGTATTCACACTACATACGTAGAGCTTTGATCAATTGCCTATATATATGGCATGTGAGATTGATCAAAAGGAGAAGTTGGGGGAGTTCCATCAATTGTGAGAAAATATAGCTAGAGAGAGCTAGCATAATTGGTGAGATAGAGAGAGCCTCACTTAGAGAATTTGAGAGAGGTCTCAAATTAAGTGGGAAGAAAATTCCTTTTGAGAGAGAGAGGTGTGTGCCACTTAGTGAAAGTTAGTCACTAAGTGAGATTGTAATCCCATTATTTTATATAGTGGAAGAAAGAAGTATCCGGCTCCGAGGACGTAGGCATTTGCCGAACCTCGTTAAACACTGTGTCTTTTGTCTATTTGTTGCTATTTCCGCAATTCACACGAGGGGTGAGAAAAGTTAGATCCTAGGATAATTAATTTATCCATCGGCCTATATTAAGGCGGGCATTCTTTCTCAACACTTTTATGGTGATTGCAAAAAGAGCAGGCTCTTGGCTCACCAGCCCCATCTGTGACCTCAGCCACTTGAGCTGACACTTGTTTATGGCCACCCCATCTATGAGTATTTTTTCCATCAAGTGGATCATAGAACCTCTGCAATAGTGATATCACTGTCGACTTTCCCGAGCCACTACCACCCACCAAGGCTACGGTTTTGCCAGCCGGAACTGTCAAGTTAAAGTCTTTGAAGATTATGCTTTCAGGCCTCGAGGGTAGGCGAATTTTACATGCTTGAATTCAACTTCTCCCAATACATTCTTCAACTTTTGGCCTTCCATGTTGTCTGAATCAATCTTTGGAACTCTCTAAATCACCTCCATTATACACTCTGCCATTGAGCAAGCTTCCATGAAGTACTTAAAATTTGATAAGCCAGTCCCCAACGCTCTGTTCACCAGTTTAGTACGCATGCTATTTAGAATTTCATTTTCAAAACATTAGAAATGAAAGTAACAATGTAGAAATGGAATATTCATGAAGTAGTTTCTTACAATCCACCAATGGCTACGACAGTACAAACAGCAAAAACAGTGCTTCCCTCAGCAGCGTTATACATGACCATTCGGCTGCCATAGTAGGACATGAAAGACCGGATCAAGTAAACGACACCATAACTCCCAATGGCCCAGCCTTTTGCCAGGCCCTGGCTCAACCCCAACTTCACCGGGCCTTGTAGAGCATCGGAGAACTCTGATATGGTCTTCTTCTCCCCATCAAATGCATACATTGTTCTGATTGAAGATAGGGCTTGTTCTGCTATAGTGTCAGCCTGCTGTACTCGACCTTAATCTGCCTAGCCAATCCCATCAAAGTCCTTCCGTAAATCAAACCAGGAATCACCAGAAGCACCAAAAACGGAAACCCAACAATCGCTAGCCTCCACATCATTATGAACGCCGTAACATAGCTTCCAAAGAAGGTAAACCAGTTCATTATAAAATTTGGCAGCTGGATTGGATTGGCAATATATCAAAAACAGTTAGCTAGGGAAATGCATCGTAAACAAGAACCATATATCTTACTGACAATCACGGTAGTAACACCGAACCTTTTCACTGAGTACGTCTTGGATCACGAGGCTATCACTAGTGACGCTCGTGATAACATCAGAGGTGTTTGTGACATTCAAGTCAAAGTAGCCTACATCTTGCCTTAGCACTGCTTTCAAATATCTCACTCTCAGTGAAGCTGCTTGTCTCTCCCCAGTTCTTGTCCAACAATACCCCTCTAGAAATGAAAATTTTATTTGAAGTGAAAGTTAAATCTTTTATACAAAATTACAAATCTATAGAAAAGAAATCATTGTAATGAAATAAGACGAAAAAATGACCCACCTAGTAAACAACAAATCCATGATGCAGAAGCCAAGTACAACAATGATACTGCATTCTGTCAACCATAAAATCAAACCCCAAATTAGTTGCATTTTATTTTATGCTCATTTTCCCTTTTACCACAGCATGTGTACATCTATTTGTATGTCAAGCTGGTAAACATGATTAATAGCCTATAACATACCTTATTGATGTTTTGCAAGAAAGCATCCTGAACGTTAGAGGAGGCATCACCGATGTTATTCATCAAGTGGCTGGTGATCAACAAGACCAGAGGCATAGTGCAGCCGTCGCCAATGCTCCCAAACACCCCAAATTCCATCAGGAACTTATCAACTCGATCAGCGTGCATGAAAATAGCACGTATAGCTGAAGTAGTAGAGCGTCCTTTGTTCTTCGCCCTCTCCTTTTTTCCCTCCATCTTCCCAGCCACACTTCGAAATCGAATTGTGATGGTGCATGGAATCCAAATTCTATGCAGGCAGGATTTGTAATCACTCAGTCCAAATGGAGCCTAAAAATTCATCATACAGCTACAAGTAACTATAGTAGAGTTTTTTTTATCGGTCTCATGCTTAGAATATTACCCTTCAAAACCACCATCGATGAAAAGTAACAACAAATATGCCCAACACTGGGCAGGGGAAAAAAATTGATCGATAATTAACAGGCCAGGGGAACAAACCAATCATACTTACATCAGTTACATGTACTTTGTCTTCCAAAAGTTAGCTAATGTGATTTCATCATATCTAAAAGAAGATCATCGGACCCGTTTTATTGTCGCCGACCCGTTTTATTGTCGCCGTCGGACCCGCCGATTGTGGCCACCTTCGGCCGTATTTTTGGTATGGTTAGAAAGCTCTCTTGATTTCATATTGATTCATGTATTCATTTGTGAGATTTAGTTGAGTTTGGAGGGAGTTCGAGTTCGGTAAAGTTTGGGATTTTTGCCTGAATTGGGTGGCTGTTTCCGGCGAGTTTTGGTGTCGGGTTGGTTGGGAAATTGGTTCCCCTCAAAGCCTTGATGATTTCTGGGATGTTAATTAGGGATTTGGTGGTGTATAGTGGTGGCCGTGGTGGTGACCGGAGAGGAAGAAACCGACGAGATTTTCGAGGGGAATTCCGGCCACAGTGGTGGTTGTTTGGACTTATGGTTTTTGGGGTTTTGTTGGGGTTGAGGAGAGGAACCTTTTGATATATGGCTCGCCGGGAGATGTCACCGCTGACGTCGCGCCAGCGGCAGCGGCAGAGCTCAGGCGAGGGGTTGACTTTTGTGGTTTTCGGAGATTTTTATGTCGTTTTGCTCGTAATCGCGCCCTAATTGTAGTCGTGAGGTTTTCTAGTTAATTTGAGTGTGTTTATTTGAGACGATGGTTGTTTGGGTGTATTTTAGGAATTTTGTTATCCTCGTTGATATTTCGAGCGATACGCTTTTCGAGAACGCGGGGTTCTTGACATATTTGCTCCGTATATTGAAATCAAATATATATGTATTGATCGTATCCCTGCTATTCAGGTGATCATGATCGAGTTTTTGGCGAAGGATCTTCAGCCGAGCCTAAGGGCTAGCTGTTACATGTGAGTGGACATTTTATCCTACGTTGATTTTCATACTTTGATTTCCACAGTGGATTTGCGAGTCTATGAGTATGCTTTACGATTATGCATTTACGTTATGCATTTATGATTATGCATTTTATGAGCATACATTGATTTGGAGGCACATGCGATTTGTTTTTACACTGAGTATGGATATATGATACATTGATGCTATGGCCTCTCGGCTGATCCCCGAGATGCTCCGAGAATGTTACGTCTATATGAGCATCTGACCCGTGATTCACAGTATCCGGGAGAGTTACTTCCTTAGTGAGCACTTGACCCGGGCGTATTGTAACTTGAGGGAAACGTACTCAAGTTACTGCCTCCACACACACAATATCCAGGAGAGTTACGTCTTTATGAGCACTTGACCTGGGCTTGTTTGTTTTGATTCGCATGATTTTATGTGCATTTATTGTGAAAAGCATGTTGGATTTATTTATGAGGTATATTGTGATTTATGTCCACTCATTCTAACGGTTTCATTATTTATATGCTTTTCTCTGAGCTTTTCGGTTTTCGCCGCCCAGATTGCAGTATCTTTCCCGTGGTTGCACGTCATCGCAGGAGGCCTAGAGTTCAAATCACACTTTCCTTCTAGTAGGTTCCTGATGTAACTTGCTAGTCTTATATATTTTGTAATTAGAAGTTGCTCTGAATACTTGTGTAGTGTTGTTCTGTTTGAGTTATACTCCTGAATATTTTCTGGTTTCTTGTAAACCTTGAGTTTTATTATGTATATGGAATTTGAGAAATCCGGATGGACAATGGTGGTCCTCGGTGTGTCTGGGAACTTATCTGTGAAGTGTAATCTTCTTGCAGATTTTTGGTTTGTAAGTTTTATAAAGTAAACTCTGGCAAATTTTTTGTAAGTTATGGTGTCGTTAGGGCCTAATTTCAGTTTAAACAACTAAATCGAAGTTGGGTCATTTCACCATAACTTGGGCTCGCCCTAACGTGGCCACGCCGTTAGCTTCACGATAGACATGATACATAGTACAAGAATTGATAAGAGATTGATAACGTCGTTGCTCCTTTCTTTATATGCATGCATGTTCAAATACATACAAGGTTTTAGTTCAAAAAAAAAAAAATTAGGTAGAGGGTAATCAAAGAAGGTAAAAATATCAAGTAAGGTTATGGTAGAAGAGATCTGCCTTAACATTTTATTTACAATTAGTTGAACAAAATTATAACTTATTAAACAAGAATTTACTACATTTAGAATAAAATTATGACTACTTTTTTTATCATTTAATTAAAACTATTGAACTAAATTACATCATTGACAAAGATTTTTTCTAAAGTTGGTAAAAATGTACTTCTTTGTGTACTTACAAAAAATTGAATAAAATTACACAAAAATTGTCTCATTTTATAACAATAACAACAAACATATTGAATATAATTTAGTTAGATGCATTCCACCCTAGAATTTCTCAAAAGGGTAGCTTCTCATTGTCAGGGGAAGACTACAATGAGTTGACACATGTTATACATCAACTTATAATTAATTATATCCAAAAAGTTGTAAAATGAGTCATATTCTTGTAATTTTAGTTCATTAGTAGTACTCATCCAATAAAAAATATTTATACAACTTTTAGGACAAAATTATAAAATTTAAATACTCATTTAACAACTTTGAAGACCAATTTATAAATTGATACATAACATGTGTTAAAACATACTAAAATTTTCCTCACGTACACTTGTACATAATATATTTGTATACTACATAATGTCAATAAATCATAAAAAAAAATGTAGCATTTTGATTCTATTGAAGAAAGAAAAAGAACAAACTAAACATGTCGATGTGAAAACGGGTTTCATTACAATTTTGTAAGCTAGTTCTATGTAGATCTCGTCTTTTGGAGGCTGACTAATGAGTAGTAAGATCCCTTAGGCCCTTTGGCCAAAAGAGACGAGTGAGTCCCTTTCTCCACTACTCTCCCTTTATCGAGCACAGTGATAAGATCACAGTGTTGTATTGTGCTCAGCCTGTGCGCCACCACTACACTAGTCCTTCCCACCATCACTCGCTCTAGTGCATCTTGCACCACCTTCTCCGACTGTCTGTCTAGCGCGCTGGTCGCCTCGTCTAGTAGTAGCACCACAGGGTTCCTCAATATGGCCCTTGCTATAGCAATGCGTTGCTTTTGTCCACCGGAAAGTTGCACTCCTCTGTCTCCACACGAAGTGTCGTATCCCTCCTTAAGTCCGGAGATGAAATCGTGAGCGTTGGCTGCCTTTGCCGCTTCAATAATCTCTAGTTCATCAATCTTACCCGAAACACCGTAGATGATGTTCTCTCTTATTGTACCAGAAAATAACGTTGGCTCTTGGCTTACTAGTGCAATGTGTTTCCTCAATGACCTAAGGTGGTACGACTTCACATCTCGGCCATCAATTAATACTTCACCTTTGAGTGGATCATAGAACCTCTCGATGAGTCCTATGATTGTCGATTTTCCAGACCCACTTTGTCCCACCAATGCCGTTGATTTACCGGCTTCAATTTTGATAGAGAATCCGTTGAAGATCATAACGTCGGGCCTAGCAGGATACGCAAAATGTACGTTACGAAATTCTATGTCACCTGTTATTCTCTTTGGCTCGCAACCTTCGGGGTCCTCCGGCTCTATTTTTGTGTACCTGTCCAAAATGGCAAATACAGAAGCCACTGCGTCAGACCCTTTTGCGATATCTGACGTCATAATTCCTGCATCAGCAATAACACGTCCGGTGCTCACGAGAATCATGAACGTTTGAAACAGGGCTTTCGCGGTAATGTAACCCTTGGCGACTAGCCTCCCTCCGTACCAAAAGTCAAAAGCCCATGTTATAGTGGTAAGGCTCTGAGAAAACCCTAGCCCTATTCCGGCGTACCATGATTGTTTGATGCTCTCTTTACGTGGACCTTCTTGGGCCTTCTCGAGCATTTGCAACAATCGGTTCTGTGATGAGAAGGCAGTGACGGTCCGGAGGTTGGTGACTGCTTCGGCAGCTAGCTTACTGCTTTCATCCTGAGCTTTAATGGCTTTGCTGGACATGCTTTTGAGCATAACACGCTTGGTGTAGAAGCTGATAATGATAAGGGGTTGGATTGCTATCATAACCGAGGCAAGTCTCCATGTGATGATCAAACCCATTGTGCTCGCTACCACCACAGCTGAGAACGTTTGTACTAGTAGAGCTGTGCGATCTCCCACTAGAGATCTCACCTGCAAGCAAATAATCAAAACGGCCATTAGTTCAACCGAAAGAAAACCTATTAATTACATGTTCTCAACAGGGTATTAATCAAAACCATTAATTAGTTACACCGATAAAACAACCCTAGGTACTGAAAGTAAGTTGGTAATTGATCACATAAGATATATACGTACCACATTGGCATCTTTGGCTAGCCTAGAGCAAATGGCACCACTAGAATTCTCTTCTTGGTCAAACCAGCCAATTTCGAACGTGAGAATCTTCGATAGCATCCTCTCTCTAACTCTCTTAGTCAAGTACTCTCCCATGTAGGCAAAGTTGTAATGCTGTCCAATGTTGACCAGGAAAGAGAATATAGCTAGCCCAACAAAACAGAGAGTATATATCCTCGTCTTCTCTTTGATCTCGTCATGATCTCTCAAGAAGTAAATGGACACCATTGACCCCTTAACAAATGCATATACTGGCTGAACTGCACCGAAGAGTACTCCACAAAAGCATCCCAAAAGCGCTTGTCTCCACTCCGGATAGTTCAAAGCTATTAATCTCCGAAAAGAAGGGATTGGCTGCTTCTTCACTTCTACAGTCTCATCTGCACCAGCAAGCACTGTTGAAGCTCGATCCTGTGCAATTGAGCTGCTAGAACTCGAACGGCTCACCATCGAAATCCTACGACTGCTAGTGTTGTGAATGTCCATGTTTGATATAGACGACGACGCGTAGTGCCCTAATTCTTCAGGTCCTCTTTGCTTATCTGTTTGTTGTAAGAGGACAAGTGAAGTATAGAGACCGTTTTCACGTTGGAAGAGTTCGTCATGTGAGCCTGTCTCCACGACTTCGCCATCTTGAACGACGGCAATGATGTCGGCGTTTTGGATGGTTGAGAGGCGGTGGGCGATGACGATTGTGGTATGTCCTACGGCGGCTTTGTCTAGAGCTTCTTGGACTACACGCTCAGATTCCGAATCTAAGGCACTAGTAGCTTCATCAAGAAGAAGGATTCGAGGTTTCTTTATGATGGCTCGTGCAATTGCTATTCTTTGCTTCTGTCCTCCCGACAGTTGAACACCTCTCTCGCCAACCTGCAGCAAGAACAATACGGATTACTAATAAAAAAAACTAACATCAAGTATGTGCTTCATGAAAATTGATTTTTTAATATCATAAAAATGCATCAGTTTACTTGATACCTTATATGCTGTATATTGTTCTTGAGAAATGACCGGAAGAATATTGTTAAACAAACAAAAAAACTAAACAATAATTAATTAAGGTATAGTTTAACATCCATAGCTAGGACCTCTATTTAATTTATATATCTTGCTAGCTTATGACATACTTACTCACATGTTAAACTGAATCTTGATCATAGTCCAGTCGTATAGAACTTCTCTAGGAAGAAGCCAAGAAGGTTTCCAACGTATATAAACACAAAATTCCATGTGCTACATCTCAGCCGAAAGTCTTCTTGCATATATTTAAATTGACCTGATACCTATAGCCGATCGAAAGTCGTCTGGAACCTGAACATGTTGTACGTAGTATAAAAGTATATTTATGCAATGACCTGATGTAAATATACTCACGATGTATCCGATAACATATAATTTTGATTATGTCATTCATCTGCACAACTCACAAATAGTAATTTGTTGTTTAATAAATTAGTTGAAAGAGGTATGCATGTAACTATGTGAGTATGTATCAAACTAACTATCTATGCAAGTATCAGTGAAGGACAAGCTGATGTAGAACTATTTTACTGACCTGTGTGTCATATCCCAGAGGCAACAGAGAGATGAAGTTGTGAGCATTAGAAGCTTTACTAGATTCAATAACCTCTTCAATGGTAGCACCTTCTTTCCCAAAAAGTATGTTCTCTTTTACGGTGGTTGCAAACAGAGCAGGTTCTTGGCTCACCAGTCCCATTTGAGACCTCAGCCACTTGAGCTGACACTTGTTTATGGCCACCCCATCAATGAGTATCTCGCCACCAAGTGGATCATAGAACCTTTGCAACAGGGATATCACTGTAGACTTTCCAGAGCCACTACCACCCACCAAGGCTACGGTTTTGCCAGCCGGAACCGTCAGGTTGAAGTCTTTGAAGATTATGCTTTCAGGCCTCGAGGGGTAGGCGAATTCTACATGCTTGAATTTGACTTCTCCCAATACATTCTCCAACATCTCGCCTTCCATGTTGTCTGAATCGATCTTCGGAACTCTCCTAATCACCTCCATCATACACTCTGCCGTTGAGCACGCCTCTGAGAAGTACTTCAAATTTGATAAGCCATCCCCCAATGCCCTGTTCACCAGTTAATCAAGCTTATT
Source organism: Geum urbanum (assembly GCA_946800695.1). Lineage (NCBI taxonomy): Eukaryota > Viridiplantae > Streptophyta > Magnoliopsida > Rosales > Rosaceae > Geum > Geum urbanum. Next base: position 51,630,446 of record OX327008.1, on the reverse strand, counting down.
TAGTACTGCAATTTTGTTTTCAAAACATTAGAAGTAACAATATGGAAATGGAATATGCAAGTAGTTTCTTACAATCCACCCATGGCTATGACAGTACAAACAGCGAAAATAGTGCCTCCCTTAGCACCATGGTACATGACCATTCGGCTACCATAGTATGACATGAGAGCCCAGATCGCGAAAACGACACCATAGCTTCCAATGGCCAAGCCTTTTGCCAAGCCCTGACTCAATCCCAACTTCACCGAGCCTTGTAGGGCATCGGAGAACTCTGATACGGTCTTCTTTTCCCCGACGAATGCATACACGGTTCTTACCGAAGACAAAGCTTGTTCTGCTATAGTGCCAGCCTTGTTGTACTCCTCCTTAATCTGCCTAGCCAACCCCATCAAAGTCCTTCCGTAAATCAAACCGGGAATCACCAAAAGAAGCACAGACGGAAACCCAACTAGCGCTAGCCTCCACAACAATATGAACGCCGTAACATAGCTTCCAAAGAAGCAAGAAAAGTTCTTTATAAAATTTGGCAGCTGGATCGAGTATTCGAGTTGGCAATAAATCAGATACATAGAGAGCATCATAATTAAACAAGAATCATATTTCTAAAGAATCATGGATGATATTAAAAATTGAACCTTTTCACTGAGAACGTCTTGAATCACGAGGCTATCACTAGAGACGTTTGTGATAACCTCAGAGATGCTTGTGACATGCAAGTCAAAGTAGCCTACATCTTGCCTTAGCACTGCTTTCAAATACCTCACTCTCAATGAAGCTGCCTGTCTCTCCCCAGTTCTTGTCCAACAATACCCCTCTAGAAATGAGAAAAATAATTTGAAGTACGTTGATAGTTAAACTTCTATACTGATCTATTCAATATTGGAATTTTTGCTCCATTGAAAAGAAACCATCGTGGTGAAATAAGAAAAAAGAAAAAGTCCCACCTAGGAAACAACAAACCCATAATGCAGAAGCCAGGTACATTAGCGCCACTGCATTCTGTCCACCAGAAAATCAAAACCCCAAATTAGGTTTTCTTTATGCCCATTTTCCCTTTTACCCCATTGCATATGTACATATACAGATCTGTGTACATATATTTGTATGTCACATGAAGATTTAGAAATATACCTTATTGATGTTGTGCGACAAAGCATCTTGAGCGTTGGAGGAGGCGCCACCGATGTCATTCATCATAAGGCTGACGAGGAACACAACCAGAGGCGTAGTGCAGCCGTCGCCAATGCTCCCGAACACCCCGAAAGCCATCAAGACTTTATCAACTCCATCACCGTGCCTGAAAACGGCGCGTATAGCTGAAGTAGTAGAGCGTCCTTTGTTCTTCGCCGTCTCCTTTTTTTCTTCCATCTTCCCTGCCCAACTTTTTTTCCCCCTCAGAAACCAAAGCTCTGATAGATTCTCTCCCCCAGACCGTCTATATTAGCCAGAGCTCTGGCCTGAACTACTACTGAGCAAATGGGAAGAGGGAGGCCAGGTATATATGTATAGATGTTCTGTATATATTTTGTGTGGCTGGATAGGTCTTTCTTTAAAATAAAACTGGATTGATGGAGATTACAAATCAAGGGTTGACTAATCCCTTATTACAACTCAACATTTGAGGCATCTTATGATCGTGCAATAGCTATTCTTATCTTCTGGCCTACTAACATGTGAGCACCTCTCACGCCAACCTGAGCAGTTTATAATGGTTTGGTTATGCAGTATGTTTGGCCTTCTCCCAGTTGCCTCATGCGTTCGAGTAAGAGTGGGAAAGCAGGGAATGGTTTCTCTGCTACTGGGGTGTAAAAATTGAATTATGATGGAGCACGGAATCCAAATTCTATGCAGGCAGGATTTGGAATCACTCGGTCCAAATGGAGCCTAAAATTCATCATACAGCTACAAGAAGCTAAAGTAGAGTTTCAAAATCGGTCTCATGCTTAGAATGATACCCATCAAAATCACCATCGATGAAAAATAACCACAAAAATGCACAGCACTGGGCAGTGGAAAAAAATTGATCGATATCTAACAGGCTAGGGAAACAAACCGATCATACTTATTTCCTATATAACATAGTTGGTACACTGTAGTTAGAATAGTACAACTGTAATTAGAATAGTAAACGAGCGTGCGAGATGTGCGAGTTTGCTTCATGTGAAGCATGCAGGTGAAATGTCATGCCTCTTCTCTCTCCTTAAAGGTCAACTCCCCTCCTTTTTTGATCTCATCTCTCAAACCAATCTCAATCTTCCAAGACTGACTATTTTCATCTCAAGGTTTTGCTGCCATCTCACTCGCTTTTCCCAGAACCTCACTCTCGGACTTTCTGTCGTTCTCTCTTCAACCTGTATGTCGATCGATTTTGGGTGGCTTCAACCACTCTGTTGATCCAGTGCTTCCATTTGCGGCGACCGCTTGCTGCAACTTCTCTCTCTTTTACACCATCTGTTCTCCGTCACTGCTTTCTTTGATTAGCTCCATTTGTTTCAGTGATATGAATTCGATCTGCTCTTCTGAATTTTTTGTTTGAATTGGTGATGAATTAGTATATGTTACATTATAGAACTTGACCTTACAGTATAGTACCCGTTTGCATTTTTGGAAGATATATCCAGTTCTTGCGTTTTCTGTTCTTTTCCCCGAGAATGTCATATTACAGTATGATTGATCTTATGGTCTACAGACTCACCTATTTGTCTTCTGGATATCTTCATGATGAAATTAATCATTGATCACTGTTGTATCTAGAGAATGCAGGGACCTAGACATATATATAGATTAATATTAGGACCTTTCCCATGACATAATCCTAATTCTAAAGCAATTTATGAAATTGATCATTGATCATTGTTGTGTTTAGCGAATGCAGGGACCTAGACATATAGAGATTGATATTAGGACCTTTCCCATTACATAATCCTAATACTAGAGCAATTATGCTCTTTATATTATGTGACAATATGATATACAACACCTACAACATGACTTCTGTGATCAATTCTATTATGAAGTTATCTATGCATTATACGGTTTTAATCATCACTATTTCCAAGTGTTTTAAATCAATAGTTTAGATGTACCAAAATCAAGGAACAGAAGCCTTGCTTGGTCTTCTCACGGATTAATTTAGGGAACGAGTACGCATTTTTGTTTACCAAATAGCATCACTCCAATTGCATGAACTTATTATTTTAGTGTCGCTATTGTTTATATCCTTACGGTTCTCTGTAGTGTCAGGTTGTCATATGTATTGTCTTATAGAAATACTATTGTTATGGGTAGTTTCCTTCAGGGAGTGCTATGCTAAGTATCAATTTCATGTTAGCATTCACTTCTATCCAATGATTGAAATATTGATAATATCCTCGATATTTCCATTTTTTGGACTTCCCTATATTAATCTTACATATCAATATCGTTTGATCAATATTTCTCAAAATATTCGATATTTTCCGATATATCACAGAAATCCTCGATATTTCTAATTTATCTGAGATTTTGACTTTACACAAAACTCATTACACCAATAACTCAAAAGCTCAATCAAATTATCTCTATTAATAATCAACAAAACACAAGTTACAAGTTTCAAAACACATATTTTATCATATAAGAAACTCATAAAGTTTCAATACAAATTTTCCTGTATTTATCTTAATTTTTGTCTATTTTTTACTGAATCGATATTTCATCGATATTTTTGTCGAAATATCTGTATTTTGGATAGTCGATATATCTTCGATATCCGATATTTTACTATTTGCTTCTATCCCATCAAATTTATTATAACTAAATGGGAAATGATTTTAGGCCCCAAAGGAGCCTAAGATATTGTGGCCCCAAAATGATGTGTCAAGCCACATCATTTCCATGTCATTATAGAATTTAATGTATTATTATATAACTAATATATGATATATTTGAAAAGACAATCTTATTCATCGTACATCTAACGGTTATTATTTTTTCAAAACTTATTTATTTTCTTTTCTTCTTTCTTCTCATCCTCTTTTCTTCGATCTTCTAAAAAAATCATGTATATTATGAGATTAAAATCATATAACTCAACTTTAGTTCTTTATCGATCTTAAGATTGTTGAAACTCGATACTCAAGTGGAAGAACAACCTTTGTGAAAGAGATAATCGTTCAAACACTTACAAATCAAACATGAACAAAACCTAAAAATCAACATGTAAATAACTAAATAAACTATCTTTGCATAAGTCCTTCACTAAAATTCCATGCATAGAATTTTAAAGACCTCCATAAAAACTCATGCACAGCAAAAGGAACACAATTGAAGGACTATGCAACTAAGCATTAAATTTTGGCGTTACGAAATTAGGACTATAATAATTAAGAACTTTTTTGATGTACTATAATTAGAATTATAGTTTAGAGATATTTATGATTATTTATTTAAGAATACCAATTTAATATTGGCTAAAAAATAAATATAATGAAGAATCTAATATATATATATATATATAATAAACTTATTCGATTCAATCTCCATTGATGATATTTCAATCAAAAATTATATTCCAATGAAAGAGATGCTAATTATGGAAAGTCATTTACTTTTGAGGGAAATTCGTTTTTGAATTAAATGTCGAGTTAAACAGTTTCTTTTGCTTTTGAATTCAAAATTTCAATCATAATTATACTTAGAAAGAATTGATTTATATTATTCCATAAATATCTTTGAACATTTATGTCTTTTAATTTGCAAGGATTGATTTATTATAATTAGGATTCTATATTTAGTTATACTTACACATTTATTATTTCGAGATTTTGTGATAAACTTTATAGTTTAATTTTAATTAGGTAATTAAATTGCTAAATTAATTGAATAATTGATAGCCGCTAGATATGCAATGATAAGATCGTCTTTTACAAATTGATATCAAAATATGATAATATATATAATTCTATAATGACGTAGAAATAATGTGGTTTAACACATCATTTTGGGGCCTCAATATTGTAGGCCCATTTGGGCGTCCTATCATTCCCCTAACTAAATACACAGAGGGATCATACTTGCATTCATAAACATGGTAACTACTAACTAACCGATTTATAATACCAGAGACATATGCTACCGGAGAAGTTTGCAAAGAAACGTTAACAAAATGATGCCCTTCATTCCTGGCCAATCCAAAATAGCAAATCACTAAAAATTTAGAGGAAAAACGAACAAAATTAATATCCATCGTCTCAGAATTGAAATGATAAATATAGACTTAAAACTCATATGCATTCGCAGAATGTTACCGGAAACCAAGAGACTATTAAAGCCATCGATTGGTGAAGTCTTTTCATTCTACAAGATTGGAACTTGGAGTCGTGTCTGTATGTATGCATGCATATATCCTATGGATCAGGCTGGTGTGCACCCCAGGGCTATTTTTTAGACTTTGACACGTGTCGCAATCTAAAAGGCTATCTTTTTTTATAAATTTTTTAATAATTGACTGAGCTTATGATAAGCTCAACATATGTGATCATCTACACAGTTTGATCTGGGCACCATTAGATTGATCTGGGCACCTGAACAGTTTGCTCACACACCCAGATCGGGCAGAAGGGCTAGCTGTTAGTGGGTCAAATTTCGGCATTGAGTTCGTGCCTGAGAGGATGAATTGATGGCAGAGATATTATGACAGAGATGACCTAGAGGTCACTATAGTGAGGGAGTGCAGAACGCCGTAGTGGACTCGAAGGTCGAAACCGATGAGGTTCACGAGCCTTAGTCACGATTTGGTTCTCCGCTGCAACGAACATCTTGTGGCTCCCAACGAAAGACAAGGTCATTTGCGTTTGCGCTTCGGGTAATTCAATTTCTTGACAATGACAACGAGCTTACCGTCGTCGATGTAGATGCTACCACGCTGCTTTTGCTTAAGAATCTCTCTGCGGAGAAGGTGTCGGTGACGGCGGCGAGGTCGGCGTAAGGAAACTCCCTGATTTCGATGGGTTTTTCGGGTTTGACCCGATGATGAGGCTTGGAGGTTGTTTTTTTTCTTCGAGTTTAGATGCAAAGGCGGCATAGTCGAGAGTCGATGACGAGTTGGGGTCAACAACGACGTAGGTGAAGGATGAGCAGCGGAGCGCTATGGCTGCGAAAAACTGAACCTGAATTTGACGGCTTTTGGGATGACGGCTCGGGGAAGGAGAGAGAGTGAAGAGAGAGAAAATGATCACAAAGACTGAGTTTATGATAAACTCGGTCAACGTGAGTAAAAATTAACTAATACAACCAATCAAAAGGTGACATGTGTCACAAGACTGAAGGCTAAATGGGGTGCTTAGCCTTAGGGTGGAGAGTAGAATTTTCCATATCCTAAACGCCTCTACTCTTAAAACTTAGATGGGTCGAGATGGACCCATGGGTCGAGATGGGCCCAATGCTTTCCTTTTCTTCGGGCCAATCTTTTAGATTTTTATGAAAGTTGATAATTGGGCTTCTATCTTTTTTCGGGCCCAATGCACGGTGAATTTTGCGTACTGGTTAATCAAAGAAGGTAAATGTATCTTCTCATTGCCATACACTCGTACATAATATATCTGTGCACTACATAGTGTCGATAAACCATGAAAAAATGTAGCATTTTCTATTGAAGAAAGAAAAAGAAAAAACTAAACATGTCGATGTGAAAACGGGTTCATGACAATTTTGTGAGCTAGTTCTATGTAGATCTCGTCTTTTGGAGACTGACTAATGAGTAGTAAGATCCTTTAGGCCCTTTGGCCAATAGAGACGAGTGAGTCCCTTTCTCCACTACTCTCCCTTTATCGAGCACAGTGATAAGATCACAGTGTTGTATTGTGCTCAGCCTGTGCGCCACCACTACACTAGTCCTTCCCACCATCACTCGCTCTAGTGCATCTTGCACCACCTTCTCCGACTGGCTGTCTAGCGCGCTGGTCGCCTCGTCTAGTAGTAGAACCACAGGGTTCCTCAATATGGCCCTTGCTATAGCAATGCGTTGCTTTTGTCCACCGGAAAGTTGCACTCCTCTGTCTCCACACGAAGTGTCGTATCCCTCCTTAAGTCCGGAGATGAAATCATGAGCGTTGGCTGCCTTTGCCGCTTCAATAATCTCTAGTTCATCAATCTTACCCGAAACACCGTAGATGATGTTCTCTCTTATTGTACCAGAAAATAACGTTGGCTCTTGGCTTACTAGTGCAATGTGTTTCCTCAATGACCTAAGGTGGTACGACTTCACATCTCGGCCATCAATTAATACTTCACCTTTGAGTGGATCATAGAACCTCTCGATGAGTCCTATGATTGTCGATTTTCCAGACCCGCTTTGTCCCACCAATGCCGTTGATTTACCGGCTTCAATTTTGATAGAGAATCCGTTGAAGATCATAACGTCGGGCCTAGCAGGATACGCAAAATGTACGTTACGAAATTCTATGTCACCTGTTATTCTCTTTGGCTCGCAACCTTCTGGGTCCTCCGGTTCTATTTTTGTGTACCTGTCCAAAATGGCAAATACAGAAGCCACTGCGTCAGACCCTTTTGCGATATCTGACGTCATACTTCCGGCGTCTGCAATAACACGCCCTGTGCTCACGAGTATCATGAACGTCTGAAACAGAGATTTCGCGTCGATGTAGCCCTTGGCAACAAGTTTCCCACCATACCAAAAGTCAAAAGCCCATGTTATAGTTGTGAGGCTCTGAGAAAAACCAAGCCCTATACCAGCGTACCAAGATTGTTTCATGCTCTCTTTACGTGGACCTTCTTGGGCCTTCTCGAGCATTTGCAATAATCGGTTCTGAGATGAGAAGGCCGTGACTGTCCGCAGGTTGGTGACTGCTTCTGCAGCTAGCTTACTGCTTTCATCCTGAGCTTTAATGGCCTTGCTAGACATGCTTTTGAGCATAACACGCCTGCAGTAGTAGCAGATAATGATAAGGGGTTGGATAGCTATCATTACCGAGGCAAGTCTCCATGCAATGATCAAACCCATTGTGCACGCTACGACCACAGCTGAGAAAGTTTGTACTAGTAGAGCTGTGCGATCTCCCACTAGAGATCTCACCTGCAATCAAATAATCACAAGTTCACAACCATTGATTAGTTCTATTAAAAAAAGACGTAGCTATTAAAAGTACGTTGGTAATGAACATAAGATATATACGTACCACATTGGCATCTTTGGCTAGCCTAGAGCAAATGGCACCACTAGAATTCTCATCTTGATCAAACCAGCCAATTTCGAATGTAAGAATCTTCGAGAGCATTCTCTCTCTAATTCTCTTTGTCAAGTACTCCCCCATGTAGGCAAAGTTGTAATGCTGGCTAATGTTAATCAGCAATGAGAAAATCGCCAACCCCAGAAAGCAAAGCGCATAGATCTCCGTCTGCTTCTTGATCTCATCGTGATCTGTCAAGAAGTAAACCGAGATCATAGACCCCATCCCAAATGCGTAACCTGGCTGAACTCCACCGAACAGCACCGCGCTAAAGCACCCCAAAAGCGCTTGCTTCCACTCCGGAGCGTTCAAAGCTATCAATCTCCGGAACGATGGGACCGGCGGCTTCTCCACTTCTACAATCTCATCATCACCAGCAAGAACCGATGAAGCTCGACCCTGTGCAAATGAGCTGGAAGCTGAACTTGAACGGCTCACCATCGAAAGCCTACGACTGCTAGTGTTGTGAATGTCCATGTTTGATATAGACGAGGACGCGTAATTCCCTAGCTCTTCTGGTCCTCTTTGCTTCTCTGTTTGTTGTAAGCGGACAACTGAAGTATAGAGACCATTCTTACGTCGGAATAGCTCGTCATGCGAGCCTGTCTCCACAACTTCCCCATCTTGAACTACGGCAATGATGCCCGCGTTTTGGATGGTGGAGAGGCGGTGGGCGATGACGATCGTGGTACGTCCCACGGCTGCTTTGTCGAGAGCTTCTTGGACTACACGCTCCGATTCCGAGTCCAATGCGCTCGTGGCTTCATCAAGAAGAAGGATTCGAGGTTTCTTTATGATGGCTCGTGCAATTGCGATTCTCTGCTTCTGTCCTCCTGACATTTGGACACCTCTCTCGCCAACCTGCATGCATGCAACAGATTATACGCTTTTCATCAGTCAAAGAATTGGAACCAAAGTTAGAGTAAGTGAGTAACTAATAATCAGTATCAAGTAGCTAGTTTGACCAAAAAGTTTGCTGGATGGGATCCAAGTCCTGATCTGGTGCAACATTGTTTACACATGCATTGTCGTATGTGCATCATGGAAAACGATTTCTTTAACAATGGTTAGTTGTGTTGAGACGCATCTTATATGCCGCGTACATGCATCAGCGTACTCTCTTTGATATACTATTAGATATACTATTAGGCATGTTTGGAATTGCTGTAGACATGCATGTACGACTTTTGAATTTTTATTATATAAGATAACATACAGACCCGGATTTGACCAGAGGCCGGGGAGGCCGTCGCCTCGGGTACCACTTTGACTGAGACTCATATTTTTAAAAATATTTTATTATATAATTTTTTTTATTATATAACAATATAAAAAATTACGATATACTTTTTTCTTTCTCCGGAAAATTATTTTCCGGTTCTTCTTTCACAATTGATACTTGATAACAACACATCTCACAAAAATTCAGCAAGCACCTATAGAATCGTGTAAATCAATATTTGCATATTTAAAGATTTTCTCAACCTATTCTCTCTAAAATTCTTTAAAATACTTCAGATTTATTATGCTCTCCTAATTTCGCCAAAAATCTCCCCTCCATCTCTTTTGGTGTTGTTAATTGATTATGCAAAGTTAATTGATATATTCGCCTCCAAGACTAAAAGACGAGTAGTATTTAAGTAGTTTATAAGGTTTTATGAAAACAATTTAGGATCTAAGACTTTATTTTTATTTTTAATATTATGTTAAAATATTCAGTTTGAATATTTTAATTTTTAATTTTTTTTAAACACTATGAGAGGCACTATTTTTAGTTCCCGCCTCGGTCCAAAAATGTCGGGTCCGGCCCTGATTACATACCAGTCTAAAACATACCTCAAAATGTTCCAAACGTAATTGGCAAACATAAGCCAATTCATTGTCAAACAAGCAATTAAGTGATTAATTAAACAATGATGAAATTGAGGAAGAGTTTAACAGCAGCTAATTAAGTCCTTATTTTATTTTTGTATGTGTTTACATTTTAAACTAAATCATAATCCTGTCGTATACAGCATGACCGATCGGTACATTGAATTTGAAAGCAAAGCTAGGGATATATATATATAACCTGGTCAAGTACTTTTTTTATTTTTTATCATGGCGTTGATGCATGGAGTATGTAACTGCCATGAGACTATATGGAGGGTGGTGGGGAACCAAATCATTAGTTTTGATAATTTGTGGTTCTGGTTGAAAGAGGTATATAACTATATATGGATGTGTCTGTATCTATGCATCACTAATGGACAAGCTCAAAATAGAAAAAACTGACCGAGTGACTGACCTGTGTGTCATATCCCAGAGGCAACTGAGAGATGAAGTTGTGAGCATTAGAGGCTTTACCAGCTTCAATAACCTCTTCAATGGTAGCATCTTCTTTCCCAAAAAGTATGTTCTCTTTTATGGTGGTTGCAAACAGAGCAGGCTCTTGGCTCACCAGCCCCATCTGTGACCTCAGCCACTTGAGTTGACACTTGTTTATGGCCACCCCATCAATGAGTATCTCGCCACCAAGTGGATCATAGAACCTTTGCAACAGGGATATCACTGTAGACTTTCCAGAGCCACTACCACCCACCAAGGCTACGGTTTTGCCAGCCGGAACCGTCAGGTTGAAGTCTTTGAAGATTATGCTTTCAGGCCTCGAGGGGTAGGCGAATTCTACATGCTTGAATTTGACTTCTCCCAATACATTCTCCAACATCTCGCCTTCCATGTTGTCGGAATCAATCTTCGGAACTCTCCGTATCACTTCCATTATACGCTCGGCCGCTGAGCACGCTTCTGAGAAGTACTTCAAGTTTGATAAGCCTGCCCCTAACGCCCTGTCACCAATATTAATATACTTTCGTTTCAAAAACATTAGACATGAAAGTAACGATGTATATAATTATATAAAGAATATGCAAGTAGTTGAATTCTTACAATCCACCAATGGCTATGGCTGCACCAACAGCGAAGACAGTGCCTCCCTTAGCACCGTGGTACATGACCATTCTGCTGCCGTAGTAACACATGAAAGACCAAATCGCGAAAACGATACCGTTGCTCCCAATGGCCAAGCCTTTTGCCAAGCCTTGGCTCAATCCCAACTTCACGGAGCCTTGTAGAGCATCGGAGAACTCTGATATGGTCTTCTTCTCCCCAACAAATGCATACACGGTTCTTATCGAAGACAAAGCTTGTTCAGCTATAGTGCCAGCCTTGTTGTATTCATCTCTAATCTGCCTAGCCAACCCCATCAAAGTTCTTCCGTAAATCAAACCAGGAATCACCAGAAGAACCACAAACGGAAACCCAACAATAGCTAGCCTCCACAACATTATGAACGCCGCCACATAGCTCCCAAAAAACATAGAGCCGTTCATTATGAAATTTGGCAGCTGGAGTAGACAATATATCGAACAGTTAGCTATCTCTTATAGTCTTTTTGAAATCTTGGATGGTAATAAAGATTGAACCTTTTCACTGAGAACGTCTTGAATCACGAGGCTGTCACTAGAGACGCTTGTGATAACCTCAGAGGTGCTTGTGACATGACAGTCAAAGTAGCCTACATCTTGCCTTAGCACTGCTTTCAAATATCTCACTCTCAAGGAAGCTGCTTGTCTCTCCCCAGTTCTTGTCCAACAATAGCCCTCTAGAAATGAAAATTTCAGTTGAAGTGTACGTTAGAAAATCATACTAATCATTTCAGTAACGGATATTTTGCTCCATTGAAATTAAATGAAACCATCATGGTGAATTCAGAAAGAAAGAAAAGAAAAAGTCCCACCTAAGAAACAACAAACCCATGATGCAGAAGCCAAGTACAACAGCGCCCCTGCATTCTGTCCACGACAAAAATCAAAACCCAGATTTTGGTACTATGCTCATTTCCCTCTTGCCACATACACAAAATAGCTATAAATGGCCCCTAACAATAATAGGAAAAGAAAGTGTCTGTATATGTATATCATGCTGATAAAGATAACGTAAGAGTTATAACATACCTTATTGATGTTATGCAAGAAAGCATCTTGAAGGCTAGAGGAGGCGCCGCCGACGTTGTTCATCAAGCGGCTGGTGATCAACAACACCATGGGCGTCGTGCAACCGTCGCCGATGCTTCCGAAGACGCCTAAGGCCATCAAGAGCTTATCGACACGATCAGCGTGCATGAAAACGGAGCGTATAGCTGAAGTAGAGCCGCCTGTCTTCTTCTTCTTCCTCTCCATTTTCTCAACCATCTTTCCGGCCACACTATACTTTGTTCCCCTTAAGAACCAGATCAACTAGATATTCTCTCGTCCTATACCACGTTTATGGTGTATGTTACTGTGCCAGAGCTCTGGCTTGAACTACTACTCAAAAAATGGGTAGAGGGAGGCCATGAATATATATACAGGTGTGCCAGCTGAGTGACCAGGTACGGTGTTGGCTAAGGGACTGGTATTGTGTATGGACAGGTCTATTTAATAAAAATAAAACTGAACATGTGTAGAGGTGAAACAATATACGAGGGCTGACTTAACAATTTTGTTTTCTCACAAAAGAAGCGTCATTAGTGACGAAAATAAGTGGAGCTGGTTCAAGACTATTATAGTTTAATTTGGAATTTGAGGTAAAAATATATATTGAACTTTTGAAAATTATAGCTTAAAAAAACAATCATATACTTGTTAAATGTATTTTTGTACTTAAAAAATAAAAATAAACAGTTTTTCTTATTTTATTAAACACTCATTTTATCAAAATAGTTGATAATACGTTTATTTTATCCTAAAAACTCAACCTCAAACGGGACTTAACGTAAATATACAACGCTCCCCAGCTGGTTGATTAGAGAATTATAATTTGGTAAAATTAATTTTAAAGAAATTAGATTAAACAACATATTTGTAGAATTTGTTATTAACACAGATGATTCGAGTGCACAAGTGTCGAGAACATTTGTCATGATCTTACTCACGTTGAATTTTGATAAAAAATGCATGGGAGAAACTAAATCGATCGTATATTACTCCTTATACATTTGTGTTCCCATCCACACATTACAAAATTACTTCATGCACATGATTATGGTGTTTCTCGTTTTGGTATAGTTTGGAACTGGTGGGCATATATGCAACTATGCAAGTAGGCAATCGCTGAAAATGTCTATTCATATTATATAAAGGAGGATGCAAGATGCCAAGATACCTTATGAATTTGATATTTGGGGTATTATATTTGTCGTAACTATATAGGAATTTTCAATAGCTACTAACGAAAACGTTGTGTTTATAATTTTATTAAGATGAATTTGAAACAAAGTAATGAAATGACAAAAAAGTAAGTTTTTCAGTCTCTCTAGCTAGCTAACTTGTTTGGTTGCAGTTAAGCAAGAATCGCGCACATGTTAAAATGGAAATGAAACTCTCTTTGACTTTGGTTAAATGAAGTTTTACTTTTCAAGAACATTGTAGAGTTTATATTGAAAGCTTAGTAGATAAGATCATAGAAACAAAGAAATAATATTTATAAGTTTGTGAGTTCACACAATGTACAATGACAAACAAGGCGACGTCATGTTTTAACACGTATATGAACTTGTAAATTTTTTCGTTCATAAAGTTATAAAATGAGTATTTTAATTTATATTTTTAATCGAGTTAAACCATCGATATAGTTCCAAATAGACACTATGCTTCCATTATTAGAAAGTTATATATTCGCATATTTTGATACTACGTGGTTCCATGCCACAAATGCCAAAAACAAGTCACCTGTATGGATGCATAGAGTATTAGAACTACAATGATATTTGCTATCATCGATCCCTCCATCATATGTATATACAATAATTAGTCTAATTAATCCAAACATTACTGATTAGGTATCCATCGGGAAAAAAACATCACTAGTAAGGTAAATTAGCTGCTTTAAAGAGAAAATAGTTTAGAGTCCGGACCAGGACTTATTTCGCAAGTTCGTCTAGTAAACCAAATATTGGTTTAAGAATACTTATATATGCATTCACATAAAAGACTTCTAAACCTAATCAATCATAACTCTTGTGACAACCCGAACCGAAAATGGTATGTTTATCGACTTGATTTGCGAGTTTTGCGATTAGTCGCGATTTTGTCGTAATTGGTTAATATGGCGGCCTCGTTAACGACTAAATTATCGGGTAAGAATTTGATTTGAGATTCTTCACGAAAGTTGTAGAGAATTTAATTTCGAGCTCATGGGAACTTCCGGAGGATTATTGCGAGTTACGAGGAATAATTTATGAATATTTTCGGCCGTGGGATTTTGTCGTATTTATCCGTTTGGTTTCAATACGTGTACGGTATAAATACGAAATGAGTACGTGACAATTTTGGAAACTTTCTAAATTGGGTAACTAGGCCATTGACCCACGTTGACCACGGGTTAGGAGCGACCCGTTTGTGGCCAAACGGTTTGCGCCGTCGTGGAGCTCGATTCCGGCCACTGTTGGCCGTGGTCTCTTGACGAAAATTGTTGGGCTCGTGCCCCTCTTTAGTTTGGTAGGTGGATGGCCTTGTATGGCGGCCGGAGGTGAGAATCGATGCGGCAAAGGAGGGCGATTTCCGGCGGATTTCGGTGGCCTTGGGTGACGGCGTTTTCGGTGGCGATGGAGCTTGGGGTTTGAGGGGTTTTTTTAGCCTTGGAGTGAGGAAGCTTTTAGAAGTGGTTTCAAGCCTTGCCGTGGCCGGACGGAGGAGATCGGAGGTGGAGAAATTCCGGCGAGAGTTTTGATCTTTAAGGTGAGATTTGGACCTTTTCCGGTCAAAATTGGGCTTAACTTTGAACTATAAAGTTGTTGGAAATGTCGAGATCTTCAAATCCTTGTGTAGGTCGAATTTTTCTGGGCCGATGACATTTTCCGGCAGCGGCGGCGGACAGGGCGCCTTGCGCGACGACAATTTTTCGGCCGATGTGTTTTCCGACAAGTTTTATGTCGTTTTGCTCGGAATCGCGCACCGATCGCAGTGGTGAGGTTTATATTTTGAATTGAGCATCGAAAATTATAGCGAGGTTTTATGGTGTGTTTATTGGATTTTTGACGATTTCGTCGATATTGAGTTATATGTTTCCGGGAATTGTTGGTTCTCGAGATGTGGTTCAAGGTTTTGAAATATGATTTTGAGCAGTGGAATTTATGATTATTCAGGGGATCGTAATCGTTTGTTTGGCGAGAGATTTTCGGCCGGATTGCAGGATTAACGCATTTTGCGTTATGCTTATCTGTGAGTTGACCTTTTATTTAAACTGTCGTAACGAGTTCTTGATTTCAGTATTTAATTACAGTACGATGTTGAGATTATTTATTGTTTTTGGAGGTATTATTTTATATTTTATATGGTGATGACATTTACTTAGTATCGATGCATTGGCTACTCGGCTAATCACCGGTAGTCCAGATGCAGGGTTGAGAGATTCCCCTGAGGTGCCCACTAGGCTTGAGAGATTCGCCTAGTCTATCACCGTCGGGTTTGAGAGATTCGCCTGACCGTCGGGCTTGAGAGATTTGCCTAACACCTCCATTTATTTTATGAACTCGCTTTGTTTTATGATATATATAAATGGTGAAAGGCATATGATTATTTTTGTCCACTCACTCTAACAATTTTATTTGCCTTTCCCCTGGGATTTTCGGTTTCCGTGTCCAGTTTGCAGTTCGGATTCTGGTGTCGCACGTCGCAGTTAAAGGCTTAGTATTTGAGCTATATTTCTTATATGGTAGGTTCTTTGTTTGGCATACTATTTGTATATATATACTAGAGGTCGCTCTGAACACTCTGATGTTATACTTTCATATGATTTTTCCCCGGATTTCTGTAAAGTACAATTTTACTTATTACTTTACATTATTGTTATGATATTGAGAAATCCGGATGGGATTGGTGCCCACGGTTTGGCTTTTGTGGCATAGGATGAAGTGTGTTTTCAGGTGCAGGTTAATGGCAATTCCACATTATAGCGAAATTCTGCCGAAATTTTTATTGTTTTTGCAAGTTCGTGTTTTCAGAAGGGGTTTGATTCCGGTTTAGGAAACTAAATCTGGGTTGGGTCCTTTCAGCTTGGTATTAGAGCATTAGGTTTTAGGTCCTATAGACTTTTGTAGTCATGTTTACTAAGGATATTTGAGAATGTACAGCATGTCTGGAGCGATGACCCGACCGGCCGGCAGATACTCATCAATGCTCTGGGTGTTGTATGTTTTCAATTGTTTGAAGTTCCATGATTACGTCATGTTTGTTGTGAACAATGCCTTTTTCATTAGGATGCCTCTTTGACGTGCTTTCCGTGTCAGTAAGGTTATGGATCCTGTTGAGTATCAGTCGACGCATGACTTGATAATGAGTTGTGGGTTTGGATAAGCATTTTGGTTCAGAGATATGTGTGGCATGGTTTGCCGGTTGTGTGTATATGAGCGTCTACATGTTGCTTATGAGCAGAGAATTATGGTAGTTGATGGTTTGCTTGAGTCAAATCATTGTAATTGGTAGGTTGGTATTGTGTGAGTTTCTGTTGCGACTCCATGACCTACATTCAGGGTATTGTTTATACGGAAATGGTTCAATCAGGTTACCTAACAACGAAAATATGGAGTGTTTACCAACCTGAGGCAGGGATGCATTGTTCACATGTTTATCCCAGTTTGCACGTGTTATGTGGCTTCAGAGGAAGCACTGCACGAGATTCGAGATGAGTTTGAACCTAAGCATCAAAGGGATTTTGATTGTTATGCCTCGAGACAACCATGAGGAGTTTGATGTGCTGCACTCAGAAGCAAGGACATTGAGAAGGAAAGGCATACGCGGTTTCAGATATGTCGGTTTGAGAAAGGTGAACTTAGTCGAGATATTTTGATGAGGTTGAGTTCAGGCACCTCGGGATCAGTATCTTTATCAGGCCGTGGCCTTTTCGATTATGTTGAGGGTCATCAGAACAAGGCAGAAATCCGTTTGGTGGAAAAGGAGATCACAGAGTAGTGAACTTGTTCCTGTGGCATGAGTCAGGGTGGTCGTTGGTGATCCTTCCACACAGCAGGCGTCACTGTGATTTGTGTCCGAGGAGCACTTTCAGATGCTATTTTGGTGGCCAGGAGGGTCACGTTACGAGGGAACGTCCTCGGTCAGCTATTTTAGTGGTTCGGCAGCTTAGAGTTCAAAAGGAGGTCAAGGTACCATTTCTGGAGTTTGACCAACGCAGACTTCTAGACAAGCCAATTAATAAAGTTGCAATCAATGTGGACGGTTAGTTAGACATGCCAGAGTTCGTGCCACGACCCTGTGTGAGGACGGAGTTTCTCTGAGGTTACCGTTGCTTGACATCTATGGCTATTATGTCTGCATCTCCACTTCCGGGGTTATGGAAAGTGTTGTATCCATCCGGAGAGGTTATGAGTATTGGTTGAGTATATAGGGATTGTGAGATCTTTGTTGGAGGTTATGGGTTAGCCGCGAATCTGTTATTGCTGGATATCGTCGATTTTGATGTGATTTTGGGTATGGACTTCTTGGAGACACTTTGGGCTATGTTCGATTGTCACAAGAAGGAGGTTGTGTTTTGACAACCAGGGTTCCCAGAGATACTATTTCGCGGTGAGAAAAATACTTCATTGCCATGTGTGATTTTAGCGATGAAGGCCGAGCGGATGATGAAAAAGAGTTGTGTAGCATACTTAGCTCATGTTGTGGATACTACGGCTGTTGTGCCAGACATTGGGGACATTGAGGTTGTTTTTGAGTTTCCAGATGTGTTTCTGGAGGAGCTACCATGTATTCCTCCCATGCGGGAAATCGATTTCACCATTGAGTTTTTACCTGGCACTGGACCTATATCTCAGGCACCTTATCGTATGGCACCAGCGGAGTTGAATGAGCTACAGATTCAACTTTAAGAGTTGCTGGAGAAGGTTTCATACGACCCAGTGTATCACCGTGGGGTTCTCCTGTACTGTTTGTGCGGAAGAATGATGGTTCCATGCGGATGTGTATTGATTGCCGGAAGCTGAATCAGGTCACTATGAAGAACAAGTATCCATTGCCGCGGATTGACGACTTGTTTGATCAGCTCAAGGGAGCTTCAGTCTTTTCGAAGATTGATCTCAGGTCCGGATACCATCAGTTGATGATTAGAGAGTTAGATATGGCCCTGACAGCTTTCAGATCACGGTACGGGCATTATAAGTTCTTGGTTATGCCATTTGGGTTTACCAATGACCCGCAACTTTTATGGACTTGATGAACCGGGTGTTCAGACGGTTTCTGGACAAGTTTGTGATCGTGTTCATCGACGACATCCTGATTTACTCCAGGAGTGTGGGCTAGCACAAGAAGCATTTGCGAGCTGTTTTGCGGACTTTGCGACATAATCAGCTGTTTGCGAAGTTCAGCAAGTGTGAGTTTTGGTTGGATAGCGTGAATTTTTTGGGTCACGTGATATCAGCTGAGGGAGTCAGTGTGGATCCTGACAAGTTAGAAGCCGTGTTGAATTGGAGTAGACCTACCACTGTACTAGAGATCAGGAGTTTCTTGGGTTTGGCAGGTTACTATCGGCGTTTTGTGCAGGATTTTTCACGGATTGCCACTCCACTTACTAGATTGACGAAGAAAGGCGTCAAGTTCGAGTGGTCCGATGCATGTGAGGAGAGTTACTTGCTCTTGAAGGAAAAAAATTGACCACTGCACCGGTTTTGATTTTACCTGACGACAGTGGAGAGTTTGTGGTTTACAGCGATGCATCGAAATTGGGACTTGGTTGTGTTTTGATGTAGCATAGCAGAGTAGTGGCTTATGGTTCCAGGTAGTGGAAGCTTTATGAAGTTACGTATCCTATGTATGATTTAGGAGTAGCTGTCTTTATGTTAGCATCGGAGAGTTGGAGACACTACTGCTATGGCGTGCAACGCAGTATAAGATGTACACTGATCACTTGAGTTTCATCTACTTGCATATTCAACCAGATTTGAGCTTGAGGCAGCGTAGATGGATGGGGTCGATTAACGATTATGGCTGCACATTTGAGTTTATCCGAGAAAGGCTAATGTTGTTGCACTTTAAATATCATTCAGGGGTGTTGTTACTGATGCACTTAGTCATAAATTTGGAGTTCCTATGTTTCATGTACGTGTTGCGAGAATCTCATTGTTAGCTGAGTTGCGAGCTACGGGAGCTGAGTTAGAGTGTGATGATGATGAAGCTCATTGTTTTACGTACATTATGCACTAGTGGTACGGAAATGTATCAGATACTTCGAGTTTACTACTCGTGACGCAACATGAAGAGGGAAATAGCAGTTTATGTGAGCAGATGCCACATTTGTCGGCAGGTGAGGGCAAAAATACATAAACTTGCTGGGAAGTTACAGCCATTGGAGATTCCCGGTTAGAAGTGGGAGCAAACCACTATGGATTTCGAAAGATTTCAGTGGACAGGCTGGCATAGCTGTATTTGGCAGAGGTTATCCATTTGCATGGTGTGGTTGTGTTCTGGGTCCCTGATTGAGATCATCTATTACAACAGAATTTTGGCAAGCATTGCAGTGAGCATTGAGGCCAGATTACAGGTTAGTGCAGTTTTTCATCCTCAGATTGGTAGGCAATCTGAGAGGACTATTCAGACCTTGGAGGGCATGTTATGGTCCTATGTATTACAGTTCTGAAGGATTTGAGACCCGCAGTTTTATTTGTTCGAGATTGCTTGCAATATCCGGTTGTAGGCCAGTATGGTTATGGCATTATATGAAGTTGTGTATAAGAAACAATGTTGCACTCCATTGTGTTGGAGCGATTTAGGAATGAGATGGCTTTGGTTTCGGTTTAGTGATATGGGCTACTGTAGACCTTCAGATTAGCAGGGACAGGTCGATAATTGCTCGAGTTCAACAGTGAAGTTATGTTGATGTGAGTAGGTTGAGTTATGAATTTACCACGCTATTTTGGTCCGTATGTGATCATGGGGCGAGTTAGTGTTGTGCCGTATAGTTTGGCATTGCCTATAACGTTAGCCTTTGTGTATGTTGTATTCCATGTGGTGGAACTACATTTCAGATTTATTGCATGTTTTGTACCCTATCAGTTCCTTATACAGGAAGACTTGGCCTTTGTGGAGAAGGCAGTTCAAATTCTGGATTTGAGGGTGCATGGATTACATCACAGAGATATTTCTTACGTGAAAATTTGTTGGCAGAGTCATTCAGTTGAAGTTGTCACTTGGGAGTTGAGCAGTATGCAGAGGCAGTATCCCTACATTTCAGTTGGCAGGCTTGAAAATTTCTAGGTCGAAATTTTTGTAAGGGGGGTAAATTTGTGACAACCCGAATTGAAAATGGTATGTTTATCGACTTGATTTGCAAGATTCGCGATTAGTCGCGATTTTGTCGTAATTGGTTAATATAGCGGCCTCGTTAATGACTAAATTATCGGGCAAGAATTTGATTTGAGATCCTTCACGAAAGTTGTAGAGAATTTAATTTCGAGCTTGTGGGAACTTCCAGAGGATTATTTCGAGTTACGAGGAATAAGTTATGAATATTTTCGGCCGTGGGATTTTGTCGTATTTATCCGTTTGGTTTCGATACGTGTACGGTATAAATACGGAAGGAGTACGTGACGATTTTGGAAATTTTCCAAATTGGGTAACTGGGCCGTTGACCCGCGTTGACCACGGGTTAGGAGCGACCCGTTTGTGGCCAAACGGTTTGCGCCGTCGTGGAGCTCGATTCCGGCCACGGTTAGCCGTGGTCTCTTGACGAAAATTGTTAGGCTCGTGCCCCACTTCAGTTTGGTAGGTGGATGGCCTTGTATGGTGGCCGGAGGTGAGAGAATCGATGCGGCATAGGAGGACGATTTTCGGCGGATTTCGGTGGCCTTGGGTGGCGGCGTTTGATAGTTGCATATTTATGCAACGTTTATGTGCTTAACCGAACCGTATATTTAGCTCTTTTGTTATGTTTTTAAGTAAATTAATATTATTATTTGTTTTTAGGTATTCTGGAGATTAATGAAGAAAATGGGCTTAGATATATATTTTGGGTGTTATTGCATAAGAGGAAGACTTACGAGGGTGATGGAATCCTAATTTGAGAAAAATACTTTTTACCCACGTGACCTTGGCGAGGAACAACTTGGCCAGTAAACCAGAGGAGATACATTTGTGCCATGCGAGCAACAACTAGTGGGTTTGATGTTGGAATTGGCTATCATGTGAGCACATGGAGTTAATTGGCTCTTGCTAATTATATTCATTATATATTGTTTGCAAGTGGACTTGATGGTGTGCATATGATTGCCAACTTGGTTAATTGTCTTGATTGAGGGAAGAAAATTATTGCTTGCTTGGCAAGCTGCTCGCAAGGAGAGAAGAAGAGTCATATTATAATAATGAGATTAAGAAGAGATGGGCTGGATTTGGAGTCTTGTACGTGGTTTGCTAGCTAGGTTAATTAATGACAAGGCGGTTTAACACCTCTCAAAGATACCATATTCACAACCTGGATATATCAATGTAGTAAGATAAATAGGGGTTATCGAACTCAAGGAATTGGTGAAACTAAATCCTAACAAACTACTATGCTGACAGACTCGACTACAGAACACTAATGGCTATCGAACCTAAGCTAGACAGACTCAAATGCAGCGATATTTTGACACAATAAACTAGACACAGTGGCGGACTACCACACAAAATTTGAGGGTTTTTTGAGTTGATTTGGTTGCCGAAATAAATCAGCGAAGTTACAGCTAATGCAGAAAATAAATGCTGAAAGTAAATATGCTAATGAATGCAAATGAGTTTAAACTATATGATTAAAGAGTTAAAAGGAATGCAATCCACCACCGTCATTTCATCTATCTAACACATACTTAATCTAATGCACATATCCAATGAATGAAAGTTCCCAGGAAGAGTTGATCGTTACAACCACATCCTATTACCTAATCCTTATGCATATGCAGGTTTGTCATGGACCTCCCCTACATCTATCCCTCTATTGAACCCATAGTCATGGACCCCAAGGTTTACAAAGAAGAAAACATTAAGTTCTAGAAAAGGTTTGAGAAGCTACAAGGGTTCACAAGTACACAATGGGCGTGTCTCGCTAGGCCTATGGATTTCAATCTCCCGACGGTAAAATCGGTGTATCACTATAGAGAATCCGGTGGAAGAAATTATCTTCAGTCGCCCGTATCTCATGAAACTAGAATCCTAGCATGCATACTAAGTTGCGCACCAAAGCAAACATACAAGAATTCATACGGTGATCATTCAGAGAAAGAAACTTCATTAAAAGAATATGCAAAACTAGATTAAAGTGTATGTATCAAAAAGACTTCATGTACGGGGCTTCAAGCAGCCTCTTAACAAAGGAAAATTAGCTACTCATAGTTATAAATAAAAACATCAAAGAATTCATGAAAGATAAATAAAAGATGGAGAAAGAAGAACTCTTGTCGACGTCGAGATCGAGCTTCGCTTGAATCCTCTGTTTTGTCTCTCCAGCCGTACGTCTTTTGTTCTCTATTCTCCAGCGTACGTAACTTCAGCCCCCCACTTGCTATATATATGTTTAGGCTAGGTTAATTGACCTAGCAAGTGGAGCACGTGCTAGCACAGTCCACATTGTACTTGGACTCCTTCTTAATCTCAAGTTGCAAATATAAATATATATAAATATCCACATGCAAACCTTCTCTTCTTTCAACATCTTTGCTCGATGGCTCTACGTACGTAATCCCACTTGCAAATATATCCACATGCATGCAAGCAATATCACGTGCCAAGTACTTCCTCGCCAAGGACTTCATTATATATGTATCGAATTCCAAGTCCACTTCTTCTCTCACCAACTTTGCTCGCTGGCACCAACGTACGTAATCACCTTGCCAAGCCATATATGATTGCGGTCATTAAACCCATCGAGCTCGCTAGGCACTTCCTCGCCAGACAGCTACAAAACATATTATTTAATCTCCTTTTCTCCATTAATCTCCAAAACACCTAAAGACAAATAAACATAATTAATTCACTCGATTAATAACAATAAACTAAATATAGGGAACACATTAAATACCAAATAGATGCATAAATATGCAACTATCAAAATACCCCACACTTAGACATTGCTAGTCCTCGAGCAATACACTAAACTAAGACTCTGAAAAGACTCAAAGACTCTAACTACATGACTCTAACACCCTTAACAAATTGTCTCAGCAATCTTCCACAACTGTAACACCAAGATAAATGTGACTCCAAATTTATATACCGTAAAATTTCGAAAGTTAATTTCAATGCATGACACACATGTAATATGTAGGACGAAGACATAATCATGGTGAATGTAAAACTGTAGCATGCAACAAACTTGTCAAGATTCAACCTCACTGGTATATGCTCTCAAAAGTGTTTCTCTCAAAGTATGTCTAAGGTATTCACTCAACTCAATTCCTTGCCAAATGGACCACACCATAAGCTTACACTTGTGACTAATATCCACAGATCAAAGGCTGCCATCTTGAGGATCAAAAGGACTTTCATGGGTTGTAATGGGGCTTGGCTCATAGGTTAAAGAATAAATGGAATAAGGAATTCAAATATAATTCTAGAACCCAGTAGAGCACCAAATAAGAGACTTCTTCAAACTTTACAACCATGAACTTTCTCACTTTTGTGGCCGAATTTCATCTTGTTGGGCCTTCACATTATTGTTTTCAACAACAGTTAACTCGGGTATCAAGCTAGACATCACATTTTTTCTTTTTCTTTTCTTTTCACTTCATTCTTTTTTTCTCATCTTTTTTTTTTTTCCAAACACTAGCAAAATACCCCACACTTATTTCTTTGCATCACTTTTCGACATTGTCGCCGTCTTCACATACCTGTCTCATGTATAGCTCTACCAAGTCCTAGAACAAGGGTAAAGATATAGCTATTCTAAGGTTTAAGGTCAGAGATATGTGGGTGATGACATAAAGTTTAAACATGTAGGCTCAAAGTGGTTAACTAAGGGGTGCACATCTTGTGTACACAAAATTAGGACACAGGATTATATGGCTATGGTGGTGTCCCCTAAATGCCTTTATCACTTCCTCAATCAAAACATGTATCGACTATAAGCTTTGAAAATCACAAGAGCAAGTTCTAGTAATATCTAGGGTCCATTAACTTAATCTATGGCAAGCAATTGACACTCGATAAAGAAAGCATGTGTAATCACATATAGGCTCAATCGCTCACAGGTTAAACGAATCTCAACAAAGTTTAAGCATGCCAAAAATCTGTACCATGTTAACTTTTTCTACATCCACTACACATTCGCATATGCATCATATATCAAGATTAACCAAAGAAACTTAAATAACATGATCATCTTTTAGTCACAATTACAGAAGATATAATCACATCATGGACTAGTTAAGGGCACCTAAAGACACAAAATAAAAGACTCTTTTTATGTTTTTTTTTTCTTGACACTTTTCACTTTTGTATTTGGTTTTTCAAATAAGACACTAAAGCACAAGAAAAACAAAGAAAAACTCAAAAATATCAACATCGAGCGAGCAGCTCGCCAGACACAGTGTAGCGAGCAACACAGCTCGCGTGAATTTTAAAAAATTAATCACTTATCGTAATATGCTGAAATTTTGGGACCACAAACTAGACACATTTAAAAACACACCCTCAAAATTTCAGAAAATTACGAGCCATATAACTATGTCAAATAAATTATACAAAACAACAGACTGTTTGCTCACTAGACTCATCGAACTTCGCTGGCGAACAACGTGCAGCGAGGCTCGCTAGGATTTTACAAAATTATTCATACATCGAAATCATCTGAAATTTCGCGAGCACTCGATAGACTCATTTACAAAACTGCCCTCAAAATTTCAGAAAATTACGAGACCCCTAGCTATCGAAGATAAATGACGTGAACATGTTACTGTTCAGTACTGAGAACTGTTGCTCGCTGGACTCAGCTCCACTTCGCCAGAATTATATAGAATTAATGACAGAGTGGAATGAGCTGAAATTTAGAGGGGACAAACTATGTCAAAAAATTGACACAAAACAGCATACTGTACAATACCGAAAAATTGAAAAATTTATACATAGACGCTAAGGATATGATATAAACCCCACCCCACACTTGAAATTTGCATTGTCCTCAATGTAAAACAAAACTAAAACATACAATACATCAAACAAGCATGGAATGAAACACATAACACATCACAAATCACACTAAACATGGAGAAAAATAAAGTAAAGGAGAAAGATAGAGAGTTTAAGAATTTCAAATCTGGTTTTCCACGCTCTCCATCAACATGGGTTGCCTCCCAAGTAGCGCTAAGTTTAACGTCTTCAGCC
Organism: Geum urbanum; assembly: GCA_946800695.1. Taxonomy (NCBI): domain Eukaryota; kingdom Viridiplantae; phylum Streptophyta; class Magnoliopsida; order Rosales; family Rosaceae; genus Geum; species Geum urbanum. Next base: position 51,604,843 of record OX327008.1, on the reverse strand, counting down.
AGACAGCAAGTCTCAACATTCCACGCACAGAGATGCATCTCCAAGGGTTGCATCCTCAAAGACATGCTCCACAAATGACTCATAGAATGGCTTGAGTCGATGTCCATTCACTTTAAATGTCTTCCCTGTTTTTGAACTTACAATCTCTATGGCACCATGAGGAAAAACATTAGTGATAACATAAGGTCCAGTCCATCTACTTTTTAGCTTACCTGGAAATAAGCGTAGACGACTACTGAAGAGTAAAACTTTTTGACCAACAACAAATTCTTTTCTCTTAATATTCCGGTCATGAAAAGCTTTAGTCTTTTCCTTGTAAATCCTGCTGGACTCATAGGCATTGTGCCGAATCTCATCGAGCTCGTTCAGCTGCAACTTCCTATGCAAACCCGCATCATCGATGTCAAAATTGAACTTCTTGACAGCCCAGTATGCCTTGTGTTCCAACTCCACTGGAAGATGGCAAGCTTTTCCATAAACCAACCTATAAGGAGACATTCCAATAGGTGTCTTATATGCTGTCCTGTAAGCCCACAACGCTTCATCCAAGCGTTGACTCCAATCCTTCCTTGTTGGTCCAACAGTCTTCTCCAGAATTTGCTTGATCTCCCTATTCGACACTTCCACTTGCCCATGGTTTGAGGATGATAAGGTGTGGCCACCTTATGTGTTACACTGTACTTCCGGAGCAAAGCATCAAAGGTTCTGTTGCAAAAATGAGATCCTCCATCGCTGATAATGCATCTAGGTGTTCCAAATCTAGCAAAAATATCTTTCAGAAAACAAAGAACAACCTTAGCATCGTTAGTGCGGGTGGCTTTAGCTTCCACCCACTTAGAAACATAATCCACAGCGAGAAGAATATACGAATAACCTTGAGAATTAGGGAATGGTCCCATGAAATCAATACCCCACACATCAAATATTTCAACAACAAGAACAGGGTGTTGAGGCATTTGGTCTCTTGGGCCAATGTTACCTGTCATTTGGCATCTCTCACATGATTTGTACATGACATGGGCGTCATGAAACAACGTTGGCCAATAAAATCCACTCTCAAGCACTTTGAGAGCAGTCTTCTTCCCTCCAAAGTGTCCACCACCTGCATGTGAGTGACAAAAATATAGAATAGATTGAAATTCAGACTCGGGTACACACCTGCGGATGATGGCATCAGTACAATATTTCCAGAGGTATGGCTCATCCCATACATAATACCTGGCTTCCTTGACCAGTTTGTCTTTCTGAGCTCTGCTGAAATTGGGTGGAATGTACTTACTCACCTTGTAGTTAACAATATCAGCATACCAGGGCTCCACAGCCTGAACAACAAAGAGTTGTTCATCGGGAAAGCTGTCTCTGAGAGGAAGAGTGTCTTCTTCAGCGTTGGAACCGTGGGTGAGTCTACTTAAGTGATCCGCCACCACATTTTCAGAACCCTTCTTGTCTTTGATCTCAATGTCAAACTCCTGAAGTAAGAGCATCCATCGAATCAACCTGGGCTTGGCATCCTGTTTAGTCATCAAATATCTTAAAGCAGCATAGTCAGAAAATATGATAACTTTAGTTCCTAACAAGTAAGACCTAAACTTTTCAAGAGCAAAAACCACTGCTAAGAGCTCCTTCTCAGTAGTTGAATAGTTCAACTGTGCATCATTTAAAGTACGGGAGGCATAATAGATGACATGTGGGAGTCTTTGTGGTCGTTGGCCAAGAACAGCGCCAACAACATAGTCTGAAGCATCACACATGAGCTCAAATGGTAGACTCCAATCCGGTGCTTGAATGATGGGAGCTGTAGTGAGCAACTCCTTGAGCTTATTGAATGCTTGCAAGCACTCATCGGTGAATTTGAAAGCTACATCTTTCTGGAGCAATGCACATAACGGTCTGGATATCTTGGAGAAATCCTTGATAAACCTGCGATAAAATCTTGCATGTCCAAGAAAAGATCTCACCTCTTTCACAGTGGAAGGAGGGGGTAAGGTATGCACAATATCAACCTTAGCTTTATCAACCTCTATACCTCTAGCTGAAATAACATGTCCCAAAACTATACCCTGTTCCACCATAAAATGGCATTTTTCCCAATTAAGTACAAGGTTAGTTTCTACACAACGCTCTAAAACCATAGTTAGATTATGAAGACATGAGTCAAAAGAATCACCGAAAACAGATGACACCGAAAACAGAGAAATCATCCATAAATACCTCAATGATCTTTTCAACCATGTCTGAGAAAATACTTACCATGCACCTCTGAAATGTGGCAGGTGCGTTGCATAAACCAAATGGCATCCTCCTATAAGCAAAAGTGCCATAGGGACACGTGAAGGTGGTCTTCTCTTGATCATCCTTATGTATGGCTATCTGGTTGTACCCTGAATAACCATCTAAGAAACAATAATATTCATGACCTGCCAACCTTTCCAACATCTGATCAATGAATGGGAGCGGAAAGTGATCTTTTCTTGTGGTGGCATTGAGCTTGCGGTAGTCAATACACACTCTCCATCCTGTTTGGACTCTTTGAGGCACCAACACGTTCTCATCATTCTTTACCACTGTGATTCCTGAACGTTTGGGCACAACCTGCACAGGACTAATCCATTTGCTGTCAGAAATAGCATAAATGATACCTGCGTCTCGAAGCTTGATGACTTCTTTCTTGACAACTTCCATTATGGGAGGATTGAGACGACGTTGAGCTTCCCTTGTTGGTTTAGCTCCCTCCTCCAAATGGATCCTGTGGGTACACAATGTTGGGCAGATGCCCTTGATATCGGCTACTGTCCATCCAATGGCGGCCTTGTACTCCCTAAGTACATTCAGTAACTTCTCCTCTTGTAACGTTGAGAGCTTGGAGGAGATGATGACTGGAAGTGTATCATCCTCCCCTAGGAAGACATACTTTAAATGCTCGGGAAGAAGTTTAAGCTCTAATGTGGGTGCTACCTGTATAGACGGAACAAGAACGTCATCTGAAATTGGAAGAGAAATGGGTTTAGAATTTTTACCTTTCATAATTGGCAAGGATTCAAGTGCTTCTTCCATAGCATAATACTCCTCTTCCATTTCAAGATCCTCAGCTGAAGCTATCTCAAAAATAGGTTCAACTTTCTTTTCCTCGTCAAGCTTCAGACTTGGAACATCTTCTTTTCCAGATACCTCGATGACCTTCCTCAAAGGATCCTCCTCCAATGAATAGTGAATGAATTCCTGCACAAAACTCTCAAAAGTGTCAATTGAACAACATGAATAAGCATAATCACTATTCGGATGTTTGAGAGCTTCATAAATATTGAAGTGGATTTTCTCCTCAGCTACTTCCATACTCAATGATCCATCAAAACAATCTATCTTTGTACGCGCTGTTCTCAAGAACGGTCTCCCAAGAATCAATGGTATTTCTGATGGCATTGGCTCATGCTCCATCTCCAGTACAAAGAAATCTGCTGGAAATATCAAATTTCCCACCTGCACCAAAACATCCTCAATAATACCTTGAGGGTAACAGTTAGACCGATCAGCAAGTTTAATGGTGACACCTGTGGGAATAAGTTCTCCCATTTTCAACCTGTTATAAGCAGTGTATGGCATTAAATTAATGGAAGCACCTAAATCAAGTAAAGCACCCGCAAACCTGTGATCACCAATGGTACATGGGATCGTAAAACGTCCTGGATCACCTAACTTAGGTGGGAGCTTTCTTTGAAGCACAGCAGATACTCTCTCTCCCAGAGCCACAGTCTCAGTTCCATTGAATTTTCTCTTTGTTGTGCACAAGTCTTTCAGGAACTTTGCATACTGTGGTATCTGCTTGATCACATCCAACAATGGGATGTTTACTCCTACCTTTCTGAACACATCCAAGATCTCCTTCTCTTGTTCAACCTTCACCTGTTTCTTCAACCTGCTAGGAAAAGGTAAATTAGGAATAATAGAAGGAGAAGGAGTAGAGGATACCTGGCCTGATTTTTGATTTGTCGGTTTTTCTGTTGCAGGTGCATTTTCAACGGCTCGAATTGGGGTTCATGCAGAATCTTCTGACAGCTTGTCCAACGGCTTGTAAGGGACAAGTTGTTCAAGCACGGGCTCCTCCCATTTTCTCTTTGTTAACTCGGGCAGTTCTTCCAACACCTTCCCACTCTTCAAGGTCATCGCATGAGCTTCGTATTTTGTGTTGGGATTTGGAAGAGTGTTGCTGGGAAGACTTCCTTCCTTGACTTGAGCCATTGTTTGCTGCATTTGGCTCATTTGTCTCTCAAGAAAGTCAATTGCTTTTCCTTGCTGTAAAGCTGTAGCCTTGAGTTCTTGAGTTGTGGCCTTGATGTCTTGGCGAAAGGCACTACTCTCCTCTTGTTCCTTCTTGTTGTCAAACATCATTTGTTGCATGAGGGCTGCCAAGGTAGAATTTTCTGATGATGTTTGAGCTTGAGCTTGTTGTTGCTGAGGCATACGCCTTTGGCCAAACTGCTGCCCATCTCCTGTAGGCTGCCTCTGCTGAAATCCAAGTGGAACAATAGGAGGATTGAGCACATTGTTGCTCTTATAGCTCAACAGGTCTCTATTTCCACCATATGTGTTGGGTTGTCTCTGGAAGTAATTTGCTTCTTCCTCTTGATCAACCTCTTCATCTGCTCTGAACTTGGGACAATCTTCTGCTAAATGGCTTGTAGCTGAGCATAAAGTGCACACAACCTGAGCTGCAGCAACTGTTGTCTTCTTGCTCACTTTCAGACTACTCGCTATCAGAGCAATATCATTCTCCATAGAGTTTAATCTTTTTTCCATGGCTCCATCAATTGCTACTGCATTGAGAGACCTTCTACTTGCTCCCATGGATCTATCCCTTGACTGAAATTGCCTTGAATTTTCTGCTTGATTCTCAACAACTTCCTTGGCTTCAACTCCAGTCATATTCCACCAATTTCCCCCACAAGCTGAATCAAGCTTTGACCTATTGAAAGAATCAAGTCCTTCATAGAAGAACTCCATTTGAGTGTTGAGGTCAAACTTATGATGAGGGCATTGTCGAAGAAGACTCTTAAACTGGCTCCAGGCTTCATGTAATTCATCACTGTCTTTATGCCTGAATGTGCTAATTTGCTTCTTCAAGTTCTTGGTGCGTGAAGCAGAGTAGAACTCTTTCATAAATGCAGAGCACATCTTCTCCCATGTGTCCATATATAAAGGAGCTAAAGAATTATACCATGCTTTTGCTTGCTCCTTCAAAGAGAACGAAAACAAGAGGAGTTTTACAGTATCCTCTTCCACATTAGTCGATCTCTGGATTCTGCACAATGCTGTAAACTCATTGAGATGGTCCTGAGGGTCTTCAGAAGGCGTTCCTCTGAAGTGTGGCAGATTCGATATAAGTGATGGGGGAATAGAATAAGACCCCAAATTCTCTGGTAGTACGATCGGTGAATCTGCTGCACATGTGCCCGGTATAAAGGATTCTCTCAGCTTGGTTGCATTTGCCATTCTTCTTGGTGATGATGGTGGTGTCGGAATACTCTGTTCTTCCTCAAATTCAGATCCTGTATCAGAATGTATTTCTTGCTCAGGCTGACCACCACTATTCACGTTCATGGACCGTTGTCCCTGCTGCTTCCTGTTTTGCCTTGCTGAGCGTTCAATCTCTGGATCAAGTAATAATGGCTCAGCGCTTCTTGTGTTCCTAGTACGCATAAACAATGCTCCTGCACAAAGAAGAGACAGTAAGACTCAAAAGAAAAAGAAAACAAAACAAAACAAAACTGAAACTGAAAATTAAAGACTCTATTAGAACTTAGAATTAAGCAATTCCCCGGCAACGGCGCCAAAATTTGACAAGGCGGTTTAACACCTCTCAAAGATACCCTATTCACAACCTGGATATATCAATGTAGTAAGATAAATAGGGGTTATCGAACTCAAGGAATTGGTGAAACTAAATCCTAACAAACTACTATGCTGACATACTCGACTACAGAACACTAATGGCTATCGAACCTAAGCTAGACAGACTCAAATGCTGCGAGATTTTGACACAATAAACTAGACACAGTGGCGGACTACCACACAAAATTTGAGGGTTTTCTGAGTTGATTTGGTTGCCGAAATAAATCAGCGAAGTTACAGCTAATGCAGAAAATAAATGCTGAAAGTAAATATGCTAATGAATGCAAATGAGTTTAAACTATATGATTAAAGAGTTAAAAGGAATGCAATCCACCACCGTCATTCCATCTATCTAACACATACTTAATCTAATGCATATATCCAATGAATGAAAGTTCCCAGGAAGAGTTGATCGTTACAACCACATCCTATTACCTAATCCTTATGCATATGCAGGTTTGTCATGAACCTCCCCTACATCTATCCCTCTATTGAACCCATAGTCATGGACCCCAAGGTTTACAAAGAAGAAAGCATTAAGTTCTAGAAAAGGTTTGAGAAGCTACAAGGGTTCATAAGTACACTATGGGCGTGTCTCGCTAGACCTATGGATTTCAATCTCCCGACGGTAAAATCGGTGTATCACTATAGAGAATCCGGTGGAAGAAATTATCTTCAGTCGCCCGTATCTCATGAAACTAGAATCCTAGCATGCATACTAAGTTGCGCACCAAAGCAAACATACAAGAATTCATACGGTGATCATTCAGAGAAAGAAACCTCATTCAAAGAATATGCAAAACTAGATTAAAGTGTATGTATTAAAAAGACTTCATGTACGGGGCTTCAAGCATCCCCTTAACAAAGGAAAATTAGCTACTCATAGTCATAAATAAAAACATCAAAGAATTCATGAAAGATAAATAAAAGATGGAGAAAGAAGAACTCTTGTCGATGTCGAGATCGAGCTTCGCTTGAATCCTCTGTTTTGTCTCTCCAGCCGTACGTCTTTTGTTCTCTATTCTCCAGTGTACGTAACTTCAGCCCCCCACTTGCTATATATATGTTTAGGCTAGGTTAATTGACCTAGCAAGTGGAGCACGTGCTAGCACAGTCCACATTGTACTTGGACTCCTTCTTAATCTCAAGTTGCAAATATAAATATATATAAATATCCACATGCAAACCTTCTCTTCTTTCAACATCTTTGCTCGATGGCTCTACGTACGTAATCCCACTTGCAAATATATCCATATGCATGCAAGCAATATCACGTGCCAAGTACTTCCTCGCCAAGGACTTCATTATATATGTATCGAATTCCAAGTCCACTTCTTCTCTCACCAACTTTTCTCGCTGGCACCAACGTACGTAATCACCTTGCCAAGCCATATATGATTGCGGTCATTAAACCCATCGAGCTCGCTAGGCACTTCCTCGCCAGACAGCTACAAAACATATTATTTAATCTCCTTTTCTCCATTAATCTCCAAAACACCTAAAGACAAATAAACATAATTAATTCACTCGATTAATAACAATAAACTAAATATAGGGAACACATTAAATACCAAATAGATGCATAAATATGCAACTATCAATTAACCTAGCTAGATTGGAACATATATATAGAGTTAGTAAGAGAACGTACTGGGAGGGGAGACCATTATGTAATTTTCTCTTTTCTTCTTAGACTAGAATTTTATGGCTTCCATGAGGAGCTAAACTCCATTGTTAAGGGGTTGTTTTGAAGCCCCGTTCATGATATCTAGATTGCTTATGCACGCTAACTAAGTTTTGTTTTTGTTATTTGAATGAAGTTTCTCTGTTATTTATACAGTGATGATTCTTGATTATGTATGCTTTGAGTGCACGCTTAGTATGCATGTTTAGGAATCTAATTCTAAGAAAATTGATGGCTGTTGGTGATTATTACCTTCCTCAAGTTTCAATCGTAGAACCCATACATGCTTGGTATAAGAAACCCTAGGTCTAGTAAGACACGACCGTAGTGTACTTATGAAGCTTTGTAGATTCTCAAACCCTTTCTAGATCGTAATTCTTTGCTCTTGGTAAATTCGAGTCCGTGACTTCGGGTTCTTTTTGAAGGATAGACAATGTTGATAAGCAAACCTGTAACATTGTAAACATAAGGATTGGGTAATAGGTTGTGTTCACAGCTCAGGACTTTCCTGGGAATCTTTCATTCATAACATCTGGATTGTTTAGTTAGGCATTTGTCGTCTAGATGGAGTGACGGTGGTGGATAACACTTCCCTTAACCTTCTTTATCATTGATTGTAAACTTTACTTATACTCTGTTTTCTGTTTCAGTTTCATAATCTGTTTTGCAGAAATTTATTCGACAACCAAACCAACTCTGATTACATTGAAATTTTGTGTGATAGTCCACCACTATGTCTGTAGTGTCCAGTATTAATTTCGTGATTTTAGGTTGAGTCTAGCTATTTTAATTAATTACGTTAGTACCCAGTGGTCGAGGCTGTCAGGGTTCTGATTTTCGCGTCTGTTTGTAGTTTAGAATATTGAGTATCATTTTTCCCTGTGGATTGATCCCTATATTATTGTACTGCATTGAAAAGCATATTGAGTTCATTATAGAGTAATTTTGAAGGTGGTTAAACACCGATCAGTGTTTTCGGCGGCGATGGAGCTCGGGGTTTGAGGGGTTTTGTTAGCCTTGGAGTGAGGAAGCTTTTAGAAGTGGTTTCAAGCATTGCCGTGGCCGGATGGAGGAGATCGAAGATGGAGAAATTTCGGCGAGGGTTTTGATCTTTAAGGTGAGATTTGGACCTTTTTCGGTCAAAATTGGGCTTAACTTTGAACTAGAAAGTTGTTGGAAATGTCGAGATCTTCAAATTCATGTGTAGGTCGAATTTTTCTGGGCTGATGACATTTTCCGGCGGCGGCAGCAATAGCGGCGATTTTCGGGCCGAGGTGTTTTCCGACAAGTTTTATGTCGTGTTGCTCGGAATCGCGCACCGATCGCAGTGGTGAGGTTTATATTTTGAATTGAGCATCAGAAATTATAGCAAGGTTTTATGGTGTGTTTATTGGATTTTTGACGATTTTGTCGATATTGAGTTATATGTTTCCAGGAATGGTTGGTTCTCGAGATGTGGTTCAAGGTTTTGAAATATGATTTTGAGCAGTGGAGTTTATGATTATTCAAGGATCGTGATCATTTGTTTGGTAAGGGATTTTCCGCCGGATTGCAGGATTAACGCGTTTTACATTATGTTTATCTGTGAGTGGACCTTTTATTTACACTGTCGTAGCGAGTTCTTGATTTTAGTATTTATTTACTGTACGATGTTGAGATTATTTATTGTTTTTGGAGGTATTGTTTTATATTTTATATGGTGATGGCATTTACTTAGCATCAATGCATTGGCTACTCGGCTGATCACCGGTAGTCCAGATTCAGGGTTGAGAGATTCCCCTGAGGTGCCCACTAGGCTTGAGAGATTCGCCTAGTCTATCACCGTCGGGGTTGAGAGATTCGCCTGACCGTCGGACTTGAGGGATTCGCCTGACACCTCCATTCATTTTATGAACTCGCTTTGTTTTATGATATATATAAATGGTGAAAGGCATATGATTATTTTCATCCATTCACTCTAACGATTTTATTTGCCTTTCCCCTGGGCTTTTCGGTTTCCGTGTCCAGTTTGCAGTTCGAATTCTGGTGTCGCACGTCGCAGTCGGAGGCTTAGTATTCGAGCTATATTTCTTATATGGTAGGTTCTTTGTTTGGCTTACTATTTGTATATATATACTAGAGGTCGCTCTGAACACTTTGATGTTATACTTTCATATGATTTTTCCCCGAATTTCTGTAAAGTACAGTTTTACTTATTACTTTACATTATTGTTATGATATTGAGAAATCCGGATAAGATTGGTGCCCACGGTTTGGTTTTTGTGGCATAGGATGAAGTGTGTTTTCGGGTGCAGGTTAATGACTATTCCATGTTATAGCGAAATTCTGCCGAAATTTTTATGGTTTTTGCAAGTTCGTGTTTTCAGAAAGAGTTTGATTCCGGTTTAAGAAACTAAATCGGAATTAGGTCCTTTTAACTCTCAAGACTAAAACAACATCTTGGATAATATCCAAAGTCTCATGTAACCGATGAATGTCACAAGTCATACCTATTAACACTAGCTAGATTATCTATTGGCCACACCACGTCTACTAACACTAGCTTGATAGATGAAATTCTTATCAAGTATTGTTAATTCAAAGAGAGTTAATTAAGACTAGCTTGTATTTTTCCTTCTTGACGATGGCTTTTATTATACATACCTCGTTCGAAGTATAAATGCTCAATCTCCGATTTGAGATTTAACTTGTTAGAGAGACAAAAATTCCCATTAATATAGTGACAAGTTAAATACAACTTATAAGTAGTTGGATTAAACTCAATACTAACTTTGAAAGTGGTTCAAGTTTGGACAAAATATCGGTTATATTAAAAGTCTACGTGTCATATTTGTCCCTGTTTAACATAACTAACAAGCTTAGAAAGACAGAAATTGACGTCGAAAATAGCTAGCAGTCAAACCAAAAGGATAGCTAGGGTTTGCCGAGATATGAGTTTCGACTTTCTTAACTTGTTTCGAAGCACATGCCCGTGCTGCATTTGCTTCCATCCAACTCGTGAAAAGCTGAGAAGAAACTTAATGCTTGGCACTCATAACCAAATAGCATGGATCGAAACAAACGCCATGCAGTGGCCGTTAGAGAAGTGAAGGCTATGCATGCATGCTGCTGCTGCAGTGGTTTCTTAATTCGTTCCAGGCCAGCAGTCTTTGTTTAATTCACATTACTAGCTGAGGATTTAGAATCAGAGATAGGATTTCAAAGGGCAACCGAAAATGACGTACTTGCATACGACTACACGACCGACTACAATGTTTATAAAAGCACCATATATGCACACGTACTCATTTCTTCTGGATTTTTAAGTTTTTGTATACACCCCAATTCTCCATAACAATCACACTTCTGCTTCTACAAGTTAATTAGCGCGCTAGCATATTTTTCTGCTATCGATATATAATTAAGTTCATGAATTTACACGCAAACATTGATAGTTTTCCTTTGTCTGATTCCCGTTTTCAAATACAATGCATTCATAAGCATTCCATGACGTGATCTTATTTTGAAACTTGAACATTTGTGCAGTGTCAAGATTGTTGCGGCTGGTTTAATTTGTAGGTGCATGTATATATGACATATAATATTTGAACAGTAAGCCGAACTATATATATATATATTGTAGTTGGAACCTTGGCTCGATCAATCCTTATCAAAAAAGATTTGGACAAATTAAACCAGACTTTGATTTCCAAGCAGTATCGATCAATTTCATCATGCATGATGCTTTCTGACTGATCGATCCTAGAGGCAAAAGTGTAACTTCAATTGGTACAAAAAACATGCATATATATAGTTACTAGACATGAACGCATGCTTGACAAGATGACAAGTTAGAATCCGAATCACAAACCCAATTATCGAATTGGCCATGGCAGACAGTTGAGGCAATAATATTCTTAGCTAATTATTATTGATGGATCAGCTTTGATTATTTTTATTTTTGATGCAAAGGGGAAATAGAAAAAAAAAACTCTAAAGAGAGGACCCCTAAAACATTCTGCATCAGACTGATCAAAGGTAACAACAAGTCCAGTAGTAGAAGGCAATGAATGATCCCAAATACCCAGATGATGGAGGTGATGACCATGGTTAGTTAGCTTGTCAGCAACACAGTTTATTTCAGGGAAGACATGCTTGAAATGAATTTCTTAAAACTGGTCAGCTAACTTCTTGATATCTTCAATGAGAGTCCTGAGACGTCAGAGAATAAGTGTTTTCCCATTGATACAATTAATGATCAATAAGAAATCTCCCTCCACCACAACATTATTAAAATCAAGGCAATATGCATAATGGAGAGCATCTCTCACAACAGTAACTTTAGGTATAGGCACAAAATTCTCACCAAGTCTTCAGGCACCAACAAAATTGGCCTTCCTTCGATCAGCTTTGAAATTTTGAAAAGCAAGCTTAGCTATATATGTACCGATAGATACATGACATGCCACAATCCCTCGCACTTGGATATAGTCTTTTAAACCTAAATCTAGTATAAATTAACTTCATAAATCCATCATCTACTAGATATCATGAAAATAATGACTTTTGTACTCAATTAATTGATGCATTGGAACTTTATAGGGAGGAAAAACACATTTTTAGAAATAGTGGGCTGTGAATGTGATTGATATCGATGCTCATGTAACTAATAAAATTTCATTATAGTTCCATTCCATCATTTCAGTTAGGCAGTCTATGTATTAAGCCGAGAGGCTATAGATGGAGTCGTCGTCCCTTTATTATAGGTTTAAGTTAAGTGCTATGTATCCACATTTCGGGAAGCCTATGATGAGGGGACGACGACTCCATTTGTTAGAGTCTAACTTGCACTCAACTCTCTCAATATATAGAAATAGATTCTCCTCATAAAGCTTGGGGTACGTGAAAGTTCAAAACAGAATAGAGCACGAGAAGGAGAAAGTGCATTTTACTAGCAATATTGGAGGTTCACATGACGTTCACAACTAATGCATGTTGTCCAATTTGAACGAAGAAGAACATATAGAAAACAGCTCACAAGTCACAACCTATATATATCTGCTGAATATGTGGGTATACGTCCCATAAGTCTACATAACTAGTCTCCTTCATTGGTATCTTCACACATGCATCCCACAACGACACCACAATCGGTCACAACGTACTCATGTAATCAAATATGGGACTGCCAATGAAGTTTATGAATCTCTGTAATGGTTAGAGGAACGTTGTGAGCTAATGAAGATTTATAAACGTACTAAGTAGAATGAAGATGTCAAAATTAAGCACGAGACTGTTGAGTCGTATATAGACCAAAACATGTGGCTTGGTGACAACCAGTGATTGAGAACTTTTCAGCAGACTAGCAGTGGAGTACTTCTAATAGTGGGATCCGATCGAAGACCACTGCATTTGCCTATTGTGTTCCTGCTCATTTCAAATCATGATTCTGTTCATAAGTAGGTTCCAATCCATATATAGAAAGTGGATGAAAGTAGTCAAAGTACGCTTATGAGCATTATGTGCCCATTACAGTAGCTTTCAAGCACATTTCTATGCCTCCAAAGTCCAAACTACGCTACGTACGTACAGCTCAAACACACTCATGACGTACTATACTGTTGGAAAATGCCACTGCGCACTAAAGGCACTGACGATAATCGCTTCAGTTCACGGCTTAAGTTTTTGATTAGGACATTGCTGAGGAGTGAGAAATGTCATTTGCAAACTTAGTAATTATGAATGCAGAGACTAATATGTCTTGTTAGTTGTTACTAAACACTCTTCATGCATATATATTGTGTATGGTGTGTTTAAATTTTTAAATCGACGTGGTAGTCTAGTCATATAGATTGTAGACTGGAATCACTGGATAAAGTTGGATTAAGTGGTTATTGGATAGCAAAAAAATCTTGATAGCAAGCTTATTATGGCTGACACTACGCTTTGGCACATCAATTAGAAATGGGGACAGAAGTCACAGAAGTAATGCCAAAGTGGAAGTAACGCAGACACTACCATTGCTTATCAAACATTAGATCGAGGACGTACTCTTTCACATTATGAGCATAGTAAGGCTAATGCCTACTCATTCTCCTGTCATTTAATTTCAATGTCACAAATATTTTTGGATCATCACTTCTTACAGCAGCAAACTGGAAATGGCATCCTACAAAAGTTCATTATCCAAAGACAAGATCCATATTAGAAGGATGATCAACCACCACTTCACCACTGAGCTAGTAGTCTAGTACATCTCCAAGTTGTTCCTCCACTAAGAATTTTGACGGATCTTCATCAGCTTCTAGTAGAAGAATATGACTATGAATGTACGCTGCTAACAATTTCAAAGCACAGTACAATTGCATATTTTCAATAGTTATAGCACTTCAATGGATATCTCAATCATGCGCATTACTGAAGTACATACATATTTATTAATTAGATACACATAAATCAAAATACTAAGCTAGATGCCTATAATATGCTAATCCGATCCTCCGGTTCCCTGCTAAATGCCTTAATGGTCTGAAGTTTGTGTAGTCTTTGTCAAGTTGATCAAGGAGTAATAAGCTCCTGAACGCCCCTCGGCCAACAGAGAAGAGTGAGTCCCTTTCTCAACGAACTTTCCTTTATCAAGAACAGCAATCAGATCACAGTTTTGTATAGTACTCAACCTGTGCGCTACTACCACACTGGTCCTTCCCACCATGACGTGCTCTAAAGCGTCTTGAACCGCCTTCTCCGAGTGACTATCAAGCACGCTAGTTGCCTCGTCCAGTAATAACAATGCAGGGTTTCTCAATATAGCTCTTGCTATAGCAATCCGTTGCTTCTGTCCCCCTGATAGTTGCACTCCTCTATCGCCACATGATGTGTCGTAGCCGTCCTTTAAACCACAAATAAATTCATGAGCATTTGCTGCCCTTGCTGCCTCAATGATCATAGTTTCATCAGTGTTATCCGATGTTCCAAAGACAATGTTCTCTCCTATGCTCCCAGCAAACAATGTATGTTCTTGGCTTACCAATGCCATGTGTTTCCTCAATGACCTCAGGTGATATGACTTTACATTACGACCGTCTATTTCCACCATGCCTTGGATTGGATCATAGAACCTCTCGATTAATCCAATAATGGTTGATTTACCCGACCCACTTTGCCCCACCAGAGCTGTAGATTTTCCTGCTTCAATGTTCATTGAGAAACCTTGGAAGATCATCACATTTGGCCTAGTTGGATATGCAAAGTGCGCGTCACGAAAGTAGACCTCGCCTGTTACTTTTTCAACCTGGGAGTCTTTCAGAACTTGGGATGACAAATTTTGCAGGGGCAAATTGTTCATCCCGTTTGAATTACCAACCTCCAGCATGCAAAGCATACGGCTTACCGCTAGGCTACGAGCTAAATTTAATTACTCAACCAATCAAGTACTCATTACTCAACTTGACCACTTCATCTGGCAACATTCATTTAATTACTGATAGTCCTATATCTCTCTTTTATTTTCCTCTGTGAAATCTGAAATGAACCTATCCCTTATATAAATATAGGACTATCATTAATTAATAAATTGTTTAAAGACATAAACATTCTAGAAATTACTTTGTGTGGTCAGAGAGATAACCAATATCAATAAAAACTAACAACACATCACAAGGATTGTTGATGTAGGGGGTGAATGTATAAGCAACACCATTTCTACCTGTGGCGTCCTTAATTCCTTAATTACAGCGACAAATATCTTTCGTCCGGTCTCTCTTTTTGGATAGAAAAAATCCATCTATATCATACTCTTTAAGTATCAAAAGATTATCTTTATGCCAGCTCAATGGCATTGCGTGGGCGCAAAGCTAAATCTAGCTTACAAGTTCATCACATTTGTGTAGCTGAGTCTTGTGTATTATGCTAAGTACATAATTGTACTGAGACCAGACACTTTAGTCTTTAACACGTTTTCGTCGTCATCCCTTGGACGAAACAAATCCCTCTAAGGGTCAAAACTTCAGCTGATCATGGTTTTACTCTTAAGCATCACTTTCTCATCAAAGTGGTATAATATCTTAGAGTATAAGACGATTAATAAATAACTCCATTATTACGGTGCTTGATACTCACTATTATTAAGTACTAAATTAACACTTAACACTCAACAACAATGAGCCAATTAAAACCCTTTTTAGTAGATGTAGCATTGGTAAATAGGGATCGTTCTTAACCGGGGATTGAGGGTGCATGCATAACTATGCTAGGTTTGTTTATGGGGGTGCGAGATTTGGTTTGTTTAACTAATGACCTACGAAATTTAAACCTAATTCTACTATGTACACGTGATCATCACATCATGTCTACCTCCACCATTTTCATGCTTCACTTACCCAGTATCAACGAAATTCTTACCTTCAACCTGCAATTTATACACATGCTTTTAAGAGTGCGACGAAGAGCGCCTACACCTTAATTTATTTAAGATTCATACAAAACATGCTAGGGAGGAACGAAGAGCGTATCACCCAACACATTAAGAAGCTTTAAGCATACAAGCATGCATACAAGTCAAAGACCAAAAACTAAGAACACATGGAAGATAACATAAGTAAGTAAAAACGTATAGCCTTTATTAAACAAATCACAAGTCGTAAACCGAATTCTTTACAAGACAAAAGATGAGATAGAAGGTTTATGGTTACACTTTTGGAGTCTGTGAAGGGCACTAACAACGCCTCGAGTGGATGGATTCTCAAGAACAAGACGAAGAGCGCCAATTATTCTTGATCCGTGAGGAGGGAGCTTCGGCCTTGGAGGGGATTAGGCATAGGACGACTTGGGAGGTGTTTTGGGCAGAGCTTTGCTTTCTATGATGTGTGATAATGAAACCATAGTCGAGCCCTCATTTATATAGGCCAAGCAAAGCCTAGTTCGACTCCTTTTAGAAGTCTAACTACTCCACCCGGGTAACCTGACCCTTCTCCACTAAAATAGGAATTTCTCTCGTTCTAGGACTCCAAATCGCTTGATTCCAGTTGCGTTGGAAACTAGACTTCTAGATCTTTCCAACCATATGCTAATCGCGTCTAGATTCATCCGGCTCTGTTCACAGTGGCCTTTTGAAGTGGGCTGATCTGCACAGGCAGATTTCCTGATTTCTAGCTTTTGATCCATTTTCTTCTTTTGGGCTTCTTTGTGGGTGAATCTTGACATGATCTTGGACATTCTTGGACACATGAGCATGGTCTTGACCCATCTTAGTGATCTTTGATCCATTCTTTATAAATCGTGGCCCATTCTTCTTCATCTTTCCTCCTCATTTTAGGAACTTCCTCCTTAGTAGGTTTTGAGCTCATTTCTGCCTCCTTTACGGATTCCTCCTTTATTTCTACCTACAAACATAAAGTAAGTTAAAAACATATTTACTAAGCACAAAACAAAGTTAAATATAGAGAGAAAGACATTAATAATCAAGCATAAAATGCGTAGATCAAATTCCCCCACACTTAGGCTTTGCTAGTCCCTAGCAAATACAAATCAAAGCAACGGACTCGATAAAAGAAAAATAAAAAATAAAAATAACAATGGGAAAAACGTCACACTTATATGTACAAAACACTTAGAAGTCTCAATGTTTCAAAGCCGCAAATTTTCATGTTATCATGTTTGAAAACGTAAGAGATACTAAGTAAAACAACACTAAGCCCTTAGTCAAAATTTGTCTCAGAAATTTCTTAATGTATATGGCAATGGAATTACATAACTTCAAATGATAACCAAGATATGATTCATGCAATGAACAAGTAAGACGTGGTGTAAACAATGGTGATGTTAAAGCTGTGCATGTTTCGAATAAAGTTCAAATCAACTCACATGGATGCACTCATCATATTTTCACTCAAAAATGGATAGAAATAATTGAAAACCTCATGAATGAAATACTTGCACAAATGAACCAAACCATATGCTTACTCATGCAACTTACTCAACAGATTAACTGCTACTCATCTTAAGGATCAAAAAGGACTTTCAAAGGGTTGTAATGGGGCAAGGCTAAGGCATTCGAAAATTTAGATAAGTGGTGGTTAAAAACGTTCCAAAGACTTAGTCGAAATATCACAAACTTTGTAAAACCAGACTCCTTCATCTTTTCCACGCCTCCATGGTCAATCTTCTATAAACAAGGGCCAAATTTCATTTTGTTGGACCCTAACTTCATTCTAAACTCCCATTGAGCTTTGTGAACAGGACAAAGACCATATTTCTTTATTTTTTTGGGCCTTCAATTCGTAGCATACTCCAAATTCACAAGTATGGGGGACATTAATCCAAACATTTACAAAACAGAACACATTGCCATGAGAGATCACAATTTTTTTTTTCTTTTCATTCTCTCGAATTCCTTTGGCAATAACACACTTTTTAAGCTATTTGGACAAGTCTATCCCCATACACACATTATACCAATCAAGGAGCATCACCAAAAATCTCCATCTTCGGCTCTTGTCGACTTTACTTCACACTAAGTCTGCAGAACATAGGGTAAAGAAGTCCTACACTAGGCAAAGTGTTTAGGTATTACGGGTGACGAAAGAAAGCTTAATGTGGGCTCAAATGGTTTATCTAAGGGTGTCGCAACTCGTGCGCACATAAGGGACTCATGGCAATTTGGCTAGTGGTGGTAAACCTAAGTGCCTCTTATCATATCCAAAATCAGAGTATATGTCAACTATAAGGTTTGCAAATTCGACATGAGTAAGTTATAGTAATCTCTAGTTCATTAAAATCTATGGCAAGTAACCAAATGATGCACATGCATAGTTTTGAGACTAATATGCATAAAATTCACTCAAAAGAAATGTATAGGCTCAAAACTCACGTTTAGGGTTCATATGACTTAAACTTATTCTCACATGCGAAATCTGTACCATGTTTAACTATCCATATCTACTAAATGTCATGACACTCAAAATAACTCAATTAACACAAGAAATCATGAATGCAGTGCCATATGTATGTTCAAATTCAGTCCATTTTCATCATCGACTAACTAAGGGCATCCTAAGACTCTTTAAAACACTAAGTTAAACAAAAAGACTCAAAATGCACTAAGTATGACTCAAATGTTTTTTTTTTAGGGCATCATCCGCCGGAAAGTTCCATTGTCCGCCCAATTTTTCAATTTTATGACTCAATAAAGTTGTAAACCCCTTCCCCCACACTTAAACTCTACATTGTCCTCAATGTACCAAAGTAAAGTATAGAATCAAGTATGAAAGAGAGATCTACGAAAATTCTATCTAAGAAAATTAAAAAGCAACGACAAAAATTAAAAAGAGAGGGAAGAGAATGCAAATCTGGTTTGTAGACTCCTCCATTGGGTTGCCTCCCAACAAGCGCTTGTTTTTTAAAGTCTTACAGCCTAGACGTGATGCTTCAATTTTTCTCTAAGAATGGCCTGAATTTTGAGGGCATCTCCTCCACGTTTAGGTCCTTCAATTTAGGGGTAGCCATCCATAATTACCGCGTCGGTTTTGTTCATCTAAACAACCTCCTTCTCTTGCGTTGCCTCCTTGTTGTGCATAAAGTTTTCATATTTTGGCACTTGTTTGATGCACTCAAGGGCATAAGAAATTTCTCCAAGTTGGACTCGTCAGACCTACCTGAAAACAGTTCACGAGCAAACGTAGAATTAGCAACAACCAAATTTGAAGGAATAGGGTCATTACCTTTTGTTGGGGCAAGTTGTTCAAACGAATGTGCCATTGTGGCCCTAGGTGCCACATTTTCAACCGAAGATGTGGTTGAACCTCTCTCAAAAAGAATGTGCACAAGTCAGTAAATTCATGTTACAAGTGAGAAATCGCAGAAAATGAGCACAGCTGCAAGAACAATTTATATAGAATTATTAGCATGTCAAAATGCAACGAAATTTTACGAGCAAGAACTAGACACATATATACAATATTCCGTAAATTTTCAGAGCCACCATTTTCTTCTTTTGGGCTTCTTTGTGGGTGAATCTTGACATGATCTTGGACATTCTTGGACACATGAGCATGGTCTTGACCCATCTTAGTGATCTTTGATCCATTCTTTATAAATCGTGGCCCATTCTTCTTCATCTTTCCTCCTCATTTTAGGAACTTCCTCCTTAGTAGGTTTTGAGCTCATTTCTGCCTCCTTTACGGATTCCTCCTTTATTTCTACCTACAAACATAAAGTAAGTTAAAAACATCCCTAAACGATCCCTATTTACCAATGCTACATCTACTAAAAAGGGTTTTAATTGGCTCATTGTTGTTGAGTGTTAAGTGTTAATTTAGTACTTAATAATGGTGAGTATCAATTTTGGCGCCGTTGCCGGGGATTGAGGGTGCATGCATAACTATGCTAGGTTTGTTTATGGGGGTGCGAGATTTGGTTTGTTTAACTAATGACCTACGAAATTTAAACCTAATTCTACTATGTACACGTGATCATCACATCATGTCTACCTCCACCATTTTCATGCTTCACTTACCCAGTATCAACGAAATTCTTACCTTCCACCTGCAATTTATACACATGCTTTTAAGAGTGCGACGAAGAGCGCCTACACCTTAATTTATTTAAGATTCATACAAAACATGCTAGGGAGGAACGAAGAGCATATCACCCAACACATTAAGAAGCTTTAAGCATACAAGCATGCATACAAGTCAAAGACCAAAAACTAAGAACACATGGAAGATAACATAAGTAAGTAAAAACGTATAGCCTTTATTAAACAAATCACAAGTCGTAAACCGAATTCTTTACAAGACAAAAGATGAGATAGAAGGTTTATGGTTACACTTTTGGAGTCTGTGAAGAGCACTAACAACGCCTCGAGTGGATGGATTCTCAAGAACAAGACGAAGAGCGCCAATTATTCTTGATCCGTGAGGAGGGAGCTTCGGCCTTGGAGGGGATTAGGCATAGGACGACTTGGGATGTGTTTTGGGCAGAGCTTTGCTTTCTATGATGTGTGATAATGAAACCCTAGTTGAGCCCTCATTTATATAGGCCAAGCAAAGCCTAGTTCGACTCCTTTTAGAAGTCTAACTACTCCACCCGGGTAACCTGACCCTTCTCCACTAAAATAGGAATTTCTCTCGTTCTAGGACTCCAAATCGCTTGATTCCAGTTGCGTTGGAAACTAGACTTCTAGATATTTCCAACCATATGCTAATCGCGTCTAGATTCATCCGGATCTGTTCAAAGTGGCCTTTTGAAGTGGGCTGATCTGCACAGGCAGATTTCCTGATTTCTAGCTTTTGATCCATTTTCTTCTTTTGGGCTTCTTTGTGGGTGAATCTTGACATGATCTTGGACATTCTTGGACACATGAGCATGGTCTTGACCCATCTTAGTGATCTTTGATCCATTCTTTATAAATCGTGGCCCATTCTTCTTCATCTTTCCTCCTCATTTTAGGAACTTCCTCCTTAGTAGGTTTTGAGCTCATTTCTGCCTCCTTTACGGATTCCTCCTTTATTTCTACCTACAAACATAAAGTAAGTTAAAAACATATTTACTAAGCACAAAACAAAGTTAAATATAGAGAGAAAGACATTAATAATCAAGCATAAAATGCGTAGATCAGTGCTCAAGTTTTAGTTTGAGACAAAACCATATCTTCCCAAGATCTTTCATCTCAAATTCGAACTTCAAATACTTTGCAAATTCGGAACTTGTCCTTTGAATCAACACGCATTGGTAATGTTCCTCATATCCCTTCCAAATCAAGTATTTACTTAGTGAGTGTTTCAATCTCATTGCAAACACGCTCGATGGTCTAGAGCCACTTGATTTGGGAAAATGAAGTTCATTCAAGATCTTCATGAATATCTCTTAGTCTAGATCCCCATAGCGATACTTTATGACCACTTTCATATGTTGCATGTCAAGTTATTCGGAAACTACCAAACTGACAAGGTAGTGGAG
Organism: Geum urbanum; assembly: GCA_946800695.1. NCBI lineage: Eukaryota > Viridiplantae > Streptophyta > Magnoliopsida > Rosales > Rosaceae > Geum > Geum urbanum. The sequence continues at coordinate 51,583,338 of OX327008.1, read as the reverse complement.
TGCTATGATATCCATTACGAGAAAATATGTCTCCTCGTAGTCGATTCTAGAATGTTATAAGAAACCTTGCAACATAAGGTGAGTATATTTCTTTATTCTCATGACACTTTCTAACAAAGACCTAATTCGAGAGGCTTTACACTTGGGTGTGTCGGCATCACCAACCCAACTACCTTTCTCTTTGTTATTAAATATAATTCAATCTAGATCGCTTCTTTCCATGTAGGCCAATTATACGTTTAGGACTTTCAATGTAGTGTGGTTCGATAATTAGTCTCAATCTTCCATGGCCTCGTGTACACTAGTGTAATCTATACTTTGTAGAGATCTCTATATTCTCAGGAATTACTTTTAACATTAAGGCATCCCTCAATGATAACCATAATCCATAAATATTCTCATGAGACTATTGAGTATCATGATCAATAGATCAAATTGTGCCAAACTCGCTTCCTTCCTTGGATGAGTATACATCGAACCTATGGGTCTCCTACACTCTTCTAGCGAAACCCATAGCCTATGACACCACTATGCCACTTTTGTGATGTCACTGTGCCGCGTTCCATGGTGGCATCGCCATGCCCAACTCCATTGGGTGGGATCATGTCCTTTAGAAAGAACATGAATCCTTACAAGCATGCTTGCAGCAAATAATATGTGATCTCATCACTTTAACGATATCAGAAATGCATAGGCATCAAAACTGCTACGTTCTATCATTTTTTGGGATCAAGATGAGACAGAGTAGGAACAGACCACGACAATTTATGTTGTTCTGTTGAACATGCTGATCGATACTTAACCATTACCAAAGTTACCCTATAATGAACTCAATATGCTTATCAATGCAGTATAATAATAAAGGGGTCAATCCATAGAGAAAGATGAGACTTAATACTCTAAACTACAAACAGGCGCGAGAGTCAGAAACCTAACAGCCTCGACAACTGACACTAACGTAATTGATTAAAATAGGTAGACTCAACCTAAAATCACGAAATTAATACAAAACACTATAGACCCAGTGAAGGACTACCACACACATTTTCAATCAAATCGGAGTTGGTTTGGTTATCGAACAAAATTCTGCAAATCAGATTACGAAACTGAAATAGTAGACAGATTAAGAGTAAAGTTGACAATCAATGATAAAAATTGTTAAAGGGAGTGTTATCCACCACCTTCACGCCATCAGATTACTAAACATTATGGATTTCATATTTAGTTCAAAATTTTAAGTATAGGATTTTGGGTTTAAAGTTTTTGAATGAGTTTAGGGATTAGCGTTTAAGATTTAAGGTTTGAAGTTTTGGGTTAAGGGTATATGTATTCACGTTTATGGTTTATAGTTTGGGTTTTGAATTTTGGGTTCTTGGATTTGGGTTTATGATTTAAGGGTTTAGGTTTAGTGTGTAGGGTTTGAGGTTTAGGAATTTAGGGTTTAAGGTTATGTGTTTAGAGTTAGAGGTTTAAGGTTTTAGGGTATAGGAATTTAGGGTTTAGGGTTTGGGATTAGAGATTTAGGGTTTAAGGTTTAGGTTTGGGATTAAAGATTTAGGGTTAGATAGATAAAAAGTCTTAACACATTCTTATTTTTCAAAAACAAATAAAACCAGCTTAAAAATTATAATAAAAAGGTATAGTGGGTCTCATATATTATTTACTATTTATCATGGTTGACTTGATTAAGGGTGTTAGTCTCGGTGTGTTGGGACAGATTAAATGAATGGTTGAAATTACATTTTAAATAGTCGATGTACTTACACTCGCTGCATGGAATAATTTTTCTATTTTCATGACCACTTACAAATATTTTCTCTCCTTTTACAATTCAGACATGTAAATTCCCAATTAATAAATATGGCCAAATAGTTCGTACGTGAGCATCTCCAACAAGAGAAATTTTTCCACGTTCCCGTCATTCCAATTGGATTCTTTGACGCCCCAATCATGCACTGACACATGTTTTTGTTCTTATTTTCACAGTTTTTTTATCTAACATGGTCAACCTCTCATTCACTATCTACCATGACTCTTTAACAAGAAACCCCATCTGCATGCCCATGCTTATTTTTCTTCCTCTTTCTTGGTTTATTCTTCCTTAATCCTCACCATTGTTGTTCACATCCTCCATATCTTTCTTCATTTCTCCTCGTTTCATTTTTTTTCCATCTACCCTCAGTGGCTTCTTCATTTGGTTTGTCCACTCTATTGCCGCAATCTTACATCTATTTCTTCTTCATCCTTTTCATGAGTAGTTCTGCAATGTTTCGCACACAGATGTGTGGAGGGATACAAAAATAATTTTGTCCCTAGTGAATAGTGTGTCGCACACAGTAACTAGTGAATAATAAGTTGATCAAAACTTAGCAAAAAGAAAAACTACCCAAATAAGAAAATTTAAACTAACCCTCATTAAATCGCAACTTCACCTATGGCCTCTTACTGGGTTAAATATGCGAACAAACTCACTGCTGAAAACTCATCTTTTAAGGGTGATTTTTCTCCTGACCAATTTTTCCTCTTAGTACAAGAAAATAATACGAGGACATTAACTTATTTTTCCACCTTCTGGGTGGTAGTCCGCCTTCTAGGGGATCAACTGAGTATGAATAAGTATAAACAACCCACTTTCTTCCTCCTTCTGGGTGGTAGTCCGTATCTCAGGAGCGTTTAATGAGTTTTTATGAACACATACAAAAACAAATTGAAAGATTTGTAGTGGGAGACCATAGTTTATTTATTCCAATATGATTACAAACTATAGATCGAGAGCCTCACTGTCTGACAAATAGCTATAAGCTATTTAGCCACTTATAGTAGTAGACATACTTACTCCAAAATAATGAAGCTGCACAGGTTGTTTCGACTTTAACTCTAGACTCACAAACTCAACTTCTCAGGCTTTTCTATTCTCAGATAGACTCCTCTATTATGATTTTTGATGCCCAACACTAAAACTCGAGGCTCCTTATATAGGGAGCGAAACTCAAAATAGAATTCAAACACACATTATTAACAGTGACTCCACTAAGGGTATTGACCCCATGCTGATCAGGCTTCCACTTTCCTCCATTGTATTCTTTCGGAAACCAGATTCTTTCATGATAAAAGATGTTTCCACTGAAGAAGAAGAAGAAGACAGTACAATTTTACCTATCTTTGAGTTTTTCCCAAGATAGGGTTCTTCATATCCAATTCCTCTTCTTGTCCCGTTCTCTTTCATGTCGGTATCAACATACATCTTGTAGTGCCTTTCTTTCTCAATCTTTTCGAGCCACTAAGCACATTCAATGGTGGAATCTATTTCCTTTCTTTTGAGGTCCAGACACAGATCACTGGTTACGATCTCTGGGTGGTCATAAGCAGTGACAATTATTTTTTCTCCTGATGCAAGAAAAGTAATCTCTTGATCTTCTTCGAATATTTTCTTGACATACTCTAATGTCATTGCTTTCATCCACGGGATGCTAGAGTTTGGATCTCCATTATATCTAACACATGTTGGTTGTAGATACTGACCTTGGATGATTCTGATATAATGGTATGGAGAAATATACTCAGTTTCTCCATTGGACTTCTGCACCCACTGTAGAGGTGTAGATCTGAACTTGAGTCTAAGAATGCAGTTAGATTTCCTTACATTCTTGACAGTGTTATAGATGATAACCGGTAGTCCCTTAAGATCTTCATTTGTCCTTGTTCACAGGTTATGAACAAATCTATTTTCAACCATCCACAATTTATGCTCTTGAGAATGTTCACTCTGAACATTCACCAAATATCTTCCCAGGAATGGTTCTGGAACTATGAAGAGGGTATCAAGCAGAATTGAATTAGGTGAATGTCTGCCAATGAGGGAATAGTCCCTTGAGATCTTCTTTTGTCTTTGTCCATAGGTTTTGAACAAATATATTTTCAACCAGCCACAGTTTATGTTCTTGAGGATGTTCACTCTGAACATTCACCAAATATCTTCCCAGAAATGGTCCTGAAACTATATAGAGGATATCAGGAAGAATTGAATTGGGTGAATGTCTGCCAATGAGGGATAGTCCCTTGAGATCTTCATTTGTCTTTGTCCATAGGTTATGAACAAATCTATTTTCAACCAGCCACAGTTTAAGCTCTTGAGGATGTTCACTCTCAACATTCACCAAATATCTTCCCAGAAATGGTCCTGGAACTATAGAGAGGATATCAGGAAGAATTGAATTGGGTGAATGTCTGCCAATGAGTTTGTGGAACTTGAACCATTCTGTCTCTTTCAGTGCCTAAATAGGTACCTTTGCACTTTCAGGGGTTATGATGTATAGCAAAGCTGGTTCATTAACAACACTATGTTGTTTCTTCTTCTGACTTAGTTACTCTGCTAAGGCATCCTTGGTCTCTACCATAAGTATTTTGTCTTGCTCTTGGAAAGCAAACATTAAGTTGTCTAACATAGCCTTCTGATGAAAAGCTAAACATAGGTTAGTCGGGAAGATTGATTCAGAGAAGGTGTTCAGTTGGTAGTTGAAGATATTCACGAACCCTGTAGGAAAAAATCTACTTTTTGGCAAAGCAGTAGTCTTCAACGGTCTTGATGTGCGTTTACCTTCTGCCATTTGAGATGGGCTAGTCAATCATTTCCCCTGGAATTGGTCAGTTGAGGCTGGTCGTTTAGGACACAGAAAATGATTCTTAAGAACTTTCTCAATAGACTCTTCTTGTTAATCTGGTTCTTTTCCTGTCGTTCTGCTCTTAGGGTTTCGACCTTCATCGCCCTTTTCATTCCTTCGGAACATTGCAATCTCTCTTGTCAAAGTATCTGGAGGATAGTTCTTGTTTCCTGCAATTAATTCAACATCATAATCATATTGGTTAAGAAATAATTTTCAATTTGCTGATCTTCCTCTATTAGCAGCTTTATCAAGTTTGAATTTTTTTCACTCTTTCACATTCTATTCTCACTGTGAATGGTTTTCCCAAAAAGGCAGGAGAATTTTCAATTATATTTTTGATTGCCAAAATTTCTTTCTCCCTTATGGGATAATTCTGTTATACAGAATTGAACTTTCCAGTGCAGAATTTCAAAATCTTTTCAGTGTTAGTACTTGGCGTTTTTGCTAGCACTACACTTGCCCTAAAGTTATCACTAGCATTAGTTTGAAGAATGATCTCATCATTTTCTTCAGGTTGATGTAGTGGTGGAAAATTCTTGCATAGTTCTTTGATTTGCCTGACAATCTTTTCGTCATCTTCTGTGAACTTCTGAGCTTTCTTTGAGCTTGTTTTGGACGACAGTATTGTTATTAATCCAGCAATCTTAGGAAGGAAATCTCTTTCATAGTTTATGACCCCTAAAAATCTCTGTAGACTTAGCGTCAGAAACTTTGTCTGGAAATTTTTAGACTTTCTCTAGGATATGAGGCTGAAGCTTGATAACTCCATTTCTTATGTTGATCCCTAAGAAGTCAATTTCATCTAGGATGAGAAAGACTTTCTTTTCTCCTAGAATGATTCCATGCTGGAAAATGAGCTTGACTACTTCGAAGAGGTGATTCATGTGATCTTCCTAGCTCTTTGAGAAAACTAATATACCGTCTATATAGACGACACAAAATTCTGCCACTTGCTTGAATATGTTATCTATTTTTCTCTGGAAGATGGATGAAGCTTGTTTCAGCCCAAAAGGCAGTACTAGCCATTCGTAGTGTCCCTGTGGAAATTCGAATGCAGCAAGGGGAATGCTGTCAGGATGTATTTTTACTTGCCAGAATCTTGATTTAACATCAAATTTTGAGAACACTTTGGCTCCTCTGAGCCTGTTGATTAGCACTCTTGCTTATGCTATCTGATAACCGTCTTTTACGGTTTTCTTATTAACATCTCTGTAGCCTATCACCATTCTTGCTTTCCCGCGAACTTCTTTCGAATGATTTCTGACATAGAAAGCTGGAACCTGATGAGGACTCTTTGATGGTCTTATCAATTATTTCTTTAAAAGATCAACTATATCTTTTCTGAATTCTTTTTTATCTTCTTCTTTGTACTGAAGGATTACCTTTACTTGACAGATGAAATTCATATCATGTAGCTTGAGCTCACAGACCACTGGGTCTTTTTCCCAGAACTTCATAGGATTGATGTCAATGTTTTGTTTGAGAATTTCTTTGATTTCTCCAAGGGTATGCTTCTTGTTTTTCTCAAGCTTAGCTTTGAAGATGAAGACATAATCAAGGTGAATATAAAGCTGTAGCATGCAATAAACAAGTCAAGATTCAACCTCACATAGATATGCTTTCAAAAGTGTTTCTCTCATAATATGTCTAAGGTTTTCACTCAACTCAATTACTTGCCGCATGTACTGAACCATATGCTCAACTCTTGTGACTTATCTCCATAGATCAAAGGTTTCCTATCTTAAGGATCAAAAATGTCTTTCAAAGGTTGTAATAGGGCTAGGCTCGTATGTTTATAGAACAAGAGGATATGGAATTCAAAAAAAAGGTTCTAAAACCTAGTAGAGCACCAATAATGAGAGATTTAGCGTCAGAAACTTTGTCTGGAAATTTTTAGACTTTCTCTAGGATATGAGGCTGAAGCTTGATAACTCCATTTCTTATGTTGATCCCTAAGAAGTCAATTTCATCTAGGATGAGAAAGACTTTCTTTTCTCCTAGAATGATTCCATGCTGGAAAATGAGCTTGACTACTTCGAAGAGGTGATTCATGTGATCTTCCTAGCTCTTTGAGGAAACTAATATACCGTCTATATAGACGACACAAAATTCTTCCACTTGCTTGAATATGTTATCTATTTTTCTCTGGAAGATGGATGAAGCTTGTTTCAGCCCAAAAGGCAGTACTAGCCATTCGTAGTGTCCCTGTGGAAATTCGAATGCAGCAAGGGGAATGCTGTCAGGATGTATTTTTACTTGCCAGAATCTTGATTTAACATCAAATTTTGAGAACACTTTGGCTCCTCTGAGCCTGTTGATTAGCACTCTTGCTTATGCTATCTGATAACCGTCTTTTACGGTTTTCTTATTAACATCTCTGTAGCCTATCACCATTCTTGCTTTCCCGCGAACTTCTTTCGAATGATTTCTGACATAGAAAGCTGGAACCTGATGAGAACTCTTTGATGGTCTTATCAATCATTTCTTTAAAAGATCAACTATATCTTTTCTGAATTCTTTTTTATCTTCTTCTTTGTACTGAAGGATTACCTTTACTTGACAGATAAAATTCATATCATGTAGCTTGAGCTCACAGACCACTGGGTCTTTTTCCCAGAACTTCATAGGATTGATGTCAATGTTTTGTTTGAGAATTTCTTTGATTTCTCCAAGGGTATGCTTCTTGTTTTTCTCAAGCTTAGCTTTGAAGATGAAGACATAATCAAGGTGAATATAAAGCTGTAGCATGCAATAAACAAGTCAAGATTCAACCTCACATAGATATGCTTTCAAAAGTGTTTTTCTCATAATATGTCTAAGGTTTTCACTCAACTCAATTACTTGCCGCATGTACTGAACCATATGCTCAACTCTTGTGACTTATCTCCATAGATCAAAGGTTTCCTATCTTAAGGATCAAAAATGTCTTTCAAAGGTTGTAATAGGACTAGGCTCGTATGTTTATAGAACAAGAGGATATGGAATTCAAAAAAAAAGGTTCTAAAACCTAGTAGAGCACCAATAATGAGAGATTTTTCTCGAACTTTACAACCATTGACGCATCTTCATCATTGAACTCTTTCAAATGTATCGCCATTGTAGCCTGATTTCATCTTGTTGGGCATTCACATCATTCTTTTCATTAACAGTTAATCGAAGGTATCAAGCTAGACATCGCAAAAGAAATTTTTTCTTTCTTTCTTTGCCGATTTCTTTTCATTTTTTTTCATTTGGCTCTTTTTTCAATACAACACAACTAGCTTGATACCCCACACTTGTTCCTTTGCATCACCTCCATAAACTGTCACCTTGGTCTTCATGTACTTATCTCATGTATAGCTCTACTAAGTCTTAGAACAAAGGTAGAGATATGACTATTCTAAGGTTCAAGGTTAGGATTATGCGGGTGATGACAAAAGGTTCAAACATGTAGGCTCAAAGTGGTTAACTAAGGAGCGCACATCTTGTGTACACAATAATATGGGACACAGGCTACATATGGCAATGGTGGTAGATCCTATGTGCCTTTATCACTTCCTCAATCAAGACATGTAATGACTATAAGCTTTGAAAAGCATAAGAGCAAGTTCTAGTAATCTCTAGAGTCCATTAACTTAATCTGTGGCAAGCAATTGACACACAATAAAGAAAGTATGTACATCACATATAGGCGCAATCACTCACAAGTTAAATAAATCTCGACAAAGTTTAAGCATGCTCAAAAGATCTGTACCAAGTTAACTCATTTCTACATCCACTACACATTATCGCATGCACCATATATCATGATTAACTAAAGAAATTCAAATCACAGTCACATGTTTCACTCTTATCACAACTTCAGAAGATATAATCACATCATAGACTAGTTAAGGGCTTCCTAAGACTCAAAACAAACACTAAAATACTCTTTTTGTGTTGCTTTTCTAGACACTTTTTACTTTTATATTTTTTTTCATATAACACTAAAAACACACAAGAAAACAAAGAAAAAAAATATCAAAAACTGACATACAGCTTCGATGGGTCGAGAGCTTCATCTTGACGCATTGAGGCATAGCCCCTGGACTTGACTGACATAACCCTTTGATGGGTCAAAGCAAAGCTTCGATGGATCGAAGGGTAGTCCCTGGAAATCCTAAAATAGACTCAAAAATCAGAAATTTGAGCATACCAACTTTCAGAAATTATACAGAATTCATTCCACATTTTTATAGTCTGGAATTTTATGAGCATAAACTAGACATATGTATAAACATTCCCTCAAAAGTTCAAAATTTTCTGAGACCTCTAGCCATATCAAATAAATCCCCCACAAATCAGCATACTGCACAGTTCTAAACTAATCATCCAAAAACGAAAAAAATATACATAGATGCTAAAGATATGATATAAATCTCACTCCATACTTGAAATTTGCATTGTCTTCAATATAAAACAAAACTAAAGCATGTAATACATTAAACAAGCATGAAATGAAATACATAACACATCACAAAATACACTAAACATGGAGAAAAATACTAAAAGAGAATAGGGTTAAGAATGCAAATCCAGTTTCCAAGCTTCTTCATCAACGTGGGTCGTCTCCCAAGTAGCGCTAAGTTTAACATCTTTAGTCAGACGATACGTTACAAATTCACTCCATTGTAGAAGGATCTTAGAGAGGTACACATCCCTTATTTGAGACGGCTCATAAAATGGCTTGAGCCTATGTCCGGTTCTTGGATTTCAGATCTCAACTGCACCATGAGAAAACACGTTAAGGATAACAAAAGGTCCACTCCACCTAGATCGAAGCTTACCTGGAAACAACTTTAGACATGAATTGAATAGCAAAACTTTTTGTCCCACAATAAAAGACTTTCCCTTGATCATCTTATCACGAAAAGTCTTGGTTTTTTCCTTGTAAATCCGACTAGACTCATATGCATTGTTCTGAATCTCATCAAGCTCATTCAACTGTAACTTTCTATGAACACCTGTAGCATCAATATCAAAGTTAAACTGCTTAATAGCCCACTATGCCTTATGTTCAAGCTTAATCGGAAGATGACATCCTTTCTCATAGACCATCTGATAAGGAGACATCCCAATCGATGTCTTGTATGTTGTTCTATATGCCCATAACGCCTCATCTAAGCGTTGACTCCAATCTTTTCGGGTTGGTCCAACAGTCTTCTCTAGATTTTGTTTGATTTCTCTATTAGAGACTTCTACTTGCCCACTCGTCTAAGGATGATAAGGTGTTGCCACCATATGATGAACATTATATTTCTTGAGCAAAGCTGCAAAAGACTTTTTACAAAAATGGGAACCTCCATTACTGAAGATGTACCTGGGAGTGCCAAATCTCACAAACAGTGATTTCAAAAACTTCAAAACAACAGCAGCATTGTTTGTTTGAGTGGCCACTGCCTCCACCCACTTAGAAACATAATCAACTACAAGTAGAATATAGACATTCTGTTGGGAGCTAGGAAAAGAACCCATAAAATCAATACCCAACACATCAAAAATCTCAACCACTAAAATTGGGTGCTGAGGCATGTGATCTCTAGGACCTAAGTTACCTGTGAGCTGACATCTAGCACATGACTTCTGGAACTCATGTGCATCTTTACACAAAGTTGTCTAGAAGAAACCACTGTCAAGTATCTTCAATGCAGTCTTCTTACCAACAAAGTGACCTCCTCCTACATGTGAATGACAAAAGGATAATATCGATTGAAATTCAGTTTCAGGAACGCACCTTCTTATCAAGGAATATGGGCAATGTTTTCATAGATATGGCTCTTCCCACACGTAGTACTTTGTTGTCTTCACCAACTTGTCCTTTTGAGCTCGACTGTAGTCACTTGGTATTTTTCCTGACACAAAATAGTTGACAATATCGGCATACCAAGGCTCAAAAACATTGAGAGCAAACAGTTGCTCATCTGGAAAGCTACACGTAGAGGTAAAGAATCCTCATCTGCGTTGGATCCATGTGTGATCCTGCTCATGTGATCTGCCACCACATTCTCAGTGTCTTTCTTATCTTTGATTTCAATATCAAACTTCTAATAGCATCCAGCGAATCAACCTGGGCTTGGCGTCCTATTTAGTCATCAAGTATCTAAAAGCAGTATGGTCAGAGAAAATAATTGCTTTAGTTCCTAACAAGTAAGACCTAAATTTTTCGAAAGCAAAGACCACAGCTAAGAGCTCATTTTCAGTAGTTGAATAATTTAACTGTGCATCATTTAAAGTCTTGGAAGCATAATAGATGACATGGGAAAACTTAGCTGGACGTTGACCCAAAACTACACCAACTGCTTAATCAGATGCATCACACATCAATTCAAAAGATAAATTCCAATCAGGTACCTGTATGTTGAGAGCAGTTGTCAGAAGCTCATTGAGCTTGTTGAATGCCTTCAAGCACTCATTCGTGAAGTTGAAAGCCACATCTTTCTTGAGCAGTGCACACAATGGTCTGGATATCTTAGAAAAATCCTTGATAAACCTGTGTTAAAATCCTACATGTCCAAGAAAAGATATCACCTCTTTCGCAGTTGAATGAGGGGGGTAACGTACGCACAATATCCACCTTAGCTTTACCAACCTCAATACCTCTAGTAGATACTACATGGCCCAAAACTATACATTGTTCTACCATAAAGTGACAGTTTCCCCAATTCAAAACAAGGTTAGTCTCTATACAACGCTTCAAAACCATGGATAAATGATGTAAACACATGTTAAAAGAAGCACCAAAAACTGAAAATTCATCCATGAATACCTCAATGATTTTCTCAACCATGTCTGAAAATATGCTCATCATGTATTTCTGAAACGTTGTTGGGACATTGCATAAGCCAAAAGGCATCCGTCTATAGACAAAAGTGTCAAACGGAGATGTGAATGTGGTCTTTTCTTGATCATCTCTATGTATGGCAATTTGGTTGTAGCCAGAATAGCCATCCAAGAAGCAATAGAAAGCATGACCTGCAAGACGCTCAAACATCTGATCAATAAAGGGTAAGGTAAAGTGATCCTTACGTGTGGTTGTATTTAGTTTGTTGTAGTCAATGTAAACTCTCCATCCAGTTTGGGTTCTTTGAGGCATCATCACATTCTCATCATTTTTCATCACTGTGATGCCAGAATGCTTTGGAACAACATGCACGGGACTCACCCATTTACTGTCAGAAATAGCATATATGATACCTGCGTCTCGAAGTTTAATAACTTCCTTCTTCACAATATCCAACATTAGAGGGTTAAGCCTGCGTTAAGCTTCCCTTGTGGGCTTAGCTCATTCCTCAAGATAAATTCTATGAAATGTAAAGAGTAGGACATATGCTCTTGATATATGCTATTTCCACCCAGTTACTTCCTTGTACTCCCTAAAGACAGTTAATAATTTCTCTTCCTGCAATTGGGTTAACTTTGAAGAAATAATAATTGGTAAAGTGTCACTAGCTTCCAAGAATACATACTTCAAATGCTCAGGTAACGGTTTAATCTCAAGTTCAGGGGATACCTCAATGGAGGAACGAAGAGCTTTGTTAGAGATCGGTAATGGAATGGGTTTAGGACCCTTACCTGTTGGCAAAAATTATCTAAACTCCAGTTCAGCAATCTCTTCATAAAATTCCTCATCCATGGCTAAGTCATGAGTGAACTCAATCCTCAAACACTCATCATCATCTTCCTACCCCAAACTTGAAGGTTTGTATCCCAGAAAGATTCGATCATTCTCGACCTGTTGACATGGGGCTGGTGGAACAATTTCTCCTCCAAACTCTAAAGCTTTCTTCAAAGCATATTCCTCCATTGAATATTGAATGTATTCCTGCATGAAACTATCAAACACGTCAATTGAATAACAGGAATAATCACTAGCATTACCAGGATGCTTCATTGCTCTAAAGCTGTTGAAGCGAATCTTTCTATCACCAACCCTCATGGTGAAATTTCCCTCATAACAATTAATCTTTGTCTGGGTTGTCCTCAATAATGTATGACCTAGAATCAATGGAACTTCAGAGGACATGGGTTTTCTTTTCATCTCCAAGATAAAGAAATATGCTAGGAAGATCAAGTCACCTACCTACACTAAAACATCCTCAACAACACCTAAGGGGTAGCAACTAGATCTATCAGCCAATTTAATAGTTACCAGAGTGGGTTGCAATTGTTGAGCTAGGTTTAGTTTATTATAAACAGAATATGACATCAAATTAATAGAAGCACATAAATCCAACAAAGCACCAGAAAACCTGTTATTGCCAACAATGCATGGAACGGTGAAACGACCTAGATCCTCCATCTTGGGAGGTAGCTTCCTTTGTATCACAGCAAACACTTTCTCACTCAAAGCTACTATCTCAGTTGGCGTGTACTTCCTCTTAGATGTACAAAGTTCCTTGAGAAACTTTGCATATTGTGGAATTTGCTTGAGTGCTTCTAGCAGAGGAATGTTCACTTAAACCTTTCTAAATATCTCCAGTATGTCATTAACTTTATCCTCCTTCTCTTGCTTCTTCAACCTGTTTGGAAAAGGAACAAGAATATCAGTGGAAGAAGAAGGTTTAGAAGATACCTGATTTTTCCTTTAATTGGTCTGAATAGTAGCTTTCGATGGGTTAAGAGCTTCCTCTCGATGCATCGAAGCTTGGCCCCTGGATCGTTCTGCTTGATCTGTCTTTGATGAGTCGAGACTTATGTCTCGATGCATCGAAGCATCCTCCCTAGACTGCCTTGGTGATGCTTTCGATGCATCGAAAGTTTTGCCTTCGATTTCGATGCATCGAATGAGCTATTATGGTTTGCTGAATTCAGGCTGCTGAAGATCCTTGGAAGAGTTATCAAATACAATCTACTAAAGTACCGATTTCTTCAATGCATGTGACCTCTTTTTAGGGTCGAGAACTTGCTCTAACACCTTCCCACTTCTCAATTCCATAGCATCCACATCACGTTCATTCCTTGGATTGGGCTCAGTCTTTCTAGGAAGTGCTCCAAGGTTTTGCTGAGTCAAAATTTGTTGCACTTGACTCATCTTCCGCTCAAGAAGTTCAATGGATTTTCCATGTTATTGATCCGTAGTCTTGACTTCTTGAGTGAGAGTGGTTATAGCAACATTTGTTCCCTCCAACACTTTCTTATTATCCAACATCATTTTGTGAAATAATGCTTCCATGCTTAAAGTGCTTGTGGATGCCTGAGGTTGTGGAATGGGAGCTTGGTACTGCTGCTGAGATGCTTGCCTCTGACTGTATTGTCCATCTCCTCTAGGTGGTCTTGGAGCAAATCCAGGTGGATTAGATTGAGGGTTTAACACATTGTTGTTCCTGTAGCTCAGAAGTGGATGATCCATGTTTCCTCCATAGTTATTGAATTATCTTCCAACAAAGTTCACATCTTCTTCTTCCTCATCTGCTTAAAACTTAGGACAGTCTTCAGCTAGATGATCTGTTTCAGAACATATGGTACACACTATCTGAGTTGCCGCCATAGTTTTGTTCTTGTCGACCTTCAAGGAACTAGAAATCAAGGCTATATCATTCTCCATAGAGCTCAACCTCTTTTTCATGGCCCCATCCATTGCAAATGCATTCAAAGATCTCCTGCTAGCACCCATGGATCTATCTCTGAACTGAAACTATCTGGAGTTCTCTGCTTGATTTTCCACAATTGCTTTAGCTTCCACTCCAGTCAGATTCCACCAGTTACCCCCAGTAACTGCATCAAGTTTCTGTCTATTAAATGAATCCAGTCCTTCATAAAAGAAATCCATCTGAGTATTAATGTAAAACATGTGGTGAGGGCATTGTCGAAGTAGACCCTTGAATTGACTCCATGTTTCATGTAATTCATCCCCATCCTTCTGCCTGAATGTGCTAATTTGCTTCTTCAATTTTTTGGTGTGAGATGCAGAATAAAATTCTTTCATGAAGGCAGCAGCCATCTTTGACCATGTATCCATCGATTGGGATGCCAATAAGTTGAACCATGTCTTTGCTTGCTCTTTCAAAGAGAATGAGAATAAGAGGAGCTTGACAGTGTCTTCCTCAATATTTTATAACTTCTGTATCCTACACAGTGTTGTAAACTCATTCAAATGGTCTTGAGGGTTCTCATAGGGAGTGCCCCTAAAGTGTGGAAAATTTGAGATGAGAGATAGAGGTATTGAATAAGCTCCCCAATTTATTGGCAACACAATTGGTGAATATGCTGCCCCTGTACCCGGAGTGAAAGATTTCTTGAGTTTCTGGTTATTAGCCATTGGTGGTGGTGATTATGGTGGCGTTGGAATCAACTGCTCTTCAACCTCTGGCTCAGACTCAGAATGTAGCTCAGGCTTATAATTGTCAGCACCATTGTTACTTGTGCTTGCTTGTAGTCTCTTTTGTTTCCGGTTGTGCTTTGCTGATTTCTCAATCTCTGGATCAAGTAACAGTGGCTCGGAGCTTGCAGTGTGACGAGTACGCATACAATAATCTTCTACACACAATAACAAATGTAAAACTCAAAAGAAAAAGAAAACTAAACAAAAACCAAAAATAAAAGACACTATTAAGATATGAATTAAAACAATCCTCGGCAACGGCGCCAAAATTTGATAGGTGCAAAAGCACCTTCAAAGATATCCTATTTATATGAAAAAAATATCAATGTAGTTTAATGACAAATATGGATCATTACCCACAGAAGATTGGTGAATCTAAGACTCAAGAACACAAGTAACACAAAAAGACGTGAAAGTCAGAAATCTGGCAGACTCGACCACTGGAAACTAAATAAATTACGAACCTAATCTAGACTAAACCAAATGCTACAAAAATTTAGTAAAATAAACTAGACTAATTGGTGGACTACCACACAAAATTTGAAGGTGTTTGAAGTTGATTTGGTTGCCGAGTAATTCGGCCAAGCTACAGCTAATGCAAGAAATTGTAAATTTCAGAAAAATAAATTGTTGATGAAATCAAGTAGAGATGAATGTTAGGAACCTCTTTCCATCCTAGAAACCCTACGATTTACTCCAACTCTAATCTAGATAACCATGGATGACTGACTCTCACAATTGACTCAATGTCGGTAGGACATGGATTGTATTACACTCTCTTACTGACAATACTAAGTGGAATGTCGGTACCGACTTAGCTTGATCTTTAACTAATAGGTTGGTACATGTTGGCATCCTAACCTAGTTAATCGAAGTCATTAAGTTCTAAGAGTATTTGAAAGCCAAAAAAGCTTCTAAGATCGATAGCAGTCGCCTTAACATCACTAAAGAATTATTTTACATATGAGCCTATTTTATCTCTATTGAACATGTATTGATATAACGGTCAATCACACATCCTAGACTCTAGATCCTAAGACATGCAACTAAGTTTGCAAACAAAGGGACGTGAACATAGAAATCATCAATGAAGAAATAGTGAAACAAAACTCATCCAATAGTCATTAAAATCAAAAGGGGTTCGAAATCGTAAACATGTCTTGGGCTTCGATTAGCCCCTAACTACGAAAGTTTAGCTACTCATAGTCATAAGAATATGATAGCAAAACATGATGGAGAATGAAGAATTAAACTAAAATCCTAAAATCCTTGGCTGGCACGTCTTTGATGGGTCGAAGACCAATCTTCTATGGATCAAAGATTGACGGCGAAAACTCCTTGGATGCGGCTCTTTCTCTTTCTTTAGCATTTTCTCTCCAAAATTCAACAACCCCAAATTAATCTTCAAGGTATGCTTATATAAGTTTGACCTTGAGCCTTCTCCTTATCAATATAGGGTTGAGTCATCGCCACATGGACTTGTCACATCACTAATCCTTCTTGGAATAGAATTCTCATTTTATTACTCCTTTTTGTATTTTCCTCCAATTAACTTAAATAAACAAAAACATAATTAATTATTAAAAATTAAACAAATAAATCAAATATTTTTAGAATAATTAAACACAAGAAAATTGCATATTTATGTGACTATCATTGATATCGATACCAATAAGACTCAGTTCTCGGGTTTAGTTTGAGTCCCAATATTCAATTCAATTCTTTCTAAAAATGCCAAGAGACCATTCGCAATTTACCTATTGCAGCCAAACTTGATTGACCTACTTCGAGTCTTATCATGTGTTGATTAATATACATGCATATTGCTTGATCAAGTACATCCGATCACAACTAGTGAAATTTATCTTTTTGAACCTCATAATTTACCTACATTTAGCTATTGCCTAATTTACCTATTGCTCAATTTAATTTACCTACGCACTGCTGTTCAACTTGCCTAACTTACCTACAGCTCGATTTCCCTACTGCTCATGATCAAGTCCAATATATTGATAGTTTTTTCTCGATCCCCCATATTCTTACGATTTATCTACTTCCCTAATCCCTATTGCTCAAGTCTAAAAATATAATGACAATTTTTTCTCCCCATATTCTTACAATTTACCTATTGCATGCAAGCCAGATTTTGAGCCTATATTAATTTACCCACTAAAAATTGCAATTGTTTATCTCGGTCGCATAAATTATATATGTATGAACTGATGAATATATGAGGAAGGATATTATAAGAAGATTACGAATATGTAAGGCTGAGTCATCAAGCTAAAAAATGAAACTTTATTAGCTAAATAATGAATGACGGACTAAAATTATGAAGAAAAATGTACCTAAATTTTTTTTAAAGATATAAATGTAGCAGTGAATTTTTTCTAATTTCTCCACTTGGATTCAAGACCAGCATAAAACAAAGTTCAAAAGCACTATTAACATTGCAAACTACTTTGTAACTTCATATGCTCATTAAGTACCAAATAACATGATATTCCATGTTAGAAACAGAGAAAGAGTAGCACCAAACTCTAGCAGCTTCATGATTTCAAGTTGGTTGGGAAAGTATTGTTGAAACAAGGCATAGGCAAACATGGCACTGGCAAGCAGCCAAGCAGCCAAGCAGTGAGCCCAGTTGAGGCCACAGTACGTTGCCCCATTACCATCATCATCTTGAAGGAGGTTGGTTGGTTTCTTTGTACCAGGATCAAATGTTCTCTATAGAATAAAGTGATCTATAAAATATGCATTAGGTATTCAGTATTCTATATATAGTGCCAGGCTATAGTAGGGCTGGCAATTTAACTATTTTCCAACCGTACCAACCATGTACCAACCGTACCAATTATGTTGGTATACCGAAAAGTTGGTAACCGAACTGTTGGTACAGTACTACCGTACCACTATTGCAATGTTGGTAGGTACTCGGTACAAACTTTTACAAACTTGGTACTACCGTACCGTACCATGTTTTAGGGTAAAATAGTAAAATTCCTAAAATACCTAAATGTTTCTTTGTTTATGTTGGGTTTGCTTGAATTTGAACTTGATTTTTGCTTCACTTTAGTTGTGGGATGGTGTGATGTGATGTAATATTGTAAACTTGTATTGCATTATTGATTCGCTCATTTGATAAGTTTTTTGAATTAATTTTGTTGTCCAGATGAAACATGAAAATCACAACAAAGTGATAAATGATGATGGGTTTTTCTGTTGGGCCTTTATTTTTGGGCCACAATCATAAGCTGGTAGAGGCCCATTACCAACCGTACCAACCGAATACCAACCGTACCAACGAAGTTGGTATACCAACTTCGATGGTTGGTATTGGTAGAACATTTTTCCTACCAATCATAAGTTGGTTGGTACATGGTATTGTTAATTTAAGTTGGTATACCAACCGAATCCAGCCCTAGGCTATAGCATGAGTCGCAATGACTAACTCTAACTCTAGTCAGAGAGACTACTAAGAAATCGGCTCTCCTGCAAGTAAGTTTATTTTCTTTCATATTCAATACAAGTAAGAAACGAAAACTTTTGAGTCCAGGACCTAATCGTATATGCGCAGGCACACGCGCTCGTCCATAGTACCTCTCTCTCAAGAGGGTTTTTTCAAAACAAAACCCTACCAAACCAAGACGCCGCTTGGATCTTCATAACCACCGATCTCCATCTCTGGTTACTTTTCCTCAAATCAGATCTCAGAGTCGTATTCCTCTGGGTTAGAGCTTCTCTCTCAACCGATAGCATGTCGGATTCGGCGGACACTGTACCCCGTCACTTTGAGGCAGCGATGGCGCTTGAGGAAGACGACGTCGAGCTGTGGCCTAAGGTTGACTTGGTGTGACAACCCGAACCGAAAATTGTATGTTAATCGGCTTGATTTGCGAGTTTCGCGATTAATCGCAGTTTTGCCGTAATTGGTCGATATGGCGGGTTTGTTCACGACGTGATTTTCGGTAATGAATTTGATATAGGTTCCTTCGTGAAAGTTGTAGAGGATTTAATTTCGAGCTCATACAAATTTTTGGGGAATGTTTCAGATAAGCGAGCAACGTTTTATCGAGTTTTGAAGTTGGTTAGTGAAATAGTCGAAAATGTTGATTTAATCGTGATCGTCCGATTTTGATCAGATTGAATCGTAATCATTGATTTAGGGCTGTATATGTACGGTATAATTGTATGTTATAAATACGTGATATTTCGGGAAGTTTCCAATTTGGGAAACCTAGGTCGTTGACCGAGTTGACCACGGGTCAAGACTGACCCGTTTTGGGCCGAGACTTTGTTGCCATCGATGTGCCATTTTCCGGCTATGGTTGGCCGTGGTGTCTTCATGAAACTTGTTGGGCTCGTGCTCCTCTTCGATTTGATAGGTGGATCGCTCATTTTGGTTGTCGGATAAAGAAGATACGACGATTTGAAATTTGTGGTTTTCCGGCGAAAATTGCCGGCGACGGAGGTGGCCGAGTTGGGGATCTACCTTGTAGGGGTTTTGTAGCCCTTGGGGGAGAGGAAAATTTTAGAGGTGGTCTTGCACCTTGCCATGGCCGGTGGTGGCAGATCGGAGGTGGAGAATTTCGGCGAGGGTTTTTGATTTCAAGGTCAGTTTTGGGTGTTTTCCGGTCAAAAATGGGCTTAGCATCAAACTACAAAGTTGTTGGAAATGACGAGATCTTCAAATCCATGTATTGGTTGCAGTTCTCTGGGTCGATGAGTTTTCCGACGGCGGTCCTATGCGCCGCCGTGCGCGGCGGAGTTTCGGCCGAACTGGTTTTCGACAAGTTTTATGTCGTTTTGTTCGGAATCACGCACTGATCGCAGTGGTGAGGTTTATAGCTTGAATTGAGCATCGTAATTTGTGGCGAGATTTTATAATGTGTTTATTGTGATTTCGGTTATTCCCGTCGAGATATGAGTTTGTATTTTTCAGGAATGCTTGGTTCTCGCCACATGGTTCAGTATATTGAATTATGATATTAATCGAATATTTTTTGTTATTCAGGAGGATCATCGTCGTGTTTGTGGTGAGGAATTTTTCGCCGGACCACAGGAATAACGCGTTTAGCGTTGTGCTTGTCTGTGAGTGGACATTTCTTTTCACTGTTGGTTGCGAGTCTTTTATATACGTTTTACGAGCATGAGCATGCAGTTATGATTATGAATTATACGAGCATGTGGTTTATGATTATGCATTTACAAATATACTTTTATAATTATGCATTACGAGTATGCTTTTACATTACGCTTTAAGAATTTGCATGGAAACCTTTATGATTTGGTTTACACAGAGTACAGTCTCAGTAGTAGTTGTATCGATACACTTAGCATCTCGGCTGATCCCCGAGGATTTTTACCGGGGGGGACTATTACCCTGACCCGAGGTCTTTACCGGGGGGGGGGGAGTAGATACCCTGACCCGAGGCCTTTCTGGTTGGAATCACGTGAGGATCAGGGATCCCGTGATTCAGACTATACTAGCGCGGATGTGTCCATGAGTGACCCCGTGAGATTTACGATGCATGCTCTGTACGCGTGAGGAGTTAGAGTCTCCCTCGTGTACCATATGATTTTTATGCATTTAGACTCGCATGTGTTTTATAAACATATATACGTATTCGGCGAAAGACATTTATTTTCGTCCACTCACTCTAACAGTTTATATGTCTTTCCCTGGGCTCTTTGTTTTCAATGCCCAATTTGCAGTTTGGATTTAGGTGTCGCACGTCGAGGTTGGAGACTTAGTATTCGAGCCACTTTTCCTTTCTCAGTAGGTTTCTAGTTTGGCATAATGTTGTGTATATATATGTATACCAGAGGTCACTCTGAGTACTATTATATTTATATTTTCACATGATTTTTCTGGATTCTATAAAGCTACAGTTTTGTTTATTGTTTTACATTATGATATGTTTTTGAGAAATCTGGATGGGATTGGTGCCCACGGTTTGGCTTTTTTGGCATAGGATGAAGTGTATTTTCCGCTGCAGGTTGAAGGTAACTATGCGATATAGAGTAACTCTGCCGAAATTTTTATGATTTTTGAAAGTTTATGTTTTCAGAAGGGATCTGGTTCTGGTTTAGGAAACTAAATCGGGGTCGGATCCTTTCACCTGGAGGCCAACTCGGACGGCAGAGACGTGGGCTCGGACTATTTCTATAGAGTGGCGCGGGTCTTCTCCATTCGGCTGATCCCAGAGAAGAAACTCAAGGTGTTTTTCACCCAAATGAAACGCCTTTGGAGGCTGCCTCATGAACCTACTAGGGTTCTCTTCATCCCAAAGGCAGAGGACAGGTTCTTCTACACTTTCTAAGACCTTGGTGTCTTGAGGAGGGCTATGCTTAGTGGCCCGTGGTTCTTCGGTAGAGCCACGGTGGTGGTGGACTGGTTCGATGGTTTCTCTAATGTGTTGGCGGTGCCGGCATCGAAGGTTAAAGTCTGGGCTGATATAATTGGTGTTCTTGATGCTGGCCTAGATGAGGCTTAGGCTCAAAGGATTGGCCGAGCCATTGGTCAATACAAAGGCTATAACTATTTAAAACTTACATATGTCCAGCAACTCCGAATCCAGGTGGTGGTGGATCTCAGACAGAGATTGGTGGTGCGATTCAAATTTTCGAGAGGTCTATCTGTCATGCTTTCATTTCGGTATGACAATCTGAAAGGTTTTTGTAGTTCGTGTGGAGCTTTTGTGCATGTGAATGGTGAGTGTCTAATTGTGGCTGCTCGGAATGCAGGTATACATCGGACCAATGCTTTTGGTGAGAGTAGTGGGATGCCAGCTAGGGAGAGTGTGTCTCGGCCTTCATTGCCATCGGGTTTTAAAAGGTCGACATCTGGTTCTATGGTCGGCTTCCTGCAGGAAATGAATAAGCAGGCGGAGGTGATGGTTGGTCAACCGATGGCAGAGGTTCTGAAGGAGGGTCAAATTTGGGTGATGTCGAGACAGACATCACAAATTAACTCTTTTTATGCTAACCCACTGTTTCAGGTTACAGGTGGGAAGGCAGGAATGACTAATGATGGCCCAAAGAAGGGGCATAATTCAATAACAGGCCCAGGACAACATCTGGTGATTTCTTCTTCCCCAGAGCTAGAAATGACAGATAGTATAGGTTTTCAACTCATGATGGTTCCCAGGTAAGTTCATCCAACAGTGCCTTACAAGGCACTAATAGTGGACACCAAGAGAACATCTTGTGAGGAGAAATCCAGAAATAAGGCAAACAAAGGAGAGGAAAGTCGCCCTAAAAAGGTATCCCCTCAAAATAAGTTATAGTGTGATCTTGAAGTGCTCCAGAGGTTTCAATAGGAGAAAGAAACTCAGAGGCTTTCGCTCATGTAGGCGAGGTGATATAGTTAAATAATAAGTAGGGCCCAATTTTTTTTAGTTTTTACCCTAAAAAATGGTTTTTACCCAATTTTCTAGTTTAAAAATGGTTTTAGTGTATGTTATATAGGAGGCTCTTTTAATCAGGCCGGTGAACCGGTGAACTTTCTGTAATCTACTAGTTTCATCAATAGACTACCATCACCGTTTCGTAAAAAACAAAATACAAGTAAGAAACTAGTACTTATTATTTTATTTTTCTTAATAAACGATTGTGGCTAAAAAAAAGGACACATATGTTGAGCCTCGATCCCATGTGAGACTTTCACAAGAATGGTGCTCCTAAACGGAAATGAGGAGCAACCGAAACGAGAAAAAAAATTATGCATTTCTAGTTTTAACTTCTTTATATACGAGAGGTCTTCTTAGTTGAAACACATTCCTCACCCTCTATTTCTAGGCTGTCAATTTTGACACGACCCATGAACCCGACTCGAAACTCACACGAAATAAAGTGGGTTGAATCCGCACGATTAAAACACGGGTCAATCCGCTATGATCCGTTTAATAAATGGGTCAAGTGCGGGTCAACCCACTAACACGATTATTATCTGTGTAACTCGTTTATTAATTGGGTTGGGTCGACATATACATGACTTGTGTACACAACTCATTTAATTGGGGTTTGCATCCTGTTCTATTTTAACTTTATATTAATTTATATAACCAATTGAATAAGTTACATTGTTATTGGATTTAAATTTTCTAGAGTTTGTATTTTTAATAATTTCATTGTTTTATATGTAAAGTTGTTTGAAATTAAAACATGTTTACTTTAAATGGGTTACATAATTCAACACGACCTGACACGACTTAATTATTAAATGGGTCATAAACGGGTTATGCGGTTAACCCATTTATAAGTGGGTTGGGTTTGTGTTTGGTTTTGTCTTTTCTATTAAGGATAGCAATCCCAAGTAATTATGGATTCTTCCTACGTCAAATATTCTGTATTATCCTAGAATATTAGGTTGATTTGTTTACCATAGTTATCCCTTGAATAGTGGATCTGATTAGCTCAACTTCTGTATATAGAGGTGTAATAAGTATGAATGAAATACTGAAGACAATTTCTTCGCACTGGTATTCTCTTTTTGGTGTCAGAGTGTACGATCTTGAGAGCATAAATTTCCTACAGAATCATCATACCTCATGGGTGGCACCGAAGATCAGAAGATTGTTGAGCGCAAGAAAGACTCAGACACATCTGAGAAATCGGCACCATAGGAGAGTTCTAATCATCCACTCTACATGCATCACTCCAATCAACCTGGCACAATTCGTGTGCCACAAGCATCGATGGAAGATAATTACATTGACTGGGCTGATTCGATGTCCATGGCACTCACAGCCAAAAACAAACACGGTTTCATTGTTGAAACCATAACACGATCACTCCATAACACTGATGAACAAGGGCAATGGGATTGTTGCAACATTCTTGTCAAGACCTGGCTATTTGGAAGCATGTCAAAGGAGATCAAAAGAAGTCTAGCTCATTGCAAGACTGCATACGACATATGGGAAGAATTAAAGGAGAGATTCTCCCACACCAATACAGTTCAATTGTTCAATATTGAAAATGATACGGTTACTACGTACTTTACCAACCTTGCAGGTTTGTGGGATGCAAGGGATGTGGCTTGTGCACTGACAACTTGTACTTGTAATGCTGCCAATACATACAAGACCTATGTGGAAACACAGAAGACAATAAAATTCCTGATGAGACTGAATGAAGGGTGTACATCCCTTCGGAGCAACATCATAAGCATGGATCCTCTTCCAAGCTTGAACAAAGTTTATGCAGCAGCCCTTCGCCATGAAAAATAAGCAGCAGCCTCAAATGAAAAGGTTGTTACCACTACAGAAGCATATGCCTTTGCAGTTAAGAAGTTCGGCAGATCCTTTACAGAAAAGGAGCTCAAATGTGAAAAATGTGGCATGACCAACCACACCATGAGAAATTGCAGGGCACATCTCAAGTGCACTTACTGTGAGGGTAAGGGGCACACTTACAATTATTGTCGAAGGAGAAAAGCTGATCTAGAGAAAGCACAAGAGACAACCAAGATAAACCATGCAGCCTTGTCTATGGAAGATGATGCAAACATGACCGACTTCCCTCTAACAAAGCAAGAATGCAAGCAAATGATGGGAATGATGAACAAGATCAAATTTGCTGCTGCGGATAAACAAGCAGATGGACCTCAAATGCTTGAGATGCTGCATTTAAATCAGTCCTCTGCCAATCTTGTTGGTAAAACCCCCAACTATCAAGAATTCTCAGGTAGAGCACTTGCTATTTCAAAGGGTAACACTGATGCTATGTGGATTTTGGATAGTGGTGTCAGTGATCATATTGTTTGCAATCCAAAATTTCTCACTTCATTTAAACCAATACATCATCGTTTAGTGAAGCTGCCAGATGGAAATCTAAGCAATGTTACTCACATTGAAACAGTAGTGTTCTCTCACAGCCTAATCCTTCATAATGTTCTTTGTGTTCCATTATTTTACCTGAATCTGATCTCTATTAACAAACTAGTATTTGATTTGTTCCATGTGACTATCTTTCTCAAACAAGTTTGCTTTATACAGGACCTTCGATCGGGGAAGACGATTGAGACAGGAACTGAACGTGAGGGACTCTACTGCCTCGATCTGCCAGGGAAAGGAACATGCAATATGGTCAGTACCAAAACACTAAACCTATGGCATCAAAGGCTCGGACATCCTTCTAGTAAAGTTTTAGCTATGTTTCCCTTTCTGCAAAATAAAGCTTATGATACAAGCAAGTGTTCAATTTGTCCTCTAGCCAAACTCACTAGGACACCATTTCCTTTGAGTACTTCTTCCAGTAGTTCTTGTTTTGAGTTGATTCATGTAGACATATAGGGTGGATATCATGTCCCAACTATTTCTGGAGCACAATTTTTCTTAACCATTGTTGGTGATTATTCAAGAAGCACTTGGGCTTATCTCATGCAACATAAGTCGGAAGCAAGAACCCTACTTGTCCATTTTGTCAATCTCGTTGAAAATTAATTTTCCAGAAAAGTGAGAGTAGTTAGAAGTGATAATGGTTCAGAATTCAAACACACACAATTTTATTCTTCCAAAGGTATTGAGCATCAGACAAGCTGCATCAATACACCACAGCAGAATGGTGTTGTTGAACGTAAGCATCGGCATCTGCTCAATGAAGCTAGAACCTTATTGTTCCAAGCTCATTTGCCTCAACACTTTTGGGGGGATGCCATCCTTACAGCTGCTTATTTAATAAACCGAACACCAACACCACTCTTACAAGGGAAAACACCATTCGAGATTTTATTTGACAAACCACCAAACTACAATCACCTTAGGGTTTTTGGCTCACGTTGTTTTGTCTTCACACACCCTCTCAGACCTAGCAAATTTGATCCTAGATCCACTGAGTGCATTTTTATTGGCTATCCACATGGACAAAAGGGGTATAAGGTTTATCGTTTGAAGGAGGAAAAAGTGTTGGTTTCCAAAGATATGATCTTCTTTGAAGATGAGTTTCCATACTAGACTGATACCAATCCGGTCCCCATTCCTAAAAATCCTCCACCATCTTCTCATATCATATACCCTACTTCAACAAAATCACCTCACATTACAACATATCCCACTAGTACCTCCACACCTTCCGCTGATCAAACTCAATCATCTCCTACTGCAATTACACCTCATCTCCCTTCCCAGACAGAAACACAGTCAATTAACACTTCACCTTCACAAGAACCATCACCACCAGAACCTGAGTCATCTTCATCACCTCTACCAATTCCAGTATGTCGATCATCTCGACCAACACAAGTACCGACTATATTGCAGAACTTTCACATCGAGGCAGCTCTCCCTTCTCGAACCGTTCCATCGTCTCCATCGAATGAGGTAACTCCTTCAGGCACTCATCATTCTATTTCTCATGTCTTATCATATGATAGACTATCTCCAATACATAAGGCCTTCACTGTCAAAATCACCCTAGAAAGGGAACCTCAATCTTTTTCTCAGGCAATGCTAGAACCGAAGTGGAGAGAAGCCATGAACAAAGAGATTGAAGCCTTGCAGGAAAACAAGACATGGAGCTTAGTGCCGCTACCTTTGCATAAGAAACCAATTGGTTGCAAATGGGTTTACAAGATCAAGCACAATCCAGATGGAACTGTGGAGAGATATAGAGCTTGGTTAGTCGCAAAAGGGTATAGTCAAGTTGAAGGAGTTGATTACAGAGAAACTTTTACACCGGTGGCCAAGTTAACAACTGTATGAGTTCTTCTTGGTCTCGGTTCCATTCAGAATTGGCATCTCCATCAATTGGACGTCAATAATGCCTTCCTCAACGGTGACTTGTTTGAGGACGTATACATGCAATTGCCACCTGGTTTCGGACGAAAGGGGGAGACTAGAGTATGCAAGTTATACAAGTCTTTGTATGGACTCAAGCAAGCTTCTAGGTAGTAGTTTTTGAAGATCTCTCAACCCTTAAAATTGCCGGTTTTAAACAAAGCTGGTCTGATTACTCATTGTTCGTCCGAAATACACATGGAAAATTCACAGCATTACTTGTCTATGTTGATGATGTGATACTAGCATGTAACAGCTTACAAGACATAGAAGACACTAAAGGCTTCATTGCGAAACATTTTAAATTGAAGGACATGGGAAAGCTAAAATACTTCCTTGGAATAGAAGTGGCAAGATCCGAGCAAGGAATTGTAATGTAT
Organism: Geum urbanum; assembly: GCA_946800695.1. Taxonomy (NCBI): domain Eukaryota; kingdom Viridiplantae; phylum Streptophyta; class Magnoliopsida; order Rosales; family Rosaceae; genus Geum; species Geum urbanum. Next base: position 51,556,175 of record OX327008.1, on the reverse strand, counting down.
CAACGAAAGTTTGCACTGAAAATTCTGGAAGATGCTGGTTTCTTAGGTGTCAAACCTTCTCGGCTTCCAGTAGAACAAAATTTGGTGCTTACACAAAGAGATGGAGCAGAACTGAAAGATGCTTCACAATATCGAAGACTAGTCGGAAGACTCATATATCTGACAATTACAAGGCCTGACCTTGTCTATGCAGTGCACATTTTGAGTCAATTCATGGACAAACCTCAACAGCCACATCTAGATGCAGCATACAAGGTTCTCGAGTACCTTAAACAAGCGCCTGGACAGGGAATTCTCTTACCTTCTACAGGCCAACTGGAATTAAGAGCATATTGCGACGCTGATTGGGCTCGTTGTAGGGATACAAGAAGAAGCATTACTGGTTATTGTATCTTCCTTGGAAATACACCTATTTCATGGAAGACAAAGAAGCAGGGAACAGTGTCTAGCTCAAGCGCTGAAGCTGAGTATAGATCTATGGCCATGACATCTCGTGAGATAACTTGGCTTCAAAACATTCTGAAGGATTTGAACGTGAATCAACCACCTGCAGTAAAGCTCTTTTGTGACTGCCATTCATATAGCATCAAATCTTGTCTTTCACGAACGTACGAAGCACATAGAAATCGAATGCCACGTTGTGCGAGAGAAGGTGGAAAGAGGACTGGTCAAAACTCTTCATGTTCGAACAGAAGAACAACCTGCAGACTTGTTCACCAAGCCACTGAGTTCGAAGCAGTTTATTGCATTGCTAGACAAGTTGAGTATAATCAATATACACTCCAACTTGAGGGGGAGTATTAAGGATAGCAATCCCAAGTAATTAAGGATTCTTCCTGCGTCAAATATTCTGTATTATCCTAGAATATTAGGTTGATTTGTTTACCATAGTTATCCCTTGAATAGTGGATCTGATTAGCTCAACTTTTGTATATAGAGGTGTAATACGTATGAATGAAATATTGAAGACAATTTCTTCACACTGCTATTCTCTTTATTTTCGACACAATTACTAAATAGGTTTAGTTTAGGTTTACATTTTTTACACGAATAATTATATGACCCGACACGAACCCAACACGACACTACTCATTAACAGGTCTATCTGTTTCTGTACTCAATTTTACTCATCCCTAACAGTAGGTGTTATTATCAGAAAGAAAAAAAAAGAGTAGGTGTTGGTTGCTTTCACAAACACATCAACTAACAGCCGAGTTAAACAACTGATCGAGCTAGCTCATTCTTCGTATTTATATGCCTGGTATCATGGTTGAAGATTTAGACAACTGAGCTCATTCTTCAACATGCATATATGATTTTTCAAAGGTTTCTGGCCATCAAACATTTTAAACATGTTACATGCATGCAAACTATTTTAGATTTTCATTTGCTTCAATAAATCAAAAGTGAATTGATGCATGTACGTAGTTAATTACATTTAGAAGCTGTTAACATCTAGCATTTCTTGATCCAGCATTCTAGCTCATGTTATCTACTAAAAGAATAGTATTATATAAAAAGAAAATGAAAAGATTGAAGACTGAGAATAGGGCATTTGTTGATTTTTCAATAATACGTTACACTTCGACGGAGATCTCGATCACAGCAATACTGATACAGAGAGATTTATTCCCTTGATGCTTTGATGTGCGAGTCCAATAAGCCATTAATCACTGCTTTGTCAAGTTGACTAAGGAGTAATAAGCTCCTGAAGGTCCCTTGGCCAACAGAGAAGAGTGAGTCCCTTTCTCAACCAGCTTACCTTTCTCAAGAACAGCGATGAGATCACAGTTCTGTATGGTACTCAACCTGTGTGCCACTACCACACTGGTCCTCCCAACCATGACGTGCTCTAAAGCTTCTTGAACCACCTTCTCCGAATGACTATCAAGTGCGCTGGTTGCCTCGTCCAGTAACAACACTGTAGGGTTTCTAAGTATAGCTCTTGCTATAGCAATTCGTTGTTTCTGTCCCCCCGATAGTTGCACTCCTCTATTGCCACATGATGTGTCGTAGCCTTCCTGTAAAGTGCTGATAAACTCATGAGCATTTGCTGCCCTTGCTGCCTCAATGATCATTGTTTCATCAATGTTCTCCGATGCTCCAAAGACAATGTTCTCTCTTATGCTCCCCGCAAAGAGTGTAGGTTCTTGGCTGACCAGTGCCATGTGTTTCCTCAATGACCTCAGGTGATATGACTTTACATTGCAACCGTCTAGTTCCACCACGCCTTGGATTGGATCATAGAACCTCTGGATTAATCCGATGATGGTTGACTTACCCGACCCACTTTGCCCCACCAAAGCTGTAGATTTTCCTGCTTCAATGTTCATCGAGAAACCTTGGAAGATCATAACATTTGGCCTAGTTGGATAGGCAAAGTGCAAGTCACGAAAGTAGAACTCGCCCGTTACTTTTTCAACCTCCGAGCCTTTTGGAAATTCGGGTTCAATTTTTGTAGTTCGGTCTAAGATACTAAAAACCGATTCAATTGCATCAAAGCCATTGGCAAGGTCAGAAGTCATGCTTCCAGCATCTGCTATAACCCGACCGGACATTGACAAAATGAGGATAGTCTGAAAGACTGATCTTGGGGTGCTGTAGCCATCAGAGATTAGCTTGCTGCCATACCAATAACTAAAACCAACAACGAGAATTACCACACTCATCGAAAACCCTAGCCCAATACCAGCGTACCATGATTGCCGCCTGCTTTCTCTGCGTGGGACTTCTTGGACATCCTCTAGCATTTTCAAAATCCTGTTCTGAGCTGAGAAGGCAGTAACTATCCGAAGGTTGTAGATAGATTCAGCAGCAAGCTTGCTACTTTCCTCTTGGCTTTTAATGGCTTTGCTGGACATTTTTCGTAGCAGGACACGCCTTGAATAAAATCCAATAACTGCTATGGGTTGAATGGCAATGACCACTATGGCAAGCTTCCATGCAATTACAAGGGACATTGTCCATGCTATAGTGACAGATGAGATGGCTTGTGCAAGAAGGCACATTCTATCTCCAACTAAAGATCTTACCTGCAAGTTATGTATTCAACCATGAATAATGTTAAATTGCAGAAAATAGTTTAGTTGACTGAAACAGCAGAAATTGAGAGGCAAAATTGCATTAGACATTACATATTGACTATTGAGAAATGTGGATGGACGTACCTGTTCAGAATCTTTGGTGAGTCTAGAGCAAATGGCACCGCTAGAGTTGCTATCCTCATCGAACCAACCAACTTCAAAACTAAGAATCTTTGTGAGCAACCTTTCTCTAATTCGATTGCTCAAATACTCCCCAATGTATGCGAAGCAATAGTGTTGCAAGAGATTACTCAGCAATCCAATCATTGACAACCCGAAAAAGCAGAAAATGAGAGTTGTGATCTTCTCCTTCATCTCGTGAGGATCTTTCAAGAAAAAGATGGATAACACAGCTCCAATGGTGAATCCAAACATAGGTTCAACGGCTCCAACAAGAAGTGCACTGAACCAACCTAACACTGCTTCCTTCCACTCTGGAATATTCATCGATAACAACCTCCAAAGTGAAGACTTCGGCATGGAATTGCCTGTAGATTCTTGAGCAATATTACTAGTATTATCGAATCCAACATGCTGGGAGGTCAAGTTCAACTGACTAGCACTAAAAGTATCGCCCAAGTAGACCGAAGATGATGGAACACACGGACATTGATCTTTTGCTGCTTGTTTTTGTGGTGTTTGTTGGAGGCGGACAAATGAGGTGTAAACACCCTTTTCATGTTGAATTAGTTCATCATGTGAACCAATTTCCATGACACAACCGTTCTTCATTACAGCTATGATGTCAGCCTTTCGGATGGTAGACAAACGGTGGGCAATGATTATTGTTGTTCTTCCTCTAGTTGCTGTGTGAAGGGCTTCTTGCACTAGTCTCTCAGACTCTGAGTCTAATGCGCTGGTGGCCTCATCAAGCAGAAGTACTTGAGGGTTCTTTATAAGTGCTCTTGCAATTGATATTCGCTGCTTCTGTCCACCCGATACTTGAATGCCTCTCTCACCAACCTTAATTCCCAATTGATATATCAGAAATTAGTTGGTCTACATAATCAAGTTCGTTTGAGACTGAAAACTTTCAACACAAAAACATACAATATCAATGCAAAAGAGATCAACATCAAAGTTTGAACTCAAGATATAGTGAGTGAGTAAATCTTAAATGCTTGAAGACTAGTAGGGGCAGGACTAACCTGAGTGTCGTATCCGTGAGGCAACTGAGAGATGAAACGATGAGCATTGCTAGCCTTGGAAGCCTCGATTACTTCTTCCATCGTACCATCTTCCTTGCCAACTAGTATATTTTCCTTAATGGTGGTTGAAAACAATGAAGGCTCTTGGCTTACAGATGCCATTTTGGACCTTAACCACTTAAGTTGAAACTTGTCAATGGCAAAACCATCTAACATAATCTCTCCCTCAAGTGGGTTATAAAATCTTTGCAGCAGTAACGTCACTGTTGATTTTCCTGATCCACTTGAGCCGACCAAGGCAACAGTCTTCCCCGCTGGGATGGTTACAGAAAAATCATTCAGAACAATGGTCTCAGGCCTTGATGGATATGCAAACTTGACATGATTATATTGGATTTCGCCTGACACATTGTCCGGAGTTGTGCCTTCCATGTTTTCTGAATCAATTTCCGGTTCTCGGTTGACAATCTCCATGATGTTCTCTCCTGCTGAACTTGCTTCAGCAATGTACTTCAAGTTTGATAGAGCATAACCCATTTGGCTGAAAGTCAAACCATTAACAATTTCGTAAACTCAGAATAAGAATGAGACACAAGAAGAAATTCTATTTCATTTAGTAGCGTAACTTACGTTCCCCCTTGAACCAATGAAACACCAACAGCATAAACAGTTCCTCCTAGAGCACCGTGGTGTATGACCATTTTACAGCCGGAATAAGACAAGACACCCCAAACGGCATAGATAAAGCATGTGCTACCAATTGCGAATCCTTTAACTAAGCCTTGTTTCAAACCAAGCTTTGTAGTACCATGTAGAGCTGCAGAAAATTGTCTTATGGTATTGTTCTCTGCAACAAATGCATAAACAGTTCTGATCGATGATATTGCCTGTTCCGCTATTGTTGCGGTATTAATTTGTTCCTGTCTTCTCTTTGCTGAAATTCTTGTTAAGGTTCTTCCACAAATCCAACCAGGAAGAATGAGAAGCAACACAAAAGGCAGTCCACCCAAAGCTAGTTCCCACATCAATACAAATGCTATTACGTAACTTGCAATGAAACTAGCCACTCTACTTATAAAGTCTGGCACCTGAATCAAATTTTGGAAAAATATAAGATTATAGTTATGTGCTTAATATATTTATCTGCACGAATATACACACACATATACACACACATATCTCTAAGAAATCTAATTATATCAACGATGGTGTAGGACTATAGGTTGACAGAAATGTTCTCAATGGTTTTAATACGTATAAGTTTCAAATGAGGAAGTGACCTTTTCACTGAGAACATCTTGAATGATCTGTATGTCATTTGACATACTCGTAACAACCTCAGATGCACCTGTTTGATGCATATCAAAGTAAGCAACATCTTGGCGTAACACCGCTTTCAAATACTTGCTTCTCATTTTCGCGGCTTGTCTCTCCCCTGTTCTAGTCCAGCAATACCCCTCTAAAATCACAACATACATATCAAAGTGTAACCCAATACATAATAAACCTTTAAAAGTAAAAAGACCAATTTTTTTATACGAAATAAAACAAGATAAAAACATGTTCGTACCTAAGAAACAAGCGAGCCATGATGCACAAGCCAAGTAGAAGAAGGGCATCATATTGTTCTGTAGTAGTCATGGACATCAAAAAAATCAATCATCGGACATTAGTTAGTGTATTCATTATGCACGCATGGTATTTGAAAGCCAAAAAAAATCACTACACTCACTACCTCATGAGACGTTCCACCTGCACCGATTTTGTTGATCAAATTTCTATTAAGAACAACCAGCAACCGAGAAGAGACTCCATCACCAACAGCTCCAAGCAACCCGACAGTCATGAAAAACACATCGACTGCATCTTTGTGCTTGAAAATTGAGCCAACTGACCCAGTCTTCTTCTTCTCAATGCCAATGTTATTGCTCATATCTGCAGCGGTACTCATTTGCACTCCTTTTTTAACAATTACTGCTGTGGTGCTGAAGAATTGGAATTGTGACTTCTGTGACAGTTTGCTTTGTAGTTGTCTTATAGAGTTCTAGTTGTAATTGCCTAGCAGCAGAACATACGTCTAGCTTTAGTTTGGTTTTCTGTTTTAGTCATGATCGAAGTCTGTCTATTCCGTATTTCTACCTCAAAATTATGTTGCACACATAAATTGTCCAGTTTCAATTCCATGTCAATTTTTTCCTTTAAAAAAAATCATTTTTGTTCTTTTGATTTTAAAGTATTACAAAATTAAAAGAAATATAAAAAACATAATGTGACAAACGCCAATTTTAATCAAATGTTAGTAGAGTTCTAATATAATTGTTAAACCTAATACGATACATAGTCTTTCTTGTTTTCTTTTGTTTCTTCTTCCTCAATTCCAATGCAGAAATTGAATTGGTTGATCATAAACATCGAAGGTTCTAGATTGGAAGAATATTTGTATGAATGATATCTATAAAGTTTTTTCCAACATAATTTGGTAAAAGATTAATGACATGGATGTTATGTGGCAATCCACGTAGAATTGAGGCTCCACATCTCAAGTCTCATTGAGGCCTAAAATAATTTGTCAATGTTGAAACATAATTTTGTTTATTTTGAACACGTCCCTAGTCATGAAATACATACATGTATTTGAACTGTAATCTTGATGCTCATTTTGAACACGTCACTAGTCATGAAATATGAACATGAATTTGATGATATTATCGTAATCTGGAAACACAATTTTGCTCATTTTGAACATGTTACTAGTCATGAAATATGTACATGTATGTGAAGGTATAAAAGTAATCTCGACAATCATTTTGAACACGTCACTAGCTAATCATGAAATATGTACATGTATTTGAAGATATCATGTAATCTCGAAACTAAATTTCTTCCTTTCGAACACGTCACTAATCATGAAATATGAACATGAATGTGGTGATATTTTGTAATCTTGAAACATAATACCACGTCACTAGTCATGAAATACATACATATCTGAAGATATCGATCACGTAATCTTCAAAACATAATAATTTTGCTCATTTCATACAAGTTACAAACACTTATCGGTGTATAAGAAGTCCCAACGCTCTTCGGATTTGCACCCCATCTCGTTTGTGATTGATTCACCCTAATTTAAGCCACCTCCCTACTATTAGCAGAGTTATTGACTAATTGCTCCAAATTTCAATTATTTACACAAAGACCAACCCATCTAATCTCTCCCTCTCTCCCATATAATTACCAGTCACGGGTACCCCCGCGCGATGAAGCGACGTCGAATCAGCCGAGAAATTTGAAGTCCTCCCTCGATTGTCTCCTACAAGGGGGAATTGGGCCCGGATTTTGGATAAGGCTGAATCCAACCCAGTTTTAGAATGTGGTGAGCCAAAAGGGCCCAAATGTTGCTGGGTCCGGTCACCGAAATTGATCCGTTTCTCTCGCCTCCTCCAGCCGGAATACCGGATTAGGAGTGAAGGTCCGGGTTTGAACTTGGAAGAGTGTGTTATAAAATATATATCGAAGTCATGGAGCAGGTAAATGACAAAAGGTTTCCTCTGGATGGTCAAGTTGTATGAAGAAGTGGGCGAAGGTGCCACTGCTAGCGTTTACGGAGGAGCACTGTGCGTACCGCTAAATGAGATAGTTGCCATCAAGGCTCCTCCTCTTGGAGAAATATATGCGATGCCCCAATTATATCAGGAGGTGTGGGAAGTGGGAAGTGGGAACTGAGATGAAAAGTCAGCTAACTTTTCTTTTTCGCCGATTAGTTTTTTGTCGGTCCATCGTCTAGATGGAAATGAGTTATTGGAGACTTGTTTGTCAGTTCCATCTTCGACTATCACCATGCCTTGATGCTCAGCAGAATTGTTTGTCAGATCTACCTTCTAACTAGATCACCGGAGCTAATTGGGATTTTGTTTCCAGTCAAAGAGAGAGATGGTGGATGGTTAAAAATGATGTCATTGATCGAGTTTCAGAGACCAAAAAGAATGTAAAAAGATTAATTTTTTAACCTAAATTCTTTGTAGCCAATTGATAAATTCAGAAAATTGGGAAACAGGAGACGAATCATTGATTCGGGCCCGTTTGAACTGAAAGAGAATTTATACAAAGAAAAGTAATAGTGGCTTGGTATCTATTGTGGTGAACAAGGCCAAAGAGATCTAAAGAAAAATGGTTTGTGAGGCCAAATCTTTACCTAATAGACTAATATGATATGGGATTATTGCGGGGTCATATTTTGATGTTGAAAGAATACCATTGATGAAGGACCTGCCATAAGTGATGTTGGATATGAACAACTTATGAAGAGGGGACGAAATTATAAACAGAGCCCAATTACCCAAATCTTCTAGCCAGAAACAACAATCTAGAATCGAAAATCAAAACTTTTAAGAATCTCATCTCGATTACTCTCCATCCCCGAGGGGTTGCATCTCAGTATCTAACCGAGCTCACCTCAGCAAATCGATCTTTGACCAAATGAGATAGAGATTGACCTCGCCTGTGCCGACACAATCAGATTCATAAGAAGTTGATGTTAGAGATGAAATAAACAAAATTTGACGCACTATTATGTGATGACGATTGACGAACATAGAGAGAGAATTGGACAAGAACGGAGAAAATGATAGAAGACGACAAAGAAAACGCTGAAGCCATTGGATGTTATTTGTAGTGGGCGTCACACAAATCAATTGGTTTGACGGTACTATGCAAAAATTTCTCTCTTCTTGATTTGGAGAAACGCAATTTATAATTTTTTTTTTGCTAAGAATGCAATTTATAATTTAAAAACTTGTTTCTTTAATTAGCTTATCCTTGAAGTCAATTTATTTGTGGTTAAGGCTCGAATTATTCACCTGGGGCTTTATATATATTGTACATGGACACTTTTGAATAATAGACTATTTGAAATCCATCCACTAAAAATTCACTGAATTCAGTAGTAGGACATGTAATTAAAGAAATAATCAGTTATTGTTTGAGCACAACTAAGAGGCATTTATATGAGAAGTTGTCTTACGCTTGAGAGTTAGCATCACTATCTCTGTTAATGAAAAAAAAATGTCTGTTTATCGAATTATTTGGAAGATTTGGAAAACAATGTATTTTTTTGAATCTGGACGAATTATTCATGAATTTTACCTTTTTTCAATAAAAAAAATGTGAACTAAAAAATATATGTATTTTTAATTTTTACTGGAGTTCCCTAGAACACTCCCTTTCTAAAAAAAATTAATTTTTTTTTAAAAAAATTATGGCCAAATTTTTACGAATTTTATTCATAAAAATCTACCGGATTATACAAGTACACATTTTTTACGTATAATTCGTGTACCCTTTTTTTACTAACTAGGATACACCTATATGCATCAAACTAATTAACTTGGCATTAAGAATATTCTCTGAATCGGATAATAATTGATTGCTTACTCTGGAATATAATTTAGAAAAAAAATATAATATGTATAATATCATTTACAAACATTTTGTGTGAAATCATCCAGGATGGTATCATCCAGAGGGAGGTACATACGATGACTCTGATCAACCATCCAAATCTATTACGAGCCCATTGTTCGTTCGCTGCTGGCCGCAACCTTTGGGTTGTCATGCTATATATGGTTTGGCATTTCGGCAATTATTAGTACTAAAATACAAACAATAAATGAGATGAAAGTTTTTAGATTGTGTCATAAACTCTCATAAACCTAATATGAAAAGTTTGTACTTAATACAACATGAATAAGTAAAGTCTCTTATCTATAATCTATAATTTATAGGAAAAAAGTTTCGGATGGTACCCAAACTCTTCACATCCTATCAATATGGTACGCAAACTTTTCAAACTCGATCTATATGGTACCTTGACCAAAATTTTCGTCGGTCAACCCTAAAATTGCTGACGTGGCATGACGTTTCCCTGATTGTGAGGGGTATTATAGTCATTTACCTAAAAACAAAAGGAAAATTTTTTCGTATGGTTCCCAAACTCTTCTCATCCAATCAATATGTTACCCAAACTCTCAAAACGATCAATATGGTACCCAAACTCTCCAAACTCGATCTATATGGTACTTTGACCAAAATTTTCATTGGTCAAACCCTAAAATTGCTGACGTGGCACGACGTTTCGTCGAGGTTATTGCAAAAAGACTATTCTGTCCTTTTTTGAGTTCATTTCTCGCATTGTGCCTAAGGAAGTACCTTTGGTTAGATTTGGCTGGCAACTTATATCACTTTCTTTATTTTTTCTCATGTATGCAAAGAATGAAATATCCATAATATCTTCGATATTTCTGTGTTTTGGACTTCCCGATATTAATTCTACATATCAATATCTTTTGTCCGATATTTCTCGAAATATTCGATATTTTCCGATATATCGCCGAAATCCTCGACATTTTCGAATTTATCCGATATTTTGATTTTACATATATGTTGATCGCACTAAATCAAAAGCACAAAACCCTCCACGCTAATAACCCAAAATCTCAATCAAATAAAATATATAAATAATCAACAAAACACAATTTACAAGTTTCAAAACACATATTAATCATATAAGAATCTCATAAAGTTCAAATACAAATTTTCATGTATTTATCTCAATTTCCGTCGTTTTTTTATTGGATCGATATTTCATCGATATTTTCGTCGAAACATTCGTATTTTGGACAGTCAATATATCTCCGATATTCGATATTCGATATTTTACTCCTTGCTTATATATGCATGAAATATGAATTCAATCAAAGATAGAATTTTTCTAAATAGCAAGTCAGCAAATTAACCTAGTTTAATGCCTCAGAGTTTCATTACACATAATCCACAGTTATGGAGTAATACCAAAGTTGATCTTCTACTATACATTTAAATTCGACATCCCAATACCAAAATTCAATTTGATGCATCAACATTTCTATGACTGACAAAATGCTAGCTCAAAAAGAATCCAAACCTGATAATTTTACAAATGTAAGCATAGAAGCAAGCTCTAAACTCAGTAATCCCAACGCTCTACACAAATCTTAAGATGTCCAAGTAGCAACATTTACTGATGACCATCAACAAAGGTTTCACCACTTCTCTACCAAAGTACTAATACACTCCTAACCTTATTAATGACAAATGATAAAACTAAATTCTCAGAGAATCAAAATCCATCAAAACCAATATATAATGATCATAGTCAGTGATCCTACAAAAGTCAAATGTTTTAGCAACTCACATGAACACATGATCCGAGAAAATTCTTTTATTTGGTGCTTTACTAGGTTATAGGATTTGTTTTTGAATTCCATATCCTTGTTATTCTTAACCCTTGTGAGCCTAGACCCATTATAACCTATGAAGCCCTTTTTGATCTTCAAGATGACAACTTTTCATCTGTGGAGATTAGTTACAAGAGCAAGCATATGGTTCGATCCATTTGGCAAGTAATTGAATTGAGCATTAACTTTAAACATGTATGAGTGAAACACTTTGAGAGCGTATCTTTGTGAGATTGAATCTTGATTTGTTTGTACATGCTTCAGCTCTTTCACCATGATCATGTCTTTGTCCTACATGTTTCATGTGTGTTTTATATTGGAGTGATCTCTGGTAACTTGTTGGTACATATGAAACTTGATGTTGTAGTTTTTGGAAGATTGCTGAGACAATTTGTTAAGGGAATTAGAGTAGTGTTCGTAAATTACGTCTTTATTTTTGAGTCATAGTTTAGTGTTTTGCTTGAGGACTAGCAAAAGTTAAGTGTGAGGTATTCTGATAGTTACATATTTATGCAACGTTTATGTGCTTAACTGAACCTTATATTTAGTTCTTTCGTTATGTTTTTAAGCAACTTATTATTGTTATTTTTTTGTAGGTAATTGGAGGTAAATAAATAAAAGATGATTAATTGAGCTTTCCTAGCCTAACGAGGAGTAACAATGGGATGTCAAGAGACAGATGGATCAAGTCCAACTAGAAGATGGATTACTAAAGCCCTATGGAATGTGGATTCAGCCCATTTGAAATTAATAACCCAAACCAAATCAGTTTTTGGATAAATGAAGAGAGACCAAATCAAACCAAAGAAAGAGGAGAAAAATCAAAAATTCACGTGAGAAGAGGAGGAGGAGACGTGAAGCAAGAGAGGGAGAGAGATGTAAGGCGTGAAAGAGGGAGACGTGAAAGAAGAAGAATAAAAGTGATGAGAAAACGCAAGGAAAAAGGGGGAGCTATTCATTCTTTAATTTTCTATCTTTTCTCTTAGACTCTTATGGCTACCATGATGAGCTAAACTTCATTGTTAAGGGGCTATTTTGAAGCTCCGTTCATGTCATTTAGATTACTTATACTTGTTAACTAAGGATTATTTTTGTTATTCGAATGAGGTTTTTTTGTTGTTTATACATCGATGGTTCTTACTTGTGTATGCTCTGAGTGCACGCTTAGTATGCATGTTTAGGAATCTAATTCTAAGAAAATTGATGGCTGTTGGTGATTATTACCTTCCTCAAGTTTCAATTGTAGAACCCATACATGCTTAGTATAAGAAACCCTAGGTCTAGCGAGACACGACCGTAATGTACTGGTAAATCCTTGTAGATTCTCAAACCTTTTCTAAATCTTAATGCTTTTCTCTTGGTAAATTCGAGTCCTTGAATTCGGGGTCTTTGAAGGATAGACAATATTGAAAAGCAGACCCTCAATGTTGTAAACATAAGGATTGGGTAATAGGTTGTGTTCATAGCTTTGAATCTTCCTGGGAACTTTCATTCATGACATTAACATTATTTTGGTTCTGCATTTGTTGTTTAGATGGCGTGACGACGGTGGATGACACTCCACTTAACCATTTTTATCATTGATTATCAACTTTACTTTTAATCTGTTTACTGTTTCAGTTTCGTAATCTGTTTTGCAGAATTTTGTTCAGCAACCAAACCAACTCCGATTACATTGAAAATTTTTGTGGTAGTCCGCCACTATGTCTATAGTGTCATGTATTGATTTCGTGATTTTAGGTTAAGTCTAGATATTTTAATTAATTACGTTAGTGTCAGTTATCGAGGCTGTCAGGTTTCTGACTTTCGCGTCTGTTTGTAGTTTAGAGTATTAAGTCTCATCTTTCCCTATGGATTGATCGCTATAATATTATACTGTATTGACGAGCATATTGAGTTCATTATAGGATAACTTTGGTAGGTGATTAAGTATCGATCATCTTTCTAATTTTGCTCCTTTATATTAACTTTTCTTTCTTCGTCTTCTTCAAAATTTCAGAGAGAGAGAGAGAAACAATGGGGAACTACTGTTCTATAACACAATGTACTACTGTTGTTTCTAGTAAGCACTACTCCAAAATATTCAGGGTACTACTTCAAAATATGGTAAGTACTACTGTTCTGTAACACAATGTAAAACATTCAATATGGACCCTAACACAATGTAAAAACTGTCACTACACTACTACTTGGACCTTGAAGTTTTTTATTGTCTTCTTCCTGTTGTGTAGTCGAAATGAGCGTCCAAGTTTGTCGTCTTCATCTTTTTGACTTCTACTACCATTTCTTCCTCTGTCAAACAACAAAATGGACATCAAAATAAACACTACTGCTTAACAACTTAGACACTGATGCTTAACAACACATGCACTATCACTGAATCACTAATGCACTACTACTATTTCACAAATGAACTACCACTGTTTCACAAATGCACTACTACCATTGAATCACAAATGCACTACTATTATTTCACAAATGCACTACCATTGTTTCACAAATGCACTACCACTATCACAAATGCATTACTACCACTGAATCAAAAATGCATTACTGTTATTTCACAAATGCATTACTACCATTGAATCACAAATGAACTACTGCTATTTCACATATGTACTATTACTATTTCACAAATGCACTACTACCACTGAATCACAAATGCACTACTACTGTTTCACAGATGCACTACCACTAGCTGTTTCACATATATACTACTACTATTTTACAAATGCACTACTACTATTTCACAAATGCAGTACTACTATTTCACAAATGCACTACCACTGTTTCATATATGCACTACTACCACTATTTCATAAATGCACTACTACCACTAAATCACAAATGCACTACTATTGTTTCACATATGCACTACTATACTTTCACAGATGCACTACTACCACTATTTCACATATGCACTACTACACTTTCACATATGCACTACGTACTACCACTATTTCACATATGCACTACTATTGTTTCACATATGCACTACTACACTTTCAGAGATGCACTACTACACTTTCACAGCTACACTACTACCACTATTTCACATATGCACTACTACTGTTTCACATATGCACTACTACACTTTCACATATGCACTACTACCAGTATTTCACATATGCACTACTACTGTTTCACATATGAACTACTACACACTACCATAAACTATTGCAGACACTAATGCATAAAAGCAAAGTACATCAATTTGTATACACTACTATAGACTAACATAAACACTACCCTAGACTATTGTAGACACTACTGCATAAAAACTAAAAAATATCAATTTGTACATTCTACCACAGACTAACATAAGCACTACCACAAACTATTATAGACGCTACTATTTACGTAACAACCAAAACACAACAACTTTTGCGTAACAACCAAACCAAACACTACCACAAACTATGCTCCAACGCTGAGAGAGAGAGAGAGAGAGAGAGAGAGAGAGAGAGAGAGAGAGAGAGAACCTTGTTGAAGCAAGGAGTGAAGTACTTGAGGCACTTAGGGGTACACTTAACGACGAAAGCTAAGATGTGAAGTCGTCGCCGGGGTTTTAGAGCGTCGTCGAATAAGACACGGCTTGAGGAAGAAGAAGAAGAATAGGAGGAGGTGATAAGCTTAGGGTTCGCCGCTGAGAAAGATGAAGCGAAGTTGCCGCCGTAGAGTTTCGTCGGAAAAGAAGAGGAGGAGGCTCTGCTAGAGTTTTGAGAGAGAGAGAGAGAGAGAGATTTTGTGACTGAATTTGGGAGAGAGAGAGAGATTATGAGTTTTATATATTAATGACATGTTTGTAAATAAGTCGAACTTTCAAGTTTTTTATTTATTTTTGATTTTATGTCAGATGACCTTATTTGGGATAAAAATGTGGAGTGACCTTATGTAGTATAGATCTTATCTATATGACCTTATGTATAATTTACCCAAACGAAAAATCAGCTAGCTATTCAGTATCACAACATTTACATATGTTTTTTTTTCTATATATATATAAAGAGGACAAGTCTTTATTCAAACTCAAGCGGAAACATCCTTACAAAGGTTACCTTACAAAAGAAGAGGGAACGTGCTCACAAAGACTGGAACTACTAGTACAAAAAGAAATCATAAGTCATAAATTAACTTCGAAAAGGACCTCATATGTGGTGATTCGAGACAAATAACAAGTGAGAAACTCCCTTTCTCACCTGCTCTGGGAACCATATATGACTTCCCTTCATCTGGAATTCCACCCCTCCCCATTGATATCGGTTGTCCCCATCCAAAGTCAGCATCATAGATAGGTAGCGTGACCCAGCTAATCATCCCAAGATTAGGGCTTTTGTAATGTTGAGCCCTTCGAGCAAGTGTCGAGAGATGATGACGTGTCTGCTGAAGCTCAAGATAGTCTAGAGCCGACCTTAAATACTCGTCATCCATACGCACCAAAGCGTCGTGGATGCAGCTCGCGGCATATTGTATCGGTTTCGACACAATATCACCAACTAGGGCAGTTGGCGCACACCAGAAGACCACGTTGCCGAAGTAGCCAGGCGGGAGCGGTGGCTGCAACCTCTTCCTTCCGTCGGTGGTGATGTGGAGCTGCGTCTCTTGGTCGTCGGGAAGCTCACGTGCCTTGCATGCACATCTCCATACGTGAGCTGCAAAGATTTCAAATGTGCTGTACTTGACCAAGTTCTTACCACTAGCAACATTATCATGGTCGTCTTTCTTGGACTTGGCTTGTAAGATGTTTATATGCTCCCTTGTGAAGTTGAAGACGGAGGCTTCCGTGGTGGTAGGAGGATTGGTGGCGGCGAGTTTAGTGACGAGGGGAGGAGGATGGTACTCGAGGTGGTGGTTGTGCTCGTGTAGAGGTTGAGGCTGGTCTCGTGCACGAAGTAGTGTTCTGTCCAGATGTGGGGGGAGTGCAAGATTTAGACCACGAGCTATTTCAGACCATGCTTTAATGAACTCGAGAGCCGAACAACCATCTGCCACGTTGTGATCAAAGCCAACACCAACCGCGACTCCTCCGCATTTTAGGGACGTGACCTGAACTACAAATAGTGGGAAAGAAGATATCCCTGCAGAGTAGTCTACCACGGGGATGAAGTTTCTCCCGAATTCGAGACTACTCTTTATATCAGCCAGGTCATCGGCTCGGAAGTTGCACTGTGCCTCGACAAACAACACACCGTCGGCGTTGCAGTTGATCTCGGCGCGATCATTTTTGTCCTCGTTTTTATGCCTCAAGCGTCCGGCTAATGGGTAGAAGGGCACGAGGATCTTGGAGAGCGCGTCTTTGAGCACGCGCGGGTCGAAAAATATGTCATTGTTGTTGTTTGAGACAATGGAGCTATGGTGGTTTTGCTTGTAGATGTACACCGTGGGAGTGTGAGCATTGGGACTTATCATATCCAGGTTAGAGATCCAGAGCGATTGCTTTGGCGTTTCCGCAGCCGGCTTTACCATCGTTGACGCTCTTACGGTAATTTCCATCTCGGAGAGAATTTTGTTTGGATCTAAAAAAAGACATCTCGATTATTGTTCTTTTGCTCAACATATTTTCTAAGTAAATTCTAATTTTGTGGAATTGTAATTTCCCACCAAGTTTTATTTTGTGAATGAAAAAAATTCACACTTGGTTTTCATGTTATAATATTTAAAAGATCTATATTAATATTATCTAATAATTTGTTAGATTTTTATACCAAAAATCCCTCATATAATTTTTTTTTTTTAATTTGTGGGACAAATTATAAATGAAGTTTTCAGTATTTTCAAAAATGAAGTTTTCAATAGAAAAATCTTTCAATACTTCTTTTAGTCTAAAATTGCTCAATTGAAAAAACGTACGTACACACAAAATTACGTTATATTAGTGCTTTTTCGATGACAAGTGTAAGACTTTGAAAGGAATATACGCCCGAAAGTAATCAAGTGTAGATTGTAAACACAATATATTTTTTTACGTATTTTTTATTGTAAAAAAGGGCATCTAAGTAATTAACCCTAACCAGAAAACAAATTAAGCTGGGCTTGAAGTGGAGTTTACCTGACAGACCCTCCTGCGTTTCACGTCTTGACTTGGTTGGTGTTCCGGTGACGTCTTGACTTAATTAGATGGTGTTCCGACTTGACTTAATGTGTAAAGGGGGACGTTGACTCCAATGACTTGGATGGTTTTCTCGTTGTTGGATGAGTGGTGTTTCTCTCAGAATCGATTTGCGCTTCACTCAACGTGCAGTCACTCACCACTGAAGATGCTTTATATATACTACGTAACTGGGGTCTGATCATCATGCACAAAATATGTGTACTAAGTTCAGGAAACTGATCCGTTCATATGAAGAAACTGATCCGTCATACTGGAGGAGCACAAAAAAAAATGATAGCTTTCAAATCAGGATTAATTACAAACTGATCCGTCTGATCCGTCATACTAAAGGAGCACAAAAAGAAACTGATAGCTTTCAAATCAGGATTAATCAAAAGACCCTCCTAACTATAGGGTCATTTTCAATATCATACTCAAGTATCAAAATCTTGCATTTTCATTCCCCAACATCGAATCCGTTAGCAGACTACTACCTTCTCTTTTTTATCTTACCGTTAACCTTCTCTTTTATCTGCTGATGTGGCAGAATGAAGAAGGGTTTATTGGTCAATTCATGTAACATCCCAGAAATATCAACTCAAAAAAGCCACACCCTCGGGGATCGAACTAACAAGTTGAGAGGATGAAAAGAGTTAAAGCAGCAACACTTCGGTGGTCTTCAAGTCGGTGTAGTTTACCTTTTTCTATACATTTGACTATTATATTTCTAATAAACTTTTATTGACCATAATTTTTTCGTTATAATTCTAATCTTGACTTTTTTCGCGTCGACGAACTCGTGTCGTCAAATTTTACAATTTATATACAAAGTCAACCGACTTCGACAATTAGAGTAAAAATCAACTTTTGACCTCACAGTATTTACTAACAGTAAAAATAATAGCAAACTACTCATATAGATAAGATAGAGGTATGTCTTTTTTTTTTATTGTTTTTACCAATTGTTTAGGAATGGCTTCCAATGAAGTAATCATTCCAATTTGTTAGTTTGTTTTCTGTTTAGTCGCTGGTATGAGCACAACTACTAAGAAGTAAGCTATTAAGTTGAGATTTGAGTCACAAGGTATGTAAGAGTGAAATTTTATAATTCTCTCATTAAAAAAAAAAATCATGAATTACTAAGTAAAGTACGTATTAGGCCCCTTCAAAAACAAAGCACGTATGAGGTTCCCTCGAACAAATCAGCCTATTACGATGACCTCATCGTGGTAAAGGTATATAAGGGACGTGGAGGACGAGTCACTCGGATAGTCACTGAGACGATTCGAGTCAAGTCAAGTCAGTCATGGCGGGAAGCGACTCACGGAAGGAGCTCTTCAACTTGATTCACGATTTCGCCTCCGAGAAATCTCAGGGAGGTAAGCCGCTTCTTCGTCTCTCACATACTCCTCATCGTTCTCTCCTATTTCGCCATTTCCTATTTGAAATAGAAAGTTCGGATTCAAATCCCTAACGGAAATTCGAACCGTTCGGTTTTGATTTAGATTTTTGCTTTTGATTTGAGATTTGCAGAGCGAAGAGTAGTCTGACTGAGGAAGCGAATCGAAGAGCTCGAGTCTGAGGTCGAGGTCGCATATGCGGAGCTCGAAGAAGCCAAGCGAGTCAAGGAGAACATTGAGCAAGAGCTCAAAGGCTACGAGGTTGAATTGTCTATGAATGAAGTTACGATTCAAACGCTGGAGGTAGTAGCCTTGTTATTTTTCTCTACTTTTCGAAATTGAGTGTGTGTTTGTAGGTTTGTTGAAATTTGATTAGGTTTTGACCGAATTGTGATTTTCAGTCGAGGATTTCGCTGTTGCAAGATGACATTTCCACTGTTGGATCTGAATCAGAAGTTCTGAAGGTAATGTAACTTTCGGTTTCTGGTAATTAATTAAGTGAGATGAATAGTGTGATTGATAGTATTGCGTTTATTGTTTATCCTGATTTCGTATACTGAACCTCATTTCATGGTGTTTGTGGTTGGGATTTGCAAGGAAAAAGCAGCTGCTGCACGGTACGGAGTTTTGATCTCAAGCTCTCAACTGTTATTTTGGATATTTGTAATATCTGAATAATCTGATACTTCTCATTTTTTTAGAGAGAATTAGTTGCTGTTTAAACTAGTTGCTATGATTATGGTGGCAGGGATGAGTTTATAAGCTGAATGTTTGAGCTCAACTCTAAAATAAGGTTGGTACATTTATCTTGTTAGAGAACAGGAAACATTTTCGCATTGCTGAGCTATATAGTGGAAATTTGTGCTGATCAATATTAAAGTTTTTTGCAGAAGCTGCAATTTTCATACGAGTGCTTTTTAGAGTACTTGATGCAATTCTGGTTTCTGCAAGTGCTATTTCAAAAGCTGTGTAGGGGCCTCCACGTAGTTGCTAAATTACTATTGTGTTTGGTGAAAACTTTGAATCCAGGAAGTTTCAAGCAACGGTTGCAGGAAAAATTCATGAGGATAATTATATGGAAATTGAAGCTGGTGATGGTCTGTATACACTTATTGACTAATTTACTGTTGATATCTTACATGTGTCAATTCCATCTTATTTGAATTGCACATATTATCATTCCATCTTATTCAAATTGCACATATTAAACCTTCTATTCATCTTGAACTGGACTTGATCTCGCTTTTAGTCTCTTACTCTATCAATAGTATTCTCTTTGAAGTGGAACTAAACTATTCTGTGATGTTAGTTGGTTAGAAACTAACTGAACTTTGCACCGTTTCAGAAGGTCAGGAGCTAGTAAGAGAGGAGGTTGCTGAGGTATCATTGAAAGCACTTGAGGAAATGCTTGCATGTGCTGTATCTGAGACCGCTAAAGCAGAAGAAGAATACAAATCAGAGCAGAATATTCAAAAGCAGGTGAGAAATTGATTCTTGATTCCTGTGCACGGCTATTTATTGCATTAACATTCCTAAAAAAGAAATATGAAATAAGTTGAATGATCTGTAACTTGTACATCTGCAGATCCAGCAGAAATTGGTTTATACTGAGAGGAAGGTATTCCTGATGGAGGGGACAATGAATGCAACAAAACAATTGCAAGAGTTGACATCATATCCTTTTCACTGGTGCACTGGTTACTAAAATTACTCAATTGTTCAGTGCTATTTATGCCTACTGTACAACATGGACAGTTCAAAGCAGTTCCATGCATATCTTTAGACAGTGAGCACTTGAGAATTATTGACTACTTAAGCTTTTCATCATTATTTTGATATTGACTTAGACATAATGAAACTTGTTTTCCCATCTTAAATATTCCTTTCAAGATCCTTGGCAGCTAAGATTTGTTATTGTTCTCACCAAGGACAAAGAAAGAGAGAAATCAATGGCTCTGTTTGTTGTTGTCTGTTGCAAAATAGTATTTATTGGGCTATCAGTTTTATGTTGTTGTGGCTTTGACTAGAAACAAGCACTTCTGAATTAGAAGAGACCTATGCTACCCTTAGCGAGAACTTGCAGAGGAGATGTGCATGTCCAAGTTGTCATTTAGACAACATCGAGGCCCTTGAAGGACTTCCTCAGTCTGTTGAGCCAAATTAAACTTCTGTAAGTAATACTTGATATCACCTTTTTATTTTTCATTTACGTGTTATGCATGCAAAACCATTTCTATTCAAATTCAATGTATCTGAGGTGGCCTTTGGAAATTGAATGAATTATATGGGTGTCTGTTCCTATGAGAGATGAAATGATAATCTGTATATCATCATTTTTCAAAGGTTTCTGGCCAGTATTTCAGCTTACTTCCATCAAACTTTTCAATCATGTTACATGCATACTATTTTAGATTTTCATTTGCTTCACTAAATCAAAAGTGAATTGATGCTTGTAATTACATTTAGAAGCTGTTAACATCTTTCATTTGTTGATCTAGCTCATGTTACACAGTCATAGAATAGCAAGAACAGAAGAAAAAAAATTGAAAAGGGGTACTGGTGAAAGATGAATGAAATAATTCTTAATGAATACTGCCTGAAACATCCCAGCAAGCCACAGGCTGGCTTTCTTTTTGTGTTTACCCTCTGCTTTTTGTGCTGGTGCTTCTATATTCTTTACCAGAACTGATTGCAATGTTGGTTGGGTCTTTTTCAACATGTTTTCTCTGCTCCTGCATCAATGATTCTATATTAGTGACCAAACAGAACTTCATCTATTTAGTAGTCTCAAAGTGTTGGTAGATACATGTACTCACATATACTTAGATTGATAGACACCACTTACTGTTCTTTTAGGAAGTGGTACGGCATGAAGTATCTTTTGCAGTGAAACCTCTCTTGGATTGGTAGACTTTTCTACTTCCACCTGAGTTGAGAATAGGGCAGAGACTGGCCTATGATCAGAGAACTTACTTTCACCCCGAAAATAGGAGAGCTGCGTCACCCCTTTCCCATACCACAAAATTCTGTCACACCTGCAACAATTTTATTGTCTTATTAGACTACAGACAGAAATATAATCATCTTCTTTTCAAGCAATTTGTGGAGTAGGATACATTTCTATTTGAGGTGGGCTTAGTCTGTGCCCATGACTTAGGACTGGGGTACTAAAAGACTTAAATTAATAGATTTTAAGGTCGCATCTTGGCTAAGCTACCACAGTGGGGGAAAAGAAGGTACCATGCTGGAGTTCTTTGCTTTTCTCCTGTTTTGCTTGGAAGACCACCCGAGTATCTATTGCAATTTGATGAAGAATACTTGTATGTAGGTGCAAATTCTATAGCCCCCTCTTCCCATCCCTGAAATACCCCGCCATATTCTCGTTCCCTACGAAGCTGATCAAACTCTTGTAATGCTCTCCAGTCCAGTTTGTTTATCAGTTGCCTGGCTGAGTTGTCCTCCAAATATAGTCTATAGTTGAGATCCCCAAACCAGAAAATCCGACTGTTCCACAAAACAACAGTATATGTAGTTAGCTCAGAGTGTATATCTTGCCCATCTTTGATAGTTTATTTGTCCTGGTCACTTGGTTCTTTTTTATAACATTTGGTCCCGAAATGTAGTTAACACTTGATTTATTATCTTTGAGAAAAATGTGTAAAGATGTCTTTGCATGATAAATGAAAACCTTTTTCTGGATAGGAAAGCACAGCAAACAAAACCAAAAAATTTAATTCTACATTCTAGAGGAAGGAACACATACTCGTGTCCCAAGATAGTAAGAGGGTGGGAAATATGATCCCCTGTAGGAATCCTAGGAGATTGAGGGAAAGAGGTTCGTTTGAAAATCTCTGAGACTTGGTGATTCCTTCTGCCTTCATCTCCTTTCTTCTCTCCAGAAGCCAAATGAGCAACAACAAAGCAAAAACTAGTTCCTTCAATTGTCATGCTAACGGAAACTGAACCTTTGTTTCCAAGATAACCCATGATGCCACACGCCACTGAACAAACTTTAACATCTGAAATGCAGTACTTTCTGAGCAATTCACTCTTTATCCATACACTAATGAACACTCCCACCATCTTCTTGCTTGCCATTAGCTTGTATTTTCTGCCACTCTTTGGGATTTCATGTTGCTCTACTATTGTGCTCCCAGTATGCCCGCTAATGTTTATTGTGCTTTCAGGGTCAGGACTATCCACATACTGGTAATTCTCACTTGTAATGGAGCTCGATACAGACGTGAACCAAGTGCTGCCTTGTTTGTTGTTAAGGGTTTTCCCTATCAATAGGTTCCAATTTCTTGCTTCAGTTGGATCCTCTGTTCCTATCACAGTTCGAGTCTTCAAAGGTACAATCTCTTGAAACCTGCAAACAATATTGTGAGCGTTGTATGCATAGTGCTTCCTTATAGTGATTAAACAGAGAAAAAATCAAAATTCTGAACATTGTGTTGGTAATTCCTGTTTATAACATACCCAAGAACATACAAGTCTGCAGCATCTTTAAGATTCAGCCACTCTTCCAAATCTACTGCTAAGCTCCCTATTGGTGATCTTCCGGCTACATTCCAAGTTCCCACAAAGATTCTGAATTTATGAATATTTTTGTTAGGTGAGTATGAAGTTGCATAGTTCTTGTTGGTTCCTTGGAAAAATATTAGCAACTACCTTAACTCATTAGTAGAAGTGCATGGACCCATCTCCATTGACCGCATGACCATATCATCCAAGTAATCACCACTTCCATCTTCACCCCCATCTGTAGAAAATCGTTGCTGATTGAAACTTCTGTAGAGAACAATAGAATTGCGATGTATGAGAACAATAGATAGAAGAAAGACCTGAAACTTGGCTCAGTTGATAGGGGTCATATTTCTTGTGCCTTCTTGTGAACCACTTTCTGAACCTTCTTCTTGATTTATGATTCTCGACGTCCATGGCTAAAAAACCAGTGTCTCCTAAGCCGTGGATGCTATTACAAAATCAAAGATGGAGTACTGCTAGTGGATAAGCTTTGTGCAACTGCCTGTGCATTTCTTACATGAGAGATGTTACCTCCTGTCATGGCTTTTCTTTGCTGTAGACAAAGAAATTGTAGAGTTTAGCTGTATAAGATCATAGTATATATCGCCCTAGATTAAGAACTGAACTGAAAGCTAGGAGAAGACGAAACACATAGCTATTAGCGATAGACCCAAGAGAGAAAAAACATATACCAATGAACCTTATGTGCAAGTCAAAAAAGATTGGGGAAGAAGCTTTTCATTCATATTTCATGTTGAGATCACTGTGCTGTATTAAGTGTGTGCTGTTCTATTGGAAATGAAAAGGAGGATATTGGCCTCACATGTCATCGGGACTCTTATCATTTTCTTAATTATTAGGGTCGTTAGGTTGGTGCTTGTCACGTTCGTCTTGTTGATCTTATGTGACTATTCATTACGTTGTCCAAGTCAAGCAATTCAAATCCAGGTTAGCAAAGAGTTCACCTAGGATTGGTACGGGTCCAAATGACAGTTCATTATTGTTAAATATACCAATAAAAATATCGACATGGATACCAATTTTAGGAAAAAAAAAAATTGAATAGAGTTCAGCTGCGAGAACAGATTATATGAAAGACGAGTGCACGAATATCATAAAAATTTCATACTTTGGCGTGCAACGGTAAAGTCGCCATATGTCTCTCATTAAGCTTAGTTTGTCATTGATAAAATAGAACTAAAGTATAGGTCTGTATGACTATATCCATGTACCAAATTTGGTAACCACAACCTTTCAAACAAACTACGATTCAATTGGACATTGTTTTCACTTTTCAGAGTAGATTGTAGTAGAAAACTAAAAAATAGCTGTTTATTTCAAAAGCTATAAAACTTGTAACTTATGACAATCTTGGTTTTTACCAACATTTAGAAATTACAAACTGTAGCTTTTAAATTACTTCTCAAATATATTTGTTTGGTTATTAAAGTGTAGCCATGATAATTGGATAGTGTGGCTCATCATAGTAGTAATGGCACCGGCCGCTTGGCATCGTGACCCCCACCCCTTCTCCCTTCCCTCCCCAAAAATTTCAACTAGTGTCGCTGTGAACAGTATTAGTGACGCACAATATCATAAAAATCTTGGTTGCTGTCATCAGTGTCATGTGTTTGAGACATTCTAACCAAATAATTATATGTGATTTTAGCCTCTCTATTTCAACAATAATGAGATGTATAAGCCTGAAGGACCATTTCTACAATCTTCTTATGTTAAGCTTTAAAACAAAATAGGTATTTTTCCTTCTTTTTTTTCAATTTTATCTTTGATGTGAGTATCTAGTTACCTTTTTTTCTCTTGAAGTATGTTAAATCTTAGAATTTAATAGAAAACGATACCAAGAGACCATGGGAATCGCCCAGAATGTCTGTCCAGACACATTATGAATGAAATGATGAATATTTATGGGCATCAAAATGGACTTTAACACCAATTTGAGTACGTAGATCAAACAAATTTGACCCATAGTTTACAATCACTTTCTTCTTGCATCGGTAACCAAATGCTGCCGGAACATAACAATGAAAGCCTCCGCTCTCTCATTCAGAGCCTCCTTGGACAGCTTGTTCGGAACTTCCTCCTCCGCCTCATCCGCCGCCGTCTTGTCTTCAACTTCAAACCACTCTTCCTCATCACACTCTTTAACTTGTTCCACTTGTGCAGGTGGCCACCTACATTGCCTCGTCTCCTTCTTCACCTCAACCTTGACCGGAACTCGATCAGCTTCAACTTCGACGGCGGTGCTGCTGCATTCTTGCTTTGAGGAGGAGGAAGAGACTGAAGTGAAAAGAATGGACAAGAGAACTAGGTTGAGAACGATGAACACCCACGCCCGCCACTGCTCCATGAGGAACACCATCAACACTGAAGCAGATGCTCCGGCGGTGAGCAGAACCATGTGCATGACGTACTCTTGAACCCTAACAAGCTCTCTTTGCTTAGTAATGCTCCCACTCTCTCTTCTCCTCTCCATTTTCTTGGTGTGTGCTTTGAGGAGTTGAGATGGTGATGATCCTTTTGCGCTTGCTGGGAGTTTTTATATTGATAGGAAAACACGAGCTCTCTTATCCTTGTGCGTACTTGGTTTGATAAAAAGGCTATGTTTTCGAGTGAGGTTTTGTTTAGTGCGCGCTCCACTTTTGAGGAGCCAGCTGTTGGTGGTAGAAGAGAGACGTGACGAGTAGGGTTGAAGCTGTTTGGGGAGACAAGCAGACATAAATCCTGGAAGCCTGCTAGCTCTGCATCACTACGTTACCCAGCAACCTTATCATTTCTCTAACTTTGGATTTAGCCATGGAAGTTTGCTCGTTGTTTGGGGCATTGGGGCTGTGGCTTCAACACTTGGGTGCCCACACAAAAAGCCATTGATTAGGGGATCATCATGAAAAATCGTATGATTCGTTTACCGGATGTGATTACTTTGGTATAGTTTTTTCAGTGATTTATAATTCCTCTAGGGTCGTCAACTTATCATAATGATATATACTTCATTAGAAATTTAAAACCGAAAGGAGTGGCATGCCCAAATATCTGGATCAATATTCCTAAATGCTACACACTAGTCATAATAATAATCACCATAGATGTTTAATAACTTACATTTTGATGGCACTCAAATAACATGTAACTTCTATTTGGGTACAAATATGCTAATTTATATATAATTTCTCACATCCAATGGAAAAGTTGCAATTCTGAAGTAGTAGGAATCTCGTACAGAATAAGAGCTTTATGCCTTGCTTCTTCCAACAGAAAAGAGAACAGTTGGAAAGCAAAAAGATTTGGCTGTGGTGTCCTCACAAGCAAAGAGAGCAGTGCAATCAGACGTGAAGGTCGAAAAGCACGCCTGGTGCTGTTGCCTATTGGTGTTTAGTGTTTGTATCTATTACATGATTCTTTGCTCAGATAATGACCCTACATGCCCAATCCAAATTGCAGACATCACCCACCAGGCGCAGCAGTAGAGAATCATAATATTTCATTTCCATCATCCTCTTTTTCTTGGTTGGTTTTTGGATTCTGCATTTTCAATCTCAATCCTTAACCAACAGGTTAATCCATCGTGCTAGTTCATGGAGAAACAACAAGATTCCCTTCGGAGGGTTTTTATCTAGACTTGACTCTTAAGTAATTTTACATTTTGGTTCATGAAAACTGTATTTTTTTTCTGTAACCAATAACTTACTGACAGCAACTTTTCAAATAAACTATTTCTTTTCAAGTGACCAAACACATCATTTTACTTAATTTAATTATTTAACTTATAGGTTGAGCTAAATCATATAATGTACTCTAATTAAAATTGTGTGTCATTTTTGGTTTTGACAAAATTAATTACGAAATGAGCACTTCCAAAAGGATTCTTGTACTTTTTTATCTCAGTCTTGCCTGGTTACGTTGTCTGATCCTCTTCACTTGCATGGCTGTGAAGAATTATCTTGATGATCTTGATGGTCTCACTTTTCCTAGGCGGGCTGGGAGAGCCTGTAAAGACTGGTTAGCTATGTTTTTTCACTTTTACCTTTACAGTTTGTCCGTTGGGCCTTGTCGGCAATGAAGAATGATGGAACAATATGATGCCCAGCCCAGCAATGTTCGCAAATTAATATTGCTGGGCCTGAAATGTCCTTATAAGAAGGTGAAGAAGAAACAAAAATGGGATGCACATTTTTCAGGCCCAATTATACTCCCAAATTTGATTTGCTGGTTACGAGATGGCCCAATCAAAATTTCGTAGTGGAAAAATAGGATCATATAGTGGTTCTACGGTTCAACTCAGGTTTTCGTCTGAAGATTCTTTTACGAATTTGATCGAGAATAGTAGTATGAATAATACTATGATTACTTATAACAAGATTGTTCAGAACACTGAACACCTATCCTAAAAGATGAATACAGTAAAACTTTTGTGAAATCTCAAAGCTCTCAATGCCTTGATTCTTTATAAACTTCTCCGCTGCCCAATAGCTCTCCAAAGCCCCTCCTTAGAAGAACTGAGCATCTCTGTAATTCAAACACATTGCATTTCCATAATAAAAACACATTGCATCTCCAAGCTCCCATCATTTCCAAACTCTGAGGCTCCACTATTCTTTTGGCTGCTCCACGCTCAGTTTCAGCGCATAGACATTCTTGAAACTCAATATGCTTGTGGAATCTCGGAAGTCACCGACTCTTCCCAGACAATGATATAAGCTGCAAATGGATGAAGATGAAAAAAAAAGAGATAATCAATGATCTCAGTAGTTTCAACTTGGTTATTGGCAAAATCCCCATTCTCATCAAGTAATCAGTTTAACTTTTTATAGCTCTCCTAAGCCTGGAAAGAAAGTTATTGTATACTTTGGAGTACAGTAAAATGAAGTTTTGTAAGTCTCAACTCTATTTATGTTTTTTGTGCTCTGACACTTTTTAAGTCTATGCAGTCATAATAGTTAATTAAGCACACTGAGGGTCTGGAAATAAGGGAAATATAATATGCAGTTATAACCAACCTGTCGAGCAACCTGAGCCAGCCGCCGACTGTCCCTAGATGACTCTTTTGTCATCTGTGGCTGTGGTGCAGTCGATTCTTCCTCTATTTTCCTCCTCTTAGTCATGTTGTCATCAAATGAAGCAGTTTCACCAGTGTTGCTCGAGGAATTCTTGCGTTTCCTCTGGAAAGTGTACTTGAGAACACTACCATTGTCCACATGACTAGGAGATCTACTTGATTGGTCTAATCCTTTAACATCTGTCAATGTAGAATCCATACCTGATACATTAACAGTACCATGGTTGAGCTCAGAGCTTGGAGCCGCTGGAATGTCCACAACATCATTTCCCTGCTTCATCGACTTAGGCACATCTATCGACTCCACGTCTTTGTCTGCAACATTCTGCACAGATCCGGACTTATTAATTGCCTTGATGCTAACTTTAACACTAGTTGATGAAACAGGATATAGACCCCTTCTTATTAATGTTCTTCCCGGATCCAGACGCTGAAATGGCTTCATCACAGCCCCTGTGTTTTCAGTTGTCTTTGGTCGATCTTCACAAGATTTACCACCACCATTGATTACGTAGGATAAAGTCCTGCAGCAGGAAAGACCAGGATATGGTTGTCCAGTATTCGTGAATGAGGTACTCATGTCATCCTTATTCTGAATTGTCCTTTTCCTTTTTCCATTCTGAGTGATACCACTGTCTATAGGATAGCAACTATTATGCGGCAACTTCTGTTCCGACACACTGGAACTTCTCATGTCAACACTTTCAGCTTTAACAGTGGTTTTGGTTTCTTCTTCTGAATATGGGTGTTTAAGTACTTCCACGCCATTGTTCCTTAAAGAGGGCAAGTCAGAACTTCCTTCCTTGTCACTTGCTTTGATTGTCAACTCAGTCAACTCATTCTTTTGGTGGGATTTGTGACTGTCTTCAAATCCAGAAGGCAGGATCGTTCCATCGAATGAGTTTGTTTCAAAAGCACGAACGCGCTGCGTACATCCATTTTTGAGCAGCTCA
This sequence comes from Geum urbanum, assembly GCA_946800695.1. Classification (NCBI taxonomy): domain Eukaryota; kingdom Viridiplantae; phylum Streptophyta; class Magnoliopsida; order Rosales; family Rosaceae; genus Geum; species Geum urbanum. The sequence continues at coordinate 51,526,625 of OX327008.1, read as the reverse complement.
GTCTCCTTGTTTCTCCTGATTATTGAGTTCAAGTCAACGACAGGGGGATAACATTTGTCCAACTCAGAGACATTCAACTGCTCAGTCTGTTCTAGTCCATTGTCTATATGGTCCAAATTTCTAATCACTGGGATGATCTTCAGGCCAGAAGTTTCTTCATGCCCTGAACTTGAAGGAGCATCTGTGATGGGGTCAGGTGTCACCTTTCCAGAAATTGTGGCATCTTCCATAGTGATTTCGACATTCATAGGCTGCACTTGGGAGGCCTGTTCCTCTGTGACTTGTTCATTCAAAGGTGGCACTTGGTTGAGATTGGCCTTCTCCAACTCAAGCCATGCTTGTTTCAACTCTGATCTTAGATCCGTTATGATATCCTCCGCCTCATGGAGCTGAGCTTCAAGCTCTTCAATTTTACTTTCTTGTTTCAAGGATATCATCTGTGCTTCATTTGTCTGTATCAAATAAAAATAATCATCATCAATAACCTAAATTACCTTAAATCCAAATGCGCACTTCTGTTTTATATATGCACACAAGCACATACAGCAATAGATATTAGTGACAAAAAAATATTGCACAATAGTGAGCAAACCCACTTGTTCAGACTCTCCTGGAGAGAAATTTCAGTTGTCATTAGCTAAGATTCATCCATCGAAAGTAAACAACTCTAAAAACGATGGGCCTGGTTATTTATTTCGGCTTCCAACGTATTTGACAGCAAATAAATATAAATTTCAACAAGACTGGACAAAAGGCACTAACTCACATCACAACGCGGTAAATCCAAAATGTATACTCAGCACATTACTTATCTAGATGAAAAATCAAAATGTGTGTGACAGATGATATGAACACACTAGCAGATAGGTAGTGGACTACAGTTCAACAGTAAACATGAACAACGAAGCCATAACATAGGAACTAAACCACCGATCAAAAATTGAGCATCTCCAGATATCAACTGCCAGATAGCTGTAAAATCAGATTAAATCTCAATGCTCTCCAAAAATGCAAAACAAAATTCAAATCCATCACCAAACACACAACAAAAAAATGGATCCATTAAAACTAGCAACGAAAACAGAATTTCGTGGTCGAACCTTGGAATCGATCATCTTCTTCAATCGGAGTAACATCCGAAGCGCCTCGTCTTTCGTGGAACGCAGATCCTGCTCGAATCGAACGACTCTCCTCTCCGCCGCCATTACTCGCGCCGCCGCCTCCTTCGCCGTGTTCATAATTATGTCCGCGTACGCCTTCTTCAGCGCCACCACTTTCTGCCACCACCACCACCACAAAACACACAAAAAAAAAACCACCGCCATCAAAATTCCCGATTCGAAAACAAAAACAAAAACCGCCGCTCGCGACGGTGGAGCGCCGCAGCGGCGGTGGTAGTCAGTTAGTTAGGTCGAAGGTCATTTATGGAAATTCACCTCCTCCTCGCGTTCCATGTCCTTCTTCTTCTTCTTCGGACCACCGTCGCCGGAGTAGAGAGAGAGAGTGTGTTGATTTTGGCGTGAGCTCGTTTTCTGTTAGGAGAGTGAAACCGGAAGTCTGTTTATTTCTCTCTCTCTCTCTCTCTCTCTCTCTCTCGCCAGGTCCCAAACTTACGTAATTGCCCCTCGGATTTACGGTTTTTCTGTAGTCGTGTCGTGTAGCGAGTTCGTTGAGGGTTTTGTGGAGGTGATGAGGACAGCGACAACAGAGGCCCCCATTTACGATGAAGGGCCGGGGTGAAACGACATCGGGTTCTAATAGAGGTGTTGTCGTTTTGGCTCAACCACCTCGATTATTGGGGGTCAGTTTGGTCATTTTAACGCCAACAGACTGAAGGGCGCGCAAATGAGGTGTGAGTGGGGCCCTGGCGAGGAATCAGAGCGGGAGTACAATTAGAAAGAAATAAACGCGGGTTCTGGAAACGCGCGGTCCCGAAAAGATGGTTTTCAATTTTTAGGGTGAAATTGTTTTTGGACGCGCGGGGTCACTGTTAGAGTCTCAGGTCTTAGTTTCGTCGTCCCAACTCCCAACGTAGAAAAGAATCAGAAGATGAAGAGTGCTGTACCTCTCATGCAATTTCTAACTGTTTCTAATTTATAACGCAATATTCATGTTATTCTAATAGCGCAAATCAAACTTTAGATCGGAGTATAAACATATAAACACGCTAATGTTAACTAAATCGATCGATTATTTTTAATCGATTAGTGTCATATTATTTCAAAGTCTCAATATATTAAAATTGTGTCATGTTATTCGCTCTGAAATAAAGATGAAGAAATTTTTATGATAATGTTTAGAAAGCAAAAGTGAGCAAGAAATTGTAAATGTCCCGTGAACATGAATACTAGGACCTTGTTCGACCTTATTTTCTCTAATATAATATAGTGAGATTATAGGATTTCTCTTTATTGAGCAGAGTAATTCGATTAAATTTTATATTATTATTAAAAAAATTCTATAATGAATTTGATCCACCTCATAAAAAATGTGATAAAAAGTTATATTAGAAGTCACTTCTGTAAATGTCTGCCATTTGATTATAACCCGAACAGCTTATTTTTTTAATGTAGAATATAAAACAAAAATATTAAATATTAGAGAACGAATGATTTTGTTAAGATGGGTAATGGATGATTCTAAACTACCCATGTCTGGCAAGTTGGGGCTGCACATTTAATGTTTAAGCCAACGATTAGACACATGTTGAGTTTTACATATTTAGTCCGTATACTTGAATTTTTCACAGAGCTAGGTAGTTTGTTCAATCCTTTTCCACTAAATCTCCTCTCCTTCACGGATGTTATGTGTTTTTATTTCTCCTCCTCTCTTTGTCTAAATGTGAAATGATCAACATTGCCTAATCAGACTCTGATAGTCAAGAATAAAAATACGGTTATGTTAATCAACCTTATTCATGATTATGCATCGTGTGATTCTTGTCTCTCTATCAATAATTTTATATTTTGTTCCTACTCTGTAATAACAACCTCAATTTATGTTTTCATATCGGAAACCCTAGCTCCGGAAATATCGAAGGAAACGAAGATTTTTTCTTCCTAGCGACGAGTCAGTGTCGGACAACATCTCTTCACCGGAGAATGGTGGATTTCGAGATTATTGTATGGAATTGTCGAGGGATGTGCAACAATGAGACGCAGGATGCAATTGTTGCGTTAGTGAAGAAACGAAAACCTAGTCTTTTGTTTCTTTGTGAAACCCTAGATCATGTGGGGGTTGTAGAGAAAGTTAGAAGAGATGCGGGCTTTGATGGAGTGTTCTTTAAGGAGAGGGCATAGGATTCCAAGGGTCTAGGCTTGTTCTGGAGAAAGGAGTACCCAATTTGGTTAAGGAATTACTCGTCAAATCATATTGATGTGGAATTAGGAGAGACAGGATCTTTGCAGGAATTGAGATTCATTGGTTTGTATGGGTGTGCTGGCAATGGGGAGCACATTAGAACCTGGGATCTATTACAAACTCTAATGGCGCAATGCTCACTTCCTTGTTTGGTGGCAGGTGACTATAATGAGATCATCAACAATAATGAAAAATCGGGAGGTGTTTGACACCAAAATCTCCTTAGCGAGGAACGCGTAGAGAGCCTCTTGCAAACTGTCTCTTTTATAGATTTTGGATAATATAACCATAGGTATCGATTTTATCCTTGATGTGCTTCGTGTGCTGGCGTGCCACCATCTCGCGACGGAATGTGAATGTATTGCTGCGTCGCCTGACTTCTTGACTAAGCGATTTAGGCAGGGAGAGCACCAACCTCGTTTGAATAGATCCTTCTTACCTAGTGTCCTAGGACTTTGAGTTTTTCGTGTCTCTAGCAAAGCCACGAAAATCGATACTCCACACTCTCTCTGTAAGTGCAAAGCAGAGCAATCTACTTGACGATGTGTTGAGAACACTGAGGTGTTGCTTCCTTGGATCTCCAAACTCTCACTCGATAGGTGACAAGCTCTTCAATCTTTTAGTTGTGTTGCTTCCTTAGATCTCAATACTCTCACTCGATAGGTGACAAGCACTTTGATCGTCTGGTTACAAGGTTTCTCTGACGAGATGTATTTGCGTGTAGCAAAATTATATTTGATCAAGGAGGATCTTTCTCTATCGCTACGTTCTCCTTATATAATGCACAGTAGTCGTATCTCGGTTCACTTGTATGTCTTCAACTCTTTGATTCCCAATATAACTCTAAATATTCACCAGCACACGGTCTTATCTTTATATAGTTCAATGTTATCCCAATTCTTTTCACAAGGAGACCTAATTGATGCAGGAAAGGCTTGATAATCATTAGGCCGTGTGGATCAGCCATCTTGATTTATAGCCTTTACCCAACACGGAATTAGACCCTGCTATTTTACTCGGGCCGCTCGTGAAATCCAGCCCTCGAAGCCCAATATGAGATATTTATCTCAGGCCCAAACATTGCCCCTCAAGCCTTAAGCCTAAATTACATATGCAGGCAAAAAGGCTTGAATCTTACCGAATGACACACTGTTACTCCAAACGGTAACATCACACGCAAGCATCACGTTACACAACCCTTCTAAAAAGCCGCCCCACTTCGGCTGATGTAGTATAAAAGTGCACGTCCACATCAATCAGTCTCTACTTCCCAACAGATCTCTTTCAGTTCTCTCATTTTCAATCTTTCAGCCTCTAAAAAAAACTAAACTTTCCATCCTCACTGTCGGCCATCTCTTCCGATCAAACACCATGCCTCATCACAAAGACATACATATCTCTTACACAAAATACGATGTCGAAAACCTCACTAGAAATATTAAAGACGTCGCCAAATGACCAGATACAGAAGTCATCATCCATCTAAAAATCAACCCAAGCAACGACACTGGCTTGCTCGGTCCCTTTCTTGAAACTTCGATAAACCCAGAGCTCTATCTTATTCTCCGTCGTCCCCTTTGTAACTCAGCCCTTATTTTCCAGAAAAACCCAAAGGCAGAACCCAAAGAATGGACTAACAAAGACACCATTTATCTTATCGGTAAATGGCCGCACCTAAACAAGGAATATCTCATTTAGTACAAACTTCTTCGCGAAAAGGATATTGATCGATGAGAAGCAGCCAGTATTGTTCAACTTATTGACCTATGTTTTTCACTTCCTGCCGGAGGAAATTGAGCTTCGTTCGCTGTCGTTATGTGTTTTTGGGATTGCTCAGTCAACTGCTTACGTCTTCCTTGTGGCAACGTATGCATTACCATCCTCGACCTCTATACTTTATTCAGAGTCCCTATGTCTAGCAATATTTGGTTCCATAATCGTACACACGGAACTAAAGTTTGAGCTTTTAAGGATTGACCTTCATCTGCCTAGATTAATCACTTTGCAAAGAAAGAAAGCACCACCGATCAAGGAGGCATAGCCTTCCTAGAATACTAGCTATCCAAATACATCTTTTGTCCCACCTCTGCTAGAGTTAACAAATGTTGGACCAAACTTGCTGAACGCCTCTTCAACCGTGAAAAACTAGGCTTGGTAGAATCCGTCCTCGCTTACATCTACTACGGCTTGCGACGAGTTGTAATTTCGAGACTTGACCTCAATTAACCAAGACTACTCTTGATGGTAGATTTTTGGTTGCGAATGTATTTCCCTTTCTTCCACCTTTCCGAAGTCCCTCCTTTCGAAAAAGACAAACTTCTGGGCCAAACCTTGGCGACCGCATTCTCCAAAGCCAGAAAATAGTCATATCAAGCATGCTTTATACCCCTCTGCTCGTAAACAAACTTCCCAATCGCAGCAGTTGAAGTTATTTTGAATCGCTGCCACCCTTACAACCTCGCCAATGGATTTATTCCTTCGCCAGGACAAGATGACTCTGCGAGGACCATTTTTCTTCACAGCCACACCTGCAAGGACTTACTAGTCTCTGATTCTTCAAGCCCCGGGTATGAGCTATACGCTCCCAACCACTTCTCCAAGAAACTTGGGTTAACCCAGCATGCCCCCATGCTTCTCGTCTGCTCTCTAAACAGATACAGTCTTTGGCGAGGATCTGGCCACCCTTCATTGCACGATCTACAGAATGCACACTTGGGCTTCCCAGCCGTAACCATCCCCACCTTGGGGAAGCCACTCGTCACTTCTCAATCAGTCACAGAAACGTACTTGGTCTAGCGCTCCCAGATTTGGGAAAACATATAACGGACTGGACCGCTTGCTCTTTTGCCTCCATTTTCTGCTACTTTGACAAACAATTCACGGATAAAGAAGATTTGAGCATCATAGGCAAACTATACAAAAATAGCAACAACACTCCCTGGCCACAGATATAATTCTTACCATATTCATGGAACCCTGTTAACTTTGCCACATGTACTAGAAATTCCCTGATAGCGTTTGACCAATTTCCTTATTGCAATCAACAACATGCTTTAGAAACAGACGTTGCCGCCAGCTTGAAAGTTCCAAAGAAGAAAAGGTCCAACACCCCTGGCCAGTTAGTAAGTATCAAAATCTTTTACCAACGTTCATCGCCCTTGCTGTCTCACTGATTACAACTATCCTACTTATTCTTTACCAGTCACAAAAGCGCACAAGGACTGACTCCTCTTCTGGAGATTCTCTAAGAATCTGAGGTTCCAAATCTGCCCACAAAGATGACTCTCAACCCCTCTTGGCCTTGGAAGCCCCCCCCCCCCCCTCAAGTGCTAGCTGGGAATCGACAGAGGTAGTGAGCAGAGATGGACAGGCTAAGCTCCGAGCTAGTGTCTTTTTTGCTTCCTTTGATCAAAGAAGCGAGAAAGCATCTAGGGCAAGCGCATGTTCAGCATTAGTCTTCACCATTGCTCATTGGCTACACTCACATCTGAATGTTATGCCAACAGTATCCGAATTCGACGACCTTATTGTGCAAGGTTCTTTGGAATGGAAGAAACTCTGCATGAACGAGGCCCTCACCAATTCCTTCTCTGATTACCATTTCGATCTTAAGACGATTATGAAGGAAGGCATCCGGCCAATAAAGATCTCTTCTGATGACTCATTCATTAGATACTTTAGTCCAGAGAAGTTTGCGAACATGAAATATCTTGAGTCATTTGATCAAGCATGGGATAACATTAGCAAAAGCAAAACGCCTCAGGTATATCCGGTAAGCTGGAATGATCATTTCTTTGTCCTCAAAATCGAAGCTGATGCTTACTACATCATTGATTCACTAGGAGAAAGGCTCTTTGAAGGGTGCAGCCAAGCCTACATACTGAAATTCGATGACTCTAGTATAATGTATGAAGGCGAGGACAATGGGAAAAAGTGCTGCAAATACTTCATCATAAGATTTCTAGCTGGGATCACTACAACATTCTTACCCATTGCCGGCGACTTTTATGTCGCTGGCAATGTTTTTGGACATTACCGGCGATTTTTGCCGGAAAAATTGCCGGTAATATTTTTTTTTTTTTTTAACATTACCGGCGACTTAAATGTAAGTCGCCGGTAATGTCTTGCCGGAAAAGACATTGCCGGCGACTTATATTTATGTCGCCGGTAATGTAAAAAAAAAAAAAAAAAAAATAAGACATTACCGGCGACTTCATTTATGTCGCCGGTAATGTCTTTTTTTTTTTTTTTTTACATTACCATCGAGACATTGCCGGCGACGGACATTACCGGCGATTTTTTGTCGCCGGTAATGTAAAAAAAAAAGAAGACATTACCGGCGATTTTTCCGGCAAAAATCGCCGGTAATGTCCAAAAACATTGCCGGCGACTTACAAATCGCCGGCAATGAGTCAATTTCCAGTAGTGGATATTACTCAGGGAGCTTGAAGAGGCAGAAAGGAAAGAAACAGTTGATCATCTAACCCTCTTTCAACGTTTACAGATCGAGCTCCAATCCTGCTATCTTTCTTCCTCCTCTGGCGAGAACAACAATTTCCAAAATGAAGAAGTCATCCTAGAATCAGAAACTCATGCTCCGCCTTTGCCAGAGCTCTAAGTCAATATAGTTGAGGAACCACAACAATTGGTTGTGTCTGATGACTTGCCCCTACCTTATGAAATACCTCAACTTATTTACCCATTTTGTATGCTAACTATTTTGATTAAATCCTGACTCCTCACATTTCCTTCTAGCCTACACCCACTTTTATGAGTAGTGACATAGTTCTTTCTGAACAGCATGCTGACTCAGAAGGTAAGTCTATCTTTTCCAAGACCTTTCAAGATCAGCTATAGACGCCCATCCTCCCTCGATCTCCTGAGCCTATGTCAATGGCCACAATGGAACATCCTTCAAACTTGCCAAATCGAGTTGATGAAGAACAAAATATTTCACATAGAGAAACTACTGCTCCTCCTTCATCATCAAGGCCTTCCAGTCAAGCACGCATTTTCCAAGATCAAATTTTGATTTTGCAGAAGCTTTTGACTAAGCTTAGCGCTCTGAGCTCCCCTTCAACCGTTGCCATTCTTACCTCTTTTGTTCTCCAGAAGCTCTTCTCCGCCAGCCTAGATTCCCCTCAAAGTATCAATCAGACTCAAGAACAAGTCAAAAAACTAAAGGCCACTGTCCCTGTTGAACTTTCCAAGACCATGTCTGACTTTGAGGAAGGACTTTGCCAGCTCTAAGATCAATACGAGGCTCATAAACGTCTGAAGTATGAAGCAAACGGAAAGAACGAAGAAATGGAGACGTTGGCTCGCCAGACGCAGGAAGATAATAGCCGAGTCCAAGCACTTCTTACGACATGCAGTATTCCCCAGGCTTCAAACTACACTCATCTTACACTGCTACCCAAAGGCAAAGATCCTAAAACTGCAAAGGACTATCGACCTATAGCATTATGTAACGTAACGTAACGTATAAAGTTGGTTCCAAAGTGCTCGCTAACAGACTCAAAAAGATTCTCCCCAAAATTATTTCTCCGTTGCAAATGCCTTTGTTTTAGGAAGGATGATTTTGGATAATTTGCTTGTAGCAAATGAGGTGGCTCATATGTTGGATCAACGACGGAGAAGTAAAGGTGATGGTTTCTTTTCTTTAAAGCTAAACATAAGTAAAGCATACGATAGGGTTGAATGGAAATTTGTGGAGGTGATGCTTCATAAACTCGGTTTTGCTTCTACATGGATCTACATGTTCTTAAGCACGTTGAAAAGGGTAAGCTATTCAGTCCTACACAAAGGTTCTCCTCATGGTTACATTATTCCTTCTCAAGGTATCAGGCAAGGTGACCCTTTATTGCCTTACCTATTCATACTATGTGCAAAAGGTTTCTCTTCCCTAATCGATGCTTCTCTGGTCACCAGTGAGATCTTAGGTTTATGTATGTGCCATAATGCCCCTACATTACATCACTTACTATATGCATATGATTATTTTCTGTTTGGGAAGCTACAATTCAGGAGTGTATGGCGTTTAAGAGACTTCTAGTAGTTTATGAAAAGGCATCGGGGCAACACATCAATCTTCAAAAATGTAGTGTTGTCTTCAGTAGAAATGTTAATCTTGACATTCAGGATCAGCTGGCAAGTCTTCTTGGGGTGCAGAGGGTGGATGATCATGGTAGATATCTTGGTTTTCCGTTACTGGTGGGTCAATCAAAAACTGCGATCTTTGAGTACTTCAAAGAGAGACTGGTGAAAAAATTGGTTGGTTAGAGATACAAACTTCTAAGTGCTGCAATAAAGGAGTAAAATATCAAATATCAAAGATATATCGATTGTCCAAAATACGGATATTTCGACAAAAATGTCGATGAAATATCAATTCAATAAAAAATTGACCAAAATTGAGATAAATACATAAAAATTTGTATTTGATCTTTATTAATTCTTATATGATCAATATGTGTTTTGAAACTTGTAAGTTGTGTTTTGTTGATTATTTATAGGGATTATTTGATTAAGCTTTTGGGTTATTAGCGTGGAGGGTTTTGTGCTTTTGATTTAGTGCGATCAACATATAGTCAAAATATCGGGTAAATTCAAAAATATCGAAGATTTCAGCGATATATAAGAAAATATCGAATATTTTGGGAAATATTGGACAAAAGATATTGATATGTAAGATTAATATCGAGAAGTCAAAAAAAGAGAAATATTGCGGAAATATCGAGGATATTATCGATATTTCATTCCTTGGCTACAAGTAAAGAGGTTCTTATAAAAGTGGTGGCGCAAACAATTCCGTCCTATGCTATGAATTGTTACCTTCTTCCGAAAGGTTTATGTGATGACATGCATCAGTTCTGCAGTTAATTCTTCTAAGGTAGTGATGATACTACTCGAAAAATCCACTGGAGGTCATGAGACAGAATGTGTTTAACTAAAAAGAAAGGTAGGATGGGCTTCAAAAATCTTTATGCATATAACCTAGCCATATTGGCTAAGCAAGGTTAGAGAATCCTTAAAAACTCGATTTCATTGATAGCCAGGTTGTATATAGCCAAATACTAGCCTTTTACTTCTCTTTTGGAGGCTGAAATTAGTGAGACACCATCGTATTCATGGCGGAGCATTGTCACAGCTTTGAAAGTTCTGAAATCGGGTATTATGAAGAGAATTGGCAACGGACTTGATACTTCGATATGGACACGTTAGTGGATTGCAGGAATGGCAAGTCAATCTTTACAACGTTCCACTAGTTGTAATAAGGAGTTGGTGCCTGAATTATTTTTACTAGGTTCCCGACATTGGAATGTGGCACTACTCAATGAACTATTTGCTCCGGGAGTGGTTGAGGCTATTAGGCATATTCCTCTTGGAATAAGGAGTCGTGGAGATTCTTGGTGTTGGAAGCTGGAGAAGCGGGGAGCATATACAGTCAAAACTGGTTACTTTATTGCTCAGATCAGGTAATCAGCTCTACCCTAGCCTCTTCTTCTTCTGGAGACAGCTTCAGTCCTTTGTGGGCAGCGCTATAGAAAGCGAAAATCCCAAGTAAAGTAGATATTTGTATATGGCGTGCTTGTCATAATATTCTACCTACTCGGGAATGTTTGAGCATGAAAGGATATAATGGAGATCTTAGTTGTGTGTTATGCGACTATGCATTCGAGACAACTGGCCATCTCTTCTGCTCATGTCCCTTAACCAAGGAAATTCTTTCTCGAAATCCTTTTGACTTGGCTATTTGTATGCCACCTGGTTTTAGTTTCAAGGCTTGGCTATTGGAACATGTATAATCAATCTTCAAAACTCGTTTTGAACAACTTTTTATGATTATTTGGAGTCTGTGGTTAAATAGGAATGACAAATTGTGGAAAGTTTCGACAAAGGAAGCTAAACAAATTGCAGTCCATGCTATGGAGAGGTATGAGGAATACACACAAGCAAATACATATCCTCAGGTTGAGGCAGTCGTAAAATCAATCAAGGTAACTCATTGCCAACCTCCTGCTCATGGTACCTTGAAACTCAATATTGATGCGTCTTTCAAAGAAAATCAAGGAGGTGGTAGAGGTATTTTACGCAACTTGGAAGGTACTTTTATAGATGGCTTTTCATATCATTACAATGTTACGAGTTCAGCTCCTTGTGTGGTGGTCAAAGCATTTTGCGATGGCCTGGAATTCCTCCACGAGTTAGGAGTATCAAAAGCTCTCATTGAGTCGGATTATGCAACTGTGGTGCATCAAGTCATGCAACATTCAACTGATAATTCGGCTATTGGAGAACTGGTTGAAGACGCAAGAGAATTGTTAATGAAACACCATAACTACTCCATTAGCTATGTACCAAGAATTTGTAATAGAGTAGCACATCAGTTGGCCATGTATGCTTCTGACCCGAACATTCATCTTGAATGGTTCGGCACCGCTCCAATTTTTATCCGTGATGCTATCAATTACGACATTAGTCATATAAAGTAATAAATTGTCTTCCTTTCAAAAATAGTTTCCCTCAAAAAAAAAAACCCTCAATTTATACAATTAAAAGGTCAGGTAAAGCCCAATAATCTTCTTCATCTTGGTCAAGACCAAAATGCAATTGAAAAGGATTGCAATCCTCTTCAAACTTTTGTCATCAGAAAATCAAATTCAAACCCAATTCCAAAGGCAGGGGTGGAAGTCAAAGATGCATAATTCCTCAACCTCATTGGCTAATGCCTACTCACAGATACCATGAAGTCCATGATTGCCCCATCCCCATCATCCATATTACACACAAAACTACTGAAATTTAGTTACGCCTAATATTAATTTAGGCAAATAAAACACTCTGTATATTAATTTTATTTTCTACTCCTATTCTTGATGGACCTAGTCAACTAAACAATACCATCCAGTGTAGACCTGCCCCATAAAACAACGCCAAACACAAAGCAAAGCTCCAATCTTTTAGTCAAAACCAACACTCTCTCCTCTAAAGCGAAAATATTCTCAATCCAAATGAATCAATCGTCAGTCTTTTTCCTCCTCCTCCCCTCCTCCTCATTTGATCAATAAAATTCGACCCAATTTCGCCAACAAGTCAATGGCCCCCATTTTCATCAAACGCGCAAATTTGACCATTCCTCAACACCCTTTTCATTTCTAATCCCAACCCAAAACTCGCAAGAGCCCATCTTTCACGTACCCTTCTTCTTCACCATGTTGAGCTCCACATCAACATGGACATATCTTCTCATGTTCCTCTTCTTGTTTAGCTTCAGTGGAGCTATAGTTGAAGACGATGTCAGGTGTCTTCAGGGCTTGAAACAAAGCTTGAACGACCCACAAGGAAAGCTCAAGTCTTGGGACTTCACCAACGCCTCGGTTGGGTTCATCTGTAAATTTGTCGGCGTTTCTTGCTGGAACGACCGGGAGAATCGAATCTACAATCTCGAGCTCAGAGACATGGGTCTTTCAGGTACGATCCCAAAGTCGATTGAGTACTGCGTTAGTTTGCAGAATCTGGATCTGGGTGGTAATCAACTTTCGGGTACGATTCCTAAAGATGTTTGTACTTGGTTGCCTTATATAGTCACTCTCGATTTGTCTGAGAATGATTTCTCCGGTCCGATTCCGGCGGAGTTGAACAAGTGTACTTATTTGAATGTGTTGGTTTTATCGTATAATAAGTTATCAGGTAGTATACCTTTTGAGTTGTCTAGCTTTAGTAGATTGAAGAAGTTTTCTGTGGCGAATAATCAGTTGAGTGGGACTATACCTCAGTTTTTCCAGCATTTCGATAAGGAGGATTTTGCTGGGAATGGAGGGTTATGTGGAGGCCCATTGAAGAAGTGTGGGGGATTGAGTAAGAAGAATTTGGCGATTATTATAGCGGCGGGTGTGTTTGGGGCGGCGGGGTCATTGTTGTTGGCTTTGGGGCTGTGGTGGTGGTTCTATTTGAGGTTGAGCAAGAGGAGAGGGAAGGGAGGGTATGATGTTGGGAGAGGGGAGGATTGGGCCGAGAGGCTGAGGATGCATAGGCTTGTGCAGGTTTCGTTGTTCCAGAAGCCGCTTGTGAAGGTGAGGTTGGCGGATTTGATGGCGGCTACGAATAATTTTAGTCAGGAGAATGTGATCATTTCGACTAGGACGGGGACTACTTACAAGGCGCTGCTTCCTGATGGGTCAGCGCTGGCAATCAAGAGGCTTAGTACTTGTAAGTTAGGGGAGAAGCAGTTTCGGTTGGAGATGAACCGGCTAGGACAGCTTAGGCATCCGAATTTGGCTCCCCTTTTGGGGTATTGTGTTGTGGAGGAGGAGAAGCTTTTGGTTTATAAGTACTTGTTGTATGGGACTTTGTATTCGTTGTTGCATGGAAGTGCTTCTGAATTGGATTGGTCGACGAGATATAGGATTGGTTTGGGTGCTGCTAGGGGACTTGCTTGGCTTCACCATGGCTGCCAGCCTCCGATTATACACCAGAACATTTGCTCCAATGTGATCACCATCGACGAGGACTTTGATGCTAGGATAATGGATTTTGGGTTGGCAAAGCTTATGACTTCTGATTCTCATGAGAGCAGTTTTGTTAATGGAGACTTGGGGGAGCTTGGTTACATAGCTCCAGAGTATCCCAGTACTATGGTTGCTTCACTGAAAGGGGACGTGTTTGGATTTGGGATAGTGCTCCTGGAATTGGTGACAGGGCAAAAGCCTCTTGAAGTCAGCACGGCGGATCAAGGCTTTAAGGGCAATGTAGTGAATTGGGTGAATCATCTATGTAATACTGGTCAAAACAAGGATGCCATTGATAAAGAATTAAGTGGCAAAGGACATGACGATGAAATTTTGCAATTTCTGAAAGTTGCTTGCAATTGTGTGGTCTCTCGGCCCAAGGATAGGTGGTCTATGTATCAGGTTTACCACTCACTGAAGGGAATGCATAGAGATCACAGCTTCTCCGAACAAGATGATGAGTTTCCATTGATCTTTCGCAAGCCAGACAATGAATGATACGGTTTGGACTTGTTTCAAATGAAGAGACAGGGGTGTCGATAACAGTTCGAAAAATTCATCTTGAGGTAAGTTCTCAAAGGTTCATGTTGAGGCATTGGCGGGGAGGGCGGCAGTTTCACTTGCTCTTGAGCATGGCCTTTCCCCGGTAGATTTTTGAGACTGATTGGATTTCCGTAATTAATGCCTTTATGCATATGGAGTCTTCTAGACATGTCTGTTGTAGGGTGTGCGTATGATGACATTATCCAACAGCTGTCTCAGTTGCCGGGTTCTTCTTTTTCACATTCTTATCGTCAAGCCAATTAAGTGGCTTATCGGTTAGCTATTTTTTCTTTTTGCATTAGTAGTTCCAGTCTTTATGTCGAACCTTTGTAAGGATGTTTCTGCTATAAGTTTGAATAAAAGACCTGTCCTTGTTCATATGTAAATGTTGCGATCTCTAAATAGCTGATTTACACTATTTTTGTAGTCTAGCTGTATCCAGATTCTAGAATAAACTGCCAGAACAGTAAACCTCCTACTACTTGTCTGCACTGAGGTGCTGTGATCTGTGTACACTTCGTTGTTTTCCTGACATCATGGTGCTGATATTAGTTATATACCAGTAAGTAGCAGCAACCTTGGTTACCAACTTTTAAATGGAGTTTTTCCGATTGGTGATAACTACTACTTAGATAAGTGTAGCAGGGAAGGAGTATAGTGGACTGGCTACTGCTTCTAGATTAGTAGAATATAAAGCAGCTAATATATCATCTTTGCTAGATAATGAATTGTAGAACAGCTATAAATCCCACAATGCAGAAACAGTGGCAAAGAAATAGTTCTGGGCACCAAGCAGTACATAACTACATATGCTGTTTAGGGTTGAGGCCTGATTCTCTTTCATACGATACTCAGCTATTCATATTGACCAGCTAGCTCAGGCTCAACAGAACAAAGGCCTGTGCAGGTAGCCCATGCTGAATCCATAGACCAAGGCCACTGGTACATAGCAATGATAGCATGAACCATTATATAGTTTACCTACAGTAACTTGGGTGGTATTGTTGTGTATATGGGGTGGTAAAAGATATGTTACCTCCTTTGATACTTTCAGTCAAAGGAACTGCACGAGAGGGGAATCTGTCTCCTATGTGCATCAGAAAAGGACTCCCTATATCTATATGTATGAATCTCACTTACTTTGGACCAATTCTTTCCCTCTTGAATCAATCAAAATCGGCACGAGTAAAGGAAGCAAAAGATAAAGCAATCAACAGAGTTGGCTCCTTCATTTTTCACTTTGCATATTCATTTTCTCTCTCTTTTTTCACTTTGAATTTCATGACTTTTTCTTTTATGTGGATCAAATCATTTTTAAGCTGGTGGGTTATGTTCAAAATTTTCCCTCCATGAAATCCCTTTGAAGATAATGATGAAATTTAAGCACCATTCAAAAGATTTCCTTTGATTATAGAGTTCCTTTATGGGAAGGTAATTGCTTTACTTGGGGAGCACAAAAACAAATGAAAGCCATTTGAAGAAAGCCCAACTATCAGAAAGCTAGTCGAGTCATACAAGTTACAAACCATTCCCATATAGTATTTGCATGGTTGGACTAGAACTACAAGTATAGAATTGGAATAGAACCTTTCTTGGGTGTTGTTCTAGTTTTCTTATAGTATCTACTTCGACTTGCTCTGTTTTCCTTCCATGCAATCTGTATGTATATTGCATATGAGAGAAGCATAATCAAGGGTGTTTCATACCCATGAAACTTTACAGTGAGGTTGGTATTTCAAACAGTCAGAAATCACATTACACAAATGCTCAGGACTTGGACAACAAATAAGCTTCATTACACCTACCTTATCCAAAATTTTCGATAATTGATCACTCCACAAATCCTAGTTCCTAAAGGGCATCGAAAAACCATAAATTAAATGCACGAATCGCAGAATGCAGATATATAACTTATTGTACAGGCTTGCCTTCTGCTCAAATTTTGATTCTTCAGAATCATCTTCATGGTTAAGCTCGACCGGCTGGCTGTCTACTCTTCACTGCTCGCCTGAATACGCATATAACAAGGCGTTAAGAATCTGTGACATGATTTCTCTAATACTGGAAATGTAGAGTTTAGTCATAAAAGATGTGAGAGTTAATTATGATTACAATTTAGGCTCGTAATGAGGAAAACAATATAGATTAACACAATGATGAAAAGAAAAGGAAGAGCTTTGCTTGCTCTACATGTTCCCTCACGTAATAAAAGTTGCCAAGTTCTTTCTCCAAGGCCTTTAGGTGCTCCTTATGAAAATAAGAGAAAGTTTGAAACACAAAAGAAGCCTTTAATAAAGAAGCAGACACTCCTCAGTTTCCATATATCTCAAATATTAGATGGTGAAGGACATGGACATGGTTTCTTTAGCTCAATCTGATATTCTTAAAATATAGAACCTAGCTGAGCCAATTATTTGATTCTTCCTCATCTTGTTTTGTATTCACTGAACATGCAAAGACTGAAAACACGGATGCATTTCCTTTTTAACCAAAATAAGAAAGAGAACCACATATTCCTGGGAGGAAGACATCAACTAGTTTGTAGAAAAGTTCACCATCATGTCACTTGAGACCAGAGACCGAATATATGAAGTGCATGCAATTATGGAAACAATTATATTCTCTTTATAACTACTGTGATCTACTTTATATATTATTGTTGATTTTCTTTTGGGAATTTGTCTCAGCATAATTTAAGCATTTTCAGGTATGCACCGGAAAAAAATAATATCAAAAGTATGAAAATGCTACGAAATGGATGAAGGAAAACATGTGTACCTGTTATGAATGGGATCAGGTCCGTTTGGTACTCGTCTCTTGCTCACATATATGAAAGTAGAAGAATCCCATAGCACATCATGCTTCTTCTCTCTCCCAGTCAATTTCCAATGCTTGAAGATTCTGGTGGATGAAACTGTAACAGTAGGTTTGGTAGTATGGTCTACTAGAATGGCTCCAAACAGAAACCAGAAGAAACCCACAAGCAGAAGAGCTCCAAACATAGTCCTTAAAACCTTGCTTCTGCCTAAACCCTCCATATATATCTCGCTAACCCACACCCGCCGGCTTTTCTTGATTTTCACCAACTGCCTTTCCACCAAAGTATAACGGCTCAGGCTGGCCATTTCAAACAGGGATGTAGAGAATGATCAAAAGAAGCAAAGCTTGTGGTGAGAGGACAAAGATGAACTCTCAGACAAGCAAGGGGCAGAAGAGAAAGAACAAAAAGGCAGAACACAGGGGCAAGGAGAACCAAATGATTAGGCAGTCTTTAACTTGGCGGGTAGAGCTGTTGGTTCTATTTTAAGGCTCAAACAGATACAAGAAGGTGGGATATTGCTTGAGATGTGAATCTGAGTGAGAGAGAGAGAGATATGTATAGAGAGAATAAAAACGAGCTAGACTACTACTACTAAAACAGAAAAGTTCGTTATTCTAATGCTTTTGTGTGTTTAACGGGTCCATCTTTGAACCCTCTTTCTCTGCTTTGGTTTGTGCATTTTCATGCAGCTAAAATGGGGGACCTCACTATCCCTTCTAAAATCTAAGCCCTTACGTACTCCAAGTTTGTAAAAGCATAGAGCCTGGAGCCTCTCCATAATTTTATACCAATTAGGGTAACAATATGAGCACTGAGGAAGCACCTATTACTCATTCCTCTCCCCACCTTGATGGATACTTGGTTCCAGACTACAAGATAACTACTCATTTCTAGTTTTCTACAATCAAATTCATATCCACATTCCTCACAGAAAATAATAATACAAAACTAAAAGCTGTCGGGCGAAAACTTCGTCCAAAGTCCAGGATTGAGAGTTTCCTTGCTCAGTAAGGATCTCAGTATAAGCCTCAAAGCCTCATCTGTAGTAAAGTAGTACTAAAAATGAAAAGAAGGGTCTGATGCAACTTTTCATTCAAACATAACAATATACTTATACTGGCACCAAGTTTCAGATCAAGAATTTTGCTACATCATTATTTATGTATATAGGTAAACTGTCGCAATCTGCCTTCAGGTCATGTGAATTATTGAACAGGAACTAAAAAAGTTCCACCTAAGGGGCCAAAAGAAATAGAAAAGAAAAGATGATAATGCATGCAGCATGCTCTAAGAGAACTAGCAATCAAACATTCAAATTAACAATCAGTAATTATTAGATGCAATGAATCCATAACTAGACCATAAGGTTTTTATGCTACCTAGTCAATTCACTCAATTTTATTTACTACAAGACATCAGTCACAAGAAATAGACCATTTATCACAAAAGCATATGCAATACACTCTTCAGGAAAAGATGATGTCAAAACACTTTGAAGTAGTCTCATTCATAAGCAATGGATATGCAAAACTCGACAACTTGTACAGGAATAAGTGTTCATAAGGTGATATGTGTAGAAAATTAATCTAAATTTCAGTACAGTAGAGGGAAGCATACAAATTCGAACATAAAGCAAACAAGATAAGTACAGTATTTAGCAAATCCCTTGGCCAGAAGAAGAGATGCTTTACATATTCTAAAACAACAGAAGGAATCTTTCCAAATCTACTTTCTTGTCCATCATAAGCAAGCAAGAAAGAGTGTCATATGGAGTTCCCCATAAAACCAGATTGACAGTAATACACTAACAATTGCTTGATAATAATTCATCCTGAGAGTGACAGTTGTTATAGAAGATCCCATTGCAATCCAATCAGGGGACCCCTCCACAAGTCCTAACACAACATTTAGTGTACGATGAAATGCTGGAATCAGACAATCAGATCTGAAAAAGAAACCTGGTGCTCTAGCATAAACCTGAAACTGTTATGGCATTTGTATTTAACATACATCCAGTCCAAGTCATCCACAAAAACAGATATGTATATAAGCTTGGTGTATATATATACATCCAGTCCACAGTCCATTGCCACTATTTCCTATCTATCAGTATATTTAAGTCAGCTTTATCTACTTCACGTGCAAACAATCTCCTTGCTAGGTTAAAGGGACTACAGATAATTACTTGCAACAATCCTTAAATCTTTAGACTCCCTCAAAAGAACTATGGTGGAACGATACAAGTTGGACACACCTAGAAATCAGATAACAGGTCCCAACTCTTTCTTCACAAAGAGGTAGTGGAGACTAGAGTCTATCAGTTGACAGGGTTCAGCTGGTAACAATTCACCCTAGGGGTCCCAACTTCCACTAAGCTCAATTAATATCTAAAAGGTCCAAACAAGGAAGGGAGAGACACAGAGAGCGAGCATTAGCTATAAAAAAGCATGCGTGAACAGCATTTACAAAGTTCATATGAGGAAGAAACGATGCAAATGCAATTCAAAATACAGCATAACTCAATACCTAGAACGTCAACCATATTATCTCCAATCCCAGTCCAAAATACTGAAACTACCACAAAATAGAAGGAAGAAAAAGTTCTAAACCTTGACTGCTTTAGTAGCAGAAATTTCTTTACCGAGTCTTTATATATATGCCATGCAATCAGGAACAAAAGCTTACCAAGGTCAAAGTAGATTACTCAAAAAATAAACTTACTTTACCTAAGGTTATGTCCTGATTTAATGCTTCGAGTTTCCTAATTGTCAGCTAGATTTTCCCCTACTCCACATGCATATGCAACTTCTTTTATGTTTTCAGACAAACAGAAAAGAACACTCTTAGAGAATTTTATATCGATCAAGGAGGGCCCCCATCCTCTATTTGATCAAAATACAAATATCTTTATGAAAATTGTACTTTTGGATACTGTCACTCTATTAGGTGAGCATATATATTGCTTTTAAGGGTCTGAAGCAGATTCTGTGCTACAATGACCAACAGATTTCTGGTCAAAGTATTTGTTTGAGCTCAGCTATTCAGAGCATAACCAACCAATTGGTGGGGTTCATCAGTTGGATGCTGCTAAATGCTATATGACCCCACACTGACCTTAAATGAAGTAAGACCAATTATTAACATGACTCGACAGCATATAAGCATAATAAGAGCAACAGTTCTGAAAAAAAATAAGTCTCTCGGCTTTCAATTGTCAGTTGGTGAAATGAAACTAATTCGTCAACCCACATGTGTAAGATGATTACCAAAGCAAACATGTGAGAAGGTAAATATGTAGGAATTCCATCATCGCTAAACAGTATATATTTATAAATTTTTATATACACAATAAGTTTTAGATACCTTGCAGTTTTGAAAAAACTCAGCTTTAACATAAAAAGTTTGACTTCTTTTTTAACAATTGTTGATCAGCTACCAAAACTCTAATTTACTAGTGAAGCCTCTGAAGGTTACCTGCAATTCATAAGTCCGCAAATCAGGGGAAGTAACAATGAACATATAATTCTGCATTGAGTGTGACAACACAATTGAATTAGATTGCCCTGAAACAGCAGCTTACCTTGCAGTTGAGCTGCTGCAACAAGACTCGAAGTTACTGGAGGAAAATTATGCCATTTCCCATCGGCAAAAGTATCATGATATCAAAATTCAGTTTCAGTCCTATTGGAAGACTGGTGTCAAACTTCTAGACTTCTACAGCTACTCCACGCATTGGCTTTTCTTTCTTCTTCTTCTTCTGAGCCCACTTGGGTCCATATATAACCAAGTGTGTCCTGCCGAACCGCCGATCGGTTATCTGCAGTGTATAATATAATATAAGCAAATTTAACTTCAGAAAAACACAGATTTGATACTACTCAAAGTTTCAAACATACATAACAAGAGTAGCCTAGCGCGACTAAGCCAACAACTGTGTTTGAATAGCATCTAGGTAGAACTCCATCATGGAGAAGAACTAACAGAAATTATAGTGGAAATTGATCTGATTAATTGATATATATATATTAATAATTGTATGATGAAATTTCTAATGCTTAATATACAGACCAACTGCTGATAGTTTGCATTACCTTCACAAGACAACCACATGAATCAAGCATATCGGTCCTTGTTGCATACTCCACCACCTAGATCATGAAAATGTGGAGATTAGGAAAGAGACATGGTAAAAAATAGTACATAGGAGGAATTAATAATCATGACTTACTACAAAGGTATTTTCTCCAACTAATGCCGATTTTGATATTTGATCCATCAATACTGCATAGTCAACTTGTGTATATGGAGGAGTAACACTGATGTAATCAAATGGCTCTTTACCTACAGGAAGTTGAATTTCATTTTGTAAAGACTGAATACAGAAAGGAAACCCAAATGTGGTTACCTCACTTCCGTGTTATATGGAATTGACGTATATAAAACCATGGCATTTGTTTTGACAGAAAGAGAGACTAGCGGCACCTACCTGCGAGTTTCTCGGCACGTTCTATAAACTTTTCAACACGCACTGCATGTATCACTGAAACATCAAGAAACCCCGTCCACTCCAAGTTTGGACGTAAAACCTCTGAGACAACCCATGGATCCATCTCAACAAAATGTACCTGGTATTTCATTAACATGTAAGTTCCCAACACAACCACAAAAAACATGTAACAAAGCTGGGAATACAGCAAAACCAAAACAGAGATTACACTGAATTGATAGCTACAATGGAAATTTCAAGGTCCAAAGCTATAGGTCACCTATGACCAGAAGACTACTTCATGTTCAGCAGTGAACTCAAATCCGATCATTAGTGTAGTACGCAAAAAAAAAAAAAAAAATCACAAACTCTTGTTGTAGCAACTAGCAAGTAACAAGATATATAGCTTATGAATGGTACCTCAGAACATCCTCGGCTAATAGCTTCAATTCCAACTGAGCCAGTACCGCTGTACAAGTCTAACCACCGGCCTGGCCTTAACGATGCAGGACAGCCACCCGCAGCCTAAGATCAATAGCTCATACATTAAATAACAAGCACATATGATTCAAACAAAGCAAGTATCAAACCATCTAAATATAAAATTCGAAAAATTACCTGCAGGATATCAAAGGCTGCACCTTTCACGACTTCCATCATCGGTCGCACATCCATTCCCTTCGGAGAAAGTAACTTCATTCTCCGCGCCTTTCCTCCAAGCACCTACATTGCCCAAAAGAGTGGCTACAGCTTTACATTTCACCAAACATAACTAATCCTTTTGCATTTTAAACGACGAAAAGTTTGTACCTGAAGCAACTTGTGTGTAGTTCTCGGAGGCTTAGGCTCATTCTGTAAGGCCTCTCGTTGTTCAGCACTCTTCTTCTTCTTCTTTCCCTAACACACATTGCAATGTCAATTTCAATTTCAATTTCAATTTCGAGAGAGAGAGAGAGAGAGAGAGAGAGAGATGAAATTAAACCTTTCGAGTGGGCTCAGATAAGGCGACGTCAGGGTCGAAGCCGTACTGCTCCATCAACTGTCGCTTAGCATCGTTCCAAGCTCGATCTCCAGATTCTGCAATTTTTCATAAATCAGTTCGATTCTTTTTTTGGAAGAAATGAACGGAATTTAATGCAGTGTTTTAGAAAATTGAGAGTGATGATGATGTTAATTACTTGAGGAAAGAACGATGAGAGGAGACGGCGATCGTCGTCGGCGATTGTGGAAGCGAAGAGTAGTGAAGGCTGAGTAGTAGTTGTCTGTAGTAGTTGGGTTCATTCTGAA
The DNA here is from genome assembly GCA_946800695.1 of Geum urbanum. Lineage (NCBI taxonomy): Eukaryota > Viridiplantae > Streptophyta > Magnoliopsida > Rosales > Rosaceae > Geum > Geum urbanum. Next base: position 51,503,617 of record OX327008.1, on the reverse strand, counting down.
GGGAGATAGAATTGTAGAAGATGAAAGCGCCATTGCTAACTTGACTGAGCTCAGCCTCAACCTCTCTCTAACCAACTAAATGAGGAAAAAAACAATTATTTAAAATAAATAAAAACCAAGTAGCATTGGGCCATTATCAGTCAGGCCCATTCAACTCTTACTTAGACAGTTGGTCCAAGGTCCAAATAGTAAGTGTTGAAGAACCTATGGTGGAGGTCCCCGTAATGGAGGCCGAAGTTTTATCGGAGTGTGTTAACGTTGGTTAGGAATACTCGGTTAATGGTGTTGGTTAAATTTCCATTAACCGAGTTAGTTTTTGTGTTACAAGGTCTAAAAAGTGTCACAAGTTAGTGATATGGAGGTATTATAGTCTAGTTCAACCAATGATCAATATTAGTATAGTTCGTTAATAATGATTATTGTATATTATATCTATTATTTCAATACCAAAATAGTTCTCGTTTAAGTACAGGAACAAATAAGCTCACGCACTATTATGACTAGGTGCATTCGCGCACTTCGCGCAATGTAGTTGCATACTTACAAATACATTGTGGTTGCATATTACAAAATTAATGTAGTTGTTCCATATCACAAAATAATGTAGTTGCCAGAATAAAAGTTAGCGCAAGACAAAGATGATTTGTTGTAATAGAATTCAAGCTATTTAAGCATAAAAGAAAACTGTATTTATTTGAATACTGCAATTACTAATAGAACAAATACATGAATGATTTAGCACATATTGCTCATATTTCACTTGCTCACAATCATTTCACATCATCTCTAATTCACATTAATGCATCATATTTCCATTTCACATCATCAATTCATCACTAATTCACATCAATACAGATCAACATACCTTTTCCTCCAAATGTCAAACGAGCATATTTCCTATATAACATAGTTGGTTCAACCTTATATTAAGAAAATATAAGGTTTCTGGGCAATATCTACGCTGCAGCCACTCTGGGAGGCAGTGAATGAGTTAGTTTGTGAACCAATTTGTGTGCCAATGACCCAATGTTCTGTTGATACCTCCTCATCTTTGTTTTCCTCAAAATCCCAAATGAATCGAGCATATGATGGTTGAACATAACTGAACCATATGATTCAGAACTCCTGGAGTAGGAATCTATGTTTTAACACATGAATAGCCACTTGTATTGACAAAAACCAACATGCAAAGTACTTGAACTTTGATCCTGAGAAATACAAACACACAAAGCAGTTAAACACATTAAAACCACTCCTAACAGGTAATACCAAACCCAAAAACCAAAACAACATAATGAACTGAAATCTTAATAAAAATCCGACTGAATCCTCTGGTGGAGTAGTTAGTTCCTTCACAATTCTTTGTTTCTCCTATATATTAACAAATTATGAATAGCTAGACCAACAATGTATATGTGCAGCATTGTTATCTTAACCTTCAAAATCCAAGTTGCAGGATTTTATCCTTCTTTCATTATAGGAACTTCACTTATCTAAGTTAGTGGTTGAACAGAAAAATAGAAAGCTTAGTTAACTGTAACATAAAGTATGAGAAATTTATATTGATACAGCTATAAGCCCCAGCTCAAAGTATTTATCAACAGGGAGGATTGGTAATCTAAAGAACTGACAAACAGTTCTTCCCCTCCCCATTCTAAAAGAAAGCATCTATAATGGGATATTAAAAGTTTATATACTTATACCAGTAGTAAAACTTCAATGCCCAATCCTAACTCATAAATAGAGATCTCACCCCATCAAAAGCATCGAATATATCAGTGGTTGGGTGATGGATGGTGCATACTGCGGTTAACCAAGACTAAACGATCAGAACTATATGAGATGGAATTGATGTAGATCGAAAAAATTGCAGCACTGAGAAGAAGAGAGGAAGGGTCATTGTAAGTTTATGTCATTTAATTTATGAACTGATCTGAACAGCATGCAAAAAAGAAGAAGATGAAATGCAACTAAGACACAATCACAAAGTGGCCACAAACTTAAAGTCTCGCCCAATAGACATATAAAACAATGCAGGCTAGCTTAATGAGAATTACAATAAACGAACATAGTTGTAAATATGAACAAATTAACATTGCAATGTCAATATTATCAAAATCATGGTTTAACCAATGAAGCATGCAATATGCACTGTCTTATAGTGCATATAAATAATAAATAGATCTATAGCAGTACAATATATAGATTTCTTCTTGGTAAAATATAAGCTGAAGTTGAAAGGTACCACACCAGCGACTGTATATGACTAAGGATTCTCTAAGACAAATAATAAACATGTCGTTTGAAAGATAAACATGTGAATATTGAGGCAAAGCAACATGTATTGTTTACGCTTTTTATGATTCTAGATATTGACGACTGGTGTGAAAAGATTTTGTGATTCCATAACAGAAAACAGAGATAGATGGTGAATGGCATAGTACTTTATTTCCAGAACTCAAGTGGCATGATTCAACGCTTTTATCATTACCAAACTAATTGTTCTTTTCCTAGTCTTCTCTTCGTATTTCCTCCAAGGATTCATCACCTCAGGAAAATCTGATAGAATCATTTACATATTGAGTACTATCATGACACTTCCCATCTGTTGAACGCAGCAAAAAATTAAAAGCAAGAAAGCAAAAAAAGATAAGACAACAAAAACACAATAACACATGGCATATATTAAACCCAAGCTTGAGAACACAGCATGCCATCCTATCACTTGCATAGCTCGATCGTCATTCCCAGCATCCCACTTTTATTCAATCATAAACACATAGATGGACTTGCTATTATGAACCCACTCTTAATCATAAACCATAGACACACTTTTTATCAATCACTTTCATAGCGTATATCTTTGAGAAATGGATCAAATTCAGTGTTCCAAAGCCTTATAATCAAGGCCCAATCATACGTACCTTTGCAGAGGGCGACGTCAATGATGACGTGCTTGAGATGCTACTCACAACAACGACAAAAGTTCAAAGTTGGGTTTGCGTCTATGCCCTTGAATCTTCGTATCCACTTCTTCTTTACTCAGCAAGGTTCTACTAACTGTATATATGCAAAAGATAGATTTTAGACTGAATGAACCAAACAAAAGAAAGAAAACTCACAAAGACACTACCCATAACAATCACCAAAAACAATCTGCAATCCCACCAACGTCCAAAACAACAAAAGTCTCCAACTTGATTCAAACCCCAAAATAACAAAAATTACACCAAAAGGGATCCTTGTCCATCATCTGTGTTCAAATAACATAACAAAACAAATTTATTCAATCAACTAAGGAAATGGGAACAGTGGCTGATTTTAAGAGAGATAGTAAGACCTAAAATGAACATTGAACACTAAAAGTACTGAAATCAAAATCTCACTTTACACAAACTGAAATTGTAACCACTAATCTATTGATTCTTTACATAAACAGAACAACCAATCGGTACAGCTATTAGTTATGCAGAAACACAAAATGCATTTAAATAAACACCTGATGTTCCCAATCAAAGAACGGAATATGAGTCTAGCGCAATTGGTTATTACCTTGCCGTGAATGATAGATTGAAACAAAACTCCAGACAGTGAAATCCAATCAAGCAATTGCACCAAGTAATTATACATATTAAGATCACTACCAGCAACGACTTGACTAGTGATAGTGATGATCAACCATTAAGATACAGAATCAAGAAAGAAATATAACAATCAGATCAAAAGAAGATGTTGAAGATTAGAAACGTACCCAAAAGTGAGAGAGACTGTGATCTCCGTAGAATGTTGTAAAAGCTCTGAGGCCCGAGATCGAAAGTAAAGGCTGAGGGATTGCAAGTCGGGGATGATGGAGAAGGAGAAAGAGAAGTGAGGGTTGGTGCTCAGTCAAAAGACGGAAATACCCCGGGTGTTCTTAGGAACAGTAAAACGTGTTGTATTCTCCATCTCTACTGCCTCCCTAATTTGACTTTGGGTTTTGTTGCCCAGTTCGAAATTGGTATCTGAATAAATAATAAATTCTCGCTCTCACAATTTAAATGGTTTCACTCTTTTTTCCGAAACTGTGAGAAGAACCAATCGCTGCGAGTTTTAGTTAGTTAATTCCCGTATTATTAATTATTAATAATAATGGGAGCTTGCGCTTCACGGCCAAAGGGCTGGGCTCGCAGATTGACCAAGAAGAAGAAGAATGGCCGCCAACGACGAACCATTCGTCGTCGTGTTTCCTCCTCCAGTCGATCTAACCAGCTCCAAGGTCCTCACTTCATTCATTTTTTAATTTTTTTTTGTTTTTTTTTTTATAATTTTTATTGCTTTGATTCACTGACTGTAGATTTGTTAACAGCAAGTGTGGATGGTGCTTTCTTCGATTGTACTTCGATGATTGATTCGGAGCGAGGAGACGACGAGTTCTACAGTGTTCACGACGGTATTGCATTTGTGCTTTTTATTTTATTTTATTTTTTATTTAAATTTTGAGAGTTTTAGGTGGAGATTGAGATTTTGTTGAAGTGTGTGTTTTGGATTGGAATTGTGTAGATGTGATGTCATTGAGTGGTTCGGAGAGGCCGAGGGACAGCGGTGCGGATGGGGAGAGTGATAAGCAAGGTGGTCCGGGTGGGGTAATGCAGAATGCTTGCTTGCCTCGTCTCAATAGTCCTTCATCGGCTGAGAGCAAGCCGAGTTTTCGGAGGAGGTTGGGACCTTCGAGACTCTCGTTTAAGTGGAGGGAAGGTCATGCCACTGCTCCGGCTGAGCCTACATTAGGTGGTGAGTGTGTTAAGGGATGCATTGTTTGTGGGAACTTGATTTGAGTGGTGTGTGAATTAGTGGTGACATTTTGTGATTTTTATTGTGTTAGTTTCGCCTAGGGCAGTTGTGAGAAGACCAATAGCGGGGTCTACAATACCATGTTGTCCAATGGGGAAGAGATCGCCAAATTGTTGGTCACCTCTTGAGCCGAACAGTTTCAAAGTCAGGGGAAAGAATTATCTGAGGTGAGAAAGAGATCAGCTTACTGTATGGTGTAATGGTTCATCAGCTCTGTTTACATCTTTTGAATAATGTGTTTGATGCATTGTGGGATTAATTGTTTGTTTGCCTGATAGGGATAAGAAGAAAGAGTTAGCTCCGGATTGTGCTGCATATTATCCTTTTGGGGTGGATATTTTCTTGTCTCAGAGGAAGATTGATCATATTGCTCGCTTTGTGGAACTTCCTGCTGTGAATGTGAATGGAGATGTCCCTTCTATTCTTGTTGTAAATGTTCAGGTGCCTACTCCTGTACCCCTTTCATTTCCCGAGCTTTATGCCTCTCCCTGTTTCACTTATTATGTTTTGATATATGATGCAGACTATGACGTTTTGTTTGCTCTGATAATCTGATATATCGGCAGACATCTCTATACAGCATTTGAAATGTTTGATAAAAAATCTTAGTGTAGTTGTTCAGGCCAAGAGAGGCTATATGCTCATAACCTGTCTCTCCTCTACATAATAATTATTCTGCAATATATTCCTAATACTCTGTGCATTCATGTGTGCTGCAGATACCTTTGTATCCTATCTCTATGTTTCAAAGCGAACATGATGGAGAAGGAATGAATTTGGTTATGTACTATAAGCTTTCTGAAAGTTACTCAAAAGACCTTCCATCCCATATCCGCGACAATATAACTGTAAGATCCATAAAAATAAGTTACAGTTATTCATTCTATCAAAACATACTGCATGACACAGCAGACCTTGTAACTAGATTGTTTTGTTTATTTACTACAGACAGTTGATTAACTATCGCTTTCCTGTTTTGGCTCTTGACAGAAATTCATCAATGATGAAGTGGAGAGAGTTAGAGGATTCCCTGTTGATAATATTGCACCTATCAGGGAAAGATTGAAAATATTGGGCCGAATAGTAAATATGGATGAACTTAGCAAACTGAATTTAAATGCAGCTGAGAGGAAGCTCATGAATGCATGTAATGAAAAACCTGTTCTCTCACGCCCTCAGCATGAATTCTACTTGGTTAGTTGTTGGCTACAAAGAACTTTCCCGTGTCATTCAGTACAATTTTATAAGGGCCCTAGTTACTAATTGGGTCCAGCTTATAACATTACTGAATCTCTAATAGTTTCCCCCTTTTTCATACTCTTTCAGGGAGAAAACTACTTTGAGATTGATCTGGATTTGCACAGATTCAGCTACGTGTCCAGAAAAGGCATTGAATCATTCCACGAGAGAATGAAGCTATCGATATTGGATTTTGGTTTGACAATCCAGGTAAAAATACATATCTTTTGTGAGTCTGCAATTGGTCAGTTCACCGCCTACTTAAGATCCATAGCTAATCTGTTCTATACACTGTCATTTCAAATAGGGGAACAAGGCTGAAGAATTGCCCGAGCATTTATTATGTTGTGTACGGTTGGATGAACTTGACTACAATAATCGATACCATCTGGTAACTTGATTCTGAAACCCTCTGTAATCCCTACAAGTACTTGAATACTTGAATACGGCAGAAACATTGCCAGAGCTTACATATGCTGCATACGGTGGATGAACTCGACTACAATAATCTCAATATGCTGCATATGGTGCACGAACTCGACCACATTATTCAGTACTATCAGGAAACTTGAGTAAAAATCCCTCTGCAACAAGTGCTTGGACACTGAAGGTTTGAAGATCACATAGGAACTGATAAACAAGTTGGCTTCTATGATATCATAGGGCTCGTATAGATCAAATTTCACCTCCAGTAGACTCCACTCCATTTAACATTTGAGCATCCTTGATTTACGTGTATATATCTTTATAAAAGTACAGTATTGCCAGGAAGAGTGAATAAAAATCAAAACCAATTTTATGTTTATCACTTTTATTATTAGTTCCGTTTATCACTTTTATCAAAACCAATATTATTAGTTCCGTGTATAAGCAACTATATCTTGTTCGGTGTTACTTTGATTCTAAGCTGGTGGTTGCAAAAGTGTGCTGTAGAGAAAGAGGTTACTGACTTTATGTTAATTGCTTACTTGTCTTTCAAGCTATTACATGTTAAGCTGGATGCAATTAGTGCTTTACAAATAAAGTGATGAAGAAGTTGCAATGTATACAATGGAGAGGGATTCAGAATAAAAAGAAAACGTAGAAGAGAGAACCGAAGCATAAAAACACTAGTAAGCTTAACACATTTGCAGGTTGCTGTTTAATACTTAGTGAAGAGACAAAGCTGATAGCAGCTGATTACCAGAGAGTTGGTGTGAACCATACTGGTTCGTCGTGTAATCGGGAACAAGATTGATCTTCGGGGAAACTAGACCGATCAATTCTCTTGTTTGTCAAGGAGAAGACACCAAAGTCGCTCTGCTTGATGATGGCATAGCTCGACAACAAGGGGTATCGAAAGCAAAGTAGATGCAGTTCTTTTGAAGACTGTGTTATCGTTGCATGAGGTAGTTGAAATGAATTTGCAGCCAGTTAATCCCACAAACAAAACTTGATCACCAAAGTCATCAACTTCTATCCATCGAGGACCATTCTCAAATTCCAACTTAAACACTCGAAATCTTTCTGTTTTGCATGGAATGATGAGTCCATTACCTACAATCTGACGCAACACTGAATCCACCACACGAGCAAAACTAAAACACCTCATAATTAGAAACAACTCTCTTGAAGCAGAATCTTTGGACAGGTCAGCGACTTCGTGGTCAGTCTCATACCTGACTCCACCACCCCAAAGAGACTCTGACTCGGGCACGTAATGGCGTGGCTTGGGGTCAAGCATTGTTAACCTCTCAACCTTGCAGCCATTGCCATCTTGGATATCAAACACCATAATGAAGTTGAATGTGTCCAGTCATAGCATATAGTTTCCCATCAATAAATTCTATTGCACAGAAAAAGACATCTGTTAACTCTCCCCCTGTAATTAGGGTCCATGATTTATCCTTGGGCCTACAGAAATCCAAGTTACCATGTGCACTACGGCCAGCAACAAGACAATTATCACTAGTTGGTACTGAAGATGCCACTACCTGAAGAAAGAAGTATAGATGATTTTTTTTGGGTCATTGTCTAATGGAATAGGTAGACTGTGATGGCAGCATCACTCGGGAACCCGATATCGGATTAAAAAAGAAGTGGATACTTGCGTAAGTATTGTGATCGGAATGGTATGTCCAAGGTTTGTAAGACCAGGGCTTCGTAAAACCCTCAGGACGCCAATAAGGACTATCAACCATGATCAACCAACCCCCTATTGATCAAACACAGTGGAACCTATACATGTCAATAGGATTTGGTTTGTAACTTCTCTGCTCACTCAGGCTTACAAAGCTACTCTCCTTGAGGGAAAAAGGATCAGGACAAAGCATAAGCCACGGTTCAGGAGCTGGAGGAAAACACTTGCTCGCTTTGGCCTTGTCAACTGTTGCTTGCCTAGAAAGGCACACTGCCCTACACCGGACATAATCTTGTATGGAAAGCCGCTGTAGAACCGGCCAATTGCAGTATTTCTTCAGGGAGTTGCTCGGACCATCTACTCTGATCCTTGTAATGCAAGACACAGTTCTGATGACCTTGCGAGCTACATATTTCTAGCTTACAGTAACTTTTTCCGTGATGCACGGTAGTAGGTGAAGTTGACACTAAAGATTTTACGAGCAAATAGAGCCCCCCTTCCTCCTAGTCTTCTTAGGAATCCTTCTTAAAACTAGTCCTGACCACCTTTCTCTTGTCTGCTTCGAAACCATTCTCGCTGTCTCACCTGCATACAAATACTAATTTATATCTATAGTTGCGTGATAGCAAGAGCCGAGGAGGGAAACACAACCATAGTAGGATCTGGAGCAATAACAGTTTTACTATTTGAAATTACTTTTTAGGCACGTTTTAATTGTCTTTCATTACTTTGCCAGTTTGCCTTCTAGAGCACAATCTTATTTAGGAAGACTGATTTCCAATCGGATTAAGGATTTGTGACATGAGTATTCCACAAGCAAATCGAACCCCCTTTCTTCTAGTCTTCCTAGGAATCCTCCACAAAGTCCTTGAAATATCTTTTTCTTACACGCTTGTTTTAAGGTGATTTTCCTTTTTAGGCAAGTTTTAATAGTCATTAATATTCATTATAGCTTAGAATCTTCTTACAATAACTAGTTTCCAATCATCCCTTTCAAAAAAAAAAAAAACTAGTTTCCAATCAGATTAAGATTAAGATCAGCGATCAACAAGTGTATACAACGGCTTTGCATACAAGATTTTGTGTGGTGCAGGGCAGTATGCATTTCTTGACGTGCCACAGCCGATATGGTGAATGCAAGCAAGTGCATTCGGCCTGCTCCTCGGCTACCATGGCTTATGCTTTGTCCTCATCAGTTTTCCCTCAAAGATACTAGCTTTCTAAGCCCGAGTGACCAGAGATTTTACAAATCGAATGTCAGCTATATGAACAGGCTCGAATGTGTCGGGTCTATTGGTGGGTGGTTGATAATGGTTGATAGTCCTTTCATGCGTCCTGAAGGATTCATGAATCACTGGTCATCGGAACCCTGGTTGTACTTCTTACTTCAGCGCAACATTTATACCACTGTGAATTGTTAGGATTTGGAGCCCTCACGAACTATCCAAAATTCAAGTTTGAACACACCCCACAACACACCATAATTAAGCAAACAGACAATTAAAAATGAAATACAATTGACATGAGATTTTTGTGGTTCGGCAAAAATTCTGCCTACGTCCACCCCAAAATATATGCTCTTCACTATGAGATAATACTAATACAAGACATATGAGCTAAATCACATAACCCAAAACCCTTGTACACCCTCACTCATAGAATACTCAAGAGCCTAAATATCTCCCTAAGAGAATTCCCTCTTAGCATTTTTTTCTCTCACTCTCATGCACAACCCCAAGCACTTATACTCAATGCTTACCAAATGCTTCAACAATACCTCATATATATAGTCTTAGAGCTTCTCTTGTGATTCATGTGTACACAACAGTAATTGAAGACTTACGTAAGTCTTCACCCACTTGTTGATTGCATACACAATCAATACATTCATATATCTCATTTTTCACATTTCACTCCACAAAACATGGAGGATTGTTTCCACTTCACCATTATCAAACATGGTGGCTTCAACTTGCTTGTTATTCATCTCCTTTTGCATGAGAATGATCCCCAAAACTCAACATGAACTTCTTTTACAATCCATTATCCGGTGTCCGAGTGATGCTGCCATCTCAGTCTACCATTATTCTACACAATGATGATGATCCACATCGTGCTCCTACTGCCTTTTTTCATCAAGTAGTAGCCTCTTCAGTACCAACAAGCCATGACTGTCTTGTGGCTAGCATTGTAGTTTCAGTATCAAATGAATCTTCTCTTCTTCGTCAATTGGCTTTCTGTAGGCTCACCGATGAATCATGGACCTTCATTACAGAGGAGGCGGTTAAAGATGCCCCTTTTTTCTCTATTGAAATAGTTAATGGGAAACTTTATGCTGCAACAGATATGGCGTTCACATTTTTCATGGTGTTTGATATCCAAGATTCCCTTGGCAGCTCTCCTAAGGCTGAAATGTTGATATTCTTGAGCCTAGGCTACGTTCCTACACCAATGTGTTCTATGTCAGCCCTCAAATCGTATATCAAAGTGACTTCCAATACATTCATTTGGCAAAAGATTCCACATCAGAAAACTTGTTTATGATCCGTCGTATTATCAGTATTGTTCTTGAGGTGGATCCAATAGTCCCTTGGCATAGTATAATAGGTGTTGGAATAATTTTCAATAATATAAAATAAAGAGAGCAAAAGTTTTGTCTGTTGAAAATCAACATACATGTCCAATAGAAAATCAAATAGATACAACTCTTAGTGAAGAGATATGTTCAATGGAAATAAACCAAATAGATGCAACTCTTAATGAAGAGACATGTCCATTGGAAGATAACCAGAAAGATGCAATCTTTTAAGGTGAAAAAGCATAATCACTTCTATAAATAGGAGTGATTTTATGTAGATTAACATAACCAAAAACCTCATTTCTCTTCCTCTCTTTTAGTTTCTCTTAGGTTCTTCATCATTCTCTAGTTTTAAAGAAAATCTAGAAACTATTATTCTGCATAAATAGTTTCTAGTAACCTTGAGTCTCTTGTAAATCTTCGATTGAGTGTTGGGTTGATCTTCATTAGTGCAAACCGACGATCAACAAATAGCAAGTTGCTAGGCTTCACTGTATCCTAAAGATTTATTTGATTATTCCCTCTTGCACACTGAGTAGCGGGACAAATAAAATCTAAAGGAAAACATAAACTTTTAAGTGCCTTTGAAACATTTTTTTCTTCTCTTGTCATACCCACAAACACAAAATTTCCAACAATAGGTGGTACTCACATCATCCCACCTCAGAGCAAAGAATTTCGAGTGTTTGAACTTGAGCGTAACAATGGCCCTCGATGGGTGCAAGTTAAGGACATTTGCGATCAAATGTTGGTAATAGACATGAGCAGCTGCAAATTCTTTCCGGCTTTGAATGGCAATAGAAACTGCATCTTTTTCGCTTTCGACCATCCTTGTTGTTTACCAAAACCGTCATCGAGCAGACGTGACTTTGGAGTCTTCTTTGACATACAACAGAATCGAACCGAACGGTGTGATTTCCCTGAAGATGATCATTCATGTACCCGATTAAGTGATCGACCTGTCTGGTTCACACCACACTTCTAGCAGCTGGCTTGTTGATACAGTACGTGTTTAATGTATACTTAATCACATGATCTAATGGATTTAGCAAATTAAAATACAGATTATGTTGTTTAACTCACAAGTTCAAACATTTGGAAACTTTGCATGCAGTGTATTTGACTAAAAGGAAGAGAGGTCAACAACACAAGTAAAATGATACAATTAAGTATAACCAGAGTAAAAGGCATCAAATATTCCTCTTGGTTTCAAATATTTCAATTCAACCAATTTAGTCATCCAAATACCCCTTGATCAGTGAAAACCAAAAAACATTAATCCAACCCGTTACTAACCAGTCTGTAAGCCAAAAACCCTTGATCAGCGAAACCCAAAGTGCTAAATAAAAGTCTTATGCACCATCATCATATCATAGATAAAAAAGTCTACTGCATGTTTGATCCTAAGTTCCTAACAACCCTAGGGACGAGTCATGAAAAACATGAACAAACAACTGACCAAGGCAGAAACTGCGGCCACCGTCAAAGTGTGCACCAAACTGTTGGTCGATGGCCCCAATCCATTGGTGGTGTAACTCAAAGTGATCTGGGAAGTGTTGCTCGAGCTAGGCTTCTGAAAGCTCATAGGATAGTTGACGACACGAGCATCAGAATTTCCAATTGCATTCTCATTCAACGTTGTCAGTGTGTTCAAGATTTCATGGGCAGTCAATGAATTTTCCTGAGTAGGCATCCTCCCAGTGCTGCTGTTGCTGTCATCGCTAATGCAAATGCCATTTGCAACTCCGATCACGCTACTGGTGGTGGTAGCAGGAGGAGGGACCCCAACAACCTTTGCTCTTCCATCGCTTTCTCATTGCAGCAACTTCATCGATGGATGCATTGAAGTTGCCAACAGCACCACTCAAATTACCAACTGAGCTCAGGGAGGGGTTGCTCGCAGCTGACTCCCTGAGATTGTTGCTTACACAGTTGCACATACCACCACATTTGCTAATTATACAATTAATTAATCAAGTCAATTAACTAACTAAGTTCGCTGCACAATATCACAGAGCGTACGGACAAAGGTAGCAAGCTTAAAAACAGTTAAAAAATACAAGAAAAAAGTGATACACTGCCAAGGATATGAATATGTAGCCCTCACTAATTTTGGGACCGAAGTTACTGCTTAGAAACACTAAAAAACACACTAAAATAAGTGATATACAGTCCTAAGGATATGGATCTGTAACTTTGACTACATTTTGGACAAGTTGCAGATTAAAAATATTAAAAAGTACACTGAATCAGTGTTACACAGTATAAATCTATAACCGGAGACAAGTTGTTATACCGAATGTAAGAAATAACACAGATTTGCGTAGTTCATTAACAGTATGTTAGCTACGTCCACGGGTAGAAGAAAACAGTTTTATTAATCCTCGAGGAAACGGATTACAGAATACAGAATACCACACTAGGTTAATAACCTAAATAATATATATACCTCCGAATTGTAGGCCCAACAGAAAACTTAAATCCAGCATAACTCAGATTACAGTTAGCTTCCGGGGCGTTGCCCCTGACCCCCCACTAGGGTGCTTCGCCCCTGGACCCCTACTCGCTGCACCTGATTCAAGGCATATTCTAACAAATCTCCACATTGACTTGAATCCTCTCACAAATAACCAGACGCACCACAAACAGTGCCAGATGTATGACTATCTCCTCTGCTCCAGATGTTGCCCCCAAAAGATAACTAACAGCTTCTAACATTTAACAAGTCCAAACAATGTTGGAACTTGCTCTGTGGAACTGACTTTGTGAACATGTCAGCTGGCTTATCAGCAGTACCCACTTTGTTCACCTTAATCCTCTTCTCACTTCTCAGAAAATGATACCTGACATCGATGTGCATAGTCCTCTCATGATAAACTTGATCATTGGCTAAACAGAATGCACTCAGACTATCACAATACACTATAGCCTGATCGTGATGTATACCCAAATCACTAACTAGTCCTTTCAACCAGATTCCCTCTTTGGCTACTTTTGTCAATGTCATGTACTCTGCTTCTGTAGTAGACAAAGTCATTGTAGGCTGCAAAGTAGCTTTCTAACTAACAACAGAACCACCAAGAGTGAAAACATAACTGGTCATAAATCTTCTACTATCAACATCTCCAGCATAATTAGAATCTGAATAACCTGTTACTAAACACTGTGTATCACCTCCATAAATGAGACCAACATCAGACGTACCTCTAAGATACCGAAAAATCCTCTTCACAACTTGTCAATGCTCCTTGCCAGGCTCACCCATAAACCTACTAACAACACTGACAACATGTGCAAGATTAGTGCAGACCATAGCATACATCAAACTTCATACTGTACTAGCATAGGGAACTCGAGACATGTACTCCTTCTCCTCAGCAGATTTAGGTGCAAATACAGTAGACAGATGAATGTTTGCAGCACTTAGAGTATCAATGGGTTTTGCTGTAGACATGTCAAATCTTGACAGTACCTTCTGAATATAATCCTTCTATGATAAAAAAAGCCTCTTTTGACTTTTATCTCTGTAAATCTCCATTCCCAGAATTTTCCAAGTTGTATCCAAATCCTTCATCTCAAACTCAGCACTAAGAAGACCCTTCAACTTCTGAATATCTAACTTGTTTTCTACAGCTATCAACATATCATCTACATAGAGGACCACATAAATGAAAGAACTATTTGTTATCTTGTTGTAGTAGACGCAACAATCATACGGACTCCTCATGTAGCCAATCTCTATCATATAGCTATCAAACCTCTTGTACCACTGCCTCAGTGACTGTTTTAGTCCATACAGAGATTTCTTCAACCTGCAAACACAATCTTCTTTTCCAGGATCTTGGAAACCCTCTGGCTGAGTCATATATATCTCCTCCTCCAACTCTCCATTTAGAAAAGCTGTCTTCACATCTAGTTGTTCGACCTTCAGATTCTGATATGCAACTATGGCTAGCAGCACCCTGATAGAAGTATGTCTGACCACTGGCGAGAAAATCTCATTGTAGTCTTCACCTTCTTTCTGATGAAACCTTCTTGCAACTACCCGAGCTTTATACTTAATACCCTCAGCAGGTGACAACCCTTCCTTCTTCTTGAAAACCCATTTGCAAGTGATAATTTTTCTCTCCTGAGGTCGTTTGGTCAATTCCCAAGTCTGATTCTTATGAAGTAACTCCATCTTATCTCTCATTGTAGTAAGCCATTGGGTAGACTCAGTACATGTAAATTCTTCCTTGTAGGTGGATGACTCGCGGGGATCCACCTCTTCAGTAACCTGTAGTGCATAAGCCACCATGTCCTCAAAACCATACCTCGTGGGAGGCTTCCCAAAGTTTGCTCTCCTAGGTCGATCAAGAGCCAAACTATGCTGGTTATCTACTAGTGGTTGTGAGTGTTGATGTTGTTTTCTTGCTGTGATTCACTCTCTTCTTGAGTGTCTTGCTGCTCCACCTGTTTCTCAAGACTACCATTTTTTGATACAACAATAGACTTTATAAAAGGGTTAAACGTAGAATTTTCATCAAAGACTACGTTTTTATAAGTATAACCCTTCTTTCGGATGGAGACCAGATTCTGTACCCTTTAACTCCATCCCCATAGCCTACAAATACTCCATTTTTAGCTCTTGGTTCTAACTTACCCTTACTTACATGATAATAAACAGTATAACCAAAAGCTTTCAGATTTGAGTAATCAGTAGACTTATCAGACCACACCTCATAAGGAGTTTTGAGATGTATACCTGTGTGAGGTCTACAATTTATTAGATAACATGTTGTGCTAACCGCTTCTACCCAGAACCTTCTTTCTAGTCCAACGTTAGAGAGCATGCATGTAGCTCTCTCCAGAAGTGTCTAATTCATACGTTCTGCCATACCATTTTGCTGCGGTGTGTTCTTGACTGTATAATGTCTAGCAATCCCTTCATTCTTGCAGAACTCATTAAAATCAGACAAACAGAATTTCAGACCATTATCAGTTTGCAGCCTTTTGATCTTCTTCCCTGTTTGATTTTCAACTAACGCCTTCCACTGCTTGAAATTCTTAAAAGCGTCATTTTTATGCTTCATCATAATCACCCAAGTATTTCTTGAGAAATCATCAATCATTGACACAAAGTATCTGTGGCCTCCTAAAGACTCAACGCGAGAAGGACCCCAACAGTTAGAATGAATGTAATCAAGTGTGCCTTTTGTTCTGTGAATTACTTTAGGAAACTTGCTGCGATGTAATTTCCCGAAAACACAATGTTCACAAAATCCAAGGTCCTTGACCTTGTGGCCACTAAGAAGATCCCTTTTTGACAGATTTTGCATCCCTCTTTCACTCATGTGCCATAACTTGGTCATATCATCCTTGTGAATCTTCGATGATGCAACAACAACAAAACCTGACAGCGTAGAACCTTGCAGAATATACAAAGTACCTCGTTTGACACATTTCAGAACCATATTAGAACTCTTGCAGACACGTAAAACTCCAATTTCACCTTTGAAACTGAAACCCTTATTGTCCAAATAGCTCAGTGATATCATATTCTTTGACATGCATGGAACATGCCTAACATTGTTCAATGTACAGAATTTACCATCATGTGTTCGTATTTTAATCGAGCCTATTTCACCCACCTTGCAGGCAAAACGGTTAGCCATAGAAATGTTACCTCCATTTACCTGCTCATAAGTAGTGAACCACTCCCTACGCGAACATATATGATAAGACTCCCCGGAATATAAAATCCACACATCAATGTGATGTGTAGGGCAATATCCTCTTCAGAATTGGTGTCATCTTCTGCCACAGCAGCAGTACCTGATAGTTTCCCCTGCTGCTTCTTCTTTGGACATTCCCTTTTCCAATATCCCTTCTCTTTACAGTAGTTACAGACATTGTTGGGTTTAGAACCCTTAGAACCTGGTTTCTTGAATTTCTTCTTCTCTAAGTTTCCATGTCCCTTACTTCCATTGGCTAAGGATCTGACTTGTATCATTGATACTAATAGGAATTGAACCATTATGGCAAGAAAAAGTTTGATTTAGAGGAGAAGAAGATACAAAAATTGGAAAAAAAAATATCATTTGATTCGTTGATCCTCAAAAAAAGAAATAAGCAAAGTTCCGTCGTTGAGCGAGAAATGGGAAATTCATGGAAAGTTACAATCTCTACCACGTAATAGTGCACCTACACGCCTTCATTGACGTTGTTTTTTGACCTGATGGTTTTCCCTACTGCTTCTTCTTTGGACATTCCCTTTTCCAATGTCCCTTCTTTTTACAGTAGTTACAGACATCGTTGGGTTTAGGACCCTTAGAACCTGGTTTCTTGAATTTATTCTTCTCCAAGTTTCCATGTCCCTTACTTCCACTGGCTACTAACCCAGCAGCCTAATTATCTATACATGTATCAGTCGCCTTATGGCGCAACTCTCTGGTATGAAGAGATGATCTAACCTTCTCCAGAGTCACAGTATCTCTCCCAACAATAAAGGATTATACAAAATTCTCATACGATAATGGTAACGATACCAACAGAATTAAGGCAGCCTCCTCATCCTCGATTTTGACATCAATATTACGCAACTCTAATAGAATTGTGTTTAACTGATCTAAGTGATCTCTTAGAGGCGCACATTCTTGCATTCACAGACTAAACAGACGTTGCTTTAGAAGCAACTTGTTGGTTAAAGACTTCATCATGTATAGACTCTCAAGCTTCAACCACAGACCAGATGCAGTTTCCTTCTCTGCGATCTCGGTGATGATATCGTCTGCAAAACACAGCATAATTGTCGAGTGTGCCTTCTCCTCCAGACTGGCCATCTCAGTGGTTTCGGGATCCCCTGCCTTCTTCTTCGTCAGCGGCACCCACAACCCTTGTTGCTTTAACAAGGCTCGCATCTTGATCTGCCATAAAATGAAACTATTTCTCCCCGTGAATTTGTCGATCTTCACATTCAACCCAGACATCTTGATTCAGCTAGATACTAATTTGTTATAACGAATGTAAGAAAGAACACAGATTTACGTAGTTCACTAACAGTATGTTAGTTACGTCCACGGGCAGAGGAGAACAGTTTTATTAATCCTTGAGGAAATGGAGTACAGATTACAGAATACCACACTAGGTTAATAACCTAAAGGATATATATAACCCCCGAATGGTAAGCCCAACAGAAAACCTAAACCCAACATAACTCGGATTACAATTAGCTTCAGGGGTGTTGCCCCTGACCCCCTACCCCCCCCCCCCCCCACCAGGGTGCTTCGCCCTTGGACCCCGACTCGCTGTACCTGATTCAAAACATATTCTAACACAAGTCTTAAAAACACTAAAACAAAACGAGAAAGTGCTACCAGTTGTTGCTCATATTAGATTGGTTTGTTTGTTTATAGGCACAACACAAACAGACAAAAAAAACAACAACCAGAGATGTCTGTATACAGATTAAACTACATAGACTAAAACAGTCACAATTTATAGATAAAACAAAACAAAGCAGATCGAAGAAAGTGTCACCTCTTGGCTCATCTTCGCTTCATTGAAAATTTTGTGTTTGTGGGTATGGTAAGAGAAAGAAAAACGCTTCAAAGGCATGTAAAGGTTTACGCTTTCCTTTAGACTTTATTTGTCCCACTACTTAGTGTGCAAGGGGAAATAATCAAATAAACCTTTAGGATATAATGAAGCCTAGCAACTTGCTATTTGTTGATCGTCAGTTTACACTAACGAAGATCAACCCAATACTCAATCGAAGGTTTTGCAAGAGACTTGAGGTTATTAGAAATTATTCCTGCTGAATAATAATTTCTAGATTCTATTGGTTTAAAACTAAGAAAACTAATGAAGTATTGCTAGAATATATATTATGAGAAAGGTGATATAGAAATCTGAATTCTGAATGTTTTCAAAGCAGCAACAACTGTCCAACACTCGTATTTATAGGAGTATATATGGCTTTTGAATTCAAAGGTTGCATCCCATCAAAGGTTGCATCTCTTTGATCAGTTACAATTGTTCCATTCAAAAAGTCACGATGTTGGTTGATTACCAACAGCTATATCCATTTGTTGACGGCACCCAACCTTTTCAATATATCAATTGATATACCTCTTCATATATATCCTACATATTTTGAAAATTATTTCAACAATCCTCACCATTTTCAAAATATAAAGTTACTTTTAAAACAAAAATTATTTTGGAAAACATTTTGAAAAATCCTAGAGTAATTTATTGGAAGACATAGGGCATGAACTAAGGTATCTTGTAGACTTGAACCTTAGCTTAGTGAGAACACGTTAAAGTTAAATCAAGATAGCGAAGTAGCTTTGCTTTGAACTTGCGATCTTATAGTGATCTAACCGGACACATTTCACACACTAGTTTTCTACTTCTTTCGAGTGTTCTAAAAACCGACGCGTGGATTGGCTTTGCATCTATATCCTTTTCACGAGTGCTTTAGAGACTAGCCCAAGTCGTATAGAAGGCGACACCACCTTCTACACTCGTATATGTAAGCATGTAGTACCCATATAACTAAAATATTTTTCGTCATGCTTATTAAGAGTTTTAATTATAACCCAACATCCACCATTCATTACATGTACCCAAACATTTTAACTTTTGGATGGATACAAACATATAATAAAATTATATGTTTGTTAATTTTACTTAAGTTCTTGCAATCACTACATATGATGTACTTTGTTCATTGAACTCAAGGACAAGATGTTTCAAGCGTTGAATTGAGTTTCCATCATTAGTGATTAAAATTTTGGACTACCCCATCCCATTTGATGTATCACCCATCAAATTCTTGCAAATTTTAAACATATGCAAGTCTTTTGTTGATCAATTATCAAAGTTACTATCTATAACTTTTGATATTCAACGGCTTATATTCCACCGTCATTTTGAAATTGTCTTACATAGCTATGTCTCAAACCAGTATATCCTTCTTACATTTATATGCCTAGCTAGTAAGAAGTCTTTTAATAGTCACGACTACCAAAGAACTAAACTAATAGCATATCCTTATATTTATGATCCGTCTATTCTTATGACATGTAGATTAATTTCCCTTTTGACATCAACTAATATTCCATCAAACTCATCTATTTCAGATGGTATAAATACTCATTATTAACTTGAGTATTTCATAATCCACAAACTATAGACGTCATCAAACTTGATGCTTGATAATAAATGAATATCATACAATGAACTCAAGTTCATATAGCTTTTTATCAATCTTGCATTTTCCGATATTTATAAATACAACTATCTAGTTGGAATATCTTAATTAAATTCCAACTCAAATATGTATTTAAGTCTCTAATTTATCACAATGCATAAACGAAGATTCAATGAAGTGCATATATAGAATCATATCACCTATGTATATGCAAAAGCCATACATATAAATTGCACTTGATATGAGCATGCACTAGCATAAATTATTATATAAGTACATTTAAAATGACATATTGATCTTGATCATTCATTTAACTAAGTGATAATATGTATTCTATAAGTTAAAACAGGAAACGTATAGACAATCAAACCAAACAAAAGTAACAAATGAAATGTAAAATTAAAAATAAATGTATTAAAATATATGTAACATTTAGTACAACATAATACATATTAAGGTATCATTCTTAGTCACTGAAACGTTTGTAAAATTCATGTAGGAACTTTATTGTCTTCCCGAAATACATTCAACACTTCAGATACTATTGTCACTAGTTTCTCCTTGGAGTTAAAACCCTTGTGATGGTTCTTGAGAATATGGCCATATCTCATTGTGTGACCACGTTTCTTGTAGTAGAAGCAACTCACTTTCTTCTTGTTTGAAGTTTGACTTGAATGATCCTTATTCCATTGAATCTTTCTTTTTCTATTTTCATGATTATTTTTTAATCGATTAGATCCACCGACAATCAAATCATTATTAATAAATCATCAATTTTCTCATCATCCTCATCCTCATTTTTTATATGAAGAAAGTTGTTCAACCTTTTATAGGTTATTCTATATTCCTCTTCGTACTGAAGTTCATGACCTAATTATTCTATGGTCAAGCCTTCCAACTTATGTATCATACTTCTTTTGAAGTCTTTCCATGAAGAATGTAGTTTCTTCAAAATAACAGAAATACTGATGAGTGAATCTATATGCATACCATGCTGAGTGAGCAAGTGAAGTATATGAATGATTTCACGATATTGCTCAATGGTGGAGCTTGTATCTACCAGTTCATACATGAAAAATTTAGAAATCAGAAAGGACTTACTTGTAGGATCCATAGAAATGTTTTGCTCCTCCAATGCATCACATAAGTCATTTGACGTCTATTTGTCTTTGAAGTGAGAAACTAATTCATCACTTAAAGAATTGTATGTGCAGTACTTACATTATTCGTCATCTTGATCCCATTTATCTCGTACTTGTTTCATGAAAAATATCTCCTCTTCAATTTCCTCATGTCTTGGTGTTGTAAGCACATACACTATCTTGAGGCATGTAAACATGAGGTGAGTATTCTTTTACCATTTTCGAAAGTATTCTCCATCAAATCGATCAAGCTTCATTGTAGAAAAATCACTTTCGTTTTCCTTCGAAGTTGTCATTGCAAATGTAAAGTCTAAAGATGGTTGAAAATTTTGTGTTTGTGGGTATGACAAGAGAAGGAAAAATGTTTTAAAGGCACGTAAAAGTTTACGCTTTCCTTTAGACTTTATTCTCCCCACAACTTAGTGTGCAAGAGGGAATAATCAAATAAACATTTAGGATACAATTTATTGATCGTCGGTTTGCACTAACGAAGATCAACCCAACAGTGAATCGAAATGTTTTGCAAGAGATTCAAAGTTACTAAAAATTATTTTTGAAGATTAATAATTTCTAGATTTTATTGATTTAAAATAAAAAAACTAATAAATTATTGCTAGAATATAGAAACTGAATTCTGAATGTCTTCAAAGCAGCCGTCCAACACTCATATTTATAGGAGTATATATGGCTTTTGAATTCAAAGGTTGCATCCCTTTGATCAGTTGCAATTGTTCCATTCAAAAAGTCACGATGTTGGTTGATTACCAACAACTATATCGATTTGTTGACGGCACCCAACCCTTTCAATATATCAACTGATATACCTCTTCATATATATCCTACATATTTTAAAAATTATTTCAACACGCTTGGCAGCTCTTTCTCTCTGTTAATGCTTGCTCAACAGCTTTCGCTTTCTCTTTCTCCCTTCTCTCTTCTCTCTAGCAATTGAAGCTAACATGTAAAGTAGGGGTTAACATGAATCCTGCAAAATTCTGAATCTTATATCATCCCAATAATAGGGGTGGACACGAATCCCTCAAATCCTGAACTTGACCTGATCCCGCTCAGGACAGGACGGGTTGGAAATTAAAATTTTCACTATTCCATCTCGTCCCAGTTTTTTGGGATAGAATCAGATCTTAATTTTGAAATCCTGATAGACCCGTCCCGTCCCGCACAATATATTTTGTCTATTTTATCATTTATTTTATAAAGAGTTAACATATTAAAATATCAAACAATTAACAATATCCAACTTAAAAAATAAAATTATCCTAATATGAACTAAATGTATCAATTAAACATGAAACAAATGTTTGTGGGGTTATTGTTTTAATTAAACATCAAGTAAAACAATATTACGTTATGTAATTGTAAACTTGTAGGTCCTAACAAAATATATTTATCTTATATTGAGCCCAAATTTTGGTTCATCACATCTCATTGAATTTTTGTTGTTAAAAACTTTATTAGTTATTCATTTTAAATTAAACCTGAAATTTGATCCGTCCCGTTCGAGTTTCGGGACGATCGAGACGAATTTTTTAAATGTACAATCTCGTTCCGTTCGGAATAAGGATAAGGACGACTAAATATTGACTCGTCCCGTCTAGTGCCCACCCTAATGTAAAGTGTAGAAGAGGCAACTATTTATATTATATCACTTTGGCTTCCATTTGTGTGTGACTTTGGAGATCACCCTAAAGTAATTTTGTCTGCATTTGAATTTTAAATTGGGCCAGGCCGTTAGTTTTAAGGACTTTGTTGAATGGGCTGAAAACTACCGAAAGCTACATTTTTCATCGACTTTTAAATAAATTGTCCTCATTTTTAAATACATTTGACTTGAAAATGACAGAATTCAACATAATTTTTTTTAGAGCTTAGTTTTACATATGTAGGTTTTCTAATAGTGAAACTGCTAAGCTTCACATTAATAATCAAAAGATCCATCCAAAAGTTCAGGGAACAATGCGGCCCTCATTTCACTATCTTGACCCAAGATTGTATCCACAAATGAACTCAAGGAAGATGAAGAATAAGCTTTTTGATCACCAGCCAAGTTGTTGGCATTCAAACTCTGACCTCCATTGATGGCTGATGAAGATCCAACATCACATGCCTGATTTTGAATTGCAGCACCATTTGTGGGATTAGCTGGTGATGATGACAGCAATTCATGAGAAGCTTCTTCTGGCTTGAGTTGATCAGTGGATGAAAAGGGCTCATGGAGAAGCAACTCACTCCAATTAAAGGGAGAAGAAGAGGGTGTGACAACTTGCGCAGTCGTCGCCTTACATTGCGAGCTTAGTAGATCAGTAGCAGGAGGAGAAGTTGAAGTTGAGCAAGAAGAGGAGGTTACTTCATTCAAAAAGTGTGGCTGCAATGACACATTGTCTTGATTCATTGCTTCAAACTGTGATAAAAATCCCAAGGGAAGAGTACTAGTGGAGGAATAGTCCTGTGACTCCATAACGTGGTTCATCATCATCATATTGGCGTATGCAAGTCCTGTGATGCCCGAAGAGGGGTCGGATTCCGATACTAAGATGGAATTGTTGCTGTTGAAGTTGTTGTGGAAGGACGGCTCAAAAAGGTTACCGGCATTGTTTGGAAGGGCAGTGATGTTTCCAAAGTCAGAGAGGACGTGAGATATGGGCTTGTGGGTTACAGGATCAATTCCCATGCTGCTAAGCTTCTTCTTCAGCTTGGTATTCCAGTAGTTTTTCACATCATTATCTGTTCTTCCTGGTAGTTGCTTTGCTATCAGAGACCACCTGCAATGCCATTTGGAATTATATGAGAGAGAGAGAGAGAGAGAGAGAGAGAGAGAGAGAGAGAGAGAGAGAGAGAGAGAGAGAGAGTCATTATGCATGAGCTTCTAAGCACTAACAGAATACAGCTGTTAAAACAGTTATAGTATGAGTACTGTATGCCATGATCTTCTGGAACTACATTGACATCAGCTCTTACACATCTAAAATTGTGGTAAGATCATGGAATAAAAAAAATCATCATCAGCCTTGGAGCACTACTCCGAGTGTTAAATTTTTTACAATCAAGATGTTGGTTAAATCTCCTAAGAAGGTCTATATTTAAAAGGGATATGTACTTTTATGTAGTATAACTGGTTGCTAACTTGTTCAGTAGGAGAAAAGGTTAAAGAAAAGTGACCTGCTTCCAATAGCTTTATGAAGGTTGATAATATGCAATTCCTCTTCAGGAGTGAAGGTGTCATGTTTGAGGTCAGGCCTGAGGTAATTAGTCCACCTAAGCCTGCAGCTCTTCCCACATCTGTTCAAACCTGCAAAATATGAACACAGTGATAAACTTGTAATCATCTAATACGTTCCACAACAACACAAATAATGAAATTAACTTCAACCTGCTTTCTTAGGAACCACAGTCCAATTTCCGACTCCATGTTTTGACACACAAGCTTGAAGTTTCGCATCCTCGGCTGCAGTCCAGAGACCCCTCTTCACATTTGATTTATCACAGCAAGGTGGCCTCCCCATTTGGAGAGAAGAATCTCAGAAAGAGAGAAAGAGAGATGTGAATAAAGATGCAGATTATTATTATGTAATGGTGATGCAAGTTTGCAAGTACATTTAAAAAGAAGAAATGCAAGGGTTTTTATTTAGCAAAGATGCTAGGCAAGAAGTGCATGCGCTCTTAGGCTCCCAGTGAAGTTAGAAATGCATGAACATTTTCATCTCTTAGAAAACGGTTTAACATGACATCACAGAACTGCATATTCTATCCAGGCTCAAATTGGATGAATTATTTTGGTTAACATGACAGCACAGTAATACTAACTGATATCCGTAATTAAACACGAAGATGTTCTTTTCTTTCTGTAAATAAATATGGAAATGCGGCAAAATTTAAAGGTTCTCCCGGTTAACCAGAACTGCATGATCATGCTCATCCTTAATAAACAGTTTACATGGCATAAAAAACTCATGCATTCCATCTCTTCACTTATAGCATTCACAAAAACCCAGCTTAAGTGGTCAATCTCCCCACAAGCTCGACGCACTGTGTATTTGGAATACATTAGTATTCAGATTCCAACTTTCAACAGAATACATCAGTAATCAGATTCCATGAGTTCACAAAGAGAAAGGAAAACATCATGATCAGATTTCAACTTTCAACAGGATACATCAGTAATCAGATTCCATGAGTTCACAAAGAGAAAGGACAACATCATGATCGATACTATGTTAGGTCATAAAAAGAGTCGTAAGAACATAAATTAAAGATGTTTTACATTAAATGGAAAAATCAAAACAGAATTCGCTGATATGATATAATATAAATCTCATCTTTCGAGAGTTGAGACTCGAGAGGTAAACTGAGTCTACAGGTTCAATGGTTCATATTTGTAATAGTAAGCTGTGCAGCTCTAGCATATGTCTCAAGGTGGCAGAGCTCAATGTTATATACAACTAATTAAATGGCAATCACTCTCTTCTGTGAAAGAACTATAAAAGGAAATTAACTGAAAATTGTTGCCTCCCTAAGGTGAACAGACCTTGCAACTCTTCCTACAAAACCCGGGGAGCTCCTCTGAACCCACCATGTATACAGGGTTCTTCTTACATTCACCAGCTTTAGCCCATGTGGGGCAGTTTACATTCTGATCCGTGCACTCCCCACTAGCCATCTGCTTTATTGACTTCTCAAATGATCTCACATGAATCCACTTGGTTGCAGACCATTTTTCACCTTCAATGACAGGGCAGCTACCATGCAAACTGCTTGGATCGGTTGTTGCATTCGGAAGTAGACTAAAGAACAGCAAGGCGTCACCCTTGTAAGGTTTCACTGTAAGGAAACAAAGAAGACTTTTCAGAGTCGGAAGTAATTTACATGGTCAATGACGTTCACGATGGTGTATACAAATAAAGAGACATAACAGAGAAGCCTATGCATAAAAAGATCTCTGATCCAGACTTATGGTTGATACTTTAACAAATACTGGCTATATGAACTAGAAATGCAGAAAGGGATCATCCACAGTTCCCTTTCTCCCTTATTGTAAAGACAGATTCTATCAGTTAAAATCTAATCTACATACATATGGAGGTATGACATGTAGAGCTTTTTAATCAAATAAACAGGATAAGTTATTATGTTTTGTACAGATCAATACAAAAAGACAGCAATCCTCATAATGTAGTACCTGAATATCCATTTTTAGCACAGTCAGACAAGACCTCATCCTTAGCTTGAACCGTTTTCACCTGTTGATGGCAATAAAGGAAGTCGTAAGAAATTCCAAATATACGATGTAAAACAAAAACAAGCATGAAAATTCAGAGATGCAAGTGACCTTAGCATGTGGAAAGACAGTTTCGCCTCCCTTCTCAACATTAGAGAGATACATCAACACAGTGGCAACACGGTGGCCACCCAATTCTTGATTAGCTTTGTCATGAAAATAATCAAAATGCGGCTCATACTTCTGACCATTTTCATAATGAAGTATCTGCATTGCCTCCCCATTCTCTGATTAGAAAGAAAACAAAGGGGGAGATAAAAGTCATAAAACATCCATGAAGATAAAATAGGACACTTTCTGAAATGTTCAAAAAGCGGAAGATCACTTACCAACTGGAAGAAAGGTCCATGCAGCAATCTTGGTCTCAATGTTGGAAACTATTTCATCCTTCAAGGAGAAACAAATAGCACCAAGTAAGGTTTGCAAATCGAGAAGCTCAAATCTCACACTGTAATACATTATCAGAACTATCCCAAAATTGCACATAGCAACAGAACAATTATTGCATTTCCTGAGCATGCAACATATATGATGTACATTCATCACCAAAGAGTAATGAGCATAATGACCTTGGAGCTAAACAAAACTGAAAGTGAAATATTCTTCTATCCTACACAAGCATTACACATGATTCGAATAGTGAAGCTCCCTGCCAAATTCTAAACTTCAGTCATCTGTTATGTATAAACAACCAACACAAATGCCAAGCTCAATCAGTTTTCACAAAGCAATTCAATGGTAATTCCAACACATAAAAACCACAAAAGAAAACTCACAGTTCTGCTTATGTAACATCTCTCTAACTCACTGAGCAATGCACATGATTAATCAAAGAAACAAAACTAAAAGCATCGAGTAAAAACACAAAACAAAAAAGTTTTCACACACGATCTAAATACTAAATGCAATCACTTACTTGAGCTTTCTGAAGAAACATTCCAGAGCTGGTCCGAACTTCACTCTTTATACTCTTACCAGACTCATTATCAGCCACCATGGACTCCTCTAGCTTATATTTCGCCTAATCCCCCAAAATTAACACAACAAAACAAATTCAAACTTCATAAAACCACATTGTCAATCCAAAGACCACCAAATATCGGAGCTAAACTTACCAGAGTGATCATATGCTCACATTCCGCCTCGGTAAGAAAACCCTTGTACAGAGAAGCCCTGCAGATCACGAAAACCAAAAAAACAAAGAGACTAAAAATTAGAGCCATTGGGGAAATGAGAGAGTGAGAAACTGAAACAACAGAACAAAACAAACCTCGGACTCCACGAGAGCTGAGTGACTTTGGTCGGATCAAAGGTGGCAGAAGAAGGACCTTTCTTCATCTTGATCACCGATCCCACACTGCAAAACCCAGCACAGCAATCAACCAACGAATGAGAACAAGAAAAAGAGAAGAATGAGATGAATTATAATGAAAAAATAAAGATGGATACTTTTGATGTTTGTGGTCGATCAAGTTTTGGATTTTGATTCTGGAATGGGAGACGTGTGGGAAGAGGGAGAAGAGACAGAGTGAGAGTGCGAGAAAGACACGAGGGTCCATGAGACTGAAACTGATCTAGGGCTTTTTATGATTTGGGGAAGAACTGAGCCAACTGAAGAAGAAGAAGACTTTAATATGGTTTTGGGGAAACTAGATTCTAGAGGAAGAAATGTCAAAGCAGTTAGGGGTGTGTGAGAGGTTTGGTTTTTAATGTGGTTTTTAGTGAATAAAAAGAGAGAGACAAAGGAATAGGGGGCGCCCACTGAAAATCCTTGGCGCTGTTGGCTAGCTAGAAACTAAACTGGTAGAGTGGTAAACTGGACCGGCTGCGTCCATGGACCCAGACACGTATGCTTGTTATTGTCTGCAAATTTCACGGGGCTTAAACAGTGGAGCTTAAAGTCATACTCTTTTTTTTTTACATTCTGTACTCCGAAAATTACAGAGGTGACAATCCTCCAGCTAGCAATCCCTAAGCAGTTCGTTACCAAACAAAACAAATTTTAGAAACACATTAGTGTCACTAGCCTAATTTAGTTTAGAAAATTTCATAATATTCCTATTATGCACAATTCTTTCAAAGATATATTAAGGAACGGTCAAACCAACAAAAATTCTCAGGTAAACGAGTGTCAGTACTTTCACAGTTACACACAAATACTGTAAATGGGCCCTTGTCTTTTGTATTAAACCGACCCCACTTGTTTGTGTGTGATTGTAAAAGTATTCAAGTTAAACACCGTTCACATGGGTGATCAACCCACGATTTGGTAGTAAACATAGCAATTAAATAGGCATGTTCTTAGAGAGAGCTGCCTCCAAAAGAAAAAAAAACCCTAGTTTTTATCGATTTCCTCGTCCGGAGGTCCTCGGCTGGCGGCGGACTCTGGCCTTGTTGGCATCTCTAGGGTGTGGCCGAACGGGGCTTGGTACTCTGTCATGGGTATGGATGTGTGCAGATGTCAGATTCGGGGTGGTATTCGTTCAGTTCAATGTTGTTGGGGAGTTTGCAGTGGGTTGGGGATGCAAGGGGAGAGGGTCTATGGCTTCGAGGGAGGGCTTGGTAATCTCTGGTTGACCGTCAGCCGTGGCTAGGAGTCGTTGGCGACATACTACGTGATCAATCCACTGGACTCAGGTCGAATTTGGGATTCGATGGCTTCAGTGGCTGAGTCGTTGTACGTCTTACTTTTGGATGGTTGGTAGTTTGCGGAGGACTCGAGAGCAATACGGTGCTGGCCTAGGCAGATCAAAGGATGCTGGAAGGGGTTTCTTGGCGGCGAGCAGATTTGGGGAGGTGCGAGGTCAATGGTGGTAGCAGGCTTTCCTTCAATGTTGGGCTAGGCTTGCGGCATATGATCAATGATAGTCACATATTTATGCGTCTATATTATGTTTAATTATACTCTTATACTTGATTTAATTATTTTTAGGTATTTTGGAAATTAATGGAGAAAATGGACTTAAATAATATAATTTGGCATATTATTGAGAAGGAGGAGTACGTATGTTGGAGAAATCCTAATCCATGAAGGATACAAGATGCAGCACATGAGTTATTGGGTTAGCTTACTTGGACCGGTTAATTAACCTATCAAAACACCAAGATATATATATATATATATATATATATATAAAAGGAAGAGGAAGTGTGTGGCATCACTGGGAGGAAGAGAAAAACAAAAGAAATCAAGAAGAGAAGTCGGACGGAAAGGGAGAAGGCAAGCCACGCTGCAAACTCGAATTCGATCCCAACGTCGATAATAGTTCATTTTTCTCCGTCATTTAATTTATCTCTTATGGATTCTTTGATGTTATTATCTAAGACTATGAGTAGCTAAATACCTTGTTAAGGGGCTGCTTGAAGCCCCGTACATGAAGTCTCTCTAATTAATACACTTTAATCTAATTTTGCATATTCAATTTGAATGAGGTTTCTTTTTCTATGTGACTCACCGTATGAATTCTTGTATGTTTGATTTGGTGGCCAACTTAATATGCATGCTAGGATACTATCGTCATGAGATACAGGTGACTGAAGATAATTTCTTCCACCGGATTCTCTATAGTGATACACCGATTTTACTGTCGGGTGATTGAAACCCTAGGTATAGCAGGACACGCCTATAGTGTACCTGTGAACCCTTGTAGATTCTAAAATCTTTTATAGATCTTAAGGCTTTCTTCTTTGTAAATCTTGAGGTCCACGACTATGGGTTCAATAGAGGGATAGATGTGAGGAAGGTCCATGACAAACTAACATAGGCATAAAGATTAGATAATAGGATGTGTCGTGTTTATCGTCCTTCATGGGAACTTTCATTGATTGAATATGTGCATTAGATTAAGTATGTGTTAGAGAGATAAAATTAAAGTGGTGGATTGCATTCCCCTTAACTCATTAATCATATAGTTAAACAACTTTGCATTCATTAACATATTTACTTTCAGCATTTATATTCTGCATTAACTGTAACTTAGCCAATTCATTTCGGTACTCAAAACTACTCTGAACACCCTATAATTTTGCGTGGTAGTCCGCCACTATTTCTATATTATTATGTACAAATTTCGTAAAATTTGAGTCTGTTTAGAGTAGGGTCGTGGTGTCATTAATGTACAGTAGTCAAGTTTGTCAGCTTTTTAGTTTCGTGTTAGGATTTGGTTTCACCAATTCTTCATGTTCGATAACCCCTATTTATCATACTACATTGATATATCTAAGTTGAGAATAAGGTATCTTTGTATAGGTGTTTACCCACCTATCAATCCACCATTTGTCATAGTTGGGTCAGGTTTAGTAGCCTTGGCCCAAAATATTTATGTTTTATTATGGTCTGTTTTATGTTTTTATTTAGGTGTCTCTTTATGTTTAAGTTGATAATAAGGCTCTATGTAGTAGGGTTAGTCTGGCAATCACATCGATTTGTCGGTGTGTGCACTATTTGTGTCTTGTATGTCCTAGTAAGGGTGTGGGTTATGGTAAGATGGTATCATCCTCCTAGTGGTAGGATGAAATGTAGTGTCGATGTCCCATGTGTCGTTCGGCAGCATATTAGGAAAGCTGGTCAAGAATGGGTATGGATGAAATTCTTTCGCGGGGGAAGCAATATGATATTTCCAGTGTGGCACCATTTTTGTAAAGCAGATAGAATAACCTGTATAATTTTCTCTACTATTTGGTACATATTTGATTATATAGTTATTGTAGAATATTCTGTGACTATCCAGGATGTTCTATGTGTGCTCATTGTAATATGAAGTTCAGTTTTTATGTTCCCCCCTATGTACTCAACAGTTTCATTAGTATAAGCTTGAGGGTTGCCGCACTCGCCCTTATTTAAATTTAAAAAAAACACCATTCACCTGAGCCATATCTAAACAGTCTTTCAGAGCATCTCCAACAGTTTTCCTATAATTTCTTCATTATACGAAACCAAAAATCAAAACTTACGATGCATTTTATGTTCCAACTCCAATAAATTCTACATTTTCCATATTTTTCTTAAAATATAGAGAATGCTGTAATTATAAGGAATATTATTTTCTCTCTCATCAAATTCTCTAAAATAGAGAATGTGTTTGGCGAATCTGTTGGAGCAAAACAACCAAAATATTCTCTAAAATGAAAAAAAAAGAAGCTCAAATATGAGGAACCTGTTGGATGCTACTCTCAAACAAGATTTTGATGTCAAAGACTAGAGGACACCAAAATTGTAAAAGAAAAACAAAATTGATTGGGCCTCAAAATAATTTTGTCATGAAATATTGGGCCAAACGATGTCATTGGGCCATATATGGAATTCCAACTCCAAGTTGCATATGCATGTGGTATAGGCCGTATAGTTAGGGGTAGCACGAATCCCGCAAATTCTGAACTTGACATGATCCCACTCAGGACGGGATGGGACGGAAATTAAAAATTTTACTATTCCGTCCCGTTCCATCTTTTCGGGATGAGATCGGGTTTTGATTTTGAAATCCTGATTGACCATTTTCGTCCCGCACAATATATTTTGTCTATTTTATCATTTATTTTATAAAGAGTTGATATATTAAAATATCAAACAACTAACAATATCCAACTTAAAAAATTAAATTACCCTAATGTGAACTAAATGTATCAATTAAACATAAAACAAATGTTTCTCGGGTTACTGTTTCTAATTA
Source organism: Geum urbanum (assembly GCA_946800695.1). Classification (NCBI taxonomy): domain Eukaryota; kingdom Viridiplantae; phylum Streptophyta; class Magnoliopsida; order Rosales; family Rosaceae; genus Geum; species Geum urbanum. The sequence continues at coordinate 51,471,551 of OX327008.1, read as the reverse complement.
AACATCAAGTAAAACAGTATTACGTTATGTAATTGTACACTTCTAAGTCCTAACAGACTATGTTTATGTCTTTTCCTCCTTAGGAAAAGCCATTCTTCGTCCGGGCCACAGACACCGTCACAATAATATTAATCAAACCCTAAAAAAAGTAAAGACTATTTATTTTAGACCCAAACATTGCCTCTCAAGCCTCGAAATAGTGCCCAAGACTAATTGAAGAGGTTTGGAAACTAGGGCGCATTGTTCAGGGCCAAACGGTAAATTTCCATTCATGACGCCACTTCATCATCCTCTCTGAAAAGTCGCGCATAGCAATATGACATCGTATAAGAACGCACACGTTCTTTCATAACCCATTCCTCAAAACACTCATCTACTTCGGTCTCCCAAACTCTCCAAACCCGTTCCTCTGACTAACAACATGCCGCCTCACAACGGTTATTGATTATCCATGTGAACCAGGTTGGTTCGGCGGATAATACTGCGAGCTTGTTTACCGAGTCATTACCTAAATCTATATTTGTAAAATATATGAGACGTATTGGTGTCCGCAGGTTATCTGAACTCCATGATTGGTTTTACAGTTAGGGGGAGTTACATTTTTGTAGACATCAGGGGGAGTCTATATTATATGTAGTAGCATTTATAGTTGACGCATTATACTCTTTTTCCCTTAGACCAAGCTTTTGTTTACCCATGAGGTTTTTGTTTGCTTGGCGAGATTTTTAGTAAGGCAATAAATTATGCATCATTTATTAGGCCATCGACACAAGAGGGAGTGTTTAAGGTGATTTGTTCTCCGTAACTTCCGGTGTGTGTCTTGTCCTAATTAGATATATATTAGTATAGATAGAGATACAGAGAATCCCTGATTTATAGGGACATTTTTTGTAACAGATTGTATCAGCCTATATATAAGACATTCTATCAATGAAAGAGTTACAATTTTTAGTTTATCATATTATTCTCCTAAAACAACTTTAAATTAAACACAAAATTTGACTTGTCTCGTCTCATTCTGTCCCGTTCGAGTTTCGGGACGATCGGGACGGACTTTTAAAATGTCCATTCTCGTCCCGTCCAAAATAGGAATAAGGACGGTCAAATATTGACCCGACCCATCCGATGCCCACCCAGATATACTTCTGCCTCACAGATCAATACTTCAGTACTCGATAGTCAATAGTACGTATGCACACTATTCGATCAAGTGATGATAACATTGAAAGTTGAAACAGAATCAAATCAGAGTAAGCAATCAGAAATGAAAAAAAAATCGAAAAACTAGTGTTTCTTCGTATCTATCATATAACACTTTTTTAGCACCCCATAATTTTCTTGGCATGAGCAGATTTCTCCGCCACAGTGCCATCATTTCCAGCCAAATGCCATGCCCTGCCAATTTTCCAAGGGTTGCCTTGAGCATTCACGAGGGAAGTATGGCTTAAGGACGAGTTCAGAGCATCTTAAAAGTAGTAAGAGGCACCCAGAGGGGGCAGCTGGAGGGATCTGAGGGATGCCAGATGCAGACAGGGGGATGCCAGAAGCATCTAGAAGAACCTGGAGGTAGACGGGTGGCAGCCAGAAGAACCTAGGCAGGCCTGGGAGGTCCCAGAAGGGTCTGAAACAACATGGACAATTCCGAAAAGGTCTAGAACATCACAGAGGCATCCAGAAGGGTCCGAAACAGTATGGAGACACCCGGAACACTACGAAAGGTTTCGAAAGGCCGTGGAAGGCCATAGTAGGTCACGAAAGTCTCTGGAAGACTTGGGAAGCATCAAGGCTAGTCTTGAACTCTCTAGAACCTTAGAGAGGCTCGTGGGTCAAGACCAATATGGAGATCTCTAGAACCATTATGGGACATCTTAGAGTTGTATAGATAGGTCTAGATCTCTCTATACTTGTACATGTGCTAGAATAGTCTATAACACTTAGACTTGGAGGTGGAGGCTATAAATAGGGAACCACCCTTCCCATTTTAGGTAGGAACTCAATCAATCAATCAAGGAGCTTAACTTATGAGCAAGCTATCAAACACTCTTGTAAAGCTTTCTTTAGCAATACAAGTTTCTTCTTTCAAAGCTCTTCTCCCTTTGATCTTTCGGTTGTTCTAGCCAAGCGTTTATGAGAGTTAGGCTGACTTAACATAAGAGAAATGCTAAGGCCGCATGAGCATTAGCTGAAAAATAACCTCCTGACACAAAGCTCTGTACTTGTCTTTCCTCGTGAACGTCGTGCACTCGTAGGCCAAGCTAGCAGCTATAGTCCTCTGTATGTAATTCGCCACGACATGGCTCGACTTGCCCCGCAAGTCAACTCGTTTGGCAGCTTGTTCAAAAACGTTACTTCATAAGCAGGGCTAGAGTTCATGAAGACGTACAACGGGTCCATCCCCTTCCAACCCCTCACGGTGGTGCCGTGAAACATGCTCATCCGATTCATCATCGCCAGGGGACGAGCTCATCGGTGAGCTCTGCGAACAATGCCGAGAACCGAAGCAGGAAGGGTTCTCGGCATGTTGTGCCCTTGGTCACCTTGTTCTAGAAGCTTCTTAATCATGTTGGCGTCGGCGACTCTATCTCGGGTTAGTCGGACGGTCTTGATGGGTGATATTATCTTGGAGAGACGCGAGAGAGAGTATGTGACTGCCGGGATCGGACGGCCCAAAGTGGCCGAGAGGAAGATCGGATCGAGTAGGGTTCGGTGTGAACAAATGAAGAGAACTCCGGTTTGACCCTTTGACTTCTTTGCCGGAGGTGGAGGCGTCCCCTTCATATAAACCCTAACTCCCAAAGCCCAAAATGCATAATACACGAGTGGGATAGGAAGCAATGAACCGGCTGCTATACGTAAGCAAGCCAAAACGAAACCGACCGGAATCCAAAGAATTGTTAGCAAAGCCATTAGTGGTGTAAGCTTCGAAACAATCCGGAAACAATCCAGCCGTCGTGGAAAACTATTGGTTTCGGCAACTTACCGTGGCTCACCGGCTCGACTTCCGGCATAGCCGGAACAACGTTAGCTCTCTTTGCATAGCTTCATGAATGGAAAGTCAGTTTTCCGGTCGCCAAGTCCAATATCCGGAGCGTCAGCGCCAAAAGCCTTTTTAAGCGCGTCACGGCGTCAGCTTTGTTCTTTCCGACAAGAATCCCAGGGTTTAGGATAAAACCGGTAGCTCTACCACTGTACGTGGAAATCTCAGTCCGGAGAACCAAGTCAGCACCCAAAACGTCCTTCAGAAACGCCTCCACCATGATCCTAGGGCTGGCCGTCAAAACGCAGCGTTTGCCACAAGACGAGAAGACTCTCCACGTCTCAGAGTGCAAGTCGGTAGAGTAAAACTTAGGCAACACGGCGCGCGCGACGGACTCGATGTCCGCCACTTTCATGCCCACGAAAGTTGCAAACACGAGGACTCGTATGCATGCCAGCCGACTCCGAGACGAAGTAGTATAGAATTCGGGCGAGAGGTGATGCCAAATAGCAAGAAGAGAAGCCTCAAAATGCCACCGACTTCGAAGGCAACAAGGGCAAAGTATGGAAATGAGCTCCGTCCCCGGAGGAGAGTCCCATCCATGTCAGCGACGACGGTGTGCTTTTCACGGCCGATGGATATGGACATTTGTCAATGGTTGGGAAGGTAGGGATGTGGTCTTTTCCCATCGGAGACGTTGAGACTGGGTAGGGAAGTGGGTTAACCATTGTTGATTAGCACTTGGTTAACTGAGAATTAAGCTATTTGATATATATAAGGGTTTATTGGGAGTGTATGGGACAAAAACTTTTGGTTTTTGAGACCAATGACAGTGGCAACGACATTTACGAAAATAAAATAGGTTAAAGGTGACAAAAGCTTTGGAGTTGCCGATGTCGATGTGCCTAGTACTTCTATGTGAGGAACGATCAAGCATTGAAAGGCCTCCGATGTACGATGATCATAGCCCACCAAGCGTGATTGCATATATGATTAGATGTCTCTCATGCTACTTGGCAAACCAGTCACCAAGAAGTTTTGCTAGCTTGTTTACTCGGCTCTGAAATTTTACTTGTATACCAGTGATCAGTTGATATTATTCTTCGATCAAGAGAAAGTCACTAAACTCACTCTATATATAAATTTGATTTACGAAGATTGAGCACTTGAGCTTAAGTCGAGATTAGGATTTGCGGTAACGTACACAACGTTTAGTCATAAGATGGATCGAAAAGAGAACTCATTTACGTCCGGCCCTTCCTCTTTGGTGTTGTCCATGCACTACAACGCTATTTGTAAGAATGGCAATTAATAAAAGATTATTACCTAAAGCTAATAGCCAGACACAGACTTGCATCAAAGGGCGTTTGTTATGCACATGCACTTAGACTATATCCTTTGTTTTGAAAGGACTTGGACTATATCCTTAAGCTAGAATAGTATTTATATGTAAAATTTAACAAAACATCTTCGTTTAACCCGCCGTAGTCCGTCGTCTTCTTCCCTGGTCTTCGTCTCGATCTGTTATAAGATGCTTCAATGTTGTTTCCAAGTGCATTGTTTTGCTCACAAACCACCACCAATGGGTAGTGGCCCCCATATCTCTTTCATTGATGATCGATACAGACATTTGAGACGCTAGCTAGATGAGAATTCCGTACAGAACATAAAAACTATACTGAAAATGACCTGCATGCTACAAGTGATGCAAATATATGAGACAATGAGTGTACTTAGCATTATAATTCTTATAAAAAGAAAAGTCGATCATATACAATTAAGTCAATAGATATACCTAGGGTTAAGGTACGTGATTGATCGATCACTACAAAGTACATTATATCAATCCGACCATGTTTTTCTCATTTCACAATCCATGTACTGTAGTAGTTAGTAACAATAATCTTCTTGCTTATAATGACAAACGATGAGAATATTGATTGGTGTATAAATATGTACCTCTATATTATTTATTGATATTCACATACTTATTCTTTTGTTATTTATTCAGCAATATTAGTTTACTTTATTGTTTTATAGGTATTTTGAGTCAACAAAAGAGAAAAGAAGTAAAAAGAGGATTTAAAATTTAATTTGGGTAATCTGTCTGTACAGGTCAGTCAATTTCGACAGAGAATTGAGAGCATCTCAAGATGAACTAGATGATAATATTTATATTAATGGAAAGCTACAGATGTCTAGTTTTCATAGCTTCTTCTAGAACGTGATTATCATGTGCCTAAAGGAAGTTATGGTCATTTTTGTACACAGATGTCAGTCTGCTTGAAAATTTGACTTTGATGAGAAAGTTGTGTTTAGAAGCCCAAATCATACCAAGAAGCTTAAGGACAAATTTGTGCTTTAAAGTCCAATTAGTTACTGATGTACGTGTCTTATGGAAAAGAAGTCAAAAGCTAAAAGGATTAAAGAAGTTAGACTTGTCAAAGAAAAGAGCCCAAAACATAAGTGAACAAGGGGATGCCAAATAAAGACTCTATAAATACTCTTTTTAGGGTTTTGGTGAAGGTGAAACAGCTTTGAGAGGTGGTTTTTAGCCTATCAAATTTTGCCACCGTTGTCGGGGAGTTACTTAATTCTAAGTCTTAATAGTCTAATTGCTTTAACTTGTATTTTATTTCTAACCTTTGTATATAATGTATTCTAATTTTGTGGGTTGTTCTATATGTGACATGGCAGTTCACTCAAGTGAGGAATGTGTGTATAAGGTGTATCATTTGACCTTGATGAGCACGTTGAAACCGATGTTGCAAATGCTTGCAGAGCAGTATTGCTATGAGGTTGGTATTGCCATAAAAGAAGGAGATGCATCTTTTGATGATGATAAGATGGGTGAATTCCTTGAGGAGGAGTCAATCAAAATTCCTTATATTGAAATGGTACTGCTACCACATGAACAACCACAAGAGCTATCAATGCCAAACTCAAGTTCTACACTTGTTTCATGCACCAACGAAACACTTGAGTATGAGGATTCACCTACCAAGCCCCCTTATTTTCTGGAGCATATTGAGATGGTGATACATGATCACCATATGTCCAACAAAGAGATTCTATTTACCTTGTTTGTTGGACTCAAAAAGATGAGGCTTTGGAAGAAGAGGAAGAAAGAAAGAAGATACTTAAAGTCTTGTGTGTTGGGGATTCCAAGGGTGCCTAAGTTGCTTGGAAGAACTCATATAACATTATTGTTAAAAACCAAGCACTTGATCGAGCCAAGACCACAGCCACCTGATGATTTTGAAGATGTCTGGCTGAAGACATTAAACTTAGCACCGCATGGAAGGCAACCCATGTTGATGGAGAAGCGTGGCTACCATATTTACTCTCTTATCCATTCTCCTTTATATTTTTCTTTTATTATCCTTGGTTATTTTTCTCCATGTTAGTATGTTTTGTGATGTGTTATGTGTTTCATTCCATACTTGTTTGATGTATTGCATACTTTAGCTTTGTTTTACATTGAGGAGAATGCAAATTTTAAGTGTGAGGTGGGGGTTTATATCATATCTTTGGCATCTATGTATAATTTTTTTTTAATTTTTGGGTGTTAGTTCAGAACTGTGCAGTATGCTAAATGTGTAATTTATTTGATATGGTTAGAAGTTTCAGAAAATTCTGAAATTTTGAAAGCGTGTTTTTTTATATGTTTCGTATATGTTAATAAAATTTTAGCTAATTCAGACGTGTAATGAATTATGTATAAATTCTGCAAATGAGTATGCTCATTTTTTTGATTTTCGAGTCTTTTTTTAAACTTTCAGAGATTACCCTTTGATCCATCGAAATATCCTCAATCCATCGGAGGATTAACCCAGAATAAAACTGTGACGACCCGGAACAGAATCAGTAGTGTAATCAGCTTAATCCATGAGGTTACGCGTAATCACAGATTTCCGATAATTGATTGAATCGCCAGCTTTGGTCACGACTTAATTATTGGTCGAGAATTTGAGTTGAGTCTTTTCTCGAGAGTTGTTGTACGCGTAACTTCGAGATTGTGGGAACTTCCGGAGGATTATTCCGAGTTACGAGGAATAAGTGGTGAATATTTTAGACCGTTGATCGTTTAATCGGATAAGTTTGTGATGAATTGACCTGTTGACTTTTTATCGGATTGGTCGAAGTTGTTTGACTTTGGGTGGAAATTGAAAAATTTGTCGAGATAAGTTTGTTGATGCGAGAATTGTTGAAAACAGATTTACGACGCGAAAGTTACGTTTGTTCGAAGTTTATCGAAAATTATATTTGGAAGTTTCCAAAAATAGAAGGTATTTAAAGTGGGTTTCTGGTTTGGAAAAGTCAACTGTTCATTTATTGTGTGTTGACCGAGTCAACTCGAAGGGGAAAGGAGGTGCGACGGTGGAGACGGCTCGCCGACGGTGAGCTGCCGTCCAGCCACCCCAGGCCTCGGGGTTGGACCCCTCCGGTTCGCCTCGACGTCCTCGACTTGTTTTCAGCCACCATCGACGGCGAGGACGCCGGAGGAGGAGGAAATTCCGGTCGAAAATTGGAGGAAAATGGAGGTTTTTGGTTGACATTTTTCCGGCCAAATCGAGAGGCATGAAGCACTGGGTTTTGAAGCCCTCATCACCATGAATCTACCTATGTAAGTATGGCGTTCCAATTCTTCTTGTACATGGAGAATCGATCAATTTCGGTTTGGTGGGATTTCGGTTTTGCTTGAAATTGGACTAGTTAGAGTTAGAATTGGACTTTGATGTAGTTATGGAAGTTGTTTGTTGGATGATTTTGAGTGGAATAGGTGTTGGTTCACCGGAAAATTTCACGGTTGGAGTCGCGCCGCCGCCGCCGGCGGTGGTCAACGGTGGAGCTCCGGCCAGAGTTGACTTTTTGGGATTTTCGACGAGTTATATGTCGTTTCACTCGGAATCGCGCCCCGATCGCAGTGGTGAGGTTTGTTTTTCGAATTGAGCATCGGAAATTATAATGAGGTTTTGTGGTGTGATTATCGGATTTTCACGATTTTGTTATTATTGAATTATATATTTTCGGGAACGGTTGTTTCTCATGACATAATTTGAGATGTCGAGTTATGATTTTGAGCAGTGAATTTTATGATTATCCAGGGATTCGTGATCGTTCATTTGGCGAGGGATTTTCCGCCGGATCACGGGATTAACGCGTATCGCGTTACGCTCACCAGTGAGTGGACATTTCTTTTCACGGATTGACTGCGAGTCTTTTATATACGTTTTACGAGCATGAGCATGCAGTTATGATCATGATTTTTATGAGCATGTGTTTTATGATTATGCACTTACGAATATGCATCTATGAACATATATACATTTACATTATGTTTTATGCATGTGCATGGAAAGAATTTATGATTTGGTTTACACAGAGTACAGTCTCAGTAAACAGGGTTGTATCGATACACATGGCTTCTCGGCTGATCCCCGAGTACGCTCCGGGGGGGGGGGGGACAGATATCCTGAACCGAGGCCTTTCTAGCTTGGAATCACGTGTGGGTCTGGGATCCCGTGATTCAGACTGTACTAGCGCGAGGGAGTCCATGAGTGACCCCGCGGTATTTAAGATGCATGCTCTGTACGCGTGAGGAGTTAGAGTCTCCCTCGTGTACCATTTGATTTTTATGCATTTAGATTCGCATATGTTTTTACAACATATATTATTCGGTGAAAGACATTTATTTTCGTCCACTCACTCTAACGGTTTATATGTCTTTCCCTGGGCTCTTCGTTTTCTTTGCCCAGTTTGCAGTTTGGACTCTGGTGTCACACGTCGTGGTCAGAGACGTAGTATTCGAGCTACCTTGTTTCTTCCAGTAGGTTTCTTGTTCTGCCTGTTGTGGTATATTTATATAATTATACACTAGAGGTCGCTCTGAGTATTTTGATGTATACTTTTATACGATTTTTCCCCAGATTTCTGTAAAATATAGTTTTATTGATTACTTTACATTACTGTTATGATATTGAGAAATCATCATGGGATTGGTGCCCACGGTTTGGCTTTTGTGGCATAGGATGAAGTGCTATTTTCAGGGTGCAAGTAATGGCAATTCCGCGTTAGTAGCGTTACTCTGCCGAAATTTTAATGGTTTTTGTTGGTTCGTATTTTCAGAAGGGGTTTGATTCCGGTTTAGGAAACTAAATCGGGGTTGGGTCCTTTCAGAAACCCGAGTGCATGCTTTGATGTATCGAAGGCAAATTTCTCTATCCATCAAAGTTTAGTGTCAGTTGTTAGTGTTTTTCTTTGCTTTCTTGTGTGTTTTAGTGTCTTATATGAAAAACCTAATACAAAAAGTAAAAAGTGTCAAGAAAAACAACATAAAAAGAGTTGTTTGATTTACGTTTTGAGTCTTAGGATCCCTTAGCTAGTCTATGATGTGCTTATATCTTCCGAAATTGTGACTAAGAGTGAAACATGCTACTAAGTTACTTGAATTTCTTTGGTTAATCTTGATATATGGTGCATGTACTAATATGTAGTGGATGTAGAAACAAGTTAACATGATACAGATTTATGAGCATGCTTAAACTTTGTTGAGATTCATTTAACCTTGTGAGCTTTTGAGCCTAAATGTGATATACATGCTTTCTTTGTTGAGTATCAATTGCTTGCCGCAGATTAAGTTAATGGACTCTTTAGATTACTATAACTTGCTCTTGTGCTTTTCAAAGCTTATAGTCAATACGTGTTTTGATTAAGGAGATGATAAAGGCATCTAGGATGTACCACCACTTTGCCAAATTGCCATATGTCCTATATTTTGTTCGCACAAGTTGTGACCCCTTAGATTATACACATTGAGCCTACGTTAAGCCTTTATTTCATCACCAATGAATATCTAAACACTTAGCCTAGTGTAGGACTTCTTTACCAAATGTTTCTGGCCAGGACTTGGTGGGAAGTAATGTCGACAGAAGGAGATGTGTTTCTTTATTTTGAGGAGTTGAAAGATGGTATGCTTGATATATTTGTATATGGATAGACTTATCCAGAATACAGAGAATGATGTAATTGCCCAAAGAAAAGAATACAAGAGATGAAAAAAAAATTGTGTACTCTCGATGGCAATATGTTTGTATTTGTTAAATGTCTGGATTAATGTCCCTTATATTTGTAAATTTGGAGATTGATTTGAATTGAAGGTCTAACAATGAAAATTTGGCCTTTATCCTGTTTGCAAAGCTCAAGGATGTGAGAAAAAAAGACCATGGTGACTATGAAGAAGATGGTAGATTTTGGAGAACGGTTCTATCACCACTTATCCTAAATATTTCCATTGCCTTAAACCTAGCCCAATTGGAACCTTGAAAAGACCTTTTTTATCCTTGATATGTGCAGTCTTTGATCTGTGGAGATTAGTTACAAGAGTTGAGCATATGGTTCGGTCCATTTGGCAAGTAATTGAGTTGAGTGAACACTTTAAACATACTTTGAGTGAAACACTTATGAGAGCATATCTATGTGAGGTTGAATCTTAACTTCTTATTGCATGTTGTAGCTCCATCCACCATGATTATGTCTGTGTCCTACATGTTACATGTCTACCATGCATTGAAATTAACCTTCGAAATTCTATGGTTTGAAATTGTGATAACTTGTGAACTTGGTGTTACATGAGTAGAGAGATTGATGAGACAACATGTTAAGGGCATTAGAGTTTTCTTAGTTTTGTTAATATTGAGTCTTGAGTCATAATTTAGTGTTTTGCTCGAGGACTAGCAAATATAAGTGTGGGGTTCTTGATCGGTGTATAAATATGCACCTCTATAATATTTATTGATATTCACATACTTATTCTTTTGTTATTTATTCAGCAATATTAGTTTACTTTATTGTTTTATAGGTATTTTCAGTCAACAAAGGAGAAAAGAAGTAAAAAGGGGATTTTAAGCTTAATTTGGATAATCTATCTGCGCAAGTTAGTCAACTTCAATAGATAATTGAGAGTATCTTAGGATGATCTAGATGATGGTCTTTATATTTGTGGAAAGCTACAGATGTCTAGTTTCCATAGCTTCTTCCAGAATGTGATTATCATGTGTCTAGAGAAAGTTATGGTCATTTTAGTACATAGAGGTCAGTCTGCTCGAAAATCTGACTTTGATGAGAATGTTGTGTTTGGAAGTCCAAATCACACCAAGAAGCTTAAGGACGAATTTGTGTTTTAAAGTCCAATTAACGTACTATTGATGTAGCTTATGGAAAAGAAATTAAAAGTTAAAAAGATTAAAGAAGTTGAACTTGTCAAAGAAAAGAGCCCAAAACATAAGTGAACAAGGAGATGCCCAATCAAGACTCTATAAATACTCTTTTTAGAATTTTAGTGAAGATGAATCAGGTCTTGAGAGGTGGTTTTCTGCCTATCAAAGATATCATAAGTACACTATTTGGACGATCACGTGGAAGATGTTGCATACCTAGTTAGAAACGAAATTAAAGTTCAGATTTCATGTTAAAAGGAGGTATTACATTATCCAAATTGGAAGTTTGGAACCAAATTATAATCATAAACAAAACGCGTTTATACGTCAATGTTCATGTTGTAGAATCCAATCAATCCATAGTACTAGCTTTTCTGAGCACGCTCAAGTTTCTCTGCTACAGTACCATCATTTCCGGCCAAAGCTCTGTACTTGTTCTCCCTTGTTAACATCGTACACTCGTAGGATAAGGTGGCACCGATCGTCCTCTTAATATATTTAGCCACATCAATGCTAAACTTGCCCCCTCCGCAAGTCAACTCGTGTGCAGCTTGTTCAAAAATGTTACTTCATAAGCAGGGCTAGGGTTCATGAGGAAGTAGAACGGGTCCATCCCCTTCCAACCCCTAGCCGTCGTACTGTGAAACATGGTCATCCGATTCTCTAACGCCACAGGTACGAGCTCATCCGTGAGCTCTGCGAACAAGGCCGAGAATCGAAGCAAGAAGGGTTCTCTACATGTTGTGCCTTCCGGGGTTATGAACACATCCCCTTGTTCTAGAAGTTTCTTGAACTTATTGGCATCGGCCACCCTGTCTCGTGTTAGCCGAACAGCCTTGATGGGTGAGATAATCTCGGTGAGACGCGATATCGAATACGAGCATCCCAAAATCGGACGACCCAAAGCAGCCGAGGCGAAGATGATATCAAGTACGGTTCGATGTGAGGAAACAAAGATGACTCCGGTTTGACCATTTGACATTTTAGCCGGAGGTGGAGGGGTTCCCTTGATATACAACCTAACTCCACAAACCCACATAGCATAATATATAACCCGCATTGGAATCAATGAAGCAAACAATATACGTATGCAAGCCAAAACAAACCCGATCGGAATCCATAGAACAATGAGCAAAGCCATCAATGGAGTAGGTTTCAAAGCAAGCCGACCGTCGTGAAATATCACCGGTCTTGGCAACTCTTCCTGGCTCCACCAGCTGCACTTCTGCCTTGGCCGGAACAACGTAGCTCTCCTTGCACATCATCATGAATGGGAAGTCAGATTCTCTGTCACTAAGTTCGATTTCCGGAGCGTCGTCGGTGCCAAAAGCTTTCTTAAGTCAGTCAGCTTTGTTCTTTCCGACAAGAATCCAGGGGCTGGGATCGGTTTGTAATTGCCACTTCTTTGGCGGGAACCGAACCCGAACCGAACATATATATCGGTTCGGTTACAACACTTAAACCGAACGTATATATATTGGTTCGGTTATTCAATACAAATCGGTTCTGGTTATTCAACACTTTTACCAATTTTCTTCCTCATCTAATTTAAAACAGGTACTGCTACTACTATTGTGATAGTTTATTCAGTAATAACATTTGAGTGATTCAATCAAACTCTAAATTATCTAAGTATTTTAGTTATAGTACCATCAGTTAAATACTAAAATTGTTGGTACTTAAATTTACGACACCAAATTCAAATTTACAACAAGTAGCAATAACACCACAAGTTTTTTTTTTAGAAATAACACCATAAATTTACAACAACTAAATTTGAAAACTACAGTTCCATTAAAACAAAAGTGTGCATTGGAGAATGAAGTGTGCAATAACAACAGTCCTCAGTTTCTTAGTCCTAGCCTTCTGCAGCAAGACAAATAGATGACCACATGAGTAAGAAAGTGAACAGTTAAGTTGAATTCGACAAAAAAATGATATCTATTGGACATGTAACATTTAGAAACAGAATACACTAGAAGTAAAATATTACATAATGTATCTCAACCACATATACCACAATATAATCATCCATAGTTCAAATACATATTCAATTTTTTTTAATGATCTAAGAAGTACATTGCACAACAGCTGCAATGTTCTCAAGTCTTGCAGCCCTTGCAGCCTTGAAAACAGATAAGGGTTTCACAACACCATTCTTGTCCTTTTTCACAGTCTTTGCAGGTTTGGAAGTGTGGTTACAATTGCTTGACTTGGTTGTAGCATTTATTCGCCTTTCACTGGCTTTGCAGATTTGGAGGTGGTTGCAGTTTCTTGCTTCTCTCTATCCTCTGCTTCTTTCTCTATGATTAGACACAAATATGACTCAATTGCGGTAATGGACTTCACATAACACAAAAAAAATCAACAGAACAAGTTGTTTATAAAGTACATTTCTCAATGGCTTCTATTAGATCAATTTCATCCACGGTTGGAGTATATTGCAACCCAATAACGTTGTCAGCTTTAAGCCAATTCTGACAGCATATGAGAGCCTCCACCGACTTGGGCATTAATGAACTCCGATAAGGGTCAATAACCTTTTTGCATTCCAAGCCTTAAATGCATCTAGTATTGAGCTTGAACTTCTAACATACCTCGCCGAATTTCTTATCGCAGCTACTGAATCTTCCATCAAGTACAAACCAGGTCTCACAATTAGATTAATAATGTAGGCGAAGCACCTCACATGCATGTGTACCCCCCTTAAAACTGCAGGTCTTTTCCAAGTGTTCATCTTCTTTCGAAGATAATCAATAGTTTTATCATTGGCAGATGCATTATCAACCGTGATCATTAAGACCCTCTCTATTGACCAATTAATCAAACACTCCTCTAAAATCCTCTCAATCGTAACACCTTGATGGTTTGGAATCACACAAAAGTTTAAAATCTTTTTGTGCATATTCTATACACAATCTATAAAGTGGCAAATCACCACCATATAGTTAATGCTTTGGCAAGAAGTCCATGTGTCTATTGTCAAGCAGACAGAATATTTCCTGAATTCAATCTTTAACTTATGCTTCTTCTCATCATACATATGAAGGAAATTCTAAACTATAACCCCCCTACACGGAATAGTCCATCGAGGAATTTCAATTCTACAAAAGTATCTGAACCCATCCTTATCAACCTGGCTAAAGGGAAGCTCATCAATTGCAATCATAACAACAACTTCAGTAATTCTCTCCTCTGTCCACTGTTTGTTCATGTTTCCATTCGCATTAAACACATTTTACGTCTCCTTTAACTTAACTGACCCAACATATTTCTTACAATACATCTCTATATGTTTACCTAAGGTACTAGTACCATTCATAGTTATGCTACAAGCTAAAGATTTAGAATAATGCTTACATTGAGCTCTTATTGTATGCCCATTCGACCGTTCAACACTATCTTCAATGAGGAATGTAAACTCCTTGTACTTTTCAAAGTGCTCCCAGACCTAGGACCTTTGAGCACCTACTCGTGCTCTTCTTTCTTTCCTCGAAATTTGGTCGGTCTCTGGCTTCTTCTTTTTTTCTTTGCTTCGACTGGTTTTTCCTTTGCTTGGACCGATAGGCTTTGAAATTGCAAGTTCATCATTAAAGGCAGACAAACTTGCTTTGATTTGAAACACCTCATTCTCGTCATCAGAGGCAGACGGATTGTGGTAAGGGAACTCGATCTCCTTGTATCAAGTGAAGGAAATGAGCTGCGGGAACTCGAGCTCATTTGTGAAGAGTGTGATTGAAAATATGAAATTAGGGTTTTTGAGTTCACTGAGTTGGTTAGTTGGGAGGCGCAGCTCGATTGAGCAAGAAGAGAAGAGAGATATAGCTAGGTCAAATAAATTTACAATTTTATAGTGTAGACAATGATCATGTGTGATCAAGACTATGTAGACTTGGCCAAGTATCCAATCGTAGAACAACATGTGGCTTGCCTCATATAATTCGGTTTGGGCCTGTTGTAATTTTTAGAAACTGAACCATAACCGATTTAGGCCATTCGGTTCGGGCTTTTTACACAGGGCTCATTTTTTCTTCAGAAACCGGTCCGAGTTCGGGTATTTCGGGTTAGTTCGAGTATTTCGGGTCGGTTTTGTCATTTTTTGGGTTCTAAATCTCAACCCTAATCTCAGGGTTTTGGACAAAACCTGTAGCTCTACCTCTGTACAAGGAAATCTTTGTCCTGAAAACCATGTCAGCATCTAGAAACTTTGTAAGAAAAGGCTCTACCATGATCCTCGGGTTGGCAGTCAAAACGCAGCATTTACCGCACAAAGAGAAGACCCTCCACGTCTCGGAGTGTAAGTCCGCCAAGTAGAACTTGGGTAAGACAGCTCGTGCGACAGACTTGATGTCGATGACTTTCATGGGCCTGATAGTCGCATATTTATGCGTTTATTCGGTGTTTCATTCATTCCCTATACTTAGTTTATTTTTATATTTTTGAGTTATTTAATTATGTTTATTGTTTTATAGGTTTTGTGGAGAATAAAGAAAAAATAAATAAAAGAGGGATTTCTAGCTCAATACTGATTGAAGAAAGAGTTTTGTGCAATTAAAGAAGCCTATTCCCACGTGGACTCTAGGAGATCAATTGGGAGATCTATATAAACCTATTTAGGTTTTTTGGAAGGGTAATCAGAAATTAAGGAGAGAAACTCGAGCAGAGGAGGGAGTAGCCGAAAAGGAGTCAGAGCATCGTTCGACCCTTTGAAGCCTAAAGCTTTGATCCATCGAAGTTGACGAACAGTTTTAGATCTTCATCCTTCCTTGATCTGTAAACTCTATACTTGTTTTTGATTCATTTTAATTATGACTTTCAGTAGCTAAACTCATTGTTAAAGGGCTGCGTGAAGCCCCATATATGAAGTCTTTCTAATTCATACACTTTAACCTAATTTTGCATACTTAATCGAATGAGGTTTCTTTTTCTATGTGACTCACCGTATGAATTATTGTATGTTTGCTTTGGTGGCCAACTTAGTATGCATGCTAGGATTCTATTGTCACGAGATATGGGTGACTAAAGATAATTTCTTCCGCTGGATTCTCTATAGTAATACACCGATTTTATAGTCGGGTGACTGAAATCATAGGTCTAGCGGGACACGCATATAGTGTACCTGTGAACTCTTATAGATTCTCAAACCATTTTTTAGATCTTAATGCTTTATTCTTTGTAAATCTTAGGGTCCATGACGTACTATGAGTTCAATAGAGGGATAGTTCTGGGGGAGGTCCATGACAAACTCACATAGACGTAAAGATTATGTAATTGGATGTGTCGTGTCTATCGTTCTTCTTGAGAAATTTCATTGATTGGATATGTACATTAGATTAAGTATGTGCTAGATAAATGAAATAGCAGTGGTAGATTGCATTCCTCTTAACTCATGAATCATATAGTTAAACAACTTTGCATTCATTAACACATTTACTTTTAGCATTAGTTGTAGCTTAGCTGATTCAGTTCGGTATACAAATCAACTCAGAACACCCTCAAATTTTGTGTGTTAGTCCACCCAAAGTATGTAAAATCGATAATATCGGCGATATTTCGTGGATATTTCAATTTTTTGGAGTTACCTGAAAAATTCTCACATATATATCTCTAAATCTCCTAAAATTTCTCAATTTTTATCGATATTTCCGATATATTTCCGATACTTCCCGATATTTCCTGAAATTTTTGAAATTTTCGTAAACTTTTCACATTTAACATTTAGTTTGGTAAATGTCCAATCTTCACATGCTTAATGTCCAATTCATCTTTCACGTGGCATGTCCAATACATGCAGAATTACATGGGAGAACAATCATTTAATGATTGTTCTCCACAATACACACATGATTATGTACAGGGAGATGAGAAATTTTGAACCTCATAGGTCCTCTACGTAGTTTTGAAGTATTTATATATTTAATTTTGTGATGTGTGATGTGTAACATATTGTACAAAAGACATGATGGTCTAGCTTCCCATTAAGTTTTAGCCATCAAAAAATAAAAATAGAACTATTAAATTATATTTTAATAATTATCACCACTTAACACGTACTATATTTTGATCAATATTTTCTTTTCACATAAGGTAGATAATTGATCATATAATAACCTCCAAAAGTTTCATTACAAATTTTCAAGTATTTTTACTTAGTTTCTGTAATTTCCGTCAGAATTTTCACTGGATCAATATTTCATCGATATTTCCGTCGATATATCCAAATTTTAGAATGTCGATATATCCTTTATATCTAATATTTTACTCCTTGAGTCTGCCACTGTGTCTAGTTTACTATGTCAAAATTTCGTGTCATTTGAGTCTATTTTGAGTAGGGTCGTAGTATTATTAGTGTACTATAGTCGAGTCTATCAGTATTTTAGTCTAGTGTTAGGATTTAGTTTCACCAATTTTTCGTGTTCGATAATACATATTTATCATACTATATTGATATATCCAAGTTGTGAGTAGGGTATCTTTGCATAGGTGTTTACCCGCCTATCAAATTTTGGCGCCGTTGCCGGGGAATTGCTTAATTCTAAGTCTTAATAGACTCTTTAAATTTCAGTTTTGTTTAGTTTAGTTTCTTTTTCTTTTGAATTTTATATTTTGTTCAGTGTGTAGGAATATTGTGTATGCGTACTAGGCATACTAGAAGCATTGAGCCATTACTACTTGATCCAGAGATTGAACACCCAGTAAGGCAAAACAGAAAGCAGCAGGGACAATGGTCCATGAACGTGAATAGTAGTGGTTAGCCTGAGCAAGATATACATTCTGATTCAGGATCTGAATTTGAGGTGGAACAACATATTCCAACACCACCACCATCACCAATAAGAATGACAAATTCAACCAAGTTAAGAGAGACCTTTGTGCCAGGCACAAGTGCAGCAGATTCACTGATAGTTCTATCAGAGAATTTGTGGTCTTATTCTATTCCATCATCCCTTATATCGAATCTGCACACTTCAGAGGAACGCCTTCTGAAGACCCTCGAGATCATCTCAGTGAATTCATAGCATTATGCAGAATTCAGAGATCAACAAATGTGGAAGAGGACACTGTCAAGCTCCTATTGCTTTCGTTTTCACTAAAGGAGCAAGCAAAAGTATGATACAATTCTTTAGCTCCTCTATCTATGGACACATGGGAGAAGATGTGTTCTGCATTTATGAAAGAGTTCTACTTCGCTTCCCGCTCCAAGAACTTGAAAAAGCAAATCAGCACATTTAGGCAGAAAGACAGTGATGACCTACATGAAGCCTGGAGCCAGTTTAAGTGTCTTCTTCGACCATGCCCTCACTATAAATTTGACCTCAACACTCATATGAAGTTCTTTTATGAATGACTTGATTCTTTTAACAGGTCAAAGCTTGATTCAGCTTGTGGGGGAAATTAGTGGAATATGACTGGAGCTAAAGCTAAGGAAGTTGTTGAGAATCAAGCTGAAAATTCAAGACAATTTCAGTCAAGAGATAGAACTATGGGAGCAAGTAGAAGATCTCTCAATACAGTTACAATCGATGGATACATGGAAAAAATATTAAGCTCTATGGAGAATGATATTGCTCTGATTGCTAGTAATCTGAAAGTGGACAAGAAGACGACTATTGCTGCAACTCAGGTTGTGTGCACTTTATGTTCAGCTACAAGCAATCTAGCAGAAGATTGTCTCCAGTTCAGAGCAGATGAAGAGGTTGACCAAGAGGAAGAAGCAAATTATTTCCAGAGATAACCCAACACATATGGTGGAAATAGGGACCTGTTGAGCTATAGGAACAACAATGTGCTCAATCTTCCAAATATTCCACCAGGTTTTCAGCAGAGACAACCTACAGGAGATGGGCAACAATTTGTCCAAAGGCGTATACCTCAGCAACAACAAGCTCATGCTCAAACATCATTAGGGAATTCTATCTTGGAAGCCATGATGCAACAAATGATGTTTGACAACAAGAAGGAGCGAGAGGAGAGTAGTGCCTTTCACCAAGATATCAAGGCTATAGCTCAAGAACTCAAGGCTACAACTCACCAGTAAGGAAAGGCAATTGACTTGCTTGATGATAGTTGCATATTTATGCAACGTTTATGTGCTTAACCGAACCTTATATTTAGCTCTTTTGTTTTGTTTTTGAGTGAATTAATTATGTTTATTTGTTTTTAGGTATTTTGGAGATCGATGGAGAAAAGGAGATTAAATAATATATCTTGGCGAGCCTCACTAGAGAGAAGTCCTTCTGCAAATTGGTTTGGCGAGCACGTGGGAATTTATATATATATATATATAATGGAAGTTGCTAGCGAGGAACAGAGGAAGAAGTGGGCTTAGACTTGGAGACCATGAGTAAGACAAAGAAATAAGTAAAATAGAAGTGGAGTCTGCATGCACGTGGTTTTCATAATTAGTTAGCTAGAAGTGGAAGTGGTTTTGAAAGAAGAGGCATGCACGTGATGCATGCCTGCCATTGAATCAACTTGGACTTATATATATATGGCTAGTGAAGTTCAATGGCTAGTGAAGTTCGATGGGCTAGTGAAGTTCGATGGCTAGTGAAGTTCGATGGGCTAGCGAAGTTCGATGGGCTGGCAAGTTGCTAGCAAGGAGAAGAAGAGAAGAGTCCTATTATAATAATGAGATTAAGAAGAGATGGGCTGGAATTGGTGTCTTGCACGTGGGTTGCTAGCTAGGTTAATTAACTTAGTTAGTTTGGAACATATAAATAACTAAGAAGAGAACGTACGCAGGGGGGGACGGACGTATCGAAGAGCAAGGAAGCTGCAAGTTTCTCCTTCATCCGTTTGTATCAATTTCTTTCATGGATTATTTTAGTTTAATTTCTGTTTCCATGAGGAGCTAAACTCCATTGTTAATGGGCTGTTTTGAAGCCCCGTTCATGATATCTAGATTGCTTATGCACGTTAATTAAATTTTGCTCTTGTTATTTGAATGAGGTTTCTTTGTTATTTATACGGTGATGATTCTTGATTATGTATGCTTTGAGTGCACGCTTAGTATGCATGTTTAGGAATCTAATTCTAAGAAAATTGATGGCTGTTGGTGATTATTACCTTCCTCAAGCTTCAATAGTAGAACCCATACATGCTTGGTATAAGAAACCCTAGGTCTAGTAAGACACGACCGTAGTGTACTTATGAAGCCTTGTAGATTCTCAAACCCTTTCTAAATCTTAATGCTTTTCTCTTAGTAAATTCGAGTCCGTGACTTCGGGTTCTTTGAGGGATAGACAATATTGATAAGCAGACCTTCAATGTTGTAAACATAAGGATCGGGTAATAGGTTGTGTTCACAACTCTGGGCCTTCCTGGGAATCTTTCATTCATAACAATTGCATTATTTAGTTAAGCATTTGCAGTCTAGATGGATTGACGGTGGTGGATAACACTTCCCTTAACCCATTTTATCATTGATTCTCGTTTTACTTATACTCTGTTTTTTTTTCAGTTTCAGTTTCGTACTCTGTTTTGCATGATTTTGTTCGCCAACCAAACAAACTTCGATGGCTTTGAAATTTCGCATCGAAGTTCGATAGGGTGTCTTTAGTGTCCAGTATTAATTTTGTAATTTTAGGTTGAGTCTAGATATTTTAATTAATTACGTTAGTGTCCCGTGGTCGAGTCTGTCAGATTTCTGACTTTAGCGTCTGTTGTAGTTTAGAGTATTGAGTCTCATCTTTCCCTGTGGATTGACCCCTATACTATTGTACTGCATTGACAAACATATTAAGTTCATTATAGGGTAATTTTGAGGGTGGTAAAACACCGATCACTTGAGCGACAAATGAGCCAAATGCAGCAAACAATGGCTTAAGTCAAAGAAGGAAGTCTTCCCAGCAACACTCTTCTTAATCCCAACACAAAATATGAAGCTCATGCAATGACCTTGAAGAGTGGGAAGGTGTTAGAAGAATTGCCCAAGTCAGCAAACCCAAGGAGAAAGTAGGAAGATGGCTCGTGCAATGGACTTGATGTCGGTGACTTCCATGGGCCTACAAAAGTCTCGAACACGAGTACACGTATGCCGGCTGACTCCGAGACGAAGTAGTATAGAATTCCGGTGAGAGGTGATGCCAAAAGCAAGAAGAGAAGCCTCAGAATCCCACCAACTTTATAGGCGACGAGGGCGAAGTATGGAAATGAGCTACGTTCTCGGAGGAGAGTCCCATCCATGTCTGCAATCACGGTGTGTTTAGTCAAACTGCGGAAAGCGTGACACGTAGACCCCCAATATAATCGATATTGTCCCAAATTTAACCACATTTAAGGTGTTGGGTATTTAGACCCATCATAGTACCACGTCTCCTAGTTTAAGATCACGTCAAGCCAGGTAATCAATCTGGATAATATGCCAAGTAAGATAGTGTAATACGTAGGATGTCTTAATCATATCTCATACGTGAGAAACATTCATTCATTGTCATTAAAGTTAGCATTGGGGTAATCGTAGGTTGTCTAGGGTGGAGAGAAGTCCCTAGTTTTTCTTTTTCATTGTTGGTTTTCTTTTACTTTTCAGTATTTAGCTGTAGTTCTCCGATTAAGTTCGGTAACAAAATATTATCGAAACCCTATGTATTTTTGCGTGGTAGTCCACCATTGAGTTTAGTTGCATGTGTATAATTTTTGTAGCATTTAGAGTAGAATATGTATAGTTCGTAGTTACATTAGTGTATTTTTTGTGGTAGTCCACCATTGAGTCTAGTTGCATGTGTATAAATTTCATTGCATTTAGAGTAGTATAGGTACAGTTCGTAATTGCATTAGTGGCTAGTGGTCGAATCGTGGTCGAATCTGTCAGCTTTTCTGACATCTACAGATCGACAAATTCAGATGTCTCTCTCGAGTCAGAACGAGAGAGTCGACAGATCTAGCATCAACAACCTTTCTTGAAGCGGAAGCAGAGACATGATAGGCGGAGCAATTCAGACGTGGATGAGGAATCTTGGCTCTGATACCAAGTCAAACTGCGGCAAGCGTGGCACGTGAATCCTCAATATAACCGATATTGTCCCAACTTGAACCACCTTAAAGGTGTTGAGTTTTATCCAAAAGGCCTTGGTTAAAATAGGGTATAGTCAATTCACTTATAAGTCATCTTCTAATTATCTCTTTTCCAATTTGGGATCTTTCCTCTCCAAGAAGTAAAATATCGGATATCGAGAATATATCGACGTTTCAAAATTTGGATATATCGATGGAAATATCAATCCAGTGAAAATTCTGATGAAAATGACGGAAATGACGGAAACTAATAAAAATACTTGAAAATTTGTAATGAAACTTTTGGAGGTTGTTATATGATCAATTATCTATCTTATGTGAAAAGAAAATATTGATCAAAATACAGTACATGTTAAGTGGTGATAATTATTAAAATATAATTTAATAGTTCTATTTTTATTTTTTGATGGCTAAAACTTAATGGGAAGCTAGGTCATCATGCTTTTTGTACAATATGTTACACATAACACATCACAAAATTAAATATATAAATACTTCAAAACCACTTAGAGGACCTATGAGGTTCGAAATTTTTCATCTCTCTGGGCATAATCATATGTGTATTGTGAAGAAATGATTGTTCTCCCATGTAATTTTGCATGTATTGGATATGCCACGTGAATGATGGATTGGACCTTGAGCATGTGAAAATTGGACATTTACCAAAATAAATGTTAAATGTGAAAAGATTACAGAAATTTCGAAAAATTCAAGAAATTTCAGGAAGTATCGAAAATTTTGGGAGATTTAAGGATATATATGTGAGGATTTTTCAAGTAACTCTAAAAAATCGAATTATTAACGAAATATCGCCGATATTATCAATTTTACATAACTTATTTCTCTCCAACATGTTTCTCGCAGCCGATGGAGGGGCATTGGTCGATAGTTTGGAAGGTATGGATGCGGTTTTTGGCCATGGCGAACGTCGATACTGGCCAGCAAGGGCAGTGTGTCAAGAATGGTTAATAAGCTTTGGTTAACTGGGAATATATATATATATATATATATATATATATATATATATTAGAGTTTAGTGGGCGTGCAAGGGGCATGGACGTCGCACGTTTAGGGTTTAAGAACTTTGTGCAATTGTCTGGCGAACGAGAAAGACTAGTATCAGCTATCCCGCGCTTTGCATTACTGAGATTAGCAAGGATAAATTGAAGAGCGACGTAAAAATTAAATGTTTAAAAGATAGGTTTGGTTGATCGGACTAGGTTGTTTACATAGTTGGTCCAAAAAGAGTGAGAAGCTCTATTTAAGTCATAAACTTAGTAAGATGGACGTCAAGAACAAAGTTTGGTTTGGCCGAACGTATTACATTGTATAGATACTTCACCAAGTTTTCACTCAGCTATACCTAAAAATGATCATTTTTAGATATATGGCATTACGTCAACTTTTTTTTATCATATTTTACCATCTTTATCGTTCAGATTTTAAGTCCTAATGTGTAGATCAAACTTGTAAATTTTCAACCAAAATGGTGATCATTAAGGTATTCAAACCTACAATTGAAGTTCATAAGTAAGAATGGTTCAGATTTAATTCGGTCTGTCCATTGATTTAAACTAGTTTGATACCTTAACGATCACTATTTTGGCTGAAAATTTGCAGGAATGATCTACTCATATAAACCTAGTAGTTGGACGGTGGAGATGGTAAAATATGATCAAAAAGTTGGCATAATGCCATATACCTGAAAATAATCATTTTCAAGTATACCTGAATGGAAACTTGCTGATAGATAGTTGGTCCAAAAATTTCATTGAGTTATTTTTTCAACTACACATGTAAAATACATTAATAGTATATATGAACGCATAGTTTTATATAAGTCAATTCTTCACTTTCAGTTTTCCAACTGCTAAAGATTTTTGAAATTTAATTACAAATTTTATATCGTTGTTGTTTGTGTCCAGGGAAGAGGAAACGGTATAACACTATTTCCTATATAACAAAGGGGAGTTTTACTGTAGATTTTACTGTAGATTTTACTGTTTATAGGGGCCTTTTGGTCAAAAAAAATTGAGCATGTGAGGCATGTGAAAACCCAATCCCTCTCCTCCATCTCATCTCCCATTTACATTTCTTAGCCCTGTTCCGGTTTCAATCCAACACCAGTCAGATTTTAAAAGAAGATTGGAGCCGAACTATTCATCGCATATGACTTACCGAGGCCCACTGTTATCTCTCTCTCTCTCTCTCTCTCTGTCGTTGCGTTCTCATTTCCATCATTTTGGATCTCATCTCTCTCTCCTGCTTCGCGTCTTCCATCTCCGGTGATCTCTTTTGCATCGTCACTCGACCGTCACGACTTCGACTTTCAACTTCGTCGTGGCTTACTGTCGTTCGCCGCCTGTCACCGCACTTGCTCTTCTTCCGTTATTAGCTTCCGGTTTGATTAACTTCCTCTCTCCTCAACCTTTCCTCGAGCCTCTTAGCAGAACAGGTCATTATTCAATTTTCTGTTTTTTGAGTGTGTTCTTTCAATCATGGATTGTATGGAGTGCTGGGTCTCGAATCGTTTAGTTAGTTGTATGCTAATTCGATTGTTGTTTTGATTCAGTTGGCTAGGGTTTTATCATTTCAATGTCACTGAATAGTGGGGATCTGTTGATGACTATATACATGTCTTCTTATCTGTGCTTTAATTCTGAGTTATTGATTAGTGTTTTGAATTATCTGGATAGTTGCTGAGATAGTTCCTTGGTAATGTTCATCTGTGTATGGTTGTATTGTGTTATACCATGGGTATTAATTAGGTCACAATGTTGCTATTGATTGATTAGCTTTCCTCCAACTTTATCTTTCCCACCGATTGATTAACATTTTCAAGGTAATTATGTTAGTCTTCTACCTGTAGCTGATAGCAGTATAAGATATTGGTTTTGATGTGTTCAGATGAATTGATGGGGTCGAGGTAGGAGTAGGCTGAGCATTTGGGTTATAGGATGGTGTTTTTCTAGGTTGCCTCCTAATATGAGAAATTCGGATTACCAGGTACATTGGCTTCCCAGC
Organism: Geum urbanum; assembly: GCA_946800695.1. Taxonomy (NCBI): domain Eukaryota; kingdom Viridiplantae; phylum Streptophyta; class Magnoliopsida; order Rosales; family Rosaceae; genus Geum; species Geum urbanum. Next base: position 51,446,315 of record OX327008.1, on the reverse strand, counting down.
ACTCTACCACCTTGGATTACCCCCAATCAATGTTGTGTATCCTTCATATACTGAACTATGTGCAGCTGTTGTGTAGATATGTGAAATTGTCATTAAACTGTAATGTTACACAATATCTGTATAGTGTACTATATTGTGTGTTATATGTACTTGCTGTTTCAGAAAATAGGTCTGTTCAATAAGCCACTGTATAGGGAGATGTCTTATGCCAGATTAAACTGCATTCGCCTAGAACAAAAGTGTCCATCTTGATGCTGGGACACTGAAGACAGAAGTGCAGGTGGGTGCAACTTCACTTCTTCTCTTTATTTCTTTTTATATTGAGCATTGTTCTTTATGTAGTTTCTTTCTTTCTTTTTATATCTCTGCTGCATGTGTGCGATGCTTGCATGAGTAGCTTTTTAACGTTCTGTTCATGCGATGCGTGCGGGAGTTCACATTTGGTTTTCATTATCCTTTCCCTCCTACAAGACCGTCTCTCTTTCCCTTTCTCTCCTACCCAGACCTAGATCTATGATCGGACATAGTGAAAACTTGCTCACTTATACTGATCCATCACTCACGCCGCAGTGTTTATTGCTGGAAGTTGATAATCGCCGGCTTTCTTATCTCTCGCCCTTTCTCGATTGTCTCTCTCTCGAAATCGCTCATCGAAACCTGATCGATCTGGAACCTCTCATCTCTCTACTCTCTCACTCCATCTCTCTTGGTTTGCAGTTTTCCCAGTCTTTCATCCATGCTCGATTGACTGACCTGCCAAAACTTTGTAGATCCTGTGGGTATTTTAATTTTTCAGGTTTCAATCAATTGATTTGTAGTTTCGTTTTGGTTATGGTGGCTTCTTCGTCTGGGTTCGTAGGTATTTTTTTGAGAATGATGGGCTTTGTTTGGGTTTGATTGTTCTGTTCGAATGTTCGTTTTTCTCTTCTGCTTCACTCATCTTCTTCTTCTTTGTGGGCATTGGGTATTACTTTTTCGTTGGCTTTGCTTGATTTTCATCACTTTTTCGTGTGGGTATTATGGATACACTTAGGTAGCTTCAGCTCTCTTTCTCTCTGTTCGCTTTGTATTGTTTTGGTTGAATAAGTTTTCGACCGGTTTGTGGTTAGATCTTGAGTTCAATCAATTTGGAACCTCTCATCTTACAATATGCAACTTTCTCCGGCGATCTCCAGCTGTCGCTTCTACCAGACAATACTCGATCTCGAATTTGATTTTCATCTCTCTCATCATTTGCCACTCCCGACCAAGGTAAGATTCATTTCGATTTCAGTTGAATGATAGTTGAGTTATGGTTAATTTGGATATTGTTGTGTTTTGGATATGGCTGCTACTACTAAATTGGATTAATATTTGGGTTGAGTTAATCTAGAAATAATCTGGAAAGGGAATGAAGAACCTTGGGTTAACTTATATAGCTGCATAAGTGCTAAGCATATATATATATATATATATATATATATATTCTACGCATATATGAAGACTTGCATTATTAAATTCCATGCTAAGCATATATATAGTCTACACATATATGCGGTTTAGGTTATTGCAGCCTCGGACTAAACTGTGGCATACATGCAAGCAACACAAACTTGATTTATTGCGTTGTCAAATGGTACCGTGTTATATATATATATATATATTTATAAACCGTAAGCATTAATCCTAGAAAGCTTAGGCTTTTTCTCGGACATGCCAAGCATTAATCCTAGAAAGCTGTTTTACATTTAGAATAGAAAAATGGGTATGTTTCTTAGTTAAAGCAAATTCTGTATCTTAACGTGTATGGTGTGATTGCAAGGTTGTAGAATTTGGGTGCTGGGTTGTATCATATTGTTCTAATTTAGTTTGGACTTAGATCATATCTTTCGTTGTGATTGTCATATTGGACTAAAGGTCATTATTTTCTATCAATTTGAGTTCTTTAGATGCCCATTTTGTATGTTTGAGTGAAATAGCATTGCAAAGTTCAAGCTATACCTCTGATTTGCTATACCACCATCACCATTACCTGACTGAATGTTCTATGTGAGAACTAGCTTTTCTAAATAATGTGCGTAGAAGGTGTTTGATAAAATGCCTCTATGAATCGAGGTTTGATTAGGTACTTCCACTTTGTTTAGAAATGCCCGTTTGAGTACTTCAATGATACTATGAGAATTTGTAAGATTTAAATTTGTGTTTAACATGTGAAAGAATGTTTCGGGAGACAACAAAGCTAAAATGAGAGGACCTTCAATTCCACCTTGGTAAGGGCTCTCATCTCCTCCTAGGAAACCATGCTTAGGGAGTCCTGTCCTGCAGCAAGATTCAAGGTAAGCATATTTTTTCACAACAAGGTATAACTGTAAAGCGAGACAAAGGTTACTAAAACGTATTTATACAGTGAGAACGCTTTAGTAACCTTTGCCTCTTAACATATTTTTATACAGTGATTATTTTCAGTTTTTATAGACTTGATCTATATATTGTAATGCTTTGATGGGTTTACACGGTATGTGCTCTTTTGGAAAATCAGCAAATACCCAATTACTGAAACTGTGTTATTTAGCTACTATTTGATTATGGGAAACATTAATTGTTTGCTGCATTTATTGTTTGTTGTCTGGGTTGGGGTTTATGATAAGTAGAGTCTAACTTTACAGAAATTAAATTGCAGAAGTTATATAGAAGTTGGGAAGCTAATCCGAATGTAGCATTTATTTTATTTCAAGGTACGTGTGGTTCTGTTTAGCTGCATGTAGCCAATGGTTTGGTTCTTTAACAAAATCTATTGTTCTTTTGCTTAATGCTTGAGCTAATATTAGATGAGTTGTGACCACAGAAAAGCCATCATAAATGGTGGCAATGTGTTTTGTGTTGGTGCGGATATAGTCTCTATCATTTAATAAACCAAGGTTGGACATGTTTACCTTCTTCAATCAGATCCCGATTTACCACTTAATGTGAGTGCCTGCACTAATATCTTCCAGCTCTACCTGAAATACTTATCAAGCATTATATCTATTTGGATTCCTTTATTTAATTGCTTAGGTCTTTGGTTTGTTATGCTTTAATTGAGTTGCGTAATAGGTAAAAAAATGTAGAAACTATGCTGCAAAAGTTGGGCTGATGATCATTGGACCGGAGCCTGTCGAAAAGGCGTTTGTTTCGAGTAGGAGCTGGTATGGATGATGGGGAAGGACTCTGCTTCATATTGGTTGTGCCAAGGGTAACTTAAAACATGTGAGTTTTTGTGAGCTCAATATATAAATTTTTGTTGCTAAATGTTTGGTTTTGTAAAAACTGTAAAGCACAAGTTGAAGCCTTTAGTGTGAGCTCATTTATGGTAATGTGTCTGGGTGTAGTTAAGGGATTGAGTTGTAATCATGGGATCTCATTCAGTCCGCGTCTGTTTTGGTACATTGTGTGGTCTCAGTTCCGTTTTGGTATGAGTTCTTGAGTTATGAGTGAGTAATCCTATTTCTTATGAGTTATTTTAGTATGAAATTTTCTTTTAACATTTGTTGTCACTGCTTCAACTCTATTCCCAACATGATTTCCGTTATTAAACCCGATTTTTGGTTTGTTGCTTAACTGATTCGCATGTGCTTGCGTTTGGTATTGCCTTTCAGGATTAGTTCGATTTGCTTAACTGATTCACATTTTTGTGACTTTAAGGATCTAAACATGTTGATGGTGATGTGTGTCGTTTCCAGCTCTAATTTGGAAGTCTTATAGACCCGACTAAAAGGCCGATGAAGTAGCTACAGACTAAATTGAAGCTGCACAAAAAGTATATAGAGATGTACTAAGGTAGACTCTTTCGTTGTAAGTTTTAGCTTTCAACTTTAGTTTTTGTAGTAGCATATCAGTATTGTTACAATGAAGATATGGTTGTTTTTTTAAGAAACCATGTCAAAGTAGTAGCAACAGCTCTTTACCAGATTTTGCTTATCAATATGGTCTTCATATCCCTCCGATCTGTATTTTACAAATTTAAGACCTTTAGTTATTGAATTGTTGTTTATAGACAAACAATGGCCATACATTTAGTTATGCATGGTAGATTATGGTCCAATCTCAATCTCGATAGTACTATATTTCAATAGAAGTATATTTTGGAGTGTTTATATTTTCCCACAACTAAATCTTTGCATGATCATATTGTTGTTTACCAAGTCTATATTTTAATTGGGATTCTGAGTTTTGATTCCATGCCATTTGTTTGTAGGTGATTTTCAATTACTATTTTAATTCAATTAATAGTTTTGTGACTTTTGACTTGAATTACTATGGATAGTTAAACTGGATTCTTATCTTGGTTTCTATTTCATATTAGGTCGAAGTTTGGTGATGTATCGAAGTTCTACAATCAGGTTAGTGATGTGAAAGTTAGATTTGAGTGGCTCCATTGCCTATGATCTGATTGTAAGGGAGTTGACTTTCATATATGATTTGATTTTATATAAAAGATCATAGGAGTTGACTGAGAATTTAAGTTTATGATATCTCTTATTATGAATTGGTGGTTGTTTCAGTTGAAGGTTTGCAAGGGTTTATCAGCTTATGAACTGCTCGCATTGACACATTGGAGAGGTGTAGAAACTGTAGATATTGCTTATTCTTCCTCTTAAAGCAGTATGTTTTGGGTATGTATAAATTTGAATATATGATGTGTAATTTACTTTCATTCTAAGAGTAGTGTAGATGCATTAATTTTAGTGTGGGGATAGATATAAAGAACATAATTCAAATTGGAAGGTGGTATAAAGAAACTATATATGTACCTGGTGTAGATAGAGGTTCATCACAGACCTTCGTCACCAGAATTTTGTTGTCATTATTTTGTCAAATTTGAATTATATTGTCTATGATTTGTGATCATTTCCACAAATGAATTTTTCATATTCCCTTTAACATTGAATTCTACTTTCATCATTGTTCTCTCCCTTATTCTTAATTTTCTTGCTTACTTTATTTAATTTTATGGGTTATAGATAGATTTTATTTCCTCCCAGGTTTTGTGATTACTGGATACAACCTTTATTTTTCTAGGTTCTTCTGCATGATTACTTGAAACACTAAGTCTCAACACTTATTCTGAAGTCAGTGATAGCTAATTAGTTTTGTTCTCCATGTTATGGTTTACTACAGTTTTCATTGTTCATGATTTTTGTAGGATCACTGACTATGATCATTGTATATTGGTTTTGATGGATTTTGATTCATTGGGAATTTAGTTTTATCATTTGTATAGGAACTTGGCCATTTAGCTTACTTAAATGTTCTTCTTCTGATTTCAAACAGTTAGTACTCTTTTGGATGCAGTTTTCTACTTTGTAACTTTTCTTATTCAATGACCAGAGACTCGGTATACGTAGAGAACTCAAATGGAATTATAGATTAGATAATTTAATTTTTTATTCATATTCTCTTTAGTACAAATTTTTCATATCATAGATTATAAATAAGAGAATTTAGTTTCTTATTCATATTGTATTAAATACGAACTTTTCATATTATGTTTATGAGATTTATAACACAATCTAAGAACTTTCATCTCATTTTTATATCTGCATTTCAGTACTAATATTTGTCGAATGAAACAGTTGTGATAATACCGCCCCAACGGGGCGGGCATCCACCTAGTATAATATATACTTCTAACCGGACACAACGTGGATTAGTCCTCCTGTACAGGATACCGTAGTGTTTTGACAATGTAACCAGCGGGTGGATGAGATTGATAAACAATTTAGCCAATTGTGCTTGCACTGTCCTAATGGTATTTGGCTACTACTATGTGTTGTCTTTCACCCTCTATGGGGACAAATTCAAATTCTTAAACTTGATGTGAATATATATACAATGTGGTTGAAGCATGAAGCAGTTGATCCAAGTCAATTTTATTCACTTCTTCAAAGTGTAATTAAGGATGATTACTCTCTCTTTTGTTTCTGTTTGACTCCAAAATCTCGGGCCCAAACAGTTTCGTAAGAACTAGATTACTAGGACATGCATGATGCATGGTCACTGTGATTATCGATGAAAGTGCATAACGATAAAAGAAAAGCCCCGCTAGAAAGGAATAAAGAAGCAACAGAACCACCTGGAACAATTCAGGAAAAGCAGAACTCCCCACACCAATAAAGAGCTAAAGGGGAATATCATGCAATGTGCCAGGGAGACAACTTCACGGATCATTTTTTTCCTGTGTTGTCTAGTTCAATATTACCTTTTTCGAAAGTGCATTTCCAGGTAAAGCTTCAGAGATTTCCCGGGCCAATTTGGACTGCTGCAATGGTGGTTAGTCAACACACGATGTCACAATGACTGAAAGCCAGTATCTGAAAAGCTTGGATAGGCCATCCATTGTAATGATTCTGTGAAGAGAATAAGATTCATTGAGGGTAAATTTTCCTAGCTAGAACTATTTAATTTGCTATTCCATCAAAGACTCAAAGTTCATATCAGAAAAATTCAAAATCTAAATATGGACTTGGTAACCGGTTTGATTCGGTTGTACCACGCTTGTCATTTTGAGGCGCTGCTGACTTGAAGGCCTGGTTCAAAAGGGCAAGATCAAGCGGTTTGGGGATCTCCGGAGGCTGCGTGCCGCGAATGAGAGCCCAATTCACACTTGCAAAGAAAGGATGCTGCTTAATCTCGGTAGCTCCTCTCTTAAAGCCTAGTCTCTTTTGAGGGTTCTTTACAAGTAGACCCCTGATCAGATCCCTAGCAGCAAAACTAACATTAATTCCTTCTGGGAACTTAAGCGACTGACCAACAACATTAAATAATGTCTCCCGATTTCCATTTCCTTTGAACGGAGTCCTCCCATGAAGCAGCTCATACAAGAAGATTCCGAAAGTCCACCAATCAACAGCACTGCCATGACCATCTCCTCTTATGATCTCAGGAGCTAAATACTCATGAGTTCCGACAAATGACATGGACCGCGCACTAGTTGGCTCAACAATAAGTACAGGCCTCGAATCTGAATTCCCCAAATTCGTTCGTTCACTTTTCTCCTTGGTTGTTTTAGACCTTAGGAATCCAGGCGTGAAACAAGAAGGTTGCAAGCAAGAGGGTTGAACACAAACCGGTAGTTTGCAGGCTGGAATCGGATCAATGCAAGATGGTTGAATGCAGTAAGTAGGAATTGCACAAGCCGGCTCAGCACTGGATTGAACAAGAGTAGGACACACATTACACCTCAACGACAAATCGAAATCTGAAAGCATGATATGTCCATCCTCCCTCACTAGTACATTTTCCGGTTTCAAGTCCCTGTACACCACTCCCATCATATGCAGATACTCAAGAGCAAGAAGCAGTTCTGAAGCATAAAACCTGCAGCAGAGAACATAAAATTGAAAACTTCAAATCTAATTACACTACTCAACAGAAATGCTAGCAGTCCATAAGGTTAGTAGTCATAGTACTAAAACCAAAACACAACCTGAAAGCTCTTTTTTCTTGAATTGACAATTTAACACCAACATTACAACAGTAAATTGCCACCACAGGTGAGGATTCAGCATAAACAGACCACTCAAAAAGTAACTTAATTTCTAGGCTTTAAGATTTTCCACCCACAAAAAGTTTCAATCTTTTTGAAACTCTAAACAGAAACTTTCAAGTAAACAGAGTCTCCAAAAATTTGTGATCCAAGATATTTTACCAACCTGGCCGCCTGCTCGGTAAAATGCTTTCCGGGCTGTCTCTGCCGGAGCGTATGAAGATCGCCGCCGCAGCAAAACTCCATTAACAAGCAAGAGAATTTATCCGTCTCGAAATCCGAATAAAGCGTCGGTAAAAATGGATGATCCAACAAGCCCAATATGTCTCTCTCAGTCTGAGCCCTCATCATCTTCTTCCTCCCAGCCAACATTCCCTTGTCCATTACTTTCATGGCGAAAACGCAACCCATCTCTCTCAGCTCAGCCAAGTAGACACTCCCTATGTCGCCGCAGCCGAGCTTCTTCAGCAGCCGGAAATGGGCCAGGCCCAACTCGCCGTCTTGGGCCTTCACGGCCTGAATCGCGTCCCACCGGACGTCGTTTCCCTTGTGCGGTTTTGACGGACAAACTCGCAGGAAAAATACTGTCTCTTCTTCTTCTGGGCTTTCTTCTTTTTCTGGCTCCGCGTTGGTTTCGGTCTTTGCTTCGTTGCTGCTGACGCTGGCGGTGGTGTTGTCGGAGCCGCCGGAGACGGTGGTGGTGGTGCTGCAGAGACTAATGCTGAAGCTGTGTTTGAAGGAGACGGCATTGTCGACGATATTGTCGTCGGTTTTATGGGGTGGTTTTTCCATTAGTAGATGAGGTGTTCGACGAAAGTCCTGAGAAAAAAATGAAGCAAGAAAAGAGAATGGCGGGTTTGGTGTGGTCAAGGTTTGTAGGACCAAGGTGGTCAAAGAGAGAAGCTTGAAGAGCCTGATTTAACCAAAGCGCGGTATTCAAATTTTGAAAAGGAGCTGAGAGAGTGTGAGAGTGAGAGTGAGAGAACCAATGGGACTTAGTAGTAGAACAGAGTTGAGTTCATATTTTTTGTGTGGCCATTTTCTTAACTCTCTGCCCAGAAAATGTAACAGCTCAAAGACAAAAACAACACAGTTTTCACAGAGAAAAGAAAGAGAAAAGAATCCCTCTTCACGAGGACGACAAAAGCCTCTGAGATTTCTCTGCTGTTTTTTTTTCTAATACATTTACAAAGAAATGTAATTTAAACAGAAAGAGTCTCACCCAATACAGTTAGGGGGCATTACTTAGTCTTAAACTCTGTTAAATTTGGGTTGGGTGGGGGCATTTCATCTGTGGATCTTGACCTGTCGTATTAAGAATGAGGTGGATGCACTGGTGAGCAGCTACAATTTACCTTGGTCATCATGTCCTTTTTTTGCTGAGATAATGGTGCACAGTGGTTTTGGTAAGAGCAATTGATGATGCAGTGAGGATTCCATTGGATATTCTCAGCCTCTGACAGAGAGAAAAATAAGGTAACCCACCCTGGACAGTGGCTTATTTTGTTAAACCAAAAGAAGGAAAGCTTTGGTCTTTTGAATCTCTGAGACTAACTACAGCAGCCACAATAAGGAAGTCATTTAATTTGTTTGATCTGTTTATGAAATGAGGAAAGAAATATGATGCATTTGGCTATATAATATTTTGTGGATTCTGGGAAAGGGAATAAAAAGTGCAAGGAAGTAAGGTGACCATAGAGACTGTTGAATTTTTTGAGTAGCACATTAATTGTCACAGATTATCTGAAAATTTGTGTTGCTTCAATCATGGAAAGGAAAATAGTTTTTTTATTTTGTTTCGCTAGTCCTCCATCATCATAAAGCTCCAACCTTTCTTTCTAGAAATGAGATGGCCTTTAAAGATGGCATAGGAAAAGATGGTTTCCTTGCTGATGATCACTGCCCACCTGATGTTCTACATGTGGCCTGTCTTTTCATGCTTGTTAACATGTGTCATTTCCCAAATCAAATCACATTTCAATTTCAAGTTGGTTGGTTTATATTTTAAGAGATGTTAATGCTTCAAGATTGTGCACATCAGGACTTGAAGTGCAATCCAAGAAGAAGCAGTGTCTATTTTTCAAGTATAAAAGTAATGTCTTAAAGGCTTGAAATGATGCATCAAAATCATGAAGCTGCTAGAGTTTGGTGCAACTCTTTCTCTGTTTCTAACATGGAATTTCATGTTATTTGGTAATGAGCTCATGAAGTTAGATAGTCCTGATTGTGATTATGTTAAAGACCTATTGTAGTTTGCAATGTTAATAGTGCTCTTGAACTTTGTTATATGCTGATATTGAGTCCAAGTACAACAATGCAGGATATGGAGTCGCACATACCGTTACATTTTACATACACAATAAGTGCCCCTTCCCAATATGGCCTGCAACTGCTCCCAACAATGGACAGCCTGTGATAGCTGATGGTGGCTTCTACCTCCCGACTGGCCAGACTCACCGCATTACCGCGCCATGGTCATGGACGGGTCGCATTTGGGCCAGAACAGGATGCAATTTCGCCTCCAATTGGAGCCCTGCTTGTGAAACCGGAGACTGTGATGGGAGACTGGCATGCAATGGACTAATAGGCACTCCACCAGTGACACTAGTGCAAATTGCACTTCAAGCCGACAAATGCAAGCCGAATTACTATGATGTGAGCTTGGTCGACGGATACAATCTTCCGGTTTCGGTCATGTCAAGGCCAGTAGCATCCAATTGTGGCATTGGTGGGTGCTTGAAAGACTTGAAAGCTGTGTGCCCAGAAGAACTTCAGGTCTTGAACAACAAAGGAGAAGTGGTGGCTTGCAAGAGTGCGTGCTTGGCATTCGATAAGGACTCGTTTTGTTGCAGGAATCGGTATGGAACCCCTGAGAAATGCAAGCCGAGTGTGTACTCCAAGATGTTCAAAGATGCTTGTCCCTCTTATTATAGCTATGCTTATGATTCACCACCTCCATTGGTGAACTGCAAGGCTAGTGAGTATGTCATCACCTTTTGTCCATCAGGCTGGGGCGGTGATCAGGAGCATACCTCCATATAGATCGACCAAGTTGCTTCAATTCTCATGTCTGGTTTTCTTATCTTAACACACTAGCTGATTTAATTATATTATAATTAAAGACGATCGACCAAGCACCATTGATAATTAAACAATACTTTCATCCTGATCGATGAATATACATCTCCCTAATTATGCAACACATGACCACACACACTCGACCTGAGCTACTTACATGTCAACACTCGACAGTTAAGTTATCGATCTACTTATGTTACATGTACAAACCAAGCTCGTAGGGATCAATATAAATGGGTTCGGACTATAGCATTGTCTAAATTATATTTCGACAATCTTTGATGGGTTAAACACAACAAATCAAAACACTCAGATGAGAACCAATGCCGTCCGAAACACCCAGAGCTAGCTTGCACTTTGTTGAAACAGCTCGCAATTGCTTTCTAGCTAGCAACTTAACCTCCACTGAGTCCACTCCACTGTAACCGACTTGGAACCCCGCTTTCGAAAAACAAAACACCAAAAAACCCTACTTGGAACCCGACGCTAAACCTATATAAGCACTTGATCATCCCTCAACCCCCTCAACTTCTCTACCTACTTAATACTCAGTGGCCGTAATCACCTTCTTCTTTTCAGAAACCCTAGCTAGCTAGCTAGCCCTCATCGTTTCTCTAACCCATTAATTCCATCGTCAATCTTTCCTACCTTGCTAAACAAGTAAAAATCGACCAACCAGCCACCATGTGGTTCATCAATCTTGCAAGTCCTTTTCACATGTACAAATTGAACGGGGGTCATGCATGAAGATGTCAAGTCCAATAGGTTCCATAGATTTGTACGTGGGCAAAGAGGAGAAGAAATACCATATCATATGTATAGCTCCAAAAACTGATCAAGGAGTATCAAAGAAGGCGTGTTCGATCCAATATTCGGTGATCGAGCCCATTGTTCTTGAACGCTCTCCGAAGACTTTCGATCAGTTGCTTCATTATATCGCTAAAGATCGATAAGGACAATCCACATGCACATGCATATATATGCACTGTTTTTCTAAACACAAACCAGTTGATCGAGAGAGTAACATAAAACACAAACCAATTGATCTAGAAATTAGGAATGATTATTTCATGACTAACGATCTTAAAATCATGTAAGTCCTAAAAATAACAAACTCCACTAAGACCTCCTTGCAGCTCTCTCAATTTCCCCGACTCTCGGAAAATACAAGGCCTCCTTTTATTTTATTTTATGGGGGGTCAGTAAACGTCTAGCTTTGGGGTTGCTCAGGATTTTTTGCCGAGAGAAAGCAACAGTCACCCGCTAGCAGAAGCAAATTTAACGAGTGTTGTTGTTGTGTGTAATTGTGGCTGCCCATGCACGATGTTTGATCCATGCATCAAAGATGGAGAACCAGGCCAATTCCAATTCTTCAGCACCACCACAGGTACTTCCTCCCTTTCGATTATTATCGATCAGACTCATATATTGCAACCCCTGCAAATGTAGACATGGCTTGTAATTAACGAGAACGTTGCAGTGTGTTTAGGATTGATCGATATTGTTTAGAGCTGAGATTAATGTTTTAATTATTTTGGATCATTTTTCCTTCAACTTTTACCTCTATTAATGCAGCTTTGCTCAGTAGTCTACAGATTCTACAAGAAAGTACATTAGAAACACAAAGCCTGAGATGAAACACGCATACTGAATATGTTCAAGTCATCATAAACACAAGATCAATAGTAGGCAAAGATCAAACATATAGAAACGTATATATTAGATCACTAAATACATATATCGTAATAGTTGATATTATGATCGAGTATGATCTTCTCTTTTTTAATGTCGTTAAGCACCTTCAATGTGGTAGGTTTTGAATGCTTCGTAACACGAGAACAAGAACCAAACTCTCATACTTATAGGAATAGCATTGTGCCTTTACCCATGACAGAGTCCGAATCTAATTTTATTAGGTTTACATTAATGATGAGATTCATATAAAATTGCAGTTGAACTTTAATCATATATTTGATATACGGATATACATATACTAAATAAACAATCATAATATGATCCTTACTAAACGACTTAGTTATTAACTTTTTGTTGCTTAAATGACTAGATACATGATATTGTTGAGTCCTCTAACATGAGATCGATCTCCATCATAGAGTATTTGGACTTGTGAGATTTTAATCCCACATGGAAGAAGTCAAAACATATGTAAAGAAGGTGAGTTTTCACATGAATTTGTAGGTTTAGGCCTTAGGTGACCAAGGAAAACCCAATTACATGAATCATAAAAAAAAGAGCGAATTCCTATACTGTTTGTATTCAAAATACTTATTGGTTTTAACATAGAGCTCATAAGTAAGGACAACATTGGCATTAAGAAGAAAAGGAGGAAGACTGGGTCAGTTGGCTCAATTTTCATGCACGCAGATGGAGTCGATAAGTTCTTAATGACGGTTGGGTTGCTCGGAGTTGTCGATGATGGAGTCTCTTCTCGGTTGATGATTGTTCTTAATAGCAACTTGATCAAAAAAATCGGTGCAGGTGGAACGTCTCATGAGGTAGGGTGGTGTGTAAGCAGTGACTTCTCTTGGCTATTATAATTGGTCGATGCAAAAATATCTCCCGCGGAGAGATCCTTCCGCGAAGTAGTCTTTTTTATTGACTTCAGATAGTTTGACCGCAGATATCGGTTTATCCTGTATGTGCTTTGTATGCTGGCGTGCTACCGTTCTTCAACGGAATATAGAATGTAAATCCGCCTGACTTCTTGATAAGCGATTAAGACAAGGAGAGCACCAACCCTGTCCGAATAGGTCATTCTCGCCTAGTAACCTAGGAATTTTGATATGTGTCTCTTGCAGAGCCTTTGAAATCGATACCTCACACTTCCTTATCAGTGCAAAGCAGAGCAATCTCTCTGACGATGTGTTGAGAACACTGCTTCCTTTGGATATCCAAACTCTCACTTGATAGGTGACAAGCCCTTCAATCGTCCAGTCACTATTGCTTCCTTCTGATCGCAATACTCTCACTCGATAGGTGACAAGCACTTTGATCTGCTGGTTGCAAAGAAGATATAATTTCTTGACGAGATGTCTGTCTAGGTGTACTTGCGTATAGCAAATTTTGTATGTTTAATCGGGGACCTTTTCCACAAAGCTCTTACTGTCCTTATATAATACTCAGCAGTTATCTTTCAATTCATTTGAACTTCTTCCGCTCTTGCTCTTTGAATCTCAATATAACTCTAACACCAGCATACGAGTTTTTCATCCTTATAGAATTTCAATGCTATCACAACTCCTTTAATAAAGAAACCTATCTGAAACAGAAAATGTATGATAGACATCCAAGCCGCATGGAATCAGCTAATTCATGATTTACAGTTCTAATTAAACTCTATCTCTCACGCTTGGCCGCTCGCCAAGCTCTTATAAAATATGGGTCGCTCGCTAAGACTTCAGCCATCTTAGGCCGCTCGCCAAGACTTCAGCCATTCAAGCCCAATATGAAATATTTATTTCAGGCCCAAACATTGCCCCTCAAGTCTTGAACTTAAATTACCTATGCAAGTGAAAAGACTTGAATATTACCCGATTGAGGCGCTATTAAACCAAACGGTAACATAACACCCAAGTGCCACGTTACACAACTCCTCTAAAAAGTTGCGTCATTCGACTGACGTAATATAAAAGTATCAGCCCATATCAACAAAAACTCATTCCCCAACGAGACCTTCTCACTTGCCTTGATCCTGCACCTTCAACCTCCTTAGTGAAAAGCTAAAACCTTTCATTCTCGCTGCCGTTCATCTATTCCGACCTAGACAATGCCTCCACGTAAAGATATCTCCATTCCTTACCAAGACCGTAGCAATGAGAAATTCTTGAGACACCTCAAAGTCGTCGCCAGACGACAGAACCCAGAGGCAATCGTCTTTCTAACCATAGACCCAAACGAAGGCACTGGCCTACTTGGTCCCTTTCTGGATGTTCCAATCAATCCAGAGCTTTTCAATCTTCTCCGCCATCTCATCTGTAATTCAGCCTTGATAGTCCAAGAACATCCCAAGGCAGAACCCAAAGAATGGATAAGCAAAGATACCCTTTGCCTAATTGGGAGGTGGCCGCACCCAAACGCAGAGTATCACGCCTGGTACCGGCACCATCGCGGACAAGATATCGATCGGTGGGAAGCGGTTGGAATCGCCAAACTCCTTGAATTGTGCTTTTCACTCCCAGCTGGTGGCAACAGAGCACCGTTCGCCACAGCCATATGCTTTTGGGATTGCACCGCCAACTGCTTCTGTCTCCCATGTGGTGATGTAAGCATTACAATCCTTGACTTGTACACCATCTTTGGAATTCCAGCGTTTGCAAACTCCTGGTCGCTCAATCAACATGACGGGACACCAGTTCAAGCCTCCCTCAACCATCCTTCCTCCTACTCTTCCTGGGTTAAACATTTTGCTCAGGAGGAGAAAGACACCGACCAAGGAGGCATAGCCTTTTTGGAATACTGGCTATCAAAGTACATCTTTTGTCCATCTTCTACAAAGGTCAACAGATGCTGGACCAACCTTGCAGAACACCTTTTCAACTGTGAACAACTGGGCTTGGTTGAGTCCGTTCTTGCCTACATCTACTATGGTCTGAGGCGAGTCATCTTTTCAAAGCTCGACCTTAATCAACCAGGACCGCTCTGGATGGTGGAGCTCTGGTTGCGAATGTACTTTCCTTTTCTCTGCCCTACAACAACTCCTGTCTTTGAAGATCACAAGTTGTTGGGCCAAACATTGGTGTCTACACCAACTAGGACTAGAGTATGGTCCTATCTAGTCTGCTTCAAATACCTTTACATGCATAAAGAGTTTCCAACTGCAGCAGTTGAAGTAATTTTGAATCGTCGCCATCCTGGCATCCTTGTGAGTGGGTTTATGCCCTCGCCAGAGCAAAACACTCTAGCGAGGAACTTCTTCCTCCAATGTCACACCTGCAAAGACCTGCCAGTCCCAGATTCAGCGAGCCCCTGGTATGAGCTCTATGCCCCAAACCACTTCACAAGATAGCTTGGGCTCACTCAAGACGCTCATATGCCCCTCGCTTTTTTTGTGAACAGTATACCCTTTGGCAAGGGACAAACTATCCTACAGCAGCAGAAGTGTAGGATGAACACTTTGGATTCCCAATAGTAGTACTTCCTATCATAATGAAGCCACTTGTGATTTCTCAATCGATCACTGAGTCGTACCAGGTATGGCGCTCCCAACTTTGGGAAGATGTACGACACAATGGACCGCTTGCACGTTTTGCCACTATCTTTTATGATTTTGGCAAGAGATTTTTGAATGAAGAAAACTCGGCTGCTATTAAGAAATCGTACAAGAACATAAGTACTATTCCTTGGCCGCAGGTATACTTCTTACATCCAAAAATGCCACATGTATTAGCAATTTCCTATACTGTATCTGGCTAACCTTTCGTCTTAAACACAGCACGCCCTAGAGCCAGACGTGACTGTTGCCTTACACTCGCTTAAGAAGAAAAGATCCAACCCTTCTGGGCAATCAGTAAGTATTGCAATTTATTCACCCAGAACGAACTGTATGATTTTGTCACTGAACTGTAGCTAACCCAATCTTTTGATAGTTTCAGAAACGCAGGAAGATCCACTCCAAGCTTAAAGAGCCTCAAAGTGGCATCTGGTTGGCTACCGAGATCACGAGCAGGGACAAACAAGCCAAGCTTCAAGCTCAAGTCTTCCATGCCACTTTTGATCAAAGGAGTGACAAAGCCTCCGTGGCAAGCGCCTGCTCGGCATTGGTTTTCACCATTGCACACTAGCTATGTTCAAATTCCAACAATATGCCCACGGTCTCCGAGTTTGATGACCTCCTGATCCAAGGTTCCTCGGAGTGGCAAAAACTATGCAAGGATGAGGCCCTCACAAGCTCCTACTCGGATCAAAATTTTGATCTCGAGGTTATTTCAAAGGCAAACATCAGACCCCTGAAAATTTCATCTGATGACTCCTTCATTGGGTATTTCAACCCAGAGAGGTTTACAGCCCTAGGTGGTCTTGCATCTTTCGATATGACATGGGAGCAAGTCAGCAAAACTACCAAGCCTTAAGTATATATAGTGAGTTGAAATGATCACTTCTTCGTCCTCAAAGTTGAAGACGAAGCCTATTATATTATAGACTCACTGGGGGAAATGCTCTCTGAAGGATGTTGTAAAGCCTACATTTTGAAGTTTGATGATTCCAGCATTATATATGGAGTTGAAGATCACGACACCGGACATGAAGTCATCAATAACGTCAAAGAATGCTGCAAAGACTTCATAGCCCAGTTTCTGGCTGGAATCAATCGAAAAGAACTTGAGGAAGAAGAGAAGAACAAGCCTGTTGATATTGCCATTTTGTTTCGGCGCTTGCAGATTGAATTTCAATCTTGCTTTATTCCTTCCTCTTCTGACAAGGGCACAAGTGCTCAAAATGACCAAGTCATTTCAGAGCAAGAACAATAAATTTCCTCCCCGCCAGAGCTCCCAATCGCCAAACCACAGTCATTGGTTGAGGTTAATTCAGACATCAAGGACCAAACTCCTTCCTCGCCAGAGCCTAAGCTTCAAGCGACTGAAGAAACACAGCTATTGTTCCCTATCCAATTAAGAACTTATCTACTTACTTCGTTCTGTATTTTATTAACTTTTAACTGGTCCTGACAACTTGTATTATTGTCTTTTAGTCCAAAAGCATTCCCTTGGACATCAATAAGATGACTCCTTATTTTTCAGCAAGTCCAAAGGAACACATGAGCTTGCCTGGCCATCTTCTAAACTTCCTGAAATGGCCGCCATGGATCAGTTTGCTAGTTCACTATGTGTCAATGATGAAAACCCTAAACCTACAATCGAAGAAACTACTGCACCGTCTTCATCATAATGAACTTCCTCTCAGGCACTCAAAACACAAGAAGCAGCAATAAAGTTGCAAGAACTTTATAGCAAACTGAGTGCACTAAGCTCTCCTTCTGTAATTGATGTTGCCCATCAAAACATTCTCTCTGGCAACCTGGACTCTCCTCGAGACATTCAACGCGTTCGCGAACAAGTCAGGGAACTAAAAGCTACTGCCCCTATAAAACTGTGACGACCCGAACCAGAATTGGTATAGTAATCGGCTTAATCCACGAGTTTTATGAGTAATCACTGCTTGTCGTAATTGAGCAGTTTTAGCGGCTTTATTCATGACTTAATTATCAGGAGAGAATTTGAGATGAGTCTCTTCACGAGTGTAGTATGCGTGATTTCGAGTTCGTAGGCGGTTTCGGATAATTGTTTCGATAACCGAGGAATACGTTATGAATATTTGAAATCGCGTGATTTAGTCGTGTTTATCCGTTTGAGTTTGAGTTATCCGAAACGTGGATGTGATTCGATTTGGACCGTCGATCGTATCGAGTCGTGAGTATAAATATCGGAATAGTCAAAAAATTGTCGAAAATCACTGTTTTAGAAGTTTGATCGTCGTTTGACAAAAAATTGACCGTTGACCCGCGTTGACCGAGGAGGAAGAGCACCGCCGGTTGACTCGCCGAAGACTTTCCGTTTCAGGCCACCTCCGGCTACAATTTGGGTATGGTTAGCTTCTCCTCTTGATTTCCTATGGTTTAGGACTTGGATTTGTGTGATTTGGTGAGGTATAAGTGGAGAACGAACTCGGTGAATCCTGTGGATTTCGCTGTCGTCGGGGGCGGTGCTCCGGCGATATTTGGGGTTGGGGATATGGGAGGAAATGTTCCCCTCCTCCTTGTGATGCTTTTGGGTGAAGCAATTTTGTAATTGTTTGAGGTTTGAAGCTCGTCGGAATCTCGCCGGAATCATTGGATTCCGTGAGGTTTCGGGGCTCGATTCCGGCCGGTGGGCTTGGAATTGGGTCTTGGTGTAGAAGAGAGATATGTTGGGATTGAGGAGTACTTATGATCTGGAAATTTTGGCTGAAATCCGTCACGGTTGACGTCTCGCCGCCACCGGCGGCGAAGGTCAACAACGGAGCTCCGGCGAAGGGTTGACTTTATGGAATTTGAAAAGTTTTATGCCGTTTTGCTCGTAATCGCGCCCCGATCATCGCCTTGAGGTTTTCGAGTTGATTTGGATATCGGATTAAGTCGAGGGTTTATGTGGAGAATTTGGGGGTTTTCGACGATTATTTTGTATTCGAGTTATATGTTTCTGGAAATGGTTGGTTTCCAAGGTGTGGTACAGAGTAATGAATTGTGATTTTGATCAGTTATATTTTGTGATTATTCAGAGGATTGAGATCGTACATTGGGCGAGGGATCTTCCGTCGGATCTCGGGATTAGCGCGTTTGGGCGCTGTGCTTGTCTGTGAGTGGACACATTTATTTTCACTGATTAGTTGCGAGTCCTTATTACACGTTTTACAAGTATGAGCATGCATATGCGATTATGATTTATTCGAGTATGTGTTTTACGATTATGCATCGACGAATATGCTTATATAGTTATATATTACCAATACACATTTATATTATGCTCAATACATTGCATGAACTATTTATGATTTGGTTTACACAGAGTACAGTCACAGTATATATTGTTGTATCGATACACTTGCATCCCGGCTGATCCCCGAGGATGTTTACCGGGGGAGGCTGTGACCCCTAACCCGAGGCCTTTACCGGGGGAGGGGGGGGCAGACCTCTGACCTGAGGCCTTTCTGGCTAGAATCACGTGTGGGTCTGGGATCCCGTGATTCGGACTGTACTAGTGAGGACTTTTCCATGAGTGACCCCGCGGGATTTCATGATGCATGCTCTGTACGCGTGAGGAGTTAGAGTCTCCCTCGTGTACCATATCATTTTCATTCATTTAGACTCGCATATGTTTTTATAACATATATTATTCGGCGAAAGACATTTATTTTTGTCCACTCACTCTAACGGTTTACATGTCTTTCCCTGGGCTCTTTGTTTTCAATGCCCAGTTTGCAGTTCTGATTCTAGTGTCGCACGTCGCAGTTGGAGGCTTAGTGTTTGAGTTACCTTTCTTTTTCAATAGGTTTCTTGTTTAGCCTACTGTTATGTGTTTATGTATATATATATACTAGAGGTCGCTCTGAATACTCTGATGTTCATATTTTTCATATGATTTTTTCGGATTTCTGTAAAGTACAGTTTTGCTTATTACTTTACATTATGATATAATTTTGAGAAATCTGGATGGGATTGGTGCCCACGGTTTGACTTTTGTGGCATAGGATGAAGTGTGTTTTCGGGTGCAGGTTAATGGTAATTCCACGATATAGTGAAACTCTGCCGAAATTTCTATGGTTTTTGCAAGTTCGTGTTTTCAGAAGGGGTTTGATTCTGGTTTAGGAAACTAAATCGGGGTTGGGTCCTTTCAAGAACTTACTCAACATATTCCTGACCTTGAGGAGAAATTATATCAACTCTTGAGCCAAAGTGAAGACCACCAACGTCTGAAACTTGAATCAGACCGTAAACAAGAAGCAGTGGATATGTTGGTCCGCCAAGCTCAAGAAGAGAAAAAACGAATCCAGGTCGTTCTGAAGGACATGTCTACTCACCAAGAAGCTCTGGCAACCAAAAAAGCTAGACTAGCTATCCTTAAAGCTGAAGTGGCTGCCCTCGAAGCTGAAGTAGACAGTATAGTTGCTGATACCTCTAAAGACCAAGCCACCGTGTGCCAACTCATGACTGAAGGAGAGAGCCAAGCTCAACTATTGCAAGAAGCAACAGAAGAAGTCGCAAGCGCTCTACAAACACTAAAAAACTCCTGGCTGGCTCTTGAATATGCTAAGGTATCCGTGAGGGAACAGACCCTTTTATTGCAATCATTGGGCTTCCAATTTTAAGCCCATTTTTGTTTGTTCCAAAATTGTTTAAGTATTTATTTGTTCAGTCCAAATTTTGGAAGCAATGTGTCAATTGAGCCTGGACGACAAGTCTGGGCCTCAGAATCAAGCCTTCTAAAAACTTGTTCAAATGGAACTAGTCTCATTTATAGACTCTAACCGCTCGCTTGCTCTGATTGTCCAACATTAAATAAAATTTAATTCTATGTTTGGAATCTGTATCGCGTCAAACAATCAAATCTTCAAAATATGTTTTACCTGCCCCAAAAATCTTTCATTCATCATGCTTTCCTTTGAGGGTAGATAAACCGTGACTTGGCCCAATTCCAATTAGACGCGTGTCCTCTATTAACATGTGTAATTACTCTCGCGAAGCCTTACCGTTATGACTCCTTTCTATAAAAGGTTTCCTCTTTACCATCTTGTGATCAACCTTCCAAGCTTCCTTACAAGAATGAACTTCCTTTTTGTGTTTTTGCTTTGGTTCTCCTACCTAAAGAAACCTCCAGATAAAAATTTCCATGTCGTATTCTTTAGATAGCAATATCCACGTCCAAACCTGGACTAGATAGCAATATCTGCGTCCAGGCGTTGTCTTGGCTGACCCAACTTGTGCTTCCACAAGAAGGGAAAGTCACAATCCCGAGGTTGAAAACCCCTCGTCTTTCTCCTGTGCACCCGCTCCGTATCCATATGTATAGAGGCTGCAGGCCCTATGAACATGGCTGCACTAAAGAGGAAAAACAGGGACTTCAACCAGGGAAAAAGACAACAAACACTAAGTCTAGTTTAAAGGGTCTTCTGATCTGTTGAACTAGCTTCCTTGGCATTTCAAATCCTCTCCATCTTGCCGCTTAAGTTCACATTCTCTTTTCCATGTGCGCATATTTGATACATCGACCCAAGGACTTGATATCAACTGTTTGAGGATTTGGAAAAACAAACTGTATTTATCTTTCTGTTCTGTTGCTGATTTGTAGTTTGTTTCTCATATGGTATCAGAGCTTGAGGCCGCAAAGTCTTTGTATTCTTCTAAATGATGAATGTAATATTTTCGTTTGAAGCAAAGAGTTCCTTATGTAAATTTATATTGATAAACTCAGATATAGTTTGTACATAACTTAGGCCACAGTAATTTGCTAACATGAACTCTCTTGACTTAGAAGAAATACAAAAAGTAAAAATTGGCCTCAAATATAGGCCCTAACTAAAGATTTAGCCCCAAGTATAGGCTACTATGATGTATATAATCCCTGTGTGTTGCCCCTGCAGTTTACTCATGTAAGTGAAATGGGATGAGCATGAATAAACTGGATTAAGCCATAGTTGGAGGGTCTTCATACTCCCACACTGGTTGTATGAACTTCTTAAGGAAACGACCATTTATAGGATTAGCGTGTATGGTGCCATTTTGATCTCGTAAACGAACTGCTCCTTTACCCAGAAGTCGATCGACAATGTATGGTCCTTCCCATTTTCTGACCATTTTCCTCGGCCTTCAGTCTTCTGGCCAACAGGCAAAATGACTCGCCAGACCAATTCTCCTTCTGCAAAACTCATGCCCCTAGTACATCGGTCATAGGCACGAGCCACCTTTCGTTTTTCAGCATATAGACTATCATAAGCTTATATTCTCTGTTCATCCAAGTCTTCATGCTCTTGCCACATTGCTTGTACATAATCTTCACCGATCAGGTTATGTTGTTCCATCACCCGTAAAGATTGAACGTTAATTTCGAAAGGCAAGACCGCATCATGGCCGAACATTAATGCATAAGGAGTGGTACCTGTGGGTGTTCTTTTACTTATTCTATAAGCCCACAGGGTGTTAAATAATTCTTCATGCCATAATCTGACATTGCTCACAAGCATCCTTTTGAGGATATGTATAATGATTTTGTTGCTTGCTTCAGCTTGACCATTAGATTGGGCATAGTATGGAGAAGAATGCAGAAAATGTATTCCAAAATCCTTTATAAGCTCATCTAAATCTCCAGACATGAATGCTGCCCCACTGTCTGAAACAAAACTCTCAGGAATGCTAAACCTACAAATGATGTCTTCAAATAAGAACTAGCAGATGGCCTTTGCTGATGATACCCTGAGAGGTCGAGGTTCAACCCATTTTGTGAAGAAATCAGTAGCCACGATGATGAATTTGTGTCCATCAGATGAATGAGGATGAATCATTCCAATTAAGTCCAAAGCCCATCCTCGGGCACATGGCTGATTGGACCATGTTTCTGTCATTCTTCACAACCTTTAGCAAATGTGATGCAATCTCTGAGCATACCTCGTCAATAAAAGCCATGTCGTCGTATTAACCATCTCATCTTAGGACTGGCCTAATGTAACCCTGCTATCCCAAGATGGACTTCCCTCATTAATCGCTTTGCTTCACGTCCAAAGACACAACGTAAGAGTATGTCTTCCTCTCCTCTTCTATACAACTCATCGTCCTTGAGTACATAGTTAGGAGCTAAAAAACGAATCCGCTTGTCTACCGGATTATTAGGAGCCTGGAGATAGGAAATAATATCCTGTCTCCAATCCACATTAATGTGATCAAGGGTAGCAACGTACCACTCATTTTTATCTTCTTGGCGAGCAAAGAAAGATGGAAGGGTCCTTCGTTCGACCTTTAATATCTGTTCACGTACTCCATCTTGCAAGCTCACCCCCGTTGCTAGTTAAGCCAACACGTTTGCTGCGTAATTCCTCTCGCGAGGGATATAGTTCAACTCCACCTCAGTAAAGAACTTGAGTAATTCACAGGCTCGCTGATCGGTGGTCGCATACCAACTAAATATAATACCCTATTCAGTATATACTTGAGATTAATGCAATATAGTGTAGATAGCGATCGATCCATAGGGAAAAGTAGACTCTATACTCTAAACACAAACTAAGACGCGAATATCAGAAATCTGACAGACTCGACCACTGGATGAAAACACAATTAACTAAAATACCTAGACTAAACCAAAAATCACGAAATTTATACAGGATACTGTAGATATAGTGGAGGACTACCACACAAATTTTCAACTCAATCGGAGTTGGTTTAGTTTCCTAATAAAATTCTTCAAAATAGATTACGAAACTGAAACAGTAGCGAAATTCAGAAACCTGACAGTCTCGACAACTGACAATAACGTAATTAATTAAAATAGCTAGACTCAACCTAAAATCACGAAATAAATACTGGACGTACTAGACACAGTGGCGGACAACCACACAAAATTTTAATGTAATCAGAATTGTTTTTATAGTCGAAATAAATTCTACAAACTAGATTACGAACTGAAAATAGTACAGTAAAACAAAGATTTAATCAAAGTAAGAGATCGTTAGACACTTCTCTCCACCGTAGACATTTCCAATCTACCCCAATCAATTCACATAACCTCAAATGAATGTTTCCCATGTATGCGCTGTGATTAAGTCGTATACACCTTACACCCTCGTGCTTGGCATGCTAAGCCGGTTGATGTACCCTAGCTCAACTTGATCTTAACTTAAGAGATATGGTACTTCTTCGATCGGTCCAAAATCAACATAAACTAAGTCATGACGATCCGTAGGATGTCTGAGATAACAACAAGACTTCTAGAGCTACTATGGATGAGTGCCCTTGCATCACCTTGAAACTAATTTACACAACGTATTAAGCTGCTTATCTCTACAGAATATGCACTGATTGATCATCACCTACACATTCAAGACAATAGATCCTAACAAATATGCAAGAAATCATATGGTGATAAAATAGTGAATAAATTCTCATCAAAAAGTTATGTAAATCACTGGGGTTCAAGATCAAACCATGTCTAGGGCTTCGATCAGCCCCTAACAAATAAAGTTTAGCTCCTCATGCTAACCATGGAGGCTAAAAGAGAAAATAGATGAAAGAAAATTACAGAAAATATGGTGAATGATGGTGTGTATAGGGAGCACGAAATTCCTTGGTTTTTTTCTCCCTTTGTATGCCGACTCCCCCTTTTAATTGATCTCCAACTCTTCAAAAACTCCTAGTCCTTGTAAAATTGTTCTTCTTTTATTTAATCCACCAAAACTGATTTGGTTTGGATAAATAACATTAATTGGGCTGAAACCAATTAACTTAAGTCTTTGACAATTCATTCCTTCATTGGACTTGATCCATTAACTCTTTGCTAACCCATTGCTTCTCCTTGTTGACCCAGGAAAGTCCAATTATTCAGCTTTTAATCATTATTCTTCGTAAACCTATAAAACAAATAAACATTATTAAAATACTGAAAACGTAACAAAAGACACTAAATATAAGGTAATATTAAACATAGAAACGTTGCATAAATATGCACCTATCACTCGCTTAGTGTATGGTTCTAATATTTGTCCAGCCTTATACTTGGTTTCAAGTTGTCAGATTACTAGTTGGGAATCTCCAAATACATGCACATCCGTGATCTCCATATCTAATAGAAGTTCCAATCCAATGATCAAAGCTTCATACTCTGCTTGGTTATTTGTGCATCTGAAGTCCAACCTGAAAGAATAAGAAAAAGTTTGGCCGTGTGGAGAGAATAACGCTACTCCTGCCTCAGCCATAGTACTCGTACTTGACCCATCAAAGTATAGACACCAAAGGGCCAAATCGATACGAGCAAGGTCCAGTTCTAGCCCCTCGTGAACATCATTCATTAGATGAATGGCCAGAAAGTCAGCCACTGCTTGGCCTTTAACCGCCTTCTGGGGAACGTATTACAAAGAAAATTCTGACAAAGCTAGAATCCACTTTCCAATCCGTCCCCGGAGAATGGGTCTGGACAACATGTACTTCACCAAATCTGTTTGTGTTATAACGCACGCGGTGAAGGACAGCATGTAGTGCCTCAATTTGCATCCTGAAAATTACAGAGCCAGGCATAATCTTTCCATTGGAGAGTATCTTGTTTCACACTCATTCAAGGTATGATTGAGATAAAAAAAAATAGCATGTTCAGTTCTTGATATGTCGTCCTGAGCTAATAGACTCCCAATAGAAAGATTAGTAGCTGAAATATACAGCTTAAGAGGAACCCCTGACCTTGGAGGCACAAAGACTGGCGGGTTTGTCAAATATGCTTTGATGGTCTCAAACGCCTCTTGGTGGATATGAGCCCATACAAAGTCTTTTTGATTTTGAAGCTTGAGCAACATTAAAAATGGTTGTGTCTTCTCAGCAGCATTGACAATGAACCGTCGTAAGAAATTGATCTTTCCTAATAAACGTTGTAGTTTTTTCTTACTCTTTGATAGGATTGCACTAAGAACCGCTTATTTCTTGTCGTCCGGTATCTCAATCCCACGCTGATGAACCAAAAATTCCAGGAAGTCTCCTGCTTGTACTCCGAATACACATTTAGCTGGATTCATCTTCAGCTGATGTTGCCTCATTCTGAGAAACACTTGCCGCAAGTCTTCGATGTGATCACTTCTGCACTTCGTTTTAACTACCACATCATCTATATAGACTTCCATAGTCTTGCCAATAAGATCATGGAAGATTAAGTTTATTGCTCGTTGGTAGGTTGCTCCTGCATTCTTGAGTCCAAATGGCATGTCCACGTACTCAAATACTCCTGCAAATCCTGGGCACTGAAATGCAGTTTTATGCCTATCTGATTCTGCCACTGGAATTTGATGGTAACCAGCAGTCCCATCCATGAATGTTAACATCTCATGACGAGCCACTGAGTCCACCAACAAGTCTGCTACTGGCATTGGGTATGCATCTTTTGGAGTTGAATTGTTCAAGTCTCTATAGTCAATATACACTCGCATTTTTCCATTCTTTTTCTTGACCGGGACTACGTTAGATAGCCACTCATTATACTTGGCTACTCGTATGATCCCTGACTTGAGCATCTTTTCTACTTATTCCTTGACTAGAATTGTTGTTTCTGTATTCATCCGACACATCTCTTGTTTCACCGGCTTCTTCCCTTCTATGATGGGTAAGCTGTGACAAACCAAATCTGGTGACAGTCCTGGCATGTCGTCATACTTTTCTGCAAAATAATCAGCGTATTCATGTAGCAACTCAATGAGCTTCAGTCGTTCTTCAAGCTCTAGGAAGGTACTGATGGCCACAGAGATTGGCTTTTCATTGGTCCCAAGATTGATCTTTTCAATGGGATCTTTGACTTTAGGAGGTAAGTCGTCCAGAGCTGCTGGAGCTAATTTAATCTATTCCTCCTCATTTAAGTCGTTCAAGACATCTTCATCCACATATTCCAATGTTGCTATCATTGAAACCTTCTCGTAGGCTTGACTCTCCAACAGAAAATTGTGAAAGCGCTCGTGTAAAAAGTAACAAGCCTCGGTCTCTATACTTGATAGAGACCCGATCATTGAGAATATTTGGATGGTAGCTCAACAGTGTAGGGTCTGCTATGATCATGAATTACTTGAATTATACCCCACTGAACTAGCTCAGAGGCCGTAACACCAAATGGGCGGCCTTTGTTGTCGACGCCACATACCTCTAGTGGCCTAAGGTCACTGTGGTAATAGCTGGCCTCTAAAGAATTAGCAGAGACGGAATATGGACAAGGATCAGCATTAACGATCTCTGCCTCACTTGACTCCATATTCCAGAGTAACATCTGTTGATGGAGGGACGAAGGTACACAATAGCTCATGTGGATCTAGTCATGCCCTAAAATTGTACTGTATGGAGCTGTGCACTCTGCTACAAAGAACGTGTATGTACCGGTGGCTGGACCGATGTGTACCTGCAAAAAGGTAATGCCCAAAGTCTTGGAAATGCTACCCTGAAAGTTTCTGACGTTGAGTGTGGTTTCTTGGATAGCAAACTTGGGAACGCCTAATAAGGTCATTGCTTTGATTGTGATGATATTCACTGCTGCCCCTGAGTCCACTAAGAGTTTGTTGACTTGAATTCCCTGGACATTTCCCGTTACATATAATGGCCACATGTGCATGGCCATGTCCACGGTAGGCTTAGCGAACATCATCTGTCCCTTTGTTGATGATGAATCAATCTTTGATGTCTTGGCGAGTGCTAATTGGTCTGTCAGTATTGGTTCGTCTTCTGGCACTACCAAGTTGTTGACGCTTCCGTTCGTGATCGATTCATCCCTCGATACTGGTGGAGGTAAAGCATATTTGGAGGACAGAACGAACACCATGTTAACAACGGTATCCTCCTCCTCGACGTATTCTTCAGCTTCTTCATCTTCACCTTCACCGTAATTCAACAACTGCTCATCATCTTCACAGTCGTTACCCTTAGCCTGTTGTCCCTCGGAGTCTAAAGTTGTAGTGACCTCGAGAGAAGCAACCTGTTGTAGGTGATCCTTAGGTATAGAATCTATGGTTGCTGGCATGGGTAGTGCTAGATTTTGCTCCTTGGGATGGAAAACAGGTTGACGGACCCTCTTTTGTTCTTCTATACTTAAATGTCTTGGTCTCCATTGCAAGACCCTGGTCTCACTTTGAGTGTTTTGCTTTTGAATGTGTTTCCCCTCCTTTTGAGGTGTATGTAGCCCCATTATTTCCATCGCTTCATCATCAAAAGTGAGACGTCTTCTCACTGGCTTTCGTTTCATGACTTCACAATTATCCTCAGGAATAGGTTCGGGCTGTTTGCCTTTTGACCCCAACTCTGGGTTATGGTCAAAGACACCTGGGAATTGTGCTCTCACTTTGGGCTCGCGAAACTTTTTCCCGAAAACCACTAAGGGGTTTACTGCAAGAGCGTTCATTCGCCTTTGCAGCGTTTCTGGAGAGCACACCAGTTCTTCTTGTTTGAGCAGGCCTGCTTTTTAAGCCTCTAATTCTCTTTTAGCTTCTCCAAAGCGTCGCTGAAGATTTCTTCTTCTACTTGGAGTTACCTTTATAGTCTTTCCTTTCTCCTTCACATACCATACGTTCTCCCTTGTGATATTTCTTAAGGCTGGAGGGACATATGGCCTAGCGAGCGTGTCAGCAACTTCTGACTCAGATTTCTTGGCTTCACCGACCCTTTCTGTTGCTCGTGAACGCTTAGGAGCTGGGGAGTCCCTTTGTCTTGCTCGGTGTGAGTTATGGGGCTGATGATCTGTTTGTGAAAATAGCTCTGGGAAGACCTTAGCTGCTTCGGCCAATTCTTCATAGGAAATCTTCAACCCGCTTCTAAGTTTACAATGAGCACAAAGGGCTACGGGCGATTCGGCTTTTGGGTCCACTACTTCTTTTCCTTTAATTGATTTTGTCGTTTACTTGCTTGGTGGACTCTCGCCAGTAGTCTGATGACTATTAGTCTGTTTTGTTTATTTGATTTGTCTCTCGTTAGTTCCAACATCCAAACCGTCAAAGATATGTCGGTCGCCAAGCTTGGCGAGGGCTCGTGGTCTATCATTATTTCTCCTTCGTTAATCCACTGCTGAATCCTGAATTTTAAATCACGACAAGCACTTGTGGAATGGTGACCCCATCGATGATGGTATCGACAGTAAAGTAGACCCCTGACATCCTCAGGATGTAGGTCCAGCGTTCCCCAGTTATTAGGAACTGTTGCTATCCCTGCTTGGACTAGCTCTTCAAATATTTCCTCTCGCTTAGACACATCATAAGTAATCTCAGCCCGCTTAGGTCAGACAAATGCTATATTGCGTCTAGGCCTCCTCCTTGACCTCTTCCTTTTGTAGGTCTATTCAGATTCCTCACAAACGGAAACGGTGGCGGTGGAAGGAACTGTTGTACAAGGAGATGGTGATGCCCTATGATGATACTGTGGATGCCATTCCACCACTCCCTGGTAGTCGACTTTAATCACTTCCCAGTTGATCAACCCTTGAATCTTATCTCTTAAGGTCGAACACTTTGCTGTTTGATGACTAAACTGGTTGTGAAATCTGCAGAAATGTTGAGCCGGACCCTCATACCGTAAATGTCTGAGTTCAAATACCCGATAATAAGAGACCATGCCCAGGTCACGCAACCTGTCTAGAATCTCCTCCAACTTGTCATGGTTGAAAGAATATCCCACAAAGAAAGGCTGATCCCAGTCTTCCACACCCCCAATACAGCTATCGGGTGATGACCACTTGATGTCAATCATATTAACGTGAGGTGGTGGGAAAGGCTTCGAATCCACTAATGCAGCTGCCTTGGACGTTCCTTCTAGGTCTAGTCTTCCTTCGTTGATCCACTTCTAGATCTGGTCTTTTAGCTTGATGCAGTCCTTTGTAATGTGGTTACATGCTCAATAGAACTTGCAATACTTTTTACCTTTTAACTGCTCAGCCGTAGGTAGCGGTCCGAAATCTGCTTTGACAGCTCACATGCTATATAGCTCGTCTAATATCTCATGAGCCATGTTGGCATCATAAGTGTATGTTTCGAACTCTGGCTTAGTAAAAGCCACTGTCGAAAGCTTGATTGGACACTTATTCTTCTGAAGCGTGCGGGGCTTTAAAACTTTGTTTGTCGATAAATACACAGCTCCCACTTGCTCGCCATCAGAGTCCGATTCTTGGTCGTCTATATCTTCTACATAAGCCACAGTTTTTGGCTTTGGTCTATCATAAGACCTAGCATCGTACGTTCCCTTAGACGCATTCCTTCTATTATCTCTTTCTTGCATGGTACTGTAAGCTTTAGTTACAGTTTTGATAAGCTCGTTTAAGGAAAAGTACTTACTATTTAAGAACAGCTGGTGGTACGTATCCTCCAAACCATTCTTGGCCATTTCTACTACCTCCTCTTTTTTCGAGTGGAGTCTTGCATATATTATATTCTGACCGGAAACGGTGCAGGAAAGTGACTGGACTTTCTGTCGCCGATTGGCTCAAGGAAGCCAGCTTTCCAACACTAGTTTCAGGTCTAGCCGTTCCAAAGTGGTCTATGAATAAAGCCTCCATATCCTTCCACTCGTTGACCGAACCATTTTCTAATCCCGTATACCATACGAGGGCCGATCCTGACAAAGATGATCCAAAGACTCTTAACTTAAGTCCATCATTATCGGCAAACTGCCCTAATTGCAGTGTGAAGTATGCTAAGTGTGTTGCCGCGTTAGAATCATCGTCGCCAGAGAAAGTCTGGAAGGTCTGATGCCGGTAGAACTTTGGCCATTGCCAAGCATCAGGATCATCCTTCTGCAAAGGAGGAAACAGTGTCTCATATGAATCATACATCTTGGCCAGATGTATGTCACAATCGTTCATGAACCTGTTTAACTGTTGCTCCCAAGCAGGAGGGAAAGACTTTGCTTGTCTAGTCTTTCTAGTGAGGTCAGAAACAGAATTAGTTAGAGATGCTATGTTCATGTCTATCCTTTGAGACAGTGTCGCCGCATGCCGGCGGTATTCATCCAAACTTGTTCCTAAGTGTTGTATGATGTCTATCTGTAATTTGTCCTGACCTTCCATGGGACTTACTACTTGGGCTCTAATAGCCTCTCTCTCTCCTCCCGATCTTTGTTGAATTCTACCCGTAATGCTTGGATTTCAGCTAACGTTGTGTCTATTATATTGCCTTGGGTAGTGAGAAGAGTCGGTTGTCGTTCGATTCTTTCATCGAGAGTCGTATAGTAACTAGTCTAGTGATCATCGCGCCTAGCCACGTAAGCTAGGTACTCTGGGAACGTAAGTTCTGCTATCTCCGCTTCACTTAAAGATTTAAACGACATGGTTGAATTAAAGTCTTTAGCAAATATGATGTCAACCGCTTGATCACTCAATGAACGACACCTAGTAGATGTATGTTCACGGTAAGCCGGTTGTGGGTGCTTGTGACACTGAGGGTAATTCCTTCGGTAAGGATCCCCTATTGTCATTTAAAGACACAAAGATGTCCCACTCAATGCAAAAATATCTCCCGCGGAGAGATCCTTCTGCGAAGTAATCTCTTTTATTGGTTTCGGATAGTTGACCGCAGATATCGGTTTATCCTGTATGTGCTTCGTATGTTGGCGTGCCACCGTTCTTTAACGGAATATAGAATGTAAAGCCGCCTGACTTCTTGATAAGCGATTAAGACAAGGAGAGCACCAACCCTGTCTAAATAGGTCATTCTCGCCTAGTAACCTAGGACTTTTGATATGTGTCTCTTGCAGAGCCTTCGAAATCGATACCTCACACTCCCTTATCAATGCAAAACAGAGCAATCTCTCTGACGATGTGTTGAGAACACTGCTTCCTTTGGATATCCAAACTCTCACTCGATAGGTGACAAGTCCTTTAATCGTCCAGTCGCTATTGCTTCCTTTTGATCGCAATACTCTCACTCGATAGGTGACAAGCACTTTGATCTGTTGGTTGCAAAGAAGATAGAATCTCTTGACGAGATGTCTGTCTAGGTGTACTTGGGTATAGCAAATTTTGTATGTTTGATCGGGGACCTTTTCCACAAAGCTCTTACTGTCCTTATATAATGCTCAGCAGTTGTCTTTCAATTCATTTGAACTTCTTCCGCTCTTACTCTTTGAATCTCAATATAACTCTAACACTAGCATACGGGTTTTTCATCCTTATAGAAAATTTCAATGCTATCACAACTCCTTTAATAAAGAAACCTATCTGAAACAGAAAAGGTATGATAAACATCCAAGCCGCATGGAATCAACTAATTCATGATTTACAGTTCTAATTGAACTCTATTTCTCACGCTTGGCCGCTTGCCAAGCTCTTATAAAATATGGGCCGCTCACCAAGACTTCAGTCATCTTAGACCGCTCGCCAAGACTTCAGTCATTGAAGCCCAATATGAAATATTTATTTCAGGCCCAAACAATAATATCATGTGTGCATAGTAAATACAGTACTCTAATGCTACATAATTGATTGTTTGATGTCCATGACGTGCTATTACAGAATAACATGCTCCCCTTCTTGTACTTGGCTTGTGCATCATGGCTCGCTTGTTTCTTAGGTACAAATTAACATGTTTTTTCTTGTTTATTTCGTATACAGATATTGTTTTTATACTTTTATTATTGAGTTACACTTTGATATGTATGTTGTGATTTTAGAGGGGTATTGCTGGACTAGAACAGGGGAGAGACAAGCCGCGAAAATGAGAAGCAAGTATTTGAAAGCGGTGTTACGCCAAGATGTTGCTTACTTTGATATTCATCAAACAAGTGCATCTGAGGTTGTTATGAGCATGTCAAATGACATACAGATCATTCAAGATGTTCTCAGTGAAAAGGTTAGGTTCGATCTGTATGTACGTTCCTCACTTCCTCATTTGAAACTTGTGTACGTATTAAAACCATTGGGAACTTTAATTTGATTCAGGTGCCAGACTTTATAAGTAGAGTGGCTAGTTTCATTTCAAGCTACGTAATAGCATTTGTATTGATGTGAGAACTAGCTTTGCGTGGACTTCCTTTTGTGTGCTTCTCATAATTCCTGGTTGGATTTGTGGAAGAACTTTAACAAGAATTTCATCAAAGAGAAGACAGGAACACATTAAGACCGCAACAATAGCAGAACAGACAATATCATCGATCAGAACAGTCTATGCATTTGATGCAGAGAACAATACTATATCACAGTTTGCTGCAACTCTTCGTGGCACGACAAAGCTTTGGTTGAAGCAAGGTTTAGTAAAAGGCTTTGCGATTGGTAGCACCTGTTTTGTCTTTGCCGTTTGGGGTGTCCTGTCTTATTTTGGTTGCAGAATGGTTATACACCATGGAGCTCTAGGAGGAACCGTTTTTTCTGTTGGTGTTTCATTGGTTCAAGGGGGAACGTAAGTAGTTTAATTCTCTTGTGTGTCATGTTCTTATTCTTAGTATACGAAATTGCTTACGGTTTGTTTAACTTTCAGAGAAATGGGTTATGCTTTATCAAACTTGAAATACATTGCTGAAGCGAGTTCAGCTGGAGAGAACATCATGGAGATTGTTAACAGAGTTCCTCATATTGATTCAGAAAACGTGGAAGGCGAAACTCTGAACAATGTGTCAAGCGAAATCCAATATAATCATGTCAAGTTTGCATATCCATCAAGGCCCGAAACCATTATTCTGAATGATTTTTCGCTAACCATCCCAGAAGGGAAGACTGTTGCCTTGGTCGGCTCAAGTGGATCAGGAAAGTCAACAGTGACGTTGCTGCTACAAAGATTTTATATTCCACTTGAGGGTGAGATTCTGTTAGATGGGTTTCCCATTGACAAGTTACAGCATAAGTGGTTAAGGTCTAAAATGGCATCTGTAAGCCAAGAGCCTTCATTGTTCTCAACCACCATAAAAGAGAATATACTCGTTGGCAAGGAAGATGGTACAATGGAGGAAGTAATTGAGGCCGCCAAGGCTAGCAATGCTCATAGCTTCATATCTCAGTTGCCTCACGGATATGACACTCAGGTTAGCATTCAAAACATAATGCATATATTGATTTCAGTCCTTGATGTCAAACTTAATTTTTTGTATAGATAATTTGATAATGTATGGTCTTGTGTGTCTCAAAGAGTTCTATGATATATTGTAAACCATCTCATCAACATATCATTTGTGATGGTTGGTGAGAGAGGAATTCAAGTATCAGGTGGACAGAAGCAGAGAATAGCAATAGCCAGAGCCCTTATAAAGAATCCTCAAATACTTCTCCTCGGCGAGGCCACCAGCGCACTAGACTCTGAGTCCGAAAGACTTGTTCAAGAAGCCCTCCATACAGCAACCACAGGAAGAACAACCATAGTCATTGCGCACCGCTTGTCCACCATTCAAAAGGCTGATATTATTGTTGTCATGCAAAACGGTTGTAATGGAAATTGGTTCACATGATGAACTAATTCAACATGAAAATGGTGTTTACAACTCATTCGTCAGCCTCCAACAAACACCACAAAAACAAGTAGCAGAAGATCAAGGTTCTAGTTCTTCATCATCTCTGGTCAACTTGAACGATAGTACTGTAACTGATCAGTTGAACTC
The DNA here is from genome assembly GCA_946800695.1 of Geum urbanum. Lineage (NCBI taxonomy): Eukaryota > Viridiplantae > Streptophyta > Magnoliopsida > Rosales > Rosaceae > Geum > Geum urbanum. Next base: position 51,411,954 of record OX327008.1, on the reverse strand, counting down.
TACCTCCCAACATGTTGGATTTGATAGTACTAGTAATATTGCTCAAGAATCTACATGCAACATTTCCATGCAGAAGTCTTCACTTTGGAGGTTGTTATTGTTGAATATTCCAGAGTGAAGCAAGTAGTGTTAGGTTGGTCCAGTGCACTTCTTGTTGGAGCTGTTGAACCCATGTTTGGATTCACCATTGGAGCTGCGTTATCCATCTTTTTCTTGAAAGATCCTCACGAGATGAAGGACAAGATCACAACTCTCGTTTTCTGCTTTTTCGGGTTGTCAGTGATTGGATTGCTGAGTAATCTCTTGCAACACTATTGCTTCGCATACATTGGGGAGTATTTGAGCAATCGAATCAGAGAACGATTGCTCACAAAGATTCTTAGTTTTGAAGTTGGCTGGTTCGACGAAGATAAGAACTCTAGCGGTGCCATTTGCTCTAGACTCAACAAAGATTCTGAACAGGTAAGATCTTTAGTTGGAGATAGAATGTGTCTTCTTGTACAAGCCATCTCATCTATCACTATAGCTTGGACAATGTCCCTTGTAATTGCATGGAAACTTGCCATAGTGATCATTGCCGTTCAACCCATAGCCGTTGTTGGATTTTATTCTAGGCGTGTCCTGCTAAAAAAATGTCCAGCAAAGCCATCAAAAGCCAAGAAGAAAGTAGCAAGCTTGCAGCAGAATGTCACGAGCTTATCTTTTTCCTCGATAAAGTACTCGTGCGGCCTTAGTAACTTCTCTTACTAAGCAGCCTTGATCCCCAAAGATGGCTAGAACAACTCACGAGAGTAGAACGCTTAAAGAAAGGAAAGCTTGTATTAACAAGTAAAACCTTTACAAGTGTGTATAAGGCTTATGGCTTTGTTTGGATGACCACTTGATGCCTTGATCAAACCTCTAAACACCTATTTATAGTGCTCTAAACCGACCTATATATGCCCTAGAGAGTTCTAGGAAGTTTGCCTCTTGTTGGAAAAGTCAAACCTTCAAGAAAGCTCCATGAACATGGTGGCTTCTTCTAGGTCCTTCTCCATGTTGCCTGCTGGTTTGAGGGACTTCCAGATCTGCCTAGAACGTGCCACTGCTGTCCACAAAGTTCCAGAGAGTTCCAAGCATCTAGAGATGCCAAGAATTACCCGGAAGGTTCCGCCAAGCTCCGAGAACATCCTAGCTGCGTTTCTAGGCGTTTCTAGAGCCTTCCATGCATTCTCCAAGCTGCTATAAGCTGCTGGAACCTCCTGGAACTATGTCCATCCCTTTATACTCCTCCGGATCCTTCCAATCCCTTCCCCAAGTCATGCCGGAGTCAAGATACTTGCGGGAAAAATGGGCGCGTCGTGACATTCTCCCCCACTTAAGCACGCGACGCCCTCGTCGCGTCGTTTTCATGATATCGCTGGATCATGTCCTTGAATTGCCACAACGTATCCTCGGTCTCCCAACTTATCTCTGCGTCGGGCAAACCTCTCCACTTGACAAGGTACTCACGATAATTCGGCACTCCACGACGTCGGATGACTCGGTCGGATAGAATTTCTTCTGCTTCCTTGTCAAAGGATGTCACTACGGCAGTGGGTGCACGAGTAGATACCGCCCTTGATGGGTCCTCCTCGTCTTTATTATATGGCCTTAGCATGCTCACATGAAAGACCGGATGAATTTTTAACTTAGAAGGAAGGTTGAGTTTGTAAGAAACCTTACCGATGCACTTGATTACTTCAAACGGCCCTTCGTACTTCCGTATCAAGCCTTTGTGCACCTTTCTAAAGGACTTGAACTGCTGCGGTAAGAGTTTCACGAGGACTAAATCTCCTTCCTTGAACTCTACATGTCTTCTCTTCTTGTCCGCCCACTTCTTCATTCGCTTGGATGCCTTGTTTAGTGCGGCACGAGCCAACTCTGCTTGTTCTTGCCAAGACTTAGCGAATTTGAATGCTGCTGGACTTCTTCCTTCATATCGGGTGGCAAGAGAGATAGGCGTAGCAGGTTGTTGCCCCAAAACAACCTCAAAGGGACTCTTTCCGGTAGCCTCACTTTGCTGCAAGTTATAAGAAAACTGTGCCACATCCAATAGTTTGGCCCAGTCCCATTGGTTTGCACTCACGTAATGTCGCAAGTACAACTCCAATAAGGCATTGACACGCTCTGTTTGTCCGTCGCTTTGCGGATGGAAGCTCGTTGAAAAGTTCAAGTCGGATCCCAACAACTTGAACAACTCCGTCCAGAACTTTCCCGTGAAGCGTGGGTCACGATCACTTACTATGTTCTTCGGCACGCCCCAAAGCTTCACAACATTGCGGAGGAAAAGTCTGGCCGTTTCTTCCGCGGTGCATTCAGCCGAAGCAGCCATGAAAGAGGCATACTTGCTGAATCGGTCCACCACTACTATAATGCTCCCGAACCCTTCTGATTTCGGTAGGCAAGTAATGAAGTCCATGGAGACACTTTCCCATGGTCCCTCAGGTATGGGGAGAGGTTCAAGAAGGCCCCCTGGCTGATGTTGCAAGACTTTGTCTTGTTGGCATACAAGACAAGTCCGAACATATTTCTCTACCCCATCGCGCATCCTTGGCCAATAGTAGATGGACTTGAGTAGTGCAAGGGTTCGCCTGACCCCTGGATGTCCCGCCCACAATGAGTCATGGCATTCCTTTGTCAACTCCCGACGTAGGTTTGCCCATTTCGGTACGTAGACACGACGGCCCCTGGTGTAGATCAACTCATCTTCTAGCCAAAACCTTCGTGTCTTGCCTTCCTTGATTAAGGACAGTAAGCTTTGTGCTTGTGGATCGGTCTTAAGTCCCTCTTTAATCTTATCCATCAGTGAGCTAGTTACCTTCGATATGCTTGCCAACTCCGCCTTCCGACTTAGTGCATCGGCGACCACGTTCGCCTTCCCCGGCTTGTATTCCATGACGTAGTCGAACTCGGCCAGGAAATCCTGCCATCTTGCTTGTTTCGGACTAAGCTTCTTCTGAGTTTGGAAGTAGCTCGTCGCCACATTATCGGTCATGATTGCAAACTTGGTGCCAAGCAAGTAATGTCGCCACGTACGTAGGCAATGGATGACGGCAGTCATCTCCTTTTCTTGCACGGTGTAGCGTCTTTCGGCATCATTCAGTTTTCTGCTTTCATACGCTATCGGATGCCCTTCTTGCATTAGTACCCCACCAATAGCATAGTCGGATGCATCGGTGTGAACTTCATATGGCTTGCTATGGTCGGAAAGACTTAGCACCGGTTCTTCACATATGGCAGTTTTCAAGTCGTCGAAGGCTTCTTGGCACTTAGATGACCACTCCCATGCCTTATCCTTCTTGAGGAGGTCGGTAAGGGGTGCGGCCCTTGCGGAATATCCCTTTATAAAGCGCCGATAGTAATTAACTAGCCCAAGAAAAGACCGAAGCTCACGTACCTTTGTCGGCGGCTCCCATTGTTGGATTGCTTGGATCTTACAATCCTCCATCATAAGCTTGCCGTCTTGGATCTTATGTCCAAGGAACAGCACCTCTGGTTTAGCGAACGAGCATTTCTCCTTCTTAATGAACAGCTCGTTCTCTCGCAAGACTTTGAACACCTCCCTCAAGTGTTCAATGTGCTCCCCCAGCGTCTTGCTATAGACCACGATGTCGTCTAAGTACACAACTACGAACCGATCGAGGTAGGGATGGAATAACTTGTTCATCAACGTACAAAAGGTGGCCGGCGCATTCGTTAGACCAAAGGGCATAACAAGAAACTCATACGAACCGTACCTTGTAATGCATGCCGTCTTTGGTTCATCCCCTTCGGCGATTCGGACTTGGTAGTATCCCGAACGCAAGTCCAACTTAGAGAAGTAGCGTGCATGCCCCAACTGATCGAACAAGTCGACAATAAGGGGAATGGGGTACTTGTTCTTCACCGTTACCTTGTTTAGCGCCCGGTAGTCGATGCACATGCGAAGCGACCCATCCTTCTTCTTTTGGAACAAGACCGGAGCACCGAATGGCGCCTTGGATGGCCGAATGAATCCGGCATCCAATAGCTCTTTCAATTGTCTTCTCAGCTCCGCGAGCTCGGGAGGGGCCATCCTATAAGCTGCCATAGCAGGTGGCTTTGCTCCCAGCTCCAACTCTATTTGGTGGTCGACTTCCCTCCTTGGTGGTAGCTTCTTTGGCAACTCGGACGGTGATACATCTTTGAACTCCTCCAAAACAGTAGCTACCTCTCTGGGCATGTCATCGAGCGGCTTTAACTCTTCATCATCGTGCTCCTTAAGGATTGCTAGATAGCTATCCTCACCCCGCTTGATGCCTTTCTTGAATTGCAATGCCGACAATGTCTTTGCTTCATGCTTCGCGGCCCGTCTTGTCGGCACTACGCACGACTTCTCTCCATTAATTATATATAAGCTGTTTGAATGCGGCACTGGAACAGCCCGTACTTGATCGTAAAACTCCATCCCAAGGACAACCTTGAAGTCGTCCATCAGCACTATTGAGAAGTCGAGATTCCCATGCCACGCTCCAATGGTGGTTCGGACTCCTCGTGCCACTCCATGTATAGGCCGTGCAGGCGAGTTCACTGCCTTGATAGTCCCTCCTTCACCGCTGCTCTTAACTCCAAGCCTTTGAGCTTCTTCAATAGACATGAAGTTATGGGTTGCACCCATATCGAGCATTGCCGACGTTGGCTTCCCTGCCACCGTGATGTCGGCAAACAGCAGGCCCTTGCCTTGCGGTTTAGCGGCAGTTTGAATGGCATTAAAGCGCTGCAACGAACCCATCTGTGCACTGTCGCCTCCCTCGGCTTCCTTCTCTCCTTGATGTACTCCCAAAAGTGCACTTAAGGCTTGCCTTTGTGGGCAATACCTTGCCCAATGTGATCCATTACAAAGGAAGAATTTATAGTCATTCGGTGGGTTAGAAGGCTTACCTTCTTGTTGCTTGCCTTTGTATCGGTTCTTCCCCGCATAGTTGCGGCCTTGTCGAAACTCCTCACGACGTTGCGGTCTCTCTCCCCCACTTTTAACATGTCTGGCCTTCTTCTCCTTTCCCTTGGAAACGGACTCCTTTTGGCCAACATAATCGATCAGGCTCTCAGCGGTAGCAATGGCGGCAGCAAGGTCTTGTACCCCGCGCCGTCGTAGCTCCGTCTTTGCCCACGGTTGCAATCCGTCCATGAAGTGGAAGAGGGCATCTTTATCAGGCATATCGGGGATCTCAAGCACAAGATTAGTAAACTCCTTGATATAATCTCGGATAGTGCCCATATGCTTGAGTCGTCGTAAACGAGCTCTTGCCTCATCTTCGGCATTCTCGGGGTAGAATTGGCGCTTAAGTTCTCTAATGAACTCATCAAAGGTAGAGATGGTGCACATACCTTTCTCAACATCGCTCCTTCTCCTCCTCCACCATAACATGGCGGTGTCCGTGAGGTATAGAGCAGCCGTGGTGATCTTTGCATCATCCTCCGTGACTCCCACTGCTCTAAAGTATTGATCTAGCCCCCACAAGAAGTTGTCGACTTCGCGTGCATTCCGTGAGCCCCCGTATGTCTTTGGCTTCGGACCTCCACGCGCCTTGTCTCCACAGCGGCGCTGCTTGTTGCTCCTCCCATAGCAACTGCCCGTTTGCATAGGTTGATGTCCCCATGCATGTCTTCTACACGCGCAACAGCTTGGGCAAGCTCGTCGCGCACTTTGTTGATCTCCCCGCGCAAGGACTCTTCTAGCTGTAGCAACATGCCTTTAATCGCAGTCTGGATAGCGGCATCTTCCGCCTCTAAGCCATCCACCCTTGGGCTTAGATCCTCCAACTGGGCCTCCATGCCACCCACGACTTCTTCGATGTGAAGCAAGCGTGAGTCGAACACAGCTATGATATCCTTGGACTTCTCGCGTCGCGACACCACGGGATCAACAAGTCCTTCCCGTCCCTGCTCCAGAGTGACCTCGGAAGGTTGTGTTGAAGACGTACCACCAACATTGGGCTCAATAACTAACCCGGTAGCACTTGGCTTTGCGGTAGCTTTGCCGGCACCACTTTTCACCATTTTGAACGAGGCGTCGAACCCGCTCTGATACCAACTGTCACGAGCTTATCTTTTTCCTCGATAAAGTACTCGTGCGGCCTTAGTAACTTCTCTTACTAAGCAGCCTTGATCCCCAAAGATGGCTAGAACAACTCACGAGAGTAGAACGCTTAAAGAAAGGAAAGCTTGTATTAACAAGTAAAACCTTTACAAGTGTGTATAAGGCTTGTGGCTTTGTTTGGATGACCACTTGATGCCTTGATCAAACCTCTAAACACCTATTTATAGTGCTCTAAACCGACCTATATATGCCCTAGAGAGTTCTAGGAAGTTTGCCTCTTGTTGGAAAAGTCAAACCTTCAAGAAAGCTCCATGAACATGGTGGCTTCTTCTAGGTCCTTCTCCATGTTGCCTGCTGGTTTGAGGGACTTCCAGATCTGCCTAGAACGTGCCACTGCTGTCCACAAAGTTCCAGAGAGTTCCAAGCATCTAGAGATGCCAAGAATTACCCGGAAGGTTCCGCCAAGCTCCGAGAACATCCTAGCTGCGTTTCTAGGCGTTTCTAGAGCCTTCCATGCATTCTCCAAGCTGCTATAAGCTGCTGGAACCTCCTGGAACTATGTCCATCCCTTTATACTCCTCCGGATCCTTCCAATCCCTTCCCCAAGTCATGCCGGAGTCAAGATACTTGCGGGAAAAATGGGCGCGTCGTGACAAGAAGCTATCTACAACCTTCGGACCGTAACTGCCTTCTCAGCTCAGGACAGAATTTTGAGAATGCTAGAAAAGGTCCAAGAAGGTCCACATAGAGAAAGCAGGCGCAATCATGGTACGCTGATATTAGGCTCGGGTTTTCCATGAGCGTGGTAATTCTATCTGTTGGTTTGAGTTATTGGTATGGCAGCAGGCTTGCGTCTCATGGCTACAGCACACCAAGGTTAGTCTTTCAGACTATCCTTATTATGTCAACGTCCGGTCGTGTCATAGCTGATGCTGGAAGCATGACCTCTGACCTTGCCAATGGCTTTGATGCAATTAAGTCAGTTTTTAGTATCTTAGATCGAACCACTAAAATTGAACCTGAAGCTCCAAAATACTCCCAGGTTGAAAAAGTAACAGACGAGGTCTACTTTCGTGACGTGCACTTTGCATATCCAACTAGGCCAAATCTGATGATCTTCCAAGGTTTCTCAATGAACATTGAAGCAGGAAAATCTACAGTCGACCATCATTGGATTAATCGAGAGATTTTATGATCCAATCCAAGGTGTTGTGGAAATAGACGGTCGTAATGTAAGTCATATAACCTGAGGTCATTGAGGAAACACATGGCCTTGGTAAGCCAAGAACCCACATTGTTTGCTGGGAGCATAAGAGTGAACATTGTCTTTGGAGCATCGGATAACGTTGATGAAATGATGATCATTGAGGCGGCGAGGGCATCGAACGCTCATGACTTTATCAGCAGTTTAAAGGATGGCTACGACACATCATGTGGCAATATATAGAGGAGTGCAATTATCGGGGGGACAGAAGCAACGGATTGCAATAGCAAGAGCTATTCTGAGAAACCCTGCAGTGTTGTTGTTTTTTTCTCGTCTTCATTTCTTCATAACCTATTACAATGATGATGAAGTCATAGAAAATATACAGTACTGAAATAAAATGTTTGATGTTTGAAGTCTGAAATCTGAAATCTTATAGATTACTTCCATTTTTTTTTTTACCGAATCAAACGAAATTTGAAGTCTTAAGGATTTCAAATTTCAGATGGAAAATTCTAATTCCTTACCATAAGCATAAAATGTCAAGAACCAAACGAGGCATCAATGTGTGATTGCGATGAAATAGGATGTATCGGAACTGAAAAGTGAATTTCGTTTTAAATTTCAACAAAGAACAATTCCTCTAGCACAAAAATAAAATATAAAAAACCTTTCGTCTGAAACAAACGGACATACACTCACTTCAGGGGCTAAAACAGAATTCCTAAAGACTTGTTAAAATAACAAACTACCCCATGAATTTGTTTTATCAATTTAAATATCTAATATAAAAAATAACACTCATTGAGTCCGAATCAGGAGACACCTATTTTTACACATAATTGGACACGTCTTGAGAATCATTGGATATAAAGGTTGCCAACAGTTGAAATTGCTTTCTACAATTCAGTTTCCCTCATTGGGTTCAGATCAAGGGACATCGATTTTTACACACGATTTGACACGTCTTGAGAACCATTGGATATAAAGATTGCCAATGGTTGAGATTGTTTTCTACAATTCAGTTTTTACATTATAATTTTGTTTTCTATTACATATAATATATTTACAAAATTAATAAGTAAAAATAAAATTAATTTCTAAATCTCCAATTCAAAGTTGTAAAATCTGTCGTCGAAGAACAACAACTTGTTCCTCTCTGCCTCCATCCAAAAGATAGATGAGCCAGAGCAGTCAAAACCAGCACCCACTGACCCAACTTCGTCGTCTTCAACTTCTTCGCAGCAGCAAGTTCATACAATGAGTTCTCAGGTCGACGTGACAAATCAGGTCATTTAATGGGTTTGGTTTTCAATATATAAGTAAATCTCAACCATATAAGAGGAGATCGTCTAGTTTCCTTGTGAGTTCTTCTCAATTGAATTTACTTACCCTTATTAATCCATCCAGTTAGATTTAGTTTTTTAGTATTCGTTTCTTATTCAATTGTATCTAAGAGTATATGTCCCAAGAGATGAAGATTTTGCAGAGTTAAAACAACTAAGATTCTTAGCAAAGACCCAGAAATATGTGCTACATGCATTGGTTCCTCAACTGGAGATATCAATTTTTGATTCAGAGTTAGAATTTCCCTACTTCACAGCTATAGATTCATTGTTCAATGGAGTCACATTGCCTAAGCCAATAACTAGTGACTTATTTCAGTCAATCATCCCAAGAATAATGAAGGCAATAAGTGACGGGCAAGATGAGCTCTTACTCTTTGAGAGTTGAGACACCTAAAATCCTCATAATTTTAATTTTTCATGTACCCTTTCTCTTGTATTTGACTGTACATTATGTATTTACAATCTTCTTAGTTGTATTCTCTTCTCTTTTTATCCTGTTTCTCTTCTCTCTTATGAGTTATGACAATAAGTCATGCGGAAATTTTTGCTGCAGGGAATGGCCATTAAGAAGTAAACTTGATAGTAAGATTTATGACCGACCTGAATTATTGATTACCTTAGAATGTGTGATGGGAACTTGTTTGAATGAGGTTCTTGTTTGGGAAGTGAGAGTACCACAGATTGGTGAGGCAGAGAAGATTGTGCTCACCATTGACAACCAAATTTCAAAACAAAGAAGTTCCTCTATTGGTCCAAGACCAAGTCTTCTAATCAAACACAAGAAACATCTCAAATTGCAGTACTGAAGAATAGAAAGGGTTCATTTTTTTTTGTTCTAGTGTAGTATGTGGATTGCAAAGTAGAGTGCTTGTATGAGGTCATAATGCTATTATATGAGATTTTACTGTTATTGTAATCCACCAAGTTTGATTCGAAGAAGATTATGCTTGTATTATATTCCATCTAGTTGAACTTGGCAAATGATGGTGCATACTTGAAATAACATATGATGCATTCTAATTCAAATTAGTAGATTATATCAAGCCTAAACAATGTATAACACAAACTAGTTCACAAAATGATGTTGCTGCATCTAAGCCCCCAAACTCAATTCATATCTCATGTCTAAACAGACAAGGAAAATCCACACATAGACTCCAACGGAGAGCATCATTTGCACACTACTGCTAATAAAACAAAAACAAAAAAATCACTAGCTAGTTCATTCTTCAATGTTACACCTAATCAACCCCTTAGTTAGCATAGATTACACTGTAGCTAACTCATTCTTCAGTGTCAAATTCCAATTCTTCTTCACTCCAAGTCTTCTGTACTTGAATCTTTGTTTAACTCTTGTATGTCTTCATTTCCTAATAAGGAAAATATCATCAAGAGTCACATTATGTACATGAATCCAAACAATAAGATTTTCAAGTAGGAAGAAGAAACTAGTATTAACTTACTTTGATTTGTAGAGTTTCTTTTTTTGGCATTTGGGTTTAATGCACAAGTAGTTTTGTCATGTCCAGGTTGTTGACACATTGTACACGTCTTCGGATTCCTCTGAGCTAGCTCCATACCATATTTGATCCTTTTTGGGTTTCTGAAGTTTCTCCTATTGCTTTCATTTTTCTTTCTGCCCTTGGTTTTTGATATATTTGGATCCAATAACAGCAAGTTTGAAGATTTACTTGTACATTGATCTACTTCATTTTGAAGTACATCATTTTGAGACTACACAGTATGTTCAGTTAACACCTTCTTCACTTCTAAAATATTCTTTGACAACTCATCTAAAGCTTCCATGTAAATTTTGTAGGTCTCATCTAAAAGAGCTGTTTGATAATCTAATTGAGTAGCTCTTCAACACATATGACTAAGCCTCAATGCTTCTGATTCTTCCTTGCCATTATTCACTACCAAAGTCTCAGAATCCATAACTCTAAATTTATTTGCTCCTTGCTGCCATCTTGAAATGATAAAGTGGGCAGGAATTAGATCAATATCATGACGAACAAAAACTTTCATAATGTGCCGACAGATTAATCCAACAAACTCAAAATTTTGGCATTCACATGTACCTTCATGATTTTGTAAATTCAGCTTCACCAAGAACTCTTTTGAACCACTTTTTTTCTTCATCAAAGAGTATTGTTGAAGTTGGTCGTCGGCTTCTTTTTCTTCAACTTTAAGTCTTTTCAACTTAGACCACTCAATCTTAAACTTTTCAAATATATTTCTAATCTATACTTGTGCTGCATGTTTCAAGAGAAAGTCATCATCTTCCACAATACGATATTTATGCTCTAAGATGATATCCTCTCCACTTTCTTTTGCAATTATCTTCTGTAGAGCTTGTTCATACTTGATAACAAATTCTCTTAGATTAGTTGTTGATGTAACAAAGTCGTCAAAAAATGCATTAGTACCTTCACTATGCTTTGTTGTATTCATTCCAGCAAAGAAGGAGTTGTGGTTATAAACAGGAACCTAGGATTAACGAATATCATATAGTTGTTACAACCCTTTATTCTCTACCAAGTCATGCTCTTCAATCAGCTTCTTCCATTTATCTTCAAAATCATCTATCTTATATGTTGCCCATATGCATTTGTTCATGCTTTTCTTGAAATCTGAATTTTCTTGGTATACATGCAACAAATTTTCTCTATTTTTTTTCATGATATGCCAAATGCACAAACTGTGATGGGTATTAGGAAAAACCTTTGTAATTGATCCTTTCATTGCCACATCTTGGTTAGTGATGATGCCTAATGGGTGTCGATTTCCCATAGCTGCAAGTCATGTTTCAAATAACCACGAAAATGGCATCTCTTTCTCATCTTGCAAAAGAGCACATCCAAATTGTATGGTTTGAAAGTGATGATTTACTCCGGCAAATAGAGGAAATGGCATGTCATATTTGTTTGTGCGATATGTTGTATCAAAGGTCACTACATCCCTAAAGTACTGATATGCATTCCTTGATCTAGAATCTACCCAAAAGAAGTTAGTAACTCTACCTTCTTCATCACACTGAATAGCATAAAAAAAGTGTGGATTCTCCGCTTGCTTTTTCCTGAAATAATTGAGGACTGATTGTGCATCACCGTACTCCAAATCTTTATGTCTCATGTTTCGTAAATGGTTATAACAATCTCTTCTGTTGAAAGAAACAGTTTGAGCTTCGCCAAACATTGTCGAAACTTTGCTGATTCTTAAATTTTCTCTATGGAAAGCTTTTGTCAAGTCCTTCGCTGCATTTGGCATATGTCTATTCGACTTCATCATCACTCTTTGAGCTGGTGTTACTATTTTGTGATTGTGGATATCATTGAAAACTGAGACTATCCACTTGTTGGTCCATTTGTCATGAAGAATCCGTAGATTAGCCTCACAACCACATTTAACAGTTGAGCAACTTTTACTTCGCTTCTTTCCAGGCTGTTGGTCAAGTGTTCCTCCATTTTCTTTCTCTTCTAATTCGTCTTTTTCTTCAGTTTCTTTTTTCTCGTTCATGACATATTTCCTTGATGTGCACGAACAAATAATCTACTGGTCACATTAGAGCAATGTGATCTAGACTTCCATGAACTTCGAATACGAGCCCAAAAACTTTCTTGCCAACCATAATCTTCGTAGTATTGTCCGACCTCTTCCAATGATCCAAACAACATTCCCACATAAGGTGCCTTCAATTCTTGAGCATTCCTTGTTAGAGATTGGTGACTACTTACTTGATTGCTTGTTCTACGGTTCAATGAAGTTCCATCATCGCCAATTTCGAAGGGTAAATCCATCACCTACAATTGTAAACATAGTAAATAGTAGAATCCAATAACATGTTAAAAAAAACTGAACAAAGAGTTCGACAACATAATTTCATACAAGTGCTTTAATTTGCTCCAACACACATGGTTTAGTACAAAGTATACCAGGGTAGCATATCTATGGTTTTTCTCTGGCTTTCTCGATAGATTACTAATGTTTTTGTGTTTGGAAATCAAAGATTTTGTGTGGATGAAACGAACAACAATCCATGATTATAATATAATAATGAGAACATACTAGGAGCGACAAAGACAAGCAAAATTCAATGGAGTTGTGAGAGAAAGCTTTGATGGTCTTTGACTCACTGCAAATTAGGGAATTGGGCGTTGAGAAGAAGAAAAAATCGAGTTAATTTTTTGCTTAGATTTAGAAATTGATTTTATTTTTACTTATTGATTTTGTAAATAGATTATACGTAATTGAAAACAAAATTATAATGTAAAAACTGAATTGTAGAAAGCAATCTCAACCGTTGGCAGTTTTTATATCCAATGGTTCTTAAGACGTGTCAAATTGTGTGTAAAAATAGATGTCTCTTGATCTAGACCCATATTCGTTACACGATAAAGACACGAGGATAAAGTCCTGAGAGTATGACTTAAAATTTCTTTAACTATCTCCAATTCTCAAGTATCTCAACAATAAAATCTAGCATTCTCTTTTGGCTTTACAATATTCCCGGTATTCTAAGTTTCTAACGATGCCCAGGTAAAATAAAAGGGAGAGAAGCATGTAAGAATAGTGACAAAAGATAATAAACTAGACATGATTATGCAAAACTGATATATTGTCACGGGATGAGTTATTCACTACTCCTATCACCGTGCGGCCTTAGAATTGCTCACTTCCTCGAACAATCTAAGTCAGCCTCTACGATGCAGCGAAATGAAAGGCTAAGACAAGAGAGAAAGAAAGCTTGAACACTTAGAGATTTGGGAGAAATGAACTTTGTATTAGCTTGTGAATGCTTTACAAGGCTCTCTAGGATTACTTCCTACTTCACTCTCTACTTCAAATGGGAGGGGAGGTTCCCTATTTATAGCCTCCACCTCTAGCCTAAATGTTCTAGACTATTCTACCACATGTACAAGTTCTAGACTTATCTATACAAGTCTAACATGTCCCGAGATGGTTCTAGAAATCTCCGGAGTGAGCTAGTCTTGCGAGCCTCTCTAAGTTTCTAGAGAGTTCAAGACTTGCCTTGATGTTTCCCAAGCCTTCCGGAGACTTCCGTTAACTTCCGGATATGCCTGGATGCTTCTGGCAGCCCCCGGGTGCTTCTGGCAGCCCCCTCCGGGTGCTTCTGGCTGCCTCCAGGATCCGCTGAATCTGCCTTGGAGGTTAGCGGGGTGTGACATTCTCCCCCACTTAAACCGGCGACGTCCTCGTCGCCGTTGCGGTTTGCTCGAGTTCGAACTCCTCGATCTTGTCCTTGAACTGCCACAAGGACTCCTCTTTCTCCCAACTTGCCTCGGACAATGGCAGCCTCTTCCACTTGACAAAGTACTCGGTGTACCTTGGTATCCTCTTCTTTTGCACTTCACGCTTGCCTTCGATGCTCTCCACTTCCTTGTCAAAGGAAGTCGTCACGTATGCGGGAGCTCGCTGGGACTTGCTTCGTTCCGGTGCCTCGGCGTCCTCATGATCAGGTTTCAATTGGCTCACGTGAAACACCGGATGTATTTTTGTGTTGGAAGGTAACTCCACATGATAGGCAGCCTTTCCGACCTTCCGCAGGATTTCAAAAGGGCCTTCATATTTCCTCAGCAAACTTTTATGAAGTTTCTTGTTCCCTTGGTGCAGAGTGGGATTTACCTTGACAAGCACCTTGGTGCCAGGTTGGTAGGTCACGTCCCGTCTATGTCGGTCTGCATACTTCTTCATCTTCTTTACTGCCTTCTCCAGCTGCGACCGAGCAAGCTCATTCGCTTGCTGCCATTCCTTGGTTGTCTTATATGCAGCGGGGCTGCTCCCCTTGTAGCCCGACACTAGTGTGCTAGGAGTCAAGGGCTGTTGTCCCGTTGCCAACTCGAATGGACTTGCCCCTATCGACTCGCTACGCTGTAAATTATAAGAGAATTGAGCTACGTTGAGTAATTTTGCCCAATCTCGTTGGTTTGCACTCACATAATGCCTGAGGTATAATTCCAACAAGGCATTGATGCGCTCCGTCTGCCCATCGGTCTGCGGGTGAAAGGCCGTGGAGAAGTTTAGCTTTGCTCCGAGTAGCTTGAATAGCTCTGTCCAGAATCTCCCAGTTAATCGAGCATCTCGATCGCTGACAATACTCTTCGGCACTCCCCAATACTTCACCACGTGCTTCATGAATAAGCCTGCTGCCGTCTCCGCAGAGCACTCGATAGGGGCAGGGATGAAGGTCGCATACTTAGTGAACCGATCTACCACCACAAAGATGGATCCACAACCATCAGACTTGAGTAGATTGGTGATGAAATCCATGCTTAGACTCTCCCATGGTCTAGATGGAGTGGGGAGGGGTACCAACAGCCCTTCCGGTTGCTTCTGCTCCACTTTGTCTTGCTGGCATACGAGACATGTCTTCACATATGAGTCTACGTCGTCTCGCATTTGCGGCCAATAGTAGGTGTCGCTTAATAACGCCAACGTGTGATGGGTGCCAGGGTGTCCAACCCATTTTGAATCATGGCACTCGCTTAACACTTCTCTCCGCAGATTGTCCCATCTTGGATCATAGAGCCGCATTCCCGTCATGTACAACAACCCGTCCTCGAGCTAGAACCGCCTTGTCTTTCCTTCTTTGACAAGCTCCACAAGTTTCACGGCTTGGGGATCGTGGACCAGTCCCTCCTTGATCCTCCCCATGAGGGTGCTCTTCGGGGTAACAATGATGGGTGCTAGTTCGGCCTTTCTGCTTAAGGCATTCACGACCACGTTCTCCTTTCCTTGCTTGTATTCCAACACATAGCTGAACTCGGCAAGGAACTCCTGCCATCTAGCTTGCTTTGGAGTGAGCTTTTGCTGCGTTTGGAAGTAGTTAGTAGCAACGTTCTCGGTCCGAATGATGAAATGAGATCCAAGCAGGTAATGCCTCCATGTGCGTAAGCAATGCACCACTGCCGTCATCTCCCTCTCATGCGTGGAGTAGCGCCTCTCGGTATCATTGAGTTTGCGACTCTCGTATGCTACCGGATGTTCTTCTTGCATAAGTACACCACCAATGGCAAAGTCTGACGCATCGGTGTGTACTTCGAATGACTTGCTAAGGTCTGGCAACCTTAGCACCGGTTCTTCCATCAGTGCCTTCTTCAACTCTTCGAAGGCGTGATGGCACTTGTCCGTCCACTACCACTTCTTGCCCTTCTTCAAAAGGTCCGTCAAGGGTGTAGCGATGGCAGAGTACCCCTTGATGAATCTTCGATAGTAATTAGCCAGCCCAAGGAAGGAACGAAGGGTGGGTACCTTGGTTGGCGGCTCCCATTCTTGGATGGCCTTCACCTTGCCTTCTTCCATCAAAAGCTTCCCGTCCTTGATCTTGTGGCCTAGGAAGTCCACCTCTTCTTTAGAAAAGGAACACTTCTCCCGCTTCACATAGAGTTCGTGTTTCCTAAGGGTTTCGAACACTATGCGCAGATGCTCAACGTGCTCCTCTAAAGTCTTACTACAGACCACAATAGCGTCAATGTAAACAACCACAAACTTGTCGAGATAAGGGTGAAATACCTTGTTCATCAACGTACAGAATGTGGCTGGGGCATTGGTAAGGCCGAATGGCATGACTAAGAACTCGAACGATCCGTATTGCGTTACGCATGCGGTCTTCGGCTCGTCCCCGGGTGCAATCCTTACTTGATAATAGCCTGAGCGAAGGTCCAGTTTGGTGAAGTACTTCGCTCCCCCTAACTAATCGAACAAGTCTGAAATCAAGGGGATTGGATACTTGTTCTTGATCGTAATCTTGTTGAGCGCCCGGTAGTCGACGCACATTCTTAACGCGCCATCCTTCTTCCTCTGGAATAGGACTGGGGCTCCATACGGACTTTTCGACGGTTGAATATAGCCAGCGTCGAGCAACTCTTTTAGTTGCTTATGAAGTTCCTCCAACTCCGGTGGCGCCATTCTATAAGGCGACTTAGAAGGGGGTTTTGCTCCGGCCTCTAGCTCGATGGCATGATCCACCTCTCTCCGCGGTGGCAGCTTCTTTGGCAACTCCTTGGGCATTACATCTCCGAACTCCCTAAGAACAGCCTCGATCTTGCTAGGCATCGGGTCGACCTTGCCTTCAACATTCTCGTCCATCTTCAGGGCGGCCAGGAAAGTAGGTTCGCCCTTCTTCCATGCTTTTGCAAACTGCATGGCAGATAGGGTGCGTTTCTCCTTGGCTTGCCTCACCACGGGCACCGCACAAGGCATCTCCCCGTCTGCGACTATGCAAAAAGTATTGTAAAAGGGAATGGGAAAAGCTCGTACCTTGTCCATGAACTCAAGGCCAATCATTACGCCATAGTCATCCATGTCAATCACCGTGAAGTCGACCTTCCCCTTCCAAGCACCAATGTGCACTTCCACATCGCGTGCTACTCTCGCAATGGGTATGGCAGGTGTGTTCACCGTCTTCACACTGCCAGGTTCCTTCGTGACTCGGAGTCCAAGCTTCTTTGCTTCATCCGACGTCATGAAGTTGTGCGTGGCTCCGCAGTCCACCAAGGCACGAGTCACCGTGTCGCCCACCTTGACATCGATGAATAACGATCCTCCTTCCGTTTTGTGCCTTGCCTGCGGCATGCTTGCCTTCACGGCGTTCAGCAATTGGATGCATCCCATCCTAGCTGAACCTTCCTCTTCTTCGATCCTCAGCCCGTGTAAGCTCATAGCTTTGAGAGATTTCTTCTGTGGGCAGTCGCGCAACATGTGAGGGCCATCGCACAAGTAGCACTTTGGTTCCCAAGCCTTGCCTGCAGGCTTGTCTTGTCTCTCGGTCCTCACCTTTGGCTTGCTGGACCCAGCCTTGTCTCGTGGCTTTTCTTTCGGCTTGTCTCCCCCACTTTTCTCGTAGCTCACGTTCTTCCCTTTGAACTTTGAGTCACCTTGGTGGCCGACCTTGAACTCGACAAGAGACTCGGCTGCGGCGATGGCTTGAGACAAGGTCTGAACTTGTCTTCTTTGCAGCTCGAGCTTAGCCCAATTTTGTAGTCCACTCATGAAGTACATGAGCTTGTCTTCCTCCGGCATGTTGGGCACTTCGAATAGCAAACTAACAAATGTGTTGACATAGTCTTTGACACTACTAGTTTGCTTGAGCCACCTAAGTTTCTCCTTAGCTTCGTATCTAGCATTTTGGGGATAGAAGTGTAACATGATATCATCTTTGAATTCTTTCCAAGTAGTGAGGGTGAACGTACCTTCTTCAATCTCCATGCTCCTTCGACGCCACCACATGAGGGCATTGTCGGCTAAGAACATGGTTGCCACCGAGATTTTGGACTCGTCGTCTTCGATCTTGATACACTTTAAGTACCTTTCCATATTCCATAGGAAGGTATCAAGCTCTTTCGCTTCCCTCTTCCCGGTAAAGGGTTTGGGTTTAAAGGAGTCCACTGCCTTCGCGTCCCTTAGCCCTTGCGACTTGTTCACGACTGCCTCTTTTCATAGCGCAACATCTCCCTTAACTTCCTCTTGGAGAGCTGTGAGCCTGGCATTGAGGTGGTCGAGTCGCTCTTGGACCTCCCTCCGAATAGTATCTGCCATCATGTTGAGAGCGCAGTGCATACTTTCTCGCAACTCCTCCATCATGGCTGCGAAATCGTCCTTCCTCACGACATCCTCCTCAAGTCGAGTGTCAAACTCGACCACGACTGCCTCCATCTTGTTCAGCCGTGCATCTAAGGCAGCTACTTGGTCCTTGACACTCCTCTTGCTACCAGCAGCTACAGTCTGCTCCACAGAAATTCCTTCTCCAGACATCTTCTTTCTCGGTATCGGACAACCTGGCTCTGATACCAACTGTCACAGGATGAGTTCTTCACTACTCCTATCACCGTGCGGCCTTAGAATTGCTCACTTCCTTGAACAATCTAAGTCAGCCTCTACGATGCAGCGGAATGAAAGGCTAAGACAAGAGAGAAAGAAAGCTTGAACACTTAGAGATTTGGGAGAAAGGAACTTTGTATTAGCTTGTGAATGCTTTACAAGGCTCTCTAGGATTACTTCCTACTTCACTCTCTACTTTAAATGGGAGGGGATGTTCCCTATTTATAGCCTCCACCTCTAGCCTAAATGTTCGAGACTATTCTACCACATGTACAAGTTCTAGACTTATCTATACAAGTCTAACATGTCCCGAGATAGTTCTAGAAATCTCCGGAGTGAGCTAGTCTTGCGAGCCTCTCTAAGTTTCTAGAGAGTTCAAGACTTGCCTTGATGTTTCCCAAGCCTTCCGGAGACTTCCGTTAACTTCCGGATATGCCTGGATGCTTCTGGCAGCCCCCGGGTGCTTCTGGCAGCCCCCGGGTGCTTCTGGCAGCCAGCCCCCGGGTGCTTCTGGCAGCCCCCGGGTGCTCTTGGCAGCCCCCTCCGGGTGCTTCTGGTTGCCTCCAGGATCTGCTGAATCTGCCTTGGAGGTTAGCGGGGTGTGACAATATATGCATGACATCAAACATGTCTTTTTTGTGCAAAACTGATATAGTGATATATCTTCGCCTAAAGTTGAGCCGTTACTAGACACCCCATATAGAAACTCATATGGATTTTGAGGCCCAATTCGAGAACCTTCCCAGTTCTTATTTAGGGTTCACTGCTATAACAGTAATATCACTATATAACCTCCCCTCTAAGACTAAAGAGTCGTCATCGTCGTCTTCATTATCTTTTTCTCATTAGAGCTCGTCTCACTCACTATGTAGTATATGTATCTAGTTTCTGCTTACTCATTTTTTTTGTATCGAATCGATGATGAGAAAAATACAGCAACAAACAATAAATGAAGTGTTTATTCGAGATAATAATTAAAGAAGTGTTAAATTATATTGAACTATATAATATATCTAAACAAATGAACATTAAATTCTAAATCGCCAAGATAGATCTCATCGTTGGAGATGAAGGTTTTAGTGATATATGAATAATGATGAAAATGACCCAAAATAGGTCAAGTTCCCCCAAATAACTCCTCCATGCTTGGAGTTGCCCTAAAATTCATTAAGAAGCATTGTTTCAATTATGATTGGACAAACCCAACACTAGATATTTAGAAACTCAAGTGAGAACCCTGCCCCCAAGGTCCATCAAAGAATGTCTTGGACGATGGTAAACACCATCCTAACAAAATATTTTTATGAGCCACTCAAATAAATAGACATGAATAACGATCGTTGTAACAGATGTTGTTGAACATGAAATACATTATATTCCCACTTCAAAATCGAAGTGGCTGATCATATTGTAAGAGCATATGCAACTATGAGAGGGTTTTGCTTCTCTTATTTAAGGAGAAGCAGACATTATTTAAGGTGGAGCAGACATTATTCATCAAATAAGAGATGCAGTTCCTGTTTTTCACGCAACGGTGCAAAAAAATAACACCTCTTATTACCTGTTCATAAATTAATTTTTTAATTAAAAAAAATTCCGATTGATTTTCAACCAATACATAGACGACACGTGTTATTGTCGTATATATGAATAATTGAATAAAATTTTTGACTAATGACAAGTTGACACGTGTCACATCGACAGAATGTTATCTTATAAATAATTGTACAAAAAATTTGGTAAGATATCGGATCAATAACTTGACGACACGTGTTACTTTCACGTGTCATTATCGTGTGAATAATTGCTAAATATTTTCGATGAGATTTCCGACCAACCGCGAGATGACACGTGTCATCATCATCAGACATCATATAACCTAAAATCGGCTATAAAATGATCATCTCGAGCAGTTTATATTCTCACACCATCTACAAATTACTTGTTATTTCTTCAAATATTTCTGCACATTCCAGCATTAGTAAGATGAATCCTTTTAGTTTAAACATTTTTTTCATGAGGAGACGACAACAACGCCGACAAATGCAGAAATAGCTAATGTCTTCGTCACTGACGCGGTCGTGGTAGCTACAGCGTCCGATGATGAACCACCTCGCCACCGTCCAAACGAAGAAAGGTTGAGGGTGTAAAGGGGATATAATTTTATGGAAGATTACTTCATCAAATGCCCAGTCTTCAACGAGCAAGCATTTCGTCGGAGGTACCGAATAAGTTCAAACTTATTCAACCGTATCTGCACGGAGCTCTGCAACAACAACCCATTTTGGCATCAAAGAGCAGATGTCATTGGATTGCAAGGACTTTTCCACAACAGAAGATGATTAGTGCTCTTCGAATGTTGGCGTACGGCGCAGCCGTAGATCAGTGTGTTGAATACACAAGGATGAGTGAATCAACCACACTAGAATGCCTGAAGAAGCGGTGCACCCAAGTGTACGAGCTTTACGGTGACATTTACCTCCGTAGTCTAAATGCAACTGACATCACTCGACTTCTAAGGAGGGCCAGGCATCAGGGATTTCTAAGTATGATTGGAAGCATCGACTGCATGCACTGGGAATGGAAGAACTGTCCAACAGCTTGGCAAGGGGCATACTCGATCCGATCTAAGCGTCCCACTATTATCATGGAGGTGGTGGCCTCATATGACACGTAGATATTACACAGCTTCTTGGGGATACCTGGAGTACATAATGATATCAACGTGCTTCACCAATCGGATATTTTCGATTCGCTCCTTGCCGGAAGTAGCCCGCAAAAGAGTTATAAAGTCAACGATATGACATACCACAACACTTACTATCTGGCTGACGAAATTTATCCAAGGTACTCATGAAAGGACGCAACTCCGATTTAGTTTCCTAAACCGGAATCAAACCCTTTCTGAAAACGTGAACCTTCAAAAATCATAGAAATTTCGGCAGAGTTTCACTATAACGCGAAGTTACCATTAACCTGCTCCCGAAAATACACTTCATCCTATGCCACAAAATCCAAACCGTGGGCACCAATCCCATCCGGATTTCTCAAAAACATATCATAATGTAAAGCAATAAACAAAACTGTAACTTTACAGAAATCCGGGAAAATCATATGAAAATATAAACATAAACAGTACTCAGAGCGACCTCTAGTATATACATATATACACTACAGTAGGCCAAACTATAAACCTACTGAGAAAGGAAAACTGGCTCGAATACTATGCCTCCAACTGCGACGTGCGACACCCAAATTCAAATTGCAAACTGGGCAAAGAAAACGAAGAGCCCAGGGAAAGACATATAAACGGTTAGATTGAGTGGACGAAAATAAATGTCTTTCGCCGAATATTATATATGTTATAAAAACATATGCGAGTCTAAATGCATGAAAATCATATGGTACACGAGGGAGACTCTAACTCCTCACGCGTACAGAGCATGCATCGAAAATCCCGTGGGGTCACTCATGGACACATCCGCGCTAGTACAGTCCGAATCACGGGATCCTAAACCCACACGTGATTCTAGCCAGAAAGGCCTCATGTCAGGGTATCTGCGCCCCCCCCCCCCCGGTAAACATCTTCGGGGATCAGTCGGGATGCCAAGTGTATCGATACAACCACATATACTAAGACTGTACTCTGTGTAAACCAAATCATAAATAGTTTCTATGCAAATGTATAAAGCATAATGTAAATGCATATTCGTAATACATAATTATAAAAGCATATTCGTCGATGCATAATCGTAAATTCATAATCGTAAAACACATGCTCGAATAAATCATAATCACATACGCATGCTCATGCTCGTAAAACGTATATAAAAGACTCGCAACCAATCAGTGAAAAGAAATGTGTCCACTCACAGACTAGCACATCACAAAACACGTTAATCCTGTGATCCGGCGGAAAATCCCTCACCAAACGAACGATCACGATCTCCTGAATAATCATAAATACCACTGTTCAAAATCACAATTCAAAACCCTGAACCACATCTTGAGAACCAACCATTCCCGAAAATATATAACTCGAATATCGACGAAATCGTCAAAAATCCAATAAACACACTATAAAACCTCGCCATAAATTCCGATACTCAATTAAAAATATAAACCTCACCACTGCAATCAGTGCGTGATTCCGAGCAAAACAACATAAAACTTGTCAAAAATCACCTCGGCCGGAAAACCGTAGCGCACGACGGCGCGTTAGGCCGCCGC
This sequence comes from Geum urbanum, assembly GCA_946800695.1. Taxonomy (NCBI): domain Eukaryota; kingdom Viridiplantae; phylum Streptophyta; class Magnoliopsida; order Rosales; family Rosaceae; genus Geum; species Geum urbanum. The sequence continues at coordinate 51,389,252 of OX327008.1, read as the reverse complement.
CGCTGCCACAGCCGCCGGAAAATTTCATCGGCCAAGAAAATTTCAACCTACACATGGATTTTAAGATCTCGACATTTCCAACAACTTTGTAGTTCAAAGCTAAGCCCAATTTTGACCGGAAAACCTCCAAAACTCACCTTGAAGTCGAAAATCCTCGCCGGAATTCATTAACTCCGATTGGCCACCACAGGCCACGGCAAGGTGCAAGACCATTTCTAAAAGCTTTCTCTCCTCAAGGGAAATAAAACCCCTAACAAGTCGACCCCCAACTCGGCCGCCTCCGCCGCCACCATCGCCGCCGAATCTCGCCGGAATATCACCGAAATTTCCGATCTTTAACAAACCATAACTTCTTCATCAGACAACCAAATTGAGTGAATGACCTATCAAAAGAAAGAGGAGCTCAAGACCAACAATTTTCATGAAGGAACCATGGCTAAAAGACGCCGTAATAAGGCACATCGAAGGCAAACAAATCTCGGCCTGAAATGGATCAGTTTTGACCCACGAGTCAAAGTGGTCAACGGACCAGATTTCCATTTTGGGAAACTTTCTAAAATCGTCACGTATTCACCCCGTATTTATACCGTATACGTATCGTCCAAATCGTATCGAAACCAAACGGATAAACACGACTAAATTCAACGGCCGAAAATATTCATAACTTATTCCACGTAACTCGAAATAATCCTCCGGAAATTCCCACGAACTCGAAATTAAATTCTCTACAACTTTTGTGAAGGAACTCAAATTAAATTCTTACCTGATAATTTAGTCGTTAACAAGCCCATATCAACCAATTACGACAAAATCGCGACTAATCACGAAACTCGCAAATCAAGCCGATAAACATACCATTTCTGGTTCGAGTTGTCACAACTCGTCATTTGTCAAATCTATTTCCAATCCTCTGACTCTACCACAGAAGTTGTTCTCAAAGAAACAAGAGGCATACCGCAAAGATGTGGAGAGGTGCTTCGACATTTTGCAATCTCGTTGGGCAATGATTCATCATGCAGCTCGGTCTCACCACACAGGGGTAATAAAAAGTATTATGTTGGCTTGCATCATTATGCATAACATGATAGTTGAGGAAGAGTTTGATGAGGTAGAATTTGAGGAGAATGAAGAAGAAGATCTACAAAACTCATCAAGTGCTTTCGCAAATTATGATGGGCGAGTGGATGAACAAGATAATTAGATTCCTTTTGAGCCAGTTGGAAGGGATGGATTGGATGAACAACAATTTCGTGACCGTGTTGTCAATCTTCAGTCTTCTTATATCTATGGAGAGCTTTAGAAGGACTTGATGAAGTACAACTGGTTTCTAGAGACCGGTGAACATATCTAAAAATGTTGTTTGAATTATATTTTTTTGCATTATGTTTGTTTCAATTTGGTGTATTTGAATTTGGTGTGTTTTAATTTAGTGTAATTTAATTTGAATTTCATGTAATGTTATTTAATAACATCTATAAATAAAAAGTGCATTTTTATTTCTTAAAAATTTAAATTACATAATGACAAGCCAAACCTAGATTTATTACGAAAGCCAAACTATTGAAAAGTGGGAAATAACAATTTGAAAAGGTTCCTTCGCTATGTTTTGGTTCATTGTCATCTCATTCTCCTTGCTTAAGGATTTCCGCTTTTCTCTTCGTGAAATGCCTCTTTGAATTTGGGGTCATTCTCTCCATATCCAATGTCCTGATCTTTGTTTCTTCTTGTAGAGCTCTTAATTTGTAGTCTTTCTCTTGAATGAGGAGTTGCGCTTTGTGTAAAGCAAAATCGTTATCCTCACTTGATTTTTGAACGGGGGCCCAAATGGCTTGATTGCAATGGTCTTCAAAGCCTCGTCTCGTAGCTCACTTGTAGGATTCATAATTTTTTCCCTTTTTTCTTGCTTCTTTTGCCGCCTTCACTCCCGGTGGTCTAGGAAGACTCGAAGGACATTCGTGGTTGCTCGTTGGTGTTGCAAGCACCTCATCCTTATCCAAATTGATGGTGTAAGGCATTTCACTAACGGTAGGAGTAGTAGCTTCGTAGTTGTAAATACGTGAAGTAGTAGCCGTGGTTTCCCTAAAGAAAGGATGAGTCTTCACCACTTCCCAACATTCAAACTTCGAAAACTCTTTCTTTGTCTTCGACACAAATCATATTTGAGTTTTTCTTAACTATAAAAAATAAAAAATTTCTATGTCACAATTTATTTATGTTTAATGGAGATGACAACATTTAGTTAATAAAATCAAAATAATAGACAAAGAAAAATTTCTAGGACGTACTTGATCTTGTGGAGAGGTGCCAGATGGTGGTGGATTCCTTCGTGCATAACTAAAAACTTCGCCCAAAAAATTGAAAACCGGCTTCAACTTAGTAAAACGAGATGAAATTGTTGTTTGGGTTCGATCTTCCTTGGTTGATTTACCATGGCCAATCACCCAATTTTCGATATAATTTGCATAGACATTTTCCCACAATTTGTCAACTTTTTACTTGTTGTCGGTGATAGGATCAATGCTAACATGTATATAAGAAATGCACAATTGCAAATCTTCCGAAGCAAGCCAATTCGACATTTTTTTGGAGAAAAAAACACAAATGAATGAGAGAATAGATGGAGGGAGATAATGAATTTGTTTTGCACAAATTGGCGTAGGAGATTTGTAAAATTGATGTAGTATTTATAGGAAAATTGTAGGGTGGTGTTCATAAATTTTTGAAATTTTTTAGAATACTTTTGGGAAAAAAAAGTATAATGCCTGTTAATTATGCAGAAAAAATGAGTCGGTACTCCAAAAAAAATTGTTGTCGTTGCCTTTGAATCTGAGCCGTCATATTCAATTTTGTAATTGAAATGGACGGCCCAGGACAATTGACCATTGAGGGGGAAGATGGATCAACTGTGTGCCACGTGTCATCTCTGGATTGGCCCAGTCCTGACCGTAAAAAAAATTACTTTTAATACACGCACCGTAAAGAAAAAAAATACCGGCAACATGGTGTCACCCACGTGCATGGGCTCCGTTAGGCTACTCCTCCTCTGTGATGAACAAAGCTTGCTCGAGCAGCTGCTCGCGAGCTCGGTCAACGACTGGTCGCCGGCCACCAATGACACCGTTGCACTATCTTTTTCGTCTTACTTATGCTATTGCAGCGGGGCTCCACCGATTTCGACGGTTGCTCGAGCAAAAAAGGTGCCCGGTGCAGATACTCTAAAGTATAATTGAAATTTGACCGATATATTTTTTCAATTATCTCCAATATCTCAAAAGTTAAATCTTGTATTCTCATTAGGCTATAAGAGTATTCCCGGTATTCTAATGGTGTTTATGAAAATATAAATAGGAAAGAAGCATATAAGAATAGTGAAAACTTAAACGTTCCGGAAATGATCTATGCAAAAGTGATACATGCATGACAGCCAAACATAATTATTACCCTCAATTCTATGATTTCTATCTATCTTCGTCAAAAGGTGGCCCCTTATTGGACCTCGTATAGGTCTTGTATGGGTTTTAAACTTCCCAATTCCCATTTTGGGTTCAATGTGATTACACTATATAAACTCTCCAGAAGCATTCTTCTAGGTAACAAATTTTACGGAATAAAATGGGATGGTGAACGACAGCCGTCTGTTTGTAAATGAATGGAACAGAGGGCTGAGATTAAAAGCTACTCTCTCTCTCTCTCTCTCTCTCTACCGCGCCTCGTTCGACAACCCAAGCAAGCCCAGAGAGCTCGCCTCAAAACTTGCTTCAAACGCCACTCAAATTGGCCTCACGCGCCGCCAACATCCATTGTGCATCCCAAATCCTTCGAATTATCGTCGTACGACGACGTCATGGAGTTGAGGCATGCTTTCAGCCGGTACGTTTGGTTGATTGTTTTTCATTGTAGGTCGAATCTGAGCTTAAAAAGTCTATGATTATCATGTTTGGGAAGATGCAATTAATGAAAATCAGTTTAGAATGACGTTGGGTATGGACGAAGTCGACAGAGGTCGACTAAGAAGGAGAGAGAAGAATGAGATTAGAGGGGAGTTCAATTTTTTATGTGTAATCTCAGCCGTCAGATTTATTCATTGACATATGGACGACTCACATTCTTCATCCCATTCTATTCCTTAGATTGTGTTATCCAGGAGACCAGTTCTGATAAACTCCCCCTCTAAAACTAAAGAGTCGTCATCGTCTTCTTCATCCTCCTCCTTTTCTCACAAACCTCGTTTCACTCTGTGTATTTGTAGTTTTTGCAACAATAAGTCGTGGAAAATGTTGATTGCTAATACAGTATGTGAAATATTTTTTGAGGATGTAAGTTGATGGAGAAGACGTGGGAAAAGCATTGACATCTCTCACATATGTGAAAAAATTAGTTTTTGTTCAAGGATATTAATTCTTTACCTTTCGTGTGTGTCTTGTAGTCAAATAGAGAAATTGAGAATCTTGTTTTATCAAGACAATTATTGTAACTGATTGTAACAGTTTATATATAAGACATTCTATCAATGAAAGAGTTATAATTTGGTCAGTTATCATATATTCTTGTTCAACATTTCCTTCCCTACTCCATAGAGAATTAATTTCCTTTACTAGTTTTCAACATAATTATTATTTTTTGTTTGAGAAGGCGATCAAATCTATCCATTTGGAAAAAGTTGCAGAAATACAGAATTTCAAGTCTTGTACTATCCCTACTCTATCACTTGTGACTAACAAATTATAGTAGCACTGGTAATTATAAAAAAAAACATGCGCACTACTACTTAATTAGCTAGACATATTCTCTATTGAGCAGCCTTTTTAGGCCACCTCTTAATCCTAAACTACATGCGGCGACTATGTATCCTCTCTGGACCAAATGAAGCATCACTATAAAAGACGGGGGGAATATCCCAATGTGCCACAATCTCAAGAGCAACAAGCAGTGTAGTATGGAGGAGATCATGTCCACGTCTTTAGACAAGTTCTTGAATCTTGAATGATCTGCGATCGTAGGGAGCCACAATCTTATGAGCAACAAGCAGTGTAGTAGGGAGGAGATCATGTTCACGTCTTCGGACAAGATCTCGAATGGTCTACAGTCGATGGGCCTTCTGTGCTTGAGCTAACACTGTGTGTTCTAAAGAGCGACACCTTTTACCCAGTATGTATCTTTGTTCTTCACCACCCGAAGTGGCTAAAGGATGTCCTGGCAGTGAAGGTGGAGGCAGAGGTTGAGGATCCTTTGTAGTTGCTGGAACCACCACAGTAGGGTTCTAATTGTCTGACACTTCTTCCGAGCGATTACCCCTTGTCCTGCATGGATAACAATCTTCTTGTTCATGCCCCATAGTTCCTCTTCTTGGAGAAGATCATCTTCCGCTTGCATACGAGTTTGCAACTTCCCACACTTATCAGGGCATCTATGGTTTTCAATCTCAAGGAGACTACATTCCATATAGTACTAATGCAGTGTAATATACTTGAACCCGCAATCCACCCATTGAAGCTCAATGAATTGTACCAGTTCCCTAGTTGTGAGGTGCTTCTGTAGGTCCACCTCAATATTCAGATGTCTTCGATAGCTTTTATCCATGCCCTGTCAAAATCTAGACAACAAGCCGCACTGTTCCCAATCTGACGCAGCCAGTCATGAATCAGTGGCTCGCCATCAAGATATCTACCACGTAGGTGAACCCTAATCCAAACCATAGCCAAAAAAGTCAGAACATACTACACTTGGATCAGGCCATCGAACTGTTGAACAAGAACCGTCACATCCTCGAAGAACAATGGACCTTGAAAGATGGTCTTATGCAGATCAGTCGAACTCAAAAAGTTACCAATGACTCAGTCTGGAGTCAATCGCCACATACTTATGGATTTTGTGCCTGCTTCACCATGCCAAAGATGTATCATCTTGTATTTGAGTACATGCGCCCTATCATTTGAGACTAGTCAAGGGGAGAAGATCTTGATCACAACGAAGCCGTAGTCGTCTACTTCCATAGGATCGCCCTCGAGATTGATCACCATCAAGGGTTTTTATGTCGGCATGATGAGGTACCACCTAAACGAAGGAGCCACAAAACGAAGCGGCCAGAGAGAAGAGAGTATCAAGGAGAAAGGTTGTGGATGAGGTCAGAGGTAAGATGATGATCCGAGTCAGGTTTAGAAGGCAGCCATACAAAAGTGGCGTGGCTAGACACACACAATTTTTTTTTAAAGGACACACACTTTTTTATAATTATTGGTTTCCTTTGACTCATTACAACTTTACCAAAACAAACCAAATTACTTCTTTCGATTTAAAACCGCCGAATAACTTAGAAGATGTCGATGTCCATGGGCGATGAAGGGATGGTCCTAGACCTCCTTGATTGTGAGAAAGAGGACAATTAACTATAATAGCTCTATCCACTGTCTGAAAATGGATAAGAAATCACTGCATAATTTATTAGCCTATTCTATATTTTACTTTATTTTTATGTTCTAACCCTTAAAAGTATGGATTTTGCAGTTTTTTTTCCACTAATTAGTTATGAAAACTTTGTTGCTACAGTAAATGACTCAAGTAATTGATTGTTTGTTCCTTTTTATTGCTACAATAACGTGAAAGGAAGTGTTAATTAAAGTAATCATTTGTAGATTTGTAGCACTTTAGAAATCGCCAAGTCTTTTGATTCTCCTCTATGAACTTATGCTTATGTTGAACAATGTGTTTAATTATTTTAATAATATTTTATTTTGATTTAATCATTTTATTTTTTAATTTTAATGATATTTTATATTATTATAAGTATTTATATTTAATATATAAATACTTATAATATTATTTTTTACATTAATGTGTCGTTTTCGTTTAATCCCGTTTAAACAACTAAATGATAAACGAACCAAACCATTTCGTTTCTGTTTACCGTTTTTTTGAACATTGTCTATGATCAAGAATTTTGAATATATATGCAAGTCATCGCCCTAAGCAAAAACCTTAATTATATATCTTGATGGCTTCATAATTTTGTGTATAATCTATTTTGAACTTGATAAGATATATAAGAGCACGATATAATGTTTTTTCATTTTCATTGATCATCATTTACAACAAGGTCTAAATATTTATTGAATGACATCTTGGTGTTTCTATTTTTTAATTGCAGTTTTCTTTTGCTCCTCCACCCCTGAACGGAAAATCCCAACTCCTGCCACCGCATTTGCCTATCCTACCTAGACCCAGGGCCGGTCTTAATTTAGACTAAAGGCTCAAAATGGTGGCTCATGTACACAATTGAATTCAGATTTTGACCAATATATTCTTTAGCTATCTCCAATATCTCAACAATCAAATCTCGTATTCTCATTTGGCTTTATGATATTTCTGGCATCCCAACGATGTCTACGAATATATTCATATATAGAAGAGAAGCATGCACGAATAGTGAAAAAAAAAACTAAACGTAATGGAAATGTTCTATGCAAAAAAATGATATGTGCATCAATGCATGACAGCAAAACACACGAAATTAACCACATTCTTCACAGTATCTTCGGCAAAAGTGGGCCGTGGGTCGTTAATGGACCTCATATAGAAACTCATATGGGTTTTTTGGCCCAATTCGAGAACCTTCCCCAATTCCCATTTAGGGTTCACTGTTACAAACACTATATAATCTTCCCTCTACATCGTCTTCCCCATCCTCTTCCTTTTTCTCATAGAGCTCGTCTCACTCCCTATGTAGTATCAGTATCCAATATCTGCTTGCTTCTGCTTTTATATCGAATCGATGATGAGAAAAATACTGCAACAATATGATTGGAGATAACGCTATCTCCAGTTTTCGTGATTTCTGTATTTAAGTCTCTGATGATTTTGCGACAAAGTTTCAGTCTTTAAAACCTCTGTTCTTTTATTTTGTTTTGAATTATTTTGTGGGTGTGATGAGCAACTTATTGGTCCGTGTTTCTGAATTTACCGTGACCGACAAACCTTAACCATCTCTGATCCCTATTATACAAAGTTTGAATCTTTTGTTTTGTTACTGTGGTAGTTGCTCTGTGATATCTGCCTTCAATTTGGCATATACGCTATTCTGATTCATGACATGAATAGATAAATTTTATAAACCTGAGAGCTTCCCTTACTGTTTTTTGTATCTGGGTTTGTTTCTGCTATGATGATTTATGGATAAATTCACATGTCAGACTTCAGAGATTGTTAAAAGATCAATGAGAAAGAAACTTCCTAGCGTCTGAGCAGATTGTTCTGTTTTTATTGTTCTGTAATTTTTGTGTTAAATTTGTGACGTGAGGTTTCTCTTCGGAAGTCTCAAGCTTTATTATGGGGGCAAACAATTTTGTAATGTTTGTAAGATCCCAAGTAAGCGTCGCAAATAAAGCTCGGAATCGTCGACGGTCTTTTCTTTATGAAGGATCTCCGTGTTCGAGCGGTCTCATATTCCATTGCCTTGTGGAGCGGCGTTGCTGCCTTTACCATTTGGGACTGGCCATGAGGCATACATTCACTCACCCACTTCCAATTGTGTTTTCTTTTCTTTTGTTTTGGTTGTGTTAATTGTTTCAGGTGGAGAATGAGGAAGGATTATGTATGAATGTGAACGAGATGGGTTGGGAAGAATGGCACGAAGTTTTTGAATTGTAGTAAAGATAGACTCGGGCCTCGTTTCCATCGTATCCAGTTTACATTTATTTGCTGTAGAGTTTTGGAAGGATGATAATTATTGTTGTGTTGCTTGAGCTTAAACTTGCATTGTCTGTTGTAACAAGAAAAATAGTAGTATGATGTAACACAAGAATATGCTCGTTTACAATGTCCGGTTCTTACACATTGTCTTGTTTGCTGGTTAATTGTAAACACGGTATCTTTTGCTATCATGATGCAGTTTAAACACTCTAGAAATGGCCACAGTTATGTTTAGAGTGTTTAAATTGCTTCATGATGGTGAAAAATACTATGTTTACAATTAACCAGCAAACAAGTCAATGTGTAAGAACCAGATCATTGTAAATTTGTGAATGGGATGGATTTGGCACTCAGTGTGCACTCTGTAGATTTGAAGGAAGGTCTTTACTATTGTGGGTATCCGGCTTTAATTTAAATTGTTTGTAACTTTGTATTGCACGGTGAATAAAATTCATCTTCGAAAAAGAGTTGTTTATATGTATACCCCGGATTTGATAACAATAAAATCTTGTACTGCATTGTAGTTTGTAATACCCACATGAATTGCGGTACTTTCATCTTTGTTGCCTCTCTGCTCTGAGTGTTGCTAACAAGGATATTGACAAACTGGTTTTAGTAATACAGCATTTGGAACCAGTTACTGGTAGCCTGCTTGAAGAGGCCACCACGTCTCTGGCTGATGATCTAAAGCATTTTACACCCGAGACCATTTCTGGTGGTGATGAATTCCTGCCTGGAAAATGCAGACATTTGCTAGCAGTATCTGATCACAGCTCTTGAAAATGAAGAGAATGGCAAGTTCTTATATTCCCATAGTAATTCATACTAGTTCATACTCTTGAAAATGAAACTTATTCATTCATCTGTTCATTCAAACTAAACATGTTCAACAAAGTATTCAAGATCCTAGGTATTCAAGATCCTAGTATCAAGTATCAACAGAACATCAGCAGTTCTCATCACCAATGAAGGCAATGATTATACTTTTTGTTACTACAATTAAGTTCAAATTTATTAATATTTTAACTAGTGAATTTACCATCATTATCATATCTATTTGTTCATATAGACAAGTTTTCCTGGTAAGTGAGTCATATAACACTGTGCCTTGAATGCTCCTCCCCGTTTTTTGAAAATACCAGGATGTCATCTATGTATACTGCAATGAACGCTGATGTGCCTTCGAAGCAGCTATCCATTTTCCTCTGGAATACAGCTGGAACATTTTTCAAACCGAATGGCATAACGAGCCATTCATACAATCCTAGCTTGGGTACCATGAAAGCCGTCCATGGTATGCTACCTTCCTCCATAGCAACTTGGTGAAATCCACTTTTTAGATCGAACTTGGAGTAGATGTTGCTATTCCCGATGCGTTTTCTTATCTCTTGATTTGGCTCTAACCTCTCTCGAATGAGTACATGAGCGGAGAGCTTGCTCTATAAAATCAAAAACCGGGGACGGGTATGATAAACAATGAAAATATACCAACATGCAGAAGAAACGAAGCTAAAGACATGCAGCTAATCAGAATCTTTGCCCCTTCACCTGCTATGAGATCACTTAGATGGTAGAGAAAGAATTAACCCCTTAAAGAAGTTGTTTGTCATACACTTGATAATACAAATAAAACACAAAAGATATAGTCTTCTACGTAATTTTCATTGTTACTATTAGTCATTGTGACTCGTTCGAAATATGCATGAAGCACACCGACACTTTCCTGCTGTTGGATTTAAACTTCATTGCTAAGAAATTGAGGTGCTGCTCCATCACACACTCTATATATAGCAGATAGTCTTTGATCCAGGTACAAAGAAACCCACCAATCCATCTTCAAGATGATGACCACGATGGCGCAACTGTGGCCTCAACTAGGCTCACTCCTCGCCAGTGCCATGTTTGCCTATGCTTTGTTTCAACAATACTTTCCACACCAACTTCGATCCCCTATCCAAAGATATACTCAGAAATTGTTCGGATACGTGTACCCTTACATCCAAATTTCATTCGATGAATACTCTGGCGAGTGGTACAAGCGCAGTGAAGTCTATGCAACCATCCAGAGTTACCTCAGCACCAAATCGTCCAAGGAAGCGAAAAGGCTGAAAGCTCAAGATATCAAGGACAGCAAGTCTCTAGTTCTTGCCATGGATGACAATGAAGAGGTGACTGATACGTTTGGAGACATCAAGCTCTCATGGATGTTAGTTAAAAGCACGTCGAAGCAGTCTATGTTTTCTTTCTATCCTCAGTCTGATGAGAAGAGCCATTACAAGCTAACATTCCACAAACGCGACCGGGATGTCATCATGGGGTCTTATCTTGACCATGTGAGGAAACAAGGCAAGGCTGCAGCAGTGAGCAACAGGCAGAGAAAGCTCTACATAAACAATCCTGCTTCGAATTGGTCATCATACAAAGCTAATAAATGGAGCCCTGTAGTCTTTGAGCACCCTGCAACGTTTGACACCATAGCAATGGAGCCGAAAAAGAAAGAGGAAATTGTCAATGACCTCATCAAGTTCAGCAAGGGGAAAGACTACTATGCGAAAATAGGGAAAGCTTGGAAGAGGGGTTATCTCCTGTATGGGCCACCGGGGACAGGAAAGTCCACCATGATTGCAGCCATGTCTAACCTCATGAACTATGATGTTTATGATCTTGAACTGACAGCAGTCAAGAACAACACAGAGCTAAGGAAGTTGATGATTGAAACTCCAAATAAAGCTATTATTGTGATTGAGGACATTGATTGCTCGCTTGATCTAACAGGGCAGCGAAAGAAGAAGAAGGAGAAGGATGATGAAGATAAAGATGAAAAGGAGAAGGACCCAATTCGCAAAATGAGGGGAGGAGAAGAGAGCAAACCGAGTGAGGTTACTTTGTCCGGACTATTGAACTTCATCGATGGGATTTGGTCAGCTTGTGGAGGTGAAAGAATCATAGTGTTCACCACTAACTATGTGGACAAACTTGATCCTGCTCTTATAAGAAGAGGAAGGATGGACAAGCATATCGAACTGTCTTACTGTTGTTATGAAGCATTCAAAGTGCTTGCAAGGAACTACTTGGATTTGGAGTCACATGAGCTGTTTGGAACCATTGAAATGTCGTTAAGGGAGACCAACATGACTCCAGCTGATGTGGCAGAGAACTTGATGCCTAAATCTGACATAGAGGATGCTGATTCTTGTTTGAAGAGCTTGATTGAAGCCCTCGAAGCTGCGAAGGAGGAGGCAAGAGTGAAGGTCGAGGAAGAAGCAAAACTGAAGGCAGAGGAAGAAGAAAAACTGAAGGCAGAGAAAGAAGCAAAACCAAAGGCAGAAGAAGAAGCGAAATTGAAAGCAGAGAAAGAAGAGAAGGAAAAGGAAGAGTCTGCTAAAGAAGAAGTGAAATGTAAATTGTGTAATGGAACATTGGCCAAGCAAGATGTGAAAGAAAATGGTAATTAGATGGGAAAGAGACTCGGAGAATCTGCATAATAAGAAATTTCTGCTACAGTGTACTGTGGAATAAACATAGTTTAGCCAGTTTTACAATTTGCATAGGGACTTTGGAAATGATCATCTTATGAGTTTGAATGCAAAAAACCTTGGTGTTACATGGAATCACGTACTGTAATACAAGTTAAAACTGAAGAATCACCTATAACATTATATGTAAAGCTGAAGTAAGAAGGCAAGAACTTCATAATTCATCCAACTCCTAACCAAATATCAAATATGTCATGATTGAATTGGAAATCTGAAAAAAAAAATGAAAAAAAAAAGAAGACAACAAAAGTTATAAGTCTACAAAACAAGCTACAGCTTACAGGGTTTTTAGTCTTTGTAGTCTATATATGTGTTTTAATGGTAGGGCAATCTCATGAGGATAAAGAGCTTACCATAGATGACTCCCCCGACTTTTATAAAGAGCTGTCTGCTTCACCGGTCCACATTCAGTCTCCATCTCCATTACATCTTGGCCTTCCTGCATTATATTACTGAGTGTGGTGTTAGTATAGCATCATTAGTTGTCCGATTAAATATAGTTATCCACTTAAGCAAGTAATCAACACCTACCCGACCACTCTAAAGACCACCAGGAAGGCTACGACTCCGCTCACAAGACCGACCCCATCTGAGCACGCACGCGCCCGTGGGGCGCACATCCGAATGTGCGGATCACATGACAGCAAATACAAACCAGTCCCACATCGAGGAACACAAGCAAACAGCAAACACAACCACCTATATATGAAAGGTATTTATTACAGGTAAGAGCAATTCAATTTCATTCGATCTCAACTCATTCGATAGCATTCAATTCCACTAAATACTCCAACCTACTTTCCCGCACGGTCGCTTGACTGTTATATCCAATACATCTTCTAACTTAGGCATCAGAGCGTTGAAGGCAGACCACCCCTGTCTCGACCATCTGACTGTCTGTTTGTCGTTGTATTCTTCTAACAGCCATATCCGAACACGCACGCCCGAAGACTCGAAGACCCGAAGGGAGAAGAAGCGCCCGACCATCCGAACAGCCCGAGCGTTCGGATAAGAAGAAGCTCGTACTTGCTTCTGCTAGATTGCGTCCCGCGTAATCCGGTAGAAACGGTTGGCGCCGTCTGTGGGAAGCTTACAAATTACAAACCTCGTATAAACACCACCAACCAAAAGCCCACATGCATGCCCAGGAGACTAACGTCAGCAACACGCCCGACGAGGAAACACCCCCAAGCGCACAGGTGTGGCAAGTGATGGAGCTAGGAACGAGCAGTAGCGAGGAGCGCGTCGACGGCCTGCTTCAGGAGCTACGAGAGGCAGTGCTCGAAAGGGCGGAGGAACGCCAGATCCGACAGAGACTAGAGGAACGGCTGGACGCGCTCGTCGGCCAGCAGCAGGAGCAACGCGAACGGAACCAAGAAATCACCAACGAAGAGCAACATCCGTTCGGCAGGGCTGGCACCCGGGCAGTCCGCACGCCCACACCAATAGGGGAATCGGCACCCCTGACAGACAACACCCTGATCCTTCAGAGGATGGAAGAATTGGCGGAAGAAGTCTCGCGCCTACGGAAAGACAAACTTGCCGGGCAGGGTGGGATGTTCACCCTCCGGGTCAGCCCGTTCTCGGCGCATATACTGGAGAGGAGAAGAGACCTCCACGCGAAAACAGCGAAGATCGCCCGGTTCGACGGAAGTGGGGATCCCCGTACGCACATCGATGAATTTCGATCCGCCACGGACGGGACCAGATATTCGGACCCGACCCTGTGTTTCCTGTTCCAGGAAACGCTGACCGAGGAGGCACGAAGTTGGTTCTACGAGATTCCGCCAGGCTCCATCCACTTGTTCCTCGAGCTGGCGGAGAGCTTCCAGAAGCGCTACAGGCTCCAGGGGAAGTACAACACTACATGTATCCTCCTCAAGGTCCGCCAGGGGATAGACGAGAGCCTGTCGAGCTACATAAACCGGTGGAGGACGCTCGCGAGCACATGCAGGGATCTCGACAAGTGAGTGGCCAAGATAGCCCTGATGGACAACATGCTCGCCACACCATTCGTAGAGAAGCTGGTATGGAAAGAACATCTCGACTACGACGAGATCATGGACCTGATCGTACAAAAGGCGTTAGTAGAAACGCGAGTGTACGGGTCTTCCTCCGAGTCTAGCACCAACAGACCAGAGAAGGTAAGCGCTCAACCGCGAAAACCCGCGAACGACGACGAGCCAGCCAGGGGCTATAAGAGGAGCCGAGATACGCAAGAACAAAATCACCAGAGGCTGTCCTCCCGCAACTATCAGAGCAACCACCACAACCAGGCAAGGGGATCAGCGCCACAGGGGGACCGTCTACCGCCAGCGCCATGGTACCGGTCGGCTGGACAGGAGGTCTACGCGATCAACCGACAATCAAACGAGCAACTGCTCCGCCGGCACCGACGCCAGATCCCACCACCAAACAACATGTCGAAGGAAAGGGCCCCGCTCGGCCGAACCCCAGACATCTGGTGCGAATACCACAACACCGCCACCCACCACACTAACGACTGCATCATGCTGAAGAAGGTCCTCACGGATATGCAGAAGGACGGTCGGGTCACCCCTCCTAGGGCGGAAGAACGACCGCGTGAGGCAAATATCGAGACCCGGGGGACTATCAACACGATATCTGGGGGAAAGCGCAAGGAGGGGACCTCGTCGCCCGATCGCTCGAGCAGGGAAGTGTTGACAATCGGGGCAGGAAGGGCGCACAAGGCAGGAAAGAGGGAGCCACCAACCATTAGCTTCACGGCGGAGGACGAAGAAGGAAGCCCGAGGGACAGCACCCTACCATTCGTGATCAACACGATCATCGATCGATTCCTCGTGAAGATGGTGCTGGTGGACAACGGAGCGTCAGTGAACGTAATCTATCTGGATGCGTATATGGCGCTTGGCAGGTCCTCGCATAAAATGACGCAAGACCAATAGTGCGTCGCCAGTTTCACGGGCGAAACATCGTACCCGATTGGAAGCGATAACATCCGGGTCAGAATTGGCGCACCCGACTCCTGGCACAGCGAGGTCCGGACGGACTTCATCGTGATGGACATCCCTCCCCATACAACGCCATACTCGGGAGGCCAGGAATCAACAAGTTGAGGCTGATCATTGTAGGGCACATGCTCTTGGGACGATTCCCAACTGAGCACAGGGTCGGATACGTCAGGGGATACAACATGAAGAAGCAGCGAAGCCCCGGAACAGGCAAGAGGTCCTAACCATGGAGGAGTCGGCGCCGGAGACGAAGGTACCGGACGACCCGTGCGACGGGCTGATGGCAGTGTCGCCCGTTCCCGTTCCCGAGCGCGAAGAGCTGAGGACGATTCAGCTATCCTCCGAACACCCGTAGAGGACGGTCCAAATCGGAGCATCATTGGCTCCCGCGATAGCCGAGCGGCTGATCGCGCTGCTGAAAGAGAAGCAGGAGGCATTCGCATGGTCGTACAGGGACATGCCCGGGATCAGCACAAACATTATATCCCACAACCTGAGCGTCAGCGCTGGCTCACGGGTGGTAAAGCAAAAGCGACGAGCGTACAAGGCGGAACACTACGCGGCGATGCACGAGGAGGTGGACCGACTGCTGGGCATCGAATTCATCTGCAAGGTGGATTATCTAAAATGGATCTCCAACGTTGTAATGGTGCTGAAGAACAACAAAAAATGGAGAATGTGCATCGATTACAGTGACCTCAACAAAGCATGCCCCAAGGACAGCTTCCCTCTACCAAGGATCGACCAGTTGGTAGATGCGACAGCTGGGCACGAGCTCCTATCGATGATGGACGCGTACTCGGGCTACAACCAGATCTTCATGAACCCCGAGGACCAGGAGGCGACGACGTTTGTCAAGGACAAGGGCCTATACTACTACGTCGTTATGCCATTCAAATTGAAGAACGCTGGCTCCACGTACTAGAGGCTCATGAACGCGATGTTTCATGGCCTGATTGGCAACATTGTGGACGTGTACGTGGACGATATACTGGTAAAGAGCGTCCAGGCGGTCGACCACGTCCAGAACTTGGGGACTGTGCTCGACGTCCTCATCGGGAACGGCATGAGGTTAAACCCGGCCAAGTGCACGTTCAGAGTCATCAACAGCAAATTCCTTGGGTATATCGTCAGCCAGCGGAGAATCGAGGCCGCGCCCGCCAAGGTACGAGCAATCATCGACATGAAGCCGCCCGTCAAGAAAGCAGACATGCAGAGCCTCACGGGCAAGCTCACATCACTGAACCGGTTCATATCTCGCTACTCAGACAGATGTGCCCCATTCTTCAAGGCCCTCCGAACGACGAACAAGCGGGAGGTCGCGTGGACGCCCGAATGCGAGGCATCTTTCCTTCAGATCAAGGAGTACCTGGCCTCAATCCCATTCCTCTCCAGACCCGTCCGAGGGGAAATATTGTACATCTACCTGGCCGCCTCACTCACAGCCGTCAGTTCTGCCCTCGTCCGCTAGGAGGACTGCACGGAACTGCCCGTTTTCTTCTCAGGAAAGGGCATGACAGGCGCTGAGACCCGATACCTGACGATAGAGAAGATGGCGCTAGCACTCATCACCGCTGCCCGACTGTTGAGGCCATACTTCCAAGTGCACAACATCCACGTCCTCACGAACGTACCCCTGCACCAGATCCTACAATCGCCCGATCACAGTGGCCGCCTGGCGAAGTGGGCAGTCGAGCTCAACGAATTCAACCTTTAGTACAAGCCCCGAACGGCAATCAAGGGACAGGTAGTGGCGGACTTCATCGCCGAATACACGGAAGCAGAGGCGACGTCGATCGACGCATCCAACGGCTCGGCGGTAGAGGCATCCGACAAGCCGGAGGTCAAGGAAGGACCATTGTCGGAGTGGAACCTCTACGTCGACGGTTCATGCAAGAAGAAAGCAAGCGGTGCCGGGATCATCCTAACCGGGCCAGGAGGGGTAAACGCGGAGTACGCCCTCAAATTCGAATTCAAAACAACCAACAACGAGGCCGAGTACGAAGCGCTCATCGCAGGCCTGTAGCTGGCCAGGAACTCGGAGGCACCCGACCTCAACATATTCAGCGACTCGCAGTTGGTGGTAAGCCAGGTCGGAGGAGAATTCCAAGCAAAGGGGAAGTCCATGATCGCCTATCTGAAGTACGTGAAGGCGCTGATCAGTAGGTTCAAATACGTCAACATCAGCCACATCCACTGAGGGCTCAATGTGAAGGCGGACAGGCTCGCCCAATTGGCCACAGCCCCCGTGCACACGGGACCAGAGCAGCGGATTGTCGAAGTGCTACGACGACCGAGCATCTCGGGAGCAGAACAGGTCCTGGCAATAGAACTGCACGAGCACAGCTATATGGACGTACTCATCGCTTACAAGGCAATGGGAGAACTACTAGAAGACAAGCGAGAGGCCAGAACCATCGTCGCACGAGCGGCCAACTTCAGCGTGTGGGATGGAGCGCTGTATCGACAAGGGAGAACTTGGGCGAGCCTCAAATGCGTCACTCCAGCAAAGGGCAACTCGATCCTGCAGGAAATCCACTCGGGCACATGCAGCCATCATGCGGGCGCCAGGTCGATCGCACACAAAGCCTTTTGGTGCGGATTCTGGTGGCCCACCATCCACGCGGACGCCGCGGCCCTAACAAGTAAGTGCCACCAGTGCCAGTTGCACGCGCATCACCACCACACGCCTGCCGTCCCACTGTCCATCCTCCTGTCTCCAGTACCATTCGCACAGTGGGTACTGGACCTAATCGGGGAGCTCCCCAAATCGAAGGGGCAGTACAGGTACTTGATCGTCATCATTGACTACCACACGAAGTTCATCGAGGCCCAACCAATGGCAAAGATCACGACAGAGAAGGTCGAGCGCTTCCTCTGGCATTTCCTCTTCTGTCGCTACGGGACGCCGATCAGCATCATCACGGACAACGGGCCACAATTCAACAACCCTCGGCTCACGGCCTTCTGCAAATGGCAGGGAACGGATCTCGTGTTCTCATCACCAGCACACCCTCAAACAAACGAACAAGTAGAAGCAGCGAACAAAATTATCAAAGCGGGCATCAAGAAGAAGATTGAAGATATCGAACCCGGGAACGCGGGATACGGGCGCTGGCCCAAGGTCATCCCGGAGATCCTATGGTCCATCCGAACGACCGCCAACGCAGCCACGGGCGAAACCCTGTTCAGCTTGACATTCAGAACGGAAGCTGTGCTACCCTTGGAGATCACCCACCAGAGCCCACGGATCGAGGGGTACGATCCACGCACGAACAACGAGGGACTACGACTCAACAACAACTTGATGGAAGAACGGAGGGACACGGCGCATCTCCACAACGCCGTGAATAAGCAGATGATCGCCCGACTGTATAACCAGCGTATTTGGGCTCGACCAATCCAACAGGGGGACTGGGTAATGAAGGCAATCCAGCAGAAGGTCAAGGCACTCCGCCCGTTATGGGAAGGTCCATACGTCGTTGACGAAGTGATAAGCGCCAACACTTTCTACCTTAGAGACATGCAGGGTCAATGACTGCGACACCCGTGGAACATCCAACACCTGAGGAAATACTTTCATTAAATTTTGTTGTGTTGGTACTTCATAAAATGAATTTTATGTTCTGTTACGTTCGTTTGTTCTTGACCCGCCCGCCCGATACTCGGGGGACTGGGGCGAGCTTGTTCGCATTAATGTAACACTTGGTTAAATACCAAAACAAAGAGTCAAGAGCGTACGCGCGAATGAACCATTCAAAAGATGCCAAAAAAAAGAAGTTAAAAGGCACATGCACGAAAGGAAAAGAAACTTCATTATATCCAAAAGGCACGAGGTCTGTTACAAAAAAAAGACCACTATTACAAGCAAGAAAAAAAAAACTACTCTACTGCTCCGCCCGCCTGCCCCGCCCCCTCCACCGTCGCCTCTGGTTGCTCCGCCTCTGGCTGCTCCGGCTCCGTGGACGTCCCACCCGCCAGCGACTATAGGTGTGCGCGGTAGCGCTCCAAGTCCAGGAAGGGAGACACCGCCTCCTGGAACTCGGCCACTTGACCGTCAGCTTCAGCGGCCACCAACTCTAAGAACTCCGAAGATTCCTTGAAGGCAGCAACCGCCTCCGCTTGGGCCCGCATGGCGCGCTCCTTGGTCCAAGCCTGGCGTTCGGCCACCATTAGGCGGGACTCCATCTCCGCCAGCTTGTTGGCCGCCTCCGCCTTAGCCTTAGCGCTGTCACGCTCCACCTTCAGAATTGCCTCGTGCTCCGCGGCCTCATGGAGCTGACGGACCTGGCGGTCCGCCAACTCATTGGACTTGGAGAGACCGTGCTGCAGCTTCTTCTGCGACAGAGTGGCCTCACGCAGCTTCGCCTTCAGCATCGCCACCTCCCGCTCGGTTGCCTCCCGCATACGCACTCTAAAGAGCTTATGCTGCATCATCGCACATGCATTATAGGCCCGGTCCAGGTCGTCCAGGACAAGCGGGCCCAGCGGCAACAGCCCATTGACGGACTTCACCGCTGAGGTAATGGCGGCGAGGAGGGGCTCACAGAAGGCGTGCGAACCCCCAGTGGCATCTGTCTATGCACGCTTCTGCGGACGCTCGGCACTACCCTCGGGCTCGGACGCACTGGCAGGGAGTTCTGCACTTGCCTGGGGTGTACGGTTGGCATCCCGTCTGTCCCTCTGCTCCATCCGGCGCTGATCGCGCTCCACCTGCCGCTGCTATTTCTCGCGGTGGAGGCGCTCACGCTTTGCTCGGTCCTGACCCTTGGAGGCAGAGGTGTTGCTTGGAGGTGGGCGGGGGGCGGTCGTCTGGGGCGCCCGGATAGGTTGGGCGCAGTCGGCCACGTTGGGGATGGAGATCTTGGCCTGGGTGCTGCTTCCCAGGACGAGCCCGCCACGCCCGTCATCCGCCACCTTGCGGACCTTCTCGGCGGTTGAGAGAAGAGCGGCCATACGACGCTTGAGCGCATCATCCTTCTCCGTCGCCTTGGACTTTGTCATCTTGGCTGCAGAACACACAAACAGAAGGTTAGCAAACAGACAACACTTAGTAAATTCGATTACTACTACTAGCATACAGAAGAACTACAAAATCCCAGACGGACCAGGCGGTTTGGCGAGACGCGTGCGCTCGATTAAATCCCAATGACACGCTGCCCAGAAATATCTTGCCTCGGGCGCAGGGTCGAACACGAACTTGAGGCGAGTTATCCTGGCCTCTTCAACGGGCGTGAGCGGATACCCGTTCGTGTCGAGCGTATGAAAGAACTGGGGGACTCGATCGATCTTGTCGGCATTGGCACCGAACTCCCAGTCTCCACCAACCAAGCAGTTGATTGTGCGCCAGGAGGTTGACGAGCTCGGTGGATCAACCAGCCACCACTTCATGTGGGGCTCTACCGTGAAGGTCCCCGAATCCCTCTGGCGTGTGGAATTCCGAAGACGGAAGAAATGCAGGAACTCCGCCCGCGTTGGTTGGTCCATTCCGCTCACCCGGAAGATATTGAACATGGCGACGAGCGTGCGGGTGAGCGTGGGCCCGCACTGGCCGAGAGAGATCCTCAGGAGCGCCAGCATATATTGGAAGAAGGGATGCAATGGTAGCTTGATCCCAGCCTTCAGGTGGAATTCGCTAAGGCATACATGGCCGTGCGGAGGGCGGGTGAACGTGTCGCCCTTGTCGGGGATCCTTAGCCTCACCGAGCTCGGGATGTAGTAGTCGCGTGCCAACCTCGCCATCTCCTTCACGGACGGTGCACTTTCAGGCTCTTGTACCGGAGTCCCATCTAGCAGCACCCAGTGTACGCGGTCGCCTTCCGCGAACTGGGGAACGGATGACTCTTGCTGCACGTCCTTCTCGCCCCACACCTCAGAAGTGGGAGAAGACCCGCCCGAGGACCTCGACGAACTCCCTAACCCTGCGGCAGCGAGCGCTTGTTGGGGATCCATTGGCTGCACCACAGGAGAATTATTAGGGATGTATCGAAGAGGCGTCACACTCATCACGGAATCAGACGAGGTTGTGTCCGACCCGCTCGTGTACGAACCACAACTAACCCACCCCGCCCTCGGTACGTATATCCGCTCACGCGATTGGCCGCTCGATATCTCTATTGGCTCCATTTCCTAGACGCACGCACGTGAAACCCACACTTAGCAAAAAAAATAAACTACCAGAAACACCAAAAACCCAGAAAATCTACCCCAAACAGGATCAAACCAGGCACGCCTCAAGAACACACCTTGTTCTTGAGACGCAAACCAAGAAAAAAAAAACCCAGAAACCGTGGGGGGATAAACGAAAAAACAACCGGAAAACACAAAAACAGAACAGCAAACAACAAAACACAAGTTCAAGGGCCTCACCAAGCTGAAATCGAAGGTTGACAGAAGACGTCGACGGTGAACTCCGGCAAGGAACACGAACAAGAGCAAGAACAGTGTGCAAGGTGAATTTGACAGAGTTTCAGTAAATATAAAAAGCGATGAGGAAGACGACACCATCAGACCCTATTTATACTGATCAACACGAGACACACCATCGAACGCCAGCCGTTCATTTTCGCGTGTCCACCGTCAGATGATGACACGTGGCCCCGAGGCAGTTTACTTACCCACCTAAGTAACCGCGCTAACCTTTCAGCTTCCCGCCTCGTTTTCAAAACCCTAGCACGATCTCCCACGACCCGCCACGTGTCATCCATGCAACACCCCACGCTCCCACGCGCCTGACCTTCGAGCAGTTACTACGTCATCAACATTTAATGCCCAGGGCACGCCAGGATTAATTACGCCAGCTAGCATTTATTACACAACGGTTCCCAAGAAGTCAAAAGGAATGTCACCTCAAGCACCGTCAGCCAAAGAATTACCCCACCCAAGGCAGGACCACACACGTCATGCCTCCTGCCATCCGGACTGGCGCATACACCGCCCGCACGACCAAGCGCCCAAGAAAACTCACAGGCAAGCAAACGCCACCCCACCAGGTTAGTACAACACCATTTAGGCATCCCGGAAGAGGATGAACGTCCGCGTTCCCTTCCCGCGTGCACGCGCTAAACGAAGAACTGACACCGCCACGGGCGTGGGGCACCTCCCCTTCGTGCGCGTAACGTTAAGCGATCAATTCGCCGGATTAGGCGGCACGGGCATGGGGTCCGTCCTCTCCTTGCGCGCGCTAAGACCGATGGGCGGCACAGGCGTGGGGCTTCTCCCCTCCGTGCGCGCAACGTTAACGATCGAATCGCTGGATTAGGAGGCACGGGCATGGGGTCCGTCCTCTCCAAGGGCATGGGGTACGTCCCCTCCTAGGGTATGGGGTCCGTCCTCTCCTTGCGCGCGCTAAGACTGATGAGCGGCACGGGCATGCGTATATCCCTCCATGCGCGCTGCAACACATGTACGTAACGGTCCTGATCCCACCGTTGACGCTACGATAGGTCGGCGCCGATAAGCTACACCATCCTCTCGGGCACCTAATACAAGACCGGTCCGGGGCTTAACGACTCCTGGGGGGTCGGGGTCAGCTCGGATCCATCCATGCATCAAGAACGACCGTTCCGAGACTTAACGGCTCCAAATTGGGGGGTCGGGGTCAGCTCGGTTCCACCCATACATTTCAAGAATGACCGATCCGGGGCTTAACGGCTCCCTACGGGGTGGTTGGGGTCCAGCTCGGATCCATCATGCACGCGATCATACATATATTTGCATACACCCACATACTTGTATATCTGTATTCCACCCACTCGTGTTCACCAGGAAGACTCCACGGGCACGTGGCTCCAAAAAGCAAAATTCGTTTGGAGGCCGGGCTCAAATTACAGGTACACGATCGGACGCACAGGTACTCCGTCATGCGGGCCCTTCCTTGACCGGAGAGTTGGGGGACTTGGGGGTTACAGGATCGCACATCACTGCTCAATCGGATAAGTACTTGTCTAATCGCACGAACCCTTTTTCAACTCCCCAGTCAAGAAAGTTCCCTTTGACTTGGGGACTTGGGGGACTTGTTAGTATAGCATTATTAGTTGTCCGATTAAATATACTTATCCACTTAAGCAAGAAATCAACACCTACCCGACCACCCTAAAGACCACCAGGAAGGCTACGACTCCGCTCACAAGACCGACCCTATCCGAGCACGCACGCGCCCGTGGGGCGCACATCCGAATGTGCGGATCACATGACAGCAAATACAAACCAGTCCCACATCGAGGAACACAAGCAAACAGCAAACACAACCACCTATATATGAAAGGTATTTATTACAGGTAAGAGCAATTCAATTTCATTCGATCTCAACTCATTCGATAGCATTCAATTCCACTAAATACTCCAACCTACTTTCCCGCACGGTCGCTTGACTGTTATATCCAATACATCTTCTAACTTAGGCATCAGAGCGTTGAAGGCAGACCACCCCTGTCTCGACCATCTGACTGTCTGTTTGTCGTTGTATTCTTCTAATAGCCATATCCGAACACGCACGCCCGAAGACCCGAAGACCCGAAGGGAGAAGAAGCGCCCGACCATCCGAACAGCCCGAGCGTTCGGATAAGAAGAAGCTCGTACTTGCTTCTGCTAGATTGCGTCCCGCGTAATCCGGTAGAAACATGTGGACTTCACACTTGCTTGCTCTCTCTCTCGCTTGTCCCATGTGAAATGCACGTGAGGTGCATGAGTCGTGTGCTAGAAGGTTTGATTGGTTTCAAAGCGTACGTAAGAAACTTTGATAGACTTTGGCGAGGAGCAGTGACTTTTGCGAGGAGCAGAGGCTTTGGCGAGTAAGTTGGATTGTTGGAGAGAGAGTTGTATAAATACAGAGTATTAAGAGTATTAAGGGTAGTGGTTCTCTTCTTGTAAACCTCCATCGATAATGAAAGAATCTCCCGCTGTTCTGTGGACATAGACTATTACCGAATCACGTATCTCTTGTGTTTGTGTTCCTCTCCTCTTATGTTGCTGTTTGATTTGGTTCTCTAGCTATCTTGTTCATCCATCTATTTGTTTGGCTCATTTGGTGCAGTTTTCGCACAACATGTATTGAATCAGGGTACTTCAAAATTGACAGTGATATGATATTGACTTGCATTCGGTAAATTTACTTTTCTCGTATTAATGAACCAATATGTATCTTAGTTTGATCATGAACTGCAAAATGCAAAACCAGATATAAATACTCCATCTAACTATAAACAAAATGCAACGTACCCTATTTTGTTTTCTGTACCGACGAAAGTCCAGCAATAGTGGCGTTAAGTAATCAGCAAGTCCAATATACACGGTTCATTTTCTCATAAAAACAAACTCAGAAATGGAGTTATGCACGTACTCCTGTTTTGAGTGTGACATGGAAACTGACCACACTACCTATATATTGACTCTACTTCTTTTCTTAATCTCCTAATTGGCTCCTCTGCTCTCTCATGAGTCCACAATGGGAGAGCTAGCTATCAATTCCAAAGGCCGACGGCAACAGATCAAAAAACGAAAAGCCATGCAGCAAAGTGAAGCCTTTTTTTTATTCATCACCTGCAATGAGATCACTCAGATTACCAATGAATAGCATTTTCATCGTCGCCTCTCAAAGTTCTCTAAAGATAAGACATATCTATAAAGACAAAATTTATATGGTACTTTAGCTCACCTGTCACTGCAAGTACCTTGTTTCATTCACATATTTTATCCTCTCTCTTTCATTCACACCTCACATTTCATCCTCAGAGCTCTATCACTTCGTGCACGAGAGATTATATATGCTTTAACACAAGAAAACAAAGCCTTAGAAAAATAATAAAGCTCACATTGCACCCTCAACCAAATAAGTTTCTGCAATAAAGTTCTTCAGTGCTCCGGAGATATGAAGCTCCAACACATTAAGATCGAATTTCCCTCAATTTCTAGTGAATTTCCACTAGTAACAGACGTATCACACGGGGTAGGTATTGGTCTTCTCTTCTTTATAATTACTTAGTCCTGACAGTGACTCATTTACAGTGACTCATTTGTCTAGCAAAGCAGGCTTCTTATTCAGATCCATGATGCATACAATTTCCAGCTGATTTCTCTTAGATAACGAAATGTGTATCTGGGCCTAGTGTGGAGTATTACTTAATTACCAAGAAACTGCGTCTTCTCTCCATTACATTCTCTATATATAGCAGTATGCATGCTCGATTCTAGTAAAACCAACCAAGTGAACCAAGCATTCTCAAAATGATGATGATGATGGGGCAACTGTGGCCTCAACTGGGCTCAATGTTTGCCAGTGCCATGTTTGCCTATGCCTTGTTTCAACAATACTTTCCCCACCAACTTCGGGCCCCTATCCAAAGATACACCAACAAACTGTTTGGAAACATGTATCCTTACATTCGTATTTCCTTTGATGAATATACCGGGGAGTGGAGAAAGCGCAGTGAAGTCTATGTAGCAATACAGAGTTACCTTAGCACACGGTCGTCTAAAAATGCAAAACGGCTGAAAGCTCAAGATGTCAAGGATAGCAATTCTCTAGTCCTTGCCATGGATGACAATCAAGTGGTGACTGATGAGTTTGAAGGCATCATGCTTGAATGGATTTTGTGGAAAGACGTGCCTAGGCAGTCTACATTTTCTTTCTATCCTCGGTCAGCTGAAAAGAGTCATTACAAGCTGACCTTCCACAGACGCCACCGAGATGTTATTTTGGGGTCTTATCTTGACCATGTAAGGAAACAAGGCAAGGCAATAGCTATGAGCAACAGGCAGCGGAAGCTCTACATAAACAATCCTGCTTCAGATTGGTCAAGATACCAAGCGGTGAAATGGAGCTCTGTAGTCTTCGAGCACCCTGCAACATTTGAGACCATTGCCATGGAGCCGAAAAAGAAAGAGGAAATCGTCAATGACCTCATCAAGTTCAGCAAGGGGAAAGACTACTACGCGAAAATAGGGAAAGCTTGGAAGAGAGGCTATCTCCTGTATGGGCCTCCAGGCACTGGAAAGTCCACCATGATTGCAGCCATGTCTAACCTCATGAACTATGATGTTTATGATCTTGAGCTGACAGCAGTCAAGAACAACACCGAGCTAAGGAAGTTGATGATCGAAACTCCAAATAAGGCTATTATTGTGATCGAGGACATTGATTGCTCACTTGATCTTACGGGGCAGCGAAAGAAGAAGAAGGAGAAGGATGATGAAGATAAAGATGAAAAGGACCCTATTCGCAAAATGAGGGGAGGAGAAGAGAGTAAACCAAGTGAGGTTACTTTGTCCGGACTATTGAACTTCATCGATGGGATTTGGTCAGCTTGTGGAGGAGAAAGAATCATAGTCTTCACGACTAACTATGTGGACAAACTTGATCCTGCTCTTATAAGAAGAGGAAGGATGGACAAGCATATCGAACTGTCCTACTGTTGTTATGAAGCATTCAAAGTGCTTGCAAGGAACTACTTGGATTTGGAGTCACATGAGCTGTTTGGAACCATTGAAAGGTTGTTGGGGGAGACCAACATGACTCCAGCTGATGTGGCAGAAAATTTGATGCCTAAATCTGATATAGAGGATGCTGATTCTTGTTTGAAGAGCTTGATTGAAGCCCTCGAAGCTGCGAAGGAGGAGGCAAGAGTGAAGGCCGAGGAAGAAGCAAGATTGAAGGCAGAGGAAGAAGAAAAACTGAAGGCAGAGGAAGGAGCAAAACCGAAGGCAGAAGAAGAAGCAAAATTGAAAGCAGAGAAAGAAGAGAAGGAAAAGGAAGAGTCTGCTGAAGAAGTGAAATGTAAATTGTGTAATGGAACATTGGCGAAACAAGATGTGAAAGAAAATGGTGTCGTCCATTGAAGATGTGGATAGAGTCCAAGAATCTGCAACTTTCTGTTACACTAGTGTGCAATAAGAATAATTTAGCTAGTCGTTTTACATTTGGCAAGAGAAATCAGTTATGATCAGTGAAATAAAAAGTTGAAGTTTTAGAATCACATACTATAGTGCCAGTTGAGACGGAAAAACTAATACCTGATATGAAAAGCTGAAGTAAGAGGGCAATAACTTCGAAAACCATCTCTTACCCAGATGTGCCATGATTAAATTGGAAATCTGAATTAAAATAAAATAAAATAACCAGTACTGTATAAATTAAAGAGAAAATTACAAGGTGTATCTGTGCTCTACAGGGTTTAGTCGTATAGCTTATGGTAGGGCAGTCTAAAGAGACTAAAGAGCACACCATGGAATACATGGATGACTCCCCCGACTTCTTTAGAAAAGCTGTCAGCTTCACCGGTTCAATTTCAGTCTCCATCTCCGTTACCTTCCTGCATTATATTGGATCAGAATACGTAAATTGACAGTATATGATATTTGCTTGTGAGCAGTAACAAAAATTATCTGCTTTTATTAAACCAAAATACATATGAGTGTGATCATACTGCAAAATTGACATAGTCATACACTAAAACAAAACTGTCCGAGTGGATTTTGAAGAAGAAGATTGAGAAGAAGAATTAATGTATGAATGTGCATGATGCATATTGAATGCACCGTGCATGATGCATATTGAATGCACCATTATGACATCATTGGTTGATCATGACATGGTACTTGGAACGTTGAATTTATAATAAAAAAAATTCTAAGTAGTTTATAGTTGGTTTACTAACTCGGTAAGCAACCTTTTGCCGTTTCAGCAAGGGGACAATGAGCAAGGAAACACATCCATCAATCAACATAGATCAGAAATGCATATTGAATTCACATGAATACATCATACATCGAGTCAGCATCACTTATAAAACTAATAGCTTCACCTAAACATAAACAAAATGCAACGTAAGCTGAAGCATGTATGATTCAGCAGACTGGTTGAAGTCCTTATAAGAGAGGCCCCCAAATTCTACATATAACAATGTCTTGATTATTGATCAAACAAACCAACTATGCTCAATACGATGATGATGAGAGAATTATGGTTTATGCGGCCTCATTTGGGCTCAGTGCTAGCAAGTATGATGTTTGCTTATGCCATGTTTCATCGATACTTTCCCCATCAACTTCAGAGTCATATTCATAGATGCACCCAAAAATGGTTCTGGTACTTGTACCCTTACATTCAAATTACCTTTGATGAATATTCAGGCGAGTTGCACAAGCGAAGTGAACTATTTTCCGCGATCCAAAGCTACCTCAGCGCCAGATCATCTACAGAAGTGAAACGGCTGAAGGCTAAAGAGGTCAAGGGTAGCAAGTCAGTAGTCCTTGTAATGGATGACAATGAAGAGGTGACTGATGAATTCCAAGGCATTCAGCTCCGGTGGGCTTCCAGGAAAGTCACACCTAAGCAATCTTTGAATCCTTTCTATCCTCAGCCTGATGAGAAGAGACGTTATAAGCTGACATTCCACGGACGCCACAGGGATGTAGTCACCGGGGAGTATCTTGAGCATGTGAGAAAGGAGGGCAAGGCAATAGCAGTGAGTAGAAGACAGCGAAAGCTTTACATTAACAATCCTGCTTCTGGACTCAAAACAAGGAAATGGAACTCTATAGTCTTTGAGCACCCTGCAACGTTTGAGACCATTGCGATGGAGCCAAAGAAGAAAGAGGACATCGTGAATGACCTCATAAGTTTCAGCGAGGGGAAGGAGTACTATGCGAAAATAGGGAAAGCTTGGAAGAGGGGTTATCTTCTGTATGGGCCACCAGGCACTGGTAAATCCACCATGATTGCTGCTATGTCTAACCTCATGAACTATGATGTTTATGATCTTGAGCTGACAACAGTTAAGAGCAACACGGAGCTGAGGCAGTTGCTGATTAACACGCCCAGTAAGGCTATTATTGTGATTGAGGATATTGATTGCTCACTTGATCTTACGGGCCAACGCAAGATGAAGGATAAAGAAGAAGATAAACATAAAAAGCTTAAAGTGCCTGAAGGAGCAGAAAGCAAAGGAAGCCAGGTTACTTTGTCCGGGGTACTGAACGTCATTGATGGTATTTGGTCAGCTTGTGGTGCTGAAAGAATCATTGTGTTTACCACTAATTTTGTGGAGAAACTTGATCCTGCACTTATAAGGAGAGGAAGGATGGACAAGCATATTGAGTTGTCTTACTGTTGCTATGAAGCATTCAAAGTGCTCGCGAAAAACTATTTGGATTTCGATTCACATGAAATGTTTGGAAGCATTGAACGTTTGTTGGGAGAGACCAACATGACTCCAGCCGATGTGGCAGAGAATTTGATGCGTAAATCTAATGGAGAGGATGGTACCTCTTGTTTGAAGAGATTAATGGAAGCTCTTGAGATTGCAAAGGAGGAGGCAAGAGTGAAGGCTGAGGAAGAAGCCAGCAAGAAGGCAGAGAAAGAAGCAAAACCGAAGGTGAAGATAGAAGCCAAATCGACAGCAGATGAAGTTGCAAAACTGAAGGTAGAGAAAGAAGAGAAGGAAAAGAAAATGGAGTCACCTATTGAACATGTTGAAACTTGAGAGTGAAGTTATCTGTATACCTAGAGCTAGCTTTTATTTACACTACATATCCTTACTGGTTTCCTAGCTCTTACTTTGTAATAAGACTATAAGAGTGATAAAACATGCAGTGGAGTTCAGTTATATTTCCCATATCAATTCATACACTAGAGAGCTTACCATGAATTAACATCGACCAGTTCTCTGTCAATTATTCAATCTCCATATATCTATCCTTTTTTTTCCTTTTGGATGTTCATCTCCATCTGTCCTGCAACCAATAACCAAATTACCATTAGTTAATTCACATTACTGAGATACTTATATCACAAGTTGCAGGTAGCTTGAAGTAATTTTTCTATTTTTGTAAGTTATATCTATATATGGTCATCACATGCATTATATAATCACAGTCATAGTGATTGTGATGTGTCTTTTAGCCAAATTGTTTAGACCACTCTGTCAATTCATAGAATGATAAACCCCCTTGTCTATTATGGCCAAACTCTACAAGATTCGTGCGTGATGTGTGTACCAGTGTATGTATTGGATACTCTCAAACAATGCATGATTCCAAAACGAGAATAAATACATATAAAAGACCACACAATCTGTGGATGAGCCTGCTTCATTCACCTAATTCACATACATTTTATGATAGAATTATATAAAATGTCATAATACTAACAATAGTTTTCATTTTGGTGTCTTATGAACTTTCCTAGTAGCTTACAGTTGGCTTATTTACTTGACACAATTTGCAATCAAGACTTGAAGAGGAGTCCAAATAGTCTTTGCCGACCTTAGAGCAAAGAGACAAATCCACCAGTCAATTCTATACCAGAATTCTTAATGTATTCACATTGAAACATCCTACACCGACTCCTCTAGCTGCACCCTTTTACATTCAATTATACTACCTTTAGTTTTCATCTACAACATATATACCAACTGCAAAACAACACCATTCTGAACATATAAACAGAAATATCACAGAAGAAGACTCAAAGTTTGAAGCATGTATGCTCCAGCAGACATTTTTGCTCATCTAGGATCCACAATTGGTGGTTTAATGTTCTTGTGGGCTATCTTTCAACAGTACTTCCCTTACCAACTTCGATCCTACATTGAAAAGTACTCGCAGAGACTGGTGGGTTATGTCTATCCTTATATCCAAATCACCTTCAATGAGTTCACAGGTGAGCGCCTCATGCGCAGCGACGCCTATTTTGCCATTGAGAACTACTTGAGCTCCAAGTCTTTGACCCAAGCCAAGCGGCTAAAGGGTGACATCAAGAACAACCAGTCTCTTGTTCTGAGCATGGATGACCATGAAGAAGTTGCTGATGAGCTCAAAGGAGTACAGGTCTGGTGGGCTTCTGGTAAAAACATATCCAAGTCTCAGACTTTTTCTTACATCCCAGTCAATGATGAGAAGATACTACAAGCTCACATTCCACAAAAGGAATAGGGATCTCATAATTGGGCCTTACTTGGCTCATGTTATGAAAGAGGGTGATGCTATAAAAGTGAGGGACAGGAAAAGGAAGCTTTATACTAACAATGGATCACATTGGAGCCATGTGGTCTTTGAGCACCCTGCAACATTTCAGACATTGGCTTTGGAGCCGGAGAAGAAGAAGGACATCATTGAGGACTTGTTGGCTTTCAGCAAAGCCAAAGAGTTCTATGCAAGAATCGGTAGAGCTTGGAAGAGAGGCTATTTACTTTATGGGCCTTCAGGAACTGGCAAGTCCACAATGATTGCAGCCATGGCCAATCTTTTGGAGTATGAACTTTATGATCTTGAACTCACAGCTGTCAAGGACAACACTGAGCTGAGGAAGCTACTCATCGAGACATCAAGCAAGTCGATCATCGTAATCGAAGACATTGACTGCTCACTTGATCTCACAGGCCAAAGGAGGAAGTCAAAAAACAAAGATGAATATGAGGAAGAGACTAAAGATCCAAGAGAAAAGGTTCCAAAAGAAGAAAGAGAGAGCAAGCCGAGTCAAGTCACTCTTTCAGGGCTTCTGAACTTCATTGATGGATTGTGGTCAGCTCGTAGAGGAGAGAGGCTCATTGTGTTCACAACTAACCATGTCGAAAAGCTCGATGCAGCATTGATCAGGAAAGGAAGGATGGACAAGCACATAGAATTGTCGTACTGTAACTATGAACAGTTCAAGGTGTTGGCCAGGAACTACCTCAAGCTTGAATCACAGTCTGTTTTCAACAATTTGTGACTTGTTGGGGGAAGTTAAAATTACTCCAGCTGATGTAGCAGAGCATTTGATGCCCAAGAGTCTTACTGGGGATGTTGAAATCTGCCTGCAGAATTTGGTTCAAGCCCTTGAGAATGAAAAAGAAAATGGGAGGATGAAATCTGAGGAAGAAAAGAAGCAGAAGATGATGAAATCATCCACTGAAGCTGAGGCAAAAGAACAAAAAGGAACATAATTATATGGTAAGAAGTAAAGAGCTTTTGTCTCATGTGTTAACAACTAGCTGTATGCATCATTCTGTAACTCCCCCCACAGGCCCACATTTAGATTTTTCATAAAAGTAATCAAATTGATCTCATTCCGAAGTTAAAAATCCCAATCTTTCATCCCCATTTCGGTAAAAATCAAATACCTGATAGCCAGGCACTTGCTGCAAAAGATGTAATTTGCAAGAAAGAAAGTGCAAAATTGATTTCAAGGATGCAATCCAAAGTATCAGCCATGAACAAACACGATCAATCCAAAGCAACAACATAAGCATGAGCACATCACATAGCAACTATTTACTGGAAACAGTGAAATTACAGTTTGAGGTCTAAGACTTACCCAACAATAATAGTTACAGTACTGATCGATGGAGTGATACTAACTTCCCCAACCCAACAAGTCACAACGGGCCAT
This sequence comes from Geum urbanum, assembly GCA_946800695.1. Classification (NCBI taxonomy): domain Eukaryota; kingdom Viridiplantae; phylum Streptophyta; class Magnoliopsida; order Rosales; family Rosaceae; genus Geum; species Geum urbanum. The sequence continues at coordinate 51,356,670 of OX327008.1, read as the reverse complement.
CTAGTTCAGTACCCAATGCCATTAATTTGGTCATTGTTTGATTAATGTCTGCTACTGTAAAACGCTCAGAATGCATATGTGCCAATGAAGGGTGCATATGTGCGTATAAGCTCTCTGAGACAAATGATCCACACCTCGAGTGCACCTTGAGATGAGATAGAGGGATTTACTTGGGGGATTGCATGAGGCCTGGCCAGGGTTTGACAGTACGAAGTTAAAACGAGAACGTCTAATCGAACAAAGGCTATTTGGGACCTTAAACTGAAAATATGAAAGATAAATTGGGCCTTACATTGCGGAATTAGGTTATATGACCCAACTGTCCATTAAGATTTTTCTTATATCCCAATTGCAGAATTGCTAATGGTTCGATTAATAAAACTGTTGAATACATAAGAAAGTACTCATGCGATAGAGCATAATGAATTGATTGATCGAGCTACTATGATTCCATATTGTACATATACCTGGCAAAATCACCTCTAAGTACATGCTTAAACGGCTTAAATACAAATTATAAATATGTCTCACCGCTACCATAACAGGAGCCACCGCCGAAAAGGCTCCAACTCCGACGACCAACATCACACGATACTCGATCAGGATAACGCCCACGCGCCGAACAGGCAACCAATCGGATAGCACCTCAACGAAAAGAGTATACGCACCAGTCCCACATCGAAGAAATGATAGGAATCCAAGCCCCAACCACCAATATATACTGATCAACTCAGCATTAAATGGTACGCATTCAATACTCAATCACGCCGCTATTCTATAAAACTTGCATATCGCTTCTGACTTAGGCATTGGAGGGTTGAAGGCGGGCCACTCCCGTCTCTCCTTGATCGTTGTTGATCTTAGCAGCGAGAGCGAGTTGGATTCGAAGAAAGCAAAGAGCGGTATTGAAAGCAACACGATAACGATATCTTAAACAACAACATATCAACAACCATCTCCGATATACAATCTTGTTCAATATCCGATATCCATATCGGTGTCGGGTATTAACATTGGCGCCGTCTGTGGGAATTGCACACCGGAAATTGTTTTCCCAACCACGGAACTCACAGCAAGCGACGAGCATGGACACCAGCCTAACGCTAGGTATAACGCCCGGTATCATACAGGGATTCCATCACCAAACATCGATCACGAACGAACACGACGGTCAACCCTTAGCAACTCAACGACCAGGAAAACGCCATGTCAACACACACGATTATATCAGCGACATAGAGAGCCGATACGAAATAGCCATGGAAAAATGCCTCGAGCTCGAAAAGGCCCGAGAATTCGAGCACCAACGATACATCAGGGCCGAGGGAGGACTGAGAGCCGCGGAGAATCACCGACTCAATCCAGAGTCAACGGTGGACTCCAAATACAGGGAAGTCCACGGGATAGCCCGACAACGGGAAACGAACATCCTGCCACCACCTCGACCCCACCACCGAGAAATAGAATCGCCCGTGAGAACGGGCAGGCTACAATGCAATCTCGAGCCAGAACTAAACAACGTCTCACACTTCCCGACACCACCACCTCTACAACACGGGATCATCTTGGCAGCAGACAACCAGGTCGGCATGGGTATGGCAGCACAGATCTCCGACCTCGAGGCAATGATACGACAATTATCACAACCCGAAGCAAGCTACCTCGACCGAACACTCTCGGCAGTGCGAGTGGAACCATTCTCAAGCGATATCATGCGCCAAGGGCGACACCCGCTGGCCAAGGTCATGCTGGAACGATACAAGGGAAAAACAGATCCATCCCTCCACATCGACCTCTTCACCTCAGCGAACCCTCAGAAGGGCTGTCCGCGTTCATCTCACGATGGAACACCACCATTGCTAACTGTCGGGGCATCTCCAACGATTCGGCCTTCTGCCTACTCAGGAACGCCCTACAACCCGGGTCGCTAACCTGAAACTCAACGAGAACTCGGCAATCACGTACGGCGACCTACTCGACCGAGTCATGTCACACGCCCAACTAGAATTACAAACTTTCGGCTCCAACCCAATGCCAACACAACAGGTAAACACATTTACTAACACCATAATAACAAATGTACAGAGCGCGCCTCCCGCCCAAGAACCATCACGGGTAACCCCACCTAGACATAAAAATGGACCACGCGATCAAGACCAGCAGAGCTGGAGGCAAAACGGTCAGAGGCACAACGGCGGCAGGAACAACTACGCCAACAATGGAAAAAGACCACGAGACGAAAGAATCAATCACATGGCACCACCACCGCAACCAGTCTTCAGCATATTGAACACCAAGTATGTCGACATCCTAATGGCCAACCCGGAACTATTCACATTACCAAAAAAATCATATCGAGCAACAGAGTACAGAAACACGGGGAAGTGGTGTAGTTTCCATCAAAACGAATCACATGATACGGAAAAATGCCACGACATAAAAAAGGCGGTAGAGGCACAGCTGGAAAATAGGAACCTATCAACATTCAGAGCAGGAAACTACGTCCCACCTGAGAAGGTAGTAGTAAACATCGACAGCATCAGAAGGATCAACGCCATTACGGGCAGCAAGTCCAAAACAGAACGAAGAAACGAGCGAGCAATATGCAGCCTACAACAAGGCCCGGCCAAGGATGCCAGGACCGGGTGGGGATCCATCACGTTCTACGAATCCGAGGAGCACGAGAGACCACCGGTATCAGAAGACTACCCATTCCTGGTCGATGCCGTCATCGACCTATGCAGCGTCGGACGATGTCTCATAGATACAGGGTCGTCGGTCAACGTCATATTCCGCCCGGCATACGAAGCACTCGAGCGACTTCCATCCAAACTCAAGAAGGACCACTATCCATTAGTAAGCTTCTCTGGCGATCAAATCCAACCTCTGGGAAGCGACTACCTCAGAATCACTTTGGGACAGGAAGGCTGCAGCGCCGAAACACACATCGAATTCCTAGTCGTCGACGCCCCATCATTCTACAACGCCATCATCGGGTGCAATACCCTAAACAGAATCAACGCTATCATATCACAACGAATGTTAACGATGAAATTCTCAACGACCAACGACATGTGCACCATCAGGGGAACAACACCCACACTACCAGGATCACAAACAAATGCCAACTACCCAGCACGAGAGGTATGCGTACTCAAAAGCAACAGATCGGAAGAAACTCCAGACGACCCGAGAGGAGAGCAGTTGACGGCTCGCCCCGTAGGAGAAGAATCAACGAAACTCGTCCCAATATCGGATGAGCACCCTGAGCGAACGATCAGGATAGGAACCAACCTAGACTCAGCAATCGAAACCGCCTTCATCAACATTCTCAGGGAATGCGGCACCGTATTCGCATGGTCTTACGCCGACATGCCAGGAGTATCAACGGACATCGTCTCACACAAATTAGGAATCTCGCCAGACATCATGCCAAAAAAACAAAAGCGACGAGCATACAACGAAGAGCAATACACCACGATACAGGAAGAAGTAACCAAGCTCCTCGACATAGGATTCATCAGAAAAGTTCATTACCCATCGTGGGTCTCAAACGTCGTTATGGTCAAGAAAAGCAAAAACAAATGGAGAATGTGTGTGGACTACACCGACGTCAACAAAGCCTGCCCAAAAGACTCCTTCCCATTACCACGAATCAACCAAATCGTAGATGCCACCAGTGGCCATAAACTCTTATCAACAATGGACTGCTACTTTGGCTACAACCAAATCAAAATGAACCCAGCAGACGCTGAAGCAACATGTTTCATCACCGACCGAGGGCTATACTGTTACAATGTCATGCTGTTCGGAATGAAGAACGCGGGAGCAACTTACCAAAGATTCATGATAGAGTTACTCGCCCCGATAGACAGCGACACAGTTGCAGTTTACATCGACGACCTAATAGTCAAAAGCAGACACCAGGAAAACCACGTTAAAAATCTCAAAGCAGTACTGGATACGCTCATCGATAGCGGTATGAGGCTTAATCTGGCGAAATGCATCTTCGGAGTAACGACAGCCAAATTCTTGGGATACATGGTAAGCCAATGGGGAATAGAGGCCAACCCGGGAAAGGTCTAGGCCATCTTAGACACAACACGACCGGTAACAAAGAAAGAACTCCAGGCACTAACAAGGAAACTGGCATCACTAGCTCGATTCATCTCGCGATACACCGACAAATGCGACCCATTCTTCAAAGCAATTAGGGTCACGAAGAAAAAAGTGGTCTAGTGGACTGACGAGTGCGAAACGGGGACTGACGAGTGCGAAACGGCGCTATCCGCCATCAAGCAATATCTCACCCACATTCCATTCCTCTACGCCCCAGTGCCAGGAGAAATCTTATACATTTACTTAGCCATCTCGCTAACCGCTGTTAGCTCCGCCTTGGTCAGACGAGAAGCCAACACAAAAATGCCAGTCTTCTTCGCAGGAAAAAGATTGGATAAGGCAGAAACGAAATACCCAGTGCTAGAACAACTAGCCTTAGCACTCATAATATCGACAAGACGCTTGAGACCGTACTTCCAATCACACACTATACACGTTCTAACAGACCAACCACTCCGTCAAGTACTAGCAAGCCCTGACCACTCGGGGAGACTAACCAAGTGGGATATAGAACTAAGCGAGTTTGACATCAAGTACCAACCAAGAGGGGCGATAAAGGGACAAGCAATAGCGGACTTCATAGCGGAACTCACGCCTGCAACAAACGACCAGCCACATCCAACAGTCTGTACATCGCCCCCTACAATACCGGCACCACCAGCCCAACCAGTAGCACCATCGCGCTGGAACCTATACGTAGACGGATCAAGAACGGCAATCGCAGCGGAAGCAGGAGCAATCCTAACCGGCCCCGGCAGAACCTACGCCGAGTACGCCCTGTGATTCACATTCCCATCATCCAACAACGAGGCCGAATACGAAGCTTTGATTGCCGGATTGCAACTCACCCTCGACACGGGGGCCAAAAACGTCAACATATTTAGCGACTCCCAACTAACGGTAAATCATGTAACAGGGGACTTCGAAGCACGGGGAACGCAGATGTCGACGTACCTGGGATACGGAAAAGCACTATTGGGTAAATTCTCTTTTTATAACATAACACATATCCCGAGGGAGCAAAACAGGAGGGCTAACGCCCTAGCAAGACTAGCAACGACCCCATCAATCACGGCAAGAGGACACACAATGGGTAGAAACGCTGGAAAAGCCAAGCATATCCAAAAATTTCCAAGAAGTATTTGCACTAACGATAGCGGCCTCACTAGCAGCACCAAAAGAAGATTGGAGAACATGCATGATCAAATATTTGACAGAAGGAGCGGTACCAACCAACCGTATAGAGGCAAGGAAACTCGCCCAAAGAGCGGCATACTACAGCTTACAAAACGGCCCACTATACATAAGTAAGAAGGGTTTCCCTATGCTCAAATGCGTCACACAATTGGAAGGTCAAAAAATACTAAAAGACCTCCACGGCTGCAAATACGGCAACCACGGCGGGCCAAATAGCATGATACATAAACTCCTCCGCTACGGTTTCTACTACAGGGGAATGTGACAAGGCGGTTTAATACCTCTCAAAGATACCCTATTCACAACCTGGATATATCAATGTAGTAAAATAAATAGGGGTTATCGAACACGGGGAATTGGTGAAACTAAATCCTAACAAACTACTATGCTGACAGACTCGACTACAGAACACTAATGGTCATCGAACCTAAGCTAGACAGACTCAAATGCAGCGAAAGTTTGACACAATAAACTAGACACAGTGGCGGACTATCACACAAAATTTGAGGGTATTCGGAGTTGATTTGGTTACCGAAATAAATCAGCGAAGTTACAGCTAATGCAGAAAATAAATGCTGAAAGTAAATATGCTAATGAATGCAATTGAGTTTAAACTATATGATTAAAGAGTTAAGAGGAATGCAATCCACCACCGTCATTCCATGTATCTAACACATACTTAACCTAATGCACATATCCAATGAATGAAAGTTCCCAGGAAGAGTTGATCGTTACAACCACATCCTATTACCTAATCCTTATGCCTATGCAGGTTTGTCATGGACCTCCCCTACATCTATCCCTCTATTGAACCCATAGTCATGGACCCCAAGGTTTACAAAGAAGAAAGCATTAAGTTCTAGAAAAGGTTTGAGAAGCTACAAGGGTTCACAAGTACACTATAGGCGTGTCTCGCTAGACCTATGGATTTCAATCTCCCGACGGTAAAATCGGTGTATCACTATAGAGAATCCGGTGGAAGAAATTATCTTCAGTCGCCCGTATCTCATGAAACTAGAACCCTAGCATGCATACTAAGTTGCACACCAAAGCAAACATACAAGAAGTCATACGGTGATCATTCAGAGAAAGAAACCTCATTCATAGAATATGCAAAACTAGATTAAAGTGTATGTATTAAAAAGACTTCATGTACGGGGCTTCAAGCAGCCCCTTAACAAAGGAAAATTAGCTACTCATAGTCATAAATAAAAACATCAAAGAATTCATGAAAGATAAATAAAAGATGGAGAAAGAAGAACTCTTGGCGACGTCGAGATCAAGCTTCGCTTGAATCCTCTGTTTTGTCTCTCCAGCCGTACGTCTTTTGTTCTCTATTCTCCAGCGTACGTAACTTCAGCCCCCCACTTGCTATATATATATGTTTAGGCTAGGTTAATTGACCTAGCAAGTGGAGCACGTGCTAGCACATTCCACATTGTACTTGGACTCCTTCTTAATCTCAAGTTGCAAATATAAATATATATAAATATCCACATGCAAACCTTCTCTTCTTTCAACATCTTTGCTCGATGGCTCTACGTACGTAATCACCTTGCCAAGCCATATATGATTGCAGTCATTAAACCCATCGAGCTCGCTAGGCACTTCCTCGCCAGACAGCTACAAAACATATTATTTAATCTCCTTTTCTCCATTAATCTCCAAAACACCTAAAGACAAATAAACATAATTAATTCACTCGATTAATAACAATAAACTAAATATAGGGAACACATTAAATACCAAATAGATGCATAAATATGCAACTATCAAAATACCCCACACTTAGACATTGCTAGTCCTCGAGCAATACACTAAACTAAGACTCTGAAAAGACTCAAAGACTCTAACTACATGACTCTAACACCCTTAACAAATTGTCTCAGCAATCTTCCACAACTGTAACACCAAGATAAATGTGACTCCAAATTTATATACCGTAAAATTTTGAAAGTTAATTTCAATGCATGACACACATGTAATATGTAGGACGAAGACATAATCATGGTGAATGTAAAGCTGTAGCATGCAACAAACTTGTCAAGATTCAACCTCACTGGTATATGCTCTCAAAAGTGTTTCTCTCAAAGTATGTCTAAGGTATTCACTCAACTCAATTCCTTGCCAAATGGACCACACCATAAGCTTACACTTGTGACTAATCTCCACAGATCAAAGGCTGCCATCTTGAGGATCAAAAGGACTTTCATGGGTTGTAATGGGGCTTGGCTCATAGGTTAAAGAATAAATGGAATAAGGAATTCAAATATAATTCTAGAACCCAGTAGAGCACCAAATAAGAGACTTCTTCAAACTTTACAACCATGAACTTTCTCACTTTTGTGGCCGAATTTCATCTTGTTGGGCATTCACATCATTGTTTTCAACAACAGTTAACTCGGGTATCAAGCTAGACATCACATTTTTTCTTTTTCTTTTCTTTTCACTTCATTCTTTTTTTTTCATCTTTTTTTTTTTTTTTTCTTTTTTCCAAACACTAGCAAAATACCCCACACTTATTTCTTTGCATCACTTTTCGACATTGTCGCCGTCTTCACATACCTGTCTCATGTATAGCTCTACCAAGTCCTAGAACAAGGGTAAAGATATAGCTATTCTAAGGTTTAAGGTCAGAGATATGTGGGTGATGACATAAAGTTTAAACATGTAGGCTCAAAGTGGTTAACTAAGGGGTGCACATCTTGTGTACACAAAATTAGGATACAGGATTATATGGCTATGGTGGTGTCCCCTAAATGCCTTTATCACTTCCTCAATCAAAACATGTATCGACTATAAGCTTTGAAAAGCACAAGAGCAAGTTCTAGTAATATCTAGGGTCCATTAACTTAATCTGTGGCAAGCAATTGACACTCGATAAAGAAATCATGTGTAATCACATATAAGCTCAATCGCTCACAGGTTAAACGAATCTCAACAAAGTTTAAGCATGCCAAAAATCTGTACCATGTTAACTTTTTCTACATCCACTACACATTCGCATATGCATCATATATCAAGATTAACCAAAGAAACTTAAATAACATGATCATCTTTTAGTCACAATTACGGAAGATATAATCACATCATGGACTAGTTAAGGGCACCTAAAGACACAAAATAAAAGACTCTTTTTATGTTTTTTTTTTTTTGAAACTTTTCACTTTTATATTTGGTTTTTCAAATAAGACACTAAAGCACAAGAAAAACAAAGAAAAACTCAAAAATATCAACATCGAGCGAGCAGCTCGCCAGACACCGTGTAGCGAGCAACACAGCTCGCTTGAATTTTAAAAAATTAATCACTTATCGTAATAGGCTGAAATTTTGGGACCACAAACTAGACACATTTAAAAACACACCCTAAAAATTTCAGAAAATTACGAGCCCTATAACTATGTCAAATAAATTATACAAAACAACAGACTGTTTGCTCGCTAGACTCATCGAACTTCGCTGGCGAACAACGTGCAGCGAGGCTCGCTAGGATTTTACAAAATTATTCATACATCGAAATCAGCTGAAATTTAGCGAGCACTCGATATACTCATTTACAAAACTGCCCTCAAAATTTCAGAAAATTACGAGACCCCTAGCTATCGAAGATAAATGACGCGAACATGTTACTGTTCAGTACTGAGAACTGTTGCTCGCTGGACTCAGCTCCACTTCGCCAGAATTATATAGAATTAATGACAGAGTGGAATGAGCTGAAATTTATAGGGGACAAACTAGACACATTTATAAACATTCCCTAAAAATTTCAGAAATTTACGAGACTTCTCGATATGGCGAACAAATCACACACAACATCAAACTGAACAGTACAACAAGCGAAGCTCGCCAGAGACCCATTCCCTCGATAGAATTTTTCAGAATTGATCATACATTGGAATGAGCTGAAATTTTAAGAGCATAATTTAGACACATGTAAAAACATCCTCTAAAAAGTTCAGAAATTTACGAGACTTCAAAAAATGTCAAAAAATTGACACAAAACAGCATACTGTACAATACCAAAAAATTGAAAAATTTATACATAGACGCTAAGAATATGATATAAACCCCACCCCACACTTGAAATTTGCATTGTCCTCAATGTAAAACAAAACTAAAACATACAATACATCAAACAAGCATGGAATGAAACACATAACACATCACAAATCACACTAAACATGGAGAAAATAAAGTAAAGGAGAAAGATAGAGAGTTTAAAAATTTCAAATCTGGTTTTCCACGCTCTCCATCAACATGGGTTGCCTCCCAAGTAGCGCTAAGTTTAACGTCTTCAGCCAGACAGCAAGTCTCAACATTCCACGCACAGAGATGCATCTCCAAGGGTTGCATCCTCAAAGACATGCTCCACAAATGACTCATAGAATGGCTTGAGTCGATGTCCATTCACTTTAAATGTCTTCCCTGTTTTTGAACTTACAATCTCTATGGCACCATGAGGAAAAACATTAGTGATAACATAAGGTCCAGTCCATCTACTTTTTAGCTTACCTGGAAATAAGCGTAGACGACTACTGAAGAGTAAAACTTTTTGACCAACAACAAATTCTTTTCTCTTAATATTCCGGTCATGAAAAGCTTTAGTCTTTTCCTTGTAAATCCTGCTGGACTCATAGGCATTGTGCCGAATCTCATCGAGCTCGTTCAGCTGCAACTTCCTATGCAAACCCGCATCATCGATGTCAAAATTGAACTTCTTGACAGCCCAGTATGCCTTGTGTTCCAACTCCACTGGAAGATGGCAAGCTTTTCCATAAACCAACCTATAAGGAGACATTCCAATAGGTGTCTTATATGCTGTCCTGTAAGCCCACAACGCTTCATCCAAGCGTTGACTCCAATCCTTCCTTGTTGGTCCAACAGTCTTCTCCAGAATTTGCTTGATCTCCCTATTCGACACTTCCACTTGCCCGCTGGTTTGAGGATGATAAGGTGTGGCCACCTTATGTGTTACACTGTACTTCCGGAGCAAAGCATCAAAGGTTCTGTTGCAAAAATGAGATCCTCCATCGCTGATAATGCATCTAGGTGTTCCAAATCTAGCAAAAGTATCTTTCAGAAAACAAAGAACAACCTTAGCATCGTTAGTGCGGGTGGCTTTAGCTTCCACCCACTTAGAAACATAATCCACAGCGAGAAGAATATACGAATAACCTTGAGAATTAGGGAATGGTCCCATGAAATCAATACCCCACACATCAAATATTTCAACAACAAGAACAGGGTGTTGAGGCATTTGGTCTCTTGGGCCAATGTTACCTGTCATTTGGCATCTCTCACATGATTTGTACATGACATGGGCGTCATGAAACAACGTTGGCCAATAAAATCCACTCTCAAGCACTTTGAGAGCAGTCTTCTTCCCTCCAAAGTGTCCACCACCTGCATGTGAGTGAAAAAAAGATAGAATAGATTGAAATTCAGACTCGGGTACACACCTGCGGATGATGGCATCGGTACAATATTTCCAGAGGTATGGCTCATCCCATACATAATACCTGGCTTCCTTGACCAGTTTGTCTTTCTGAGCTCTGCTGAAATTGGGTGGAATGTACTTACTCACCTTGTAGTTAACAATATCAGCATACCAGGGCTCCACAGCCTGAACAACAAAGAGTTGTTCATCGGGAAAGCTGTCTCTGAGAGGAAGAGTGTCTTCTTCAGCGTTGGAACCGTGGGTGAGTCTACTTAAGTGATCCGCCACCACATTTTCAGAACCCTTCTTGTCTTTGATCTCAATGTCAAACTCCTGAAGTAAGAGCATCCATCGAATCAACCTGGGCTTGGCATCCTGTTTAGTCATCAAATATCTTAAAGCAGCATGGTCAGAAAATATGATAACTTTAGTTCATAACAAGTAAGACCTAAACTTTTCAAGAGCAAAAACCACTGCTAAGAGCTCCTTCTCAGTAGTTGAATAGTTCAACTGTGCATCATTTAAAGTACGGGAGGCATAATATATGACATGTGGGAGTCTTTGTGGTTGTTGGCCAAGAACAGCGCCAACAGCATAGTCTGAAGCATCACACATGAGCTCAAATGGTAGACTCCAATCCGGTGCTTGAATGATGGGAGCTGTAGTGAGCAACTCCTTGAGCTTATTGAATGCTTGCAAGCACTCATCGGTGAAGTTGAAAGCAACATCTTTCTGGTGCAATGCACATAACGGTCTGGATATCTTGGAGAAATCTTTAATAAACCTGCGATAAAATCCTGCATGTCCAAGAAAAGATCTCACCTCCTTCACAGTGGAAGGAGGGGGTAAGGTACGCACAATATCAACCTTAGCTTTATCAACCTCTATACCTCTAGCTGAAATAACATGTCCCAAAACTATACCCTGTTCCACCATAAAGTGGCATTTTTCCCAATTAAGTACAAGGTTAGTTTCTACACAACGCTCTAAAACCATAGCTAGATTATGAAGACATGAGTCAAAAGAATCACCAAAAATAGAGAAATCATCCATAAATACCTCAATGATCTTTTCAACCATGTCTGAGAAAATACTTACAATGCACCTCTGAAATGTGGCAGGTGCGTTGCATAAACCAAATGGCATCCTCCTATAAGCAAAAGTGCCATAGGGACATGTGAAGGTGGTCTTCTCTTGATCATCCTTATGTATGGCTATCTGGTTGTACCCTGAATAACCATCTAAGAAACAATAATATTCATGACCTGCCAACCTTTCCAACATCTGATCAATGAATGGGAGCGGAAAGTGATCTTTTCTTGTGGTGGCATTGAGCTTGCGGTAGTCAATACACACTCTCCATCCCGTTTGGACTCTTTGAGGCACCAACACGTTCTCATCATTCTTTACCACTGTGATTCCTGAACGTTTGGGCACAACCTGCACATGACTAATCCATTTGCTGTCAGAAATAGCATAAATGATACCTGCGTCTCGAAGCTTGATAACTTCTTTCTTGACAACTTTCATCATGGGAGGATTTAGACGACGTTGAGCTTCCCTTGTTGGTTTAGCTCCCTCCTCCAGATGGATCCTGTGGGTACACAATGTTGGGCAGATGCCCTTGATGTCGGCTACTGTCCATCCAATGGCGGCCTTGTACTCCCTAAGTACATTCAGTAACTTCTCCTCTTGTAACGTTGAGAGCTTGGAGGAGATGATGACTGGAAGTGTATCATCCTCCCCTAGGAAGGCATACTTTAAATGCTCGAGAAGAAGTTTAAGCTCTAATGTGGGTGCTACCTGTATAGACGGAACAAGAACGTCATCTGAAATTGGAAGAGAAATGGGTTTAGAATATTTACCTTTCATAATTGGCAAGGATTCAAGTGCTTCTTCCATAGCATAATACTCCTCTTCCATTTCAAGATCCTCAGCTGAAGCTATCTCAAAAATAGGTTCAACTTTCTTTTCCTCGTCAAGCTTCAGACTTGGAACATCTTCTTTTCCAGATACCTCGATGACCTTCCTCAAAGGATCCTCCTCCAATGAATAGTGAATGAATTCCTGCACAAAACTCTCAAAAGTGTCAATTGAACAACATGAATAAGCATCATCACTATTCGGATGTTTGAGAGCTTCATAAATATTGAAGTGGATTTTCTCCTCAGCTACTTCCATACTCAATGATCCATCAAAATAATCTATCTTTGTACGCGCTGTTCTCAAGAACGGTCTCCCAAGAATCAATGGTATTTCTGATGGCATTGGCTCATGCTCCATCTCCAGTACAAAGAAATCTGCTGGAAATATCAAATTTCCCACCTGCACCAAAACATCCTCAATAATACCGTGAGGGTAACAGTTAGACCGATCAGCAAGTTTAATGGTGACACCTGTGGGAATAAGTTCTCCCATTTTCAACCTGTTATAAGCAGTGTATGACATTAAATTAATGGAAGCACCTAAATCAAGTAAAGCACCCGCAAACCTGTGATCACCAATGGTACATGGGATCGTAAAACGTCCTGGATCACCTAACTTAGGTGGGAGCTTTCTTTGAAGCACAGCAGATACTCTCTCTCCCAGAGCCACAGTCTCAGTTCCATTGAATTTTCTCTTTGTTGTGCACAAGTCTTTCAGGAACTTTGCATACTGTGGTATCTGCTTGATCACATCCAACAATGGGATGTTTACTCCTACCTTTCTGAACACATCCAAGATCTCCTTCTCTTTTTCAACCTTCACCTGTTTCTTCAACCTGCTAGGAAAAGGTAAATTAGGAATAATGGAAGGAGAAGGAGTAGAGGATACCTGACCTGATTTTTTATTTGTCAGTTCTTCTGTTTCAGGTGCATTTTCGACGGCTCGAATTGGGGTTCTTGCAGAATCTTCTGACGGCTTGTCCAACGGCTTGTAAGGGACAAGTTGTTCAAGAACGGGCTCCTCCCATTTTCGCTTTGTTAACTCGGGCAGTTCTTCCAACACCTTCCCACTCTTCAAAGTCATCGCATGAGCTTCATATTTTGTGTTGGGATTGGGAAGAGTGTTACTAGGAAGACTTCCTTCCTTGACTTGAGCCATTGTTTGCTGCATTTGGCTCATTTGTCTCTCAAGAAAGTCAATTGCTTTTCCTTGTTGTAGAGCTGTAGCCTTGAGTTCTTGAGTTGTGGCCTTGAGTTCTTGAGTTGTGGCCTTGATGTCTTGGCGAAAGGCACTACTCTCCTCTCGTTCCTTCTTGTTGTCAAACATCATTTGTTGCATGAGGGCTGCCAAGGTAGAATTTTCTGATGATGTTTGAGCTTAAGCTTGTTGTTGCTGAGGCATACGCCTTTGGCCAAACTGCTGCCCATCTCCTGTAGGCTGCCTCTGCTGAAATCCAGGTGGAACAATAGGAGGATTGAGCACATTGTTGCTCCTATAGCTCAACAGGTCTCTATTTCCACCATATGTGTTGGGTTGTCTCTGGAAGTAATTTGCTTCTTCCTCTTGATCAACCTCTTCATCTGCTCTGAACTTGGGACAATCTTCTGCTAAATGGCTTGTAGCTGAGCATAAAGTGCACACAACCTGAGCTGCAGCAACTGTTGTCTTCTTGCTCACTTTCAGACTACTCGCTATCAGAGCAATATCATTCTCCATAGAGCTTAATCTTTTTTCCATGGCTCCATCGATTGCTACTGCATTGAGAGACCTTCTACTTGCTCCCATGGATCTATCCCTTGACTGAAATTGCCTTGAATTTTCTGCTTGATTCTCAACAACTTCCTTGGCCTCTGTTCCAGTCATATTCCACCAATTTCCCCCACAAGCTGAATCAAGCTTTGACCTGTTAAAAGAATCAAGTCCTTCATAGAAGAACTCCATTTGAGTGTTGAGGTCAAACTTATGATGAGGGCATTGTCGAAGAAGACTCTTAAACTGGCTCCAGGCTTCATGTAATTCATCACTGTCTTTCTGCCTGAATGTGCTAATTTGCTTCTTCAAGTTCTTGGTGCGTGAAGCAGAGTAGAACTCTTTCATAAATGCAGAGCACATCTTCTCCCATGTGTCCATAGATAAAGGAGCTAAAGAATTATACCATGTTTTTGCTTGCTCATTTAAAGAGAACGAAAACAAGAGGAGTTTCATAGTATCCTCTTCCACATTAGTCGATTTCTGGATTCTGCACAATGTTGTAAACTCATTGCGATGGTCCTGAGGGTCTTCAGAAGGCGTTCCTCTGAAGTGTGGCAGATTCGATATAAGTGATGGGGGAATAGAATAAGACCCCAAATTCTCTGGTAGTACGATCGGTGAATCTGCTGCACCTGTGCCCGGTATAAAGGATTCTCTCAGCTTGGTTGCATTTGCCATTCTTTTTGGTGATGGTGGTGGTGTTGGAATACTCTGTTCTTCCTCAAACTCAGACTCTGAACCTGAATGTATTTCTTGCTCAGGTTGACCACCACTGTTCACGTTTATGGACCGTTGTCCCTGCTGCTTCCTGTTTTGCCTTGCTGAGCGTTCAATCTCTGGATCAAGTAATAATGGCTCAGCGCTTCTTGTGTTCCTAGTACGCATAAACAATGCTCCTGCACAAAGAAGAGACAGTAAGACTCAAAAGAAAAAGAAAACAAAAGAAAACAAAACTGAAAATTAAAGACTCTATTAGGACTTAGAATTAAGCAATTCCCCGGCAACGGCGCCAAAATTTGACAAGGTGGTTTAACACCTCTCAAAGATACCCTATTCACAACCTGGATATATCAATGTAGTAAAATAAATAGGGGTTATCGAACACGAGGAATTGGTGAAACTAAATCCTAACAAACTACTATGCTGACAGACTCGACTACAGAACACTAATGGTCATCGAACCTAAGCTAGACAGACTCAAATGCAGCGAAAGTTTGACACAATAAACTAGACACAGTGGCGGACTACCACACAAAATTTGAGGGTATTCGGAGTTGATTTGGTTACCGAAATAAATCAGCGAAGTTACAGCTAATGCAGAAAATAAATGCTGAAAGTAAATATGCTAATGAATGCAATTGGGTTTAAACTATATGATTAAAGAGTTAAGAGGAATGCAATCCACCACCGTCATTCCATCTATCTAACACATACTTAACCTAATGCACATATCCAATGAATGAAAGTTCCCAGGAAGAGTTGATCGTTACAACCACATCCTATTACCTAATCTTTATGCCTATGCAGGTTTGTCATGGACCTCCCCTACATCTATCCCTCTATTGAACCCATAGTCATGGACCCCAAGGTTTACAAAGAAGAAAGCATTAAGTTCTAGAAAAGGTTTGAGAAGCTACAAGGGTTCACAAGTACACTATAGGCGTGTCTCGCTAGACCTATGGATTTCAATCTCCCGACGGTAAAATCGGTGTATCACTATAGAGAATCCGGTGGAAGAAATTATCTTCAGTCGCCCGTATCTCATGAAACTAGAACCCTAGCATGCATACTAAGTTGCACACCAAAGCAAACATACAAGAAGTCATACGGTGATCATTCAGAGAAAGAAACCTCATTCATAGAATATGCAAAACTAGATTAAAGTGTATGTATTAAAAAGACTTCATGTACGGGGCTTCAAGCAGCCCCTTAACAAAGGAAAATTAGCTACTCATAGTCATAAATAAAAACATCAAAGAATTCATGAAAGATAAATAAAAGATGGAGAAAGAAGAACTCTTGGCGACGTCGAGATCGAGCTTCGCTTGAATCCTCTGTTTTGTCTCTCCAGCCGTACGTCTTTTGTTCTCTATTCTCCAGCGTACGTAACTTCAGCCCCCCACTTGCTATATATATATATGTTTAGGCTAGGTTAATTGACCTAGCAAGTGGAGCACGTGCTAGCACAGTCCACATTGTACTTGGACTCCTTCTTAATCTCAAGTTGCAAATATAAATATATATAAATATCCACATGCAAACCTTCTCTTCTTTCAACATCTTTGCTCGATGGCTCTACGTACGTAATCACCTTGCCAAGCCATATATGATTGCAGTCATTAAACCCATCGAGCTCGCTAGGCACTTCCTCGCCAGACAGCTACAAAACATATTATTTAATCTCCTTTTCTCCATTAATCTCCAAAACACCTAAAGACAAATAAACATAATTAATTCACTCGATTAATAACAATAAACTAAATATAGGGAACACATTAAATACCAAATAGATGCATAAATATGCAACTATCAGAATGCGGCAAGACGCAAGGGATATCGCAGATCAGTGCCAAACATGCGCCCAATACGCTTATAGGATACGCGCCCCAGCAGCACCAATGTCCATCATCATCAGCCTCATACCTTTCGCACAATGGGGTCTCGACCTAATCGGGCCGCTAAAAGCATCGTCCTGCCAGTTCAAATACATCATCGTCTACATAGATTACCACACAAAGTACATCAAAGCCAAACCACTCGTCCTCATCACAACAACAAAAAGTAATCAACTTCCTATGGAAGGACATATATTGCCGATACGGGGCCCCGCTCACAATAGTCACTGACAACGGAAAGCAATTCAACAACGATGAAATGAAGAAATTCACCAACGACTTGGGGACTCGATTAGTGTTTGCATCGGTATACTACCCCCAGACAAACGGACAAGTAGAAGCGGCAAACAAAAAAATAAAAACCGGGCTCAAAAGAAGAATGGAAGACTACAACCACAAGTAGGCAGAAAGCATGTATGAAGTACTCTGGTCAATACGGACGACACCAACATAAGCAACATGAGCCTCACCATTCTCGCTGGTCTACGGAGCAGAGGCCGTCCTACCGTTGGAAATCACACACCGAAGCCCCAGATTGGAAGGATACAACGAAGACACCAACGAAGATGGTCTAAACATGGCCAACATACTCCGAGAGGAGGGGCAAGACGACACCAATATCGCGCTCATGGTGAACAAGCAGTTAGTCGCACGACACTACAACAGAAGAGTTAAGGCACGAAAGCTTCACATTGGCGACATGGTCTGGAAGGAAGTCATTCCCAAACCCAAAGGACTAGCACCAACTTGGGAATGACCTTTTAGAATCATCAAGAGCGTCACACCAACCACGTTCATCCTCGAAAACAAAAACGGCCTCAGAACGCCTCACACGTGGAACATAAAGCACCTCCGATATTGCCACCAGTAAAACAGGTTCTAAGTACTATCGCAATTATGGCGTTAAATAGATTTTTACATCATACCGGGGACTAGCCTCACCCAGACAAACGGTACCACCACCGATGAAACAAAAATTCTTCAGACCTTTGTCATAAAAACAAAACGCTCTTGGGCCACAATACTTGTAAAATCCAAGAAGCATAGTAAAGCCCAACGAGGCACAAGTGGAGTAGCCAATTGGTGAACCACTATAAATATCTGTCTTTACTCATCACGTATCGTTCAACATCATTACTTATCGCCACTAAGTCGCTCTCGATCATTATCCTGAATACCAGTTATTCTCGATATCACTTAACCACTTAAAAATCACACTTGCAATAGACAAACGAATTTTTTCCAGATCTTTCATCGATAGGCGATACCAAACCACACTTAGAAAAAATCTCATTTCCATTCAAAAAGCCATTATGGCAAGAGTACAAAAATACTATACATCTGTGCTAACAAAAGCGATAAAGTGCTGAGTACAAAAATGCCTCGGGCCTCACACCAGGTCAGCAACGCCATCATCAAGTAGGGTCCCATCACGCTCAGCCTGCCCAAACCGCTCTCGGTACTTAACCGCCAGCCTCTCACTCCTTGCCTGAGAAAAAAGTTCAACATCACGAAAATGACGGGTTAGAGGAGTGGATGGAGACATACTAGGCGTTAAATGATGAAAGTCGTTAGGAGTTATACCTTCAGAGACATTACCCCGCTGACAGTCAGCCTCCTCAGCCTCCTCCTGCTTGATCTGCACTAAAGCCTTCTGGCTGGCCTCGCACCTCAGCCGACGCTCCTTATTGATACGTTGCAGGTCAACATGATACTTATCTTTAACCCACCCGTTCTCAAAGAAACGACCCTGAGTCTGCTACAGACCGTCACTAAAGGCTTTGCGTTGTAGCGCGTCGAAGTCAGGGCCAGCCTTGAATTCCTCCACAGCATCGGCTAGCTCTTGCTCTCGCCGGTCTTCCAGCTCCTTCACCTAGCCGCGAAGAGCGGTGACCTGGCCCTCAACAATGGCCAGTCGCGCCTTCAGGTCCTCGGCCCGCTAACGCTCTTCCTTCACCTCCAACTCCAGCTAACGGCCACGAAGGAATGAGGCGTCCAAGCACTCGTCGGAGAGCTTCTTCTCGCCCTCCAAGACCTCGTACTTGTGCTGCAAGGACTGCCACTCCTCGCTCGCCTTAACAAGCTCCTCATACTTCTTCGACAGCAGGCCGTTGACGCGAGCCAGCTCCTTGGAGGACGCTACCAAAGTCTGGCGCTGATGGCACATCAGCTGCAGAGAAGCGGCAAAGGACCTCAAGAACTGCTCAGCACCATTGGCGATATTGGCCACAGTGCCCACGTTGGGAGGGAGAATAGAGAGGATCTCGGTCGAGTAAGGCGGCGGCCCTTCCCAGTTGCTGGAACAGGCGATGACGACACTACCGTCAATGGCAATATTGGGATCACCACAGGGAGCACTGCCTAACAAAGTATAAGGGGGAAGATCAGGGTCAGCAACCAAGGGACGATCTTCTATATCGAAATACCAAAGATTGTCAGCATCACCTGTTTCAGCGGCAACGACATCGGCATCGCTGGACGGAACAACAACGGTCACCCTCGAACCATCGGCATCGTCCGGCACAGGAATGGGAGCGCTAGGAGTTGCACCCACCCGCCTCAGGCGCTTCAGAGCGGCAGTCTCGCCCTCAGACCTCCTCTTAAGGCAAATGAGTGAGCGCGAGGAGGTCTCGGGCTGGGCAGTAATGACCCTAACCGGAGCACTGTTCCCAACCCGGTCGGTCTGGGACTCAGGAGGAGGAGGAGGAATATCCGTCTGCTCAAAGAGGCTAAGGCTCCTCTCAGAACGAACATCCAAATCAACCTTCTTGGCAACGGCAGCCTCCTCTGCGGGTTGGGTAATTATCTCATCAATATCGCCGTAAGCGTTAGACATCTTTCGATCTCGCTTCTGATTTTTATAGCCAACTACAAAACAAGAACAAAGGGGTCAACATCGCGACAAAACAGAAGAATACAGAAACACACAAACAGCACAAACGACAAAACATAAACAACAAAGCGGCATACTAGGCGTCTTGGCAAGACCGGTCATTTCCATAATCCGGTAATCACTTAAACTTCTCGCTGATACCTCTCTTAATCCTATGGCACCACCGCTTCTCGATAGCGGATAAAGAGTACTGGTGCGTAACTACAAAATAAAGACGATTAAACAGAAGAACGCCATGACAAAGCGGGAAGAAGAGAACGCCGAGATAAAAGGGTCATCTCGGGCCCGAAAACGAGTGGGCACATGGCTGTTAGGAAAATAGGACCACCCGCTAGCAAAAAAGTGCTCACTCCTCCAGTCCGGGCACGAACTCGCGAAGTCGGTAAGCCCAAGTGAACTCCTACGCCACTGACGCAGCGAGAGTGTACCACCATACCCCTTCTTCATCAAGTAGGCAACATCGAAGAAGTATAACACTTCATTGCGTGTAGGGTTGTTCAGGCCAGCCAGCTTCCACAGCGTAAACATGGCGCTCAGGACTTGTAGCATCAACGGCGAAACTTACCCCACGGCGCAGCCGAGCTCCCCAAATATATACTCATGGAAGGGATGCAACGGCAGACGCACGCCATAATGCAGTTGAGCCCGATCGAGAGCGATGAAACCCTTGGGCGGCCTAGAAAATACTTCCCCGGGAGCAGGGGACTTCAGGACAACGCTGGCACCGATCTGAAACTCGGACCTCACCTTGTCCAGCTCCACCATCGAGAGCGCCTTGGATGGCTCATCAACCTCTTGGCCATCCCTTAAAGTCCAAAACAGAGGCCCATCCAGTCCCAACCGACGAGCTCCAGAACTAGCACCGATATCGGCATCGGGATGACATGAGGAAGACATGTCACCTGCGAAACATCCACGGATAAGGACAAAACCTAACGGTTCGCCGATAGCGGGTCACCAGTCCGCAACTAGCCTCTCAGGCGACATACCCCCCCCCCCCCAGCAACACAGATACAAGCAAGAAAGAAAACGTGAAAGCAAAAATGACAATCGCAAAAAAAAAAACTAACTAAGTACGGTAGGACATCGGGTGTCACTCAGAAAACCAAGACCAACACATCAAGCACCAGGGAAACAGGTGGCAACGAACATCAAATCTAAAACCTAGAAAAACCCAGAAATCCAAACAAGGGGGGGGGGGGGGGGGGGGGGAAAGAGAGAGAGGAGTAAGCAACGACGCCTTACTTAAAAATAGCACGGGATAAAGATAATCAACGGCGGCACAACACCGGCAAGCAACCACGGCACGACGGAGGCAAGAGGAGAACGGAAAAATCTGCTCAGAGAGGAAAACGAAATTCTTTCAGATAGCAATGAGAAGAGTACAAAGGAAACAGAAATGAGGGTTTATACATAAACACACCGGCGAGATCGCAACCGTTGGAAACAACACGTCGGTCCGGCAGATGGTCACACGTGGTCACCAGAATCAGAAAGGTCCGGAACGAGAACCGATACGCATCGTTTCAAAAAGGCGCTACCCTTGAAAGAGAAAGCAATCATCACGCTTTATGGCTACGACATGACGTTTGGGAACCCCGAGACCCCTACGCAGACACGTGGTAAAATAATAAAAGACGGCATTTAATGATCACAAGGTAGATACACCTACCACACCGGCTAAAGAGGAACCATACCGCAGATTAAGCGGCACGACATATAAAACATCTCGCTCGCCAGCATATGCACTACATACACTCTCCATTACCGATAACGATCTAGACACTACAAAAAGCTGTTAGGAGGAACGGACTCGGGGACTTAAGGGTTACCAATTCAAACGAGTTCCCCCTACCATAGCGCCCCCAACGGTTTGAGCTACCCACAACAACGCAAAACAGCTACCGACTTGGGCAGGGCCGAGTGTTTGGGCGCCGTCGAGCGACCCCCTCGGTCGATACAGTCTAAACCGCTCAACAGAAAGGAAACTTGGTTACCTAGGCTACTCCGGCTGAATGGTGAATTAGCTACTCACCGATCTCGCCCCTAACCAATTAGATAAATGTCGATCGCACGTGCAGCTACAGGTACACCCATCGCCAAGAATCACAACCTAGGTCGCCGAGTTGGGGGACTGCATGGCATGATACCCAGCTCCAATAAAGGTAACATCGCCGTTAAGTACGTACCAGTGATTTCGCCGGTATCACTTCTTTCAACTCACCAACCAAGGTTGATCTCCTTGGCTGAGTGAGTTGGGGGACTTGTACATATACCTGGCTAAATCACCTCTAAGTACGTGCTTAAACGGCTTAAATACAAATTATAAATATGTTTCACCGCTACCATGACAGGAGCCACCGCTGGAAAGGCTCCAACTCCGACGACCAACATCACACGATACTCGATCAGGATAGCGCCCACGCGCCGAACAGGCAACCAATCGGACAGCACCTCAACGAAAAGAGTATACACACCAGTCCCACATCGAAGAAATGATAGGAATCCAAGCCCAACCACCAATATATACCCGTCAACTCAGCATTAAATGGTACACATTCAATACTCAATCACGCCGCTATTCTATAAAACTTGCATATCGCTTCTGACTTAGGCATCAGAGGGTTGAAGGTGGGCCACTCCCGTCTCTCCTTGACCGTTGTTGATCTTAGCAGCGAGAGCGAGTTGGATTCGAAGAAAGCAAAGAGCGGTATTGAAAGCAACGCAATAACGATATCTTAAACAGCAACATATCAACAACCATCTCCGATATACAATCTTGTTCAATATCTGATATCCATATCGGTGTCGGGTATTAACACATATCTTCACATGTACTATCTGTTGCTTCAAAATGAATCGACTTAAATCAAGGACGTACTTCTCGTTTCTCAATCTTTTGTATGGTACTGACTCAATCTGATTCGACCTGATGAACTCTAGAAACTTAAAACCAAAGTGGACTATGTAAATTAATGTTCTTATTTACACAATTTCTGGCTATGCAAAAGCGAGGTAGCTAGCAGAGTAGTAATACTTCTTCATATTTCGGATTTTCCAGTCCGCCTTGGTCTCTTCAAGCTTCTCGGATCGGTACATTTCCTCGTCTAATTAAGCTATAATATCTGTACGAAAGAAAATAATATCAAATTTGTTTAAACATAAAAAAAAAAGATCGACGATCATCTTCACATGTATATATACGTACACAGTTATAGTACGTACTGTGTTCACTGTAAATTTCCCCTTGTAATAGATACAGATGGATACATATGACTAAGGAGCTTGTGCCATCTCTCCTGCGACTGGAATTCCCAGACCTCTACAGTCTTTACTTTCTTTCGCATGCCTCTTCGACCCCTCTCTCAATATTGATCGACTAGGTGATCGAGAATCAAGTTGCTATTGTGAGAAGATGAAGAACGTACTCTTTCCAAAAAAGAAGAAGAGCAATTCATGTTACAGAATACAGAAGAATCAATATATGGAGCATGCATGCAGCACATGCATGAAGCTCTCGCCATCTCTCCTGCTATACATGAATCCCTGCCCTAGCCTAACCCCAATCATATCTCTTCAACTATTTTCTCTCCTCTTGCATTTTGAGAAATCCTGCCTAGTTCATATTTATAGAATTATAGCACGGGGTCTTGGCTTCTCTTCTGTTTGGAAACTAAACACAGAATCGAAGTTTTTTAGTTTCTTTTTCCACATAAAATAATCTTTATTTAATCACTAGGAAATTTCCCATGCATTACCATGAAATTGCAGTTTTCTGATCGAGTGAGCAAGAGGGCACTTGCAAGGTGCAGATCTAATTGGTCGAGAATAGTCCTGATCGATGAGCTGGCTTATGAATATTTCTTCTTCAACTAGAAGGATTTGCTTAGAAACTTACTGGCTTATACAAAGTAGTGGCCGGCTACAGTTTATGGTCTTAGTCCATTCGGAAATGACCAGAAAATAAAGAACCAAAATTTCTCGAGACCTTCTTTCAGAAATTCCACATTCTGGCTGCTAATGGTATTTATTTCGGGATGCAATCCACAGTAGCAGCCTTGAAGCACATATATATCAAATAACTACTGAAAAAATGAATGTAAAGTTTGAAGCTAAGACTTACCAAACAGCACGATCGAGTTTAACAGCTTTCAATGGAAGAATGGAAGGTAGAAGGTCTCGAAGAACTACCGTAAAAAAGTCTGAACTTGGGTGAAGCTTCAAGACGATTTGGGCCTTAGATTTTGGATAATAGTAATTTGGGGTTTGGGCTTTACATTGCGATTTGGGCAACTTAGGATAGATGACCCAACTGTCCATTGACTCCATACAACCCACTGGGGGTCTAAAACAGACCCAAAAAGAAACTAACAAACAGAGAGATCAAGTAGCCCAGACGGCCCAACGACAATTCTTCGAGTCCTGGAGAGTGGAGACGTTTCCCCGGTCATCCAAATGAGCAGCAACTGCATGAGGAGGAGAAGTGGAGAACAATGTTGCATGCACTCCCTATAAACATGGAACACAGAAACAGAAGTGAACTTGTCAATCATAAACTTGCAGCTTCTAATGATTGCTCCTAAAGGGTGACCATCGATATCAAGCTAGAGCTCGCAACTGTCCATTCAGATATCAGATTGTGCTACGAATGAGATAAATTAATTTGATTGCTTTTATGAAAACTAATTAATGAAAATCTAATTTGATTGCTAGGAATGAGATAAATTTGATTTCTTTTATGTTCTTCTATGTGCTAGGATAAATTTATCTCATTACTAGTTCTTCTATTTGCAGGTTTTGCGCACGATAATCTTAATTAATGAAATTGCTGAATATATGAGATTTTTAGATGTTAAGAGTTTAGGCTGAAATTTGTTGAATACTAAAGGAAGAACCACATGCACAATGTAATATGAAGAACGCGATGGAGCATAAGAGAATTGATCGAGCTACTATATGTGTTAGTGTGTTTCCATATCTTCACGTATTATTTGTTGCTTGGGAATGAATTGATCGATCTATATAATGTACTACTCATTGCTCAACTTTCTGTAGAATACTGCCTCTATCTGATTTAACCTGAGCATGAACCTAGAGATTTAAAATCAAAGTGGATTATTTAAATGTTCCTATTTACACAATGTAGCTAGGAGGAAATTATATTTTACATTTTCCAGTTCGCTTTGGCTTCTTCAAAATTCTCGGATCGATTACTCCTGGTCTCATTACTTTGACCTCGTCTCGGCTATATTTACTATATAACAATTTTGATCTTCCATTCGCACTATTCACAGTTCCTATTGCATATTACCCTTTTCGGTCTTTTTCCCAATTTGATCGGACTATTCACAGTTCCTGTTTTGCAATTTGATATGTATTCAAGCAATCGAACTCTCTTCAGGGTAATATGCATATTCAAGCAATCAAACTCTCTTCCCTCACCCACTCCTCCTTGCTCTATATCATTTCCGTGTCTATATCATTTCAGTTTGCTTTGGATTGCTCTTGCTCTAATTTTATCTAACTACACTGATAATAGCATTCTCTCCTTCATTGGTAACAACACAGAGCTGGTACCTCTTTCTGACTCAATCCAATCGACCCAATCCAATCGAAGCAAGCAAGCAAGGCAACACCACAAGCAAGCGAGTCTCCGTCGTTTTTCCATCTTTCCAGGTTTGAAATTAAAACCCCTCTTTCTTTCTCTTCATTTCTGATCTTTGTTGCAGTATGCAAAAACTAAGTGTTAAGAAGCATACATGATCTTTGGTCTTTGATCGACTGAAGAAAAGAAGATATATGAAGTTACCGATCGAATATGCATCAAATGGGTTTGGATTATTTTTCGATTTTGGGTTCCAGATTTCTCTGGATTGATTTCTGGGTTGTTTTGATTTTGGGTTTAGTAAACCCACTGTTTTCAATCAGCTAACTTTGATCTCTGTCTTTTGCATACATGTAGTTTGGAATATAAGCCAGGTTTTAGAAAACCCATGCTCAACTGGAAGCTCAGGGGAAATTTAACCAAACAGTAGCATTTTTGTTTTTGCTTATCGAGAGCAGGTGAGCTAAACCTATTCATTCAAATTTATACTCCACTGGATCATTCAACGTGCTCTTGGAGCTATTCAAATTCAAAACCAGAGCATCCCCCATTCAAATAGATCTGTCATCGTCTGAAGTTGGTAAATCATAAGAACTTAGTCAATAGTCATTAGTGATTTAGTGATATTAGTGGGTGTGGTAGCCAAACCCTACCCGAAAATGGGAAATTTGAATGCAGTCACAGGACTCTTGCATGGTGATTGATAGGTAAGTAGCAATTAATGTACAGTTAAGTTAATATACTTTTGGTGCATGTCATAAAAATCTTCACCAATTCCATTTCCCTTCCTGGATATCATACTTAAATGATGTTTGGTCCATACATGCTATAGTTTTGAAATTTCAGGTCAGTAACCCCATAGTAGTCAAAATCTTGAAGTAAGAAGACCCAGACCCATTTAGTTATGTGTATTCATTGCTAGAAAGGACTATTGGCTAACAGCTCTGCCCAGCAAAGGACAATATTGATGCATTTACAACAGACACAGAGTTTAAGTGACATTGTCATTCTATTATTAGACCTTCGAATCTTTAATGAGACACAGAGTTTCAAGTCCTTGCCATATCTTTTTTTGTAAACTGCACTCCAGTAGTTGGAATCAAAATTGTACCAGTAACTGTACATCAAACACATTCACTTAAAGGGTAGGATGCCAAAGATAGATGAACTTAAATAATATGATACCTCTCTCCTCTCCAGCTGAATGTATAGCGTCAGAACATAGTGTATAATCTAATTTCAAAATCGCTTTCATTTGTAACACCAATTGTTCCTTTAAAGATAGTTGACTATAAGCTGCTTATATATATGTATGTCTTTAAACATATATATGATAAATCAATTGGTGTCCTATGGTTCACTCCATTCATATTTCATCACTGAGTTATATATTCGAGTCACAATACATCAGTAGGGACATGATGCAAATGTTTGACCCAACTCTTTGTTATTCTTAATTTATGAGTCTTTAGCTGGGTCAACTGCATTATGGCTTATATACCCACCATCTTATACTCATTTCTTGCTGATAGTGGTTTGTGATGATCATCTTCTTTCTTGAATATCCATTTTCTTTTCTAAAAAAAAAAATTAAATTTTGGGTAATGGATCCACCACGAAGGTGGATACTTTAATCATATGTATGAACATATAAGCTTGAAAGTTGTTCCTGTCCCTGTTAGGGGAGATGCCAACCATTTACAATATAACAACCGTGAGTCTTGATTTATAACAACCGTGAGTCTTGGTACCTGGTCTTACAGGTGTCAAGTGAGTACAGAATGGTGGTGCTCAACAGTGATCCTATGGCGCCAGAAGTGGCCTCCGATATAGATTCTAGATCCATATTTGATCCTCTCTCTCTCTCTCCTTCTTCTTCTTTGAGAAATTGTTTTGTTTATTTTGCGAAGGCCGAATTGTGGTTTGTTCTATACTTATGATTTCTAAGCATCATATACCCGTAAGATAAGTATCATAGGTTGCTGTCTGGCTTAAATCTGATGCCTGAAATTTTCTGCCTGTGTGGTGGTGTTAATTACATGAGGATGTATTGGAAAAGTGAAGGATAATAGAGGTAATGGAACGGAGATATTTAAAGTTTTTTGCTGATTGATGACACCACACCAAGATCTTTCTCAGTTGAACATGGCTTGGGACTCCACTATGTAATTTACAAACGATTTGATATTGAATTGAGGTCCAAAGCAAACGGAACGATAATCTTTCATGCTTTGAATTTACAGTTTGATATTGAATTTACAGTTTGATATTGAATTTGCAGTTTGATATTGAATTTACAGTTTGAATTTACAGTTTGATATTGAATTTACAGTTTGATATTGCATTTACAGTTTGATATTGCATTTGCAGTTTGATATTGAATTTACAGTTTGATATTGAATTTGCAGTTTGATATTGAATTTACAGTTTGAATTTACAGTTTTATATTGAATTTGCAGTTTGATATTGAATTTGCAGTTTGATATTGAATTTACAGTTTGCTATTGAATTTGCAGTTTGATATTGAATTTACAGTTTGAATTTACAGTTTGATATTGAATTTGCAGTTTGATGTTGAATTTACAGTTTGATATTGAATTAAGGTCTAAAGTTCAAACGAATGGTTAGAAGAGAACCATAATTATTCATGCTTTTACAGGTTGATATGGTTGATATTGAATAGAGGCCTAAAGTTCGCTGAGCACAAACGATTTGATATTGAATTGAGGTCCAAAGCAAACGGAACGATAATCTTTCATGCTTTGAATTTACAGTTTGATATTTGAATTTACAGTTTGATATTGAATTTGCAGTTTGATATTGAATTTATAGTTTGAATTTACAGTTTGATATTGAATTTACAGTTTGATATTGAATTTACAGTTTGATATTGAATTTGCAGTTTGATATTGAATTTACAGTTTGATATTGAATTTGCAGTTTGAATTTACAGTTTGATATTGAATTTGCAGTTTGATATTGAATTTACAGTTTGCTGTTGAATTTGCAGTTTGATATTGAATTTACAGTTTGAATTTACAGTTTGATATTGAATTTGCAGTTTTGTGTTGAATTTACAGTTTGAATTTACAGTTTAATAATGAATTTGCAGTTTGATATTGAATTAAGGTCTAAAGTTCAAACGAATGGTTACAAGAAAACCATAATTATTCATGCTTTTACAGGTTGATATGGTTGATATTGAATAGAGGCCTAAAGTTCACTGAGCATTACAATTTTTTTAGTTAGTGTTGTGAGTTTTAAGTTTTTGGGTTTGGGGATTTTGACTTAGTTTAAAACATGGAATTATGGTTTAAGAGGTTTGCAGGTGTGTGTTGATTCACGTTACATGTATATATTATTAGGGGAGCATATGCTTTCATCTCCATCGAGTAGCCTCTTAGCTATGATGACATTAGGAGCTTTTTTCGGATGATAAGCATCCCAAAACACATACTTGGATCGGTCTCCACAGAGAGTATTGTTGGTTAGTAGATTAGGTGCCTGGACTCCATGAGGGGTTTTTAAATCTTTTAACTTTTTATAGCTGGGTTCTGAGCTCTTTAAATATCTGATGTTGTTTTAAAACCTTAACTTTTGATACATGGGTTCTTAACTCTTTGAACATTTGATTATTTCTAGAGTTTGTTAGAGACCATTATGTAAATTTAGCTCAGAGGTAATTTGTCTTTGTAAATGGGTTGAACTGTGAGATTTTGCTTATTTATGTGTTTTTTTTTCCTTTTGCAGGAGAATTTATTCAGAATTTTGCATCACTCAATTTGTTGCTGTAGTCTCTCCCTCAAATCAGATATTGCGTACCCGTTTCTCCCTGGGTTTTCGATCGGTAAGCTTTGTTTTTTTGTGAATTTTTTCTTTTTGTACATTTATTCAGTATTCACTCCTTTTCCGATCTTCTCTCCGGTTCTCGATTTTCCTCTCTCATGATCTCACGATCTGCTCCATCCTCTCTTTTGCATCCTCTCTGTCGTTGTTGGATTGCATCAAATTTTGCATACCTGTTTTTTTCTCGGTCTCTGATCGATATGTTTTTTTTGTGTAGACCCTTTATTTTTGGTACATTGTTTCGGTATTTATGTTTTTTTTGTTATCCTTATGTATCAGGTCTACCATATCGATAAATATACTAGCTTTTGCTTTTGCGTTGTGGTGCCGACAAGGCAAGTTTATTCTTTTGCTTCTGTATATTAGACTAGAAATGATCTATATATCGTTGAAATCACACTTATAGAAAGTTTGTTTGACTGAAATATCATGATAAAGTTCATATGGCTTCAATGTACAAATGGTCAAAATAGATTATCTTTTCTTTGTTCGTTTTTATGTTTGTATGGATGATTCTCTATCGAGATTGTTGTTTCATTTGTGATGTATTTTGGGGATTAATATGACATGTGACCAGTTAAAGTGAGTTTTTTCTGGTATGTTTCTATGGTTTAAGTTGTTATATTTATTCTATTGGTGACTTATAATAGTTGGGTTTAGTGAATGGGTTTCGTTGATGTTCAATTGAATTGTTGTTGTCAATAAATTATGAACGAGGATGTTTGTGCTGTAATATTGTTATGTGACTTTAAGTCAGTATATAAACTTGAACAAAGTCTAGAATCAGGCGAAAAGGGTTTCATTACACTGTTTGTGATAGTGTAAAAGTGTGATGGACTTTGTATTTCTAGGTAATCCACATTCGAGTAAGAAGTTGAGTGAGGAGGGAGGTTTGATATTACACAAAGTTAAGATTGATACTTGGATTTACCTGACGATCCTATCTTTGCTTTATGAGTATTCCCAAATAGCTAATTAGTAGTTGTTGAATTGATATTTGGGTAAAAAAAAAGCAAACTAGAAGAATTGTATTGTCTTCTATTTTATGCAACGGTTGATAATTTGGTGATAATCATATATAGAATATGTAGTCGTTATGGTGATAATCAGTTTCATATTGAATTATTAATAGATGTTATTATGTTTTCTATTTTAGGTATGGGTCGAAAGAGAAAGTTACCTTCTGTGATTGAGAAAGATCAAATGGTAGATTCACTAAGGGGCTTTGAAGAGACAACAAGTTCATCAACCACTTTTGATAATGTGTGCCCAAGTGTTGGAGATAAGCGATTTTCAAGCAAGAGACAACGTTTCTTTCAGAGTGAGGGTACGAGTACACAATTGATGGTATCAACGGAAAAAAGAAATGATAATGAGGATGATGTTGATGAAAATGTAGCAGGTAAACTTAGATCTATAGTATTTTTTGTGTATTATAATGAAAATATGGCAAAACTAACAAATCTATATTAATGGGAGATGTAGGATCTCATCTGAGTGTTCATGGTCAAGCATCATATCAAAGAAATCGTCGAGGTGAAATACATTCTATATTATGTTTTTCATGAGCAATAAATTTAATGATTTTCAACACTGATTTGAACCATTTTATCATATAGGTGTGATCGTAAGTTATAAGGATTCAGGCGACGATTCTTATACTTGCAGTCATTGCAATGCTCGATTTTGGCACGGCGAGGCTTTGAAAAAAAAAATCAAAAATCAATTGGTTTATACAAATTGTTGTGAAAAAGGACAAGTTAAACTTCCAATATCAAATCAAACTCCAACATTTCTTGAACATTTATTGAATCCAAACAATGGTCGTGAAAGTACACTTTTTCGTGAAAATATTCGGGTATATAATTCCATGTTTACTTTTACTTCTATGGGTGCAAAAATTGATTACAAGATAAATAATGGCACAGCTCCTTATGTATTCAAAATCTCTGGACATGTGCATCATTTGATGGGATCGGTGTTACCTTCTGCAAATGAATGTCCTAAATTTGCTCAATTATATGTTTATGACACGGAAAATGAGATTTCGAATCGCATTAATGCCATTGATCCGAATAATGCAAATCAAAATATTGATGTGGTAATTGTTGAAGAATTAGCAAATATGCTTGATGATGTTAATGAATTGGCCAAAAAGTTTCGATCAGTTAGAGATCAATTTGAAAATGTTTTGATACCTAATTGTAATATGACTCTACTTGATCGTCAGTCTATGGATGGTAAACAATATGAATTACCGAGTGTTTCTGAGATTGCCGGTTTAATTGTTGGTGACATTGGAGAATTTAATTCTAACAGAGATATTATAATTCGATCGATTGATGGAAATTTGAAGCGAATATCTAAGATACATCCGAAGTTAATGTCATTACAATATCCGCTACTTTTTCCATATGGTGAGGATGGATTCAGAACAAATATGTTGTTAGAGTGTACAGAAAGAAATCGTCAGAAAAAAAGAACAAAATTGACAATGATAAAATTTGTATGCTATCAAATCCATGATCGAGAAAATGATTCAAGTACTTTGTTAAAAGGCGGAAGATTATTTCAACAATACTTGGTTGATGCATATGCGACAGTTGAAGAAAATCGCTTGGAATATATAAGAAATAATCAACCATTATTGAAGTGTGAAAAATGGAATCAATTGTCTGCTTCTGCTTCAAATGGTGTTACCCGATGTTCTGATGTGGGAAAGACAATTTTTCTTCCAGCTACTCACACTGGCAGTCCTAGAGATATGTTAAATAATTATCAAGATGCCATGGCAATTTGTAGATATTACGGTAATCCGGATCTGTTTATAACTTTCACTTGCAATGTTAAATGGCCAGAAATTGTGAGGTATTTTGAAAAGAAACCAGGATACAGAGCGGAAGATAGACCAGATATTGTTTCTCGGATTTTTAAAATTAAATTAAATGATATGATTGAATTCATTAAATCTGGAGAACCTTTTGGGGTTATTGATGCACATGTTTGTACAATCGAATTCCAAAAACGAGGGTTGCCTCATGCTCATTTACTATTTTGGCTTCAAAGATCATACAAATGTTACACATCAACAGATATAGATTCTATCATATCAGCTGAATTACCGGATAAAAACATTAATCCAGAACTTTTTGAAATAGTCAGTCAATTTATGATACATGGTCCATGCGGTCAATTAAACTCAAAATGTCCATGCATGAGAGATGGAAAATGTACAAAATCTTTTCCTAAACCATACATTTCTAACACCGTATTTCATGCAATCAAGGCTCCTCAATATAAAAGACGTGATGATGATTCAAAGTTTATGAATAAAAATGGAATTCATGTTGGTAATAATTTTGTTGTTCCATACAATCCCATTTTGTTGTTGAGGTATAATGCTCACATAAATGTTGAATCGTGTTCTCAGTCTATGTTAATAAAATACTTATTTAAATATATAAATAAAGGTCCAGATAGAGCTCGAGTGATGATTAATGACAATGTAAATGATGAAATACAAAACTATTTGAATTGTCGATATTTAACTCCCCACGAATCTGTGTGGCGATTGTTTGAATTTTCCATTCATGCCAGATATCCTGCTGTGCAATACTTAAAAATTCATTTGCCAAACGAGCAGAGCGTTTTCTTTTATGAAGGTCAATCTCTTGAACAAGTTGTGGAAAATCCAGATGCAGAACGTACCATGCTAACTGCTTGGTTTGATGCAAACACTGTTTATGAGAATGCGGCTAAATTAACTTATGCTCAATTTCCTTCTCAATTTGTTTGGGACAATGATGGGAAAACATGGAATCCAAGAAAAAAACGGTATGACGTTATTGGCAGAATTGCTCACGTGCCACCAATTGCAGGGGAATTGTTTTACCTACGGATGTTGCTGAATATTCAAAAAGGATGTCGCAATTTTGATTGGATCAAAACAATTAATGGAATTACTTATGCCACTTTTCAGGAAGCATGTCGAGCATTAGGATTACTAGATGATGATAAAGAATGGAACGATGCACTGGTTGAATCTGCATTTACTGCGACCTCTTCTCAGATCAGACAATTATTTGTTACCATTATTCTCTTTTGTAATGTCTCAAATCCTCGAGCTCTTCTCGATGCACATTGGATAAGCATGTCTGATGATATTTTATACAAAATTCGATCGGAATTCAACATGCCCAATCTTACCATACCTGAGGATGATTTGAAAAATAGCGTGTTATCCGAACTTGAAAAATTGTTCAGCATGGCATCCACTTCATTGAAAGAACATCATTTGCCAATGCCCAAAACAGAAAAGATACAAGAGTTGAGTAACCGGTTATTGAGAGAGGAATTAGATTTTGATTGTGAGACACTTAAACGTGAATTTTGTGAATTAGTTTCTAAATTGAATTCGACTCAGAAAATTATATACGATGAAGTGATTGAAGCTGTGCAACAGAAAACTGAAAAATCATTTTTTGTGTATGGTAGTGGCGGAACAGGAAAAACTTTTTTGTGGAATACTATAATTTCTAAACTGAGATCTGAAGGAAAAATTGTTTTGGCCGTTGCTTCGTCAGGAATTGCTTCTCTTCTACTTCCAAAAGGCAGAACAGCGCATTCACGTTTTAAAATAAAGCCTGTTATAGAAAAAGATTTAAAATGTTCAATAAATAAACAAACACAGCTTGCAGAATTAATTGAAAAGACAGATCTAATCATTTGGGATGAAGCTCCAATGTGCAATAAATGTTGTATCGAATCATTGGATAAAACTCTTCGAGATATTTTGTCAGCAAACTCTGATGATCGAAAGACACAAATACCATTTGGAGGTAAATCAATTTTGCTTGGCGGAGATTTTAGACAGACTTTACCTGTTATAGAAGGAGGAAGCAAAGGAGATGTTATTAATGCGTCTTTAAATAATTCATATCTATGGCCACATCTTAAAGTTTTTTGTTTAACAGAAAACATGAGATTATCGTCTGTCGGATTGACGACCGCTGAAAAAGATGAGATTCAAAAATTTTCATAATGGATGCTACAAATAGGAGAGGGTCGATTACAGTCAAATTTTCCAACAAATGACCCTGATACATCTTGGATTCATATTCCTGAAGATTTACTCGCTGATTCAACTTTAGATCCTATCAAATCAATTTTTACGGCTACTTATCCAAATTTTGATTGTAAATACAATGATACATGTTATTTGAGAGAGCGTGCCATCGTCACACCGAGAAATGCAACTGTACATGAAATAAATAGATATGCTATTAATTTGTTGTCTGGTGATAAAAAAACATATTTTAGTTCCGATTCAATTTCATTCAATTCTGCTACCTACAGCGATAATAGTCTTTTGTATCCTATAGAATTTTTAAATAAACTTGAATTTAGTGGTCTGCCATCACACGAACTTATACTGAAGATTGGAATGCCAATTATGTTATTAAGAAATTTAAATCAAATACAGGGTTTGTGCAATGGAACACGATTGATTGTAACTAATTTGTTTGAAAAACTAATAGAAGCAAAAATACTAACAGGGACAAATATTGGAGAAAAAGTTTATATTCCGAGGATTGTTTTGATTGCAAATGAAACTAAATGGCCATTCATATTCAAGAGACGACAGTTTCCTGTCAGGGTCTGTTATGCAATGACAATCAACAAAAGTCAAGGTCAATCGCTAAACCAAGTCGGAATATATTTGACTGAACCAGTATTTAGTCACGGACAATTATACGTTGCAATATCGAGAGTTACATCAAAAAAAGGTTTAAAGATTATGATACATAACGGTAACAACATACCGAATAATTATACAAAAAATATAGTTTACAGAGACGTTTTTGAAAACACATGACACTTATATATTGTTTAGAACCAATACCATGTAAATAGTCTTCAGAACCTACAATTATCAAAGTACACCACAATTGTTTGGTGTTGGCCACAAATAGATGACTTCCCAATTTCAAGCACTCTATTAATCACCTCTTGCTTTTACAATATGATAAACTAAGCTGTTGGGCATGAATGTCCTCTATGCTTATTCATCTAGAGCTTTGTTCTTTCAAATAGTCTCTCTTCTTCTCCAAACTGTTTCTATACAGCCATCGATGTTGCCATCTCCAGTGCCCTTCGGCCAGCACCAGCCATCTCTGGCGTTGATGTGAAGCCACACTACAGCTCCACTCCACAATGTTGAAGAGGTTAGATCCTTCCCCCAAATACTAAACCCTAACCGTTCAATTTGGGATTCTGTTTACTGAATTTGATTTTCGAGTATATCTCCGATCTGTTCGTTTCAGGCTTATTCCAATGTGGTTTAGTGTCAACTTTTTGATGCGGCTCTTCCATAGTCCATTATGCGATGATGAGTTTGAGAACGTCCTCCAATACCTGCAAAACTCCCTCAAATCATAGTCAACACCTTCGTTATGTCCAACGTCGTCCTCGCCGTTTTGATACTTGAATTGGTATGGTCAGTTCGTCAAATTTCATCATTCAATTTATCTTGACACACCGCCCCAAGGGGCGGGCGGCACCCTAGTTTTCTATACGAAAGACAACAATATCCAAATAGTTGAACTCATGAAGGCCAGATCGATGGATCATCTTCGATACATATGAAACTTTATATATTAATATTTGTATACACACTTACCCCCTACCCTTGTAATTGTCACACATGGATCGATAGAACTAACGAAGAAGGTGTAGGAGTTCCAGTCGTAAGAGGATGGCACAAGCTAGCTGCGACTCCATTAATAGATCATTTATCGATCATAGCTAGCTCGTGCCATCTCTCCTGCGACAGGAATCCCCAAACCTCTAGAGTCTTTAATTACTTTCTCCCTTGATCGATTTACTCGGTGATCGTGAAGCTAGCAAGTAGCAAAAAAAGATAGAGAAAATAAGAGAAAATGATAGAGGGTTTCATGTTACAGAAGGATGGAGCATGCATGCACGCTTATTGCTCTTCATGCAACACATGAAGTTAACGCCATCTCTCTGGCTACATATATGAATCCCTAACCCCAATCTCCTCTACTATTTTTGCTAGCTCCTCTTGCATTCTGAGAACTCATGCCTAGACCATGCATATATATAGAATTTGCAAGTTCGATTAGCTAACAAGGCGACTTTGCTTCTCTTCTATTTGGAAAGTAAATCTTGTTTTTTTTTCCTCATACAATAATCTTTAATTATTAGGAAATTTCCTATGCAATACCATGAACTTGCATTGAAATAAAAATTAAAGTGATTTGCATGGCGCAGATCGACCTAATTGATCGATCGAGAATTTTCCGAGCTAGCTAGCTTATGATATATTCCTTCTTCAACTAAAGGTTGCTTAGAAACTTGTTAGCTTGTAGTGATTACAGCGCGCTAGGGAACTTATATGGTCTTCGTCCTTTCCGAAATGACTAGAAACCAAAATTTCCTCGACACCTTCCTTCACAAATTCCACATGACCTCTTCATTATATTGTTCAATGTGACATTACGCCAGCCAGTATCCAATTGATCATATATATAAAATATTTTTTCTCTAAATTAACATGTTATGTTTTTAGCTACTCTTTTCTTTTTAATTGTTTGAAAATGTATAAAGGTCCTGGGGGGTGAATAGGCCTTTTACCACTTTTTCGTTTAATCTGTTCTCGGGATAGCAAGATAGAGACCTATCCCGAAATACAGGATACGAGTGTTAAAGCATAAAGACAGAAAGTAAAGAATAACACAAGATGTTTTTATTGACGCGGAAATCCTACAACCAGAATTAAAACTGCGTGCCCCTAACTCTTGAGGGACAAACTTTTCCACTATCAAGTAACACACTCAATTACAAGTCTCTCGTACTCTGGGGATACATAACCCGTATGCTATCCTAACTAGTCTGACCACCAGTTTTAACAGAGCTATACTACTTGAACTATGTGTTTACACTTGGGAAAATATTCAGAAGCATCAACTTAGATTTTAACTACTCTCAAGTTAAATCTTCTTGATCTACTTCTTTGGGTTGAACATCTCCATACATATCTCAATGGAATGCATTATGCAATGATACATATGAGTTTTGAAAACAGTTTTTATGCTTGAGAATCCATGTCTATTATGCACAGTTATGAGCAACCAAAAGACATGGAAGGGGAAGAGAAGAGAGAAGAGATTCTACACAGAAGTGTGCTCTCAAAGAGTAACCCTAACAGAATAATCTACCCAGAAACTATTTCACTCAACCAACAACTTCTAAACAGCCTTAGACACATTATATAGGCAATGTAATACAGCAGCAAGTAGCAGCAAGTAAACAAGGCAAAACAGAGGTCAAATGTAGCAAGAAAGCACGTGAAAAGACAGCATAAAAAGCAGCCCTAAAACTGTCCCAGATATTGACCCAACATTTCATAATTTGCAAGGCAAACGCATGCTCAAAGGACACCATACAAGGTCAACATCTAATTCCCATTTTAGGCAAAGAGTGTTTTAGGCGGGAAACAAAACTTTCTAAGCCATATACTAGAAATGGTAAGCACAGCTTCAGCTAGCACGTGAAGGACAGATTTGAAGAAGGCAAAAAGGCTGTCCAGACTGTAAAGCACATCACACACTCCTAAAAGTCACATGTGAGCCTAAACCATTACACATTTTGTAGAGTCAACTATCATGAACAAAAGCTTTTGTATTCTGAATTAAGGAAGACCTATGCCTCAGAAAATCACATGCATACAGACTAAGAAATCACCTAGGCGACCGAAATCAAGAATGAACATATATCCAGAATAACAGCAGATCAACGGGGATATGTGCAACATTTGCTATCCTAAATGAAAACCATGTTATGAGATGCATGAACTACCTGTTTTTCCAAAGAGATAAGTAAGTGATGCTAACATCTTTCAATCTCTTTCCTTGATGATTTTCCGGTCAATTGTGTTTTGTCGATTGTCAAGGAGTAGCCAATATTACATATGCCTTCAATGTAAATACGTGCTAGCTAAATATAAATTAGAAGACACTCCATTCTAGTACGTCCCCTAGATTTGACGTACTCATAAGAATCAAGGCCGGCAGGCGCGGCTATGTCAATGTTCATATTATCATATATAACCAAAGTTACAAACTATTAAGCAATCAATTACAAAGTCCATCCAATTCAAGCAAGATCAATGACTTGGAGCTGAGCAGAGGGATCGGAGGTCCTCGATCAATAACCATACGCAATAGTATGTGTATGTAATACTACTTTCACATGCATATATGCTTCTTTCTTCCGCTCTTGACTGAGAAATGAAATATATCAATACAAAAGAACTCAGCCATGGAATGATATACACGAAGGTCTCTAGGAATGTCCATTACACCTTTTAGTTAGTAGCCAATAGCTATCTGTGTATTATACATTCACATTTGATCTTCTAGAAATCAAGCTGATAGATCACGCATCTCCATCGCGATCGATCGCTTGCTTTTCAATCAGATGATCGATTGGCCGAAAAGTTCGAGAAAATCAAGAGAAACTTCATGGAATCTGTTAGAGAGAGAGAGAGAGAGAGATTTGCTCATCAGTTCATGAAAGTTATCACTACTGGAGGAGAAATTCGAGGCGACGAAGAAAGGTGGTCGCCTCGTCTGGATTTCTCGTCGCCTCGATTTCTTGTGACCAAAACTACGTCGCCTCGTCTTGTCGCTTCAGATTGATCACTCCACCATTGGGGCGACAAAGAACCAATCTTCGTCGCTTCATTTGATTTCACGCGACGTAAACAAATTTACGTCGCTTCAATTTATCGCTCAATGAAGCGACGTAGATTGCTCAATCTACGTCGCTTCATTTTAATTTTTTTTTATTTTTTTTTATTTTTTTTTCTTTTTCGCTCAATAAAGCGACGTAGATTGCTCAATCTACGTCGCTTCATTGTATTTAATTTTTATATTTCTTTCTTTTTGAATAAACAAGGCGACGTAGATTTATCAATCTACGTCGCTTCAATGTATTTAATATTTATTTTTTTTTCTTTTTGAATAAACAAAGCGACGTAGATTTATCAATCTACGTCGCTTCAATGTATTTAATATTTATTTTCTTTTCTTTTTGAATAAATGAAGCGACGTAGATTGATCAATCTACGTCGCTTCAATGTATTTAATATTTATTTTTTTTTCTTTTTGAATAAATGAAGCGACGTAGATTGATCAATCTACGTCGCTTCAATGTATTTAATATTTTTTTTTTCTTTTTGAATAACCAAAGCGATGTAGATTGATCAATCTACGTCGCTTCAATGTATTTAATATTTATTTATTTTTTCTTTTTGAATAAATGAAGCGACATAGATTGCTCAATCTACGTCGCTTAATTGTATTTTTTTTCTTTATTTACACTATGAGGCGACGTAGATTGATCAATCTACGTCGCCTCATTTATTCAAAAATAAAAAAAATTAAAATTAAATATTATTGTACCAAGTCACGACCTATCGCAATTTACAAACACAAAAACTCATTCAACCACAAATCAAGTTATATAGAAAAAATTACCACAAATCAAAACGTTAAAAGTTTATACAAATCAAGTTTACACAAATCAATTTTATACAAAGCCTAGATACAGTTTACGAGCCAGGAGGTGGTGGAGGAGCTTGAAGTTGTTGACTCGCAGCCTGGAATGATCGCATTAGGGCCTCCATTTCTTGCATCCTTTGGGCGAGCGCACTGTAATCCTCTATGGCCTTCTGCGCCACCTCGCTCGATCTGCGCGCCTCCTCTCTGGCTTCAGCGATCTCCCTTTTCAGGGCTTGGCTTTCCTGTACCCGGGCCCCTCCTCTCGGTTTGGGGTCGCGTGTGAGAGCGCGCACCACCCCTGTAACGTCGAATAAGAACAAATATTAGTATACTCTATGGTAAACCAAAATAAAGCAAAACGTAAATCGAGATGAACGACAGTGGTTTAGGAGATTTATTACCTCTTATAGAGGTCCCGGGTCTTGAACCCACCTCTTCCTCTATGATATTTATTTGTGTATCAAGAGGAAGAGGCTGGGCTTGGGAAACCGAATCGCCGTCAACTGGGCCCGCAACACTATCTTGTT
This sequence comes from Geum urbanum, assembly GCA_946800695.1. Lineage (NCBI taxonomy): Eukaryota > Viridiplantae > Streptophyta > Magnoliopsida > Rosales > Rosaceae > Geum > Geum urbanum. The sequence goes on along the minus strand of OX327008.1, from coordinate 51,316,167 downwards.
GCGACAAGATTTCATCGAGTCGACGCTTCACTGCCGCCTGCTCAATTAAAATATATCAAATAAATAATATTACAATATAGTAAACAAAAATAATTGAAATAACGTAACGTGAACCTATTTGAGCTTACCACTTTCTCAGTCGCATTCTTGTCCGGCTTGTATACGTTAATCCACGTCTGGACGGCGGGCGCTCTATGACCCTCCTTCTCCAACACCTCGCTTCGGTACGAGAGGGCGAGAGATCCCGAATGGTGGTTGAGCTGCTGCTCCTTGTTCTTGTTTTGGTTTCCTCGATTCCGTTCGCACAATCACTGCCACACACACACAAAAATCATTTTAAAATAAGAATAGATAAACATGCATATTTTTAGAATGTTGGCTACCAAAACTGTGCGGATAGTTTATGAAGCTCACCAAGTAAGCAGGGTCTTCGAAGTGGGCTTTTAACCACGCCCATTGGTCTTCCCTCCCGAGAAACTCGGCCGGAGTCTCCTGGCTGACGTGGAGATAATGTTGATGGCAATCGTACTTCCAATCCTTGTAGATTGTTTGCGCCGTCGCATCAATGAAGTTCCACATCTCCACATCAGTCGCCGGGATGTCGTAGTTCGTCTAGCACAAGACATTTAAATTCCGTTATGTAAAAGTTATATTTACATTTACTACAAGTAGGTAAGTAAGCTAATGCCAGTAAGTATACCTCAATATTTGTATTGACGATATCGCGATGCAAATCGCTAAGTCCCAAAAAGCTAGGTGCAGCATTGTAACTTTTCCGCGGATGATGCTACTGATGTCTCTGCACATCAGACTCCTCATTTCCCTCGTCGCAGGCCCCTGATGCCTCGTAGAGTAAGTGACTTGTAGTCGCCTATTGTTGTTCATCCGGACGAGGTACTCCGTCTTCGTCCCGACAACGACTCTGGGCTGTTGCGTCGTCGGATCTCCGGTTGCCATGTCCACCATGTCGGGGAGTTTGGTCTTCTTGCACCGGATGCTGAGGGCGGGAGGGTGTTGTGACGCCGTAGTGGCGTCGCTGTCATCCACTTGAGGATTCGTATCCTCAAGGTTTGGGTCGGGCGTTAAAACCCCGCCTGCTGGGGTCGCAGATTGTCCCGTGGGGAAACCCGACCCGGAAGCCCCATCTCTGTTGAATGCTCGCCACGCCGCCTCTGTAGCCTCCGCAGCTGCCGCCGCGGCCGCTTCACGACGCTGGATCGCCGCTTTCTTCCTCTGGTATCCAGTATTTCCGGGAGCCATTCTGTTAAAACTAATCTATTAAGATTGAACTACTCTTATCAAATTATGGCCAAAACTTAAACTATCACTAATCAAATTATAAAAGTGACAAAGAATGAAACCTACTCTTATCAATCGAATATTCTTATCAAGTATGAAGTACCTGTACCAAGCCTAATACTTAATACATAAATTAATCTATACTCACAAACAGTTCTTTTACGCTATCAATTAGCTCACAAATTAGCAAACAATTTATTTCAATAAAAAGTAATGAAACAATGGCCAGCATTCACACAGTACTCAAAGATTGAATTCGACTGGACATCAACAACTTTGGAATGGTTCATCATCTTTTTCACATGGTTACCATCAACATATGATAGGCATATCCTTGACATATATATACACAAAATGATATGCACATCTTTGAAACTGTCAATACTAAGCACAACACATTTGATATGTTCAATTATCTTGGTTAAAACAATATATCAATGTAAATAACACTGAAATGTTGCTAATTACTCTAAAACGCAACATACACAATGAAACTTACAATTTCTGATTCATGGAATCATCCTTAATACTTGAAAAATGAAAATTTCAATGCTTCTACTTCCGAATACATTCTCAATTTCTCATCCTATAAATCCATTCAAGAGCAATCAACGTTGAAATTTCAAAGTAAAAATATATCTTTCACATAGTTTTTCCTTTCTCTCTCAATTCCTCGGGTCAACAAATCAAAACTAGCATGATAGTACTAAAAAGCCAGCAGCTTTGAATTCAAGCCTCCTTTTATGAACACAACAACAAAAAAGATGAAATAATATAAGGAAACACAAACACATCAATACCCTGAAAAAATTGCCACAAAAGAATCAACCTTTTCCTAAATCAACAAGAACCAAATAACACAAATATGTCTCATTTCTAACCAAGTTCAAAATGAACAGCAACTACACATGAACAGATTACAAGGGACACCTACACAGCAACTACACATGAACAAGCATATAACCCACTAGAGAATGAGAAAAAAACTTACAGATTGCTTAGAAACTACTAGAGAATGAGAGAGACGGAAATCCGGACCCAGAATGCTTCTTCTTTATGAAATCACAACTATTGATAGAAATTAATAAAGACCTTAGGTTTGAAATCACAAGTACCCGAATCAATTTGAAAAAATTGAACTTAGGTTTGAAAATTGAAAGCTAAGAAGAAGGTGCTTACAGATTTCGCGATGCAAGATGGGGTGAACGGCTTCGAAGATGGAGGGGATTTCCGGTTTGGTTTCGGGGTTGGAATTCGATGGAGGGGATTTCCGATTTGGTTTCGGGGTTGAAGAAGACTTCGTTAGAGAGGTTTCGGGGTGGTCTGATTGAATTCGACGGCGAGTTTAGGGTGGTGGTGGAGGGGATTTACGGTTTCGGGGTTCGGATTTTGGGATTTGTTGAACGGGTTTAGGGATTTGGGGCGAGGCCGATTGGTTTAGGAAGAAGGAAACGAAATGAAAAGAAGAAGAAAGAAACTGTGAATCTGGAATACATATAGCCAACGAGGCGACGTATATTGAATTCTTCGTCGCTTCCTTTCATTTGAAGCGACGTATATTTCAATATACGTCGCTTTTTTTAATTCAACGCGACTAAGAATGCAATCTTCGTCGCTTCGATTAATCAAATGAATATTAAATAAACGAAATGAACTAAATATTTATTTTTAATTTTTTTATATTTGAATCAATAAGGCGACGTAGGATGAGCAATATACGTCGGTTTATTGTATTTAATTTTTATTTTTTTATTTTTTTTTAAAAAATGAGGCGACGTAGATTGATCAATCTACGGATCAATCTACGTCGCTTCCTTGTATTTAATTTTTATTTTTTTATTTTTTTTAAAAAATGAGGCGACGTAGATTGCTCAATCTACGTCGCTTAAAATTAGAGATACTAACAAAGATTGAATTCTTCGTCGCTTCAATTTATTTATGGAAAGGTAATTAACTGAATATGAAAGAAATGATGAAGTTTAGAATTATAAAGTTAGTAATATTTTCTCGAATACATAAATTATGCTTTAAAGAAAATACGAAGTTTAGGTTTCAAATTCATAATAATATTAGTTTAGTCCTCGTCTGAGTCCTCGTCTGAGTCCTCGCCCTCGTCCTCGTCCTCGTCCTCCTCCTCGTCCTCTTCCTCGTCCTCGTCCTCGTCCTCCTCCTCCTCCTCCTCCTCCTCCTCCTCCTCCTCCTCGTCTCCTTCTTCGTCCAAAAGTAGTTGAAAATCTGGGTAAAATTGTATCACCGTGGGAGTGTCCTCTTGGTAAGGCTCGAATATATGATCTCCTGTACGCGATATGTTTTCATCTATGGCAAGTACTTCGGCGCTGTAGACATTGCGGTGCGACATTTCTTGTACTACCTTCCAAGTACCACCAGCCTTTGGATCGTCTATGTAGAATACCTGTTTTGCTTTGGTTGCAATTATGAAGGGTGAATCCTCATAGTAACTATTGTTTGTATTCACTGATATCAGTCCATGATCTTTTATAATGGTGTCAAGATCTTCAGGGTCCTCGGAGTTATGCCATGTGCACTTAAACAACACCACTGGCATACGACCTGCATATAATACTTCGACCACGTAGTTAACATGGCCGTAGAACTTGGATGAACCCATGTCTATGATGACAACGCTGTTTTGAGTCACGGTTCTTTGATCTCTATCAAATGATGTGAACTTGACACCGTTCACATAACACGACTTATAAACCCGACATTGCTGAGGTCCTTGAGCTAATGACTTTATTCCTGCAACCAAGCTCGGGTCCGAGTTTTTTTCTTTAAGGGACACCTGAGAGATAAGTGTTAAGAGAAGTTAAAGATAAGTGTTATAAACCCTCAAAGAACCTTACAAGAATTAATAGGCATATGTACCCATGTTAAGAACCATCGAAGAAAACTCCTCCTCCGACGAAGCTCGTCGAAATCTTCACCATTTTTAGCCTCGAACCTTTTGAGATGTTCTTCTAGGTAAGGTTTGACTTCGTCTGTTTCCACCAAGACTTGCCAGTGAGCCTCAGCAGTCTCTGCCTCAGTCAACCTGAACTGGCAACGAGTCTTGATAATATCTGGTCTTACTAAGAGTGAAACACAGCTGACATTCCACCCAGCTATGGAAGAGTCGATATCTTCGTTGTCCATCCGTCTGAGATAAGACTTACAATACGTCACCGACTCATGTACGAGGTACTGTTCAGCAATACTACCTTCCGGTAACGTGTATTCCTCATTGACTTTTTATATTTTCCTAATTGCCTGCAAAAACACCACTCAAGATTAGTACAATATTTTCCTAATTGCCGACATATTACATAACGAACATAATATTAGCAAGAACAAAACATTTTACCTTTCAATTGGATACATCCATGTATAGTGTACTGGACCTGTAAGGAATACTTATTCGGGCAGATGAACCATGAGATGAACTATAGATGTAAAAAAATGTGGAGGAAATATGAGCTCCAAATTGCAGAGAATCATCACTATCTCAGTTTCCATGTCACGCACAACCTCCTTCTTAAGCTCCCTACTGCATAGTTGATGAAACCAATTTGACAGTGCTATCAATGGCTTCACAACGTTTTCTGGCAGGAACCCTCTGATAACCACAGGAAGAAGACGTTGAAGCAAGACATGACAATCATGCGTCTTCAATCCATAAAACTGTGACGGGGAACTTACTTTCACCTTACTTCTCAAACTACCTGCATAACCAAGAGGATACTTAACATCCCTGAACCACTGGAACACATCTTCTAGATCAATATTTTTAACTAAAAAGGGTGCATGGGGAACTTTCGCCGTACCCAAGTCACCCGCTCTTTGCCCTTGGTTTTTTCGCACATTCCTCTTCTTCAAAGCAACGCGAGCTTTTGGACCATCCTTAGACTTCTTATCAATCGAAAAAATGATTCCAAGGATATTGTCACACACATTTTTTTCAATGTGCATGACATCTAAGCAATGTCTGATCTTCAATGATGACCAATACGGCAGCTTCCAAAATATGCTTTCGTGAGTCCAACACTGTTTGTTATTCGGATTGTACGACACCTTCAAGTCTTCATGTTGGCTAAGAATAGGGTAAACGTGTGACCTAACGTCCTCCAAAATTTCATCTCCACTCTTCTGATAGGGTCTTCCGCCAAACTCCTCCTTCCCGTTAAATGCCTTGCTCAATCTCCAAGGGTGATCTTGGTGGAGCCATTTTCGATGACCTTTATAAACTATCCTCCCACATATATGCTCTGAAGTTAGCTCATCTAGACAGATTGGACATGCCTTGTACCATTTCACAGTTGACCCCGCAAGCATCCCTAAACCTGGAAAGTCACTAATAGTCCACATTACCGCTGCCTTCATCAAGAATACCTCATTGTCTATTCGATCAAAAGTATGGACTCCAACGACCCATAAATGTATTAGCTCCTCGATCATCGGCTCAATCATTACACTAAGGCACTTTCCGGGAGATTTAGGGCCTGGAATCAACACTGATAACATGTTATATTCCTTCTTCATGCACATTGATGGTGGTAGATTGTACGGCATCACAACAACGAGCCATGTACTATGCAAAGTTCCCATTGTTCCGAATGGATTGAAACCGTCTGTTGCTACTCCAAGGCGCACATTCCTGCAGTCCCGTGCAAAACCTGGAAAAGTTCTGTCAAAATGTTGAAACGCTTCTCCATCAGCTGGGTGGCTGAGGCTACCAGCCACGCATATCCGCTCCCCCAGCCATCGCATATGCTTGGCAGTGTGTGGGGACATAAACAAATGCTTCAACCTTGGTGTTAGAGGGAAGTTACGAATTATTTTTTTGGGAATATCATTCGTATATGGCTTATATCTTTCAGAATAACACACTGGACAAATCCTCTCGTTTACAAGCGCCCCCTGAACAACACACAGTTAAACTCACACGCATCAATTCTTTCGTAACCCAGTGAAAGATCACTCAAGATTTTTTTTATTCTCGAGTATGAACAGGGGAATGTGTGCCATTTAGGAAGAAGTTTATTAATGTAAATACATAAAGAGTCAACACTTGTGTCCGACCATCCATTTTCATTTTTCATTTCCATTGCATCTAATATGGCACTCAAAACAGTTTCCTCACTGCCTTCATATAATGGGGTCTGTGACTCTTTCAATAATCTATCGTACTTTTCATAATCATCGTCTACCATGTCATTGAAGTTCATGCCCGAATTATCTTCCACTAATTGTTGGGGTGCATCTGCATGGTATTCAGGATAATAGGGATATGCATCATATAGAATCTCCAACTGCGGGTTCACTGAAGGACCGGCACCACTAGAAGGACCGACTCTGTCTTGAAGCCACTGTCTTCGTTGACTGAGCATTCTCGGTTCAGCAGAAACTTCCCCGTGAAGGTGCCAGACAGTATAATCCGGACTCAAACCATTGTGTGATAAGTGATGATACATGACATCCATAGTAACCTTGAACGGACCGTTCTTACAACGTTTGCACGGGCAGAAGTAATAATCGGCTCCGTTACTATGTCGCCGGGCAAAATTCATGAACTCGAATATGCCTGTGATGTACCTTGGATCAGCACAATGATATGTCATCCAAGTTTTGTCTGGGTGTCCGTCCATGTTTCCTGTCAACATAAACAATCAATATGAACAAATTTACCACGCCACAGTTGCGATTCAACCAAAACCCCACACTTCTTCGCCTTATGCCTCCGGGTTGGGTCCTATCCCCTTCAGGGGAACACGACATTTGTCAACGCTTTTGCACCCATGCGTTTCAGCTCCAGTTTAGGGAAATTTCGGCAGCATCTCCCTACAGTTCCCCGAATGCACACATATCTAAACAACCTAATTTGCACTCGGGGAACATTTAAAGGAGACACTGTCGAAACCATATCCCAAAACTGAAACTGAAATCACACGAATAGCAAAAGGATCAACAAAGTCATGTTCACCTAAAGTGTCCAAAAATGGGACAATTCGAGAATCAACAACTCAACTCGATCAACTAGATGAGTTGTTGATTCTCAAACGGGAGTTCTAAGTTGATAAACACCACAAATATATATAGCCATACGCTCGATTTCATGATTAACACTAATAACACTAATTAAGGCTCGAATACACCTAATCTACACTAATCATCAATTAATTTCACTAAATTTAACCAAATTTCAAACATTAATCATGAACCCATAACATGATTTATCACAATTCAATGATTCAAACACTAAAACTACAACATAACACCAAATTCAATTCAACTTCAAACATTTCACCAAAACTTCAATTTCACTTCTAATCATCAATAAATTTTACTAAACTTAACCAAATTTCAAACATTATTCATGAACCCATAACATGATTTACCACAATTCAATGATTCAAACACTAAAAGTACAACATAACACCAAATTCAATTCAACTTCAAACATTTCACCAAAACTTCAATTTCACTTCTAATTTAACATATTATGGTCATAAAGAGGGTTAAAGAGATACAAATCAAACTAACCTTACTCAAGAATCAAATCAATGGCAAGAACAACCTTCTTTCTCAATTTCCTCAAATTTCTCCCAAAATCGCACAAGAACAGCTCCAAAACGCGAATGAACTGTTTTTCTAAAATTCTAACTTTATGAACGGTTTGACTTTAAGAAGAAGAGTAGATCCAGATTTAAAAAAAAAACGAGGCGACGTAGATTGAGCAATCTACGTCGCCTCGATTTTCTTCGAAGCGACAAAACTAATTTTCGTCGCTTCGAATAAAATCTTGGCGACGTATATTGCTCAATCTAAGTCGCCTCAATTTTATTCGAAGCGACGAAGATTAGTTTGGTCGCTTCGAATGAAAAAGTAGTCGCCTTATTTTCTTGAAGCGACTAAGATCAACCTACGTCGCCTCAATTATTTGAAGCGACGTAATTTTTATCAAAGGAAATCTACGTCGCCTCATTGAAAATCGGAGCGACGTAGATTGCTAACTACGTCGCCCCGATTCTCTCCTCCAGTAGTGTATGATCGATCTTGCAAAAGCAGGGCATATGGACCGTCTTGCATATATATGCATGTGAGATGTGTTCACCCCTAGCTATGTACGTATTTTCACTCGCTTTGAAATAGTGAAATGCTGAGAGAGAACTAAACGTACAGTACATACTATTGGCTTATAAATAGATCGAAATATCTGATGAACGAATGCATGGAATAGATGGAAGAGCTAGCTAGGCAATTGATCGATCATATTTATATCCAGATCTATCCATCTAGCTAGTTTAAATAGCAGTTGAGGGATTCTTGTCGCAGGAGAGATGGCACTGACTAATGATCGAGCTCTTGCATGCATGCTTAAACCATATGACTAATTAACTCTGCAATGAGCAGCAATTAGTTAGTTAGTGCCATCACTATGCGGCAAGAAACCCTGCAACTTCTGGTCATTAATTGATCGAGCGCGCCAGATGGCCGGCAGTTTAATTCATCGATCCATCCATGCATGATCCATCCAATATTGATCACCTTCGGCTGGCTCCTTTTACATGCATGTTCTTCCTGAGCATCACATTGTGCTTCTGGGCGTTCTGGTATGCGTTTATATGGTAAGTGCTTAAAGCCAAATGCAAATCGGTACATATATACATATATAATTTCTTTCTTAGCAATCATTGTTAATCGATCAAAATAGTGATTAAGGTCATTACATTTTCATTATATATACGGTCATTTCATCTTAAGTACCTTGTTAAATTACTTTCTTGTTCTGAATTACTTTGTTTTAAAAACAGAATTAAGCTTGTCAAAACATGAGTGTTTTAGCTAGGCATATAATCCATTATGCTACCTAATTATTTATTATCTAATCAACTCACTAGCTAGCTAAATGAGACATGGCCGGACTTAATCAACTCAAGTTCCCCGGCCGTTCATCAATCATCATCCATATATGTACTTGGATATAATTCATATATCCCTTTTTGGCGTCACAATGGTATTAAAATGAGAGATTGGGAGAATAATTATCCTCATCTACTTGGTTTTAAGTTATTTTCATCAAATTAAAGTATTAATACGAGATTAATTAGGACAGTTTGGTAGACCGTCGCTAGCCGCTCTCCGTTGACATATATATATATATATATATATATATCTTGGATAGCAATATATACCGATCATCAACATATAAGTTATAGATATGAATTGATGAGATTCTTGATGACATATAGCGTATCGCTCTATCTTACCTTGGGTTCTTCTGTGTGTGCCTAGCTTGTCATGGCCACGAGGCTTTAATTTTGTACACATAGTATAATACAATTAACATATATAATGGATACGCATACCAGCTGCTAATGGTTCCTTTCCTCTGATAGTACCTACCTGTAATGAGTTTCTTAATTGAGAGTGGGACATTTTGGATTTTATATTTGTCACATTATGAATAGCTTAATTATATATCATGATTTACTCGAGTCCGTACTAATACTTTATAGAGAAATAGAAGGGAGTAATCAGTAATATACTATTGGCCATGGCTATATATATACCAAGTTCTCTAATCATCTAGTACGAGGAGTTACTCAGAAAACCAGTAGTAGTATTAATCAAGAATCGAGAAAGATTGATGCGTAGGGACTTCTGTCGTAGGAGAGATGGCGCCACATGCAGGTGCAAGAAGATGATTGAGGTCTATTTATCAGTCTATGATATACGTACAGTATGCAGTTCGCTTCATCTCTCTTCGACTGAAGCCCCTCAGATCAATCAGTTTATTCATAACTAGCTAGTTTCATGCAGCTGCTGTGCCCGGAGAGAAAAACTTTGCTAATTAACTATCATTTTCAAACCCTTTTATATATACATGAGAGAGTTGAAGTTTCTCCTTTGATTTAATTTCCTTAATATGATTATACACTTCATATGGATCGATAATCATATATATGTGTTTCTCAGAATATCTGAGGATCATCTAGACCAAATGAAGGTTTGATTTATCAGTTCACATGTTTCATGAGCAAAGTTCATTAAATTAAATCTTGCAGCTTATGTTAATCAGTCTGTATTATGACCTGCTAACATAGTTAGTTTTCTTACCATATATGACGCAGCTCTGGGAGTAACTCTCAAATTGATGAGGAAGTGCGTGTACTTATTCCCAGCTGAATTAGTTTAAATTTCTCTCCTTAATTACTTATGTCGATCAAACAGTTTAAAAAGGATTCTAGAGATATCCTTTTGCACTGTATAGGATAAGCAATGAGAGTGATGCACCGATGCTGGACCTGACGAATGGGGAATGTATGAATGATTGAGTATCACTCATAGCTCTGTTTTGGATTTTCTTTCGATATGGAGATGGTTGAGAGTTAAGTAAGCTAATTAGTAATGACCTCCTCCTTTGGCCAATCAATTAGATGTGGTGCTGTGCTCTTTTTTGTCTTTTCATCCAGACATCAAGGTTTTCCTACCTCATGTTTTTGCTCGATATTTATCATTATATAGTCTTACACTGAGTTAGAAAAAGGATTCCTCCATGTGCAGCTGCAAGTTGATCTTATTTGTTTTGAAAGATCTGCAAATTAATCTTTAGCCTACGAGAATTCAATATCGTTGTTGTACTAGACTGAAATTTTTGGCAATGGGACTATAAGCTAGAGACTGATTGAATCAGACAAATATTCTTAGGATTTCCTCTTTCAAATATACATCTTCCCAGTTCTTACACCACATCAGTATTCAGTAGTCTCCAGAAACAATTTTCTGCTGGACTAGGTGAAATACAGAACCAAGTACCAACATTTCAAAAGAAAAGAGAAAAAATAATGTAATATAGAAAATGGTGGCTAACCTACATATTTTCCACGTGGTGCATACCATGTCGACGTAGCCCCAGGAAGCAATCGAGCTCAGTAATTGATACAATTTCACATCCATCACATCTCTATAAATCAGAGATAGGTTTGTGCATCTACGTACTTTGCGTCAATTTCTCCTCCAACTATGAAAAATGCAATTTCCCCGATTATGCTATATTCCACCACTGTCAGAGTATAAACAAACTGAAGTAGAACCGGCCAAAGCTTCCACAAGTGGTTCTAGTTTTGTCATTTGCACTGTTTTGGTCGAAAATTTGCACTTGACATTAGAGAGCTGATCAAAAGTTCAATCCTTTTTGCTCCAGGAGTAGGCCTGAGAAGTGTGGTATCACCAACAACAGAGCAGGGATCAGACCCATTTTCCCTACTTCCTGTACACCAACCACCAGGAACAAGCATGCCTTTTCCTTTGAACAATAGCTCAGAATCAATTTTGTCAAGCACAGGATCGTCTCTGTGAAACTTTCTTGCAAACGGAGCATTACTGGCAATCATCCTTTGCATGTCTCCAAGGTTGAGGTGGTGAGGATGTTGCTTGGGTGGATTGTCCCATGTTATGAAATGTAGGTCAGTATTCACAGTTGTGTTGCGAAACTCTTGAGCATTACAGATTACAGTGTGGAAGTATCCTTCAGGGGATGATATAAAGTTTGCATAATACATCAGGACAGTTCGAGGTAAATTGTCCCATCCCCATATACAGTAGTCTATAAAAGGTTTTGAAAGAGCCATCCAAGCAGAACCTGTGAGCGAAAACAGAGTTTGGTTACAATAACAGCAATACCAACTGGACAATAATAGAGTTGTCACATGAGGCTAGAAGAAACAAGAGCCTGGTGCTGGTGAAATTTTGAGTAGAATCTGAAGATTAACTTCTAAAGGACCTATGAAACACAATGCTTCTCAGGGGCCATACCGCAAGTCATATTCTATACGATTGTAAACTTGCGTACTAGACTATAAAAAACTTCAGATTGCTTTGTACAAATTGATTCAGATAGTGAGAGAACAAGCACATCATGGATCATGGACATGAGCACTAAAATCAAGCAACATAGACTCAACTAATACAAGTAATTGCACTTGAGAATTGTTGACAACAATTTGATCTTAGTACATGATCCACATAGTAAGGAACTGAACAATAATCAGATGGACGTAAAGAATGGCCGTAGTACGTATGGTCCAAATGGACATACCTATTCTGATTTATAAACAGAAAAGGAGGGAGACATAAATCCTTCTAATGGACTACAGTTTTCCTGAGATTATATTGTAATGGACCTATTTTTTCCGTAACATAGTTATTTCTGATTCCTCACAAACAGATATAGGTTTCACAGAGACAGAATATGAAGTTAGATTAATGCATTTGTGTCACATAAAGTTAATTTTAATTGCTAAAATGCAACAGTTGTTTGAACATCAACATGTTGCTTTCTATTTTTGTCTCTAGTTTTATCATCAGGAGACGAGAGACTGAAGATCTCAAGACTTGAAAAAACAATAGTTTCTGTAGATACCAATACAGTACTGATCTGGTAGATCAGAGTTCAATTCTTTTTTGGGCTTATAATGCTAAATTATGTGCTAGCACCTTTGCAACTACTGGCCATCTCATACCCCGACAAAAACTCACCGCCTAAATGCACCAACATTTGAACAGAGCCAGCAACATTATGTAACGTTAAAAGTTTCCCTCGACGAAGAAAACCAATCAGTAAAGGACATCAATTATACGAGGAATCTCGGCCTATTAAGTATTTCCCTTCGATACGCTCAAATTTAGTACTATTTTCACGTATCGTCAACTTTCAAAACTGCTTAACAAGTATATTGGCAGATACATTAACAAACTTCATACCTGTAAAGAGCTTGAAAGCAGTTGGCACACTCCTGCGCTGCGTAACCCAAAAGACATCCTGTTTCTTCGTCATATACAACCCGGGATCCACAATTATGGGTTTGGCCCTCTGGTACCTAAAAAACACACACACCATTACAAAACCAATGATAAGTCAAACCACACAAATATAGACACACTCTGAATACAAAAGGGGAAACAATTTCACATACTCTTTCCATCCAATGTTGCTAGTATGATCAATGAAATTAAGATCCCTCGGCAGGTACGAAAAAGTATGCAGCAGATCTATAGTCAAAATTCACACAACACCATATACCACAATTTCAGTAACTAATTCACAGACACAGAGAAAAAACAAACCACAATGAATCATATTAGACTCAAAAGTCAAACCTAGAGTTGACTTACCATCCTGAGTAACCAGAGGATAATCCGAAGCGCTAAGATTGATAAACCAATCCCAATCACCACCTTCCTTGAGCAAAATCGCCGCAGCGTGTAGCGTATTGGCCACCATGGTCGGTCCTCTGTAAGTGACCAAATTAGCCTTGGTGATCATTCTCACATTGTTGAATTTTCCGAAAATGGGGTGGGCAGAGACGTAATTCTGCAGATCCAGCCTCTCCTCCGGCGGCGCCTCCGCGTCCAAATGGACAACGTACTGATTGTGCGGGTGGTACAGAGCCTGCAGCGTCCGCTTGAGCATGTTGCCGTCGCCGACGGAGCCGGAGATAAAGTAAGCGAACCGCGGCGACGGAGGGAGGTGGGAGATTGGTAGCGGGTGGAGCTTGGATTCGATGAAGACGGAGGAGGATAGAGAAATGGAGCGGTAGAATGGAATCAAAGGTGAACCGTCGGGTGAGGTTAGCGTGATGAGAAAGAGTAGAAAAAGAGAAATGAGAGAGCCGATTGCGATAGGGAAGATCCATTTCAGCTCCATACTAGTCGTCGTCGTCGTTGTTGTCGCCGATGTTGGCTTCTGGTGATGTCTCAGATGCATGTAGTAGCTCTTAAGCTTCTTCATTTTTTATTCTTTTTAAAGCTTCTGAATCGAAATCTGGATTCTGGGTCTGGTCAAGGAGCTCGGAATCTGAACTGGGTTTGAAAACGGAGGTGAAAGATTGAATCTTTGTTTTTGTTTTGTTTGGTGGGTAGGAGTGACTTTGTTTTCTTGGTGAAAGCTTGGAGCTGTTAAATTTCGGTTTGAGTTTACTGCGAGTTGGGTAAAGAACAGAAAAGGGGTTTTATTTATAATGAGAATTTTGCGATTTTTTTAATGTTGATTATTCTGTTAAATTGGCTTTTTAGGTTTAATAATTGAGGGGTTTTTGATTGGTTTAGTGGTTTTGTACGTCGAGTATAGAAGACGGGTCAAAAAGTTGGCTACAACTTTTATACGTCTAGGAGACTAAGACTGGCCCTGATAGTAGGGCAATTAGGGTATAAAGTCTTGATCTCTTAGGTGTTAAAACTCTCAAAGACTTGTGATTGGAAAGGTCGAAGAATACAAATTAGAGCATAACCAACAATTCCATTTCGTAGAATAAATTTTCGGATGGAATTTAGAGCTTGGATTACATCGTGTAGATTTAAGTGTTACTTTGTTAAGATTTTCTTGTTAGGTCTGTTTTCCTATTTTAGTTGTCCGAATGCAAAAATAAAACTAATTACAGCACAATTATTGAACATAAGTAAGAACTAGCTCTTTTGAGGCATTTCGTTTTGGATTAATCAAGCAACTTTTTTCCGTTAATTGTGATCCTAAGTTACCTATATGCTGCTTAAAATCGTGGGTCAACCAACTTCAAGTAGCAACATTGCATAGATAGGCCTTGATTGTTGATTAAGAGGAAGGGACTTTTGAAGTTGTATAAATCACTATACTTGATTCTGAAGTTAGTTAGAGTGTCTACGTTTAAAACACTAGAATATAAGCTCAAATTATACTAACACTAATTAAAGTCTTGGTCTATTGTCTACAGCTTACACCGTGTCGCCTCTATCACCTCTATGGCTCTATGTAGTCAACACCCTAAATTCTCCTGTATATCATGTGAAAGGTGCCCGCTCTTGTTAACATACTATAATCCAAAAGAATGGAATAACGAAGTATACTTAATTATGTTGTAATCAAAATATCATCTTTTTAATGTCCAAGCTAATCATCTTTGCTATTTTAGTCGACGCGACTAACCATCCAGAAAGAAGATGGAAAGAGACACTTGCAAGTTTACCTATAACAATAGCGGGTTAGGGCTTCTTCAGGTTTACTGTTTAAAGAGGGTATTTTTGTAAAAAAAACTTTAACCGTGCTTTGCTTGACCTGATTCCCTCTCCCTCTCCTCTCGATCACACAATCTCAGAAACTCAAAATTGCTCTCATCTCAGAAACTCAAAATTGCTCTCTCATCTCTCTCTCTCTCTCCACTGCTATTGTTTGTCAAACTTCTCTACAACTTGAATACCAACGTCTAAGCAAGGTAACTTTCGTGATTCAATTTTGAAAATGCTCGATTGATCAGTTTATGGGTTTTCCGTTTATGTTCGATTTCAATTTCGATTAATCCATCGGCCTCTGACATCCTTCTCTCCATCTGATCTGATACCTCAGCGCCTCCTCTCTCTCATGAGGCGAATTGAAACGGCGATGGACGTTCGGGAGGTGAGCCTCTGCTTTGTCGGACTCAACCCTTACTATCTGGGTAAGCTTCGTTCTTTCCCAAATTTAGTTTTTTGATCTACCAATTTTAGGGCTAATCATTCCACCTCTTTCCGATTTACTGGGTATTGGGAAGCGACGAAATTTTTTGGGTTTTTGATTTGGGGAAACTTCTTGGTTTTCAGGGAGTGAAATATTTCTTAACAGCTCCTGGGGTACATACTTAATTAGCTTGGCCTCATTAGGTCGCAATACATTCCCATGGAAAAGGGATATTCTAGAGTACCCATCGGCCCCAATTTTGTTTATGTTGTTCTAGAGTCTGTGCGCAGCCATTCTGCATTGTCAATCATAAAATGAGTGTCATGTCTCTAGATTGAGGTTGGAACCACAATTAGGAGCAACATAATGAGTTATAACCAAGATTGTATGCTCTGGGTTCTTCTTCAGTTGGTGTGATTATGTCATTTTTAATCTATTTTTCTATACAGATGGAATGTATATTCGTGTAAATGGTACTATGAAATCCTTTCAAGGTAATCGACAGATCGTTGCATTCTCTGTGAGGTATGAACATATAAACTTCTCTATTTATTTCAGTAATGTGGGTGTATGATGGTTTTCAATGGATTTATTATCTGACCTTATTCTCATATTATACTGGGCCAAAAATACATATAACTAATGTCAAATACCATTTGTAAGAATTATGCTACCATTCACACACAGTGACACAATGCACAGACACATCATCATGAACATTGCCTATCTCATCTATTTGAACCGTAAATCAAGACATGGAACTTTTGTTTGAGTGAAAGGTGTATGGGAGTTGTTTTAATGATTTCATATTGGTTTAACAATTTATTTAGTTGATAGGTTTCTTTGTTATCCCCCTGTTCTATAGATATCTTACAATGTTATGTTAAATATGGTTGTTTGTAGATAAATCTTCTAGCAATATGAGTTTGGTTTTAGTTTATAATTGGTGTATGTCTTTTGGTGAGACAACGACCCCTCAAGTAGTCTATTTGAATCATTCCATGAATGAGATAAAATCTATATCTATGTTCACGGGTCCTTCTCTATTTGGGACCAAGGACCAATACTATAAGGACTACGTAAGGACTTTCAGAAGAATTGTTGGACGAGTGTTCTACGTTAGGACATCAACTGATCAATCAAGCAAAAATGAATTGTTGGTATATATTAAGCTATTGGCATCCGAGTTAGTGTGTTTTGGTATTGCAAATCGATGTTTTGAGCTCTTATTTCTTTTTTCTAATCACTCTTGCTTACTTGCCTTTTGGTTGATTATGTGATTCTATTACTTGAAGCTTTTGGTTTGGGATGGGTAAGTTTTGTATCGTGGATGACTGCTGAATTTATCCTTTCATTAAATTTGTTTGCTTTGTTTTTATTTTTCTGGGTTTTGGTTATCTTAGGTTTGTTTTTTGCTTCTGTCTTTGTTCAAGGGTTCTTTCCATTTCGATCTACGGTCCTCGCCAAATCCGATTGGCTGGTGCAGTCTTTCTCATCGAGCTAATGTGTGGGTTTTGTTGTTGAAAGCTGAGGTGTGGGTTCTGTTGTTATCGGGGTGAAATATTGTGGTGTTTTTAAAGTTTTTGATTTAGTACTTCTTTTTGGTGTTTGTGTTTGCAAATCTTGGGGCTTAATAGGAAGGTTTGTAACGTGACATATTAATTGTTTTTTTTTCATTGTTTCTTGATTTACGTCTCAAGACTCTGATTCCTTTATATATTTACTGAAATCGTGTACTTTTTTCTTTGATGAGTGTTGTGTTATGTAATATCTATGCAGTTTGGTTTTGATATATAGATGGTTAGTTATTGAATTAAAATGAGTTGAAGTAATTTATGTACATATTTACATGTATCTTTTGAATTAAAATGAATTGATGTGAGTAAAAATATTAGGTTCTTAATGAATCGCAGTTGGTTCAAAATAGTAACAGTTATTGACGAACAAACTGTTGCATATGGATGGTAATGTCGATGTATGCAATGTCTACATGTCAATATATTGTCGTTTAGTTTTTACGTGGATTTGAATGATTAATGGTTCTGTGGTATGTGAGACAATTGTGTTGTATTCTGCAGGTTTTATTTGCTGTATGCATAAAATTATTTGTTTCACGGTGTGCTGTTGTTTCTTTGGCGTTCGTATCAATTGGTAATTCGTATGGATGGTACTTAGTTTAATAACATACAGACTAACATATAATTTGGCAATCTTATTAAACAATCTCCGATCAAGTAGGTTCTCTCTTGCTCTAAAACAATCTCTGATCTGCTCGATCTCCAAAAGTTTATCTGATCTCACTCACTCGATCTCGCCGGCTTTAATTGTTCTACTCGGAGGTTCGTTTCCTTTTGGGCTTCTCTGTTGACCTACATTGAAACTTAGATCGATATCAGTCTCCACTCTATCAGTGTGGCTGCAATCGAATCTCAATCAAAGGCTTCTTGGTCTATTCTCTGCTACGAGGGTTCAGAGGTAGAGCAGAGTCAGCGTACTCATCATACAAATTTGATCTGTGTATTCTAGGTAAAATCTTGATTTGAAACCCAAATGTAAATTCTTGATTTGAAGATGTTTGCATCTCACTGTGCAATATATATATATATATATATATATAGTTAGCTTCCTTTTTGGGGTTCATGGTTATCTTCTTTTTCATCACTTAACAGGAAGAGGGAAGGGGCGAGGAGAATGCATACCCGATCTTCAATGGTTTCATGGTTAGCATCCACTCCCTGAGTTGGTATTGATTGTTGTAGCTCACAGTGAGTTGAGTTAGTTTGACTTTACAAGAATCATGTATGTTTATGAAGCAGAACGATCCTTTTTTCTTTTCTTCTTCTAATGTTACAGTATATAATGTGAATACCAAATTGTTAATAAACACAGATATTCTTAATATATATTGGTGTGGGTTAAGTTAATTTAGAATTCCCCATATGTATCTTTATCATATATCTACTGTTTTCCAGGTAAGCACTTCTGCTTTCAAGATGCCCTAATAATACGAGTTTCTACTGCTTATGAGGACTCAAGATGGGAAGGAAGGTTGCTGGAAACATATGGCACTCAAACTGATATATTCAAAATAGCTATGTCTACAGCGACGATCTCTTTACAATGTACCTCTGCTTTAGAAAGGTATTGGACCTTTCTGAGTTTATGTTCTCGGTTAGGCTATCATATGGAGCTGTATTATTTTTTCCTGAAGCTGTGATTAATTTTCGTGATTCAATTTTGTTTTTCCTGATTCATCATTGATTTTACTTGATTACGGTGGGTTCATGATTGAAAATCCGTTTCTGAAACACTCGTTTCATCATTGAAATTCTATTCCGGGTGTAGCAATCTTTATACTGTAATTCGTATGCAAATCCAGCAATCCCTTTGAATCAGTAGAGCCATCTTTTTAGATTTCGCCATTTTACTGCTGAATAAACCTCTCTACAGGTTGGCTCATTCAACTTCATTGGGTTCATTTGAGGCTGTAGATAGTCTGGCAAAGTCTTTCGGAATTTGGTTTGTTGTGTATGTCTGCATTTTGGATGTATGCAGTGGCTTTCTTTGGTTTTTATGCGTTTTTGTAATTATGTGTGTGGGTTTTTTTCCTGATTTTGTGAACTGGCAGAATAGAATATACACATGAGTGATTACATATAGACATGATTACTGATTATATGTAGAAGTGGTTACATATATAGTGTTTTCCGGGAACACATTTCGTTATAAAAATTTATTTTCATGATTACCAATTTTCCATGGCATTTGGATTCCCATTTCGCAACTGGACTTTTTGCAATTTTCGTTTATATGAAGTCTTATCTGTTGTGTCATGGCTTTCATTTTTTGGGGTTCATGGTTATATCCTTTTGCATTACTTATACAGGAAGAGAGAAGGGGATAATAACAGCTTCATTTCGATCGAGTCGTTCTGGTTGTTTCTCTTCTAACCTGGCTTACTTAGGAAACAAGGAGAGTAAATTTTCATCATCTATGGTTGGTGTGGTGGTTTGGTTAATGAACTTAGTTTCATATTCTGTTTGTAATCTATGCAAATTTATATATTGCACCAAGAGATTTGTAATTTAGTTTTGGATAAGGTTGTTTTGGGCTTCTTAGACAAGAAAGTGGATTTAGCAAAGACTTAAGTGAGTCGATTTTTGTTTTGGAAATAGTTGTTTGTAATAATAGCTTGATTACTGGTAAAAGACATCTACTCTCAATATGTGCGCTCCCAACTTAATTGTCCATGTTTGCCTCTTCAAATAACATGCTTTGATATGTTACGGAGTTTGAAAAATTTCATGAACCACAAACAATATTTATTGTATCCTGTTTCATTATTGTGCTTTCTTTTTTCTTCTGTATGAAATTGTGTTTTTTGCTGCTGCTTTAGTTTACTTTCAGAGAAGTCATTCATGTGCATATGAATTACAATTTTAAATAAAAATTTGCAGCCAATCCGATCATGTATATCCATTGTGTATATGTGTTTTTTGCCCTTGCATTGCTTGATTTTGAGTCTGGAAACCGTCTCCAATCCGATTCTGATTTAAGTTGAGAGAGAAAGAGCACGGTTGCAGATCGTATCCATTGGGATATTAGGGTAACGATTTGTTACTATTATCAATCATATCATTACTTATGTAACCCTGAAATCATGATATAGGATATTAGTAGCTTATGTATACAATTTTTTCATGATATAGATAATCATAATATATAGCCTTGCATCATGCTCAAGATTTCTTTTGGGATAATGAAGCCGTATATCTTTAGCATACTTTGTTGACTTTTTGGAAACCTGCGCTTCAGAGTGGGGATGGCACCTTGGACCAACACAAATGTAAACACCTAGACTGTGCGGCGTGGGTATTTAGTTTTAGGAATTTAGACATTTTAAATTTATGGTTTTGTTTTCTCTCATTGGCAATCATAGGTAATTATATACTACCACATAACTTCTCATTGCCGACGACTTAGAGAAACAAAGGCCGGCGATTTTTACAACAAGTCGTCGGCAATAGTGTACTATTGTCGACGCTTTATAACCTACAGGACTATAGCAGACGATTTTTACGAAGTCGTCGGTTATAGTATAAAACCCCTGTAGGCTATAAAGCGTCGGCAATAGTACTATTGCCGACGATTTGTTGCAAAAATCGTCGGCCTTTGTTTCTCTAAATCGTCGGCAATGAGAAGTTATGTGGTAGACATCTCGACAACCACTCATATGAAATTATGAACAATTATACCATTATTATTTAGATATAATTTCGTCGTAAAACCGCGCCTGGGCGCGGGTAGCCACCTAGTATAATAACAAAGAAAAGTCATTATTATTTAGATATAATTTCGTCGTAAAACCGCGCCTGGGCGCGGGTAGCCACCTAGTATAATAACAAAGAAAAGTGGACGAAGCATTTGGTATGCTGATCACGATTTGGTATAATAACAAAGAAAAGTGTACACGCGCCAGGAATTTCCAACTCTTTAGTAGCCACATTAATAGTACCCAATTTGACGTGGACATCAACTTGGGACCTCGGAAAAACTTCGATTAGCTACCTAACTAATGAAGATGATCACATTTCTAAACAACTTGAAGAAAGTATGTATAAACAGTTGCATCAGTTTGAGGAAAGTTGGGTATCCACAACCATGGAAGTTAGGCATAAGAAGCTCTTTAAGACAAAAGACTTATTGGTTCGTCTCGTTCGAGGACACTTAGGACAGTGACCTGTACATAAGAGGAAGAAGCAGATAAGATTAAGCATTGAAGCCTCAGACTTGGCCGGCAATGAAATACAAAAAGAGATAAGATTCCTGGTTATGTTAGGAAGGATACAGTAAAAAGATGAAAGGGTTTGTATGATGCACGTTTCTGAATGGAAGAAGTTAAAGAAAGCAAAGTATATCCTAAAGTCCTAAACTTGGCAAGTAGCAAGCAATAATAGATTTAAGTTCATGGTACCAGAAGTCTTATGGACTTTAACTGTTTCTATTTGCAGGAAGCTGGATTAAGTAGAAGAAATGTCACCAACTTACCAAAATAAGAATCATTTCTTTTGCTGTGCAGAGCAAAAGTGAATTCCCAATTCTTTTGCTTCAAAGTCTTATGGGAAAAAGCCAAGATTTTTGTTCAGTTCAACAAAAACAAGACTTGTAGAGAATGTACAGCTAACTCTTAGATAAGGCAAGCTTCAAGTGACATAGAAAATGGAGATGAAGTTCAGAGTTAGCTGACCGTTTTCCGAGTTCGACTTCCTCTGTCTCTGCAGGCAAGGCGAAAACTAGTGTTAGAACTTAGAACACCAG
The DNA here is from genome assembly GCA_946800695.1 of Geum urbanum. Classification (NCBI taxonomy): domain Eukaryota; kingdom Viridiplantae; phylum Streptophyta; class Magnoliopsida; order Rosales; family Rosaceae; genus Geum; species Geum urbanum. Next base: position 51,294,086 of record OX327008.1, on the reverse strand, counting down.
CTGATCTTCACTTGCCTGACTAAAAGTATCAGCACGGTTGCAATCTGCAATTTACAAGAATCAATTTGTCTAATGGTTCATCAGAGTTCTCAAGTCCTTCACTGGAGATAACATACTTCGGCATGCATATATAGATAGCATAGCACAGACATGAGACATTTATGTCCAACATGGACGAAAAATGGTACTTCAATTTTGTCTTGGAGATCGATCATACATGGTCGGTACAATATCTACAATAATATAACCAGCAGAACAATGTATCTACAGTAATGGGAACTACTTGGCTGTGGACAACTATATAGGGTCATGATCTCAAAACTCGACTCTCATTCATTTTGTTCATGATCCTGTAGGAATCATTTAGTCTATTTGATCTTTCATAGATGCCTGCAACAACAAGATGCAACTCTTTTTTGTTAATGTTGGGATCGGTGACCAGCCTCTCAAACATTGCCTCTAATGTCTTAAAGTCCTTTCTTGCACCATAAAGACTAAGCATTTGGAAGTGAATTTCATCCGAGAAAACACACCCTTCTTCCTGCATCTCCCTATAAACAGCATCAGCCTTCTCAAACTCTCTCAACTTTCCATAAGCATTGAGTACTAGACCAATCACATGTGAAGCAGGAAAGTAACCTGCTACTCTCATATTCTCAAACACTTCAATGCAATTTGCATACTTACGGTTTCTTGAGAAAAGATCAATCATGCAACCAAAGACAGCTATATCCTTCACCTCCCCAGCCACAAATGCTTGGCGGAAAACCCACGTAGCCTCTTCTATGCGACCAGCTCTAGCGAGAATGGTAATAGCAGTCTCCCTAGGGATGTTATCTGGGCGCTTGAGCTCATGAAGCAAGCGCTTAGCATGACCAATCAATCCTACTCTCTCGTAAGCCACAATCATCGTCTGATAAAGAACTTGATCAATCTCGACTCCGGAACTCCTCAACTTCTGAAACAGCATTGCCGCCCTATCCAACTTCCCCGCCCTACCCCATATAGATATGATCGTCGAGTATGTAATGGCATTCGGTTGAATCCCTCTCTTCTGCATTTCTTGCACGAGATTCGTGGCCTTTTCGTGCTCCAGCGACTTCCCATAAATCCTAATCATCGTGTTGTATGTCACCACATTCTGCTCCACATCCATCCTCTGCATCATCCTAAACAAATGAATAGCCTCCCCGAAAAGCTCAGCGTCGCCATAAACCCTCAAAAGCGTATTGTAACTCACAACATTCGGCTCAATCCCCATCTTCCTCATGCTCCAAAACAATCTATCCGCCTCCTTCGCCATGTCCAGCTGCCCGTAAACATCCATCATCACATTACACGTCGTCAAATCCAGCTCACATTTCACCTCCTTCATCTCCGAAAACACCGCCAACGCCTCCACAAACTTCTCATTCTCCACATACATAGTCAATATCGTCGAATAGCTCACCGTATCCGGCATCACTCCCACTCCCTTCATCTCCTTCAACAAACTTTTCGCCTCTCGAAACAGCCTGGCCTTCCCAAACACATTGATCATAGTATTATAAGCCACCAAATCAGGGACTATCCCCAATCTCTTAAGCCTGTTAAACATAGATATAGCTTTAGTGTAATCACAAAGCTTCCTGGAGAGCTCGATTAGGTTACTGTAGAGTACCAAATCACCCGAAACGCGGTCGTTTTCCATCTTCTGGAGCCACGTCAGCGCCGCGTCGTACATTCCGGCTTTGCTGAAGGAAGTGATGAGTGAGGAGTAGGTGAACCGGTCCGGGGATAGGGATCTGACGTGGCGCATTTCGTCGAAGAGACCGCGTGCGACGTCGTATTGGTGGGCCCGGAGGACGTTGCGGATGGCGACGTTGTAGGCGAAGATTGAGGGAGTGTAGAGAGCTTCGTTGTGGATCCAGTCGAGGATGGCGAGGGTGCGTTGCCAGTCTGGCTCGCGAGAGAGGAGGGCCACCATGAAGCGGATGGACAGCTGGCGGGTCTTGTACGGAGAGAGGAGAGAGAAGAGGTCGTGCTCGGTTTGGGTGGTGTGGACTTGGGAGATGAGTTCGTCCATGTCGACGCTGTGATCGAGAAAGGTTGTGCCTTGTAGTTTCTTTCTGTGGCGGTGAGACGGCGCCGTTTTGAGGGGTTGGGTTGTTGTTGTGGTGGTGGTGGTTCGTTTCCAGACATCTTTGGAGGGTGACGTGGCGGAGAGGGGGAAGCGGAGGCTGGCGGTGTAATTGTGGGGGTTGTGTGGGGGTAGGAATGGAAAAGGGAAGGAGGAGGAGGAAGAAGGAGTTGTGGCGGAAGAGAAGGAGAAGGTACACATTTCTGTTTGCAACAGAGTGGACACTGGACAGTGGAGAGTGGTGGAGACCAGTGGATTTTGACTAGTGTGGACTGTGAAGAATTTGTTATGAGGTCAGAAGCCCAATTTGTTCAGGCCCAATAGGCTTCTCAACCTTTAGTTGGGCTGGCATTAATGAAGCCTGGTTATATTCTCTCACATAGGTCTGTTTCTATTTTCACACTTCAATGCTCATACAGCCATATTCGGTACTTAGTTCGATCAGTTCCCCAGTGGGGATGTGATTATTTGTTACAACCCACTCCGGCAATCCCTAATTTCTAGGGGTGGCGAAAATTGGGTCAATTTTTAGCCGTCTTTGTTCCTATTCTGAATAGGACGAGACAAGATGATATATTTTAAAAGTTCATTCTGATCATCCCCAAATCCGAACGAGATGGGATGTGAGGGGACAGGACGGATCTAATTTCGGGTCCAACTATAAATAAACATTTAATTGAGTATTTACAACAAAAATTCGAATGAGACGAGACGAACTAAAATTTGGGCTCAATATAAGATAAACATACAACTACACAAAGTAATACCGTTTTACTTAATGTTAATTAAAAGCAGTACGTAAAACTACAAGCATTTTTATTTCATGTTTAATTGATACATTTAATTCATATTACAAGTAGTGTAATACTTTGATCGTTATAATATAATTTTATTTTTTTTGTCAAATATTGCTAATTACTTGTTTGATAATTTAATATGTCAACTCGTAAGAAAATAAATGATAAAATAAATAAAATATATTATGCTAGACGAGATGGGTCTATCAGGATTTCAAAATCAAAATTCGATCCCGTTCCTAAAAAATGGGACGGGATGAAATAGTGAAAATTTTAATTTTCGGCCTATCCTGTACCGAGCAGGATCAAATCGAGTTTGGGGGGATTTGTTCTCACCCTACTAATTTTCTCAATTCCCTCTTCATTACAATGTCCAGGCCCAATGTGAGCCCATCCCAAGACTGAAGTCTGCTACCCTTTGGATTATGTTATGGGGTTCTCCACCACATCACTCCACATGTCATGATGTCTTATTGTACTTTGGAACTAGGTTCCATATATTTTAGCCTCATGTAGGTTGTTATGGTACCAATGAACAACAATTCAGTCTTCTAATTTTCGTTTCCCTTACCCTAATATTATGTAGCTAACATTCTGGTATCAGAGATTAGAACAATGTGTGGATTGCAAACCTCCACGCCATCAGGGTCCACTGATCCACCGCCGCCGCCACCATCAGAGACACCGGGCACACGATAAGACACAACGACAGTCTCTCACATTTCCAATGCAACTTCAGTGGATATACTACATACTCAAACATAAATAGAAGAGCTGCTCCAGAATTTGGAAGCCATGGCTCACAAAAATTGCGCTTTTCAAGCTCAGGTTGCTATGCAATTTCAGTCCATCATAGAGTCTCTGAGGCGCCTCCAACCGTCTTCGAGTTCTCAGCCTCTTCCCTTCACCTTTAGGTCGTATTCGTTGCCACCTTCTCCCTTGTTCGTCACACCTTTTTCTGTTTCCTCCTTGTTTACACCACTTCAAGCACCTCCCACATATTCCACCATAACTACCCCACTTACATTTCCACAACGAACACAACCAATTTCCCACCTGTTCCAGCACACAGTAATCTGCAATCTTCCCCACCACCAAGAGAACCATAACTTCAAACCTCTCCAAATTGACCTTTCCCTGATTTAATGGAGAAGATGTGGTAGGATGGTTTGCGATGGTTGAGAGATACATTCGTGTTCATCGTACTCCGCAGCATGAGAAGGTTTGTACTTTGGCCTCCAACTTCGGACTAGATGCCTCGATGTGGATGAGTTCCTTCAACCAAAGACATCTAAACATCACCTGAGAGGAATTTGTACCAATGTTCCTCAAGCATTTTGGTTCAGCCAGTTCGTTGGACTTGAAGGCGGCGATGTTGCACTTGTAACAGACGGCGTCGATGAAGGAATTCATATCGGCCTTCATCAAACTAGTGTGTATGGCCCCCGATTGGTTAGACGAGCAACTAATTAAGATCTATTGCAGTGGATTGAAGGAGAAAATTTTCCACGACATTCTAGTGCTCAAGCCACCGACACTAGCGGCAGCGTAACTCTATGCTAGGCGTTATGAGGCTAAGTTGGTCGATCTCAGGGCAGCCAGAGAAATGCGGTCCCAAAAATGGTCCTCATATCCCAGAAACCAGGCCACCACATCCCACCCAGCATCTACTTCCAACCAAAGTTTGGTGCCCACATCTATCGCTTAGAGCAAACAATTATACATAAGTGGTTAGTTCCCTCTACGCAATTTGGCGCCCACAACTACATTCCTAGCATAGAATCATGATTTCGGTCGCATAGAGCAAACGACTATACGTAAGTGGAGAGAGGCTCTCACTCAAGCTGCCAATATATGCGGGTGGAATATTTTTGGAGGTAATCAGTAAGATCTCTAATTGCATGTGCCTCATATATGGTGATGGTGCTCAACTTGTTTCATTTATAGGTCAATAATCCACTGAGTTATAGGTCAAGTCCATCCAAAGCAAAAGACTCCAAATTGTTTCAATTGTTTCAACCAGGATGAACATTTCCATTTACTCCTTACAATATGCATGGCCGACCTTGAGATTATCATACTTGAGATGATCTCTAAAAAATGTATCCCTCTAAACTTAATGTTCACATAAAAATAAAATAAATGTACTGATTTCATGGGGTCAAACTATTAACAACATAGAATTCAGTATAACATTAGCTTTTCCTTATAAATTACTTGAATAACTACTTGAAGTTATGTTATGATTTGGAAGATGAAGATAACGAGGCTAATTTTAACAAACACAATGATGCAATAGCAAGTCAATGATCTAAGATTTAATTACTAATGGCTAACTAATTATGAGACACCGTGATTTTGGTCATGTCACACATAAAATTTACATGATAAAGATTTAAATCAAAAACTCATTTTTAAGAATGTGTTATGAAATTAATATTTGGTGGAGTGTAGCCTCTGAGTTCCGCCTTTTATTTTTCACCTTTTTCAATTGCTAGAAGTGGAGAGTAGTCATCCACTGAATCAACATCTTTAGACGTTATCGACTCTTCATAACTCTTCTGAGCAAAACTCGCGAGCTCAGCCTGTTCTTTTTGAAATCTATCCCCTACTAATAAAGTCCTCATTCCATTCATCATCACTATATGTCATATGGTTTGAAAACTCTTCATCCCTGCGCAGCTCCTTTTCTTGGCACCGTATGAATCGGATGCCCAGTTGACTTTTTTTGGGCTCAAATTCAATATATAGAAGTAGTTATTACAATTGATTCAGATTTGATTCCATGTGGAGTATCTAAGGTAGATTATATCAAATTTAGGAAACAATATATTTCATTCTCAAATGCTCCAACTAGGCTGACATGTTGTGATTATAATTAGAAGTTAATTAAATGACCTGAATCCAAAGCACATATTATAAATTGGTGAACTTTATATAAAGAAGGGCACTACATAATTCCATCTTTTCTCATGGCTATATTGGTATATCTAGTCATCCATGAATGAAATCTACTATCTACCAGCTCCTATATACTATATAGGATGTAAATATGGAATAGACAATTGGTAATTTTTTCTTTTTCTTTTGGTCTAGATATTATATCATATGGACTGGGATACTTGAGATTGTAATGTTTATGACTATTCTGTGTTGGTAACCACTGACAAGTGGAACGGGTTTACCCAAACAATGATTTTGGAGATGTGCATCTTGTTCAAATGTGATTATCTTGCACCGAACCCTTTCAGAATTGATAATGTGAAGATGAACCTTCAGTTGGCATTTGAAAAGATCCAATAACACCGAAGTTATGATTCTCTGAACACAATGAAAACATGTCATATTTCGATCAAAGGAAGAACAATACCACTGCTACTAAGAGTGAGATTCAAAGATTTTTTGAAGGTGTTATTGTCTTCATCCCTGCGCGGCTCCTTCTCTTGGCATCGTATGAGTCAGATACCCAGTTGAATTTTTTGGCACAAATTCAATATATAGAAGCAGTGATTACAATTGACTCAGATTTGATTCCATGTGGAGTATCTAAGGTAGGTTATATCAAATTTAGGAAACGATATATGTCATTTTCAAACGCTCCAACTAGGGTGACATGTTGTGATTATAATTAGAAGTTAATTAAATGACCTGAATCCAAAGCACATATTATAAATTGGTGAACTTTTATATAAAAAAGAGAACTACATAATTCCATCTTTTCTCATGGCTATATTGGTATATCTAGCCATCCATGAGTGAAATCTACTATCTACTAGCTCCTATATACTATATAGAATGTAAATATGGAATAAACAACTGATAACTTTTTCTTTTTCTTTTGGTCTAGATATTATATCATATGGACTGGGATACTTGAGATTGTAATGTTTATGACTATTTTGTGTTGGTAACTACTGACAAGTGGAACAGGTTTACCCAAACAATGATTTTGGAGATGTGCATCTTGTTCAAATGTGATTATCTTGCACCGAATCCTTTCAGAATTGATAATGTGAAGATGACTCTTCAGTTGACATTTGAAAAGATCCAATAACACCGAAGTTATGATTCTCTGAACACAATGAAAACATATCATATTTCGATCAAAGGAAGAACAATACCACTGCTACTAAGAGTGAGATTCAAAGATTTTTTAAAGGTGTTATTGTCTTCATCCATGCGCGGCTCCTTCTCTTGGCACCGTATGAATCAGATACCCAGTTGACTTTTTTGGCATAAATTCAATATATAGAAGCAGTTATTACAATTGACTCAGATTTGATTCCATGTGGAGTATCTAAGGTAGGTTATATCAAATTTAGGAAACAATATATTTCATTTTCAAATGCTCTAACTAGGCTGACATGTTGTGATTATAATTAGAAGTTAATTAAATGACCTGAATCCAAAGCACATATTATAAATTGGTGAACTTTTATATAAAGAAGAGCACTATATAATTCCATCTTTTCTGATAGTCGCATATTTATGCTTCTATTTGGTATTTAATTTGTTCCCTATATTTAATTTATTGTTATTAATCGAGTGAATTAATTATGTTTATTTGTCTTTAGGTATTTTGGAGATTAATGGAGAAAAGGAGATTAAATAATATATTTTGAAGCTGTTTGGCGAGGAACTGCTTGGCGAGGAGCTTATATATATACAATTAAGAGATGCCTGACGAGCAGATTATAGGAGATTACGTACGTTGGTATTAGTTCTTGGCGAGCAAAGTTGGTGAGATAAAGAAGTTGAAGTGGACTTGGAGACTAATAGTAAAATAAATAAAGAAGTCTAACTTGAGTGGAAGTCTTGCACGTGGGCTAGCTTGGTAACCAAGTTGCATGCTTATATATATAGCTAGCTAAAAAGAAAAACGTACGTAGAGCTGGCAAGAGAGAGAATAAGAGAGAAGAAAATAAAGAAGAGTTGGAGAAGAAATTATGTGCATGAAGAAAAACCCGACCACGTCGTCGCCAAGAGTTCTTCTTTCTCCTTCTTTTATTTATCTTTCATGAACTCTTTGATTTTATTATTTTTGACTTTTAGTAGCTAATTTTCCTTTGTTAAGGGGCTGCTTGAAGCTCCTACATGAAGTCTTTTTAATGCATACACTTTAATCTAGTTTTGCGTATTCTTTGAATGAGGTTTCTTTCTCTGAATGATTCACCGTATGAATTCTTGTATGTTTGCTTTGGTGGCCAACTTAGTATGCATGCTAGGGTTCTAGTTTCATGAGATACGGGCGACTGAAGATAATTTCTTCCACCAGATTCTCTATAGTGATTCACCGATTTTACCGTCGGGAGATTGAAATCCATAGGTCTAGCGAGACACGCCCATAGTGTACTCGTGAACCCTTGTAGCTTCTCAAACCTTTTCTAGAACTTAATGCTTTCTTCTTTGTAAACCTTGGGGTCCATGACTATGGGTTCATAGAGGGATAGATGTGGGGGAGGTCCATGACAAACTTGCATAGGCATAATGATTAGGTAATAGGATGTGGTTGTAACGATCAACTCTTCCTGGGAACTTTCATTCATTGAATATGTGCATTAGATTAAGTATGTGTTAGATATATAGATGGAATGGCAGTGGTGGATTGCATTCCTCTTAACTCTTTAATCATATAGTTTAAATCCATTTGCATTCATTAACATATTTACTAAAATTTGAGGGTATTCGGAGTTGATTTGGTTACCGAAATAAATCGGCTAAGCTATAGCTAATGCTGAAAGTAAATGCTGAAAGTAAATATGCTAATGAATGCAAATGGATTTAAACTATATGATTAAAGAGTTAAGAGGAATGCAATCCACCACCGCCATTCCATCTATCTAACACATACTTAATCTAATGCACATATTCAATGAATGAAAGTTCCCAGGAAGAGTTGATCGTTACAACCACATCCTATTACCTAATCCTTATGCCTATGCAAGTTTGTCATGGACCTCCCCCACATCTATCCCTCTATGAACCCATAGTCATGGACCCCAAGGTTTACAAAGAAGAAAGCATTAAGTTCTAGAAAAGGTTTGAGAAGCTACAAGGGTTCACGAGTACACTATGGGCGTGTCTCGCTAGACCTATGGATTTCAATCTCCCGACGGTAAAATCGGTGTATCACTATAGAGAATCCGGTGGAAGAAATTATCTTCAGTCGCCCGTATCTCATGAAACTAGAACCCTAGCATGCATACTAAGTTGGCCACCAAAACAAACATACAAGAATTCATACGGTGAATCATTCAGAGAAAGAAACCTCATTCAAAGAATATGCAAAACTAGATTAAAGTGTATGCATTAAAAAGACTTCATGTAGGAGCTTCAAGCAGCCCCTTAACAAAGGAAAATTAGCTACTAAAAGTCATAAATAATAAAATCAAAGAATTCATGAAAGATAAATAAAAGAAGGAGAAAGAAGAACTCTTGGCGACGACGTGGTCGGGTTTTTCTTCATGCACAGAACTTCTTCTCCAACTCTTCTTTATTTTCTTCTCTCTTATTCTCTCTCTTGCCAGCTCTACGTACGTTTTTCTTTTTAGCTAGCTATATATATAAGCATGCAACTTGGTTACCAAGCTAGCCCACGTGCAAGACTTCCACTCAAGTTAGACTTCTTTCTTTATTTTACTATTAGTCTCCAAGTCCACTTCAACTTCTTTATCTCACCAACTTTGCTCGCCAAGAACTAATACCAACGTACGTAATCTCCTATAATCTGCTCGCCAGACATCTCTTAATTGTATATATATAAGCTCCTCGCCAAGCAGTTCCTCGCAAAACAGCTTCAAAATATATTATTTAATCTCCTTTTCTCCAATAATCTCCAAAATACCTAAAGAAAAATAAACATAATTAATTCACTCGATTAATAACAATAAATTAAATATAGGGAACAAATTAAATACCAAATAGAAGCATAAATATGCGACTATCATTTTCTCATGGCTATATTGGTATATCTAGCCATCCATGAGTGAAATCTACTATCTACCAGCTCCTATATACTATATAGGATGTAAATATGGAATAAACAACTGATAAATTTTTCTTTTTCTTTTGGTCTAGATATTATATCATATGGACTGGGATACTTGAGATTGTAATGCTTATGATTATTCTGTGTTGGTAACCACTGACAAGTGGAACGGGTTGACCCAAACAATGATTTTGGAGATGTGCATCTTGTTCAAATGTGATTATCTTGCACTGAACCCTTTCAGAATTGATAATGTGAAGATGACCTTTCAATTGGCATTTGAAAAGATCCAACAACACCGAAGTTATGATTCTCTGATCACAATGAAAATATGTTATATTTCAATCAAAGAAAGAACAAGTGCACTGCTATATGGAATAACATGTCATATTTCGATCAAAGGAAGAACAAGGGCACTGCTAGTAAGAGTGAGATTCAAAGATTTTTCGAAGGTGCTATTGTCTTCATCCATGTGTGGCTTCTTTTCTTGGCACCGTATGAATCAGATGTCCAGTTGAATTTTTGGCACAAATTCAATATATAGAAGCAGTGATTACAATTGACTGAGACTTGATTCCATGTGGAGTATCTAAGGTAGGTTATATCAAATTTAAGAAACAATATATTTCATTCTCAAACGCTCCAACTAGGCTGACATGCTGTGATTATAATTAGAAGTTAATTAAATGACCTGAATCCAAAACACATATTATAAATTGGTGAACTTTTATATAAAGAAGAGCACTACATAATTCCATCTTTTCTCATGGCTATATTTGTATATCTAGTCATCCATAAAGGAAATCTATTATCTACCAGCTCCTATATACTATAAAGGATGTAAATTTGGAATACACAACTGATAATTTTTTCTTTTTCTTTTGGTCTAGATATTATATCATATGGACTGGGATATTTGAGATTGTAATTTTTATGACTATTCTGTGTTGATAACACTAACAAATGGAGCGGGTTTACCCACAAAATGATTTTGGAGATGTGCATCTCGTTCAAATGATCTTCCACTGAACCATTTTAGAATTGAAAATGTGAAGATGACCCTTCAGTTGGCATTTGAAAATATCCAAGAACACTTAAGTTATAATTCTCTGATTACAATGAAAACATGTCATATTTCGATCAAAGAAAGAACAAGACCACTGCTAGTAAGACTGAGATTCAAACAATTTTCGAAGGTTCTATTGTCTGGTACACTCGACAACAGGTGTATAATACTTATACAGAGTTGGGTCCTCTTTTACAATATATATCATATGATGATATTAAGGTAACTGACACGGAATATAAGGACCTAATTGGATATATTTTGCAAGACAAGATGGTGCATCAAATTGCCGGGGGTGGTTCTTTATCATCTCGGGAGTTGATTATTTTCCACTAGGTGGTGATCCAGTTGGTGAGTTTGTTGATAAGTCAATTATGTTAGACCTTCGTAATCTAGACAAGGTAGAGAGCATAGAGAATGCACAGAAGAGGAAGAGGAATGAAGAGTCAAATATTTTTACATATAAAGGTGATCATCCAATGCTTAAGAACTTTGCCATTGATGAGTCTCAAAAGGTAGAAAACTTTGCTGATGATGGCATTGATGATGATGATGAATGGAATGAGGACTTCATTATTGTGTTAAGTCTAGTATGGGAATTTTTTTAAAAGAACAGGCGGAGCTCACAGGTTTTGCTCAGAAGAGTTATGAAGAGTCGATGACATCTAAAGATGTTGATTCAGAGGATGACAACTCTCCACTTCTAGCAATTGAAAAAAGTGAAAAACAAGAATCTGAATAACAGTTGGACTATCTCCAACCCAAGAACAAGAGACTTTGTTCTTTACTGCTACATTTGCTAAGTTATGTGCAACTCCATCCCCCTCTCGAAAGATATGGTTTAACTCCTTCTGATCAATTACAGAAAGCAACACCTTAATGTCATGTATGATACTACCAATGGAATAGTCATCTTCCTCCTCCGCTTGGACTACCGTAACTAATCTGAGACAGTCACTCTCGAACAAAACCTTATTCCATTATTTCACGCAAAAGTGCATGCCTCACGCAGCACCATAGCCTCTGCCATCAAAGAAGACTCAACATGATCGTAAAAAGCAAACAAGCTAACTTTTACTTCACTATCGACGTTTCTCATAACACGTCCCACTCCTCATATCGTTGAATGTTTTAGAAAAGCACCATCATTGTTGATCTTGATCCACCCTAGCTAAGGCCAATCCCAAATAGCAGCTACACGATGTTGTTTTATCACTTTTACAGGTTGAGCCTGTGTATATATTGCAAAGACATACAAAGATTGAAAGCTTACCCTCTCATGAGATAGTCTCATTATTCCATACCCTTCTATTTGTTCATTCCAAACAGACTGTAGTAAGAAAGCTAACAAAGCTCCTTCATTGAACCAAAGATCAAAATGAGAGCTACTAACCTAGGACAATTTTCCAGTTAGACCAGGAGATCTCCCTAGCACCTCCTTCACAAAATTGAAATCCCCACTAATATGCTCAATAGTCTCGTCTCTATCTCCATCACACAACACACGTTAAGATGCTGCTTGCACATGTTTACGTCGAAGCACCTACATGGTGGGAAGAATAGCACGACATGCCTTCCACATATGTATTTTGATTTTTCTTTACTTTGGCATTTTCCAAAGTTGTCTCCAAAAAACCATTGTGGAACTAGAACCCAAAGCTTCTCGAGCATTGGCTAGATCGAATAGCTCTCACATCCACTTTGTAAACACTAGAAGTAGTAAACCTACCCGAGGGCATATAACGCCAGACTTGGCAGTCTGTTCTTCCTCTTCTACTTGCAAATATTGACAAAATAATGGTTGCCTCCTCTTCACTAAAAATAGTTATTACTTTCTCATCATCCCACTCTTCCGAAGTCATTAAGAGATCTACCACTAACTCTATTGAATTATCCCTAGTCGATAAAGGTTTGAACAAAGAATCCATAGGTAACCTAGAGTCCTCTCACACTTTTATTGAAGAGCCAGTACCTACTCTCCATATTAGTCCTTTCTTCAACACTTTACACGCTTTAAAATTTCCTCTCCAGCATTGTGAAGGATTTTTCGTAATGTCTACCTCTAAAGGATTACCAGAAGGAAAGTACCGTACTTTATAAATTCGACTTACTAAAGACTAGATGTCACAATAATCTCCATCATTTCTTTGCTAGAAGAGCAAAATTATGGGAATACAAATGCTTAAACCTCATGCCACCTTCTTCTTTTGGGAATCAAACTTTATCCCAAGAAAACCAATGAATTTTCCTTTTATCCATAGTGCTTTCCCACCAAAAATTTGCACACATTTGTTGGAGAGAATATGAAAATTCCTTTGGAAGTAGAAAGCAGCTCATCACATATGTAGGGAGAGATTGAGCTACTACTCTAATCAGCAAGTCTTTTCTGGCACTACTAAGCAATTTGCCTTGTCACCTTTCAAGATTCATGATGAGCTTTTCCTTTATATAACTGAATGTCTCTGTCTTCTTTTAGGTAAGCCTAAATACTTCTCAGGCTCATCAACACCCAAAATAGTTGCCAAATCAGTCTTTAGAGTTTTCAGAAACTTCTTTGCTAAAAACAATACTACTTTTATCAAAGTTTACTTTTTCCCTTAAGCCATCTCATAATCAGTCAAAGCTGCCTAAATATTCACACATTCCACAAATGAGGCATTGCCAAACAATAAGCTATCATCTGCAAAGAAGAGATGAGGTATAACCAGAGCCCATTCACAAATAGCAATACCATGAAGATTATCCTCCACTGCTTGTTCTCCAAAATAGGCGAAAACACCTAGCTCTGTACCAAGCAAGAAAAGAAAAGGAGATAACAAGTCACCTTGTCGTAACCCTCTTATCAGCACTACATACCCTTTTGGAACTCCATTCACCAAAAAATAACACCTCACCGTAGACACACATTGTATCACCATCTTGATCCAACCTTGAGTAAAACCGAGTCTTCTTAAAACAGCTTCAAGGAATCCCCACTTCATACGATCATATGCTTTGCTCATATCCAGCTTAAGCTAGAAAACACCCTTCGACTTTGAAGTATTGGTATGAATAAAATGAGATACCTCATTCGCCACCAAAATATTATCAGAGATCAACCTTCCCGGAATAAAAGCGCTTTAGAAAGGCAAAATGATCTGATCAAGGTACCTTTTCAACCTGTTAACAATTACTTTCAAACATATCTTATAGATAACATTACATAATGCTATAGGTCTCAAACCAACCATTTTCTCTGGTTTTGAAACTTTTGGAATCAACACATGAGTATAATTAATCTCTCCCAACATTTGTCCAGTTTGTAAAAAATTAGTGACCGCAACCACCTCATCCAATACCAATAGTGTCCCAATATTTTTGAAAAAATAAAGGAGGCATATCATCTGGTCCTAGCCTTTTTGTCAGGTACGTTTGAAACAAAGCTGTTCTTATTTCCGCTCTTGAGTAAGGCAACAACAAATCAACATTCGTGGCATCTGTAACCTTTGGTTAAACTAGGTTAACCATCTCATGAATGTATGTAACGTTCAATGCACTCTCTACATACATATTAGAAAAATAGTCCAATGCCACTTTATCCATGCCCTCACCCAACTCATGGTACACCCCTAAATCATCAAACAATCCCACTAATCGATTCTTGGTTCGACGATTGGAAGCTTTCCGATGAAAATAACTAGTGTTTTCATCACCCTCTGTCAGCCATGTCACTTTCGATCTTTGCCTTTAGTAATCATGCTCCTCAGCATAAAGAACATCTAACCTTAGAGATAAAATTGAATGTTCCTTCAAGTACTCCTCATGCACGGGTAGAGTATGCAACATTGAGAGATGTTGCCTAATCCCATCAATTTCCTTCTTTCGATTCCCAAACACTTCCTTCTGCCACTTTCCTAACTCTAATCGAGTATTGGTTATGCATTGCATAACTTTATGCATAGGAGTTCCTGGTTGTTTGCGCATCCATCCCTTCTTTACTACCTCTTCAAATTGGGCATAAGAGGTCCAGAAGCTTTCAAATTTGAACCTTTTACTAAAGCGCTGCACCGTTTGCTCCACATTGTTCAGCACATTGACTAGAACTAGAACACGATCTCCATGAATGGGTAAGAGATTATGCACCCTAGTTGCCAGAAACAAATCCAACCATGTCGAAGTAGCTACAACCTTATCTAAGCGACTTTTAACTCCTCCACCCTACTAAGTATGCTCAATCCCAGTAAACCCTAAATCCACTAACTCTCTTACAGTCAAAGCATCCTTGAAAAGTTGTATATGACTTTCTCTTCGATGTGCCCCTCCTTCTTTCTCACCATTATGGAGTATTTCATTGAAATCTCCCACCACTATCCACGGAAGTGATGAGACTCTACTCAAATCTTTCAACAGATTCCATGTCTTCCATTTCTCAGACGTTGTAGGGTGTCCATAGAACCCCGTTAAACGCCATTTATACCAATACGATTAGATGGTGTAATCACAACATCAATGTGATGCTGGGATTTAGAAAGGAACTCCACTTGAATGTCATCTTTCCAAAACATGGCTAAACCACCCGACTTACCTGCTTCTCCATCACGATTTACACTAAGCACCGCTTCACAATTCAAAAAACCCTAGTCGGCTTCTCAAATTCCTCATGTACCCAGGATTCGACACCTTTGTTTCTGATAGAAAGATCAAAGATGGCCAATTTTATTGAATCAAAATCCTTCCACCGTAGAATCGTTTCCAATCCCACAACAATTCCAAGCAATCACCTTCATAGTGATTGAATCTTCTGAGCAGTATACCTAAATTAGAGCGGCAGCTCCTCTTAGGTTTCTTTTTGTTACTTTTTTAAAGCTTGAAGCTTTTTTAAAAGAACATGAAAAATGAACATTGAAAAAACAACATTACAGTTATAAATTGTTGAGCTTTTAATCTCAGTGACATGAATGTATTATTCCGTCTCTTCCTTTACTAGTGATTCATTACATGTAGAACTATACCATATATAGACGTCTTAGCTCCTTGCCTTGCGGAACTAGATCCTTGCTGGATGGTTCACTGCTTAATGCCACATTGAATTTAGTATTAAGAAAGTGCATCTTGGTCCTCAACTCCTCATTAACATCAGCATTGCCAATTATCATCTCATTCACTCTAACATAACTGAGCGGGGCTCCGTAATCACTGAGTCCTTCAAACTTTTCTGGCCCTTTGCCATCTAGTAGAACATCTGTCGCCGACTCTAGTGCATTCGAAAGGAAACTTGAAGTTTGATTCTGCTGCAACTCTTTTATAATTTGAGCCTATAAAGCAACAAGTGAAGAGGCATACTAATCATACAGAACATATAATATATGTCTCAAATTTAGTAATATTGTGTTGCTAAAAGAAATGGTAGCCGTACGTGCCTGTACATAGTCTTTACCTGAGCAGTGTTCTTTCTCTGTAGTGCTTCTATTTGAGCAATAAGCAAGCTTTATCTATCATGATCCTACATGTTAACAACTAGTTTAGATCAAACCAAGTTCTCCATAAGCATTGGTAGAGTTTGAATTTGTACCTCAACATAAGACATTTTTATACGTTCCTCCAGGTCTTTAATCAGTTGAAGGTTCTGCTGAAACTGTGTCTCAATCACCTGCATATCACAGTTTACTTGGTAAATAAAAGCAGCCAATTAAGAGGGTTGTCTAACTAGCTTGTTGGTCAGGAAAAAAAACGTATCTTTATGCCATGTTCCCCATATACATTATCAACTTCAAGTACACTTATCAGCTGTGGATCTCTAGTAGTAATTACTATTCTACTTCCTAAACCAAACCACTCTCGGCTCCTAGCCAGTGCATTCAATTGGTCTAGATTCTTCACATTATCAAGAACAATAAGCACTCTTTTTGTCCTTACGGCATCTCTAATCAACATTGTGCCTTGCTTGACATCGTCTATTTCTATATTTTCAACTGCCAGAATATCTGAAAGTAACTGCTTTTGCAAGGCCAGTAGTCCATCACATTGTTTTGCCATCTTGTTCACATCTTTGATGAAACAACTGCGCTCAAACCTTTGAAAATTTTGCTCATATGCATCTTCTGCCACTATAGGTTTGTCGATTCCGCATATACCTATGATGAGAATATCATCCGAGACTACACTTAACGAGGAATTCATGTACTCCTTACCAGCTTCCAATCTTGGTGGAAATATTGAAACACTCAAGTGTGCACCTTGATATCGACTCAAAACATGCTTCACAATTTCCTTTATGAACTTCGATTGAAGCCTGTCAAAATTGAGGAAAAGGATTAAACAAAACCATCAATCAAACGTACACAAATTGACAAATAATCTAAATTGTTGTGTTATAGTGTTTATTATTCTCATTTACAGTATTTCCATTCACAAAAATCTGGTTTCCTATGTGATGTGGGAAATGCTGAAATTGATAGGGAATTGTATAGTTACCAATTAGCAGCATCCTGTATATCAAATCCATCGGGCTGACTAGACGCTTCTGTCAGTGAGGCCCTCCAAGACTCCAACTTGTCCTCGGTCCTGCCATTCCTCTCATGAACGCCTGCTTCAGTTAGAGCACTGTTGAGGTCTTTGGTGATGTTGTGGCAGGTGTCTTCGCCTCTGAAGCTTAAGAACACGTCGTGCATCTTGTTGTTATTGAATTAGTTTCTCATTTCAAAGACAATGAGACATCAAATGAATTATGGGGCGCATCGGAAGAACAATACATTTCTACGGATCCTACAAGTAAGGCCTTTTTCATTTTTAATTTTTTTTAAGAAAAATATGAAATGGTAGATACAATATCTATCATTGAACAATATCGTAAAATCATTCATATACTTCATTTGCTCACTCAACATGATATGCATATGGATTCACTCATCAGTATTTCTTATTATTACGAAGAAGCTCCTATCTTCATGGAAAGACTTTAAAAGAAGTATGATAAATTAAAAAGTTGGAAGGCTTGACCATAGAATAATTAGGCCATCATCTTCAATTTGAAGAGGAATACAAAATTACGTACAAAAGAATGAACTATTTTCTTCATATAAGAAAAGAGGATGCGTTGATGAGAAAATCGATGATTTTTTTTCTATTAATAATGATTTGATTGTTGGTAAATTTGATCAATTCAAAAATAATCATCGAAATAGAAAAAGATAGATTCGATGGAATAAGGATCATTCAAGTCAAACTTCAAACAAGAAAATAGTGAATTGCTTCTATTGCAAGAAACGTGGTCCCATCATGAAATATTGTCGTATTCTCAAGAACCAACAAAGGGGTTTTAACTCCAAGGAGAAAATTATGGCAATAGTATTTGAAGTGGTGAATGCACTTCAGAAGAAAATTGAAGTTCGTTTATGAACTTTACAAACGTTTCGGTGACTAAGAATGATATCTTGATACGTATATTATGATAGATATTTTTGTACTAAGTGCGACATATATTTTTATTTGCTTCATTTGCTTGGTTTGATCGTTGATGTGTTTCCGGTTTCAATTTAAAGAATGCATGTTAATTTGTTAAGTTTATGCTCATATCAAGTTCCTATATGTATATCCGACTTATGTATATACATGAGTGATATGATTTTATATATGTGCACTTCGTTGAATCTTTATGCATCATTTTAAATTGAAAATTTTAAATGCATATTTAAGTTGGAATATCATTAAAATATTTCAACTAGCTAGTTGTTTTTATGAATATCGGAATTCGAGCTTAGTAAAAATTTAATTGCATGATATTCATTATAAACAAGTATCAAGTTTGATGACGTCTATAGTTTATGGATTATAATACTCATATGCATGTAATGAGTATTTATATCATGTAGAAGAGATGAGTTTGACGGAATACTAGTTAATGTCAAAAAGAAATTAATCCACATATTATAAAAAATAGACGGATCCTAAGGATAAGAAAATGATATTTAGTTCTTTGATAGTCTTAACTATCAATGGCTTCTTACTAGAGATATAAAGGTAAAAAGGATATACCGGTTTGAGACATAACTATGTAAGACTATTTAAAGGGACGGTGTGACCCGTTGAATTTTAAAGTTAAGGATAATTAACTTTAATAACCAATTAACAAAATACCTTGCATATTTTAAATTTGCAAGGATTTAATGGTTGATACATCAAATGGGATAGGGAAGTCCAAACTTTTAATCACCAATGATGGAAACTCAACTTAATGGTTGAAACATTTTGTCCTTGAGTTCAATGAGCAAAGTACATCATATGTAGTGATTGCAAATACTTAAAATAAAATTAATAAACATATAGTTTTATTATATGTTTGTATCCATCCAAGGGTTAAAGTGCTTGGGGTACATGTAATGAATGATGGAGGTTGTGTTATAATTAAAACTCTTAATAAGCATGATGGAAAGTACTTTAGTTACATGGGTGCTACATGCTTACTTATACTAATGTAGAAGATGGTGCTGCCTTCTATGCGACTTGGGCTAGTCTCTAAAGCATTCGTAAAAAGGATATAGACGCAAGGCCAATCCACGCGTTAGCTTTTAGAACACTCGAAAGAAGTAGAAAACTAGTGTGTGAAATGTGTCTGGTTAGATCACAATAAGATCGCAAGTTCAAAGAAAAGCTACTTAGCCATCTTGATTTAACTTTGATGTGTTATCACTAAGCTAAGGTTCAAGTCCACAAGACACCTTAATTTATGCGCTACGTTTTCGGAGAATTTTCTGAAGGATTTTTCCAAAACGTTTTCAAAATAAATTTTGTTTTAAAAGTATTTTTATATTTTAAAAATGGTGGAGGATTATTGGAATAATTTTCAACAATATAAAATGAAGAGAGCAAGAGGTTATTCTGTTGAAAACCAACAAACATGTCCAATGGAAAATCAAATGGACACGACTCTTATTGAAGAGATATGTTCATTGGAAATAAACCAAACAATTGCAACTCTTAATGAAGAGGCATGCCTATTGGAAGATAACCAGAAAGATACAATCTTTCATGGTGAAAATGCATAATCACTTCTGTGAAAATGCAGATTCACAGAATAAAAAGTTCATTCTCTTCTCTCAAGTTCTCTATCATTCTCTAGTTTTTAAGATAGAAAATTTAGAAATTATTATTCTGCAGAAATAGTTTCTAATAATCTTGAGTCTCTTGTAAAACCTTCGATTGAGTGTTGGGTTCATCTTCGTTAGTGCAAACTAACGATCAACAAATAGCAAGTTGCTAGGCTTCATTGTATCTTAAAGACTTATTTGATTATTCCTCCTTGCACACTAAGTAGTGGGACAAATAAAGTTTAAGGGAAAACGTAAATTTTTACATGCCTTTGAAACGTTTTTTCTTCTCTTGCCATACCCACAAACACAAAATTTCCAACATCGTATGGCCAAAGTTCATCCGGATGTAATCATGCAAGTATTTTCATTTGATAGTTTGATTAAATTTGAATGACTATCAGTTCAAAAGGTCAGAATCCGACTCAAACCTCGTTCATACCATTGTGAAGTCCATCCATAGCAAAGGATTTCCGACCCGGCAGAACATTTCTATTCATCCCTTAAGATATGATACCTGTGATGTTTATCTCAGATTTTTCCTGCAAGCAGGGTCACAAGATGTTCTTACAGTAGGGATCTGTGGACCGAGCCAAATGGGAAAGACGGCAATGGCTAGAGTTATGTACGACCGAATTCTACACAATTTTGATGGTGGCTGCTTCCTCGAAGATATTGCCCAAAAACTAGACCAAATCAATTTAAAAGAAACATCTCTTCATGATATTCAATCTGCAGAAAGAGTCATAAGAATCTCAAATGCTTCCCTAGATGGACAAAAACTATCCTCCAAACGTGTCTTGGTTGTTCCTGACAATGTAGATGATTTGAGCCAAATAAATGCTTTGATAGGAGACCGTGGTTGTTTTGGCTCCGGAAGTAAATTCATCATAACAACTATAAATGTACAGCTGCTAGAAGAGTTTGGAGTGGATCAGTTCATTTTGGCTCAAGGCCTCTGCCTCAAAATGTTGGGGTAAACTTGTTTTACTATAATTTACTTCTAATTAACGTACTATATGTCCAACAATTAAGTAGGCTTTTATTGCTAGGCCATCTGGGAGCCATATCAGCGAAGTCGCTGCGTAGTTGCAGGACTCAAGGAGTACATTGACAGCGTCAATCAGCAGGTAGAATGTATATGAAGGCCTCAGAATTTCATCCTTTTTGTAGTCTATCGACTAAATTGTAACTGGCTAATTGTCTCCATCACATGCAGAGATTGAGGTACCTTGAATCCGTTTTGCTCAATGATCAGCAGAAAAACGCAATTCAGGTACTAGTGTACTACATTTCGTATAATCTTAAATTTGAAGCAGCTGTTTTATGAGCTTGCAGTCTATCCGTACATCTCTGAAGTTTCTGATGTTTAAACATAAAAAATTAATTTCGGAGTTGCTTGAAGGCCCCGGTGAAAGCAGTTCCTCTTCTGCTTGCACAATGACAAAAGGAGCAGTAATGGATTGAAGGTTTAACATGAGGATCAGGATTCAGGAACATGAGTTTACAACTATACCGGGCACCAATTCGTTAACATCTGGTTAAATCTATTCTGTATGTGAGATAGTTACTCTATCTCCAGACAATCTGAACACATTTCATTTCCTTGTTATCTCATATGCATACAAATGTAATAAATATCTTCCTTTACAAGAACATCTGATCATGTAGCTAACTTGCAAGATATTAGAAACCAAACAAAAGTGACATCAAACAATAGAAGAGTAACAGCTCCACTACTGGATTGTTCAACTTCCTAGTGCTCGAAGCCGAGGGAGAAGGAGAAGGAACAGAACCTGGCTGAACAAAGTCTGTAGCATTCTCTTTGGAGCAAGTGTAGTTGCACCTACTAGGCCTAACAATTCTATATACACCGGTACTGGATAAGATAAATACATCTTTCCTGTTATCCTGCCCAAATGAAAAGATGAACCCCAATGCAGGAATAGAGCTTCCTATCTCAGCACCACACTGGATAGGAGAGTCCAGAGCACAGCTGACCGGAATTAAATTACTAGTGAAATTTCCGCTACCTTCTGGAGTTTCTGTACCAGCCCATATGCGGCCAGCAAACAAATCCGCGTAAAGATACCTGTGAAAGTTACATACAGTTTCCTAGTCAGGGCAGGAGAAGAAATTTTATGCAAGAAGTACTAACTCAGAAATAGTAACAGTTAGCTTACCATCCATACAAGCATGGATCTGTCACAGACCTGTAAAAATAGCCTCCTGTGATTGATGCAGAACCTGCAGCCTTGTTGACATCAGAGTGGTTGTACCCCATCACAGGGAAAATTGGACTGATAGAACTGGTTGATGTATTTCCTCCAGGAGACTTTGGGGGATTGTATTGAAAAGCGCCTTCATAATCACGCCATCCATAATTTCCACCCTTGGTGACTACATCAACTTCCTCATATTGATCCTATAACAAAAATAACATAAGCACTGATACTAACTAGAACATAATGCATGATGCGTCTCAGCATCTATGTGCAGAATGTAAGCAGAATTATTCTCATTTGTGCTCTCTCTAACCTGACCAATGATAGTCGCATATTTATGCATCTATTTGGTATTTAATTTGTTTCCTATATTTAGTTTATTGTTATTAATCGAGTGAATTAATTATGTTTATTTGTTTTTAAGTGTTTTGGAGATTAATGGAGAAAATGAGATTAAATAATTTATTTTGAAGCTTCTTGGCGAGGAATTGAACTGTCTGGCGAGGGAATTTATGCAAGTGAAAATGGGTTTAATGACTGCAATTATATATGCCTTGGCGAGGAGATTACGTACGTTGGTTTTGGTGTTTGGCGAGGAGGTGCTTGGCACGTGATATTGCTTGCATGCATGTAGATATATTTTGCAAGTGGGCTGATGTACGTAGAGCTTGGCGAGCAAAGTTGGTGAAAGAAGAGATGAAAATTAAATAGAAAACAAAGAGAAGAGAAGTAGTAGTGGAGTTGGACTTGAGAATGGAGTTTGCATGCACGTGGGTATTGAAAGTTTGACTTGGAATTTGATTAGGAATCATGCATGTGATCAACTTGCTAGTGAATTAACCTAGCTTAAAAATATATATATATATATAGCAAGTGGGGGGGGGGGGGGGGCTGAATAAGATATATACGTACGGCTGGAGAATCAAGAACAAGAGACAAAACAGAGGATTCAAGCGAGCACGATCTCGACGTCGTCGCGAAGAGTTCTTCTTTCTCTATCTCTTGTTTATCTTTTATGAATTCTTTGATGTTTTTATTTATGACTATGAGTAGCTAATTTTCCTTTGTTAAGGGGCTGCTTGAAGCCCCGTACATGAAGTTTTTTTAATACATACACTTTAATCTAGTTTTGCATATTTTATGAATGAGGTTTCTTTCTCTGAATGATCACCGTATGAATTCTTGTATGTTTGCTTTGGTGGCCAACTTAGTATGCATGCTAGGGTTCTAGATTCATGAGATACGGGCGACTGAAGATAATTTCTTCCACCGGATTCTCTATAGTGATACACCGATTTTACCGTTGGGAGATTGAAATCCATAGGTCTAGCGAGACACGTCCATAGTGTACTTGTGAACCCTTGTAGCTTCTCAAACCTTTTCTAGAACTTAATGCTTTCTTCTTTGTAAACCTTGGGGTCCATGACTATGGGTTCAATAGAGGGATAGATGTAGGGGAGGTCCATGACAAACCTGCATAGGCATAAGGATTAGGTAATAGGATGTGGTTGTAACGATCAACTCTTCCTGGGAACTTTCATTCATTGGATATGTGCATTAGGTTAAGTATGTGTTAGAAAGATGGAATAACGGTGGTGGATTGCATTCCTCTTAACTCTTTAATCATATAGTTTAAACTCATTTGCATTCATTAGCATATTTACTTTCAGCATTTATTTTCTGCATTAGCTGTAGCTTAGCCGATTTATTTCGGTAACCAAATAAACTCCGAATACCCTCAAATTTTGTGTGGTAGTCCGCCACTGTGTCTAGTTTATTGTGTCAAAATTTCGAATCATTTGAGTCTGTCTAGCTTGGGTTCGCTTACCATTAGTGTTTTGTAGTCGAGTCTGTCAGCATAGTAGTGTGTTAGGATTTAGTTTCACTAATTCCTCGTGTTCGATAACCCCTATTTATCTTACTACATTGATATATCCAGGTTGTGAATAGGGTATCTTTGAGAGGTGTTTATCCGCTTTGTCAAATTTTGGCGCCGTTGCCGGGGAATTGCTTAATTCTAAGTCCTAATAGAGTCCTTAATTTTCTGTTTTGTTTTGTTTTGTTTTGTTTTCTTTTGTTTTCTTTTTCTTTTGAGTCTTACTGTCTCTTCTTTGTGCAGGAGCATTGTTTATGCGTACTAGGCACACAAGAAGCGCTGAGCCATTATTACTTGATCCAGAGATTGAACGCTCAGCAAGGCAAAACAGGAAGCAGCAGGGACAACGGTCCATAAACGTGAACAGTGGTGGTCAGCCTGAGCAAGAAATACATTCAGGTTCAGAGTCTGAGTTTGAGGAAGAACAGAGTATTCCAACACCACCACCATCACCAAAAAGAATGGCAAATGCAACCAAGCTGAGAGAATCCTTTATACCGGGCACAGGTGCAGCAGATTCACCGATCGTACTACCAGAGAATTTGGGGTCTTATTCTATTCCCCCATCACTTATATCGAATCTGCCACACTTCAGAGGAACGCCTTCTGAAGACCCTCAGGACCATCGCAATGAGTTTACAACATTGTGCAGAATCCAGAAATCGACTAATGTGGAAGAGGATACTATGAAACTCCTCTTGTTTTCGTTCTCTTTAAAGGAGCAAGCAAAAACATGGTATAATTCTTTAGCTCCTTTATCTATGGACACATGGGAGAAGATGTGCTCTGCATTTATGAAAGAGGTCTACTCTGCTTCACTCACCAAGAACTTGAAGAAGCAAATTAGCACATTCAGGCAGAAAGACAGTGATGAATTACATGAAGCCTGGAGCCAGTTTAAGAGTCTTCTTCGACAATGCCCTCATCATAAGTTTGACCTCAACACTCAAATGGAGTTCTTCTATGAAGGACTTGATTCTTTTAACAGGTCAAAGCTTGATTCAGCTTGTGGGGGAAATTGGTGGAATATGACTGGAACAGAGGCCAAGGAAGTTGTTGAGAATCAAGCAGAAAATTCAAGGCAATTTCAGTCAAGGGATAGATCCATGGGAGCAAGTAGAAGGTCTCTCAATGCAGCTGCAATCGATGGAGCCATGGAAAAAAGATTAAGCTCTATGGAGAATGATATTGCTCTGATAGCGAGTAGTCTGAAAGTGAACAAGAAGACAACAGTTGCTGCAGCTCAGGTTGTGTGCACTTTATGTTCAGCTACAAGCCATTTAGCAGAAGATTGTCCCAAGTTCAGAGCAGATGAAGAGGTTGATCAAGAAGAAGAAGCAAATTACTTCCAGAGACAACCCAACACATATGGTGGAAATAGAGACCTGTTGAGCTATAGGAGCAACAATGTGCTCAATCCTCCTATTGTTCCACCTGGATTTCAGCAGAGACAGCCTACAGGAGATGGGCAGCAGTTTGGCCAAAGGCGTATGCCTCAGCAACAACAGGCTCAAGCTCAAACATCATCAGAAAATTCTACCTTGGCAGCCCTCATGCAACAAATGATGTTTGACAACAAGAAGGAACGAGAGGAGAGTAGTGCCTTTCGCCAAGATATCAAGGCCACAACTCAAGAACTCAAGGCCACAACTCAAGAACTCAAAGCTACAGCTCTACAGCAAGGAAAAGCAATTGACTTTCTTGAGAGACAAATGAGCCAAATGCAGCAAACAATGGCTCAAGTCAAGGAAGGAAGTCTTCCTAGTAACACTCTTCCCAATCCCAACACAAAATACGAAGCTCATGCGATGACTTTGAAGAGTGGGAAGGTGTTGGAAGAACTGCCCGAGTTAACAAAGCGAAAATGGGAGGAGCCCGTTCTTGAACAACTTGTCCCTTACAAGCCGTCAGAAGATTCTGCAGGAACCCCAATTCGAGCCGTCGAAAATGCACCTGAAACAGAAGAACTGACAAATCAAAAATCAGGTCAGGTATCCTCTAAGAAGGTCTTTCCAGATCAAAACTACATCGCCGAGGATTTCTGAATCCTAAAGCCCAAATTTCCGACTGCAAATTCTCATCTTCGGAAAATGGATTATCTTTCGGAACAGAATAGTTTCCCCATAGACCAAGTTCATCAACTGATAATGCACCTGCAAACAGTTTTGAAAGATAAATAATACTCATACGCTAGTAAGTAGTAATGCTACAATGAATATGGTATTTTTACCTAAAAATCATTGTAAATTTTCTACCTTTACATACTTGGTAAGTTATCTATGTCGAGCCTCATGATTTTGCCGAGCAAGGATTTCTTGTTTTGTGCAAAATTGTAAGGGTCACCTATCCTCCCATCATCTCCCATCATGAAGTACAAATACCCATCTTTTGGTCCAAACAGAATTTGACCACCATGATGTGCAGTAAATGGAAGTCCCATAGTGAAAATTCTTCTGACTTGTAGCGGATTAACACGAGTGACCTGAAAAATGGAGACCAAAAGAGTGTCCGGATGGATCAGTATAGTAACTACTAAAATGAGACATTTATCTTTGCAAATCTTTCAGAAACTTACTGAAGAAGGTTGCGACGCAGTACTATTAGCAGTGAACTCCGCTATGATACTGTGATATTGACATGGTTGGGCACCATTATCAGAGCCAAGCTTAGAAGGATCACATCCTACATCTGAGTTACATGCACATCTGCCTGAACACTCTGGCCATCTAACCTTGTCACAGTTGAATGAAGCAAAGAAGCGGCCATTCTGAAGATAATTCGGATGGAATGCTAATCCCATCATTCCAAACTCGGTATCAGCATAAACTTGATCAGTTATATCAAGAAATGGATTTGATTCATCCATCACCACCACGTCTCCTGAACCTTCCTCAGGAACAGTTGCCAACCATACTTTACCGGGTTGGTCAGACAAGAAGACGCGATTAGACCCATCCGGATGAGGAATCATGTTAAGATAGGAACCATTTCCAATTTTTTCAAAGCAAATGCCACTTGGGGGACTTGGAACTTCAGTATTGTTCAGCAACACAGGTCCACCATCAAAACATAACAGTTCCCCATCCGATGATCCACCAAGTGAATTGCAGAAAGCACTTTTCGATTGCCATATATCACTCAGCATAGAAGCACTAGAGTTGAGTTTCTTTCCATTTGTACCTTGCAATAGAAATGGTGAACTTGCTATGGATACATTTTGACATTCATCCCAAACCTTGGAACAAAAGTCAACTCCACCATGTTGGTATTGGGTTGATGAGACAGTTGTGTTGCAGAGAATAGGAACATATCGAGGCACTGATTCTGTTCTATAAAGTTCCGCGGAAAACTGGTCACATTTCTGCAAAGCATAACGGATTCAATTACAAGTGAATTGGTGAAAATGATCACATAACATTAAACAATATCAGTAGAAACATGAAACAGGTCCTTTATTATAATGTCTTACCGAGCACAATATTGATTTCATGAGAGAAGCACAGGCATTATCAGAAACTTTCATATCATTGAATAGCTTCTGCAATTGCATATCATCAGTGGAATTGCAACAAACACTTCCATTGTATCGACAGAACGAAAGCGTGGTCTTCGGCTTAAAGGGTGACCCTATATTTGCAGTATTGAAGCAACATCAAACAAACCAAATTAGCAACTATACATACAAAAAAAAACTTGAATTACAAATCAATCAACTAGCAACACTCACTCAAATTAGTACACAACGGATGCGAAGACGAATAATCAGTAAGCAGCAGAAGGTTACAGACCATGATTAACACAATGGTAAAAACACCCCTCATTGTAACAGCTGCAACAAGCAAAATCCACCTTTTTCTTTATCTTTCCAAAATACCAAACATGAACAAATAGCCCAAAATAGAAAGCAGAGCTGCAGTTGAAGCAATTTTCCAAGAACCAACTACCTAGTTCAGATAACAAGTACAAAAGTCCCAACCTTTCTTTGGCAGAAACAAATCCTTGCATCATGACCAGTTGCTTCTTGTCTATATTATAAGAAACCGTTGACATTTCTCGTTTGAGGAACTCCATGGATATAAGAAATGAGATGTATCGTTGAACGGGAGTTATATAAAAGTAATGAAACAAAACTTCTTGTTGATCGCTCCGTCATAGCTGACTTATTGACATATATATACTCGAAATCTCATATGAAATCTCTAATACGCAAGTTGGCTACTTGATCGAACTCAAAGAATTGAAAATTGGTGTATAAATTAGTAAATAACGCAACTGGGTTTTATTACGTCAAACAAAAACGCAAACAGGGCGCGGAGAATCAGAATCTTGATCGGGCTTAAACAATCTACAGTAATTTGTTTAGGAATTTGACTATGGGATACTTAAAAGTTAAACTAGCATTAGTGAGGTGAAACAAGGCCCAATTACAAAGGTTTATGGAAGAAATGGGCCTCAGACAATATCTTAAGAAGGCCCATACCAAACTAGTTAATTTCCCAATCCATCTTAATTATTCGAGGCATGCATACTTGCATGCATGCAATAGGAGTTTAATTAAAGTCCGATACAGACGCAAAACCCACGCGTAGTAGGGGGCAATACGCAAGTAAATCCTTGGGGACAGTCCTCCGTTCGCGAGCAAGGAGTGACGCCATCGCCGGGGAGCAATATGATGGCATTGATGAAGTCGTTGATCACGTAGCGGGCAGAGGAGGCGCTCGGTGGAGGAGCAAAGCCGATGATCAGCAAGGCGGCCGCGAGGACTGCCACCATCAAGTGCAGATTAGTTACCGCTTTCTTGCTGATCATCGTCATCGTCATCGATCGTGTTATATCTAGTGGTCTCCTCTAGCTAGCTCTTTACGTCGTACTAATTAATGAATCTTATATAAGTTGCATAATGTCTTTATATGAAAAGATCCAATGCAATATAAGTGATCGTAGGCAACAAGCTAAGTCATGCAAAGACAGTGAGACAGGAGTAGCATATGCAATGAGTCTAATGATCAAAGAGTGGTTGTGCTGATTTTGGGGATTTCAAGACTCCGGGCGAAAAATTAGATCGTACCATTTCTTTTTTATTATATGAGAAATAAGAATAGTCAATTATTTTCTTCAAGAGATTTCGAACAGTAGATTGAAGGTCAAAATTGAAATAAAACTAAATAAATAAATAAGTCAATAGAGATTGAGAATTACAAAATTGCATTAGGCAGTACGTTGAGTTGAGAACTTGAGATGTGTGCTCTCTTGCATCTTTGGGCCGGATAAGAGGCCGAGGTTGGTACATGGGCTTTGAATTTTTGAAATCTTGAAGCCCCTGTTTCCAAAGAGGAAAGCCTCGATGGCGAGGGGCCCACAAAACAACTCTCCTCCTCCGTCCTCTTCAACACAGACACAGTAAAAAAAAAAAAGACTGCTTCCGGCTTCTGCGGTTCTGCCATAGCCCAGTGATCAAAGTGTTAAAAAAAGACAAACCAAGCAAGCAAACCTCATTCTCTTTCGGTCTCATCGATCATATCTAGGTAAAATACTTCGTTTTGACTCTCTCAGCTCGCCGATATATAAAATCACTGTTTAGTTTATTTCTGTTTATTCTTTTTCTGTGTTCTACCAATGGCTATGCATGTGCTTGATCTTGAGCTTATTTGCATGATCAAAGACTCAAACTTTCATAGGTGTGATTTCTATGAATGAAAGTTTGACATACTTTATAGATTTCTGTATCTTTGCGATTGTGGTCACTCAGAAATGTGTATCTTTTGAGTTACTATAGTTGAATAAATTGGAACAGAATAAAACTAGATTGGAGAAATTTGAAGTGCTCACTATAATTTGTGAGGTTTCCATTGCATAAAGCAGAGAAAAAAAGTAGTTGATTTGAGATACGAATAAGCTGGATTATTTACTGCATTGGCCATTTGGCCTTGTAGCCATCACCTTGGGTAGGGGAGATACATGATTATCTTCTCTGGAAGTTTAGTTTTTCAGTGGCAAATGCAAAAGCAATTGTGAAGACTAGTGGATATGCGAGAAGAGTGATTCCTACATTTCCTAGATCATCATAGTTATACCCATAGATGCTTTCTAAGAAGGCACTGATGGTCTTTTGCTCGCCACGGATTACTATTTCCTTGTTTAGATCGCCGTACTGGGAAGTGAGAGTTCCTTTTAAGGACCACGATAGAGGGCAAATCCAGTATGCCCAAACCCACCATTTAGGAATGTTCTGCAAGAAGTGAGTACAATTATTTTCCAAACTTAGTGCAATTTTTGTGTTTGTTATTTGAGGAAACAAAGATTGAAAGAGAGAGTTTACTTACTGGTTTGGGTATCAGGTATCCGGAAAACAAATTTATCAAGGTGTAGCAGAAGCCTGCTGATACCGAAGCCACTTGGAAAGTTGGGGTTACAGAAGCGACCAGTATACCCAAGTAAGTGAAGTAGAGCAGCGTGCAAAACATAGCATAGGCATACCAAAATAGTTTGTAAGCTGACCCGTCGAAACCAATGGTTGGATAGGTAATTGCTGTAAACAAAGCTGCTTGAAGAAATATATATGGAATTTCAATGATCACCTGCAACGTAAGGAGTTTAATAAGCTGCTTGCATTGTTGAAATCTTTTTTTAAAAGTTTGCAATCACTAAATTATGGTCTAGGAAATTAAAATGAACCTTGTATATTACCTGCGAAAGAGAGTATGCCCATGAGTAGTACATTCCAGCAAACCGTTCTCGGTATACAACATTGCGCTCAGAAGCAATGAATGGTAAAACAGAGGAACAGTTACCAATTCCCATGCATAGCTGTAAAATATAGATTGATCCTAGAATGCTGAAGAAGTCCTGTTCACCGTCTCTTCAGAAACAAAGATTTGTTCATAGATCAGATGGTAAATTACGGTATATACCAGTGTCTGGTATATTAATGTGGGATTAATAGCTTCATAGATTCATAAATCCTGGTATGCTTATTCTTTACGAAGCCATGCATACTTAATATAAATAAGTTGTGTATGTCAAGTTTTCTTACATTTTCTGTCCTTTTTGCCAAAGAAGTGCTCCAAATATCAATGAGGATGCTGCAGTAATTGTCAAGCGCCCCAGGTTGTATTTTGGATTTCTCCAGTAGGAGAGATGTTTCTTCCAGAGACACGCTTTGAATTGCTCCCATCCATTTTGTGGGAAACGAGTAGGAAACTCCAATTCCTTCGAACCTAGTGCTGGACCGCTAAGTTCTTTGACTAGATCATTGTTCTTCCTGAATGGGAAGAGAAATGTAGTAGTTACTCAGTATCATAGTTCAACACTACTGAACAATGACATTGTGCATGGAGCCGAGGACAAAACTAATTTTCTCCCTTTGTTTGAAATTCATTCTCTAGAGTGCTATTTATTCTTATAACATTGCTATTAAAATTCAACTTGTGGTACTATTAAAAACTATTAGCTAAATATACTCATGTGGTGCAAAGAAAAGCCTTTGCTTACTTTTATCAGAGACGCATCCTAGATACTTTGGGTAGTGACCTACTGAGAGTGTAACTATTGCTGTGTTTTGAGATGGATATCAATGCAGAAGTTTGGAATTTGACAGTGTTTATGAATTTGGTAATATATGATAGCAGAAATACACTAATACTCACCAGCAAAGGTGTGATTCTTTATAAAGGTTTGCAAAATCTAAGCCAAGTTTGGTTTCTGCTGAAGGACCTGTTATTTCTAGCATCCATGTTGCGGGGTTGTAGTTATCTTTGATTTTTGGAACCCCAGAAATACCCTGCAACACAAGGGAGGTGTAAAGTAATGACAGAATTAACTGTGGAGATAGATAATTTTACTAATTGCTTGTTGTCACAGATGGCTTACCTCAAAGTATTGGATAAGCTTACTTGAATCTTGACCCAGCTCTCCACAGTATATTATTTGTCCTCCTCGTTTCATCAAAATAAGCTGTACAAAGTTTCGAAGTGAGATATATCAAAGCACTTTATTTCATGTCTTTGTTTAAATGTTTAGAATCAGAAGTAGGCCTTATATTATATAAGACATAAAATAATATTCTCATTACTCCAATGAACTCATAACTAATACATGTGCAGAATTGCTACCTCATCAAATGCTTCAAATATGTCAATACTTGGCTGGTGAATGGTGCATACAACAGTCCTCCTGGTACTGACAATGTTTTTCACAACTCGCATAACTATTGCAGCTGCTCTGGCATCTAAACCAGACGTGGGTTCATCCATAAAAATCACGGATGGATTTGAAACAAGCTCAACTGCTATCGTAAGCCGTTTGCGCTGTTCAGTCGAAATACCCCTGCCCGGTAAGCCAACTAATTCATCTTTGATTTCATCAAGCTCAATCATGTGTAGAACTTCCCTCACAAAATCCTGATGAATGAACATGTCAATTGAAAACATCATACAATCTTCCATGATGAAAGCTTATGTACACAACAAAGTATTATTGATTTATATTTAATTTTTTTGTGTATATACTTTCTACAAGTGAAGGTATAGTCTTCTTTCTCAAATGTCAATACAACCTATAGGGATTTTTTTCGTAATTTTTTATTTTATTGTAATTTTTATAAATTTTTATTATCAAGTATCCATTTGCTGGAAGGTATAAATTGGTGGTGCCAACTTCTTGTTTTTAAGTCTAGAACTCGTAGACTACATATGATAACTTGATAAGTATAACAAGACTAGAACCAGGTTCAGTTTTGAAATATGATACTAGACATTCCAAGCCGAGTATGCTATACAGATATATTATAGGCTTTAAGTTTAATGAACTTACAGATTTAGTATTTGCATCAATTTGGGATGGCAAGCGTAACCAGGCCGAGTATGCTACCGACTCTTCTACTGTAAGCTGTGGAGAATGTATGTCAGTTTGCTCGCAATACCCAGATATTCTGGCATACGTTTGCTGGACTTTTGGATACCCTCCAATTCTGATATCTCCTTCAATAATTCCACCAGTTTTTCTTCCTGAAAGGACATCCATCAATGTTGTTTTTCCGGCTCCACTAACTCCCATCAAGGCTGTAAGAATTCCGGGTCTAAATGCACCAGTTATATCTTGAAGAAGCTGTAGTCGTTTCGGTGGGAAACCTTGCTCCCTCAGTTTCTGGAGATATGGGGGGGGGATGTAATCTATTTATATCTACTATTCTTAGCTAGAAACTAGAATTTATAGCTACTATTGTTACCTGGGGTGTATCAACGAAGTATTGCACTTTCTCAAATGATATAGTTATGGGTTCAAAAGGTAGGACCATGCCTGCAGTTTAACAAAGCCACTATGTCTGATTGATATAATGAATTTTCAGTATACACACAGTCACACACAAGCTTGTTGGTTCATGCACTCTTCATTGATCTGGTGTATAATAAAATGATCTCACCTATATTTGTAGATTCTGCAGTAGTTATGCCAGTATCTTGACAAGTTAATTCTTTTTCTTGAAAAGAATGGTCTAAAGTTTCATTTTTCTTCAGACGGGAGAATTTTTCATGAGAAATGATAGTCCGAACACTCCCTGGAGCTGTTCACGTTCAAATTAAAGGTTAGTATCTAAAGAATTTGCGGTGGTCAATTACTTCATCTGTGCAAATTTCCTCTTGTATATTACTAAGTGTGTATGTGTATAGACTTACACTTTGAGTAGCTGAGTGCTAATGTGAATCCAAGGTTAAAAACCAGCCAAAACCCAAGTAAAGCTCCAATTGATATCCAATAGAAAGAGTCACTGAAGTTTAGACCACGGTTATTCAGAACTTGATGGCCTATAGTGGCATTGGAAGATAAAACCTGTAGGAACACCAATCATTTAATTTTAACACAATATATTAAGCTGCACCAAACTGATTTCAGTTTATGGAAAGTAGTAGCTCGGCATCACCTTTTGCCACCTTGGAGCATGAAATTCATTTATCGAGATACCTATTTCTGCAAAGGCCAACGGAGAAACCCAAAATCCCCATTCCAACCAAGTAGGTAGAGAAGCTGAATTAGTAAAGCGTGTATTAGATCGACTTAAATTCTTCATAATCCTAAAATAGATATTGAAGTCACAAATAAACTCCCTTACATTTTGGAATTATGAAGCCACCAAACAGAAACATCACTATTAAAGAGAAAAGACCAAAGGTTCCTGCAACTGAAGGATTTCGGATCAAGGAAGCAATCAAACGAAATAGTGATATCGCAACTTGATGCACGAGGAACAAAACAATAAATTGCTTGAAGAACCTGATACAGTGAGAATAAAAGGTTTAGTAAGTGACAAAGTCGATTTGAGTGAGTATTAGAGGTTCAGCCTAGAAGAATACCTTTCAGGTTCAGGACTATAGCCAATAACATAGTAAGTAAGAGATGTCCAAAGAATTGCATCTAGCATTGAAAATGGAACTCTTAGGATGGCAGCTGGAATAGAATAAGCCCATGCAGGATAGAAGTATAAATCTCGTTGCTTATAGAAGACTGGAAGTCTGGAGGCAGTCATTGATATCTCTGCCGTTCCATTGCATAGCAGTCTAAGTAGAGCATAAAACAAAGAACTCATGTAGTACTTTGCATGGATCTCGTCGACTTTCATCCATGTACGTAGAAACATTGTCATTGTTAATATCGCAATGACCACAAGCTGCACAAAGAGTGATATAGGTATGAGAGTTGATTGCTTATGTATTTTTTTGGTCTCCCACTTTATCTTCTTCTTCTTTCTTTTTTAAAGAAAGGTGTCAAGTCTATTACCTGTGCTGATTTGAATACATGAACAAATGAGTTTCGCTTCATGAGAAGCCATTCTCTAGAAAGGCATGCTTTGAATAGTTCCCATTTTATCAGGGAGTAGATGTTGAATGACAAAGCATGTTTATGGAACTCAGATTGATCAAAAGGCTTGCCAAGTTCCTCTTCAAGCTTCTTTCCCACATGGAAATCCTTAAACATATTCGCAAACTCGTCAACACTAACATAACTGTAGGGTTGGTCTTTATGGTACCAGTACTTTCCTTGATCCTTTTGCGAAACCACCTATACAGAGAGTCCATTGTGAAAATCTATACAGAGTGAATATTCATGATAACTTGATATATTTCATATTAAACAAGGACACTTGCCTCCTGGAGGAAGTCAGAAATGCCTTTTCGTGGTGGGCTACGGAAACCGCAATTCTGAAAGAACTCTACAATATTGTCACTAGGACCATGGTATACAATTTTTCCCTCTGCCATCAAGATAATGTCATCAAAGAGATCAAAGGTCTCTGGTGTTGGCTGAAGAAGTGAAACCAAAATGGTAGATTCTGTTACGTGTGTCAGTTGCTGCAGACAAGTTACAATCTGAAATGTAGTGGAGCTATCTAGGCCTGTTGATATCTCATCCATAAAGAAAGCTCTTGCTGGGCCAATCATCATCTCACCTATTAAATGAGAGCGTCATGAAACTTTAGTATCTGATGAAAGAAATCACTTTTGCATGTAGTAGAGACTGTCGTACTGACACTCATGTAGTTATTTCAGCACGCAGGCGGTTGTAGAAATTTTTTTGGATTCTTATTGATGTTATTAAGAATGAGAATGATTAGGTGGTAGTTTACAGAACCTGTTGTCAGCCTTTTCTTTTGACCACCTGAAATTCCTCTTTGCATTGCGTCCCCTACGATGGTATCAGAACAAATATCCAGCCCCAGTATCTAACAGAGAAAATCATACTGTTTAAAGTGCATGTGTAAGACTTGGTCTTTGTGTTGCTAGTTCATAATGAGGATATACCTTGATTATATAGTCTGTCATTAGAGATTTTTTCAACCCTTCGATTGAAACGGCCTGTTAGTCAAGTTGTAGAGAGAGAGAGAGAGAGGAGTAAGCAAGAGATATACAAGTTGGTGCTTATTTGAAAACATGCATGAAAGACTAGAATGTGACCATTCTCAATCTGCATACCTTCATATAAGTGTCTATGTCTGGTTCTGGGACAATTCCAGCTCGCTTCTCTCTTCTAGCAACTTCCTTCATAATATCTTTTAATGGCAAAAGCTTCTTAGTTAGATTTAGAAAAGGCATTATGACTCTGGCTGGAAGATGGAAGAAGAAAAAGAGGGGCAAACAAAAGGCCTACCAGCTTTGGTTCCGATACCCTGGCAGCGAGATGAGAAATCCAGTGCTTCTCTCACAGTAATCTCAGAAATATGCAAGTCATACTGACTTATGTATGCTGATGTCTTCTGAGGGACAAATTCATTCAGCTTATAACCATTGTAGGTTATTTCTCCTTGAACCTAAAAATTTGAGAGTAAACTTTTTTAGAATGAGAGAATAACAAGTCTTATTGACTCGAGCGCCTTAGTTTAACTTCGAAACAAACACCTAGGTTGTTGAAGTCATTATATTCTTACTATATACTCCATATATATAATAATGCTAGCTTATGCATGTGTTCATATGATCGGTTATGCAGTGGATTAGTAATTGATCAGTGGACCTTGAGAGAATGGTCATGTCTTCCTGCAAGTGCCTGTAATAAGGTGGTTTTCCCACAGCCTGGAGGACCAAGTAATAGAGTCATCCTGCATAAAATGCAAATGTATTGTCATGCTCCATACATCATCATTTAAACACATCTGAAAACAGAAGAAATAATTTCTTTTTTTGAAGTGCTTTTGTGTTATAAAGTTTACCTTGACGGCTTGATGATGCCACTGACATCTTTTAGAATAGCTAGTTTGTATGTTTGAGACTTGAACCCAAATATCCGTGTCATGACCTGTCCAACATTTTCCATGTTAACTGATATGAGTAAATAGTGGAACTCCAACTCTGGCCTTTGCATAACAGCTATTATGTTATTATGTTGATATCGAATTAGTGAAAATTGCTGTCATATTCACAATTCACAAGCACCATTGTGATCATTGTATCTCTTCTTATGATCCTATCTCTATTCTGGTTGAAGTTCTCATAACACTTGATTTGCACAGGGGTGAAAATCTTTTCCTGATGGATCGGAATATGAGAAAGCACTTACAGTGAGAAAGCTTTTGAGCGTGTTCCATAGAGTTGGGAGGGGTTTTCCTTTAACCACTTCACATTCTGCTTCTACTGACAGATTGTGGTATCGTACTTCCACAGTCGGCAATTGCAGTCCCACTCTGATGATCAAAGGTCAGTTTATATGTTATAAATATGCATAAATCAACATAGTACTGGCTGGAATGATATGAGCTGCAAATTCTACCAGTATAATTACCTGTCTATTCTTTCTTTGAGCTTCTGTAAGAGGCGTTGATTATCTCCCTCTATTTGCTTTAGAAGTTTGTCGATGAACAAGCGACGTTCCAGAGCTCCTAGCTGAGTAACATCAACTACCCTCTTACTCTTACCTTCGGCATCATCTTCCTCCTTGTCAAAACCAAACAGTGAAGTTCGAATGCGGTCAAAAGTAGGCAATCTCTCAATGGCAGCCCACTGCAAC
Organism: Geum urbanum; assembly: GCA_946800695.1. Taxonomy (NCBI): domain Eukaryota; kingdom Viridiplantae; phylum Streptophyta; class Magnoliopsida; order Rosales; family Rosaceae; genus Geum; species Geum urbanum. The sequence goes on along the minus strand of OX327008.1, from coordinate 51,256,456 downwards.
TCAACTTCATCGTCGTCGTTCTCTTTCAAGCCTCCAACTTCTGAAGTGATCCTGAAACTCGATGCATGCTGGTGAAAAGAGTTCCTCGCGCTTCGTGCTATCTCTGCAGCCAGATCCATTCCAGGTTCTGAGGACTCTGCTGCTTCTGCTTCCCACTTCATTTATCAGTTGTTTCTATCGGATGGAATATTCGAACTTGTTTGACTGTGTGATACGGACAGATTGTATTATTTGTATAGTAGACAATGATATTTGACATTGAGGTTCCTAAACCACTATTTGTTTATACAAATTTTCTGTACATAGACTGCACTTTGTAACGGTTAAGTGTGTTTAGCTAGTTAAATAATTTGTTGACAGCAAACACATGTACTAAATATTTTTCTGAGAACACATGGACTATGTAGATTATTGTTCCTCTGCTTTGTCAACAGAAGTATCTCACTTCTAAGAGAAGAAAAGACAAAGCTCGGATCACGTAATCTTGATTCGACCATGTGCTATTTTTGATTCGTGGTCAACTATGGCCAACTTGGAAGTTGTCTATAGACTATATAGTTTGCTGTTGCGGGTGTGAAAGTTGCTCTTCATTTCTTCACTCTTTTTTGTAATGCATGTACGTAGCCATATAGGGTTGGCATGCAGAGCAATTGGATATATAACGGTCCTGTTATGTCTATGCAATAATATGATGCGAGTTGAATAACGTACAAGAGGCTGCTACGATCTTGGTCCATATATGTATAGCTGTGATTTGATTACACAAGGCTGCTACAAATCTGGTGTATAGCGTTGAAAATTTGCTCCCAACTTGTTCTTGACGAAGTGGTACCCGAATAACCCAATATAGTAGTGTTTTCGGTATCTAAATCATCAATGTAAAGTGATATTCGATTTTTTCTACAATCTCAATCTACAATATGTTATATAAACAACGGACTTTTGCAGATTGGAACCGATTCTTGTTTCTTTCGTTAATGGGGAATTGGAGACCATTATGTGTGAAGGCATATGTGATATTGGCTATCCATTGACAATCGACAAAACACAATTACCCGGAAGATCATCAAGAAAAGAGATTGAAGATGTTGGCATCACTTACTTATCTCTTTGGGATATCAGGTAGTTCATGCATCCCATAACATGGTTTTCATTTAGGATAACAACTGTTGCACATATCCCCGTTGATCTGCTGGTATTCTGGATTTCTGTCCATACGTGATTTCAGTCGCCTAGGTGATTTCTTAGTCTGTATGCTTGTGATCCTCTAAGGCATAGACCTTCCTTATTTCAGAATTCAAGAGATTTTGTTCATGATAGTTGACTTTGTTTGATTTGAGGTGTCTTAAGCTCACATGTGATTTTTAGGGGTATGTAATGTGCTTTACAGCCTGGACAGTTTTTTGCTTTTCTCAAGTCTGTTTGTCACGTGCTTGCTGTAGTTGACCTTGCCGTTTCTGGTTTTATGCTGTTTCTCTCCCAAAACACTTCTTGCCTAAAATAGAAACTGATGTTGACTCTACACTGTGTCTCTAAGCATGATGCTGCTTTGCAAACCGTTTCGATGTGTTCTGTCAAATCTGGGACAGTTCTAGGTCTGCCATAGGGTGACTCTTTTGTTGGTTTCTCACGTGCCTTCTTGTGGCCTTTGACCTCTATTTTGCCTTGCTTACTTGCTGCACTTTGCTGTTGTATTGTATTGCCTATATAAGCAGCTTAAGGCTGTTGTGAACAGTTGGTTGGTTGAGTGAAACACTTTGGGGGTTTTGGTTATTCTGTTTTGGTATTCTTTGAGAGCACTTTCGAGTGTAGTTTCTCTTCTTTCTTCTCTTCCTCTTCCATGTCTTTTGGTTGCTCTTTATAAGTGCATAATAGACATGGTTTCTCAAGCTTAAAACTGTTTTCAAAACTCATATGCATCATTGCATTGTGCATTCCATTGAGATAAAGTGTGGAGATGCCCAACCCAAGAAGTTGATCAAGAAGATATGACTTGAGAGTAGTTATGATCTGAGTTGATACTTCTGTATATTTTCCAAGTTGTAAACACATAGATTAAGTAGTGTAGCTCTGTTTGTACTGGTGGGTAGACTAGTCAGGATAGCATACGGGTTATGTATCCCCAGAGTGCCAGAAACTTGTAATTGTGTGTGTTACCAGTTAGTGGAAAGGTTTGTCCATCAAGAGTTAGGGGCACGCAGTTTTAATCCTGGTTGTAGGATTTCTGCGTTATCAAAAACATCTTGTGTCACTTTTTACTTACTGTCTTATCTTTTAGTACTCGTTTCTGTATTTGGGATAGATCTCTATCTTGCTATCCCGAGATTAGATTGAACGAAAAAGTGGGAAAGGCCTATTCACCCCCCCTCTAGGACCTTTAAGTGGTATCAGAGCGGCCACTAGCTTTTGCTAGTGAGATCCTCTGAGGGGCCAATTATGGATCGTGAAAAAGGGTCTTCCATAAATGTTCCTCCTTTTTTTGATGGACATGATTTCTCACAATGGAAAATCATGAAGAGCGCCTTCCTCTCTTACCAAGATGATGGTATGATGTGGCAAATTGTAGAGGAAGGCTGGACACATCCCACAAAACCAGAAGGCGCTGAATCAACCGAAAGGATTTCAAAGCCTAGGTCCGAATGGGAGAAAGCCGACAAGGATTTGGCTAGAGCAAACATCAAGGCTCTTAGTTGTCTATTCAATGCCGTTTCCGAAGCAGAGCGCCAAAGGATCATTCATTGCTCCACTGCTAAGGAGGCATGGGAAGTGCTCATCAACACTCATGAAGGTAACTCTCGTGTTAAACAACAAAAATTTCAACGTCTTATTTTTGAGTTTGAAGGTTTAAGCATGAGTGACAAAGAGTCTATTGATGATTTCTATGGTCGTGTACTTAATATCACGAATCAATGTCGTAGCTTAGGCGAGGCCATAGAATCAAAGAAAATTGTTAGGAAATTTCTAAATGCTTTACCCCCCTTCTTTGACTCAAAAATGAATACTATTGATGAAGCACATGACCTTGACACTTATTCTTTAGAAGAACTTGTTGGTAATTTGAAAACCTACGAAACTCTCAAGAAAAGGCCCTTGCATGAGAAATCCATTGCTTTAAGTTCGGTTAAAATTGAGGTTGAAAAGTTGCATGAAAATGAAGATGATGATAATGATGAATTTGCTTTTCTAACCAAACAATTTGAGAAATTCTTAAGAAAAATGAAACCTTTCAACTCTAACCGGAACTTTTCTAAAGGATCTAGCTCTAAGCCCTTTAGAAATAAGGTCTCACAGAAAGGTCGGGATATCAGGCCCTCTCCTATCCCGAAAACGGACATGAAATATTTTGAATGCAATGGAATAGGACATAAGGCTGTGGACTGTGCTAACAGGAGAAATAAGTCCCACAAAGTACTAAAAACAACTTGGAGTGACAGTGAGTCAAATGAAAATTCTGAAACTGATTTAGAAGAAGATGAAAAGGTTGCTTTTGTCTCTCATGTTACATTGGATGAGTCTCTTGAGGACAATGATTACGATGATGAAGGGCATGATATGTATGTGCGTTTATGTAAAGCCTCTAAGTCTATGCTTGCTAAAAATGAAGCTCTATCTAATGAGTTTTCATTGAGTAAGGAGACACATTCCAGGATACAAGGAGAGTTTCTATCCCAGAAAGCAAAATGGAATTCAACCAAAACCCAACTTGAAGAGCAAGTGATGTTTCTCAAAGAAGAGCTGGACCGTCAGTCTTCTTCCATAAGCTTGCTGACTGCTGAGAAGCTGAAACTCGAAGAAGCCCTGCTGGACGCCCGGAACTAGTTCGCAAAGTTCTCCATTGGCTCGGAGAAGCTATCCCAAATCTGTGGGATGGGAAGACTGGATGGCAGCAAGAAAGGGTTGGGGTTTGAGCATGTTGACAAACCCAAAGGCTCGGAGAAGACTACGTTCGTAAAAGGGACCAGCTCAGTGTTGGGAAAGCCTCCGCCTCAACTGAAGATTGATGCTCCTGAAATCTCCAAGGTGTCGAAGTTCAAGAAAGGCTCGCAAATTAGGTGCTTTCACTGTGGGAACAGTGGACATATTCGTCGGTACTGCTACAAGCTGAGAGGAAATCCTGTACCGGCAAAGATCTCACAAAACAACAATCTGCTTGCTCACTTTCAGAAATCTCTCAATGAACTGACAAGGATTGCACAGTCCATTGCCATCCCGAAGCCGAAGAACAAGTCAGTTTCTTCAAGATGGGTCAGAAAATCTTGTCGTGGAACCAGGGATACCAGAAGCGTCATGCCTCCCAAAGAACCTGGTGTCAAGAAGAAACAAGAAGATGTCATCTGTTTCTTTTCAAAAGTCAAGGCCACACCCACTGCTGTAAGAGAGGTCGTAGTTGTCTGCAATGTTGCCCTTACTGCTCTTTCCACCAGGAAATCTGATTCTTGGTACATGGACTGCGGTTGCTCGAAGCACATGACCGGAGAACGAAAATGGTTTACTTCCATGGATGACACTCATCCAGTTGGTGATGTCATGTTCGGTGATGGTGCCAAAGCAGAAATTATTGGAAGCGGGACAGTTGACACTCCTGGTCTCCCAGCCCTGAAGAATGTTCTACTGGTGGCAGGTTTGGAAGTCTGCTTGCTGAGTGTGAGTCAGATTGTCGATGAATATGAAACTGTGACATTTGACATATCTCAGTGCACTGTTCTTGATGGAAAAGGAAGATGTGTGATGAAAGGCGAGAGGTCCAGAGATCATTGCTACTGTGTTCGTGTGAACAAAAGATTGGAATCTGAAATGTGCTTCCTATCCTTGACACAAGAAAGCTTGCTAGATCTGTGGCATAGAAGGATGTGCCATCTCAACCATCAAGATGTGGTGAAGCTGTTTTCAAAGGATGGAGCTCGTGGTCTGCCCAAACTGTCCGGGAGAGCTGCAGGTATGTATGGGGACTGCAAAATGGGTAAGCTATCCCGAACCTCCCATCCTGTCCTAAATGCTAGGCCAACCTCTAATATTCTTGAGTTGCTTCACTTAGATCTAGTAGGCCCTGTTGAAACTGAAAGTCTTGCGAAAAAGAAATATGTACTGGTTGTGGTAGATGACTTTTCTAGATTTACTTGGGTCATTTTTCTAGGTGATAAAACTCAAACCTTTGGGAAGTTTTTTGAACTAGAAAAACGTATTTCAAATGAAAAGCTTTCCGAAAACAAATGCATTTTGAGGATTAGGTCGGATCATGGAACCGAGTTCGAAAACTCTTTGTTTGCTGAGTACTGTGAGGAAAATGGTGTGCACCATGAGTTTTCAGCCCCCATCACACCACAACAAAATGGGATTGTTGAGAGGAAGAATGGGGTGTTGGTTGAGATGGGGAGGGTAATGTTGAGTTCTGCAGATTTACCTCACATGTTTTGGGCCGAAGCAATCTTTAATGCTTGTTACACTCTTAACCGTGTGATTTTTAGACCGGGTACTAGTAAAACACCCTATGAACTTTGAAAAGGCAAGAAGCCAAATATCTCACATCTAAAAGCTTTTGGAAGCCCATGTTTTATTTACAGAGACCATTAGTACTTGACGAAATTTGATGCTAAATGTGATAGGGGTGTCTTTCTAGGTTATGCATTGAATAGCCATGCTTACCGAGTCTACAACAAGAGAACTTGCAAAGTTGTAGAGACGGTGAATGTGGCTATCAATGATTCTCTTGTATGCTCTCACAACCATTCTTCTAGAAATGCGCAGGTTGAGGATGTGAGTACTGAGACATCTCCCGAAGGTGTTGAGACTCTCATTGATGAACATAATCTTATTCCTGATGATGTATCCCATGATGCTGAATCTGATTCTGAAGGCGCCGGGATAGACCAGACCCTGACTATCCAGAAGCCACATCGCGTTGGGAAACGTCAAGTTCAAAAAGATCACTCTCCCTCGGATGTGATTGGCATGGTGGATGAGCCAAGACAGACCCGAAGTAAGTCTAAAGTGCTTGTGAGTAATCTGGTAAGTCTCAAGAGCTTTCTTACGATGCATAGATTAGCTATAAATAGAATTGCTTGCTATGGTTTTGTTTCTAGTGTTGAGCCTAAGAATGTTAAAGATGCTTTAAAAGATTCAGAATGGATTGTGGCTATGCAAGAGGAATTAAATCAATTTGAGAAAAGCAATGTTTGGCACTTAGTTCCTAGACCTAAGGGTAAGAATGTTATAGGAACGAAATGGGTTTTCAAGAACAAAACGGATGAAAAGGGAATCATTACTAGGAACAAGGCTAGGTTAGTTGTGCAAGGCTATTCCCAAATTGAAGGCCTAGACTTTGATGAAACCTTTGCTCCCGTAGCTAGACTTGAGTCCGTTAGGTTACTCTTAGCCATTGCTTGTTTTCTGAAATTTGAACTCTTTCAAATGGATGTGAAAAGTGCTTTCCTAAATGGAATTTTGAAAGAAGAAGTTTATGTGGAACAGCCTCCGGGATTTCAGAGCTCTTGCTATCCCGATCATGTTTACAGATTAGACAAAACCCTTTATGGTTTGAAGCAAGCTCCTAGAGCTTGGTATGAAAAATTGTCTACACACTTGATTGACCATGGGTATGTGCGAGGTTCCATTGATAAAACCATGTTTGTTAAGAATGTTTCACATCATATGATTATTGCTCAAATATATGTGGATGATGTGGTGTTTAGTTCTACCTCTCAAAAACTTGTTGAGGAGTTTGTCACTCTAATGAAGCAAGAATTTGAAATAAGTCTATGTGGTAAGCTAAACTTCTTCCTTGGACTACAAGTTCAGCAAAGGAAAGATGGTTTGTTCATCTCGCAGGAAAAGTATGCAAAAGAACTTGTGAAGAAGTTCGGGATGGAAGGAGCCTCTCCCATCCGTAACCCAATAGGGACTTCATGCAGAATCAGTGCCGATCTGGAGGGTATCAATGCTAATCAAACTCTCTATAGAAGCATGATTGAGAGCTTACTCTACCTCACAGCCAGTAGACCCGATATATCTTTTAGTGTGGGTGTTTGTGCTCGGTATCAAGCCAACCCCAAGGAATCCCATGTGAAGGCAGTCAAGCGTATCATCCGATACGTCTCAGGTACGTGTGCTTTTGGAATTCTATACACAACGGATACTAACACTGAGATTGCAGGGTATTCGGACTCGGATTGGGCTGGGGATGCCACGGATAGGAAGAGCACCTCGGGTGGTTGCTTTTTTGTTGGGAACAACTTGGTATCGTGGCATAGCAAGAAGCAGAACTGTGTATCCTTATCCACTGCCCAAGCAGAATACATAGCCGCTGGAAGCTGCTGTACACAACTTCTTTGGATGAAACACATGCTAAGCGATTACGGATTTGAGCAAGGTATCCTATCCATATTCTGTGATAACACTTCTGCCATCAATATCTCAAAGAATCCTGTGTTGCATTCTAGGACCAAGCATATAGAGATTAGATATCATTTCATTAGAAACTTGGTTGAAGATAATCAACTTGAAATGACATTTATTCCAACTGAACAACAATTGGCTGATTTATTCACTAAGCCCTTGGACAACCTGAGATTTGAAAGTCTTAGGAAGGCCATTGGTGTATGCAACATTATCTGAGATATCTCCCTCACTGGTCTGAATTTATCTTTCAGCACTTTTTATTTTTCTGAAAATAATTGTTGGCTCATGCTGGGATACGAGTCTGTGGTCATATCCCAAGAAATATTTCTGAACTTGATCTAAAATGTTGTGTTCTTATTTCGTGTATCTTGATAGACATTTGCTGCATTCTTCACTTGTGTATATGCATCTATGTCTTTAAGAATGTTAGTGCATGTGGTCTGAATCATTCTTGGAACTAAAAAGAACTTTTGAGCACAAAGGTCACTCTTGTGGGGTGTACAAAGTTTGAGCTAGAAAATTGAGTGAGTTGAACTAGTTACTGAAGAACAATTGTGAAAATCTGGTGCTTATTGTTGAATGAATTAAGTAAAGGAATGGGCTAGTCTTTTGCTGGGTGCACCTTAACCGGAACCAGTGGGGATCCCTGAGATGTTATCTATCCTTCGATGGGTTCGGACAAGTTATCCACTGAGTGTCCTTGAAACACACATTATTCTTTCGAGCATTGCGCTCAGGACATAATGGTAACTACTCTGCTACATGGACCTATGAGGACGTATTTCTCAGATGAGCTCTTGGACAAAATTTAAAGAAATTGGCGAAATCGCTTTGAACTTAAATGACAACGGCCAAAGGCCAAGTTGGGACAAAGTCCTTGTTTTGCTGAATCTCCAGAATTCTCAAAAGGTTGTGACAAAGTCACTTGGTTACTCTTGATGTCCTCATGTCGTTTGATGCTCCACACTTGTACTCCCTTAGGTGAACTTTTCACACACACACTCTTATGGTTCCAAGGATTGATTTGTAAGAACATTGCATTGATGTTACTTTATAGTCATATACTCATGTGAAAAATTTGAGCCATCAAGACATATGAAAATTAGTTGTCACATTTTTGTGAGTCATGCTTAAATTTTTTTTTCTGATGTCTGGGATTTCACTGACTGTTTCCATCCCAAGGTTCATGCTGACAGGTTGTAAATCTTTCTGAAATCAAACTCTTTATGTTCTCTTATGCACCACGTGAGGGGGAGTTATCAATGTGTTGGTAGGTACATCGGTACCTTTTATTTTTCAGGGTGTCCCAAATATCCCAGTGGATATTAGAAGTATACATGCATGGTGATCTTTATGTTTGCCTTTGAGGAATCTTTCTTGGATGCATGTGTGTATTTCTTAGGGATAGGACACCGGTACTCTTTATTGCTGACTTGACTACACAGGAATTTAAAAGTGGAGATTGTGTGTTTAAGAAGAGAAAACTCTTAGTTCAAGGACTCTTGAGTAGAGTTGGTCTCGTTTCCGCTGCCCTTTTCTCTCAAGAAGCACCTCGTGGAGTAGTTCGATAAGTTCAAGTCTGAAATCTCTATCCTCGTCTCAAGTCAGGCCGGCTTAGTTCCAGCTCAGGAGCCCACTGCCTCCTCCCCTCCTGAGGATAGAACTGCGGTTTCCTCTCCTTCCGACTCTGGTGCAACCATCCTCTTGGGGAAGATTGGTGCTGAGGATGAGGACGCTCTTGGTGATGATGCTTAATCAACTGCCTGATAATCTGTGTTGTTTCTGATCTGTTTGTTGTTCTTTTCGGTTCCTTTTCTGTTTCTCCCTAACCAGCTTGGGTTCTTGGTTTTGTGATCTGTCCCTAAACAATGTTACTTTTATCTGCGGTTTTTATATCATCTGTGGTTTTACCCTTTGTCTTTCCTAGACAAAAAAGGGGGAGAACTAGCTAATCTATGCAGGTAATTTTGGATGGGGAGAACTACCTGGCTGGGATAGGTACTTGTGTTCCTATCATGGTACACCAGTCAGGGGGAGTACTGAAATATTCTGTGTGTGGATACTCTTTTGCTGCATATGTTGTTTATGTTTTGTTATCTCCGTGTAGGTACTCTTTGACGATTGTGTTTTGTCAAGGAATGCCAAAGGGGGAGATTGAAGGCATATGTGATATTGGCTATCCCTTGACAATCGACAAAACACAATTGCCCGAAAGATCATCAAGAAAAGAGATTGAAGATGTTGGCATCACTTACTTATCTCTTTGGGATATCACGTAGTTCATGCATCCCATAACATGGTTTTCATTTAGGATAGCAACTATTGCACATATCCCCGTTGATCTGCTGGTATTCTGGATTTCTGTCCATACGTGATTTCAGTCGCCTAGGTGATTTCTTAGTCTGTATGCTTGTGATCCTCTAAGGCATAGACCTTCCTTATTTCAGAATTCAAGAACTTTTGTTCATGATAGTTGACTTTGTTTGATTTGAGGTGTCTTAAGCTCACATGTGATTTTTAGGGGTATGTAATGTGCTTTACAGCCTGGACAGTTTTTTGTTTTTCTCAAGTCTGTTTGTCACGTGCTTGCTGTAGTTGACCTTGCCGTTTCTGGTTTTATGCTGTTTCTCTCCCAAAAAACTTCTTGCCTAAAATAGAAACTGATGTTGACTCTACACTGTGTCTCTACGCATGCTGCTGCTTTGCAAACCGTTTCGATGTGTTCTGTCAAATCTGGGACAGTTCTAGGTCTGCCATAAGGTGACTCTTTTGTTGGTTTCTCACGTGCCTTCTTGTGGCCTTTGACCTCTATTTTGCCTTGCTTACTTGCTGCACTTTGCTGCTGTATTGTATTGCCTATATAAGCAGCTTAAGGCTGTTGTGAACAGTTGATTGGTTGAGTGAAACACTTTGGGGGTTTTGGTTATTCTGTTTTGGTATTCTTTGAGAGCACTTTCGAGTGTAGTTTCTCTTCTTTCTTCTCTTCCTCTTCCATGTCTTTTGGTTGCTCTTTATAAGTGCATAATAGACATGGTTTCTCAAGCTTAAAACTGTTTTCAAAACTCATATGCATCATTGCATTGTGCATTCCATTGAGATAAAGTGTGGAGATGCCCAACCCAAGAAGTTGATCAAGAAGATATGACTTGAGAGTAGTTATGATCTGAGTTGATACTTCTGTATATTTTCCAAGTTGTAAACACATAGATTAAGTAGTGTAGCTCTGTTTGTACTGGTGGGTAGACTAGTCAGGATAGCATACGGGTTATGTATCCCCAGAGTGCCAGAAACTTGTAATTGTGTGTGTTACCAGTTAGTGGAAAGGTTTGTCCCTCAAGAGTTAGGGGCACGCAGTTTTAATCCTGGTTGTAGGATTTCTGCGTTATCAAAAACATCTTGTGTCACTTTTTACTTACTGTCTTATCTTTCAGTACTCGTTTCTGTGTTTTGGGATAGATCTCTATCTTGCTATCCCGAGATCAGATTGAACGAAAAAGTGGGAAAGGCCTATTCACCCCCCCTCTAGGACCTTTAATGTGTCCCAAGCTAATTAATTATCTATTCGGGTATTATTTATTGACTTACTATGAGACCTCGATTTCAATGATCACGGTATACACTTTCTTTTAATTTGAACTTTGATAATGTAATTTCATATCGTATATATCCGAAATTTATTATATAACAATTTTAAAGCAAGATGTGTACTGTTTTAAATCATGTTCATGCTGTTCTACGTGTGCCATGCGTGCGACGACTCTGGCTTAGCTAATCTCATCTTAGCCTCACTTTTATCTTGGTCTCACTCATCTCATCCCACCTACTTTCGTTTTCATTCAGCCTTTACTCTCATCGCAGCCTCACTCACTCATCTCCCCAATACAGTCGCAATCGCACACTACAATCTCACTTCCTCATTCGATCGATTTGTCAGCCTCACTCTCACTTTTCGATCTGAAATTTAGGATTCCATCATTGTGGCATCTCTGGGTTCCTAAGGTTTGGATATGGGTTTCCTTTCTCTCCTTGATTTGAAGTTCTTTTCTTTACTGTGTTTCTATTTGTGGATTCAGATTTCATAGGTTTGCAATAGCCTATACCTGTTTGGGTTTCGTTCGGGTCTCTTGATCGCGTTGACGGTCGCGACTTTGATATCGACCTCCGTAGCGGTGACCCATCCTCCCCGATCCCGACTAGGTACAGTCGGGTCTGCTCAGCTGTCATCTTTGTTCTGAAATCAGGTATTGATTTCGTTTTAATGAAAAACTAGCTTCAGTGTGTCCACTTATTAGGGGATAGTATGTGGTTAACGTTTGTGTGAGCTCTCTGTAAACATGTATTGATGGGATTTAAAATTTGTGCTGTTGTCTTACAGAGATTTAATAAGGAACCCAAAAAAAAAACATCATCAGGTGATAAACAGAGAGAAGTGAAACAGATTCATCAAATTACAGCCTTCAAGTTTGTCAAATTGAATCCCAATTATCCTATTTTCTCAGCAATTTATGTTGAAAGTTTTGAGCCAATCTGTTTTGGGTGGGCTTGATTTCTACAGGTAACTGTTTTGTTTCCATCATAGCTTCTCAATTGATCAGCTATAGATTTGTGTACACTAGAGCGCAAGGATGCTCAAGCTTTGCTTTCCACAGCAATAGTAAACAAATAGATATGAAACTTGAATTATAAATCATGCAAGACAAAAGGGAGGGTAGGCATAATTCATAATTTCACATTTGAAAAAAAAAATTGTGAAACATACCTTGAAGAAATAGGTTGTTTACTTTGCTAAGAAATGTAACTTTACATAGGCGAGGGAGCAAAAACCTCAATGTGTATCCTAAAGTTTATATGTATTATAGATCTCAGAATAACATCTATATCTATAGGATGTACATCGAGTTCTAGACCAGATTTTATTACTACACATATATTTGCAGTGTGGAGACTTGGATGTGAAAGACCTAAAATTTACTTGGCCAACACTCAACTTCTACTCTCAAAGAGAGCAGCAGAAAATGATGTCCACAGAAAATGAAGAGAATAAAACTAGAGCATCCTCTTCCTGCACTTACTTTGGTAGGTTAAAGATCAGGATATACTGTAAAAAATAAAATCTGGGATCCAGTTAAAAGGAAAAGATTTTGGAGTTCTTCACGTGAAATGGAAAAGAGATGAAAATTGAGGCTTTGGACCCTAAGGTCACTTTTCTTTAGAAGAATGATTCATCTCAATTGGATCCAAAGCTTCAAGCATCACCATTTTCAGATATCAGAATTTTTATCCTTACAAACCAAGGACTAAAATCATGTGATGTTATCCTTTCAATGAAAACGACCTCTGCTTTTCCAGGAAGGCCCTCAAATTTCAAGCTTTAAAATTGTTGTGTTATATGTGGAACATTGGTTCCAATCCTTGAATATATTGCAAAGCTTTAAAACTAGGCCAACCACACATACTGCTGTTAATATTACAAAGAATGAATCAGTAGTTTCAGTACTATACACAATTTTTTGACAGAAATTGAAAGGACCCGACTCCGATTTAGTTGCCTAAACCGAAATCAAACCCCTTCGAAAACACAACCTTAAATTATTTTTTTTCTATAGTTTACTTTGAAAACACATGAACCATTATTAGAACCTGCAAAGAAACACACTTCGAATATTCCACAAAAACTAAACCGTGGGGCTCCGTTCCCCATCCGGATTTCTCAACAACATATATAATAAACTCAAAGGTTTATAAGAAATCCAGAATCATTCAGGAGTACTCGACTGAAAATAAACATGAGTATTCAGAGCAACGCATATATATCATTTACAACGAGTAGGTCAAACAAGAAACCTACAGAAACTAAAGGGTGATCCGAACTCTATGCCTCCACAGTTGACGCGCAACACATGAACCCAAACTGCAAAATGGGCAAAGGAAACCGAAAAGCTCAGGGGAAGAAAAATAAATCGTTAGAGTGAGTGGACGAAAATAATAATATGTCTTTCCCAAATAAATGCTCATAAAAGCATAATACGAGTCAATGCATATGAAAATCCCGACCAGGTTTATTTTCCCTGATCCATAAATATGCACGTAAAATCCTGCGGGGTCACTCATGGACTCCTCCGCATAATACAGTCTAATCACGGGATCCCAGACCCACACGTGATTAACATAAGTCTGAAAGACCTCGGGTCAAGATATCTGTCCCCCCAGAGCATGTCGGGGATCAGTCGAGAAGCCAAAGCATCGATGCATTCCTCTATATCCGAGACTATACTTTGTGTAAACCAAATCATAAATATTTTCCATGCATATGCATAATTGTAAAGTGTATACTCATAAAATGTATAAATCCAGACTCGCAATTCCAACTGTGAAAATGAAATGTCCACTCACAGAGTAAAGCTAGCCCTGAGGTCCGGCGGAAAATCCCTCGCCAAACGCTCGATCTCGATCACCTGAATAGCAGGGATACGATCAATATATATTGAAACACAACATACAGAGTTAATACGCCGAGAACCCCGCGTTCTCGAAAGACGAATCGCTCGGAATCGAATACTCGAATCGAGGAGGATAACAAAATTCTCAAAATATACCCAATAAACCCTCGTCCCAAAATCGAATACTCGAATCAACCCAAAAACCTCAAGACTATAATCGAGGAGTGATTACGAGCAAAACGGTATAAAACTCCCCAAAATTTCAAAAAGTCCACCATTCGCCGGAGCTCCACCATTGACCGCCGACGGCAGCGCGGCGTCAACGGTGAGATTTTCCGGCGACCAAGACCCCCAAAGCTTCCTCTCCCCAAGCCCAGTCCAACACTCTACTACACCATCACCCAAATCGGCCGGCAACCACCTCAAAAATCCCTCGAAAGCCACCGGCCCGAAATCGCCAAAAAACTTCTCCGGCCGATTCCGGCGCCGTTGCTCCACCATAACCCTCCAGACCATAGGGGTTTCCATCCCTAGCATAAATCCAACCTTTTCCACCCCAAAAATCCATCGGAAACCCGCCGGAAAACCTCCCCCCAAAACTCACCGATTCCGTCCACTTCACCTCCACATTTCTCCAACAAACTCAACAAAAAAAAACACAATACATACATCAAACAATAACCCAAGAAGAGAGCTTCAATTCCCTACCTCAAACTCCGGCAACCGTGCCATTTTCTGACAACAAACTCGACGGCGAGTCACGGACTCAGCGGGTCAACTCAGTTGACTCAGTCAACTCGGTTCTGGCTCGGTCAACTCTGGTCAAACTGCCCAATTTCAACTTTTCGACAACTTTACGACTATTCCGCTATTTATACGTCACAAACCGACCCTATCCACAATTCGGATAACTTAAACTCAAACGGATAAGCACGACTAACTCGACGATAATTTCAAATATTCATTTTATATTTTTCGATTATCCGAAAAATCCTCTGAAACCTCCTACGAACTCGAAATCAAATCCTCTACAATTCCCGTGAAGGAACTCAAACCAAATTCTTGCCCGATAATTAAGTCGTGAACAAGGCCGCTAAACCGATTAATTACGACTAACTGCAACTAATCGTGAAATGTGCAACTCAAGCCGATTAACATACCATTTCCGGTTCGGGTCGTTACAAATTATCTACAGCTATGGGTTTTTCTTTCCTTCCATTGATTCATGTTCTGGACAGCTTATTCTTCCCAGACAAAATCTCCTCTGTATATAATCTATATAAAAGGCAAAACTGAATCAAACCATCCTCTTGTTTAGTTGAATCAATGATTTGTTAAGTATACTTTGGTTGCTACTTTCATAAATTACGGCAATCATGTTTGTAGGTTTATGCTAAGTAAATTGAGAGGCGTCATATGCTAAGATTTTGTACGTTGAACAATCTATATGCTATCATATAGATTATGATGAACAATCATTGTTGTATATAACTGTTAATTAGGTTTGGAAGGGGTTGATTAGGTAGTTCGTCTCTTCTTTCAAAGTTATAGCTCACAATATCTATAACTGTTGATAGGAGTTCTTGGTACTAAATTTTCTGGGTTGTGATTAAGATGGCCATGGGATCTAGATGTACATACATGCATGATGGAGATTATTAAGAGCCTTCCTAACCATGTATGCTAGCGCAATATTATGGTGGGAGAACGATAAGACCCATTTTGCATGTGCTTCAATGAGAGCAAAAATGGAGGCCGATTAATTAAGCATGCATACGAATGTGTCACTGAGAGAGAAGTACGTACTGGGAGGATGTGGTCGAAAATATGTTGCTGTGGTTTGATATATATTAGGTTCATGGCAGGAAACCACTGAACAAAATTTGGTTATTATTGGTAGCTTGCATATATAACAACTTCATGTGCACGCCCTAGACTTAATTTGCAGTTTACTTACAATATGTGTTTCCAATTGTCTCCCTTTTCAAGGCTAGATGCAGTTAGGAGTTCAGGACTGGCATCAATTGCATGGGGATGTTAGCAGGCCGGCTAGCCAGGATATTGATTTAGAACATTGGTTCAAATCGATGCCAGTACGTATTCGATATATAGTTTGGCCAGCTAGCTAGCTAAGATTGGCACCATGATAATGCCTGCCTGGTTCAAACAAAACATGTTAACTAATTAAGTAAAACAATATATGTTGATCAATTATTATCTAATTGACTTAATCACCATTTTAAAATCCTTTCATGCACACTGCTAATTAAAACAATGACCTTTTGATTTGAAGATAGACATGCATCTGTTATATAAAAGCATTTCAATGACGTACATCTATAATTCTAGGACAAGTTTGATGAAAGATAAATTGCTTCTTGGTCCGATAAATTTATCTAATTCTATCTGGATATTTCCTTTGCATTGAGAAAGCAAACATCGTTTCAACAAGCATTGTACGTTGGTTTTGGGTGGTGCTGAATTCTTTGTCTCTTCTTTGACTCCTCAGTATTGTTATGGATAGGAGTGCTCAGTTTTGGTTTTTCTTTTTATAACTATTTTGAATTTTGGTTTCAATTTTCAGCTCGCATCTCTCTCTGGTATCGACGATTTCTGATCTTTGCAATCACGCCCGATCTCTATCATTGGTCTCCCTCCATTTACCAAAGTAAGCTTTTTCGATCTCTCGGTATTGATCTCAAGTTGATGTTTGCTTTTTCAATCTCTCAGTGTTGATTTTGGTAGTTGATTGTCACCGAAACTCATTCTGGATTTTCTAGAATGCAAGTTTTAGTATACATTTTAAGCTGATCATGTTTATATTATTTTCATTCTGACCTCATTCCCTGTCACCATAAAAGTCTCTTAGCTTCCATGCTTTTAAAGTTATACATCTAGATAATCACCAATTGTTGTATCCAGAATGCTTGCATATCCTGTGGTGGAGTATAAGGGCTTGGTTGGTTGAATTAATGGTTATTGATAGTATTGTAATGGTGGGAAAAATTCTCCTATTATGAATTGAATTAATGCTTTATGTGTCATCTTAGATGATACAAGTAATAATTGTGTCTGTCTGTAAGAAAAATTCCTCCGAATACATATGTTTTAAAAGGTGGTCACTGTGAGATAGCAATTCATTCTTGCAAGTAAAAGAAGATAAATTTGATCTTTCTCTCTAGATGAGAAGAACCCATTTGTATAAATTTATAACATTTATTTGTGCCAGTATACTTTTAGCAGCTATTATGTAAATCTTGCATATTTTCTTCATGAATCTCATAATCTTGCAATAGACATCTCTATAGCCATTTTATGTAGTATGTAGTATGATTTGTGGTGATGGATTGATTGATTATATAAAAAAACTGCTATGAGCCATATATATGATCTAGCCTCAAATAGGAAGAAGTTAGCTTAATATATGGATTTAGAAACCCATATATCATATACATATGTGTTTTTACACTCGATCCGATAGTTAAAATGTTAGCTATGTACATATTGATCGCCTTTATGTTATATCACATGGAATTTGCAGTTCAAAAGTTAAAAGTTTATGTATCTACAAATTACCATTCACAACAACATACCGTACTAATAATCACTAAATATCCTCTTACAAGGACCTGAAAAGATCATCATGGCCAGTATTATGAGTGTGCTTGAATAACCATGATTTTTTTTCATCTTAGTTTATTTCAGAACCTCTTTGAATAGATTATAGCTTTACTTTAGTTAGCCAAAGAGAAAACAAAGAGTATGTTCTACCTTTGCTATGCATGATTAGCTGCTTATATACACATAAATTTTAAGTCTTTTTGGGTCTATTTTGTTTTTTAATTCTTGATAATTGAGCAAGCTACCTTAGTTTTCTTTGATTTGTTTGAACGACTCTGATGAAAAGTCATTCACATTTAGATTTGCCTATGCTTGATATTTTTGTTTAAATATATGTAACTAATGGCCTTGAGCCTTTAGCTATGTCAGTGATGCTCTTATCATGGTATTGTTTCTTGATCTGATGCTTTTTGTTCCTTCAAGTAGTGTTCTTTTCATGTGTAGCATGAATTCCAGCTATTTTATTTTTGGCTTTGGCTTACCTATGGTTGGCAGACCTGAACCGAGTAATTTTGGTCTCCTGGGTACTGTTTTCACTGTGGATTGCATATTATATGTGGTCCTTGGGTTATATCATAAAAAAGATATTTCGATGAAGATGTCAACCTTACTATTCTATTACTTCAACCGATTTGTATGGAAAGTATTAACCGATTTGTATGTAGCAAAACCAATTTGTGTGCTATATTATAGTAACCCAACCGATTCATCGATATCATGTTAAAGGAATGTCGAATAGTAACTAAGCCTTATTATAGCGTAAAACTTATTTGCATCTTGAGAGATGTTGGGTTTGTGACATTGGCTTTGTTTTTCTGACAAGGGAATATTGTGGTTTTGTGAATTGGGTTACAAGCCATTCACTTAAAGGTTAGACCTTTCAAGTTTCTTAGCTTTATGTTATTCTGATTCATAAATTAAAACTTTTATTGTGTGGTATTTTGATCAATGCCATCATTTTGCATTAACCTAGGTTTATGTTGTAGACATGAATCAGATATTCCATATCTTAGTACTATTGGGAGCTGAACCTAGGTTCATGTTTTATTGGGAGCTGAAATTCCATATCTTAGTACTATTGGAGCTTTATTGTATTTAGCTCAGTGCACACGTCCAGATATTGCCTTCTCAGTGAACTTGTTGGCTAGATTTAGCTCTGCACCTACGCAACATCATTGGAATAGAGTAAAACAATTTTTTGGGTAATTGAAAGGTTCCATTGACATGAGCTTATTATTCCCTTACAAAGAATACAGAGAGAAGCATGGAATTCCCGTGAAGAAATGTTGAATCACACGTTTCAAGTGCTGACCCGAACAGTTCCTTCGATCCATCGAAGGATTTGTTCGACCCATCGAAGGATGGACCTGATGTGAAAAGTTTTCATGTTATTCCCTATTCCAAAACATCCGTTGATGTGTTAGTTAGATTTGCTGATGTTGGGTACCTCTCTGATCCACACAAAGGTCGTTTTCAGACCGGTTATGTTTTCACTATGGGAAACACGGCGATCTCTTGTAGATCAACAAAGCAAACCCTTGTTGCTACTTTCTCGACTCATTAATAAATTATTGCTTTGCATGAAGCTGTTAGAGAATGTGTTTGGCTTAGGTCAATCATTGGTCATATTTGAGGATCTAGTGGATTATCATCTACTGTTACTGATCCCACTTGCATCTTTGAGGATAATGCAACATGCATTGAACAAATGAAGTTAAATTTCATTAAGGATGACAATACAAAACATATATCGCTGAAATTCTTTTATAATCAGCAACAACATCAGTTGTTGAATATTCATGTGAACTTGATTGGTTCTACTGATAATGTTACGGACTTGTTTACCAAGTCACTTCCTAAATCTACTTTTGTGAAACATGTGAGAAGCATTGGTATACGCAGGTTATCAGAACTCCTAGACTGAGTTTATAGTCATGGGGGAGTTACTTTTCTGTAGACATCAGGGGGAGTCTACATCACATGTAGTAGCTTTAGTAGTGGATGCGTAGTACTCTTTTTTCCTTAGCACAAGCTTTTGTTTCACCCATGAGGTTTTTGTTTGCTTGGCAAAGTTTTTAGTGAGGTAACAAGTTATGCATCATTCTTAAGGCCATCGACACAAGGGAGAGTGTTTAAGGAGATTTATTCTCCATAATTCTTGGTGTGTGTCTTGTCCTAATTAGATACTGATTAACTTAGATAGTGATTACAGAATCCCTCATTTACAGAGATAGTTATTGCAACTGATTGTACTAGCCTATATATAAGGCATTTTATCAATAAGAATGGTTACAGTTTCTATCTACTTTACTTTCTCCCGGAACAAATGATTTATTTCATCAAAACTTTGTTAACTATGCACAATGTCTTTCAGATTTATTTGGTGCATGATGTGAATAAGGCCATTAACAATCTCTACGACATGATCATGCTGTCCATTATCACGCCGAGCGGATCTTGTTGGATCCCAATTCCGTCATTTCTTCAAACAAAAAGAAAGAAAAAGAAGAAGTAATATTCCATCTGTTTGGGCCTGAGATAAAATATCTCTTATTGGGCTTTGAGAGCTGGATTAAGCGAGCAGCCCGAGTGGAGTGTGATGGTCCAATTTGTAATAGGCTAGAAAAGAGTAAACTTAGAGGCTGATTCATGCGGCTTATTTCTTATCTAACCTTTCCTATAATGGTTACGATTCCTTTGCAAGGCTTATTGATAAGATCGCAGAGTGTAAAGATAAGAACCAGACGGGAATGTCGATCATTTAGAGTTATATTGTGAGTCTAGCTGTTGGAGAGTTTCAAGTGAAGTGAAATTCGAACACGGTCTTCTCTATAAAGAGTTGAAAAATGATTGAGAATGGATCCTTGATCATATACATATTTTGCTCTCGGCAATCTATTCTTCTCATCAGAGAAAAACCATGCAACCAACTATTAAGAGCTTGTCACCCGAATAGTGTGAGAGTTTCAAGATCTACGGACGCAATACCCTGTGCACTCGAAACTTTGTCAAGGAGATTGCTCTGCTTTACACAAGGAAAAGTGTAGAGTATCGAGAAAAGAGACAGTTTGCAAGACTTCTCAAATCATTGGGAAATTTTGGTGTCAAACATTTTGGCACGCCCAGTGAGACCAACTTTTAGTGTCTCTGAGCGACAATTAGGACCCTTATAAAAATGGAGTACCCTCAGTGTCACAAACACCCACAACCGAAGTACCAGGAACATACTTCTTCTAGGTGTCGTTCACTAACTAAGATCGCGGTTGGCATCATCTTCGGAACCGAACATCACTCAAGTATGGATATCAACTTCTTGAGTGAAGGTGAGATCAATCACCTAGGTTACGAGGAATACCGGACGTACGCCTCCAAGTGAGACGTACAGCTTGAAGGATGCTTCGCATCCCTTGAGCAAAGAATAGGAGAGAAAGAAGACCCGTTCACTTCCAGTAGCGAGAAGACAGAGGCGGCGATAGCCAAAATCAAAGCTCTAATGCTGGAGTATCACAAAGTCCTAGAGGATCAGGAGCTACTGAAGGCTCAAATAGCAACCCTCGTCGAGGGTCAGGAAAGAATGCATGCAGATATTTTGCATATCTTGGGTGTAAATCTGACAAAGCATGCCAAAACGGTGGCCACTTAGTTTTAGAGAATGGAGAGAGATATATCAGCCCTAACTAAATATGTCTCTTATCTCACCAGGAAAACACAGCAAGCAGGGGATTTCCCAGCTGCATGGGAAGAGCGTTTGGAGAGATTTATGGACACATCGCAAGGGCACATGAGCCATACAAAAATCCTTACCCACCCATGCAAAAAGGTAACCCCAAGGCTTGGCAGTGGCCAAAACATTACAAACCAATCAACTTCCAAACCTTTACAGGGGATGATGATGCCAATGCGGCAACGCATTTGACATATTTTACCTTGCAGTTGGGGCAATTTGTCGAAGACGAGGAGCTCAAATTGAGAACCTTTGGTTCATCTCTGTCCGGATCAGCCCTCGTTTAGTATACAGGTTTGGAGAAGAGGTCCATTACTGATTGGGAAACAATGGATTCATTGTTTATCGATCATTTTGGGACAACGAGGCCATAGACCAGTATTGGAAAGCTAGTATCCCTGAGTCAATCATCATCGGAGAGTCCAATGGCTTTCCTTCATCGGTTCCGATCTGAGTATAACTTGTGCAAAACCCCTTAGGGAAGGATGCAATTGTTGAAATGACCATAAATGACTTAGTAGACCAACATTACAACTTATTTTTCAATAACAGGTACTTTTCCCTAAACGAGCTTACTACCGCTGTGACAAATGCTCACAGTGCCATGTAGGAGCGAGATAACAAGCGTAATTCTTCAAAGGGGACCTATGCATCAAGGTCTTACGATAGACACAAGCTAAGAACTATGGCTTATATAGAGGACTGAGAGAAGCAGGAATCAGGTTCTAAAGAGGAGCAAGTGGGAGCTGTCGAGTTGGCGACGAACAAAGTGCTAAAACCCAGCAACCTTCAGAAGAATAAAGGTCCTATAAAACTCTCGACAGTGGCTTTTACGAAGCTAGAGTTCGAGGCATACACCTATGACGCCAACATGACTCATGAGATTCTAGACAAGCTCTTCAGTATGCGAGCCATCAAGAGAGACTTTGGCCCCCTGCCTAGTGCCAAGCAATTGAAAGGGAAGAAGTACTGCAAGTTCTACGGTATGTGGAATCATATGACCAAGGATTGAGTCAAACTGAAAGACCAAATGCAAAAAGTGGATAAATAAAGGTAGCTTGGCCTAAGAATGAGCATCTAAGACAGTCTCGCTAGTTGATTCTCAGCCATTCCCAGCGCCTCAAATTAACATGGTGGATGTCGACTGGTCGTCAACCGTTAGCTTTGTGATAGGAGGAGAAAGAGAGAACGCACCAATCCACCCGCAGTATACTTTCCCACAAGACAAGGAAGAGGAAATCCTAGACGGACTACAAGAGATGAACCTCATCGTCTATTGGTCGGTATTCAAGTTAAAGCATTTAAACTACAAGATTCCAGGCTAGGATTTTTGTAGGTTCCGTAACAAGTTTGGGCATAAGAAAACATCATGCTCTGCTCTGAGGGATAGAATACAGAATTTAATTACCGCAGAAGCGATCAGAGTTAGCCAAGAAGGTGTGGTAGAATGGTTTCCAGAAACACCATCACCTTTCCGTACAATTCCAAGGATTCCTCCATCTAACAATGCACCTAGGCTAACACGACGAAAGAGAAGATCAAGGCGGAAGCCTATGCCCAAGATATCCTAGGCGAGATTCGATCACGTATGATGCATCTAGGTGAGGTGGATTTTTTTAAGAATTGGTCCAAGTGGGAATATCAGTGGTGCCAGATAATTGGGGAACCCCAGACCCAGATCCTAAAGATGTGAAAGGTCTACTTTACTGCTGGTACCATAACAAGTGGGGATATCACTCCATTATTGAATGCATCAAGTTAATGTAAAGGATTCAGCAGTGGATAAATGAGGGAGAAGTCCAAATTTCAGCACCAGCACCAAATCCTGAACCCGAAGAAGAGTTAATAGTTGGAGTGATGAGTTGACCAGGGGAAACCCAAATAAAAGAAAACCAACTCTCGACCTCCACACCAGCAGTGAGGGTATATCAAAGATCGAAGCAGCCAAAGAAAATGGCAAAAGGAAAGGAAAAGGTGGATCCAAAAGCAGAATCACCAGTGGCTTTGTGTGCTCGTTGTAGGTTCCATTGTGGGTTGAAGATTACATATGAGGAATTGAGGGAAGCAGTTAAGGTCTGCCCAGAATTGATTTCAATGCCCGAACACTACCAGCCAAGCAATCCAAAGGAGCTAAACCAAAGGGATTCCCAAGCTTTCAAATGAAGATGAGCAGCAGAGAAGGCTTGTAGATCAGAAAAGTCCGAAACAGTTATAGCCGATGCGCTCGCCAAGCCATATGTTCCACCAGGTTCAAGAAATATCACCAAGGAGAATTTATGGTACGTGAAAGAGAAGGGTAAGACCGTGGAGGTAACTCCTAGCAGAAGGCACAACTTGCAATGACGCTTTAGGGAAGCTAAGAGAGCTTTGGAAGCTTTAGACATGAGTTTGGTACAGGAAGAACAGTTAATATACACCCCAGAAAAGTTGTAGAGGTGTTTGAATGCTCTGGAAGCTAATCCCCTGGTTGCCTTTGGAAAGAAATCTCGTGAGCCCAAAGTCCGAGCAGCCAGGCCAAATATCTTCGACTGTAACCTAGAATTATGAGCCCAAGAGAAGGTACTAGAACCTATACCTGAGGTTCCCCACAATCCAAGAAAACACAAGATTGCCAAGCAACATCTTCACTTTGTTGAGGAAGCTACACAATCTGTTACTATGAAGAGTCATCAGCAAGCAAAGGAGATCGCTCAGGGCCATGGCACTATAAGTGAGACCAAAGGGCTTCGATGGAGGCCAAAGCCTTTGATTGAGGAAGAAAAGAAGAAAAAGGTCAGCTTGGATAAGTCTGTTTCTACTCCTCAGAGGAAAAGCTCCGGTTTGTTTCAACCAGCTATTATAGAACCTATATCTGAGGTTCAAATCCAGTACGTTTCTACCTTAGATGTCACAAACGATACAGGTATGAAGGTTGAGAATACTGAAGAAAGTGCCAATGACGAGGAGCTGGTAGACTACGACGAAGACAAAGAGGAAGAGATGCAAGAGTACAAAGATGAGGTAGATGTTAACGTTAATGTCGTGTTTGTCTTACCCTCTAAGTTTGTAGGCCCTTCAACAAAGTCAACAGTGGTTGAGGTTGGCTCATCAAAATAAGTGAACAACTTGGCAACCACAGGAGAGGAAACCGTACCATCAAACTAGCAGTCGCTCGCCAAACAACCGGAGATTGACCTGTCCTTGAAAAAGGCGTATATAATGTTCACAAAGCCCACCCTGAATATGGCTATGCATATGCGACCATTGTACGTAACAAGGAAGGTTCAAGGCATCCAAATCAACAAGCTCTTGGTAGACTCAAGAGTGGTCGTTAACATCATAACTGTCAAACTGATGGCATTGCTAGGTATTCCCAAGTTCGCCATCCAGGAAACAACCTTGAATGTTCGAAACTTCCAAGGCAGCATTTCCAAGACTTTGGGGATTATTTTTCTTCATGTGCAAGTGGGTTTAGCTGCGACCATATACACATTCTTCGTGGTAGAATGCACGGCACCATATAGCACAATTCTGGGAAGAGATTGGATCTATAGAAGCTACTGTGTACCATCATCTCTTTACCAACAAATGGTGCTTTGGAATATGGAGTCAGGCGAGGTAGAAGTTGTCAACACAGATCCCCGCCCTTACTCTGTATCTTCAAACGCTTTAGACTCCAGTTATTACAACAGTGACCTCCGACCACTGGATGTATGTGGCGTAGATAACAAAGGCCGCCCGGTAGAAGTAATGTGAATTAGCTCAATGGGGTATTATCCAAGTAGGCAAGGACAATCTTCGATCATATACGATTGAGCTACCACTCAGACTGTTCCAATGTTAGAGCCTCTATCAAGTATAGAGGTCGAGGCTTGCTACTCCTTGTATGAGTGATTCCACAATTTCTTAATGCAAAGTCAAGCCTACAAGAATGTTCTAATGATTACAACATTGGAATACGTGTATGATGACATACTGCATGAATTAGACGAGGAGGAAGAAATCAAATTGGCCCCAGCAGCTTTAGACGATACTCCTCCTAAAGTCAAAGATCCCATTGAAAAAATCAATCTTGGGACTTCAGCAGAGCCAATGATTGTGGCTATAAGTATCTTCCTACAGCCTGAAGAAGGACATAGACTCATTGAATTGCTAAAGGAATACGTAGACTATTTTGTAGAGAAGTATGAAGACATGCTAGGGCTGTCGCCAGACTTAGTATGTCATAACCTGCCTATCATCGAATGGAAGAAACCTGTAAAGCAAGAGATACATTGTATAAACACAGAAACAAAAATTCTAGTAAAGGAAAAGATTAAGATGATGCTTAAATTAGGCATCATTAGAGTAGTCAAATACAACGAGTGGCTTTTAAACGTGGTTTCGATAAAGAAGAAGAATGGGAAGATGCGCGTCTGCGTTGATTATCAAGACCTTAACAATGTAACCCCAAAGGATGCATACCCAATGTCAGTAGTAGATTTATTTGTGGACTCAGTGGCTAACCATGAGATGTTATCATTCATGGATGAGACAACTAGATACCATTAGATCCCAGTGGCAAAAGAAGATAGGCATAAGATAGCATTTCAGTGCCTAAGTTTTGCAGGAGTATTTGAATACGTGGACATGCCATTTGGGCTTAAGAATTCTAGGGCAACCTACCATCGTGCTATGAATTTGATCTTCCACGACCTCATAGGAAAATCTATGGAGGTTTATATTTATGACGTGGTAGTCAAAAAAAAAATATAGGGCAGATCATATCGAAGACTTGAGGAAGGTGTTTGTGCGCATGAGGCAACACCAATTGAAGATGAATCCAGCCAAGTGTGTTTTTGGAGTGCAAGCAGGAGACTTTTTGGGCTTCCTAGTCCATCAAAGAGGAATTAAAGTCTCGGACGATAAGAAGGAAGCAGTTCTCAATTCAGTCCTGCCAAAGAATAAGAAAGAGCTATAAAGGTTGTTGGGTAAAATAAACTTCCTGAGGCAGTTCATTGCTAACGCAGCCGATAAGACACAATCGTTTTTACATTTACTCAAGTTACAAAATCAGAAAGACTTTGTATGGGAGCCTGTTCACCAAGAGGCTTTTGACACCATCAAAGCGTATTTAGCGAACCCGCCCTGTTTTGGTACCACCAAGATCAAGGATTCCTCTTAAGCTGTATATCTCAGCTACTAAATATTCTGATAGGAGTTTATTGGCTCGAGAGGATACGACAGGAGTCGAATGTGCTATTTTCTATCTCAGTCATACTTTGACAGATTGTGAAACACGGTACTCGTCAATGGAAAAATTGTGCTTAGCCTTGTATTTTTCAGGATACAAGTTGAGGCACTACATGCTATCCTTCACCACTTGTGTAATTGCACAAACTGATCTGGTGAAGTATATGTTGTCAAGGCTCATACGGAGGGGGAGAATTGGGAAATGAATCCTAGCACTTTCTGAATTTTCACTACAGTATGTACCATAAAAGGCAGTAAAGGGCTAGGCAATGGCTTATTTTCTTGCCCATCGTCCGATGATCGATGCTCGTGAAGGCCCAGAACTGGAATTGGCTCGTATTGATCTTGCCCCGTGATATTTATACTTCTAAGGCTTAAGTACTAGCACCATGGCTGGAGCAGGAGTCGCCTTAGTTACCTCACGTGGCCAAAAAATTTCTTCTTCTTTCAGTTTAGACTTCTAGTGTACAAACAAACAGGCTGAATATAAGGCGTTTATCATAGGATTAGAGTTGTTGCTGGACATGGAGATTACAAACGTCCATGTATATGGAGATTCCCTCTTGGTGATTAAACAACTTGAAAAGAAGTACAAGGTCGGTCCAGTCCTAGAGTCCTACGTCAGACGAGCTTGTGAGTTACTCAAGCTGTTTACTGAAGTAGAATTGAATCACATCCCTTGCGAGGAGAATTATGCAGCAAACGAGTTAGCACAATTAGCGACGGGAGCAAGTTTACAGGATGGAGTACGTGAGCAGATTCTGAAAGTCGAACGACAAACACTCCCTTCTTTCTTTGTTAGATAAGAAGAAAACAATGAGTGGTACATATCCACACTTGACCATATAGACATAGATTAGAGAAAACCCATCGTCTCTTATCTCCAAAGTCCTAATGAACCAACAGACAAGCGGACCCATTTTCTGGCTCCCAATTATGTGCTCAAGGACGATGAGCTGTATAGGTGAGGTGAAGAAAGTCTGTTATTATGGTATGTATATGGACATGACTCTAAGTGGATAATGAGATAAGTACACTTAGGGGCAGCAGGGGCACACCATGCTGGTCCAAAGATGAGATAGTTATTACAGCTTCATGGTTAATATTGGCCAGGAATGCTCAAAGACTATAATACGTTCGCCAAAGGCTGTGAAGAGTGTCAAGCACATGGTCCAATCAGCCATTTGCCCAATATACCCTTACAGCCAATCATAAAGCCTTGACTAACACGAGGATGAACTTTAGATTTAATCGGGATGATTCATCTTCACTCGTCAGAAGGACATAAGTTTATCATCATCGCCACTGACTTTTTCACTAAATGGGTGGAAGATAGGCCTTTAAAAGTGGCCTCCGCGAAATCCATTTGCCAGTTTTTATTCGAAGATATTATTTATAGGTTTGGCATTCTATAATGCTTTGTGTCAGACAGAGGGGCAACGTTCATGTCCGGTGAAGAGGTTTGGGTCTATTGGTGTTGTGAGGAAAGGACCTAGGCGGTTGGTACCATTGGGGATAATTTTGAGGGTAAGAGTAGCGTTTGCGTGTCTTCACGTCTGGGTAAGGTCTGGTTGTCTTTCTCTGTGGAAAGGCATGTTGGGTGATCGGAAAATGACGGCGGCGGAAAGACGGAAATGTTGACTTTGGAGAGAAGCTTAACGTTTAAAATGATGGAAGTGAAATAGTTGTGTTGGGAAGTAAAGACTGATGGAAACATGCACTTTTTATATGATGTCAACCGAAGTGGCGCGACTTTTCAAAGAAGGGAAACGACGTGGCGTGTGCGTGTAAAGTTACCGTTTGATTATAACAACACGTCATTTGGTAAATCAAGCCTTTTCGATTGCATTGGTACACTTAAATCTCAAGGCTTGAGGGGCAATGTGTGGGCCTGAGATAAAATATCTCTTATTGAGATTTGAGGGCTGGATTAAGCGAGCGGCCCGAGTGAAGTGTGATGGTCCAATTTGTAATAGGCTAGAAAGGAGTAAACTTATAGGCTTATTCATGCGGCCTGTTTCTTATCTAACATTTCTTATAATGGTTAGGATTCCTTTACGAGATTTATTGATAAGATCATGGAGTATAAAGATAAGAACCAGACGGGAATGTCAATCATTTAGAGTTATATTGCGAGTCTAGTTGTTGAAGAGTTTCAAGTGGAGTGAAATACGAACACGGTCTTCTATATAAAGAGTTGAAAAGCGATTGAGAAGGGATCCTCGATCATATACATATTTTTCTCTCGACAATCTATTCTTCTCATCAGAGAAAAATCCTGCAAACAACGATCATGAGCTTGTCATACAAAGAGTGTGAGAGTTTCAAGATCTACGGACGCAACACCTTGTGCACTCAAAACTTTGTCAAGGAGATTGCTCTGCTTTACACCATGATGAGTGTAGAGTATCGATTTTTGTGGCTCAGCCAGAGACACGAAAATCACAAGTCATAAATCATTAGGCAAGAATGATTCATTCAGGTGAGGTTGGTGCTCTTCTCGCCTAAATCACTTGACAAGAAGTCAGCAGTAGCTGATTTACAATTCAATTATTCCATCACGAGACGGTGGCACGCCAGCGCACGAAACACACGATCGAGAAAAGAGACAATTTGCAAAACTTCTCAGATCACTGGGAAATTTTGGTGTCAAACACCATCAAATACAAGTCGAGCCTAGCTAAAAGCTAAACAAACCATCGTTGTTGGGCCTTCTTATTTCTTAACATACACCGAACCGTTTCTCTAACAACGAACTTGATCTCTAGTTAGTTACTATATTCGTTTACTCTCTCGATTCGAAAGTTTTGATGCGAATCAAATTTATCGTGAACTAAGGCAAACTATTAAAATATTAAAAAGTAAAAAGGATTATCAACCTTCCTTGTGATATGACGGGAAACTGAAACTACTTCAAGATGAACCTAATTCACTCTAACCCTACCCCTTCATTTGAAAGTCCAGAGAAAGAGATGGATAGTCCTACAAGAAAACGTGAAAAAATAATAAGAACGATGAACATATTAGAGGGCACATAATATATACATTCCTTCTCCTCTGCCATCTGGATTTGCCGATGTAAGTCTCCCTATCCCCTTCCACTATAAACTCATGCATTACTTTAGATTGTTTGCAAATTGCAATGGAAATAAGTCTACAAACTTGAATGTAAGATCGATCTGTCCATGTATGCGAACTCATTCAAGTATTCTCTGGCTCCTTGCAGGCTCGAGAGACTATTTTGTTCGATAATCTCCGGATCGGAACTACTTCTCTTCAGCTGCTTCAGATCAATCATATGATGCTCATGAGATAACCTTGTTCCGGATTACATGCTGGAAAAATCTCTGCAAGTGTTTAGATGAGGTCTCTCGATCAATTTTCTCGCGTACATTATCCACATAGAAAACTGCATGGAGGTACGCCGAGGTTGCCTGCAACTGCGCGCAATTGGCTGCCGAGGTTGAGCTTTTTAATCTCTAAAAAAAACATCCTTGTTGAGCCTTTTAATCTCTAATTAAACAACATACGCCGTACCAACCGATTCTCTAACATAGAACAACCATAACCGGCTTCTCGATCGATCTGTTCATCTCTCGATCATCTTATTTGAAAGATTATGGTCTGCTTATCTCTCGATCAAATGGAATCTTAATTCGTCACTTAATTTGGAAATTCAGAAAAAGAGAATGTGACAAATTAATAAGAAGGGCTCTCTAACAAGAATGGATGAATTTAAGATAACATATACAAGGATGTATATACGTACTCTATCCGTACAGTATATATATTCTACTCTAGCTAGTTCCAACCTAGATACAGTATATTGTACTAATTTCAATTAAGCTAGCCCGACATCTAATTACAGTCGAATCGATACAATAAGCTAGCTATATATATACTAACTGGCATGACTAAATGCAACTCGAGAGAGAGACCAGCACTCAGCAGCTAGCTATAGCTGATTTGCACGTACTATATATATGTACGTCGAGACCTCAATCTAGATTTTTTCCAGGGCCTGCAGTACATCAGCCTTCAACTCTTCAAAATCTTCGAGTCCAAAGCTGAACCGGACTAGGTTATTCTTCATTCCGTGCTCAAGCCTTTCTGACTGGCTCATTTCCCTGTTTCAAACATACATATGCCATTAGTTGATTTGATCGAGCTTAATTAAGAGTTCTTCAATGTTATAAATGTACACCTAAATTTTCGTTTAGTGCGTGTGACTAGGGCAAAACGTACCAATAAGACATTACGGCTGGCTGAATCACGATGCTCTCACAACCACCAAAGGAGGCGGCAATATATGGAATTTTCAGGGCATCAATAAACTTGGTAGTCGTCATCAAGTCTCCATTGATCTGCATGGGTGCATGCAAAGTTAGATTAGTGAAACATGCAAGTACGTACACCAAATCACCAAATGGTCGATCACGGACAATATATAGTAAGAGCACAGCAGCCTAATCAAAGATGTAAATCTCTATGGAAAACAATGAATTTACCTCAAAAGTGACAACACCACCAAAGCCAGACATCTGCTTCTTGGCTAGCTCATGTCTCGGATAGCTTGGCAAACCAGGATAGTAGACATGCGACACCTGCATGGCAATAGCAATTTAGAATATATCAGTCTTCAATCGATCAATTTGAGGTTTTCGTCATTCTTTCATTTCAAGAAAGTAATTGGTATTTTCGAAAATTTTGATTGTGAAAATGCATGTATTTACCTTTGGATGTGCGTGTAGAATTTTGGCCATGGCCAATGCAGTAGAGTTCTGTTGCTCTACGCGGATTTTCAACGTCTTCATGCCTCGAATGATTAGGTATGCAGCATTCTGTTTGGAGGAAGAGAACACAAAATCAATCAATTAGTATCATGCATGCAATACTGACCAAAATTAGTAGAGCTAAAACTCTTCAAACAGAAGTGATTAAGTACACAATTACAAACTAACCGGGTTGAGAGCACCACCCAATAGATGATGCAATGTACGAATTTTGGAAATCAGATTCATCGAACCGCTAACGCATCCAGCAATGACCTGAAAATAGAATAAAATTAGTCTTGTTCTAGCTCAATGACATTTTAAATTCGGTGCCATTGATACGTATAATTATATAACTTTGTGAAGGCGACATACATCAGTGTGTCCAGCGAGGTATTTGGTTGCGGAATGAAGAACAAGATCAGCCCCTAGGTAAAGAGTCTTCTGGTTGATCGGTGACGCAAGGGTGGCATCGATACAGACTAATGCCCCTTTCCTATGGCAGCGATCTGAGATCGCTTGAATGTCAAGGCACGTGAGAAATGGATTCGTAGGAGACTCTGCGAGAAATAGTGAAACCTGCTTCTCATTCAGTACAGACTCCAGCGCTTCCATATCAGTCGGGTCGATAAATGTGGCCTGCATTACGTACCCGTTATTTGAGAATTAGTATACCCAGCTTTCAAACATTGTGTATATTACTTCTTTGTAAACGTTACGTACCGTGATCCCCATTCTGGGAACAAGAAAGGTTTGGATGAAGTCCCGAGTTTCACTATAGCACTCTGTTGTAATGACGATATGTCCACCAGGTGGAAGCAGCGCCATCAACAAGACTGTGCACGCGGACATTCCAGATGACAGCATCAGTGTCGATTCCGCTCCTTCAAGAGCACTGATCTTCTCTTCAAGAACTGCTGTCGTTGGGTTTCCGTAGCGCCCGTATTCAAAACTTGTTGCACGCTTCTCCTGCAATAGGGTTTAACGATGATAAAATCATCAGAATACTTCACCGGCCATTCTTTTTTCTAATTTCACTATTAATATGTGCATCGATCGATCACACGTATATAATATATGAAACTGCTTACTTTGTTGCTCGATCGCTTACCTTGTAATCAATGATGGCAGCCGTATTCTTAAAGAAATGAGCAGTAGAATTGACCACCGGTGTCGTTATAGCATCCGTGACTGCATTGCGAGCCAATCTTTCACCTTCACAAGATTCAATTTTTGTCAAGCCAATTATAATCAGAACGTAAGTTCGTAATTATTCATGAATGAAATAAGCCAATGCAACATATTTATAATTACGTACCGGCATGAATTGCCATGCTTGCATCCGAGCTCAAATATGTTTCCTGCTTCAATTCAGGCAAGCCTGATCTAAACACCGACATGTCATCCTGGGCCGTGTACAGATCAGGAACGTCGACGAAAGAGGCGGGGCTGTGGCGGCAGCTGTTGAAAACGTAAGGATACGTGTCCACGGCCATAGAAGCTATATATGATGATTTATATATGTTAATGATGGAGCAACAAGCAGTGAAACTGAGTAACGTAGCTAGCTTGTAGCTTATTTCTTCTTCTACCTCAAAGGAGTTGAGTTTCTATCTTTGAAATCTCGAGAGTCGAAGAGGTTTAGTGTGGTTATGTCTGTGATTTGGTCCAGACTGTGGATGGAGTATATATAGAGGCTCGCAGATTATTTTATATCTCTAATTGCATGTGCTTAACTGCTTAAGTCTATATATATAATTATTCATCGATGACCATTCTAATTAAACATGTTTTTGTTCGTCCAGAATACAATCTTATATGTAAACAACAAATAAAAATGTATTATTGACTAGTCAAGAAATCGCGTAGAACTAGATCACTAGCATTGGATACTTAAAACCGTTGGCTGGTATTTGGTAATCTTCCTGGAAGATAAGACGCCGTCCGGCCCTTAAATTTTTGAATCTCTTGTAGCTCTTGTTTCAGTTCTTTCACCGTTGGTCTAATTGTTCTGTTGACTAATTAACCTACCTAGCTTGTTCGTTTTTCAAGTTCTGAAGAACAGGAGTGAGAGAGGGTTTGTTAAGGGAATGTGACAAAACAGGATTGAAGAAGGATTTTACATGCATGGTTACGGTTTTTTTTTTTATACAAAGGGAAAAAAGCAAAAAGAAACTTTAAAGAGAGGACCTCTAGAACATCTGTACCAGATTGATCAGAGGCAACAGTAAACCCAGCAACAGAAGACAATTAATGATCGACGTAAACACGGTATACCTGACCAGTTAATTTGCAACTTGAGGACCATAGTCTTTTTTAAATTTCAATTAATCAATGATATATCTAACATTATTTCCAAGTCGGGCAACCAATAGAGAGAGACCAATAGTTAATTATGCATATGGAATCGTCATCTCGTGCTAATAAGTACAAACCACCACTTTCAAAAGAAGAAGAAGTACAAACCACATGCAGGCTAGCACTAACTTTTAATCTCTTTTCACATCAGAACTTGTGTTCATTAGCCAAACCCTTACAAAGAATCTATTTAGCAACGGATAACCTCAACGAAAGTTCTCAAATTAATATTAAACATCTTTAAAAATTCATAAAAGAATTCAAAATACATCTACTAACGACCTACATGGAACTAGTTTGCGCTTTACATGCATAATTAATCAAAAATGTAACTGTCTTCATATATATAACCAATTTTTGTTTTTAACAATGTGTGGACATCAAGTAAAAAAGCTCTGTTTTTTCTGAGTTGTGGAAACCTAGCACTAGGGTTTTGAGTAAATCGTTGGGCGTGGAGTTTGAGCCGTTGACGGTGATTGCGCCAAGAGTGAATAAAGATCTTGTCCTGGAATATCTGGGGAACTAAGGAGGACACCAAGCTTACAACATTGAAGTCCCTGGTGGCGGCTCATCGTCTGACATTGGTGTTTGTTATCGAGGCGAAGACAACAAACTAGATTGTTTTGAAAAATTTCGATCAGGTTTAGGATTTAAACATGGGCATATGGAACTGTGTTCAGCAAGAGGAGGATGAGGTCTGTTCCTATTTTAGTCTGAGGAGATTGATTTACACCTTCATGACCCTGGCCCTAGTTTTCTACGATACGAAGATTCAAAGGGATGCCGATGGGGATCACAAGTAGAGACTAACATGTTTATATGGAGAGTCGCGTCCTTCTAGGAGATGACAGATGTGGGATTTGTTGAGGGACTTAGCTCGGCAACCTGTCTTCAACAAATGGGTGGTAGTCGGTGATATTAATGAAATTTCTCAGCAAACCAAAAAGTCTGGGGGTCCACTTCGGCCTAATTGGAAAATGTGGGATATAGTTCGGTGTATGAATGATTGTGGCTTCACGAATGTAGGGTTTACAAGAGCTCCGTTCATATGGAATAACTCGATCACTCAAACTCAAATTGATCGGGCTATGGCGACCGCCAGTTGAAAGCAAGAGTTTCTTACAAGCCAAGTCATTCATCTGCCTTCGTCAGTATCAGACCACGTTACTATCTTGTTGCATGCGTGGCGGTCTCCCTTGATCAAATTTTCAGGTAGGCAACATTTTTTCCGATTCAACTCTATGTGGGCGGAGGAGGAGTCAAGTGTCAAGGTTGTGAAGGAAGCATGAGAGAGTCGGGATAGGGATCCTAGCATTTTCAATTCGCAATTTTGTTTAATGAAGAAGTTCAAGGAGAACCGAATAGGGTTGATTTCTTGGGCTAAGCATACTTTTGGCTCAAGGAAAGAAGAATTAAAACAAATACAGAATAAGCACTACAAAAAAAATTAGCAATAGCCACGGACTTTTGCCACGGGAGTGTTTTGCCGTCGCCGTTGGTCCAATTCATGCGACGGAAAAGGAGCCGTTACCAATTTTAGCGACAGAAATCCCGTGCCGTGGCTAAGCCGTCGCTCAATATTTATGTTTGGCGACGGCAAACTTCTGCCGTCGCCAAATATATATTTTTGGCGACGGAATATCTCATGATACGTTTTGCCGTCGCTAACTCTAATTTTTTTTTTGCGACTGTTAGGCTTTGCCGTCGCCAAGCCACAGCGTGGGAATAACTTTTTGGGTTGAGCGGGAAATTTTTGGCTTGCGCGGGCTTATCACTTAGACGAAAAAACTTACAAAGTCCCAAAACCATAACAAAGTCCCAAAACCCCCAAACATATTGACCTAAATCCCAAAACCATATTGACCAAAATCCCAAAATCCATCGGTATGAACTCGAAGGTAGCTTATTTCTGAGGTGAGTGTTGCTCATCGTTATTGAATGCTTAGTTTTAATTTCATTAGATTAGCTTTCATGAGGTGAGTGTTACTCATTGTTGTTTCAGGTTTTGGCTAAGAGAATTGTTTGACTTCGATTAATTGGCTGGGCAACGTACGGGCTGGGATTCTAGAGCTCACTCTCAATTCCAGGTAGTCCTTATCTCAATTCCAAATATATTTGTGTTTGTGTTCTGAATGTTACAGAGGTTCTGGGTTTTATTTGAGAGATCTGTGTTCCCTGAGTTGAATTTGGTATGGTGTGAGTTGTGAACTGGGTGGGTAAGGAGAGGTTTCGTGGCTCAGCTCTTCATCCACCAAATAATAGGCCAATTATAAGTATATATCAATATATGTATCCAGATATTGACTTGTTGGCTATTACTAGTTTTGAATTGATTCGTTTTTCCAGTCCCAATTGATCGTTTCGTTGTCAGCTTTAGGATTTTCGAGGGAGTTGCTTTGTTGGGTTTTACTAAATTGTTGACTAGTGTTTTAAAGGTTGGGTTTTTGGGTGTTATAAGCTTCTGAAACTTGTGAATTCCGTTGAGTTTTAAGTGCCCACCAAGTGTTTGTGAAAATGCCAGACTGCCCAACTCCACATTATCGAAATCAGTTTATTTCTACAGCAGCATTATTTAGAAAGAGTTCTGGCATATGCATTGGGACAATAATGCATTACTGCCTGTATCTAATGAATGGTATTTTTTGTTCTTTGGAGAAGCACTCTCCGAAACTAGCTGGCACTGTCAACTGGGGAACAGCAACTGTTGCTGGAGTCTTTGCAGGAATGTTGTACGGTGGTAGCAAGGAAGCGTCAGCTTCAGTTGTAAGTTTCCTAGCTTCAGCGTCAGCTTCACTTGAGGAGATGTGGTGATTTGTATCAAAATCAAAGATGAGTGTAGAACGGGAGATTTAATTAAATAGGGAGAAGTTAGTTTGCTGACTAGTAGGATTAAGCATATAAGCTCCATGTCTATACTGTCAAAGTCATTGGGAGGGATTATCAACACCAGTGAGGATGCATTACCTAACAAAGAAGAGGAATTGTCTGATTTTATCTCAATCCTTGTTGTAGTACTATCAACTGTGATGACAAATGTTTACAACAAACATGAATTATACTCTGTTTATAAACATATAAAAGCTTCATTACAAAAATATAAAATTACAGCGGTTCAATTTTTCTCCTTATATATATGCAATACATAACACAGAATGTGAATGTTAATCTTCATTGTTCCAAGTATATCCTTAGTATTTCAAACATTACGGAACACTGCCTACATGAATGCATGAGCAAACACAGACCATAGGTCGTTTGCTATGTAGGAAAGGTACCTACAGTTTGTAGAATAGAAGAAGCCCTTGCGCGAGGTGTGGGAATTCAGTCATTTAAATTGATATATATATATATATGTATATATAAGAAATAACATGAAGTTGTTCATTACAATGACAGTTTATTTCAACAAAAGAGCTAGCTATTGTGATCATGTTTGTTTTTCCCGTTGGTGTGAACTTGATGACGATGTTGTTGCATCTGTTGCTTCCCTGCAAACAGAGTAAGTTGGTGTTAAATCAACTATGACGGATGATGCAAAAATAGTCAATCCATATTGATATATTTTCCTATTGGCATGCAGCCAACATTTTGTTAACCGTTGATAATGCTAAAAAGTAATGTATTACTCTACCTACATTTCAATGTCACTGAAAAAAAAAGATATTATTTATAACTCTTCCACTGATATATAATGTAATTTTATATGTCTAACAAAACATATTCTGTTACAGACTCAACTCAGCCAAAGGAAAAGTTTGTGAAACATATACTTATTTAGGCAAAATATGTACTTGTTTTGGTGAAACATATACTTGTCTTGGATTCTAAGAAACTGATGCATATTCAATCATGATAAAAACAAAAGCAGTTTAAAAGAGTGAAGAGGTATAGTCCTCATTTTTACGAAGATATGCCAGAAGGTGTATATACTTGTCTTTTTGCATCCCATCACAAGTCACCAACTATTATTAGATCATACACACATTGCAGTTTTCTTATACTACACTAATACTGATCATCATCATCTAGTTCTTTTGGATATTCTTTACTTCTGTAGCACAGTTGCTAACAAATTCTTCTCTCACTTTTCTAGCTATACCTGAATGTGTATATATATAAATACACATATATACCGTAGCACAGTTTCTTTAGGGCTAATCAACTTATTAGTAGCTTTTGGTTTTGTGAATGGTTCTAGTTATGAACAAAAGGAGAAGGTGAGGATCCTAGGGCAGTGCTTGTTGGTTGTGGATCCTACTGATAGTTACTGTTAGTTATGAACCATTACTGATAGTGCTTGTTGGTTGTGGCCTCACTACTAATATATAGTCTATTTACATTAGGTTTAGCTCTTAAGCATTCAGTGTTAGTTATTTAGTCTAATATGATATAGCTAATGGTGAACAAAATGTCATGAATTGCTAATATTTTGTTTGGCTCTTATTTGTGTATTACAAATCTTCTTCGGAATCAATTGAGGATAGGAAGATAGCTGCACTACATATTTGTGGAAGCTTTTGAATTTCATACTGGTGAGTTTATGCTTCTGAACTTTTTGTATCTTGGATGTTATGTTTTAATCTATGCTTGCTGTGAGTTGTTTGTTGTGAGTAATCTATGCTTGCTGTGAGTAATCTATGTTTGCTGTGAGTAATCTATGCTTGCTGTGAGTTGTTTGAATGCATGTGAGTAATCTATGTTTGCTGTAACTAGTTGTTATATATATACATGTGTTAGTTAGGATTGTAATAGTTTGTTTGATTTGAATTTAGGCATAAATACTCAAGAGAGATCTTGAGGGGGAAAATGGATAAATCATGGATCGATTTACCAAATAGGTGGTCTAAACCATATCTTGATGGCATAGATTCTTTTTTGGCCTTTGCATTCTCTGATCAGAATGAGTCGACAAGACTGTATTGTCCGTGTAGAAAATGTGCTAATCGTCTCTTGTGGGTTAGGAAAGTAATGTTACAACATCTGCGTGATAATGGATTTCTAAGAAAGTATAAAGTATGGGAGAAGCATGGTGAGTCTAGGCTTGGTGATAATCTGTTAGGTGTTGAAAATGGAGTTGGTTCAGATTTTGTAGTGGAGAATGATATGTTTGGTCTGGTTCAAGATGCTTTAGGAATTCCAGATGTGAGACCAGTAGATGAGAATGGCAGTGAAACCTCAGATGAACCATGGGTTAGGGCAGATGAACCTACTAAAAAATTTATAAAGTTAATGGAGCGTGCAAACCTCCCATTGTATCCAGGTTGTAAGAAAGGCTCCACTGCCTTCTTATTTACTGTTAAATGGTTGCGAGCTAAGGTGCTCCATGGTTGGTCTGACAAATCCTTTCTTCTGTGGTATATAAGCTAAGGTAACATTTCAGTAAACTGATAAGCTAAGCTTCTGTAGGTAAGGCATGTATATATATATGGCAGAGCTATAATTTTCTCATATTTGATTCATTTTTTTGTTGGCTACTAATTGTAGGATAATTTGGTTTATGCTCCTGATGATTACAAGTCAATGTGTTTGAAAACTTGTAACATGCTCTGGAAGGATCATAAAAGTAAAAAAAAGGCTCAGTTCTTTGAAAAAAGAAGTGACGATCCAAATTTGATCAATGATGTTCCTCCACATGTTGTTGACGAGCAATGGCCTGACCTTGTTGCCTATTGGAGAAGTGATGTTGCTAAGGTAAATGTGTAAGCAATTGTTTGTCCATTGAGATATGATCAACTGAAACTTGCTAAAACCTTTCCCTTACATATTGCTGACTTCAAAGGGTAAATATTAACACTGATATCCTGGGATTCCAGCTTGTACACTCCATATCAAAGTGAGTGGAGAAGGTGCTGTTGGAACAGATGTTACGTACAATAAAAAAAGGCCCATCACAATAATCTAGAGATGAGAGCTAGTGTGCCTAGCTGAACATGTATATCTGTAACACTTTGATATACTGATTTTGTATTTTTTTGCTGTTGTAGAACATATCAAGGAGAAATTCTTGTAACCGAGAGCAGCGAGGACCAGTTCATAATACTGGCAGAAAACCTTTTTCTGAGTTGCGACATGAGGTATTCACAAATATTCAGTTAGATAGAAGAATTGTTGTGTTGCTTATTAGTGATTTGGATTAGCTTCTGAGTTCCGTATGTATTTCTCACATGATAGATGGAACTCAATGGAGAAGAAACTGATAAAATGAGTGTGTGGATCAAGGCACGCAAAAGAGATGATCCAGATGTTATCATTGCCATTGTATGTATATCCAAAAAAATTGGTACTTTCATTCTTGAGGCTTCTGGATATCTATTAACTCCTTTTGGTTTATATTTACATGAAGGATGAATATAATGAACTACTGAATATGGAACCTGAGGACCAACGTCACCTCACAGTTGTCAAAGATCGAGTATTCCATGAACTTTTTGGAAATGATGGTCATGGATACTGTCGCACTTTTGGTGGTGGAGTTCCTACTTCCATGGTGTATCCCCAAGAACCATCTTGCCCTTCAAGTAACATTGTCAGCATGTTTGACGAAATTAAAGAGTCCTTCAGAGAGATGATCAAAGCTAAGATGGCATCTGTGCATGCTCGACTTGATTCATTAGAGAACAAGGATAGGAGAGAAACTGATGCATCAGCACAGGTTTGTAGCATTTAGTGACCTTTTGTGTTGTTATGTTATTTGTTTCAAGTGCCTTAAGAATGTATATATATCTGCAATGTGTGCCAGATGCCGACAGTGTCCATAACCTTGAGAGAGAGTCTATAGGAGAGGGAGCAACCCCATCTCATGAAGTCAATCATCTTAGCAATATCAGGTTTACATCTTTGAAAGTTATGCTTATAGTTTGGTTGATTAGAGTTATTGGTATGTTTGTTGGTTTTCATTCAAAACCTAACTGCTGCTGAAATTGAGCCAAAAGCTTGAATCTTTGAGGCATGGAGCTGTTTTGATCTCTTATGCATGAGTATGAATGTTCTGATAATACAAGACAGGACATTAAGAGCTGTTTTGATCTCTTGTGCTGTTTTGATTATTTTATGTGTTCTTTAGAATAAGATTTAAGACAGGACATTAAGACATGCCAATTGCAACCTTGTTTGAAAAAAAAATAACTAGATTTTGTGCAGAGTTTGGTTGTGGGTTGCCAATGGTAATTGGTCATTGATAGGAGAAAGTTAGAGAAGTGTCTTAGGAATACACATTTGGTTAGGGTCTGAGTATCTGAGGAGATACCAGGGCCATAGTAGTTGCTGTTTTATCATGCTGTGTTATCTGAGGGAATTCCCTGATCATCATGTTGTGTTATTGCATATCAGTTTTGATTCTACTGTAAATGATAGTTAATACTAGATTGTAACAGTAATGCTAGGATGTAACAGTAGAAAGCTACTACTATATATTGTACAGATTACAATTCAAGGGATTACAGATTACAAATTTGGTTTTTTTTGTTGTTGAAGGGATTGAAGAATCAGGGGGTACTGTGGTGATGCAGATCAGATCAGTGATGCAGATCAATGATGCAGATCAGTGTACTGTGGTTTGTCTACAATGTTTGCCAATCAGTTTTGGTGCAGTAGTTTACTAGCAGTTTGAACACTTGGGGTTTAGTTTTGGTGCAATAGTTTACTAGCAGTTTAAACACTGAAGTACTGATGTCTAGTTTACTAGTTTGCAGACTAAAACAGTGGCTAGCAGTGTTGAATTAACATTACTGATTGATGTGATGAATGCACAATTAAATATATGGCTATTGTTGTGATTGTGATTGTGATTGAATATGTATTGATGTGATGAATATGTATTGAATATGTTCCAGGTTGCATTGGCTGATTATTGGCAACGGTTTAGAGCCGTCACAAATTTCAATAGCCACGGCAAAGTGCATATATAAAATGGTGGTGGAATTGAAAATTTGAACATTAGCTACAGTAAGAGCCGTCGCAAATTTCCCAAAGTCGACGGCAAGTTGCCGTCGCCACAATAATGGCGGGAAAACTAGGTGCAAAATATTTAAAATTTGAATT
The DNA here is from genome assembly GCA_946800695.1 of Geum urbanum. Classification (NCBI taxonomy): domain Eukaryota; kingdom Viridiplantae; phylum Streptophyta; class Magnoliopsida; order Rosales; family Rosaceae; genus Geum; species Geum urbanum. Next base: position 51,214,895 of record OX327008.1, on the reverse strand, counting down.
TAAAATTTGAACATTAGCGACGGCATTAGCAGTGGCGTAGTTTACAATGGCGACAGTAAATGGCGACGGCCATTTCCGAAGCTAAAAGTGTAGCATTGTCACGGAAATGCTTGCGACGGCTCGCGCAGTCGCAAAAAAGCATGGCGACGGTGAATTGCCGTCGCTAAAGAGCATTAGCGACTGCACCAACGACGACGGCTCCGTTGTCGTCGCCACGCCGTCGCCAAAGGTCTTTCGCGACGGCAAAACACCCTTTGGCGACGGCTCCGAGCCGTGGCCGTAGCAATTTTTTTTTGTAGTGAAGCTAGCTGAGTTTCTAGCAAATCCCTTTGATCCAAATCGGGTTTATGAGAGAAAGTCGTTGTATGATAGGAGGGATGAGCTCTTATCACAAGAAGCAAGATACTGGTAGCAGCGTTCTAAGAATCAGAAGATGAAGCATGGGGACCGAAACACCAAGTATCATCACCAAATATCCTTTAACTGAAAAAGGAAGAGCCATATCTCGGGTCTTCTTGATGATCAAAGTACCTGGCAGACCACTCTTACATGTATAGAAATAGTTGTAATCAATAACTACAATAATTTGTTTTGACTTGGGGTGTGAATGAGGAGAAAATGGCATCGGTGTTTTCTTCTCTCCAACCGAAGGTGTCGAGAGAGATGGCTGAGGAGCTACTTGTGGAATACAACATGGAGGAAGTGAAAGTTGCTTTGTTTCAGATGCATCCTAGCAAAGCGCCAGGACCTTATGGTATGTCGCCTTTATTTTTCCAAAAATATTGGTCTATTGTTGACAATGATGTGTTTCAGGTGGTTCAGGGAATCTTAACACCGGGCCATATGTTAAAGGATGTGAACTTCACTCATGTTAACTTGTTGCCGAAGGTACAAACACCAAGAAAAATTAATTAGTACCAACCAATTGCTTTGTGCAACGTCCAATATCGCATTACGGCAAAAGTGTTAGCAAACATATTAAAGCCAATGCTGCAGTTTTTGATTGATCCTTGCCAGAGTAGTTTTATTTCAGGGAGACTGATTACAAATAACAAATTAGTGGCTAACGAAGTGGTGCATCACTTGTGAAAAAAGACTACAGAAAGGGGCCATGAAATGGCGTTGAAACTGGATGTCAGTAAGGCCTATGATATGATCAAGTGGGGGTATCTGGAAGGGGGTACTATGACGATTGAGATTTCTAGAGAGCTGGATTCATACAATATTTCTTTGTGTTACGATAGTGAGGTATGTCTTCAAGATTAATGGAGTTCCTAGGGAGTATGTGATACAAAGTCGGGGCCTTCGACAGGGAGATCCTTGATCTACGCATTTTAGGCGTATTAATTAATATATTTTTATCTTCATTTTTACTTTGTTAATTACTGAGTATTATTAGTTTTATTATTTTTAATGTATTTTTTTGTTTTTAAGTTTTTATCAAAAGAGACGGAGTAAATGAGCCTACAAGCATGCAAAACATGAGGAAAATGGAAAAGAAGAAGAGGAGAATTCGGCAAAAGAAATGGAAGAGAAAAAGAAATCATATGTTGACTAGGAATTTTTTTCCTATGTTGGCAAGGATTTGGAAGCTTCCGGAAGGATCTTGAAGGAGAACAAATGAAAATGAGTCTAATTAATTAGAAGATTATTTGGATTACCCAATTATGAAGATCTAATTAGCTAATTTCGTGGAGCACAAAATATGGCAAGAATAGGATTCCCAAAGTCAAAAGAAGAAGGAAATCATGAAGAATAAAGAAAGGAAATCTGTATGTGCAGATCAGCCAACTTCGATCAACAACTGAGAATAGACTATAAGAAGTTAGATGTCGGTTGATATATGGTTGGAAATCTCTTAAAGTCTTCTTTCCAAAGACACCAAAATTATAATTTTTGGAGGTCTACAACTTCGGAAAAGTACGATTCTTTACAGGCTGCCATTTCTACCCGGGTGGAGGAGAAAACCTAGATTTGTAAGGATAGAATATCTTGTAATGCCTATAAATACTAGAGGCTTGAACCAAACTGGAATCATCTCTTATTCTAGCTCTCTTGCTTCCGAAATACTCACAAACTCTCCTCCACCAAAGATCTCCAAGGATAAGCCGACTACACCATCACCACCACCTCAAAATTCCAACGCCTCCACCAAAGCTTCCTCTTTGCCTTTGCGTTTGCAGTGCTGTCACGGAACAAAAGGTGTAAACATGGACCCTTTACTCTGTAGTATCCTTTGTTTTTGTATTTCTTTGTGTGTAAACTTGGTGAATTTATGTTTAGTTTGGTTTTATACAATTTTTGAATTCCATATATCTTCCAAATGTTTATGAGTCTTTTATTTTGATTTCATGTTATGTGTTGAATTTAATGCTTCGATTTGAGTAGAGATTAGGATAACTAGGATATTTAGATGTGGTCATTGCATGTTAGTCCCTATCTATATTTAATTCGATATTTTTTTATTAAGGTGTTTAGATGCGGTCATTGCACTTTAATTCAATTATCTTAAATATCATAACATGTAATTAGAATTAGGATTTGTAAATTTCGTAGATAATGGGAGAATTAAATTGGTATAATTTTCATGTTGGTTAGGATGGGATGATCACTTGTAAATAGTAATTAGGTTTTATTTTCTTTGTTTTTGTCGAAATATGTAGTAGATATTTTAGGGGTCTTTTGTGTGTTTGCTTGTCAATCAATGCATGTTAGTGTTCTAGAATTATTTGTTATGTGTTTATGATGTTTTAGGTAGTAATTTAGGACTTAAAATCAACTCATGATATACCCCCCTTATTACACAAATATTGCATGCACCCTTCAATCTCCAGTTTTGAATGATACCCTATTTACCAATGCTACATCTACAACAAAAGAGTTTTAAATTGCATATGATTATTTTATGTGTTGAGTGTTTATTTAATGCATGTTTTATTTGTATCAATTTTTGACGCCGTTGTCAAGGATTGTTAATTGTTTGTAATTTGTGTGTGTATATATATAAATTTATACTTGTGACTATTACTAACCAATTTTCTTGGAAGTACTTTACTTGTAAATTTTGACATATACATGCTAATATTACTTACAAAATTTTCGATTCTTTTTGTATATCTACTAAAAATATTCGTGAACTATAAATGTGAATACCATGTGTTAGATAGATTTTAATTTTGGTAAATATTATCCGATGTTTGTTTGTGTGTATATATATATATATCTAATAATCGTTAAGCACGTTAAAAGAAAGTCTTAGATTTACATTGATTTCATTCTTGATTAATTGTCTCACTCCTTAGAATAGATGGTGTCTCTTTTTCTTGTTTATCTCCTTAACCCGTATGTTTTACACATGAGGTTGAGGGCGGAGTCTACAAGGACTTGAGAGAGTGTGAAATCTTGAAAGTTTGGGTGAATGTCGGACATGGTGTCTAGAAACGGATTATGACTGGTGACAGGTTCTGGATCTAAGAAAGACTTACACCAATAGAGTATATACCATTGGCCCGGTTAGCCTCGGGGTGTATTGTCGAAATTATTTCCACCTCTCGTGTTATCTCTATCTCCAACTGGCCATGTTTTTTGATTGAACCAAGGTTGAACAATTGGAAATTCATAGTTTATCGCACGGGTCGCACGTCCTTGAAAAGACTGAAAAATCAATGCCTTGTAATCCTTGTAATTTTTGGCGAAATTAATTTGAGACATGTATGCAAAAATCTCGAAAATTGTTGAAAATTTAAAGGACAATTCCAACGTTGCATTCTTTAGGCTTTAACTCCCCTGCGATTTTGTGATGCTCGGATTTCATCACCGGGTACCCTAACCTAAGTGAAGTTAGGGACATGAGACCAAAGGATGAGTCATTCTATTGATGATTGTACACGTAACTTGGGTGTTTTTTTGCAGGTTCTAACCAATTTTATCTTATGCATTCACACCATCTTATCATTTAGGTTGATCTTGTTTGATGCATTTAGTTAATTCTGATTAAGTAAATATGTGATCCATGATAAACCAAAGTGTGACATTGTGTGAAAGATGCCTCAAACATTTTTCAAATTGTGTTCCAACGTGTGAAACAAACTATGCCATGTTTATATATATAAATTTTCGTTGCTTTATCTATCTTGTATCATTTGCATTGCATTTTTGTTATATATCATGTGCATTCATGTTTAAGTGTGTTTTCGCATTTTGTGTGTTTATTTAGTACATTTTTCATGTACATTGTACATTTTTGCATTTCTTTTGTCTTCTGATGATACTAACACTTGATCTGTTGAAACCTCAGGCTATTTAAATGAATGACCAATCCTAATCTTCGTCAACTTGAACTCAGAAGCAGAACAGTACGTAGACATATTCAGGTTAACATAGAAGGGTTTGAACAAGGGCCTGTTTTCAACAGTCCACCTCATAGTCCTCCTAGTCTACCTAGACGACCATCACCTGCATTATCAATCGATCTTTCTGACACAGAATCCATGGCAGGAGCTGAGAACAACAACAATGTTGAATAGTCCATCAGATAGCAGACTTGTCGAGGAAATGTCCTCTACTAGTAGAGTCAGCAGATTCATCATGGCCTCTAAAAGGCAAGCATTCTTTTTCAAGATACTTCAGAGTTGTTATTGTTGTCTTCAAATGCAACTTGTTTTACCTTACAATTTCTGGTGATAGTTTTTCGATTACTCTATCAATGTGCCGAGAAGTTCTCAATAAGTTACTCCAACTTTGAACATTCTTGTTATAAGCAGAATTTAATTCCCCCACATGATGTACACACATTCCTTTCTTCCTGGCCAACATTCTACTCCAATTACAACACCCTGTAACAGTCAATAAAGGATGCCTTAGTGGATTTTTTTTTTCAAAAAGGAAGCAAGGAAAGTAAAATGCTCTATTTATAGCTTCTGAGTATTCCAACCAAGGATATAATGTAAACCATCTATATTGAAAACGACGATTATCACGTCCATCAAAAGTTTATTTAGAATTCTGTAACTTGGGTTGACAAGGTCCCATAAGGATATATTTTCTTCGAATACAATCTTGTTCATTCGATGGAAATGTATATATCAACTCACGTGATCCAGGATCAGCTTGAACAAAAGACTTTTCTAGAGCAGGTGCTATGGTTGGAGAAGAAATCATATTAATTTCAGATGGAATTTTCATTTCATTCATAGGCAAAGAACTATGAGAAGCATCAAAACTAGGAGAACCAGAACAAGGCATGGACATCTCTGATGTTGATGCTCCATTATCAGTATCTTTCTTAAAAAGAGAAAGAAAAAAAAGACTTTATCCGTTTTTGTTTAGGAAGATGATCAGACATCATATCCTATATATAAAAATAATTTTGCAACAAGTTAGCACAAAAATAATAGTACAATAATTGAAACAAATAAAAAAAATAGTGTTCAAGAGTTTCAAACACCTCTCACGAATCACTGGATAGAAATTGGATATATAGATTAAGCCATTTAAGCAATAAGCATTTAAGCTATCATTCCCTATCAAGCTAGCTAGTATTGCTCATGATTTGTGAACAAACAATAATACATTACACACCAATCCAATTTCCAAAAGTCCAAAATTTAATCATGAATAAGATTATAAGAACACATATAATTGATATAAGGTAGACGAACGAGATGAACTTGATTGAGTTGATTCATGATTTAGGTTCAACCATTCTAGGGTTTCTAGGTCTATAAGACTATAACTCGATATGCATGAGATTAACTTCAATTGAAAATTGAAAATTGAAAATTCTACCTGAAATCAGTGAGATAAGTGATTGATCATTGATGAGGATTGAATAAGCTACCGAGTGCCGACTTGCCGAGGCTGAGGAGTGAGGAATTGAGTATCGGATTATTGATATTCACATACTTATTATTTTGTTATTTATTCAGAAATATTATTTTACTTTATTTTATTATAGGTATTTTGAGTCAATAAGGGAGAAAAGAAGTTAAAAAAAAAGGATTTAAAGCTTAATTTGGAAATCTGTCTATGCATGTCAGTCAACTTCGACAGAGAACTGAGAGCAGCTCAAAATGAACCAGAGGATAATCTTTATATGTATAGAAAGCCACAGATGTCTAATTTCCATATCTTCTTCTAGAACGTGATTATCATGTATCTAGAGAAAGTTATGGCTGATTTAGTCCATGGAGGTTAGTCTGCTCAGAAATTTGACTTTGATGACAAAGTTGTATTTGGAGGTCCAAATCATACCAAGAGGCCCAAGGACGGATTTATACTTTAAAATCCAATTAATTACTTATGTAGCTTATGAAAAAGAAATCAAGAGCTAAAATGATTAAGAAGTTTGACTTATCAAAGAATAGAGCCTAAAACCTATGTGAATAAGGAGATGCCCAATCTAGACTATAAATACTCTTTTTAGGGTTTTTGAAAAGGTTAATCAGCTTTGGGAGGAAGAATAACTAGGGAAGAGAGTGCAAAGAGCCGCGAGAAGAAGTGACATAAACTCTTATTCTTCATCTGTTTTGCTTTTCTTTTCCTTATGAATTCTTATAGTTTAGCTTCCTTGTCTATGAATGGCTAATTATTTAGTTAAGGGGCTGCCTTGAAGCTCTGTACATGGAATTTATATGATATGCATACTTTAACCTAATTTGCTTATTTCATTGAATGAAGTTTCTTTCTCTATGTGGTTTAGCGATGAATTCTTGTATGTTTTCTTCGGTGTATAACTTAGTATGCTACTAGGATTCTATTCTCATGAGATACAGGCGATTGAAGATAATTTATTCCACCGAATTCTCTACAGTGATACACCGGATAGATTATTTCGTCGGGCGATTGAAACCCTAGGTCTAGCAAGACACGCATATAGTGTACTTGTGAACCCTTACAGCTTCTCATAACTTTTCTAGAATTTAATGCTTTATTCTTTGTAAAACTTGAGATCCATGACTATGAGTTCATAGAGGGATAGATGTAGGGAGGTCCATGACAAACCTACATAAGCATAAGGATTATGTAATATGATGTGGTTGTAAAGGACTATGAGTTCAAATATTATTGAAACTCTCTAAATTTTTTCATGGTAGTCTACCAATGAGTCTAGTTGAATGTGTATAAATTTAGTGGCATTTAGAATAGTATAGGTGTATTTCGCAATTGCATTAGTATCTAGTGGTCGAATCTATCAGTTTTTCTAACATTTGTGTGTAATTAGTGTTAAAGCATTTATGTCTCATCAGTTTTTTGCGGGAATGACTCCTACTTACCTTTGCTACAATTGACAACCTTAAAAGTAGAGTAGAGAATATGTTTGATAAGTGGTTTTCTGCCTTTCAGACATCTCTGATGCTGATGCTTCATTATCAGTATTTTTCTTATAAAAAGAAAAAGGAGACTTCATCCGTTTATGCTTAGGAAGATGATCAGACATCATATCCTATATATATAAATAATTTTGCAACAACTCAACACAACATTAACAGTACAATAATTGAAACAAATCAACAAAATAATGTTCAAGAGTTTCAAACACCTCTCACGAATCACTGGATATAAATCAGATATATAGATTAAGCCATTTAAGCAATAAGCATTTAAGCTATCATTCCCTATCAAGCTAGCTAGTACTACTCATGGTTTGTGAATAAACAATAATATAATACACACCAATCCAAATTCCAAAAGTCCAAAATTTAATCATGAATAAGATTATAAGAACACATATAATTGATATAAGGTAGACGAACGAGGTGATTGAGTTGAATGATTTAGGTTTAACCATTCTAGGGTTTCTAGGTCTATAAGACTATAACTCTATATGCACGAGATTAACTTCAATTGAAAATTAAAAATTGAAAATTAAAAATTGAAAATTGAAAATTGAAAATTGAAAATTGAAAATTGAAAATTCTACCTGAAATCAGTGATTGATCATTGATGAGGATTGAATAAGCTGCCGAGTGTCGACTTGCCAAGGCTGAGGAGTAAGGAATTGAATATCGGATTAAATCAAAATCTAGCCGAATAAGTTGAAGAGGCGAGAGCTGGAGAGCGAGTGATGACCGAGTTGATTTGATGAGTTGTGGCGTTGTTTGTTCTACGTCACCAAAAACTGATCGATGGCGTGTTTAGATGTTGAAAAAGTGGCGTCATTGGCGTGCTTCATATTCTTCATAGGCTGGGATTATTAAGTTTGGGATGGGTATTGGGCTATGGGATGAATTTCTTCCCAATAGAAAAAATAATAGCTCGTGATTAGTTCAAATCTTGCCCAACAACCGATGGGCATACTTACTCTACCATCCGCCTCTACCAAAGATGTAACCATTGTTTTGTCATGTAAATTGAACATTGAGGAAAGTCATAGAAATACCTGAAATCTTTACACCAGACCGTACCTTGTAGGCTGATGAGGCAATGGTCTCAGCCCAAAAAGTTCAAGACATACTTTTAATATATAAAAAGTACATTACATCATAAAAGAAAAATTCATGTCTAAAGTCAATCGTATGGTATGAAACGTTACATAATCATTTCAAGACAGCTTGGATACTTGGCAAGCCGGATTGATTCACTAAAAGCGATTAGCGATATGACCTCCCAACTTTATCCTCTCCATCAGCATAGTGACGAAACCTTGTGAGTTGAATGGATAATATAGGTGAGGCCTTGAAAAATATTTGAGAGGTCGTCATGGTCTCACTCAGACTACAATCGGTACAAACACTACCCAAAATTTCTTCATTTCTCGAGGAGTGATCCATCCAACTTTCTAATGAAAAAAAAATAAGGACTGAAAAATATTAGTCTCCAAAGATTTTCATCAGTTATGTAAACAATTCAGGACAGTCCTCCTTCTTCCCAGTCGCAAATTATTTCTTAACTTCAAATTTAAGACATCGAAAACATTTCTTGGATATCTGATGCAAAATGTGTCTAAAATTAGTCTCTTCAACTCTTTACTGAAAGGTTTATCATTAGATGCATCAGACTTGAAGAAGTGGTCATGGACCCGATCAATAGCTAGAAAGCTCTGCAAAATGGAATTAAAATAACATGTATGTCCAAGATTTTTCATACCTTTCACTTTGTAACCGTTGTCATCCAAAATATCCAATGATTCATGTTCCATCTCCGATAAATACTCTTTTGATGATGACCTTAATTTCCATTTCCATCCAAAATGCTTGACCCGTAAGCATATGGGCAAGCTCAAAACTACACCAAATCAAATATTCCTATGAGGAAAATTTAGCAGAACAAAAAAAAAACAATTAATCATGTATGAACCCGAATTTAAACCACAAATTGAAAAAAAATTGGTTCGAATTCATGCTACATAAAGTCTATAGCTATCATTCAAAATTTACTCTAAACAACCTAGAGATGAAGCACAATCAGAAGCAAAGCCAACATTTAACTCTTGAAGTAGTTGAAGTATTATGTCTTCCGCAGCGCCTTCCATTCGGCTCCATACAAGATGATGAATCTGCACCGCCATTCAATCAAATTCATAAAACAAGACTTCCTATGATGAAAATTTACACAACCTAGTGATGTAGCAGATCTAGAGTCAAGATTTAACTTCTGAAGTAGTTCTATGAGTTTCGCTAATGACCTTCCAACCGTCTCCATACAACATTTTGAAACGGGGTTGGGACCACATTTTATCAAAACCAATAAACTTCAGATCTAAGGAAGGTAGGTTAAAAGTTTCATACATGAAGTTATTCTTCAAGGGCCTTGAGATCTTCAAGCCAAAGGGATTGTGGAGTTGATTTTTTTAATTCATCGATCTAAACAGCTGTCTTACATGCTTCAGTCCAGAGGTTTTTAACTCTATCAGTCTATCATACCATGTACAAGCTTAAAACCACTTTCCAGAGGTTTGGATTGTCCAAGCTCAACATTGTTCAGCAGCTTCTGAACTATCTCCTGACCCCCTTTTGCTCTAAAAGCCAAGCATGTACGAATCTCATTTATAATTAAATTCTTGAAATTTCGAGTGAAGGTGTTTCATCAGATAATTCTACAAACAGATAGAAAATCAGTTAGTATTCCCAATCAAGAAGTTTCAAATAAATGCACCAAATTTATTTATTTTCCATTTCTTATAGATTGTAGAGGAATACCTTTTTTTATTATATAATTTCTATCTCACATTGAAGTACTCCTTAATAACTGCACCCAAAAAGGATATCAATTTGATGCATTTGATTACAATTATCAATGATTAAAAAATTATGTTAGCTCATACCATCTTAGTTCGCCTTTTGTGTTGAATAAGTAGATCTTGAATATGCTTCGACCGCAAAGGTGAAGTAGATTCATTAACAACTTTACTGGCATGGTGGTTTGATTCTTTTGAAAGAAGACTTTTATATCAATTGCATCACCTCTTCTTCGTAACCCTCAATCACATTAAGATTTATTAATTGCTAAAGTGTCTTAATATAAACTTGGTTCCATACCCCAACTGGAAGCTCAGTCATCCGAACACATTTTTCATCAACATCAATCTTGCCAAATGTTTCGTAGCTAGATTGAGAAATACTTTTTATTTCATCCAAATGGCCCATATACCACGGAGTTAATGGCTCCACATGCTTCTCCTTAATAAGCTTCCTACTATATGTGATAATATCTAATGGGTTAAAACATGGGATTGCAGTCTTGCCCATTTTCAATTCCATATGCTTCATTCACCAAGAGTGTAGGAATTATTGGGACATACCTATAAGAAACACCAGCATCAGACATCATCTAAACTTATAACATTAATTTCATAACAATATGAGCATGGAAATGGTATTGAATATGAGCATATATATGAAATGTTGATCCGAGCGAGCGAGGATATATATATATAGCCTATATAATTTCATTGATCATCATTTTATTGACACCAATCACATGTAAATCACTGTGTACGTTTAGTAAGTACTAGCCGCTAATCTAGGAGAAAAATATAGAAATGCAAACTGATCGAAGCAACGTACCTCAGCCTATCAACGTACATAATGCATTAACCCTTCACATAGATCTGTTCTACCTTATTTTGAACACTGAATTTGCCTAAGAAATTAACCTAAACGGGAAATGATTTTAGGCCCTATATTGAGGCCCTAAAATGATGTGTCAAGCCACATCACTTTCATGTTATTATATAATTTAATGTATTATTATATAATTTATATATGATATATTTGAAAAGACATTTTGTGCATGAGTTTCCATGGAGGACTACTCAACTAAGCATTAAATTTTGACGTTACTAAATTAGGACTATAATAATTAACAACTTTTGTGATATACTATAATTAGAATTATAGTTTAGATATATATATATATAATTATTTATGTAGCTAGGAATAACAATTAATATTGACATGAAAGGAAATATAATGAAGAAACTAATATATATATATAATAATAAACTTATTCAATTCCATCTCCATTTATGGTATTTCAATCAAAAATTATATTCCGAGATGCTAATTATGGAAAGTCATTTATTTTTGAGTGAAATTCATTTTTGAATTAAATGTCGAGTTAAACAATTTCTCTTTGTTTTTGAATTCAAAATTTCAATCATAATTATAATTAGAAACAATTGATTTATATTATTTCATAACTATTGTTGACCATTTATATCTTTTAATTTGCAAGGATTGAGTTATTATAATTAAGATTCTGTATTTAGTTATATATAGTTAGACATTTATTATTTCTAGATTTTGCAATAAACTTTATAGTCTAATTTTAATTAGATAATTAAAATTTTAAATTAATTAAATAATTGATAGCAGTTAGATTCGCATTGATAAGATCTTTTTTACAAATTGATATCAAAATATGGTAATATATATAACTTTATAATGACATGAAAATGATGTGGTTTGACACATCATTTTAGGGTCTCAATATTTTAGGTCCCTTTGGGGTATCCTATCATTCCCCAACCTAAAATTATCAAAATTGCGTTAAGAAATGAATCATAAAAAACACCCGAAATCGAGAAATTAACATAAGGAAAAAAAACGATGAATTAAGAAATGATCGAACCAACTCCACATATCCAACAATTATGAACACTTATTACTCCTTCGATCGATCTCAACACTAGCTTGTTAGACTGAAGCATGCTGCTGCACTCTTGAGGTCATTCTGGGAGACATGTTCAATCGACTGCGCCGTCGTAGTACCCTTGAATGGCGACTCGGCGCTGCACATATACGAAATAGAATCTTTGAGACACATTCATCGAACGTTTTAAGGCCGGTGCGTAAACCAAATGTGACAGCTATATTTATATATATATATATATAAACATTTTTCGAACATGCATATTGTACGTTTATATATTTACCTGGATTCACAAGCTTCTTTGGATTCGATATACGACTGCCGATCATCAGCAACTGTATCAAATGGTATATCATCGTCATAATCATGTGCAACATCCATTTCTTGCTGACTAGCAAACCCTTGGGTTAGCATCAAATTATGCTGAACCGCTACGCCGGCGTCCACGTTATTATTCCCATAATAAAACTGCTGAACCCTAAGAGGTTTCCCCACGCTGTCATCGTCATCAATGTACACGCCATTAATCCCGTTCGCGAGGAACTCGTTTGCAATGTAAGACATCACGCCGCTGGGGACGCAGCCGCCGCCGCTACTGCCGGCAGCAACAGCAGCGGAGTTATTAAACGGATGATGATGAAGTTGCTGATGTTGATGATGGTGATATTGGTACTGCTGCTGGTAGAGCTGCAGAGCCTCGTGGTCGTCGACGACGTTCGTTTGAATCCCTAATTGCAACTGCGAAGAAGGACACGAGGGTGAGTTATTGTACTGATACTGGCACTGCTCGTGTGCGACGGCGAGGTTGGTCCGCAAGTAACGTAGCTGCTCCAGCTGGGCATGGACCTGATTGTTCAAGTAGCTGATGATCCCCATGCAGCCGGTGACCGGAAACCTAGCTCTCATGTTGGACTCGTATATGATGGATCGCATGGCCTCTTCTTTCTGCTCCGGGTGAGTCTGCTTTAGGATTTTCAATATGTTGGCGACACCGTAGAGGCGGTGAGCGTTCTGGAAGACTTTAGGCTGGTCGGCCGGGAAATGAGGGGCGAGGTCGCAGTCCTTGGTGCACCGTCGTCTCTGGTACTTGCATGCAGCACAGGCCTGGCTTGTGCCTCCTTTGATCGTCATGGTAGGGTAATACGAGCATTCATCAACGTTTTTAAGGATCATAAAATCGAAAATAAATAAATATTGTAATCTGGATTGAAGTTTCAAGTTTGAATAGAGATCCAAAGATATGGTAGATGGAATATGGGATATATATGTGGCTTGGTAAATTCGCTAGGTTTTTCTTTTTTATGGTGATCTGGATGAGATTGAGCTGACCAAGTAAAATTTGAACGTTTCTCTATTCAAAGAGTACGTGGATCTTGTTTGAACTGAATTTTAAGTATCTCGGATGGCAGTTGTGCTTGCCGTTTAGCTAGCTTAGACCATAATGCATAATTTGGTCATTATACATGTTTTTTATGAAACTGAAAATCACTAGCTAGTTCCCTGCATTTGACATTTCCGTGGAAGTAGAAGTCGATAGAAGAAAGATAAATTTTTCCTGTTTGGCCAATTGTCTAACCAAAATAGTTACTGTAAGTATCAGTTTTGGCAAAACAAGTCACAACTGGGTCACTAAATTGAATGCTCCTTGTGACTGTCCTTAAGGAAGGTAAGGATCTCAATTGGCTGAGATTATTGCTTACCTTATCTGGTTAAGGTTAGTTATTAAGGGTTCATATCAAATAATGATATAATTTCGATGCTAATATGATAATGTTACGATTGATGTTACCTAAAGTATATTACATTAGAGTCTTTGGCAATCAAAGTAATTGATTTGCTGAGAGACTCAAGGGATGTGGACACCTTGGTCCTTAACAAGACCTAATCATATAGATACTCGGTGTAAAGAAGAAGATGGGACTTTTTGAGGTTTTCTGGAGAGTCACTGAGAATTGTTTATATTCAGATCTGTTTGCTAACTCTTAACGATGAGATTATATTGTGTTGTTTCTAGTCTATCTTTGTTGCGTGTGCAGGGCTGGTCTGCTGCAAAGAAAATAGAAGAGACGTGAAGCTGTTGAAAAGCTTGTTCTCTTGAAGAAGGAAATAGGGGAGGTTTCCTAGTTCATCCAAGGAGAAGTGTTTTACTATCAATCTGTTTATTTACTTTGTTACGGTTAAGCATAGATTGCTTGTACTTGTGATTTGTTTGAACTTGTGTGTAAACAGATTGTTTTTTAGTGAAGATTGGTTCGGTACTTTTCTTAAAAGCCTCACAAGATTTTTTATCCTCCCGAGGTTTTCCCTGCGTGAACACATCCTATGTTTGATTCATAGTAATCCTTCTAGGTTAGTACTTTCAGTTACCCTAGTTAGTTATCAGTTACCCATCAGAGTTACTGACGCAGCTGAGTATATAGGTTATCAAGCGATTAACCTAGAAAGAACCAAGATAAACTGGAATCCACCAGGTTTTGAGAAAAGTTCTCGATTTTGATTAATAATATGAAAGATGCGTCCAGCAACCACAAAGAGGCGCTTAAATACCGAAACAAAACCCTAGGGCGAAAACAAGCGGGCCCACGGGCCGAATAAAAAATAAAACTAAAAATAAATAAAATCCCAAAAGGGTCCAAAAATGCGTTTTTCGAGGCCGAAACGACCCCAGATCGAAAAACGGAGCATAGTCCCCATCGAGCTATGCTCCATGGGGACCCATTTTATTTCGTCGTTCCCTTTTCGGAAAGGTATTATGCGCCCAAATCGGACACCGTTTGCCAGACCTGCAGTAAACGACCCCAGATCGAAAAACGGAGCATAGTCCCCATCGAGCTACGCTCCATGGGGACCCATTTTATTTCGTCGTTCCCTTTCCGGAAATGTATTATGCTCCCAAATTGGACACCGTTTACCAGACCTGTAGTAAACGACCCCAGATCGAAAAACGGAGCATAGTCCCCATCGAGCTACGCTCCATGGGGACCCATTTTATTTCGTCGTTCCCTTTCCGGAAAGGTATTATGCGCCCAAATCGGACACCGTTTGCCAGACCTGCAGTAAACGACCCCATATCGAAAAACGGAGCATAGTCCCCATCGAGCTATGCTCCATGGGGACCCATTTTATTTCGTCGTTCCCTTTCCGGAAAGGTATTATGCGCCCAAATCGGACACCGTTTGCCAGATCTGCAGTAAACGACCCCAGATCGAAAAACGGAGCATAGTCCCCATCGAGCTACGCTCCATGGGGACCCATTTTATTTCGTCGTTCCCTTTCCGGAAAGGTATTATGCGTCCAAATCGGACACCGTTTGCCAGACCTGCAGTTTACCGGTTTTACCTTTCCGACGAACGAACTTTTCTTCAATCTTCAATGTTTTCTACATCAGTTACCCTACCAAAAATATACCTAGCTCACGCATGGTTTAGCCTTTTGTTTGCAATGGATCGGAGAAGCTTGAAAATAAAAATGATTCGAACTAAAAATTATATACAGTATCTTACGTTTAGGCTAAAGAATAAGAACCAATTAATGAATGCCATTACTTATAGAGTAATTAGAAGTCTAATTAAGGAACTATATGTGTGTGTGTGTGTGTTCGTCTCACTTTTGAAATTCGAATCCATATTCAATAAACAAGTGAGATAAGGCACTACTTTAATACATGTGATCTGTAAGCCAAATTTGAACTGGATGGTTGGTCAAATTTTATCAAGGTTAAAATTTAAAATACTAGGCTAGGTACTTAAACAGTTAAACTACTGTGCATACCAATTAGGCGTCAATATGTCATATGTGATCAACACATCTCTATTAATTAATGAACCCGGCCGGGCTTTGGTAATTAAAAGGTAATTAGAAGGTATAACTTTAAAAAACTCAAAAATTATCATTTTTTTTATAACTTTAAACTAATATAAAATAATTAACAAAGAATAAAAAATATAAACACTAGAAAAAAATTAACAAAACAGTTATATTGCTTCAATTTTATTCTCTCATTTCCTCTGCGACAAGTGTGAGTTTCTGCTTGTTTATATAATAATTAAAGTTACAACAAAGATTTAAATGTTGCCTCATTTTTGTTCATCGCGGGTGTGAGTAAATACATGCAGTCATGTTATTTCTATTTCTTAAAAGGAAATGTCAAATGTACATAAAAAGCATAAATAGCAACTCCAACGCACACACGAAACACTAACTCAATATTAGAAATAACTAGAAAATTTACGTACCCATATATGCTTTGACCTTAATGTGGCTAGCTAGCTAGATCGAGCTTAAATCCAAGCTTACAATCGTGTTATTAGTTAAACTATCTGAGAACCACAAGTTTCTTTTCGATCGATTACCGACGTTGTAATTAGTTGTCGCACCCAATTAGCTAGTCTATCCCCATAGATATGAAAACGAGAACGGCCAAATCTTATCACCATAACCATCCCTTCATTTATCACCATAACCATCCCTTCATCCTCAAACTCCCTCCACCTCAATTTGGCCGTATTGGCCTCTCTTCTTTTCCCCCAAGAATAACCAGAGTTTCAACTTCCGATCCGGCCAAGGCATAAATTGATCTCCTCCACACCAAAAACCATCACAGAGAAATTACTTACCACGTACCTTCTTTGGCAAGGGAATACTTCCTGCTCGCCAAAGGAGTATTTCGTCGGTAAAGGTAAGGAGTTTTAGTTTCTTCTGTCACAAGTCTCTAGCCCTAATCGCCTCCTCCGCCTATATCTCATGGATTGTTTCAAGAAAGCCAAGGCCGTTCGTTTTCGGAGCCACCACAACAAGTACTTATTAGCCGGAGACGACGAAGAGTCCGTTTGGCAAGGCCGTTCCGGAACCGTGAGGAACGCGAGATGGACGGTGGAGATTAACGAAAACGGGAACACCATACGTTTGAAGAGCTGTTACGGCAAGTACTTGACGGCGTCGAACGTGCAGGGATGTCTGGGAATGAAGAGCAAGAAAGTGCTGCAGACGTTGCCGGAGACGTTGGACTCGACCGTTGAGTGGGAGCCAATCAGAGAAGGGTTCAAGTTGAGGTTGAAGATGGCAGGCCACAGCCAGTTTTTGAGGGCCAACGGCGGCGTGCCTCCGTGGCGCAACTCCGTCACGCATGATACGACCAACAAGGGCGGGGCCAAGGATTGGGTGCTGTGGGACGTGGACGCTGTGGAAATACGTGCGGACCAATTTATGGCGCCGCCGGCCAAGGAGATGGAGGAGGCTGTGGCGGGGGCGCCGTCCGACGACGGTGTTGATAAGAATGATGGTGGTGATTCGCAACAACCGGACAGTACTCCGTCGACGGTGGTTGATGTGGCGGCGGAGGCGTCGCCGGCCAAACACAATGCGGATAGTAGAAAGACCAAAATATGCCATGGTGTTAATGATATATACTCTTGCTTTACCATGTGTACTTGTCCATTGGTTAATAAAGCATCAAAATCATCTTAATTCGGCCATACCAAATTCTACACCATCTTCATGTTCTTTTTCTTCATTTTCATTCATCTTCCTCTGGACGTAACATTATGTCTAAGCTTACTATCTGAATATTGCACGTAATTTTTCGAGTTTACGTACATGAATGGGTACATATAAAAAAGGAGAAATTAGGAAAAACTGCCTGCAATATTTATATTATTGGAAAAAGTACAGGTACATTTTTATTCATAATTTTAGTCCCTCATTAATCATTTGGTTAATAAAATTTCATTTCTAAATCTGATGACTCAGCCCTATGACTTTTTAATCTTCTAATGATACCCTTTATTTTATTTGGAGAGTTTCTCTAACAAAAGACACTCTTTTTTCTTCAAACGTTGTATATTTTGAAATGATGATTGGGATAAAATATTTCAATTTTCAATAGGTAGTTGAATATGACCATCTGGAACATATATCTGGGTTGGTGAAGTAGGTAAATCGATGATACAGATTATAAATTAACTAGATAGAAATATATGTATAACTCAGGCAAGTAAATTATAAATTTAGGTAAATTAAATCTCTATTAATTAAGCCAGAAGGCCTTAAAGCAGTTAAGGAAGTAGAACATTAGTAATTCTTGAATTTGCCCTTTGCTAAGCATAATCAAAATTCTTCAAAATTTAAATATTAGGTGCAAAATGGTGAGAACAAGAGACATATGCTACAAAATGACACGTACAAAAAAAACTGATCAATTGCATGTGAAAACTGATCAGTTTCATCTTCCCAATAATGAATACGAGCGTATGTCACTTCTGCCATTAGAGGAAGAACGAAGAAGTGGGTCTCTCTTCAATGGTACCCCATTCTCCAAAGAACCCATTTTTTTCCGAGCTAGCTTCCCATCAAAAATCTCCAATCACCCCCACATAAAAAATCACAGCTTTTTTCTTCTTCTTCAAAACCCAGATCAGGAATCAAAAACCCAACTCTGTCGTCCCTTATCTCAGAGAGAAAGGACCAATTTTTCTTCACAAGCAAAATTCTCTGGCCTCTGTTTTTATCTTATCTGATCTAACACTCCATACGGCGGCAGCCACGGTTTTTATAAATCAGAAGATCCCGATACTACAATGATTATTGCAACGGAGCAAAATTTGGTTATTGATGAAGAAGTTAACAATAATGGGAACATGCTTATTGGTGAAATGCAATGTCAAGTTCGGCCTGTGCCACGAACAAGGAGAGCAAGGATAAGGTCCAATGATGCAAGAAATTTTCATGAGGAAATGGGAGTACCAATATGTCAATTGCCATAATCGAGAACATGTCCCAAGTGCAATGCGTAATTGTTTTATAAAGAAACATCAAGTTTGTGTTGTTTGAAAGGGAGAATTTGTCTGCCTCTAATTCAATGTTCCCAAGAAATGCTTGACTTATTCAGTGACCAAACAACAATGGGAAAGAGATTCAGACAAAACATTCGTGCATACAATAATATTTTTTCATTCACCTCAATGGGCGTTCATGTTGATGAGAGAATTAACATTCGATCACATTACACCTTTCGTGCTCAGGGTTCAATATACCATAAGATTGGTGGCCTTCAGCCGATTGATGGGAGAAGACCATGATATCTACAAACTTATATATACGATACTGACCATGAACTTGAGAATAGATTGTCTGAAAGTAGTGTTTTAGAGAGGGAAACAGTTGAGAGGATACAACATATCTTGAACCAATATAACCCATATGTTCGTACACTACGAAGTCTTGGACAACGTCGAGACTTGCCTAATTGCAGATTGATCTTAAGAGAACAACCTTCTGATCGTCGTCAGTACAACTTACCATCAGCATCTCAGGTTGCTGCTGCTATAGTAGAAGGGGACAATATAAATCCAAATGGAAGAGACTTCGTGATTCAAACCACTTCTGGACAACTTCGAAATATACAAGACTCTGTGGGATATTATAATCCTATGCAGTATCTGTTACTATTACCGTATGGGTCATATGGATGGGATATTAACACTACAGACAATAATGGAAAGTCTATGAATTGTTGTGACTATTACTCATATGTGTTACAGGTTAGTGTCTATTATTTCTTCTTTTCCTTCATAACATAGCCAACATGCCTTAAAACATAGTTAACTCACTAAATTTTGTATATACGCCAAGGTCATTAAAATCTTTTACATCGAGGTGGACGTCTCTTTCAACACAATATGCAGTAGATAATTATGTAAAGATTGAGTCACAAAAACTTAGATATTTTCGGCTGAACCAAGATAAGTTTCGGAGAGAGGCCCGTCAGGGACTTCAAGACTCTCTACATGCAGGATAAAACAATGCAAGTGTGAATGCATATCATTAAACTTAAAATTATATAACTCCATGTAGTAATCAAAATTTATTAAATAGCCAACTCACCATTGTAACATAAAAAAATTCAGGTAATGTCGGTAAGAGAATCTTTTTACCATCTTCATTTATTGGAAGCCTGCGTGACATGTATCAGTGGTATTAGGATGTTATGGCTTTGGTTCAACAATATGGAAGACCAGATCTTTTTATCACCATGACTTGCAATCCTAACTGGAAAGAAGTGAAAGATAGACTACTCCCTGGTCAAACACCCCAAGAATGCCCAGATTTAGTCACACGAGTGTTCCATACGAAACTCGAACATTTAAAAGAGGACATCATAAAAAAGAAAGTGTTGAGAAATGTGGTTGCTCATGCCTATGTCATTGAATTTCAGAAGAGGGGTCTGCCGCACGTTCATTTATTGATCATGCTAGAGGATGGTGATAAGCTTAATAATCCAGATGAATATGACCTCATTGTTAGAGTAGAGATACCTGTCGAGCAAGAAGAACCTCTACTTTATGAAGCAGTGTGTACACATATGATTCATGGTCCATATGGAGCTGTAAAGAGAACCCTCTCATGTATCAAAGGCGGTAAATGTAGTAAAGGATATCCTAAATCATTTTCAAATTACACTGTTCAGGGAATTGAAGCCTATCCTACATATCGAAGACGATCAGATCATTTACATGTACCTCTAAGAAGACGAAGTGATGTAACAATTGATAACAGTTGGGTAGTTCCATACAACCCGTGGCTGTTACTGCGATATGATTGTCACATCAATGTTGAAATATGTGCGAGCATCAAAAGTGTTAAGTATTTATATAAGTACATCTACAAGGGTCCTGATAGAGTTGCACTACAGCTTCAGTCTAATCCAAATTTTGATGAAATTTGACAATTTGTTGATGCTAGGTGGGTATGCGCACCTGAAGCCTTATGGAGGATATTTAAATTTGTACTAAACAGAATATATCCAACAGTAGAACGATTGCAGATACATCTCCCCAACATTCAACAAATAAACTTCAATGCAGATGAAAGTGTGGAGGATATTTTGGAAGATGAAAATGCAGAAAAACCAATGCTTACTGAATTTTTTCAATTTAAACCAAACAAATGTGAATGCAAGAGCGTATTTGTATCGAGAAATTCCTGAAAATTATAGGTGGGATAGAAAAAAAATATTGGGCTAAAAGAATAACCAACTATAAGGATCTTGGGCGAATATACAGTGTGTCACCGTCAGAGGGTGAAAAATTTACCTACGGGTTCTACTCAATCATGTTAGAGGACCAAAATCATTTCATGAATTACTTACTGTCAACGGTATACTCCAACCCACATTTAAGCAAGCGGCTGAGCGACGGGGTTTGCTGGAGAATGATAACAGTATTCAAGATTGTCTGTTAGAGGCCTCAAGAGTTAGAATGCCATCAGCCTTGAGAAGATTGTTTGTCACAATATTGGTTTACAACCAACCAACTGGTGT
The DNA here is from genome assembly GCA_946800695.1 of Geum urbanum. Taxonomy (NCBI): domain Eukaryota; kingdom Viridiplantae; phylum Streptophyta; class Magnoliopsida; order Rosales; family Rosaceae; genus Geum; species Geum urbanum. The sequence goes on along the minus strand of OX327008.1, from coordinate 51,193,486 downwards.
TTGAAGATTGTGGGACGAGTTCTATCCTTTCATGGTGGAGGATTATCCTTCATCCAATAATGCGTTCAATATAAACAAGTTATTGCGTGATTTAGACAGAATGATGGAACAATTTAGAAAAAACATTGAACAGTTCGATCTTCTGGCAATGATATGTGGACTAGAAGAAAATTCAAGCATCCCAAGATGTATTGAAGATGAAATGTCAATACCAGTCCCGCAAGTAGACATTGATGCAATAGGTCGCCTTAACAACGAACAAAAAAATGCGTTCGATACCATAATGGTTGTTGTGGAAAGTGATGGTGATACATTATTTTTGTTGACGGTCCAGGTGGAACGGGAAAGACATATTTATACCGTGCATTATTGGCTAATCTAAGAAGAATGAGTCGTATTGTCTTAGCCACAACATCATCCAAAATAGCTACAATTAATATGCCTGGTAGTAGAACGGCTCACTCAAGGTTAAGTATTCCACTTCATGTAGATGCATCAACCCCGACTTTTATAAATAAACAATCTGATCTAGCAGAGTTGGTCAGAACTGCAACCGCAATCATTTGGGATGAGGCACCCATGACACATCAAGATGTCTTTGAAGCACTTGATCGGACTTTCAGAGACATAACAGATGTTCAATTACCGTTTGGTGGAAAGATAATGATTTTTGGGGGAGATTTTCGTCAAGTGCTTCCAGTTGTTTTGAAAGGAACCAGGTCTCAACTCATTGAAGTTTCAATTGTGAAATCTTCATTTTGGGCACAAACAAAGATGTTAAGATTGAGACATAATATGAGATCCATCAATGACCCTCAATTTTCTGATTTTTTACTTCGTGTTGGCGATGGCAATGAACATGCATTAGATGGTGAAATGATAAAGTTACCGCAAACCATGGTGATTCCATGGGTAGGATCTCAATCGATCGATCAAGTCATTGAAGAAATCTTTCCTAATTTGGGTGATCATGTATATGATACAAGTTATATGGTGGAGAGAGCGTTGATTACTCCTCTAAATGATGACGTGGATATGTTAAATGAAAAGATCATCAACATGTTTCCGGGTGAACAAATCACGTTTTATTCTTTTGACTCAGTGCAAGACGACACCAGGAATTTATACCAACATGAGTTCTTGAACTCATTAACAATTGGAGGACTCCCGCCACACAAGTTGACCATAAAAATAGGTGTCCCGATTATGCTTTTGAGGAATATCGACCCAAACTTGGGATTGATGAACGGAACTCGATTGTTATGTCGTAGTTCATATCAGAATCTCTTAGATGCTGAGGTTCTAACAGGACAGTTTGCTGGGACTAGAGTTTTTCTACCTCAAATCCCATTGAGCCCACCCGATAATGTTGGTCTACCTTTCAAACTCATAAGAAAGTAATTTCCAGACAAACTGAGCTTCTCCCTCACTATAAACAAGTCTCAAGATCAGACAATTTCTTACGTTGGTGTGTACCTCCCAGATCATGTTTTTAGTCACGGCCAATTGTATGTGGCATTGTCGAGGGGAACATCAGAGTCCACTACAAAGATTCTGGTTAAAAAAGGCTCTATATCTGGTCAAGATGGTGTATATACTAGGAATGTGGTGTTTAAAGAGGTTTTGTTGCCTTCAGACACAAATAATGTTGTATCGCATTAGGTAATTTAATATCCAATATGTTTAACATACTAATATTAGTTACTTACATAATTATTTACATTTTTTATATTGTCTATAATTCTTTATGTCTGTTCTTAGGTACAAAAATAATTCAAATGGACAAAAACTCTACTCGACGTGTTTCGATATTTTCGGTTGGTTGGCGTATGGGAAAGTCGATAAAAATGAATACAGGTTATCTCAGTAACTTGGTTTTAAAAGAATGGAACAAAAAGAAGTATGAACAGTATGAACTTTTGAACACTTTTGTTTTTGTTATATCCTAAGTTCTGTAATCAACTTAACTATGAATTTTGAATATTATCATTAATTGGCGCTACAAAATGGCATGAAGAGAGTTGATGACAACAAAAACGTTATATGAAATCACACAAACATGGAGGAAAGTTTAGCGCTTAAGGTATATGCCATATCTATATTAAATTAGTTGTAATTAATGATTTTCCTTTTAGAATTTAACAGTTGCAAATATTGTTACCAGGAGGAGACGCCATCATCAACGAAAGTGCTTATTAGATAAGGTCTTATAACTTTTTACTTATACTAGACATAAGCATTGATAGTCAACATAAATTTATTTGAAAAATTCTAACAATTTATTTGTATCTTTTACAGTTCTACAAAAAGCGTAAAAATTTGCATACCAATTGCTCAGGTAATTACGTAATGCATTCATGTTCAACATATACATGTCTGTGACCGTTTATTAATTTGTTTTAACTCTGCTATATTTTATTTGTAGTTTGAGTGACAAGTCGTTCTACATGATGATTAATGTGGTTGGACTTCATTGGAGATAGCAACGTCATCATAGTTAATTTTTTTTATATTGTTAGTGGTTGAATTATATATTTCATAAAATTGTGTAATTGCACAACCTTGATAAATACGCCGACACTCAAAGAATTACCAGTGATTGATTATCTATTGCGTAAAATAATACTAGCTACCCTTCCTGCACGCATGTGAGGAAGTGAGTCGCGCAACGACATGCGAATTGTCGGTATCTCTATTAAAAGTGTGGACTTAATATGAAGTAGGCTAATATTATTTTATGAATATTATAATCAATCATTGGTAATTCTTTGCACATCTCAGTGCTCGAATTTCTGCATTTGGGTTTGAAAGTGCACAATAGACAGTGGCAGCTACAGTAGGCTTAGGCAATGATACACTGACAATATAATTGCACACTCTTGAGTATTACACCGACAGCTCGCACGCGCGAGCGCGACGCCTGCGCGTGCAGGAAGGCTACACTACCGGAAGAATTACTATGACCGACGACTTGGCGTCGTCGGTCTGTTTCCGTTTCTCGTCGGTCATACCTAAATCCGACGACACATCGTCGGATATAGTATCGTCGGAAATACACCGTCGGTAATACTATATCCGACGATGATTTGGGGTTATCGTTGGAAAATAAATACACTAAATCCGACGATAATGTATCGTCGGTCATAGTTTAAACTATAACCGACGATGTCAACGTCGGATATAGTTTTCTCCATGGTCAAAATGGTTGACTCTGGAGAAAACTATATCCGACGAGATTGACACATGTCGTCGGATATAGTGAAAAAATTTAAATTTTTTTTGCAGGTTTTGGGTTTTATCCCAATACCTGCATTCACAAAAAATCACGCTATCTATATATTGTTCAAATTGAAAATCAACAACCATTGAAACTAGAGTACCTAGTAAATAAATAAATTAATAAAAACCGAAATCGTTCAAATCTGTATACATATGCGTAGTAAATAATGAAAATAAAAATGAAACTGACAATTGTTCAAATGTAGGGGGGTCCTGGTCCTAAGTTATGTGGTCAAACGGATTGGAGAAAGTTGGTTGGTCCTGGTCCTGGTCTGGCTGAGGCTGCGGCTGAGACTGAGGCTGAGGCTGTGGCTGTGGCTGTGGCGCACCGAAAATGGGCGGTGGAGCTATCTGGATTCTAGATGCTTGCAACTGTGCATAACAATGCTGCATCCATGTCCCCATTTGCTGCTGCTGTTCGGCCAACCGATTCTGCTCTGCTGCTTGCGCTTGCTCCATCTCCTCGATCCGACGCCGTTGAGCTTCCATCTCAATTGATTTCCTATGAAGCTGGTCGTGTAGCTCATTAGTCCTCGAAGATGATGATGATCCCGATCCGCGAGAGAATTCAGGGGTATGCTTCAGCAGCCCTTGACCCCATTTTCCGGAACCCCTGCAGTAGAATGTGTTCTTCCCTGGAGGGATCGCAGTTGACATAATCCTGGCCCTGACGATCGGATCAGATCGATCAATCTGATCAATCGGGAGTTCCGCATCGGGGGTGTTGGGATAGAGCTCTCTCGCCACTTGAGTCAACACCTCCGGAATCGCCTCCTGAATTCTCGCCTAATTGACAAAGAACAATAAAATATTAATTAAAAAAAAAAATCTAAATAAATAAGAAATAAGTTTATTTTGTTATAAGGACACTTACAGCATATTCGGGGGACTGCGGATACGCGTGCTGCATCGTATAGACAAGGGGATCCTCTTCTGGGTGGTTGGCCGCCTCCTCGATCCAACCCGAGTATGATCTGGTACCGGCATGATTATTTTTGGTGTTTTTGGCCATGTTCCTTGTGTTGACTTCAGAAAGAGCCTGCGCGATTAATTAAACATAAAAAAAACACTCATTAGCCAAATAATTTAAGGGAAGTACGATAAAACAAAAATTAAATCGATTGAAGGTTGCGTACCTTCAATTTCGGGTTGTTGAAGTGAACCACAAGCCATCGCCACTCGTACTCCCTATAACGAAACTCGCTAGGGGTACCCTCACGATCGTCCCCGTACTTTTTCCAATGCTTCTTCAGCTCGGCCTTCCACTCCTTATACCTATATATACCCATAAAATCAAGCGTTAGTAACTAACAACATTGTATGAACATAATCAAAAGAAACGAAAAAATATATAGAAATGCCCGTCTGCAAACCTGCTCCCATGCACTTCATCCGCCCACTTGGGTCTAATGTCTGCATCCACGCGGAACCACCTCTGCAATGCATATATATATATATATATATATCAATAATATTAAAAATTTATTTAGATAATTTACATAATGAATATACAATTCAACTCACCGACAACGCATAATGCAGCTGATTTTTGACGGATTGCGGCACTGAATTCCAATCTGGCCACAACATTAGGACTCTATCCCGTATGAGGCTGTCCGTCATCCCCGCGTACTTTCGAGTGACCTTTCCCTCGATCACCTGCCCTCTATCCCCGGTCGGAATCATAAGTTGGCCACCACCGCTAGCCTGAATGGCTTCGTCCAGTAACTTGCCGACGACGGGGCTTCTGGTTCTCTTCTGTTTGGCACCGGGCACGATCTCGCCTATCACATATATATGTAGACGATTTTTTAAACATCAACACCTAATTGAATTTAAATATTAGGGAGTAAAAAGATATCACTAATTAATATTTACCTGATTCGTAGGTGCATTGGCACCGGAATCCTCGCACTCCAGAGAGGTGCCGGGAAGGGTATATACGCATATGCCTGCTCCGGGGTAATGAACCCTAGCTGTCCCGGAATAGGCATCCCGCCGGAATCGACGTGAGGTATCGTCGGGATTTCCAACGGTAAGAATAATGTAGGCGGCGGGCATAGTCGCATCCTCGCCGAGGACTGAGTGGATCCACCAGCCTCCTCGGAAGAATGAGGAGCTGTCTGGTGGATGACGGGGGAAGGGTCATCGCGATGAATGTCCGGCATTCGGACCGAGGATTGAGTCGCACTATCCGTTGAAGGCGTGCGACTGACCTGATGAACCAACCTTGCGCCTGAGGATCGAGGAGGCTCGGGCTGCTGCTGAGGTTGTCCCTCGCCCATCAGCCGACGGTGTCGAGAGGTCAGCGGAAGACTGTAAGTGTTGGGGACGCTGGTGGATCCTGATGCGGACCGACTTCCGGTGCCATCAGGATCCCCAGCTCCCGAGCCAGGATCTCCACGTCCCGATCTCCCTCTCCCTCTGGACCTCCCCCTCGAAGTACTCGACCCGGCCCCTCGGGAAGATCCGCAATTAAACCATTGCATCGTTGCTATAAAATTATTAAAATTAAAAAAAATTCCTAATTCATCCAAAAAATCTAGCACATGCATATTCCAATATATATCAATAATCCAATATATAAATATTCCACAAAAATCAACAATAATTCCATAAAATCCAATACATATATAATCCAATAATTTAACTATATATATATCAATAATTCCAATAATCCAAATTCAACAATAATTCCAAATCCAATTAACAAAAAACTTGGATAATTCCAATTCCAATTTGTTAATCCAATAATTCCAAATCCAATTTAACCTAAAATTCCAATATATTCCACTATATAAACATACATGCATGCAAAAAACATGGATAAAATTCGAAATTTAACCAAAAAATCAAAATTATCCCAAAATATATATCAATACATGCATGCATAAAATTATCCGAGGATATATATCAATACATGCATAAAATTTAACCTAAAATATTATCCCAAAATATTATCCCAAAATTTAACCTAAAATCAAAATTACCCCAAAATATATATCAATACATGCATAAAATTAACTAATTCCATTGCTATATCAATACATGTATCCACATTATCGATCAACACATTCCACATGCAAAATCTAACTTAAATTACAAAAATTCGAAAATTTGAATTTAGGGATTTCAAACCTGATTTTGAACTAATCGACGAGGGATTTGGCTTGAGGATCGATGGAATACTTCTACCGCTTTGATTGCTTGCTTGTAGCACGATGAAAGCCCAGAAAATCGATCGGAGGCGTTGGAGCAGTTTGGGGCAGTTTCGTTTCTGCCCAAAAACGTACTCAGATCGGGATATAAAACAGAACTATATCCGATGAGATAAGTAATCTCGTCGGATATAGTTGAACCGAAACTATATCCGACGAGATTTCATATGCATATCGTCGGATATAGTTTTGGTTCAACTATATCCGACGATATTTTCATATGAATGTCGTCGGATATAGTTCTTCTATTTAATTTTCTGATTATTCCGGTAAACACATTAAATATTTAGTGTATTAATATATATATATTTATTAATAGGTAATTAATACGAAATTATTAATAGTTAATACCAAATTAATATGAAATTATAAATAGTTAATACCGATTTATTAAATTATTATTTAATAATACGATATAATTATTAATCGATCGGTTGTGTATTTTTTTTCGATCGATCGATCTCTCGAGCTCTCTCATTTATGATGGGGCCGGATATAACAATTTCATCGATCGAGAAGATTCGGCAGTCGATAATATGAATAAAATTCATTTTACATTGCTCTAAGTCAAAATATATAACATACATATATATATACACACTATATATGCTAATTAAGGCGCATAATCAGAATCCTCGCTTGAGTCTGACTCTGTTTCCGAGTTAATTTCAGGTAAGATGTGTATGCCCTCGTCACTTGAGTCTTCATTGTCTCCATTTTGATTAACATCAATAAGATTCGGTTGAGGAATTCGTACCACACTGCCCTGTCTCACATTATTAAGGCGAATTGTTGAGGTTTCAGGAATACCAGTTGCGTTCGGCTCTTGGTATGCACTGACTTCTTCATTATCCGAGGTCACACCAAGGGTTGAGGCACTGTATATGTTTCGTGGAAGAACATGGTTAACCACTTTCCACGCGCCTTTATGCACAAGATCATCAAGATAGAACAATTGTTTCACCGCCGTGGCCAACACAAACGGATCATCTTTATACCAGCTTGTGGCAGTATTCACCGAAAAAATCCCGTATTGATCGGTCCTTGTGTTCTGAGGGTCGGTATCAAACCATCTACACTTAAACAAGTGCACGGTCATGCCTTCCCCATATATTAATTCGACAACTGAATGGAGAACACCGTAATAGTCAACTCCATTCTGCCCACCATGCACCATTACCCCAGAATTCTGTGTTTTTCTTCTGACATCTCTATGTTCACAAATAAATAGCATGCCATTTACCTTACACATAGGATAAACTCTGGAAGTTACCGGTTTCTGCGCCAAGAGCCTCAATTCGTGTGACCACTGAGGGATACCATCAGCCTGTACATGATTCATCTGAAAATAATCATTTATTAACTTAACTATAAATAGGATGCGAGACATGCACTTAACATCGATCATATACAGGTCAATTTAAGTATCAACTTACCCAGTTGCCAAAATAGTTTGCGAACGTCTTGTTGTGGTACTCAACATCACCGGAAATAGCAGGGCAGTGAAGGTGCAAATTTTTCCAATATTGAACTTCTGGACAGTTAATCAATACCGACCAATGGGCAATGACTAGCTCATAAGGTTCCAACTTGTACGAGTTAGGCAACTTTCCAGAAACTTCAACATCATCGGAGATGATCGAAAGGTTGAACTGCCCTCCATCTACTGGCATATGTTGTGGAGGGTCCTCCAACGCACCCAAATACAACTTGGTGTACGTTACGCACTCATGCGCAATATATGCTTCAGCGATACACCCTTCGGGTGCAGATTTGTTCATCACATAGTCTTTGTAGTCCCCTAATTGTCTGTAAATTGGTAATTACAGATCGAGCATGTTATGCTTATTGCAACAATATATAAGTGAATAAATAATATTAAAGATCGACATATATATAGCCAGATTCAGAGATGCATTACGTACATTTCCATAGGATACATCCATGTGTAGTGTACTGGACCAGTAAGCAACAATTGTTCCGGAAGATGGAGCATCAGGTGAGGCATGATGTCGAAAAAGTTTGGAGGAAATATCCTTTCGAATTTGCACATGATAAAAATGATGTCCTGTTGCATTTCCAACAAGTCCGATTTCTTCACTTCTCTCGTGCATAACTTCTGAAAGAATCTTGACAAAGCCACTAACGGGTCCACCACCTCTTTGGGCAGGTACCCTCGAATGAAAACAGGGAAGAGGCGTTGGAGCAGTATATGACAGTCATGACTCTTTAGTCCGTACATCTTGTTGTCTTTGAAGTTAACACATCGACTTATATTTCCGGCATAGCCTGAAGGAAACCTGACATTACCCATCCGGCCAAAAATTTCACTCTTCTGGGCAGGCTTCATGGTATAAGGAGCTTGTGGCATTTTTTTCTTCCCATCTCTCAACCACAAATGTTTTCGCAGTCCCATCCTTTTAAGATCAATGCGTGCCTTCGGGCCGTCTTTAGTTTTTCCCTCCTAATTCAACACTGTGCCGACCACACTCTCGCACACATTTTTCTCTATGTGCATGACATCTAAGTAGTGTCTGATCAGCAACTTGGACCAATAAGGAAGTTCCCAAAAAATACTTTTGTGTGTCCAGAATTTATACCTGTCGGGTTTGTCAGGTATTGACGCCACTATCTCGGGATGATTGCTTAGCTGCCCAAAATCGTATTCATTTAGCACTTCTAAGATTTCATCCCCCGTCCATCTCCTCGGCTGCTCACCTGTTTCCACAGTCCCATCAAATGCCTCCATATCCTCCCGAAATGGGTGATCATGTGGAAGCCAACAACGATGTCGCATCTGTACAATCTTCCTGCAATGAGGTCTGCAACACTCAACCGTCATGCACTCTGGACAAGCCCTGTATCCCCTGGTAACGTTGCCCGACAACATCCCGCGTGCAGGAAAAATCGCTAATGGTGCCAACAAGCATGACATGCATCTGGAACATCTCATTTTTGAACTTGTCATAAGTGGGATGACCATGCTCACTCAAGTACTTAAGCTCCTCAATCAAGGGTCTCAGATACACATCGAGACACTTTCCTGGATAACCCGGCCCTGGAATGATCATAGTGAGTATATTGTATTCTTTCTTCATGCACATCCATGGAGGAAGGTTGTACGGTACCAAAATAACTGGCCATATACTGTATTGAAGACTCATGTTGCCAAAAGGGTTGAATCCGTCAGATGAAAGCCCCAGCCAAACATTTCGAACATTTGATGCAAAATAAGAAAACTCTTTCACCATGTGCTTCCAAGCCTCTCCGTCAGCAGGGTGTATAAGCGTATCACCGTCGGGCAAATTCCTCTCGACCCACCATCTCATAGCTTCAGCCGTGTGTGCAGACATGAACAACCGTTCTAGCCTATCTATCAGCGGAAAATACCGAAGTATCTTCACAGCTTTCTTGTTTCCGACAGGAGTCAACTTATATCTATCTGTACCACATACCGGGCATTCATCAAGGGATTCAAGATCATTCCCATAAGCATCTTCACCCCAGAAGAGAACACAATCATATCTACAAGCATAGATTTTGATGTAGGAAAGGCCAAGATGTTTAAGGATCTGTCGCACCTTACGATGAGTGGTAGGAAGACGATGACCGGGGGGCAACAACGAACCAGACCACTTCAGCCAATCATCAACAGCCTTCACACTCATTTTGTTCTCCACTTTGAGCTTCATTACTCCCATAACACTTTCGAGAACAATCTTATTACACCCGTTGTACAACGGGGTCTGTTGGAAGGCAATGAGGTTGTTGTACTTGTCCATACCAGTAGTGTTGACAGTTGTAGGTACTTGCTGGACTGGCTCAATATGAGGGAAGTCTCCAACGGCGGGAGGGATATCGATATCCGGTGCTTGAGCAAATATACCGCTCTCATGAGGAAACATATCGTTGATCAACCTTGTTGTTGGATCATTGGATGTACTGTCACTCTCAAAAAATTGTCCGTGATCATGTTGACCAACTGTTGAGCTCTCACCGTGATAAATCCAACATGTGTACTTATCCCAAAACCCGTTTTTCTTCAAGTGCTCCAATACTTTATCGATGTGAAAACGATATCGCTCGCTGCGACACTCATTTCGTACACGGACAATAATGAATTGTTATCCCTCCACAATTAACCTTCACATATTCTACAAAACTTCTAATTCCACGGTGATATCTTACATCCCATCTTGGAAGACATATCCAACTCTTGTCCATCCTGATATATATACCCATGATCTTATTAATTCAAATTTCATAGCTAGATATAATATTTATTATTTTAATTCCCATCATTTTAATATATATATATATATACACACACGTACACCCTAACTATATATATATATAATCGATCACAAAAATCTAAATATATATATATATAACGTTAACCATGCACGTACGTACACGTACTAGCTAGCTAGCTACTGTACATTTAATCCTATATATATATAATCACAATATATATAATGCAATATATTAATTAAATAAATTAATCACCCTAGCTAGCTAGCTAGTTATTGCTATATATATATTCACAATAATCAAATTAAAATTAACAACAATTAATATATATTTACGATCAATCACGCATACGTACTCAAAATCAACCATCGATCAATTACTCAAACTCAAGAATCAATTAATTAACTCGATTGATCGATCAATATATATGTATATATTCAAAATCAATTAATTAATATCGATCGATCTATATATATATATATATATTCAACAAATTAAGCATTAATACATGCATACATGCACAACACATATATATTAATTAAGCACGACGTACCTATATATATATGATGCGCATGAATCATCACGAACTCATTCTCGACATCACCCAAAGATCGATTTCAGAGCATTTTCAGAAAAAATGGAAAGTTTTTTGAATGACAGATCGAGCTGCTGTCCAGATCTGAAATAAGAAACTATAACCGACGATATGAAAAAATCGTTGGTAATAGTAAAAAAAATCATCGGACATAGTCGAAAACTATGACCGACGAGTTTCCGGCGACTATAACCGACGACAAGAAAATCTCGACGGTCAAAAAACTATAACCGACGAGAAAATCCTGTCGTCGGTTATAGTTTACTATAACCGACGAGATCCCTTCTCGTCGGTCTGTTTTTTGGCAACTCGTCTGATATAATGGTTCTGCTAGCTGGTAGTGCTAGTATATATTAGATAAACTATATATATGTATAGCAGTAGGTAAATTAATTTACCGACACCTCTTAAGTTTAATTATGTGATTAATCTACCTAGCTACATGAAATACTTGAAAGAAAAAAACTACTTTTTTATTTTCTGAAATTAGGTAAATTAAATGAGAACTTAGGTAAATTATCATATATTACCTAACTATTTCGTTAACCTGCGAATAGAAATAAATTACCTATTTCATTAACCAACATATTTGGGTAAATTTTGTTATTTTATTTACCTACAAAAATGTAGTATATTACTTTTTATGTGTGTATATATATACATATATTTACCTACCCATTGTCGAATATACCTACAAGCTACATCTAGTTTAAGAATATATATATATATATATTATAAATTACCTTGTAAATAATCACATATTTTTTTAAATAGCTCCCTAATTAATCTAATCGAAATTTGAATGTGAAGATTCATCGTGTATTGCTTTAAACAAACAGATTTGTTGTGTAATTTATTATAGCGTTTAATGACAAAAATCGAATTATCATCTTAATTTTAGTTTTTAGATTTAATGCTAAATATTATACAATAATGACACTTCTGGTAAATAGTTTAAAGAACATGGTAAGAATATAACATTTATGACATCTAGTATTTAATGTTGGCCTAAACCTAGTAATGTAAAATACAATGAATTAAACACTATAAAAATTAAGTTACAAGGACTTTTTTCTAATTAACCCTATAAAAAATGAAAGTAATAAACACTCGTTCAAATACAAAGAAACCCTACAAAAAATAAAATAAAAAAAACTCGGTGTTTTTAGTGTGTATGCCTTCATTGTGAGATTGCATTATCACCATTCTTAGTGAAATTGAGGATGATATAATGCAGACATTAGCTAGACTCCGCCTAAGTTCTATTTTGTGGTGATTCGTAAATTTATATCGTCATTGAAAAGCATAATATCAAGTGAACACTACACTGTGGGATTGAATTATCGAATATTATAAATTAATTAGAACACTGTTTGGGATTGATCAACAAAACTATATATACAGAAATGTTTTGAAGTAGAAATGGGAATGAGTTCGATGGATTAGAGAGGTAGAGACCCTGCGCAGATCCTGTGGGGCGTTTTTATTTCTAATTTTTTAGGAATTGTCTCCTAGTCTACCTAGGAGATTAATGGTGCTTGCAGATCGCTTTTGATGACCTATCTACTCCCAGCGTTTCCATTTTCCAAAACTATTTTTTCGCAATTTTTCTACTACTAATAATAACCTTGTGTCAAAAAACCTCCCTAAAAGTTTCATTTACACATGTGGCTTCTTTATTTGAGAGCATAGAACGAGCAGCTTCCACCATATCCGTAGGACCCTGTTTTTATGGTAATCACTATTGCTTTTCTTGGAGAGACTCAAGCTCATTCCCCATCTGATTCTGGACTTAATCTCTCCCGGCTTTAGGACGTGTCCTCGGCGCTCAACTTAGGGTCGTCGGAGTTGCGCTTGAGAACACATGCCATTTTGCCTCCATACGCATTAACAGACACATCAATCACAGCTTATTTTCTGACTCGCTCTTACATGTATTAAGAACCATCATCACGCAAGGGGCAAATTCTCATTCTAACATTGTTCAATCCTTCAAGGTATACATGCATATTCAGATTTAGTTCATAAAGGTCCTAGAGGGGGGGTGAATAGGCATTTACCACTTTTTCGTTCAAACTGTTCTCGGGATAGAAGGAGAGAGATCTATCCCGAAGCACAGAAACGATTACTGAAATGTAAAACAGTAAGTAAAGTGACACAAGATGTTTTTGATAACGCAGAAATCCTACAACCAGGATCAAAAACTGCGTGCCCCTAACTCCTGAGGGACAAACCTTTCCACTATTTTGTAACACACACAATTACAAGTTTCTGGCACTCTGAGGATACATAACCCTTATGCTATCCTGACTAGTCTACCCACCAGTACAAACGGAGCTACACTACTTTAATCTATGTGCTTACACTTGGGAAAATATACAGAAGTATCAACTCAGATCTTAACTACTCTCTAGTTAAATCTTCTTGATCAACTTCTTCGGTTGGGCATCTCCACACTTTATCTCTATGGAATGCACAATGCACAAATGCATATGAGTTTTGAAAAACAGATTTTAAGCTTTAGAAATCCATGTCTATTATGCACATACAAGGCAACCAGAAGACATGGAAGGGGAAGAGAAGAGACAAGAGAAACTACACCCGAAAGTGCTCTCAAAGAGTACTAAAAACTGAATAACCAAAACCCCAAAGTTTTCACTCAACCAACCAAAAGATCCAAGACAGCTTGGGACTCCTTATATAGGGCAGGTTATTCAAGGGTCAAGGACAGCTAAGAACCACGTGAAACACAGCAGCCAAGAGGCCTAAAAGCAGAGCTAGACGCTGTCCTTAATGCAGACCTAAACAAGGACCAATGCTGGCCTAAACATAGCAGCTACCGAGGTGACACAGCAAGCAAAACAGGGAGGGAAACCAAGGCTGCTAGAGGTCTTACCTTAATGAGCTAAGGTTCTCTAAACCAGGCAAAAGGGTCATTTTTACTTGTACAAGAATAGCCATATCAGTTTTCAAGGTAAGAGCACGTTTCAACACAGCAAAGAGGAAGCCCAAAAAAACAGAGTCAAAAAACATTTTGACAAGCAGAAAAGACAAAACAGTTTCCTAGGAAACACATGTGAACCTTTGTCAATTTTTCTAGGGAACTTCATTAACTAAGTCAGTTTCTTCAAGGTCAAAGAGCAACTAGATTAATCACAGGTGAACTGGAATTTTAGAGGTGATTAAAGCCATGAAGAAACACACCAGAAAAACGTTCCAGAATGTCTGGGATACATGCTCAGTATTCTATCCTAGATGGAAAACATGTATGCAATGAATGTTATACCAGTTTGTCCAAAGAGATAAAATGTGTAATGCCACTTAAACATTGAAGATCTTCCATTGCTGTGTTTTGTCATAGCTCAAGAAATAGCCAACACAAGTGTATGCCTTCAGTTCAAAAATTCACTCATTTTCAAGAATGTATTTGTGTTTACCTCATTCATGTTGTCGCTTCAGAACTCGTCAGATATGGAGTTTTTCAGAAACGCCAAAGTGGTACGGTTACGAAGCCACCATGACAAATATTTGCTGGCAGATGAAGATGGCGAGACCGTAATCCAAGATAAGGATGGAAACACTACCAATGCCAGATGGGAGGTGGAGTTCGTCAACCACGGAGATACAATGCGTTTAAAAAGCTGCTACGGGAAATACTTAACAGCCTCAAGCATGCCATTCAAACTAGGCTTGAGAGGCAAGAAAGTCCTGCAAACCCTGCCAAACAGATTGGATTCTTCGCTGGAATGGGAGCCGATACCCGATGGATATCAGGTCAGGCTCAGGACTCCATACGGTTAATTCTCGCGAGCCAATGGGGGCTTACCGCCTTGGAGGAATTCAATCACGCATGATGTCCCTCATAGAACTGTGAGGCAGGATTGGATTATGTGGGAAGTGGACCTCATAGAGATTCATTCAGATAATGATCCAGACTATCCGCAAACACAAGAACTGTCTCCAATGAGGTCTCCACCTACAGGGGAAAAAAGACAAAAAGCGCAAGGTAGTTAAAGCAAATGATTCTAAAATGTGTGTTTGTGGAAAAATCTGATAATGAAAAAAATACAAGATGTTAATTTCTTTGATGTAGCTTGGCAAGTCTCTGAAAAAAAATGTAGTTTGCAGGCAACTAACATATTGAGTTGCATCATCTTCTTCTTTGCTCTAGACAACATATATACAACGCTCAATTTCTCATTTACAGAAACTTAACGAGAAGACAATTCTAAAAGACTGAAGGGTTCTTGATCCAGAAGGTTGTCCCAGAAAACATATTTGAATGGTACCACTAGAGCAACAATCGCACCAATCTACTAATGAACGTCCATCTTTCATAATGATAATGATATAAAAGAGCAACGCCCACTTCACAGTATTCAATATCAAAGGAAAAAGAGGACATGATACAAATTGAAGAGCTATCATGGAAAGAATACGGTGGCCAATTGGTATAAGGAACCCCTATTGAGTTTTAGCGTGGTATTCTGAATACATTTAGAATCTGAGTATGTAAACTTATTACACTTCAACTAGGTACCCATCATGCACTGGTTTCCTCTGTCGCTGCTCCTATTTTACTATATATGTCGATGGATCTAATGATTTTCATTTGTAAAACTGAAGAAGTTGAGTTTCTTATATCAGTTATATGTACCAACTTTTAAATTAGTTGCCTAATTTGTATACAACCACCTCCACCCAATTTCCAGCACTTGATTCTAAACTTATTTTCACTTTTCATTTCGGTATAGAGCAATAACCATCCCTTAATATATCTCCCTCACCGTTTTTCCTAAGCCTCCTCAACCTTTGGCTACCTTTGCCTCACGAGTCCTTCCATTACCAAACGCATCTGCCTCAATTTCCAATTCTTCCCTTTAAATTGCATATCATGTTAGGGATGAATTTCCTTTAGATCATTATGTCTCTAGTTTGATCTTTGTTGTTCGCCCTTAATTACAAATCTTGTGTGATATCAGTGCGTACATCTTATGGAGTTTTTCAGAAGAGCCAGAGTGGTACGGCTTCGAAGCCACCATGAAAAATATCTATTAGCAGATGAGGATGAAGAGACTGTGTTTCAAGATCGTGATGGATCGACGAAGAATGCTAGATGGACAGTGGAGATTGTTGAAAACACAAGGACTTTACGTTTCAAAAGCTTCTTTGGAAAATACTTAACAGCCTCTAACATGCCATTCCGTCTAGGATTGAGAGGCAAAAAAGTCTTGCAAAGCTTACCAAAGAGGTTGGATTCTTCTTTGGAATGGGAGCCTATAAGATGTGAATATCAGGTCAGGCTCAAGACACCCTATGGCCAATTCTTGCGTGCAAATGGCGGTGTACCGCCTTGGAGAAATTCAATCACGCATGATGTCCCTCATAGAACTGCAAAACAGGATTGGGTTTTGTGGAATATAGATGTCCTGGAATTCCGCATCGAATCTCATCCAGGACACCCATCAAAGGATGTGGCGGAGCCAACTCCTGCTGAGGTACAACCCCCACCAGAAAGGGGGGAATTCCCTCCATCTGTTGCGCACCCCCCTCCTCCATCTCCGCCACTAGCTGAATTTCCTGCAGAGACTTCAGAACCAAGCTCTCCAACTAAAATGGAGCTGATGCCTCTTGGACTTCGCAAACAAGTGGTTTGTTTTCACTAACAAGATGACTCTTAATTGCTCCAAATTTTGTGAATCTTGATAAGTTTTATGATGTTAGTAATTGTCGTCTGTTGTTCAAACGCAGTCAAGAGAGTTCTCCGATCATGGGTCGCCAATGAAAAAGGGAAGAATGATCTACTATCAAGTAGCTGATGATAAAGGAGACGTCCATGATGATGGAACAGAAAGTGATGCGTTTTCATTTTTAGGTAGTAAGGTAAATGAGTTGAAGAAAAAGTTGAAGGAAGAGACAGGGCTCGAGGAATTTGATGTCTGTTCACGCAATCCACTGAATGGCCAACTTTATCCACTTCGCTTACATCTTCCTCCAAACAACAATGACATGCATGTTGTGTTGGTTCCCTCATTGCCCTAAGGTAGCACCTTTTAAGGTCTTAATTAACAGGTTTGAGTGTTTCAGCTTAATATGATTCTGATGTTAGATATATATCTTTACATGCAGAAAATGACGGAGAAGCATAAACTTGTCATTGTATTGTATTGTATAACACAAATTTACGTAACTTGAGGTGTCCTCCTACACAGAAGTCGCATTGACAATGACATTTATGTGCTCTTGGCCAGCATGATCTCAGTCGTGACTGAACTGAATTCGCCAAACTTATTAAGAAGCTCAGTTTGATACGTGTTCATGTTGTAAGATCAGCTTCATATCTGCTCATACACGTAAATATAGCCGGCAAGGCAAGTGGATAAGAAAACTGTACTTTTATACAACTACAGATAGGAAGCAGCACATTATACACCAAAACTAAGGAAGTATCTATCCAAATGATTTGAGCAAATATGTACTAGTAAAATATATCCACAAGTTTGCCTGAGAGCATGTAAGACAGGTTTCATTCCGCCCAACCATTGTATTTCAATTGTATGCTTCCTAATGACACTTTCAAGTTTATAATTGAGATTGCAGGGAATTTGTGGACTAAGTAGCAGTTATAATAGTAGCTTACCCATGAGTAGCCCTGGTTTTTGAAATTTTGAGACCGAGTACAAATCAGACCCTTCAACACCGTCTACAAATGGTCCTGAGTTGAGTCAACAGATATTAGATCCAAAATTGTACATAACCGAGCACAATGTGAGTTTGAGACATCTCCTGAAACAAACTCATTAACCTTCCCATCCACCTCTATCATGCTGCAGCCAGGTGTCTTCTTGCATCCCCTTTCACCAATCATCTTCCGTATCCTAAGTGCATCTTCACTTCTCCGGGCACCTAAATAAATGTTTGATAACTGAACATAAGCACCATCTATTTCTCCCCTGTCATCATTTGCTAGCTGTAGAAGTTGTTCGACAGCGATCTCTGCAAAATCTATATTATTATGGACACGGCACCCACTCAATAAAGCGCCCCAGGCAGAAGCTAGCGGCTTCATTGGCATTTTACAAATAAGATCAAATGCTTCACTCAACCGACCTGCCTTGCATAGCAAGTCTATAACACAGCTATAATGCTCCTGTTTCGGTACAACCCCAAATTGAGCTTCCATGTTGTCTATCAGAACCTTACCCTTCTCAACCATTCCCACATGAGTGCAAGCAGTAAGCACTCCAAGAAGGACAACCCCATCGGGCCTGATTCCATCCTCCACCTGCATTCTCTCCAAGCAAGAAATTGCTTCCGTTGCACAACCGTGCACCCCAAATGCTCCGATCATGGCTGACCATGACACCTTATTCCTTTTCAACATCCCCTCAAAAACCTCCACAGCCAAATCTATACAACCACATTTCCCATACATATCAACAAGCGAAGACGCAACAAACACATCCGAATCCAACTCCCTCCTCCTCTTAACATACTCATGAACCCACTTCCCCTTCCCCAGATCCCCCAAATCCGCACACGCCGCAAGCGCAGTCGCCACGCAAAACTCGTCCGCCTCAATCCCACCCGCCAACATCTCCCCGAAAACCCTCAAACCCTCGGAGGCCGAGCCGCACTTAACGTACCCATTCATCATTACATTCCACAGTACAACATCTCTTTCAGGAATTTCATCGAACACCTTCCGTGCATCCCTCAAGTCTCTACCTTCCACATAAAGCCTCACAAGCCCAGTCCGAATACGACGATCCGCAACAGCCAACCCATTCTTAACCACCCAACAGTGAACCTGCTTCCCCGGACCCACCAAACAACACTTCACGCAGGCCAAGATGACGAAGTGAAATGTGTACTTATCCGGGACCAATTCGGTCCCTTTTACCATTCGGCAGAAGTAGCGCAGCGCCAAATGAGGCTCGGCGTCCGCGGCGTGGGCCCGGATGAGCGTGTTGTACATGAACGCGTTCGGAGACGGAGTTTGGTCGAACATGATAGACGCGTGTCGATGGAGTAGGAGTCCACCGTCGCAGAAGGCGACGAGGAGTTTCGAGACGGCGAAGTTGTTGACATGGAGGCCGTGGGTGATGAGGACAGCGTGGGTGGATTTTAGGTGGGCCACGGCGACGTCAGCGGCGGTGCAGCAATGTTGTGTTAAAGTCATGCACCGCTTCCATGCTTGTATTCTGTTATAGGCCAGCTGCTTCATAATCGACCGTTACGTACATCGATCACTTTCGCGCGCAAACGCGGAAAATAAAGGGCCGGCCCAAAACCTCCCGGGCCCTAAAAGCGTAGCTATCATGATCCCGCACACCGTAGTTATCATTTTTTCGAATAAAGATAAATCATAGCTACCAGGGAAATTTGTATTTTATACAACCCCCCTTAAATACTAGATACACCTCCATTATCAAATATCACATTTTAAGCTTGATTAAATTATCAAAATAGACATCCTTAATAAAAATAAGAAAACATTATGATATGGATCTCTCCCGCTTCTTCTTCTCACATTCGATAGCCAGAGGCTTTATCAACTGCTGCATAACGTTGTTAGATATGAAACCCTAGAACCCTCAAATCATTCATCTATCAATAGCTTGAAAGTATAATGGACGCTGAAGTAAACGAATTGTATCACTCTACAGAGGTATCTATTCTTTATCATATCATTGCATGAATTTTAATAGTGAATTGCTTAATCTAAATAAGAAATACATTATTTAATATATAAGAGAATTTTTTGAATTTTTTAGGGGGTGTATCTAACAATTGTTGAAATAATAAAGTAGATGGGTGGTGTATTAAAAAGAGGGTGTGCATATAGTATTTAGGGGTGTGTGAATAAAATTTCTCTAGCTACAATGTTCTGGTGTGTAAAAACTAAAGACCAGTATTGTCATCAAGACCATCAATCATAAAGGCGGTAATAAGTAATTATGAGAGGCAGGCTAGCTGCAATTAATTATCAATCAGTTCAAAGGTAAAATAGATAATTCATTGATAGATAATCTTAAATATGCATTACAATCAATTACAATCAATATCCTTATAAATCAGAGATTGAGAGAATATTTACTTCTATGCTAATTAGGACAAGACACACATTTAGATATGAGAGTATAATATCCTTAAACACTCTCTCATCTGTCCCGATTCTAATGGATGATGCATAACATGTTGCCTCACTAAAAACCTTGCCAAGCAAACAAAAAAACCTCTTGGGTAAAAACAAAATCTTGATCTAAGAGAAAAATAGTACAACGCATCAACTACATAAGCGACCACATGTGATATAGACTCCCGCTATTATCTATGAAATGAATTTTTCCTGATCAGTAACTCAGTTATAGAGTTCAAATAATCTTCGCATACCAATGTATCTCACATATTTTTACAAATGTAGATTTTGGTAGAGACTTGGTGAACAAGTCTGCTCATTATCTGCCAAACCAATCCGGTTTACAAGGATACTCAAAAACCATTGTTGTTGCTGATTGTAGAATTACTTCAGCCTAATGAGTTAAGTATGACTACCCTTAATGTAACTCAACTTCATTTATTCAATGCAAACTGCATTATTCTCAAAGATACAAATTGGTGTTATCATAGTAGATGGTAGTTCACTAGACTCTCAAATGTGATCTAATATTGTCCTTAACCAAACACATTCATTAACTGCTTCATGCAAAGTTATAATTTCAAAATAATTCGAGGAAGAACATTAAGGGTTTACTTTGTATATCTCAAAGGAATTGTCATGTTCCCTACAGTGAAAACATAACAACTATGAGAACGTCTTCTATGTGGGTTAGAGAGATACACAACATAAAAAAATCAATCAAGACATTATATGATGTCTCTAAGTAGAGGACTACACTAAATGAAGGTTAAATGCTTGCAGCCGAAATAACTTTCGACGGGTCGAAGATTTCTCTCAACGGGTTGAGAGACAGGTTCCAGTCGATCCAGGGGATTTCATTTGACGGGTCTAAAATCTCAGAATCCGAAAGCTTTCATTTCAACTATTCATTTTCCCAAAATTTCAAGTCTCTCTCTTGTTTCTTCGTAGGGAAAGAATATGCGCAAGTCAGTGAATCTCTTCAAGTATTGGAAGTTATGTTCTACCCCATTCCAATGACTTTATGTAGGCATAGACCGAGAAGACAATGTCTGGATGTATGCACCAAGCTCTATATAACCAAGCTCGAACCGCACTAAGATATAGAATCTCAACTCCAAAAGTTCATCAACATCATTATTCCGATAGAATGGATCCTTTTGGTTTTCAGACCGCAAACAATCATTGGTGTGCTAAAAAGGTGTATTTTGTCTATTGCCTGATTTAGACATAAGCATACTGGTGAATAAGAATTTAACCAACTCGATGTTCCATCTCTAAACCAAGATAAAATTAAGTGTTACTAAGGTCTTTCATCTCAAACAACTTGTTCATCTAATGAACACGTATGGACATAACTTCTCATTCTTGTTTACATAAACAGATGTAAAAAAATATATGACCGGTCTAAATGACCTTTGTAGATTACATTTCATGGCATAAAAAATCTGATGTAAAACCACATCTGATGTAGATTATCAGGTGCAGAAGTTTGGATTGGTCGAAAAAAAAAATTTAACCTTTATTTGTCGATAAAACCGATGTAAAATACATCAAGAAGACCAATTCTGGGTATATATTTCGACGGGTAGAAATAAACCCAAAAATAAATTTGAATTTTTGATACTGATTTTCGACGGGTCAAAAGTCATGGAAATTGTGTCCAAGACGACCTCTTTGACGTGTCAAAGAAAACTCAAAACCAATAGCGATTTTCCGATATCTTTTTTAACAGAGTCAAAAAATTTCATCAACAAGTCGAATGTAGACAACTTTGGAAATATGAGCTCTTCTTTGACACGTCGAGATGAGGCTTCGACATGTCGAAGAAACAAATTTTGTAGCCGAAGACCATCTTTCGACGGGTCAAAATAAATGTAGGCAAAATTTTGGATGGGTCAAAATGTGCCAAAACCGATCTAGGAGGTGTCTCTTGACATGTCGAGTGAAAGTCTCGACATGTTAAAAATTCCCAGGATCAAACCATTCTCGTTTGTTTGTCTCGTTTTCATGGAATTTTGGTGCCATAGTACCATAAAGCTATGTATAATTCGAACCATTCAAGTCCTATGAAGTTGAATAATCATTCTTAACACTTTCAAATACCGAAAGGAAGAATTTTATTACTTTGGTAACATCAAAACTTACATCAAAAGATTATTCTTATTCAATAACCATAACTACAAATAAAGTCAAATACAAAACCAAACTTGATTACATAGCAAAGACATGAGTCTATTACATAGACTAACTAAAATTCGAAGTCTCAAGACTTGTTTTGGTGTCGTCTGCTATAATAAGATTGACTTCACCGCAATCATCTATCTCTTGATCTTTAGTATAGTTGGTCTCATCCATCAAGTACTGCTTGCATCATTTGTAGGAATTTTGAACATCCTCAGATGCATGACATTGTTTGTGCATATGCTTAGTGGAACCACACGTATAGCAAGGTGACAAGCTAGAATGAGCATAATGAGAAGAACTTCCATCATGATAAGAACCAGAATAATTCTTGTTGGAGTTGTTTTGGTTATTGTCTTGGCGAGTCCAAGTTAAGTTCTGACTGTGTCCTCCTCTATCATGACCTCTTCCATTACCCTTGCTACCACCATGATTTTGATAAGGTTATGAATGATTGTTTCTCTTATCCTTTCGTGCTTTTGCACTAGTATTATAAGTTTCATGGACTTTCTATTACTGGCTGGCCTAGCATTGTTATTGAGAAGAATCTCGCGATACCTCTCTTTCTTGGCTAGCACATTCATGAGGTCACTGAATGATCTAAGTCTTCCTTGCTCATAATCCATGCGATATTGATGTGCAATGTTGTCCATGGAAGTAGGAAATGTGCCCAAAGACTTCTCGACCATAGCTTGATTGATCTTTACAACGCCACAAATTCACGGGTTCATCCTTTAACAAGTACAATTTCCTCATAGTAGGATGAATATGTCTCCTTAGAAACATGAGAGTTTGAGCTTTTCGAGCTAGGGTGTTCTCATTAGCTTCAGTGCCAGGTGGTAGTGGTTGCATGATATCAATGAGACGTTTACCAAGAAGAGTATTCTTAATGTCTAATACCCATTGATGGTATTTTTCTCCTTGAATGTCAAGGGCATCAAATTTTGGCATTACTGGCTCAGTCATCTACAAATGATAAGATATATAATTAGTATTCGATTGAAAAAACTACGACCACTAATATCAAGTTTAGGAAATAAGAACCGTGATCAATGATGTTTAGGGAATAAAATTGATACAAAAATTGGAGGCTTCATACCTGATAGTTGCATATTTATGCAACGTTTATGTGCTTAACCGAACCTTATATTTAGCTCTTTTGTTATGTTTTTAAGTAATTTAACATTATTATTTGTTCTTAGGTATTTTGGAGATAAATGAAGAAAAAGAGATTAAATATATAATGCAGCTTGGCGAAGGAACGGGAGTCCTTGGCGAGGAGATTTGGTTCTTGGCGAGCACGTGATAGAAGAGTGCAAGTGGGTTTTGCTAGTTTAATTAAACTAGTTAAATCAGGATTTATATATATGGCTTGGCGAGGAAACCGTGGCGAGAAGGTTTTGTCCTTGGCGAGGAGCAGCTTGGGAGATAATTAGCTCTTGCTAATGATATTTTATTATATCTTGCTTATGAGTGGACTTGGACTTTTGTGAGCAACTTGGATTGGGATGATTGAGTTAAAGTTGATTTGATGGAGTGCACGTGCAATCCAACTTGGTTAATTAACTTGATTGTAGAAAAGCAATTTTTGCTTGCTTGGCGAAGTTGCTAGCGAGGAGAAGAAGAGGGGAGTCCTAATATAATAATGAGATTATGAATATTGGGCTGGATATTGGTGTCTTGCACGTGGTTTGCTAGCTAGGTTAATTAACCTAGCTAGTTTGGAACATATAAATAGCTAGCAAGAGTACGTACGCGGGGACGAACGGAGACCATTCGATAATTTTCTCTTTTCTTTTTAGACTAGAATTTTATGGCTTCCATGAGGAGCTAAACTCCATTGTTAAGGGGCTGTTTTGAAGCCCCGTTCATGACATCTAGATTGCTTATGCACGTTAATTAAATTTTGTTTTTGTTATTTGAATGAGGTTTCTTTGTTATTTATACGGTGATGATTCTTGATTATGAATGCTTTGAGTGCACGCTTAGTATACATGTTTAGGAATCTAATTCTAAGAAAATTGATGGCTGTTGGTGATTATTACCTTCCTCAAGTTTCAATAGTAGAACCCATACATGCTTGGTATAAGAAACCCTAGGTCTAGTAAGACACGACCGTAGTGTACTTATGAAGCCTTGTAGATTCTCAAACCCTTTCTAAATCTTAATGCTTTTCTCTTAGTAAATTCGAGTCCGTGACTTCGGGTTCTTTGAGGGATAGACAATATTGATAAGCAGACCTTCAATATTGTAAACATAAGGATCGGGTAATAGGTTGTGTTCACAGCTCGGGGCCTTCCTGGGAATCTTTCATTCATAACAATTACATTATTTAGTTAAGCATTTGTTGTCTAGATGGATTGACGGTGGTGGATAACACTTCCCTTAACCCATTTTATCATTGATTTTCGTTTTGCTTATACTCTGTTTTCTGTTTCAGTTTCGTACTCTGTTTTGCATAATTTTGTTCGACAACCAAACAAATTCCGATTGCATCGAAATTTCGCATAGAAGTTCGATAGGGTGTCTTTAGTGTCCAGTATTAATTTCGTAATTTTAGGTTGAGTCTAGATATTTTAATTAATTACGTTAGTGTCCCGTGGTCGAGTCTGTCAGATTTCTGACTTTCGCGTCTGTTTGTAGTTTAGAGTGTTGAGTCTCATCTTTCCCTGTGGATTGACCCCTATACTATTGTACTGCATTGACAAGCATATTAAGTTCATTATAGGGTAATTTTGAGGGTGGTTAAACGCCGATCAAATTTTGGCGCCGTTGCCGGGGAAAGATCTAGTCTTTATATTCTAACGTGTCTTTTGTTTCAGTTTCTGTTTTGTTTTGTTTCATTTATTTTGTAGTGTAACGTGTCTCTTGTGTGCAGGTACCTAGTGCATGCATACTCGAAGGTCAAGAAGAACTGAGCCATTATTGCTTGATTTAGAGATTGAGCGCTCAGCTAAGCAAAACCGGAAGCAGAAGAGGCAAGCAGAACTGGAGGTTGGAAACACGAGTGGCACAGTGGCAGAACCCGAGATTGAGGTGGAAACAAGTTCAGAATCGGAAGAAGAAATTCCTCAATCGCCACCACAAAGAGCAGCAATGGGAGAACAACCAAGAACGTTGATGAATTCCTTTGTACCTAGTGCTCAGGGGAATTTATCACCAATAGTGTTGCCGGCTCTTGGGACTTATTCAGTACCTCCTGCTTTACTATCAGCCCTACCTCATTATAGGGGGGGTATTTTCAGAGGACCCTCAGCAACATTTGGCTGAGATTGAAGCTTTAGCATCAACACAAAATTTACAAAATGTTGAATCCAATGTGTTGAAACTAATTTTATTTCCTTTTTCTGTGAAGGAAGGAGCGAAGATGTGGTTCAATTCTTTGGCTCCTAGGTCTATACAATCTTGGGATGAGATGAAGGTAACGTTCATGAAGGAGTATTTCTCAGCCCAGAAGACTAAGCAGTTGAAGAAGGAGATTAATAGCTTCATACAAAAAGATGGTGACATGCTTCATGAGGCATGGAGTCATTTCAAGGAGCTGTTGAGGAAATGCCCACATCATGGGTATGATCTAGAGGACAGGATGACTTTCTTTTATGAAGGTCTAGAGCCAGCCAACAAGACAAGAGTGGATTCTGCATGTGGAGGTATGTTTATGTACCAAACAGGTCAGCAAGCTCATGATACCATAGAAAAATTGGCTGAGAACACCAAACAGTTCTATACAAGAGAGAGAACGTTGGCGAGCAAGAAACAACAAGCTGTATTTGAGGTTGCCACCAACCCAGACATGGACAAGAGAATGAAAGCAATAGAGAGGAAGTTGGAGTCCATTTCTACTGCCATCAAGAGCCAAACGACATCATCATCGTCTGTTTCTCAGGTATGTTCTGTTTGCTCTATGTCGGATCACACTAACGAAACTTGTCCTTTTATTCCTGAAGAGGAGCAGGTGAATTTTATGCAACAACGTGCATCAAGAAATGATCCATTTTCAAACACATACAATCCGGGGTGGAGGAATCATCCAAATTTCAGCTATGGAAACACAAACAATGTGCTGAACCCACCCACCGGATTCAAGGTAAGACCTGAATATCAGCAGGTACAACAGCCGGTTGCAGCTCCAGCTCCTGATCCTATCATGGCAGCAATATTGGCTAGGCTAGAGGGGATTGAGATGCATAACAAGAACTCTAGCAAGGCATTCGAGCTTATGGAGAAGCAGTTGAACAGCTTGCAGCAACAAGTGTCAACAAGAGAACAAGGTACTCTTCCAAGCAATGTGGTTAAGAACCCAAGATCTCAACATGAAGCTAATGTGATCACATTGAGAAGTGGAAGAGTGATTGAAGAGGTTGAAAAGCCTACAAAAAAATCTTTAGAAGATGAGCCGGTCCTAGAACAGGTGCTGCCATTTCCACCACTACTGCAGGATCAGGGAGAGAAGGGTGTACCTGGACAGAAAAATTCAGCAAATGAAAAATCAGGTAAGTCAATTTCTGAACCTTCTCATTCAATTCCTTTACGTGTTCCTTTTCCTGGCAGGTTGAAAAACAAGAAGAAGGATGAATTGGAGCAAGAGATTCTAGATACATTCCGGAAGGTGGAAGTGAATATTCCGTTGCTCGATGCGATTAAGCAAATACCGAAGTATGCAAAGTTTCTTAAGGAACTTTGTATAATGAAGAGGAAGTTCACAGGGACCGAGACCGTGGCCTTGAGTGAGAAGGTGTCAGCGGTACTTCAGAGGAAGCTACCACCCAAGATGGGTGATCCTGAACGATTCACCGTCCCATGTACAATTGGTAACACGAACTTTACTGGAGCTTTACTTGATTTGGGTGCATCAATAAACTTAATGCCATACTCTGTGTATAAAACTTTGAATATTGGTGCATTACAACAAACTGGTGTTACAATTAAATTAGCTGATCGATCTAACTGCTACCCCAGAGGTTATGTTGAGGATGTTTTGGTGCAGGTAGGTAAGTTGATCTTCCCAGCTGATTTCTTCGTGTTAGAGATGGAGGCAGAGCCTCAACCATCAGAGCTACCATTGATACTTGGTCGTCTATTCTTACGGACCGCTAGGACCAAGATAGATTGTTTCAATGGTACCCTCTCCATGAAAGTAGAGGAAGAGAAGATCCGCTTCAACATCTTCGACGCAATGAGGCATCCTAGTGATAGTGATTTGTATTCCTGTTTTTCTATTGATACATTTGATAATTTTATGCAGGAATTTATGCAGCACTCAGTAAATGAGAATGAGGATGCGTTGAAGAAAGCGATTGAAGAAGGGGGGAGGAAATCTGAAACTTCCCCATGTTCTAAAGTGTGGGATGAACTTGAGGATTTGATCACCCAAGTTCGATCCATGAATGAAGAAGAAGAAACATTGGGAATCAGCTCAGCTGAAGAGTTAGTGATGGGAGAAGAGTACGATGATGTTGTGGCAGCCCTTGAGTCAATGCCATACATAAGAGGTAGTTCAAAATCTTTTCCTCTTCCTATTACTAATGACACGCTTCTTCCTTCCATTGTAACAGCACCAAAGCTTGAGCTCAAGCCTTTGCCTGAGCATTTGAAGTATGCATTCCTTGGAACTGGTGAGACTTTACCAGTCATTTTATCTTCAAAACTAACAGTGTTACAGGAGGAAAAGCTAATCACTGTACTCAGGGAGTACAAGGAGGCTATTGGCTGGACAATTGTAGACATTAAAGGAATAGATCCAACGTTGTGTACTCATCGGATATTCCTTGAAGATGGAGCAAAGCCAACGAGAGAACCACAACGAAGACTCAACCCACCTATGATGGATGTGGTGAAGAATGAGGTTATCAAACTTCTCGATGCAGGTATTATTTATGCAATATCTGATAGCAAGTGGGTGAGTCCTGTACAGGTGGTGCCCAAGAAGTCAGGCATTACAGTGATTAAAAATGATGAGGATCTGCTGGTGCCAAAGAGAGTTCAAACAGGATGGAGAATCTGTATTGACTACCGTAGACTTAATGCCACAACCCGTAAGGATCACTTTCCTCTTCCTTTTATTGACCAAATGTTGGAACGTCTTGCAGGTCATGCGTATTATTGCTTTCTAGATGGTTATTCTGGTTACAACCAGATTGCCATTGACAGAGAAGACCAGGAGAAGACCACATTCACGTGTCCTTTTGGCACGTTTGCTTATAGGAGGATGCCTCTTGGGTTGTGCAATGCACCAGCTACTTTCCAGAGATGCATGATGAGCATCTTTTCAGACATGGTGGAGAAGATCATCGAGGTATTCATGGATGATTTTTCTGTTTTTGGTGATTCTTTTGATACATGTTTGAATAATCTGTCCCTAGTTCTAGAGAGATGTGTAGAAAAGAACCTTGTGTTAAATTGGGAAAAATGTCATTTCATGGTTGAACAAGGTATTGTTTTGGGACATGTAATTTCTGAAAAAGGCATTGAGGTAGACAAGGCTAAGGTTGATGTTATACGTACCTTACCACCTCCCACTACTGTGAGAGAGGTGCGCTCTTTTCTTGGACATGCAGGTTTTTATCGCAGGTTTATCAAGGATTTCTCCAAGATAGCCCGACCTCTCAGTGCATTACTCCAGAAGAGCGTGACATTTGATTTTACTGAAGATTGTCTTGCTGCCTTTAACAAGCTCAAGGAGTTGTTGATCACCGCCCCAATCATCCAAGCACCAGACTGGAACCTTCCGTTCGAATTGATGTGTGATGCATCGAAATATGCTGTAGGTGCTGTGTTGGGACAGCGGGTTGAGAGGTTACCACATGTGATTTATTATGCTTCTCGAACCCTTAATGATGCTCAGTTAAATTATTCAACAACTGAGAAAGAACTTTTGGCTATTGTCTTTGCTTTAGAGAAATTTAGATCTTATTTGTTAGGAACTAAAGTGATTATTTTCTCTGACCATGCTGCATTGAGATATCTTATGACAAAGCAGGATGCAAAGCCGAGGATGATCAGATGGTTACTACTCCTTCAGGAGTTTGATGTGGAAATCAAAGATAAGAAAGGAACAGAGAATGTGGTTGCAGACCATTTGAGTCGATTGACACATGGATCCAATGCGGAGGAGGATAAACTCCCTTTGCATGAGAGTTTTCCAGATGAGCAACTTTTTGCCATCCAGGAGTCTGAGCCGTGGTATGCGGATATTGTCAACTACCAGGTTTCAAAACTGGTACCTGCTGACTATACCCGTGCTCAGAAGGACAAATTGAAGAAGGAGGCCAGATATTATGTGTGGGATGATCCATACTAATGGAAACATTGCCCAGATTCCATCATCAGAAGGTGCGTACCCGAATCTGAAATTTATTCTATTCTTTCTTTTTGACACTCACATGTAGGTGGAGGACATTTCGGGGGAAAGAAAACTGCACTCAAGGTGTTGGAGTGTGGATTTTATTGGCCTAGCATCTTTAAGGATGCTCATGAATTCTACAAGGCATGTCCAAGATGTCAGATGACAGGTAACATAGGTCCTAGGGATCAAATGCCTCAACAACCAATTCTTGTGGTTGAAATTTTCGATGTGTGGTGTATTGATTTCATGGGCCCTTTCCCTTATTCGCATTCTAATGTGTACATAATTTTGGCAGTTGATTATGTGTCTAAGTGGGTGGAGGCAGTTGCCACCCGCACTAACGATTCTGCTGTTGTGCTTAAATTCTTAAAATCCATATTTGTTAGATTTGGCACACCCAGGTACATCATTAGTGATGGAGGCTCTCATTTTTGCAACCGCACATTTGCTGCGCTCTTGAGGAAATATAATGTTCAACACAAGGTGGCGACACCTTACCATCCTCAGACCAGTGGACAAGTGGAGGTGTCTAACCGTGAAATCAAGAAGATCCTTGAGAAGACCGTAGGCCCTACCAGGAAGGATTGGAGTCAGCGATTAGATGAAGCTTTGTGGGCTTACCGTACAGCTTACAAAACACCTATAGGGATGTCTCCTTACAGGCTTGTTTTTGGCAAAGCTTGTCATCTGCCGGTCGAGCTAGAGCACAAAGCTTATTGGGCGGTCAAACAGTTCAATTTTGATATTGATAAGGTTGGGATTCACAGGAAACTGCAGCTGAATGAGCTGGCAGAAATCAGGAACAATGCATATGAGTCCAGCAGGATTTACAAGGAGAAAGCCAAGGCTTTTCATGATCAAAATATCAGGAGCAAGACTTTTGTGGTAGGACAAAAGGTCTTGGTTTTCAACTCGAGGTTGAGACTGTTTCCAGGTAAGCTTCAGTCTAGATGGATTGGTCCATTTGTGGTTACTAATGTTTTCCCTAGTGGTGCTGTAGTTGTGAAAAGTGACAAAACAGGGAAAGTTTTCAAAGTCAATGGACATCGATTGAAGCCGTTTCACGAGTTGATGATGGAGCATATCGTTGAGCAAGTACCTCTCGAGGATGTGCCACAAGATAAAGAGTGATACTTGGTACCGTCTGGCTGAAGACGTTAAACTTAGCGCTACTTGGGAGGCAACCCATGTGGATGGAGAAGCTTGGCTGCCAGATTTGAATTCTTATCCCTTCTCCTTTTCTTTATTTTTCTCCATGTTAGTGTGATTTGTGATATGTTATGTGTCTTATTCCATGCTTGTTTGATGTATTGTATGTTTTAGTTTTGTCTTACATTGAGGACAATGCAAATTTCAAGTGTGGGATGGGGTTTATATCATATCCTTAGCGTCTATGTATAAATTTTTCGTTATTTTGGTACTGTACAGTATGCTATTTCGTGTCAATTATTTGACATAGTTTGAAGTTTCGTAATTTTCTGAAATTTTTGGAGGATGTTTTTACATGTGTCTAAATTGTGCTCTTAAAATTTCAGCTCATTCCAATGTATGATAAATTCTGTAAAATTCTATCGAGGGAATGGGTCTCTGGCGAGCTTCGCTGGTGTACTGTGCAATCTGATGTTTTGTGTGTTTTGTTTGACATATCTAGGAGTCTCGTCAATTTCTGAAATTTTGAGGGTAGGTTTGTATATGTGTCTAGTTTGTTCCCTCTAAATTTCAGCTCATTCCACTCTGTCATTAATTCTATATAATTCTTGCGAGTGGAGCTGAGTCAAGCGAGCAACAGTTCTCAGTACTGAACAGTAACCTGTTCGCGTCATTTATCTTTGATAGCTAGGAGTCTCGTAATTTTCTGAAATTTTGAGGGCAGTTTTGTAAATTAGTCTAGTTAGTGCTCGCGAAATTTCAGTTCATTTCGATGTATGAATAATTTTGTAAAATCCTAGCGAGCCTCGCTACACGTTGTTCGCCAACGAAGTTCGATGGGCTGGCGAGCAAGCAGTCTGCTGTTTTGTATAATTTATTTGACATAGCTATAGGTCTCGTAATTTTCTGAAATTTTGAGGGTAGATCTGTATATGTGTCTAGATAGTGTTCGCAAAATTTCAGCCAATTATGATGAGTGATTAATTTTGTAAAATTCACGCGAGAAGTGTTGCTCGATACACTGTTTCTGGCGAGCTGCTCGCCTGATATTGGTATTTTTGAGTTTTTCCTTATTTTCCTTAGGTATTTTAGTGACTTATTTGAAAAACCAAATACAAAAGTAAAAAGTGCCAAGAAAAACATAAAAAAAGAGTCTTTTGTTTTGTGTCTTAGGTGCCCTTAACTAGTCCATGATGTGATTATATCTTCCGTAGTTGTGACTAAAAGATGTTCATGCTATTTAAGTTTCTTTGGTTAATCTTGATATATGATGCATATGCGAATGTGTAGTGGATGTAGAAAAAGTTAACATGGTACAGATTTTTAGCATGCTTAAACTTTGTTGAGATTCATTTAACCTGTGAGTGATTGAGCCTATATGTGATTACACATGCTTTCTTTATTGAGTGTCAATTGCTTGCCACAGATTAAGTTAATGGACTCTAGAATTTACTAGAACTTGCTCTTGTGCTTTTCGAAACTTATAGTCAATACTTGTTTTGATTGAGGAAGTGATAAAGGCATTTAGGGGACACCACCATAGCCATATAAGCATGTGTCCTAATTTTGTGTACACAAGATGTGCATTCCTTAGTTAACCACTTTGAGCCTACATGTTTAAACTTTATGTCATCACCCACATATCTCTAACCTTAAACCTTAGAATAGTTATATCTTTACCCTTGTTCTAGGACTTGGTAGAGCTATACATGAGACAGATATGTGAAGACGGCGACAATGTCGAAAAGTGATGCAAAGAAATAAGTGTGGGGTATCAAGCTAGTGTTTAAAAAAAAAGGAATGAAAAAAAAAAGAGAAAGAAAAGAAAAAATGTGATGTCTACCTTGATACCCGAGTTAACTGTTGACGAAAACAATGACGTGAATGCCCAACAAGATGAAATTCGGCCACAAAAGTGAGAAAAATTCATGGTTGTAAAGTTTGAAGTCTCTTATTTGGTGCTCTACTGGGTTCTAGAATTATATTTGAATTCCTTATCCATTTATTCTTTAACCTATGAGCCAAACCCCATTACAACCCATAAAGTCCTTTTGATCCTCAAGATGGCAGCCTTTGATCTGTGGAGATTTGTCACAAGTGTAAGCATATGGTGTGGTCCATTTGGCAAGTAATTGAGTTGAGTGAAAACCTTAGACATATTTTGAGAGAAACACTTTTGAGAGCATATACCTGTGAGTTGAATCTTGACTTATTTTTCGCATGCTACAGCTTTACATTCACCATGATTATGTCTTCGTCCTACATATTACATGTGTGTCATGCATTGAAATTAATTTTCGAAACTTTATGGAATGTTAAATTGGAGTCACACTTATCTTGGTGTTACAATTGTGGAAGATTGCTGAGACAATTTGTTGAGGGCGTTAAAGTCATGTAGTTAGAGTTTTGTTGAGTCTTTTCAGAGTCTTAGTTTAGTATATTGCTCGAGGACTAGCAAAAGCTAAGTGTGGGGTATTTTGATAGTTGCATATTTATGCAACGTTTATGTGCTTAACCGAACCTTATATTTAGCTCTTTTGTTATGTTTTTAAGTAATTTAACATTATTATTTGTTCTTAGGT
Source organism: Geum urbanum (assembly GCA_946800695.1). Taxonomy (NCBI): domain Eukaryota; kingdom Viridiplantae; phylum Streptophyta; class Magnoliopsida; order Rosales; family Rosaceae; genus Geum; species Geum urbanum. Next base: position 51,159,741 of record OX327008.1, on the reverse strand, counting down.
ATTTTGGAGATAAATGAAGAAAAAGAGATTAAATATATAATGCAGCTTGGCGAAGGAACGGGAGTCCTTGGCGAGGAGATTTGGTTCTTGGCGAGCACGTGATAGAAGAGTGCAAGTGGGTTTTGCTAGTTTAATTAAACTAGTTAAATCAGGATTTATATATATGGCTTGGCGAGGAAACCGTGGCGAGAAGGTTTTGTCCTTGGCGAGGAGCAGCTTGGGAGATAATTAGCTCTTGCTAATGATATTTTATTATATCTTGCTTATGAGTGGACTTGGACTTTTGTGAGCAACTTGGATTGGGATGATTGAGTTAAAGTTGATTTGATGGAGTGCACGTGCAAGCCAACTTGGTTAATTAACTTGATTGTAGAAAAGCAATTTTTGCTTGCTTGGCAAAGTTGCTAGCGAGGAGAAGAAGAGGGGAGTCCTAATATAATAATGAGATTATGAATATTGGGCTGGATATTGGTGTCTTGCACGTGGTTTGCTAGCTAGGTTAATTAACCTAGCTAGTTTGGAACATATAAATAGCTAGCAAGAGTACGTACGCGGGGACGAACGGAGACCATTCGATAATTTTCTCTTTTCTTTTTAGACTAGAATTTTATGGCTTCCATGAGGAGCTAAACTCCATTGTTAAGGGGCTGTTTTGAAGCCCCGTTCATGACATCTAGATTGCTTATGCACGTTAATTAAATTTTGTTTTTGTTATTTGAATGAGGTTTCTTTGTTATTTATACGGTGATGATTCTTGATTATGAATGCTTTGAGTGCACGCTTAGTATGCATGTTTAGGAATCTAATTCTAAGAAAATTGATGGCTGTTGGTGATTATTACCTTCCTCAAGTTTCAATAGTAGAACCCATACATGCTTGGTATAAGAAACCCTAGGTCTAGTAAGACACGACCGTAGTGTACTTATGAAGCCTTGTAGATTCTCAAACCCTTTCTAAATCTTAATGCTTTTCTCTTAGTAAATTCGAGTCCGTGACTTCGGGTTCTTTGAGGGATAGACAATATTGATAAGCAGACCTTCAATATTGTAAACATAAGGATCGGGTAATAGGTTGTGTTCACAGCTCGGGGCCTTCCTGGGAATCTTTCATTCATAACAATTACATTATTTAGTTAAGCATTTGTCGTCTAGATGGATTGACGGTGGTGGATAACACTTCCCTTAACCCATTTTATCATTGATTTTCGTTTTGCTTATACTCTGTTTTCTGTTTCAGTTTCGTACTCTGTTTTGCATAATTTTGTTCGACAACCAAACAAATTCCGATTGCATCGAAATTTCGCATCGAAGTTCGATAGGGTGTCTTTAGTGTCCAGTATTAATTTAGTAATTTTAGGTTGAGTCTAGATATTTTAATTAATTACGTTAGTGTCCCGTGGTCGAGTCTATCAGATTTCTGACTTTCGCGTCTGTTTGTAGTTTAGAGTGTTGAGTCTCATCTTTCCCTGTGGATTGACCCCTATACTATTGTACTGCATTTACAAGCATATTAAGTTCATTATAGGGTAATTTTGAGGGTGGTTAAACACCGATCAATACCACTCCCCAGAAACCCATGACTGCCAAATAGTCACAAATATTAACTTTCTTTTTTTCTCAATGTGAAATCAAAATTAACCGTCATATTTACTTATAACCGTAACTCCCCTAGGACCGTCTCTAATAACAAACTTTTTATAACATGTATTAATCCATAGGAACTAGGGAATAAAAAGTAAATCACAGTATATAAATTCAACCTAAATATAGACCTAGATCTAGGGTGTTGTGGTAATTAAGTTTTGCAACATAATTCTAAATCGAATAAGGTTAGACGATGTACCTTGAGGGTGTTATGCTCGGCATAAAAACTTCGCTGAAAGAAGTTTGAAGCAAGAACAAAATTTGGCAACTAAAGAAAGCTTTAGGCGATGATGATGGTGCTCCAGCGGCAGTGCTCCAACGGTGATAGAGAATCCGGCGATGGAGGTTGTAGTGTTTAAGGGTGTTGGGTGTTATTCTGTTTAGAGTTTATGTTGGCTATCTACTCAAGAGCTACTAATAATGGGCTCAAAGAAAAAATAGATACACAGAAGATATAATCTGAAACTGTATTTTATTCATTGATAGATAGCCTTATATAAACATTATAATCTGTTACAATCAATATTCCTATAAATCATGGATTGAGATAATATCTACTTCTATGATAAATAGGACAGACACACATTTAGATACAATAAGTATAATATCTTTAAACACAATCCAAATTAATATTCCAGATTTCATATTAACGTGTGACCAATAATATTGATGTTGATCCAAAAGTTGTTCTATATATAGACATATAGTTGTTGTACATAGGGTGGACACAGAATGGGTCAGATCAATTGTTGAATGTCCCTATTTCTATCCCACAGGGTACGTGACGAAACGGGATTGGACCTTTTAAAAGTTTGTCCCGATCGTTCCCAAATTTTTTGAACAGGACGGGATGTGACGGGAGGAGATTGGCCTAATTTCAGCCCTAATTTGAGATGAATATTTAATATAATATTTAATAACAAAATCTTGAATGAGACGAGACAAATCAAATTTCGGGGTTCATATAAGATAAACATAATTTAATAGGATCTTGGAGTTTACAACTACACAAAGTAACATTGTTTTACTGAATGTTTAATTAAGAGCAATAAAAGTATAAGCAAATTGAATTTATGATTACCATATTACAAGTAAAATGTAATATTTTCATTGTTGTAGAGTATTTTTTTTGTTGTTGAATATTTCTAATAGTTAGATAATTTAATATGTTAACACTAAATAAAATAATAATAAAATAGACAAAATATATTATATGACATGTGACAGGTTTATCGGGATATTAAAATTAAGACCTAATCCCGTTTCTAAAAAACAGAACTTGACCAAATAAAAAAAATTAATTTTTGTCTCGCCTCGTCCCTTGTGGGATCAAGTCGGATTCGGAGTTTATGGGAGTTTTGCCTAACCCTAATTCTACAAGATTTCCACATAATTAAAGCCGAACCAGGGCCAAAATCAAAACATGTAATAAGGACCCAACAAAACATCTAAAAAATGCCCAGCCGTCCAAGTACACACATATATATATATAATTGAAAACATTAGATTTACTCCTCATTTCGTATTCATCTTGCCTCGCTTCCGCAGACTGCATTGGGAAAAATAAAGGCAGGGGTTCATCTATCTCTCTCTCCCCATTCCAATTTCTGAATTTAATTATTTTATTCGGAATATTGAGATATCGTCAATTTTCAAGGTGATGAGGAGCATTCTAGAGAGATGAGGACTTTGAAGGAAAATGATTGATTTGTACTTTATAGTAGCAGTTGTTCTTATGTGTTTACTTAGTCTGTTTATTACCCGTTTGATCCGCAAGTAAAAGAGAAACCATATGAGCTCATTGAATGCTACATAAACCTACGGTGCACAGTGGCTGCCAGACCTTTTCGACTTACCCGTCGCTATGCGTACTACAAGTTAGTGTTGGGGTGGTCTTCCGCCAACATCATATTTACATGCATGAAACTCTTGTTTGGTACACCCATGAAAGGATCACATCCTTTGCTCCAAGAATGCATAAGGATTATGATGTGAATTTGGATAATGAGATTTTTGCGGAGGAGAGGTGGCTTGCTGTTGAACGAGGCTACCTCTATGCTGCACATGATGCCTTGAGGATGATGCAGGATTATATGCCAGGTTATTCGCATATATGCAGTCTGTGTTGACTACTCGGCTCCTCTCTCTCTCTCCCCGCATAACACTTAGCAAGAGGAGATTACATCTCAGTTGTTGCTCATCCAGTTTCATTCCTCCCTGTGTAAGGGTTTGACATCCACAACAAGACTATCTACCAAATCAAGACCAAAATTAGGCAGTACTGTAGTCAACCTCTCATTGAGCTTAGTCATGATTTGAGCTCTCTGAGAAAAAACATCCTCCAAGGTCATAACTGCAACTGTAGCCCTCACCACTGTAAAAAACCATACCTTTGTTTTAGTAATCATAAAATAAATAGGCAGGGTCGTCAGTGAGCAACATTCTTGAATTCATAAATAAAAATATAAATACAATTTTTTTTACCTGATTTGACATTGGAAGCTATCTGAATCGTAGCATTCTTGAATTGGTAGTAAGCTTGTTGATAGCTATCCTCTTTTACGCGTATGTGAACCGAGAGATACATCCACACATGAACATTTTCATCATGTCGAGTGATAAACTATTTAGTAACTCCCAAAAAAATAATATCATGAAGCCAATTGTTAAAAATTTCAAAACTTACACTCGTTGTAGCTTGAAATTCATATTCCAGATGTTGCTGCCTCTTCACCACTCGACCAGTAATCCAGCTGTGACCTAGGTACCAAGGCACGCAGTGCATCCCTGGTCCCAAAGTCTTTTCAAATTCCCTCATTCTTCCTCAATACCTACCTTATCTTTCTTAACCCAAACACAGCCGAGAAATTGGCCCATCTACAGATGTAACAGTGACATGTTAGTTAGACAAGAACAATATGAACAAAAAAATATTACAACTTCATAAAGATGTAAGAAATTCAGAAACTTTATTCAAAAAGCAGCAAAAAAATTACAAACATGCAAGACCCAATGAGCAATACACTCACTCAGTAGTAGTAGCCATGGTTTTTGGTTTTTCGCTCACCTCTAAGTGGGAGTGGTTTATGATCTGATATTTTTTTCTTTCAATTTTGTTAAATTGTTAACAATAACAAGACATATATGTGATGCTTATTGATTAAACTTTCATTAAAAAAATCATGATTAAGTATGAAAGAATTGCAAAGCAAGGTTTCAGTAGGCGATACTGATGGTGTTGTTTGGACGAATGAGGTTATTCAAATGACAGTGAGTAGACAAAGAGCAGCTACTGAAGCCATTAGCGGACTCAGACCTGATTTTTTAGCTAAGCATTACCGGTATGTGTTACGCCGTGCTATGGGTGAGAAAGGAAAATATTGAGACATCGTCAATTTTCAAGGTGATGAGGAACATTCTTGAGAGATGATGATTTTTAAGGAAAATGATTGATTTGTACTTTGTAGTAGCAACTGTTCTTATGTGTTTATTTAGTATGGATGTAATTGTCGAATTGGGATTGTATCTTAGTTTTGTTGTGCTTGAGACTTAAATTTAGTGTCACTTCAGCGTTAAATTATTATTAAAAAGAAAGAATTCCCCTTTCAAAAAAAATAATTCATATATATATGTACATCGAAGTTTTTTCTTTTCAATGAAAAATTCGTTAATAATATATATGTATGTACTCTTAGTAAAATACTATTATGACCGATGGATTGTAAATGTAGAATTTAGAATTTCTAATCTTACATTACATGCATATATAAAGCTCGTGATCAATGAATAAGAAATTAAATCATATGCAACATAAGGGAACATTTCCCATAATTAGTGGCATATTTTCAGGCCAATCCAGGTAATAATTTACCAGTTACTACCGACTTAAGCATCATGAAAAGAGTTAATAAGTACAATATATCACTTTGAAACATCGCATGCATGCACATTCGAAGTTGGTGCATTTCCATAATTTCCACGATTAGGTTAATTTCCAAGTTAATTACATTACGTACATACATATATATAAATATACTGTCGTCCACATTTAGAGATTGAGATCGATAGTTATAGAGATCCACCAAAATTGAAAAACAATCAAAGAGAGCACTTAGAAATAATAGTATGTTTCTTGACAAAAAAAAAACAAAAGGTTGGTCTTAATAGAGACACAAGTGCGTATACATATTGGTGAGAATTGAGAAACTATATATCTTTCATCGATTAAAAACATCCATGCATTATCGATCTAAGGTTCTCGTTGTTCTCTCGCTATTTCCAACTTACTACAATTCAGAAACGCCAAAAGAACATGATCCTCTAGATCATGAAGGATGATGGGGTCTAGATTGAAGGTGAACCGGATGTGAGGTATGAATTTGAACAACATTTTAAAGGGGTCTACAAGTCAAGTGGAGCTAGGGCATGGGGAAATTCTTTAGCTGGAGTGATTAAAGCTATCTCGGAAGAATATAATGCTGGTTTTTTAACTCCTTCCTCCTTGATGGAGGTGTGAGACGCTGTTTTACGACTTGGCTCACTAAAAGCCCCCGAACGTGATGGTTTTCCAAGGTTATTCTACAAGTGTTATTCAACTATGGTTAACGACCTAGTTGCTGCCACTTCAGAAGAGTTTTGGGATGTGAGGGTTTGTTTGAGATAATTAAACAAGACATACATAGCCCTCATCCTAAAGATTCCATGTCCGAAGACAACATCACATTTCAGACTGATTAGCTTGTGCAAAAATTCCTACAAGATTTTGTACAAGCTTATGAGAAATCGACTCAAAATGGTACTACCGTATTTGATCACACACAATTATAAATTCCTTTGTTCTTGGTAGATGCATACAAGATAACAGTTTTTCTGGCGCATGAGGCTTTCCACTCCCTCAAGCTCAAGAAGAAGGGTGCAAGATGCAATCTTGGTCTTAAATTCAACATGATCAAAGCCTATGATCATGTTGAGTGGGATTTTTAGGAAAAAACTGTCTTACCGTTTTGATTTCGCAGGAGGTGGGTTGACTTGGTTATGTGATGTGTGACTACGGTCTCTTTCTCGATTTTTCGAAATGGGAGTTCATGAGAGGTTTTCAAACCTAATAGGTGGATTAAGACAAGGTGACCCTCTATCACCATACTTGTTTCTTTTGGTGAGTGAGGTTTTGTCCCTCAGGATTTTGAAGGAAATGGATACTGTCCGAATTTCTGGTATGAGCATATTGTAGAGAAGCCCTTCTTATCGCACTTATTCTTTGCTGACGACACTTTATATTTCTTAGAGGCTACCTTGACAATATGCCTTTACTTCTCGATGATACTAGAAGAGTAATGTAGTGTTTTGGGGCAAGGAACAAACGTGGGGAAGTCAAGTTTAATTTTTTTCCTCTAACACACCTCTCCTCATGCAACTATAATGATTTCTCCACCTCAAAGTTAAAGCTACTGATGATCCAAGAAAGTATCTTGGGCTCCCAACAGTGTGCGGGTAGTTCCAAGAAGAGGGTTCTGATGTTTTTCAAGGAAAGAGTCATTCAAAAGATTGAGGGGTGAAAACAGGGTCACTCTTTCCTATGCTGGCAAGGAAACACTCATAATGCTGGTGGCAACTTCTATTCCTGCCTTTCTGATGTCGTGCTTTAAATTTCCATCCACATTTTGTGATGAAATTGATTCTATCTTATGTAAGTTCTAGTGGGGGATAAATGAGAATGAGAATTTCCTTCACTAAAAGAGTTGGGAGTATTTGTGTCAATCGAGGGAGAAGGGTGGAATGAGATTTAGAAGTTTGGAATCATATAACATGGCACTTTTGGCCAAGCAAGTTTGGAGGTTACTAGATGATCCAGATACCTTGTGGGCGAAAATCTTGAAGGGAAGATATTTACCTACTTATGATTTTACTGAAGCTGTGAGGGGGCACCATGCCGGATGGAAGTGGTCTAGTCTCCTGACATCTAGAGACATTGTTCTAGAGAGCGCAATATAGAGAGAGTTGAAAATGGAAAGAAGATTAGTCTTTGGGAGAATGCTTGGACCCTAAAATATGGAAATGGCATGTTGCCAAACAATTGTCATGTTGGAGTGGCAATCCATCAAATAGTGGACTCTCTCGTTGATAGAGTTACAGTACAATGAGATCTCTCCACCATTGAACCTTACATTGTTCTGGATGCTATGAGAAAAATCAAGGCTATTCCGATTGGAGGAGACATGATAAGTGATAAAAGGGTGTGTCCTGGTAACAAGAGTGGTATCTATTCAGTGAAGTTTGGTTACCACATGATTATTGGTAAGAGATTACAAAACGTGCCGATTAACAGTCATAACTCTAGAGTGGTGGATGTGACGTTATGGAAGTTTATGTGGCATAGCAAAACTTTGCTAAATGTCAAGTGTTTATTTTAAAGATGTCTTAATAATTCTATTGCTTGTGCTGCCAATATGTTTAGAAGGAAGCTTGGTTTTTCTCCTGTGTGTACTTTATGTGGGGAGAGCGAGGAGACTATATATGGAGCATGTCCTTTTATTATGCCCTTAGGTTGATCGAGTTTGGTTTTGGTTTTCATTTGGGCATTAGAATATGCAAACAACAAGTCATAAATTTGGGTGAATGATTAATAAGGTTCGTTATTGGCCCTGGAACCAAAAGTGAAAAGTGTGAAGCATTTGTTTTCATAAGCATGCTTTGTTAGGAAATTCGGAAGGCTCGTTGCTGTTTTATTTTCCAGCATTTGCAGTCGGCTCCTCTTATTATTGTATCAAAGGCTAAGTGCTTGATGAATGAGATTTGGAGGTCTTTGAAGGTTGGTGACGACAATTGTAGAAAGAAGGTGCAACTAAAAAAAGAAGTGCTTCGAGTGTAGCGGCTAGGGAGGCTTTTGCTATCTTGGATGGTATCAAGTTAGCTCTGGAGCTGAGGTTGTAGTATGTAGTGATCGAGTCTGATGCTCAAGCGGTGATTGAAGTAGTTGAGAACATGTCTGCAATGTGTTACTGGGACCTGTTCACAATTATTTCTGACATTAGATTGATGAGCAAGAGTTTTAAGAAGGTTAGTTGGGCATGAGTGCCTAAAGAAGCGAATCAAGTAGTCGACTTTGTAGCATCGCTTTCATTTGAGAAGGTGGAACTTAATTATGTGGCTCTTGGGCCACCACCATCTCTGGTTCATATTTTGAAGAATGATGGATGCCCATGTCCTCCGATGAGTCAGTAGAGTGTGTTTTTTCTTTTGTGCTGTGCCGTCCCTTTTCATTTCTTTTCCTTGTGAGGTTAGGAGAAGATGGGAGTCAGGCTTTTGTATGTGTCTGTTGGTTTTATGAGACAAACATTGCTTGCTCTCGGGCAGTTTTCTTCTGCTTCGTAATATGATTGTCCATCTTCCAAAAAAAAATTAGCCAAGGTGATTATTGAGATAAGAACCGCTAAATTAAAGTATTTTCTAGCTCACTCATCTCAACAACATTTAGTTTGGATGGGCACACCGGAAAACTTATGTATATATTTTGGTGATTCCGTTTATATATTCCCGCCGTTCATTATTTCAGTTATTTGATTTGGACCGTCATCTTTGTATAATATCGATGTCACTAAAATTTACATAACCCTTGGTCAATATTGTGGAATCGACCACGTCCTACCATCTATTTAGCTAGTGCAATTCACTTGGAAATGCTAAATGGCAGAAGATCAATTATGGTGAGATGGATAGCTTTTTGCGCACCCTTGGCAAAATTATGCTAAATGGCAGAAGATCAATTTTGAGCCTGAGGGTTTTGGGCCACATTTAAGTTCAAAATCTTTCAGACCCAAAAAGCAATATCACATGTTCCCCACCATAACTATCATGCTCCCGCACACACAGTTAAACACATATTATCGTCGCTCATCCAGAGTCCGAAAAAAGCACCTATGAACTTCCCCTTGGCGCGCTTCGCTCTTCACTCCAGGGTCTTCTTCTTCTTCCTCTCCGCAACTTCCACCACTACCAAACCCAGCGCTCGTTCCATTTCGACCATCCGCAATAGAAAATTTACTTCCACTGCCACCAAGGTAATACATACAATCTTCATTTTCTCTCGGGACCTTTTTGTTTGTTCTTCATGATTCTCTTGTTTAGTGTAGTTTTGACTGTTTTGATGGGTATAGTCAAGTGAAGAAGAAGAGATACTGGTGGTAGTTGGAGCTGGAGCAGCTGGGGTTTATGGAGCAATTAGAGCTAAAACCCTCGCTCCTAATCTCAACGTGGTAGTCATTGAGAAAGCAAGGCCTCTAGCCAAGGTTTGTTTTTAGACTTTGGACTAGTTTTTTCGTGTTGCGAAATTGTAGACGATTAATGAGATTATAACACTCAGGTGAAAGTTTCTGGGGGAGGCAGGTGCAATGTGACTAATGGGCATTGTGTAGAGACTATGGTAAGCACATTAATATTGCAAATTTGATTGATGGATGCATGATGTTGGGAATAATGATTTGGGTTGTTAGATGTTGGCAGAAAACTATCCGCGGGGTCATAGAGAACTGAGAGGAGCGTTTTTCAATCTGCATGGGCCGGTGGATACCATGGCTTGGTTTTCTGATCATGGGGTGGAGCTCAAGGTGGGGTACCGTACTCGACATGTTGTTTCAGTTTTGAGATGTGTTGTTGTGTGTTTTATGATTTGGTGATTGACTGATGACAGACTGAGGATGATGGAAGGGTGTTTCCTGTCAGCAATAGTTCTTCTACGATTATCGATTGTCTCATGTCTGAGTCCACGCGGTTGGGAGGTATGATTGCTCACCAATTGCGTTTTACTAATATTACTCCGTCTATGTTTGTTATGGCTATCACTAGTTTTGGGTTCAGGCAAATGAAGCTTTAGAAAATATAGAGGGGAAATTATATAGTAGACTAGTTTTCAGTTATGTTAAGTACACTAATAACTAAATGCATCGTGATAACTGGTGATTTTGCATACTCCTTCCTCAGCTTTTCTTATTTTGTAGTATCCAAATTGTGATGCCCGGGTAGTAGAGTTTTAACATAATGACTTGCGAGTTGTTTGTGCTGAATTTGGGTTTCTCAACCAGTTTCTCTGCAGACTGGGAAAGCTGTGATAACTGCTAGTCCTACTGATGGTGGAAAATTTCGTCTTGGCATTGAAAAGCGTACACCCAGTTCTGCAGAATATGTTGAGGCTGATTATCTTTTGATTGCCAGCGGTAATGGCAAGCAGGTTGTGATAGATTATTTTTCCTTTGTGTCATCATGTTGATTTGTTAAGTTTCTTAAGATGAGCTTGTTCTTGTCACAGGGTTATAGTCTTGCATCTCAACTTGGTCATTCAATTGTTGACCCTGTACCAAGTTTGTTTACTTTTAAGATAGAGGATCCACAGCTAGCTGACTTATCAGGGGTAATTATACTCATAATCATAAAATACTTGCTTACAAATTACAATATCAATATGTACGATGCCTGCTGATGCATATAACATGTGGAATCAAGAGAAATAATCTTTAGTATGGTTCTCAACCTCTTATTTCTACATTCAGATCACATTCCCTAAAGTCAAAGCAAAGTTGAAAACAGAAAATACCCAAAGGAATATACCACAGCTCACACAGGTGCGTATTGCTTAGTTCTTATCCTTGCAGTTTCTTTAGTGCATGCATCTTACCCAAAACTATTTGGAACTGCAGGTTGGACCTGTGCTAGTCACACACTGGGGATTCAGTGGGCCAGCAATACTTCGGTTATCTGCTTGGGGGGCCTGTGTTTTATCCAGTACAGGTTACAAAGGTAAGGAAATTGCTTCTTTATTTTGTATCTACTCATATCTGTGCTTACTCAAATGACCGTCAATCTTAACTTGGTAATTTTTGGATACAGGGACTCTTGTTCTTGACTTTATACCTGATGTGCATATAGATGATGTGAAATCAATCCTCATACAACACAAAAATAAGTTTGCGGTACTCCTATATCTTTTCACTTTGTGGTGAAATATTATTTGCTATTGAATTAAAGGCATGCATGAAGTGGAACTAGATTCTATCTGCAGATGATGACTCTTGGTTATTATATATTTAGTGATTAAAAAGTATGTGGTATAATAGCTAAAGTTTAAGAGACTAAGATTAAACTATTCCTTAGTTCAAACTCTGACCAGCATAACTAGTCCACAAAATGTTGGTGTGGAATGAGGATCACATAATGTCCCATAATCAAATTTTAGAATAAAGAATAATTAGTAGGTTGTTCTTACTATTTAAGACTACTTTTACTAGTTCTTTGACGGAAGACTTCTTTTCTGTCCTCATGTTCCTGCAGAAGCAAAAGGTAGCTAATTCGTATCCTACAGAATTTGGCCTTGTGAAGAGATTTTGGAAATATATATTGTATCGTCAGGTTGGTGAATTATCCAATTTATAAATGATAACATGATCTTACAATCCTAATGGAGAATTTAGCTTGATGGATTATCTTTGACTTCTCATGTCTAGGGAATACTTGGTGATATCTTGTGGGCATCCATTTCAAAGGACTCATTATTCAGTGTTGCGCATATATTAAAGCACTGTACCTTTTGTGTTAAAGGAAAGGTAGGATTCTACAAAAGTAACTTGCTGCCCACCTCCCCGCTATTTTCTTTACAATATAAGCCTACTTTACTGATATATATGCTTCTTTGAATGGTGAAGAGTCAATATAAAGATGAATTTGTCACTGCTGGTGGTGTTCCACTTTCTGAGGTCAGTCTCCCCTGGCTCTCCTTTCTCTCATCTGATTCATGTTCAATGTAAGTTAATAATTATGTTTCTTGCTTTGGTGAAGATATCATTGAACACAATGGAAAGCAAAATTCAGTCACGCCTGTTCTTTGCAGGAGAGGTAATTCACATAATTTGCTCATTTATAAAGAAAATAAAGTTCATACCTCATACTCGCATTCATGGTGTCCTAACAATGGCATTCAAAATCTATCTTCAGGTTTTGAACGTTGATGGGGTAACTGGTGGTTTCAATTTCCAGGTAAGAACCTCTTTGCTGTGTTAGTACATAACTGTAGGAAGTTTGAGTATCGATCTCAGTTTTCTGAGCTCTACTTGTGAATGAACTGTGTCTAAACTCTAAAGTCAGGGAGTGAGGTGTGTGTGGAAATATAAGTCATCTCTGAGTCCTCCAATCATTGCTCAATGCTCACGGGGCTGTTTATGTTTCAGAATGCTTGGTCTGGGGGATATATTGCCGGAACTAGTATTGGTAAACAAGCGGTTGGTGCTTAACTCTGCAGGGAGATTTTGGCGAATTCGGTAAGCGTTTAAGTATCCAACTAGTGCTGACGTAGTTTAATGGCTAAACTACTATAAAGTATAAAGGTCGAGATGAAGAAGCAGTCATGACTCATGATCAAACGTACTTGTTTAGCATTGTGAACCCTCCTTGTCTGGACAGTTTTTGTTAGCATCACAGTCATGAACAAACATGTCTTTGTTCAATGTACCTATGAATATGTCTGTGTTCAATGAGCAAATTGACATTTCTGCATTCACAAAGTGTTCCATTTTTTTTTCTCAGTATGCAGCATAGAGTTCATGACTCTAAAAAAGGTATACCAGGGTGAAGGGTTGACTAGTTAAACCAATCGAATGCCTTTTCATGTCTATAGAGGCATTAGCAGCCTTGGAGTTGTAGACTCTAATTCTGTCAATGTTACAACTTGTACGTTCTACGGTTTAGCCGAGAAATGCTTTTCATATTTCCTATTTTCCTACATGATCATTCCTGTTTGAGGTCTAGTTTCTACTTAATTTCTCACTACAATCACCAGCTACAGGCCTGAACCAGAAGTCGTTACTAGACGTTTATTTGACCATGTCTCAGTTTGGCTCTGTAGTCTGTAAAAGTGTCTTAACATTATTTTGGCGTGCTCATAAAATTGCACAGTAACGAGACTAATGACCGTAGACTAGACCCGTCGTTGTAGTCAGCCTTGCGGTCAAGGAGAAAAAGGTGTCGACGGTCGACACAGAATGACCAAATTGTCCTTACCCAACAAACAAATGTGCACCCCTCGAGTATTTGTCTGCTCTTTTTTGAAATGTCACCATCTTATCACGAAAAATATCAAATTTGCAGGTCCCCAATGTTTGCAAATCCGAATAGCCTATGCCCACAAGCCACACTAGAGATATGGATTTCATTAATAAATTACAACGTAATCTTGCGTCTATAAAATTACAACATAGTTTTGTTAGCTAGTATGCATTGCGTTGTTTTTGTTTGATTTTTCAGATTTTTTAACACTAGATTTGGTGCCTCTTTTAAAACTCTGATCCTATCAAGTCCTTGATAAAAACATTAACATCAAAGGAGTTGGTATTGTATGGTGCCACTAGCAAACTTTTCTTTTTTTCGGGAGAAAGCAAATTTTTCAAAAACAAAAATCACAAAATAAAATTAATTAGTGAGTAACAGAAAAAGAATGAATATTTGTAGAATAATTCCGACCAATGGTCAGACGATTTGGAACGTTGTTCCTCCCATCAACAAAAAACAAATACTTAATAGATTAGGTAACTCTAACAAATCCATCCATAGGTACACCACATGGCACATGCCCAATTATTATTCATTTTTTAAAAAGATGCACCACCTTCCCGAAACCAGAGGCCCACTAGCCGATGAGCATCGGAAAGTATCCAAACAATCCTCGTCGACCTTTCCCACGTCCTTATCATCTGTATATTCCAGAATCCAGGAATGTCTATCTCCCCACAAAACAAATCATTTATTACTACCTTTATTTTCTCTTTTTTTAATATTCACGATAATCCCCCCACTTCTTCACTAGCTCTCCTCTCAGCTCTTATCTCGCTCGCCAAAACCCCACCGCGAGGCCTCTCACGCATTTCTCGTGACTCCAAAACCTCCTCCGAGTTTTCCGTGCCTCCGTGTCGACGTCACTCTCTCTCTCCCTCTTCGCATGCAAAATCCTCGCCCGTATAAATACGGCTCTCTCTTTCTGTGACTCGGTTTGTTCTGGATTTCGACCTGTGGAAATTTGAGAGAGAAAAAGAGAGAGAGAGAGAGAGAGAGATGGAGGAGAAGAAGGTTCAGATTGGGGTCTGTGTGATGGAAAAGAAGGTGAAATGCGGCTCCGAGGTTCTCTTAATTTCCTTTTTTTTTTGTGTGTTCGGTTCCTTTTACCGCCAGTGAAAACCAAAAAAACTGTACGTTGATTTCGGTTGTGTAATGTGAACGATGAGCGTGTTTTTGATTCTCTGTGTGCAGGTGTTTTCTGCTCCGATGGAGCAGATTCTCGAGCGGCTTCAACGATTCGGCGAATTCGAGGTACTTGAATTTTTCTTTTTGTATTTTTTTGTGTTTGAATCTGTATCGTATTATTTGTTGTAGTGTTGAGTGTTTTGATCTGTTCGTCATGTGAAGAAGAGTGTGTTACTGCATTGATTGGTTTGGTGTACGAGTCTGTTGAGGTGTCGGTTTGATTGTAGTTGTTGATAATTTGCTTTGAATTTTTTCTGTATAGATAACACACTTTGGGGACAAGGTCATTCTTGAAGATCCGATTGAGAGGTACTTTCTAGCTTCTATATGAATATTTCTGTATTTATTTTGGAGAGTTGTATGTCACGATCATGTGGAGGTGAAAGTGATTTGTGATTGAGACAGCGTGAACTACTGATGTGAGCAGTTTACTGCTGAGAGTTGTGTGGTGTTGTCATCTTGGTGACTGTTTCAAATCGATAGTTTGAGTGAGTGATTTTGTTGTGGTGATGTTGTAATTTTCAGCTGGCCGATTTGTGATTGCTTGATTGCCTTTCATTCCTCTGGCTATCCTCTGGAGAAGGCCGAAGCATATGCTGCTCTAAGAAAGTAAGACATATATGATCTTCATGTGCAGAGTTTTTGTTTTGATTCGTCTTTCATTTGTACATTACATGCATGTATTTACTTTTTGCTCAAGAACAGTATGACCTGATATTTATTCTTTCTTTCCAGACCTTTTCTCGTAAACGAGCTGGAACCGCAACACCTTCTTCATGACAGAAGGAAGGTATATGAGGTACGCTGATGAAATCTCACTGTATCTAAAGGTTATACCTTCCCTCTTTTGATTTTCCTTGTGGTGTTTGGTAGACTTACCATGTTAACAGTATCTGGAGTCTTCAATATCAACATAATGTTCATGTCTATATTTGTGTTCTCGTGGTTAGTTACTGACTATGTGGCAACCTTGATCAATCACCTTTGAACCTGAATCAAAGAGTTATTGAACAAGGGTATCTAGTAACTGACCAGGGGAACTCTACTATTCATTCCCATTCCTTGGGAATATATGCTTTTTATAAAATGGAATGTTGAAAATCTGATACTAATTTTTTCTGGCTTTGCAGCGTCTCGAAATGTTTGGAATCCCTGTTCCAAGATATGCCCTTGTAAATAGAGAAGCACCATATCAAGAGCTCGACTATTTCGTTGAGGAAGAGGATTTTGTAGAGGTTCATGGTCAACGTTTCTGGAAGCCATTTGTAGAGAAGCCTGTTGATGGTTAGCATTTTTCTTCTGCAGATAAATAAGTCATTGTGCGGTATAAAACACATATAAAACAGTGACTTTGTTTTATACAACTCTGTTAGAAGACATTTTAGATTCACATCAGTTTTCTGATGTAGCTTTGCATATCAAAGCTATTGACACTTTTGTGTTTTCATTCTATGAAGGGGACAATCACAGTATAATGATATATTACCCTAGCTCAGCAGGTGGAGGAATGAAGGAGTTGTTTAGGAAGGTGCATTCCAACTGCTTATTGCATTGATGTAGCTTAAATGAGAATATGTGTGTGCGCATGGTGCATATGTCTAAAACAGAATATCTGTAGCTAATTTCATAATCTAGGAGAAAAATCAGAATCTTGATCTGCTTGGAATTGTTTTCTTTATTTTGCTTTTTTGCTATACCAAACCAAACTTATCCACTTTCTGGTCAGATGTATGTGTGGTTAGTCTTAACAATTGAAAATGACCGATTTTGCTACCATTAGTCATACCTTACCTATATAGTAAAATAAGAGCTTTCTGGTTTTCAACCTTGTGAGATGTAATCATAGGATATCTACGTGCAGATCCAAGTATAGTTTGATATGGTGTTTACAAGTTGTTTTCTATTTTACTGTCCAAGTTTATCCATAAATGTTGTCCCTGTCTGATATAGGTTGGTAATCGCTCTAGTGAATTCCATTCAGAGGTCAGAAGAGTGAGACGAGAAGGTTCTTATATATACGAGGAGTTCATGCCAACTGGAGGAACAGATGTTAAGGTTGTTTTTGGATGTTTCAATTATATGAAAAAGGTTTTCATAGATAATGTGAAATGCACCTGCGTTATTATTGACACTGTATCTGAGAAACGGTATCCATTTCAACTACTGGCAGCATGGAATAAAACTCCTTGTCAACTGTTGAAAAATTATGCTCACTATTCAGTCAGCGCATAATTTCTGCAAAGAACAAAATAATCACAGGTTACTTGTAATATGGTAAGTGTTATATTGATAAGTGGAACAGTAACATACGGTTTTCTTGGCCTAATAAATATCATGTCGTCATGATTTTCTTTTGTAAATAAATGAGGCCTTTTTCTTGACCCTCAAGCGCTCTCTGGAATAGGTTGATTCTTTGGTTTATCAAATTGATTATCCTGGAGTAATGGTTTACTACCAAAGCTAAATTACTGAATTACTTTTCCCCATTGTACTTTCTTCAGTCATTGCTATATTCCTGCAATCATTATTTCACTTTTGGTTCTCTAAGGAGTAGTTTCTTCTTGTCAAATAAATTAGGTGTACACGGTGGGCCCTGAATATGCACACGCTGAGGCAAGGAAATCACCTGTTGTAGATGGTGTTGTCATGAGAAATCCTGATGGCAAGGAAGTAAGTTCTTGATCTAATGGAATTAGTTTACGAAAACAGGAAACTTTGGGTGAAATGATGCATTGCTATTACTAGATGAGGGGTGAAAGAATGATGGTGGCTTCTTAATTTATTTGACAGGTGAGATATCCTGTTTTACTGACACCTGCAGAGAAGCAAATGGCAAGAGAGGTCTGCATCGCATTTAGGCAAGCGGTAAGTAATTTTGATAGAGTTGTGCTTCTTATGATGGTAAACAACTTTGTCTACTGATACATGATGATACTGATCTTGCATTAATATAGTGGGAATTGTTTATTCGAGTTCCTATTTTGTTGAACTTTTCTAAAGTAAGGAGTTTTTATCTTAAATATGTAGACAAGCCTAGATAGGTAACTGCCAAAGCTTACTATCCAGCTCATCTTAGTTCGTTTCTGGACGCAATAGAGCATCTTTAATGTGGTTTCTGCATTGCTACTTCAGATTTTATGTATATGAAAACTTAATCTGTTGTTATGATATTCTCAGAATTTTATTTAACTTTATTTGTATTTCTTTAATTCATTTTCAAAATTCTTCTCATATCTGCAGGTTTGTGGGTTCGATCTTTTGCGATGTGAGGGGCGCTCATATGTCTGTGATGTCAATGGATGGAGTTTCGTCAAAAACTCGTACAAGTACAGTTTATGTTTTCTAGTAATCTGGTTGACAAATACAGTTTATGTTTTCTGCTTATGTCATATCATCTACGTAAGCCTCAATATGATATATTTGAAACATTATCAAAATGTCAGTTTCTCTTCTAATACGTCGTGGTGCTATTTTGTTCAAACTTTAGTTCTCAGGCCACATCAAACAATCTAACTATTGTCACTAACTCACCAATGTTTTTTTTTTTTGCCGCTACAGGTATTATGATGATGCTGCTTGTGTACTCAGGAAGATATTTTTAGATGCTAAAGCTCCTCATCTTTCTTCTGTCATTCCACCAACTTTGCCATGGAAAACTAATGAACCAAGCCAACCTTCTGAGGGGCTAACCCGCCAAGGAAGTGGAATCATTGGCACGTTCGGACAGGCTGAGGAACTACGTTGTGTAATTGCCATTATTCGTCAGTATGTACTCCCTATCAGTCTTTTAACTTTGTGTAGTTGACTTACCAATTTCCCTTAATATCTCTACTTTGTTTTGGTAGTGGTGATAGAACTCCCAAACAGAAGGTAAAGTTGAAGGTTACTGAGGAAAAGCTCTTGAACTTGATGCTAAAGTACAATGGGGGCCGACCTAGATCTGAGGTGATCGATTTCTTCTTTCATTAAACTTTTTTTTTTGTTGTTTCACTTGACATACAATATCAACTGATTATTGGTGCTGATCCTCATTTGTAGACAAAACTGAAAAGTGCTATCCAGTTGCAAGATTTGTTGGATGCCACACGGATGCTTGTACCTCGTTCTAGGTATCGAGCTTTACACTGCTTGCCACTGTTTTAGTAAAAGTGGCAGCATATAAATGTCATTCAAATGAAGCTTAACATGTACTACTTTCCTTTTTTAATTTGATACAAAATTTATTTGCTAGCTGATTCTTATATCAAGAGTTTAAGACAGTAGAATACATGTTGACTCTTTACATTATCTAGACCAGGTCGAGAAAGTGACAGTGAGGCAGAAGACATTGAGCATGCTGAAAAGCTTCGTCAAGTTAAAGCAGTTCTCGAGGAGGTAATTCACTCTTCCCTGAAGTTTCATTTCTTTTTTCTGTTTAAAATTTCTTTATCCCTTTTCCTTTAGTTCATCCAGACCGAGTTCACCTCTTCTTGCATCAAGTTTCACTAGTGTCTAGTTCAGTGTCTAACTTGAATTTATTACTTATGAATTTGTTCTGTTGCCTAATTATTCATGCAAATTGTTAACTGAATACAATGTTCTCTAGCCTAACCCTCTTACTTCAACCAAATTATAGGGAATATTAACTCTTATATTGAATTTGGAGAGCAATCTATTCTTCTAGAAAATTGATGTGATTTATTTGAATTGCTTATTAATGGTGAGAATGTCCTGATGCATACCCAAATAGACACATAAATGTTTTCATTCTGATGTAACATATATTTGATATTATGTTAGTAAATGTGTGCTGATTTGCATTTGTTTATCAAGGGGGGACATTTCTCTGGCATTTATAGGAAGGTACAACTAAAACCCCTGAAGTGGGTTAAAATCTCAAAGAGTAATGGTGAAGGTGAGGAAGAATGTCCAGTTGAAGCTTTAATGGTTCTCAAGTACGGGGGTGTACTTACTCACGCTGGCAGAAAGCAGGTAAAATTTTTATCAATAAACTACAGTTAGTACATACAAGGATGCATAATGTAATATTATTGTCTTTCATTTGACTTATGCTAGTTCTCTTAATCTTTTACTTGTTTGCAGGCTGAGGAACTGGGTAGATTCTTTCGGAATCATATGTACCCAGGTAATCATAATGGCAGTTATTTTGTCTTATAAAACTATTTTTGCTGTTTAGTGAATGAATATACATTAAGATCTGGTTTCCACATTTACTCTTTGTTGTGTTGAAGCTAATGAAGTTACACACGACTATAGTTAACTAACTAAGACGACGTCATGTCTTTTCAACTCGAGCTAGATCATTTTTAGGGATGACAGTTGACTAAGATGAAGTCATATGTCACATCATTTCAACTTGGTAACTAGTTTATTTCACTTCTTTGGCATATCCCAATGTCTTTTTATTCAAGTGCAGTTCAAAAGTTCTAAAGAAAAATCTAGACAATTATATCCCACTGGTGTAACTGTGCTCTGTTTCAAGCAGTCTTGATGTGCTAGATGCTCTTATTTGGTATTCATAAGCTTTGCACTGCAAGGTCACTCATGATGCTACTACAGTTACTAATCTTCCTTGGCTACTTCTCATGGTAAATCCTTAAACAATTGCAGGTGAAGGTACTGGCCTTCTTCGCCTCCATAGCACATATCGCCACGATCTTAAAATTTATAGCTCTGATGAGGGCCGTGTACAGGTATAACCTCATCTGTTCACAATTTTATAATGTTTATAATGTTATTATTATTTTTACATAAGAAAATGTGTTTGCAGATGTCTGCAGCTGCATTTGCCAAAGGCTTGCTTGATCTAGAAGGGCAGCTAACACCAATCCTGGTCTGTAGCTCTTTTAGCATTCTTGAGACTCATTTAAGAAGTTGAGCTTGGGTTACTGATTTTATTATCTGTTACTTTTTTATATTTTTTGTTTAGGTTTCTCTGGTTAGCAAAGATTCGTCTATGTTGGATGGACTTGAAAATGCAAGTGTAGAGATGGAAGAAGCTAAGTCTAGGTTGAACGAGACTATAACTTCAGGTGTGAAGACAATTCAAAGCAATGAAATCTCTCCTTGGATGTCTGATGGAGCTGGGCTACCTTCAAATGCATCAGAGCTTCTACCTAAATTGGTAACTGCATTCAGTTTGCTTGTCTACAAATTGCATAGGACGTCTATTTCTTTCAATATATTTCTTTTATAATTTTCTTAATGCTTGTGGAATTTATAGGTAAAGTTGACGAAGAAGGTCACAGAACAAGTACGGCAGCTAGCAAAGGACGAGGATGAGGAACTTACAACAAGCTCATATGATGTGATTCTTCCTTATGACCAAGCAAAAGCTCTTGGTAAGACAAATATTGATGTTGATCGTATCGCTGCTGGATTGCCATGCGGTAGCGAGGGATTCCTTTTGATGTATGCTCGTTGGAGAAAGCTTGCAAGGGACCTGTACAATGAAAGAAAAGAGTAAGTGCTAGCAAAGCTTTCTATCTGAATGTACTTTCATCTATATATATGCATCTATTCATATTCCTTTGTTTCCAAGACTTAAAAGATCCAAGTATTTCTGAGTTTTGGAAACTCTTCTCAGCTTCAAACAGTTTTTTAAGTGACAATTTGGACCTTCAAACTGATAATAATTTTGAAATTTGATTTACTGGCAGACGATTCGACATAACACAGATTCCAGATGTTTATGACTCCTGCAAGTAAGCTGTCATTTTCTGCTCATAATTCAAGTTTTTAATTAGCTATTATTCATATGTGAATATGTAGCTACATAACTGTGCCCAATAATTTTATAATTGGATTTAAAACCCATTACTATGAACAGAACTTTTTGTGGAATCTTATTCATGATCATGTGTGAAGCACAGACTGGGTTTTTCTATATTCCTGCATGAATTTCGCTAGAATAGATTTTGTGTATGACTACCACTTATCAATATATTAACAACAGTCTTCTCCTGTTTGCCCAATAAGTACAAAATCAAGTTCATCAAGTGATTACTTTGTGCCGGTGCCATTATAGCACCATGGTCTTGTAATATTTTTCGTATATTTCTTTTCTGAATGACATTTGATCTGTATTATATGCTACCACTTGACAGATATGATCTTCTGCACAATGGACATCTTAAGTTAGAAGGTCTGAAGGAGCTCTTCAAAGTTGCCCAGGTACAGAAACCAAGAGATTAAGATGCTTCACCAATAAATTAGAGGAATTGAACCTGTTATAAACCATATGAAACTATATAATAGGTTGATTTATATTCTAGCTGATTCTGTATTTGTCTTTTAATTGCAGTTACTGGCGGATGGTGTCATCCCAAATGAGTATGGGATTAATCCCACACAGAAGCTCAAGATTGGTTCAAAGGTGATGTTATGCCAGGAATTCCTTTTTAGTTGAACCTATACATTTTCCTTGTGCTTCTCATCATTCTATTTACTTCTACACTGTAGATTCCTCATCTCTCATTTCACATCACATGGATTCTTTACCCCCTGTTGACAAACTCTATTCAATTAATTTTCTTGTAGATTGCTCGTCGTTTATTGGGAAAAATTATGATCGATTTGAGGAATACCCGCGAAGAAGCCATCAGCGTTGCAGAACCAAAGAGTAATCAGGATGAACATGTGAACTTAACAAATTATGGAAAGGACGATAAGGAGAACTACAAGAATGATGAAAAAAAATATAGCATGACTGAGACACCAAAGCTTTACAATAAGAATGATGATGTGAGGAGATCTAGCATATCTAGTGAGATATCAATGGATCAGGAGGAGGATGATGATAAAGAGATCAAATATCGTTTGGACCCAAAGTTAATATATGACCCTTTATTTGTTATATTCATTATATATTTCTTAATTTCCTAAGAATAATGTCATATTCTTGTCTCAGGTATGCAAATGTTAGAACACCCGAACGCCATGTTCGAACACGTCTGTACTTTACATCAGTGAGTATATTTCTTTCTCTCCAATACTACATATGAACACAGTATTTATGATGTTGATGTAAACTTTTGGACTGATAGGAATCTCATATCCATTCTTTAATGAATGTTCTCCGCTACTGTAACGTGGATGAGTCTCTTCAAGGAGAGGATGGGCTTGTTTGTGAAAGTGCTTTGGAGCGTTTATTTAACACTAAAGAGCTTGACTATATGAGTTATATTGTACTAAGAATGTTCGAGAATGCAGAAGTAAGTGACTAAGTTTCGAAGCTGGGTATTTCTATCTGTTACATTGGTAAATTATGAGTGTGGATGTTCAAAGATGATGTTATGAGACTCAGTTGCATTTACTGGTTCAGTAAGCTCAGTCATGATGTGCTAGTATTATTGAGCAACATTATGTTGATATAAATGAAACTGAATTTGCAGGTACCTTTAGAAGACCCAAAAAGATTTCGTGTGGAAATGACATTTAGTCGTGGTGCAGATTTGTCGCCATTGGAGGTAATACAACATCTAATATACTGTAAACAGTTTTAACCATAGAGAATAATTTGCAAGGGCTACATATGATTACTGCCTGGAGTCAATGGTGTGTCTTGATTTGCTCTTGATGAAACTAAGTTTGTGTCTTGTCTTTCGCTTAGCAGAAAAATGACAGCGCGGCTGCTTCATTGCATCAAGAGCACACACTACCAATAATGGGTCCGGAGAGGCTGCAGGAAGTGGGATCGTATCTCACATTCGATAGAATGGAGAAAATGATTCACTCATTTGCTATGCCAGCGGAAGACTTTCCTCCGGCATCAGGTTTCTCAGGCTATTTCTCAAAGAGTGCAGCAGTGTTAGAGCGCCTAGTAAACCTTTGGCCTTTCAATAAGCATAATAGTTTCAACGGAAAGTAGCAAACGTCGTGCCCGCTCACCTTTGGTCTTTACTTCCAGCCTTTTCTTATATGCTTCTTGATGTACGTGCAACCAAGCTCAGTTTTTGAGAACTTGTAAAGTGTATTACACTTGAGAGCAACAAAAGAAAAAAGGTAGTAGTCTCGATCTTGTAGATGGGGTTGATCGTGTTCCCTCATTGTTCGACCAAACTCTAATCCCACGACACGTATATTTTGGGATTCTTTACCTCCCTTTCCCAAATGGTGGTGTTGTCATGTCTAGTCTCCACCTATCGAATATGAGCGATTCCTCGGGAGAAGTCTCTAATGAGATAAGGTTCTCCAGAGGATTACATACAAAATATAATAACATATCCAGAAATCCACAATGGTCACCAAGTCTTAAAAGTCAAGACACATTTTGCACAATCTGGATGTCTCTCGCATCATTTTCCCTACAGTCAAAATCGAATCATGAAGATTTGGACAAGTACAGTCAAAGAAGTAGTAGGTTCTTTATTCTCTGACGCACGACATAAAACACATGTCCGGCGCCATATTGAACTTTAGTAATCCAAATCCAAAATGTGTACTACAGTTGAGAATTTAGTAGAAGCTGCTCATTACCCGCCAAGTGCACTACCGACTGTTGCCGCTTGAAAAGGGTATAAATGTAAAACAGCTTCAATCGTTGAGAAAACAGAGCACTCTGTTTTTTTCTCTCTAGTGTTTTTCTTGGTTCACTAACCCAGGAGCTATGGATGAGAAAGCCGAAGCGTTAGAAGTTGTAGTGAAGGAAGCTGTGGATTTGGTACCATAACAGAACTGCCCATCTTATTTTTTTTTTCCTTCAAGTTTTCCAAGCGTGACATAGACTTCTCTGTTTGCAAATTTTCTAACTATTTGATTCCAGGAGAACGTACCGATTGAAGAAGTGTTCTTGACCTTGAGGTGTAACGAACATGGACTCACATCTGAAGCTGCTCAGCATAGGCTGGCCCTTTTTGGGTACAACAAGCTTGAGGAAAAGAAGGTACTGCTACTGCTGTACTTTGCTAGTAAATCATCTCCTATTTTGTAAGGGAAAAGATTATATATGTTTCCTATTTGGCAGATTTTTTTTTTAAAAATATATATTTTTCGTTGTGATTATACAGGAAAACAAGGTTTTGAAGTTCTTGGGGTTTATGTG
This sequence comes from Geum urbanum, assembly GCA_946800695.1. NCBI lineage: Eukaryota > Viridiplantae > Streptophyta > Magnoliopsida > Rosales > Rosaceae > Geum > Geum urbanum. Next base: position 51,134,778 of record OX327008.1, on the reverse strand, counting down.
GAACCCTCTCTCGTGGGTGATGGAAGCTGCAGCTATAATGGCCATTGCTCTTGCCAATGGAGGAGTTAGTACTCTATTAATTTTTTTTGTTCAATTTTCCCTTTTCTTGTGGATTTGCGTTGTAAGTATTGATTATATTTACATGTTAAGTGTGGATTGATGTAGGGAAAGCCTCCAGATTGGCAAGACTTTGTTGGGATCATTACTCTCCTTCTTATCAACTCGACGATAAGTTTCATAGAAGAGAACAACGCTGGAAATGCTGCTGCTGCTCTCATGGCCCGTCTCGCTCCCAAAGCCAAGGTAATTCAGCTCAATTCCTTATCCTTGTATTAGCTTTAGGGTTGTTTATACTTTATAGTTCATTTCTATATAGTTTTGAGTGTTGGTATACGTATGTGCCGGCTATACATGTCTTAGTGCATAGTTCTGTCATGTGAGTTAGGTTCTTCGAGATGGGACGTGGACTGAGGAGGATGCTGCAATTCTCGTTCCGGGGGATATAATCAGCATTAAGCTTGGTGACATTCTTCCTGCTGACGCTCGTCTCCTCGATGGTGATCCACTGAAAATTGATCAGGTTCTGTGAGAACTACACCAGTTTTCTCTGTAATGATGCATTAAGTCTGTTTGTAGTCCAAGTGTCTTACTATTTGTATTTGATTTTGGCAGTCTGCACTTACGGGTGAGTCACTACCCGTGACAAAAGGCCCCGGTGACAGTGTGTATTCAGGCTCTACATGTAAACAAGGAGAGATTGAAGCAGTGGTGATCGCTACTGGTGTTCATACCTTTTTCGGCAAGGCTGCCCACCTTGTTGAGAGCACGAATCAACAGGGACACTTTCAACAGGTAAGCAATACACTAAGGTGATTTTGTCTATACGAACTTAACTATAAAAGTTTGATGTTTGTACAGATGGGGATTGAGTTTTCTTGTGTTTCTACTTGATTAGGTCTTGACTGCAATTGGGAATTTCTGTATATGTACCATTGCTGTGGGAATGGTAATAGAGATCATAGTCATGTATCCAATTCAACACCGTAGTTACCGCCCTGGAATTGACAACCTGCTTGTACTACTCATTGGAGGAATTCCCATTGCCATGCCCACAGTTTTATCTGTGACAATGGCTATTGGTTCCCACCGCTTATCTCAGCAGGTTACGAGAACTTCTCGATGTACTATTAGCTTCTAGTCAACGTAAGAAGTGTAGAATGAAAGGCTGATATAAATGTTGCAGGGTGCTATCACTAAACGGATGACGGCAATTGAAGAGATGGCAGGCATGGATGTTCTTTGCAGTGATAAAACCGGAACTCTGACATTGAATAAGCTTACAGTTGACAAGACTCTTTTAGAGGTTTGCAGCTTTTGTACTGCTCTTGTAGGGTTCCATAGCTTCCTCCATACTGATGATATCTGTTACAACTTTACTCAAATTTGTTTCTTTAGATCTTCGCAAAAGGAGTGGATGCAGATACTGTTGTTCTAATGGCAGCTCGAGCCTCCCGAGTTGACAATCAAGATGCAATTGATGCTGCTATTGTTGGAATGTTGGCTGATCCAAAGGAGGTATGATCACTGTGATGATACACATCAGTAGTGAAACTTTCATCAATATGTCATAGTTCAACTAGGCTTAGTTGTTTCTTGTTTGGACCTCAAATAGGCCAGAGCTAGTATCCAAGAGGTGCACTTCCTTCCTTTCAACCCGACAGATAAGAGAACAGCATTGACATATATCGACTCTGAAGGTAAAATGCATCGTGTTAGCAAAGGTGCACCAGAACAGGTATGTACATCATAAGCTACTTTTTGTCTGGTTTCGTGATTTGGTGCTAATTGGAGTAATTCATACCTGTGATTTTTTATATTAGATTTTGAATCTTGTACACAATAAATCAGAGATAGAACGCAAAGTTCATGTTGTGATTGATAAATACGCGGAGCGAGGACTAAGATCCCTAGCAGTAGCATACCAGGTAATGTTAGTTATCTTGTCATGCCTAGTACTGTACATAATATATATCAGTCATGTTCTCATGGCTATCTTATGATTTTATAAACAGGAAGTTCCGGATGGAAAAAAGGAGAGCCTAGGAGGAGCTTGGCAATTTATAGCCCTCATGCCTTTGTTTGATCCTCCTAGGCATGACAGTGCTGACACAATAAGAAGGGCATTGAACCTTGGTGTAAATGTTAAGATGATTACAGGTGATCAGCTGGCAATAGCAAAGGAGACAGGACGCCGTCTGGGTATGGGAACCAACATGTATCCTTCATCTTCTCTTTTGGGACAGAAAAAGGACCAATCAGTTGCTGGTTTGCCAGTTGATGAGCTTATTGAAAAAGCTGATGGATTTGCTGGTGTTTTCCCTGGTACTCTTTTAACTCTCTTCTCTGTGTTTTGAATCCCCTCAACTATTGCGGATAGTCTAATACTTGATGGGGATATGGTTTAGAGCACAAGTATGAGATAGTGAAGCGATTACAAGCCAGAGGTCATATATGTGGGATGACTGGAGATGGAGTTAATGATGCTCCTGCGCTTAAAAAGGCCGACATTGGCATAGCTGTTGCTGATGCAACTGATGCAGCTCGAAGTGCTTCCGACATTGTCCTCACCGAACCTGGCCTTAGTGTCATCATAAGCGCTGTACTAACTAGTCGAGCAATATTCCAGAGAATGAAAAACTACACGGTTAGCTTCAGACTCTTAACCATTAGCTTCAACTGATATATTGACTGGTAACATTAATTGGTTTATTTCATGTTGCAGATATACGCTGTTTCCATTACAATCCGTATTGTGGTAAGTTGGTTTAGTCTTGATTCAATGAGCATATATGCAGTAAGCTAAAAAGCAACTTTGGGTTGAGTCTGCTTAATGTCTTCTGTCACAGCTTGGTTTCATGTTACTGGCACTCATATGGCACTTTGACTTCCCACCATTCATGGTTCTGATCATTGCTATTCTCAACGATGGTTCGTATTAGCCATGTATACATTTGAACTTACTGTTTCCAATAATATATATTTGTTATTCACATGAGAATGGCATTACATCAGGTACTATCATGACAATTTCGAAGGATAGGGTGAAACCCTCTCCTCTGCCAGACAGTTGGAAACTAACCGAGATCTTCACAACCGGAATCATCCTTGGTAGTTACTTGGCAGTGATGACAGTCATCTTCTTTTGGGCAGCATACGAAACAGACTTCTTCCCCGTAAGTTCTCTTCTGCTTGTGGATCTTGCTATTAGTGTGGGACTTATGTTAGTTAATTTTCTGCACTTGGTTGCTTGCTGGCGCTCACCTTTGTTTATTCCAGCGCACATTTGGGGTTTCAAGCCTTCATAGAAATGATCATGACAACTATATGAAGCTTGCCGCAGCAGTGTACCTGCAAGTGAGTACCATCAGTCAGGCTCTCATATTCGTCACCCGAGCGCGTAGTTGGTCTTTTGTTGAACGTCCTGGTCTCTTTCTTGTAGCTGCTTTTGTTGTTGCTCAGCTGGTGAGAGATCTATTTGGTCGTCTTTTCATACAATGATGATCGATGTTATACGAGTTACACATCTATGCTTTATCAATGCTCTTTCCCATTGTCGAGCAGATTGCTACACTCATAGCTGTCTATGCCGATTGGAGTTTCGCAGCAATTGAGGGAATCGGCTGGGGGTGGGCTGGTGTGATTTGGTTATACAACCTAGTCTTCTTCTTCCCTCTTGATATCATCAAGTTCATCTTCCGATACGCGCTGAGTGGAAGAGCTTGGGATCTCGTATTCGAGCAAAGGGTATGTATGTTACTCTAGTTTGATGGGGTAAAGAACCATGTAGTTTATATACTCGCTCTCTCTACTTGGTTTTATAATTCTGTGTTTGCAGATTGCCTTCACAAGGAAGAAGCATTTCGGGAAAGAGGAAAGAGAGCTCAAATGGGCACACGCACAGCGCACCCTCCACGGTCTGCACCCGCCGGACACCAAGATGTTCGGCGAACGCTCTCCTCACACAGAACTCAACCAGATGGCCGAAGAAGCAAAACGTCGCGCCGAAATCGCCAGGTACCAAAACAAAACATTTTCAGATTCTCTCCTCATATCAAAGCCTTAACAAAACACTAAAATTCTACAATGCACGTTGATGAAACAATGTGTGGTATTATTCTCGCAGACTCAGAGAGTTGCACACTCTCAAAGGCCACGTGGAATCCGTGGTGAGGCTCAAGGGTTTAGACATCAACACAATTCAGCAATCCTACACAGTCTGAGAGCTACACACCAACCAACCATTTCGTTTTTTTTCCCTAATGTAACATAGAGTATGTAACATAAAATAGAACTAGCAAAGTCGAATTTGAATGCTATTATTTGATGGTATGAGTTTTCCGAATCAATAAAAACAAAGCAAATTAGTAAAGATTATAAAGCCCTTCAAATAGAAATTATTAAATTAGGGTAAGCGATGCTTCTCAACCTTCTTCTCCAGCTCATCTTTCTTAGCACCAACGACTCGATCGACCTCTTTCCCATTCTTCAACAGCACAAAAGTCGGCATCGCCTGGACTCCGAATTCCTGAGACACTTCGGAGAGCTCGTCAACGTCGATCTTCGCAAAGTCAACGTCGGTGAACTTCGCCGCCATGGCGTGGATCGCCGGCTCTATGAACCTGCACGGACCGCACCACGACGCCGAGAAATCGATCACCAGCTTTTTCACCACGATATCAAAACCAAAACGAGTCAGTAAAAATTGGAACAACTGGAAAATCTGAATTCGAGTTTATATGAGAGAGAGAGAGAGAGAGAGAGTAGTACCAGTTTGGAGGTTTCCTTGATGGTTTTGAAGTGGAGCTGCCACCTGGCGGAGGAGTGAAACGACGTCACTCGCGAGTCGTCCGATGAAGACGACGAGTCGTCGGCCGTCGGTCCTCCGAGTAGATTTGACAGAATCGATCCCATGCTTTCTTTCTTCTTCTCTCTTATTCTTCTGTGAAGTCAATTTTAGTGAGACCCGAGTGTTGAAAGACGCTCTCTTTAAATGTATTGGGGGGTAGTATTGTAAATTAATAATTAGAAACAAGGGGGAATTCAACTTGCTGATGTCATAAATAAGCCTTACAACTGTAAAAGGAGTGGTTCTCTGAAGAGATAAAATCAGATAATAGCTGAAAAACTCAAGATTTGTCACGTGGGAAAAGTTTTAAGTATAATTGAGGTCATGGTAGTAAAATCAAGCAGGTTCATTTTGACGAACAAATTCGATTAATAAAATTAGTAATATCCTAATTTATCAAAATTATTATTGTTATTTGGTGCATCACAAAATGCACTTTAATTTGGAAATGAAACTATGAAAAGCCTCAACTTACAGTTGCTTTACTAATGTACAGGTAACAAAATCTCACTCAAAAGCTACATTTCTTGAGGTCACTTAAAATGGAACTGGAACACCTTGCTTCTTGTTCACAATAGCCATTGCTAAATAACGTGTCCCCATGCCGATGGGACATTTTTCGTCAGGTCCTTCCCAGAAGGGTGCCTCGCCTTCTCCGACAAGTTGCCAATACCCTGACCGGAGAGACTCGAACTGTTCCTCTGTGCAGTTCTGTAATAATGCTTCGACTCGGAAATTGATCCCAAGAGAACCGAGGAACTGAGACTGAGTAATAGGTCCATGAACAGACACATCTCCTATGAACATCAGGAGAAACCAATAAGTTAACTCTTAAAATTAACCAATCACTGGACGTAGGATACCGAAAGTAAAAAACAATGAGATGTAGCACCTGAAGCTTCCTCGGCAGAATGCCTGATGGAAGCAAAATCAACATATGCACTGAGATCAGCAGATCCTGGATCGTCTAGAATGTCAACAAATTTATGTTTCCGAATTGCCTGGATACAATTGAGACATTGCAAAAGTTAGAAACTAGAAGATCTCATGAGTCACATCTCAGAAGCAATGGTAAGGTAACAGACCTGCAAACTATCAGAGACCACTCCATTCTGACCATAGTCAATTACAAGAGCACCACCCCCATCAGAAGCAATTCTATCAGCTATACTCTGAGTCAAGTCCATTGCTGCAGGGCAGACCTCAACATGATCAAGCTTTTTTATCTCTTCCATTCCAGCCCATTTGCAGCGTTTTGCCAGATAAAGTGTTGCTGGTGTAGGCTGTGAAGACAGAACAAAACGAAACCTATACAATGTTCATGAGTACTGCATAACCCAAATCTCTTGTTACTTGTTAGACACTAATTCTATCAGACTTGATATTACATCCTTACTTGGAATCTTCTGCCACGTCCACCATTTTCTCACACCAGCCACGAGATGCCCTCTGCATCATATTTTATAAAGTGAGGTTAACAATATGGTGTTCACAGAATGAGCAATTCGGTAATGGAAAATGATTATGGGCCTTACGTAAGGCCTAAGTTTGTGGCCTTAATCTGACGTGGAAAGTTATATCATTTACACGTCAACAATTATTTGCCATGCCATTTTTATTCAAATACTGTTTTACCCTTCTAAATATAAAGCTATAAAATACTATTTTTCCTTTTTGATTTTCGATTTGAGAGAAATTAAATTAAGAAATATTTTTCTTTTTCATTTGTTTTCCCAAATCGTTTTTTTTTTCTGGGGATTCTCTTCATTTGATGATTCATGACTTTCGTTTCTTCTTCTAACATGATCTTTATCTTATAAAATAAAATGCTGAAGATCTCAATAACTTTCTGAACCCTTAATTGATTCCCACCGAATTATTTTTTTTCCAGCTGCGTACGTTTATAGTGAAGAACTTCAATCACCGGTAGGTTTTATCATCAGAGCTTTGTGCTACTACCGTACTACGAACCAATAAGAAGAGGGTTTAAAGAGAATAAAACTCATTGGGAAAAATTCTCATCTTGCAGATGTAGGGGGGAGAGATCAATGTAAGTAATAAAGAGCTCCCTGCCTTAGGCCCCCTAGTCCTAGAATGCATTGGCATGGGGTTCAATCACTTCAAGAATACGTTCTGGGCATTGGTTCAAAATCTAAGAAAAAAGGATGATTGTTCTGTGTTTTTCAGATTAATTAGGGTTCATGGGTTTAAAATCTAAGAACAATGATTTATTTTATTTTAGAAAAAATTCATGATGATTAGAAGAATAAAAAACACCCAAGGATAGAAATAGATTTGAATAAAACCATAAATATAACAATTAAATTTCTAAAATGACATAGAATTTCCACATCATTTTAAGGCCACAAAGTTAGGCCTCCCTTAAGGCCCCATAGCATTGCTCTTCGGTAATAAGGGAGAAACTCACAAAAGGTAAGACAAACCTGAAACTGATGAACTGGTAGAGCATCATAAAACTCATGGGCAATGATGATAGATGGCACTGGCATGACATTGAATAAAATTAAAGTAAGTTTGATCATTTCATTAAATTTCCAACACATAAACGCATGGTAATCAGCTTATCTCTCCTTGAAATAGCAATAAGATCATAAACACACACCCCCTGAAGGAACCTGGTCCAATGTGGCATGCCATGACACAGGAGTTTGAGCCAAAGTGCTGACACTCCTTTTCTCATCTGCATCAGCCACAACCTCTCCATCTACACATTTCAAAGCCTGGTGTTGAAGCTTCTGTAATGCAGGACTACACTCCACCAAATGTACGTGCAACGACTCAGTAAAGTTCTTAAACTTCGACACACCCTACACAGCAATAGACCATAAATCAACAGAACAAACACCAAAGACATTGTCTTTTAACATTTCTACATCATTTTCATACCCGAAGAAGATCCGCCATTAGAGTCCCTCTCCCCGGACCTAGCTCCACCAAGTTCACGCTCCCCGGCTGCCCCATTTGCTCCCACAGCGACATTGCCCACACACCAACCATCTAAAAAATCAATCAAACAACACAATGAGATACAATTTCCACTCTCCGAAAATCATCTTAACTAAATCCAATAGATAGATAATGACCTCTCCAAACATCTGGCTCACTTCAGGAGAGGTTATGAAATCACCTCCAGCTCCAAAGACATCACGGTTCATGTAGAACCCGGCTTTTGGATTAGTCAAAACCTCCTCCATATACTCAGCAACCGAAATTGGTCCGCCACGAAACTAAACCCAAAACATACACTCAATTCATCATCACTCGGACATCACCAATTACTGTAATTCCTATCAAGATTAGGAAACTAGTATGTAACTAACCTTGATTATTCCCTTGAGGTGCTTGACAAGCTCAGAATCGGTACAAGGTTCATCATGTGAATGCTCTGCCATAGACACAAAAGTAAGAATCTTGAACCCAAAAAAAAGTAGTGAAAGAATGGAAGGTAAGTAAATTGGGGAAGTGGGTTTTGTACCGGGAGGGTTGCAGAGGCCGGAGCGGTCGACGGAGATGGTGGCGGAGGGAGTGTCCTCTAAGTGTTCGACGAAATGAGTCTGTGGTCTTTGGGATGAAGAAGAAGAAAATGATGAGGAGAGAAGAGGAAGATTATGAACCAGAGGAGGTGAAGATGATGATGGAGTGAAGTGGCTACAGGGAAGAAGAAGGCGGCGAGTGGCGGAAGCCTGTAACACAAGTCGTCTCAACATTTTTGGAGACGATGCAAATGTAACTGGGAAACCGACATTATGAACTCCAGCTGGTTAAACACTATTTCCAACTCTACCAAGGTTGTTGAAAATAAAACAAGGAAGATTGTCAAGTTCGGGGATGTAGCTCAGATGGTAGAGCGCTCGCTTAGCATGCGAGAGGTACGGGGATCGATACCCCGCATCTCCAGAGTTTTAAGTGTTTTCTCCTCTCTCTTTTTTGGCTTCTATTCAACTTGAATCAGTTAACCTGGGCATTTCCTGTAGACTCTAACTTCTCCTACCTGGTTAGATTGCATTTTTGCAAGTTTGCGCCTGACGTTATCAAGAGCGGTGAACGGACATTTGTCATCTACATAGCAAATCAAATTGATGAACAAGGAGCAGACATAATTCAATGGAGTGGTGGAAATGGGATACCTACATAGAATCAGTCCTTTTTCTCTTTTTTTTGTACCTTCTATTGAACTTGAATCAGTGAATGACAGAAAGAGTAGTAATATACAAACTGAGCTATTATTCAAAGATTGAAAGAGTTACACGACATGTTCCGCAACTTGTACACCATCACACTTAGTGCTACTCTTGTTCCTATCACAACAAGCAGCTTCATCTTGCTTGATTATGTGAGGGACAAAGTCCAAGAACAACCTACTAGCTAAGGCAACACAAAACATAAACACAACCAAAATCACGTGTATAAAATTATTCCCAAACCAAGCAGCAATCGCACCCACCACGTACGAAGGCAAAAGCCACATGAAGGTGAGCTTCAAGGCCGGCTTCTCGCCTTGGTGGAGTTGACGGTATGCAACCACAGAGTTCTCAGCAACAAACAACAACGAGAACCAGAATGCGAGGAGAGCATCCAAACTAGTGTCTCGCTGAAGGTACGCGCCGATCAAGGTGGAGTTGAACATGAGGGAGAGGCAGAAGAACATAACAAGCATTCGAGCTTTATGTACTTTAGGGTCTTCCAATTCGAGCTTCATAGTAGTAGTCGTGTCTGCCTTCTCAGATTTTGGCAACATTGCAAGGTAAAGTAGCTAGTTAGTTTCTTGATTAATCGATCCGAGTTGGTATAGAAAACTAAGTATCCAAGTGGTTTGATTTATAGTGGATGAAGGATGATCATATTTGAATGTTTCATAGAAGCTTCATAGTGAACACAAGGAAAGTAGCGAGGAAACAGATCGTCACAGTAAACCAGGAATGTTCCAAGAAAGAACCAAGAAGTTACCCAAAGTCCTTTATTTTGTTCAAAGTCGAGTGAGCCCTGCAATTAATCTGAAACCAACAAAATAAAAACACACGGTAAGCAAACATCACATCCAAACTCTCAGATCACCAGAAAAACAAAACACAGATCCAAACCTATAGAAACCAGCAATGAAATAATAGCAAACAGAGCAAGCAAAAAGATCAGATCCAAACCTAAAATGAACCCAGACGAAATCTGATAAAATGGGATCGAAAGGAGAAAGCGAAATCTAAAAATGGAAGCGTGGCGATCGAGGCGAGTGGAGGAGTGAGAGCTTAGGGTAAAGTAAGATAAGGTCAATGATGAGCGATGTGAGGCGCAGAGAGACGGAGCGGCTGTCATGGTATATAGGGAGAAGCTCACACACTCCGCACACTCATGCGTAAAATTTCCAAGAGGTATTTAGGGCTTTGAGTTGGGATTGATGCTTAGAGCATCCGCAACGTTGAGCAAGATTTGCTCAAGCAAATGGTGGACTCCACCACAAATTGCTTGCTTAAGTAAAATTTTGTTCTTGCTCAAGTAAAGCGGATGCTCTAAGTGAGTAGAGACGCCATTTTTCATGATCAATGTAATTTACTCCCTCCGATGCGATTGTAAATGAAGTCGTTTTAGCAAGTTGCACAGGAATAAAAAAACAAATTTACCATTTAACATAAAGACTAAAAATTCTTAATTATATTTATTTTTTTCACCATTTTTTTCTTTTTGCATACCTCTATTACTATTATTTTCTCTTCACCAAACTCTTTTCTCACCTTCTTGCAACAAGCAAACTTCAAAATTTAATCTTTTATTTCAAATCTAATGAAAAATGTGAGAGAAAAATTTCAACTCAAAACTTTCAAATTTTATAATGAAGTCAAAACTGAAATTACATACGTAGTTTCATTTGTCTATATAACAAGACAAAACAAAGAGTAGAAATTTTACATAGACACACATCTATGGCTTCAAGCAATATGAATACATCAATTGACTTAAATTTTCCACCTGCAAGAGATAAGTGATAATTTCTATTTGATCAACATCATGCTTCAAGAGATGAGGAAGAATTTCTATTTGATCAACATCATGCTTCTTTGAGCACCGAAGATAACACAAATGACGAGCTTGACCATTTCTTTGACGAATTTGGCTCCAACATTCCTCAAGAAGAAACTAATTTGGATATGGGGGATCCCGTTCCAATGATAATCAGATCTTCTTCTACTGGAACCGTAGTAATTGATTTAAATATGGATCCACATCAAGAGTGTGAGACTCCCTTACTTGAGTTAGATATTGATCAATTGTGCGAAGAAGATGAGCATATAGCAGCTCCAGGTACTCCCTTAATTACTTTATGCATGCATAAGACTAATTAATAGGGCTAGTTTTGTGATGGGTACATGCATGCATGTGAATTACTCCCTTAAATACTTTATGCATGGAGGAATAGGGTTGATTAGGCCATGCATAGAGACTAATTTTAAATTTTCCTTTTTACATTTTCTTGACTTGTTTTTCACTATTTTTATTGTTTTGGTGTGTTATTTTGGCATATGCAGATAATGTTGGCATATCTCAAGTGAGAAAGAGAAAGTTCTTATCAAATGAGCAAAGACGAGCGATCTATAATGCTTTGTTAGAGAAGAGTGTCAACGGAAAACTAAAGAAAAAAACGACGAAGGAAGTATCGAGATTATTTATGGTAAATTTACGAACCGTACAACGGATTTGGAAGCAATCAAAAAATACTGCAGATGGAGGAGTTGTCAATGTGTCACATATGCAAACAAAGAATTGTGGTCGGAAGAGGGTTTATATTGACTTAAACCGAGTCCACAAAGTCCTTTACACCAACGAACGACCCTTGGGATCACTTGCTGTAGCTTTGAATGTGAGTTATACAACATTATTCAAACTTAAGAAACAAGGTCTCATCCGACGTCACACCAATGCTATTAAACCATATCTAAAGGGGGAACATAAAAGAGCACGTTTGCAATTTTGCATCTCTATGTTGAACCCAAGAAGCATGCCTCGTGAGCCGAAGTTTGTTGACATGTACAATGTGATACACATCGATGAAAAGTGATTTTATATGACCAAAAAAATTGAGAATTATTATCTAGTTCCTAATGAAGATGAACCATTGCGCACATGTCAAAGTAAGAATTTTATCGGGAAGGTGATGTTCTTAGCGGCTATGACTCGTCCAAGATTTGATGTCGAAGGAAATGAAGTTTTTTTGAGAAAAATAGGAATATTTCCTTTTTTCACAGAGAAACCGGCAGAGAGAAGAAGTAGAAATAGAGAGGCAGGGACTATGGAGATAAAGCTGATGACTTCGGTCAAGAGAGAGACCATACGTGCCTACTTGATTGAAAAAGTTATACTCGTAATTCAAAGAAACTAGCCAAGAGAGGATTCGAATAAAACTATCTTTATTCAACAAGATAACGCAAGGACACACATCGATCCAAGTGATGAACAATTTCGGATGGCCGCCTCACAACATGGTTTTGACATTCGGTTAACATGTCATCCATCAAACTCACCCGACTTAAACATTCTAGACTTTGAATTTTTCAATTCCATTCAAGCATTGCAACAGAAAGAGTGTTCAAGAATAGTACCCGAGCTTATCCGTGCAGTTGAGAAGTCTTTTAATGAATACCCGACGAAAAAACTAAATCGTGTTTTTGTAATTCTACAACTATGCATGCGGGAGATCATGAAACTTGCGGGTTCGAACAAATACAAAATTTCGCATGTGAATAAAGGTAGATTGGAGAGAGAAGGCTGTGTTCCTACACAAGTTAGTTGCGACTATAATCTCATTCAAAATGTTAGGAATATGTTAGCATAAAAGAGAAATTATGAATTACATCATCTTATTTTGTTTTGTTATTATCTTATGTGAGCAAAGTATGTAACATCACCCTCTTGACCATCTAATTTGTGCAAAGGAGTAGTCACCAATGTTCAAAGAAGAAGAAGAAGAAGAAGAAGAAATAGAATGATGGTAGAAGCAATAGTAATTAAACTGACAAGCAAATTTATAAGTAGATATTGTATTTTAATGCCACCCACATTCCAAGCTAATGAAAAGAACAGAGCATATGACATCTTCCCAATCTACACAATTTTAGAAAAATTCTGGATACATTACTTTCAACATGGAAAGAATGAGACGATGCATATCTGGATCAAGGTGGAGTTCTCCTTCATCAAAAGATATCTTGTTCAAATCAAGCGACTTGCTGAAATCCCAAACTAATTTTTTATGCTGCACACCATGCTTCTCTGAATCTTTCTCCTTCATGTTAAACTTTGGTGAAGAGGGAATATGGTTCTTGTCCATGGTAGCTAAATCTTGAAGTGAATGGTCAACATGTATGATTTCCTTTAATAGACAACATTGATGGTAGTGGAGGGCAAAAAAAGAGGGAAAACACCATTTTTGAGCGGGGGAGGGAAACACTAATAATTTGAGTGGGAAAAAAAAAGAAGGAAGTAATTTAACCGGGACAAAAAAACAAGGGAAGCACTAAAATAACATTAATGAAGGAGTAGTAATTATAATTAGTTGGAAAGACAAATAGCATAATAATTTAGAATTATTTAACTAATGTCATTTTTTGTGGTTCAAGGATAAAATGGAAAAAACAAGCTAAAACGATTTATATTTGTAAACAAAACTAATTTGCTAAAAGGACTTACATGAGGAGAAGTTGAATATGTTGAAAGCCCAGAACGTATTGTACATGTCTAGTCGATAATCTAAAATGGCAAAGATGAACGTCGGTGAGCATAATGAAGAAAACAAAGGAGGAGAAGGAGTTCACCGTTGTTGCTCGAGCATCATCATCATCATCACTAATAGAAATCATAGTTCAATCTAGCTACAAAGCTCTATATAATCTCTCTGAATCTTAAGCTTTACAAGCTCTCCTCTCTCTTTTCTCTCTCACACTTTTCCATCACAAGAATCTTATCTTCCCTTAATCGTACAGAATGAGCTATACACAGGCTATATATCTCAGAAGAAATTTGCAATGCCAATTGTAATCATAGACTGTTTAATCTAAGCCATACACGTGTCAAACTTCCTTAACTAACTTCGACTGCCTCAGACTCTATATTGCTAGAGTACAGCTAGACCACCATAACCCTCTTAATTATGCAATAACAATTACCGTCGTCCATACGTTTTGTGTCTATTTTCCTTGGCTAGCTAGAGCTAGTAATTTCTGTGATGATGGATCAAGTGGGTATATAAGTATATAACTCATAAGTACATGAAATGTTTGAATAGGTTTTGTGTTGCATTCTGGTTACAAGTTTAAGGATTTTTATAATGGATCATACTTTGACATAATCAACACAATAGGAACCAAAAAAGGAAAGTTTTCGTCAAGAACTGAAAAATTGCCTAGAGTCGAGTCGGGTCAAGTCAGATCATTCAGACATGAACCAAAACCTGACCCGAGATGAAATCTAGGTAGCTGAATGGAGGCTCTGCTAGGGTTAGGGCGAGACCCTTCCCCAGCCTGGCGGCGCGGCAAACTCTTCCGATGGAGCAACAAGTCGGCCATTCCATGGGTTCTGAGCATCCCAAGAGGCCTCGCTGCCCTCTCCCCATGGTCTGACTCTGTACGGCTGAACCTTACATTCTCTCCGGCACAGTGGCGATGGAACGACGTTGTGATTGCTCAGGCCACTATGGTGGATTCACGTTGGACAACTCCGATCTTTAGGCGACCGGCGCGCGCGCGTTTAAAGTATCTGACGACCATGACTATGCTTATAGGGGTGGTGCAGCTCTGTGTTTGGGGGCAAGTACTTTTTCCATTTTTGGCCGCGTCGTTCTAGATGCAGGCCATATCGACCCTGCTTATTGAGGCTGTCTCCGCGACGTCAACAGGACGGTCGACTATGCTGGAGCAGTGGACGTCAGCTTGGTCGGAGACCAATGCAATCCGGGATCGGGATTCTCCGAAGCCACGTCATAGCTGTGAGTACAGCAGGCTGGGCCAGGTTGCCTCTGTGGCCCAGAGAGATTACAATAGACAGTGGGCCTTAGTACCTTTGGACTTGGGCTTTACTTCCTTTTTTTGGAAAAGAACCTTGAGGTTAGGGGGTCCTGTCCCTATCCTCCTTCTTGGAGTATCGGATAGTTCAGGCCATTTTTGGGACCAAATTTGGGAGCTCGGTGCTTAACGCTCTGCTGTATAGGCGAACACTACCTTGGTTTACCCGTGTTGGTGTTCGTCTTATGAGAGGCAATGTCCCGGTTACTTGGTTACTTTTATTTGGGGCTTAATATTCAAAGCATTTGTTCTTGTACTAGTTTAGGTATCCTAGATTAGTGCGGCGGTAGTTCAATTCTCTCGAGCCCTATGGATGTCCTATTGTGTAACAAATGATTTTCCTCATGATTAATACAGTGCCTCTCATTTTCCCCCAAAAAAAATCTAGGTAGCTGAAAAGAAGAGGGTTTACTTTTGTTAGAAGAAATTAGGAAAAATTCCCTGCTACATTTAAATCTTTAAAAAAAAGTTTAGGTACATTTTTCTTCATAGTTTTAGTCCCTCATTCATTATTTAGCCAATAAGGTGTCCTTTTTTAGCTTGTTCACTCAACCCTACATATTCGTAATCTTCCTATAATATCTTTCCTCATATATTCATCAGATCATCCATATATAATTTATGCGACTGAGATAAACTGTTAGAATATGCCTTGAATCTGATATGGCGTCGGCGTACGCAGGTCTCGCGAAGACAGATGTCTTTGGCGAGAGGATCGCAAGGAAGAATCTCTGGCGAGAGAGTCTTTAGCAAGCAGTCTTTGGCAAGGAGAGTTAGAGTCTTTGGCGAGCATGACTTATACTCAGGTTTCCGTAAGGAATAAGGATTCCTCAGTCATTTTGGTTTAAGTTTCCTCAGACTTTTGGGTTTGGGATTCCTCTGGTATTCAGGACTTTGTTAGGCTATATATATATATACAAGGTTATTAGCCAAGTGAAGAGTGTGAATGAAATCTGGTTCTATCTTGTAGATTAGGCTTAATCTAGTGTGGTAGATATTCTGGTTTTGTAATCCTAGGTTGGCTAACCTAGTGTGATACTCTGTAATCTGGTATCCTCAAGATAATAAATTTGTTCTCCCTTCTGCTGTGGATGTAGCTAACTCACGTTAGTGAACCACGTAAATCTGTATTTGTTCTTACATTCGATTGCTTCCGCTATAACAAACTGGTATCAGAGCTTCGGCTCAAGATGTCTGGGGTGAATGTGAAGATCGACAAATTCACGGGGAGGAACAGTTTTAGTTTATGGCAGATCAAGATGCGTGCCTTGTTAAAGTAACAAGGGTTGTGGGCGCCACTGATGAAGAAGACAGTGGGTCCCGAATCCGCTGAGATGGCCAGTTTGGAGGAGAAGGCACACTCGACAATCATGCTGTGTCTTGCAGATGATATCATCACCGAAATCGCAGAAGAAGAATCTGCATCTGGTCTGTGGTTGAAGCTTGAGAGTCTATACATGACGAAGTCTTTAACCAACAAGTTGCTTTTAAAGTAACATCTGTTTGGTCTGCGTATGCAAAAGGGTGCACCTCTGAGAGATCACTTGGATCAGCTGAACACAATTCTGTTAGAATTGCGTAATATCGATGTTAAAATCGATGATGAGGATGCTGCTCTAATTATGTTAGTATCCTTACCATTATCATATGAGAATTTTGTGCAATCCTTTATTGTTGGAAGGGATACGGTGACTCTTGAGGAGGTAAGATCGTCTCTTCATACCAGAGAACTGCGTCATAAGGCGACTGGTACAAGTTCAGATAATCAGGCTGCTGGGTTAGTAGTCAGTGGAGGTAAAGGACATGGAAACTCGGATAAGAAGAAATTCAAGAAGCCAAGTTTCAAGGGTCCTAAATCCAACGATGTTTGTAACTACTGTAAAGAAAGGGGGCATTGGAAAAGGGAATGTCCAAACAGGAAACAGCAAGAGAAACCATCAGGTACTATTGCTATAGCAGAAGATGACACCAATTCAGAAGAGGATACGGCCCTAGTTGTTGATGAACATGCACATCACAATGATGTGTGGGTTCTAGATTCCAGGACGTCTTATCATATATGTCCGCACAGGGAGTGGTTCTCAACCTATGAGCAGGTAAATTGAGGAGATGTCTCTATGGCCAACAGTGTTGCTTGCAAGGTGGTTGGAATGGGCTCAATTAAATTGCAGACACATTATGGTAAATTTTGTACATTGAACGAAGTTAGGCATGTTCCACGCATGATTAAGAATATGATATCTCTGGGTTATTTGGATAACAAGGGATTCAGTTGCAAAGGAGAAGGCGGAGTTCTACGTGTCTGCAAGGGTTCTAATGTGGTTATGAAAGGTGTCAAGCGGGGTACTTTGTATATTCTACAAGTTCTACGCTATCGGGTTCTGCTGCTGTTGCATCATCAGAAGTTCGCAAGGAGGATATGACCAAGCTATGGCACATTAGACTCGGTCATATGAGTGAACGAGGGATGCAAGTTCTGGCTAAAGAAGATCTTCTTGGTGGCCACAAGGTAAAGGACCTTGGATTTTGTGAACATTGTGTGTTCGGGAAATTACATCGCAGCAAGTTTCCCAAAGTAATTCACAAGACAAAAGGCACACTTGATTACATCCATTCAGACTGTTGGGGTCCGGCTCGCGTTGAGTCTTTAGGAGGTCACAGATATTTTGTGTAAATGATTGATGATTTCTCAAGAATGACTTGGGTGATTATGATGAAGCATAAAAGTGACACTTTTAAGAACTTCAAGTAGTGGAATACGTTGGTTGAAAATCAAACTGGGAAGAAGATCAAAAGGCTGCGAACTGATAATGGTCAGGAATTCTTCTGTTCTGATTTTAATGAGTTCTGCATGAATGTAGGGATTGCTAGGAATCATACAGTCAGGGACACACCGCAGCAGAATGGTGTGGCAGAACGGATGAATCAGACACTCCTGGAGAGAGCTAGGTGCATGCTCTCTAATGCTGGACTAGAGAAGAGGTTCTGGGCAGAAGCTGTAAGTACAACTTGTTTTCTGATAAATCGTGGACCTCACACTGGTATACATCTCAAGACTCCTCTTGAGATGTGGTCTGGAAAGTCTGCTGATTACTCAAATCTGAGGGCTTTTGGCTGCACTATTTATTATCACGTGAGTGAGGGTAAACTTGAACCAAGAGCTAGAAGGGGAGTATTTGTAGGCTATGGAGATGGAGTTAAAGGGTATAGGATCTGGTCTCTATCTGAAAGGAGGGTTATACTGAGTAGAAACGTAGTCTTTGATGAAAATTCTATGTTTAACCCTACTGTGAAGTCCTTAGTTGTATCAGAGAATGGTAGTGTTGAGAAACAGGTGGAGCAGCAAGTCACTCAAGATGAGAGTGAACCATAGCAAGGAGATCAGCACTCACGTTCAGAATCAGAGCCACTGGTAGTTAACCAGCGTAGTTTGTCTCTTAATCGGTCGAGGAGAGCAAACTTCGGGAAACCGCCCACGAGGTATGGTTTTGAGGACATGGTGGCTTATGCACTTCAGGTTGCTGAAGAGGTGGATCCTCGCAAGCCATCCACATACAAGGAAGCAGTTACATGTACTGAGTCTACCCAATGGCTTGCTGCAATGGGAGACGAGATGGAATCACTTCACAAGAATCAGACTTGGGATTTGGCCAAGAGACCTCAGGAGAGAAAGGTTATTACTTGCAAATGGATTTTCAAGAAGAAGGAAGGGATGTCACCTACTGAGGGTATCAAGTATAAAGCTCGGGTAGTTGCAAGAGGGTTTCATTAGGGAAAAGGTGTAGACTACAATGAGATTTTCTCGCCAGTGGTCAGACATACATCTATCAGGGTGCTACTAGCCATAGTTGCACATCAGGATCTGGAACTTGAGCAACTAGATGTGAAGACACCTTTTCTGCATGGAGAGTTGGAGGAGGAAATATACATGACTCAACCAGAGGGTTTCCAAGTTCCTGGAAAGGAAGATTATGTTTGTAAGTTGAAGAAATCATTATATGGACTAAAACAGTCACCGAGGCAGTGGTACAAGAGGTTTGACAGCTATATGATAAAGATTGGCTACAGCAGGAGTCCGTATGATTGTTGTGTATACTACAACAAGGTTTCAAATGAATCTCTCATTTATTTGGTTCTGTATGTAGATGATATGTTGATAGCTGCAAAGGACAAGTCAGAGATTCAGAAGTTGAAGGATCTTCTCAGTGCTGAGTTTGAGATGAAGGATTTGGGTGCAGTTAGGAAAATTCTGGGAATGGAGACCTATAGGGGTATGAGTCAGAAAAGGCTGTTCTTATCACAGAAGGATTATATTCAGAAGATATTGTCAAGGTTTGACATGTCTACAGCAAAATCCTTAGATACTTCAAGTGCAGCAAACATTCACTTGTCTACTGTGTTTGCACCTAAATCTGCTCAGGAGAAGGAGTACATGTCTCGAGTTCCCTATGGTAGTGCAGTAGGAAGCTTGATGTATGCTATGGTCTGCACTAGACCGGATCTTGCACATGCTGTCAGTGTTGTCAGTAGGTTTATGGGAGAACCTGGAAATGAGCATTGGCAAGCTGTGAAGAGGATCTTTCGTTACCTTAGAGGTATGTCTGATGTTGGTCTCATTTATGGAGGTGATACAGGGTGTTTAGTAACTGGTTATTCAGATTCAGATTATGCTGGAGATGTTGACAAGAGAAGATCTATGACTGGTTATGTTTTCACTCTTGGTGGGTTTGTTGTTAGTTGGAAAGCTACTTTGGGCGTAGACCAACACAACCTTATCCTGGTGACGATATGTCGCTCTCCATTGATATTCATATCCTTTAGTCGTGCTAGCTCTAGCTAGTCGGTGTCCCAGTAGATCTAGAACTCGAAACAAGCACTACAAAAAAACAGCACTTAGACCACGGAAACGTCATTGTTCCGTGGTCCAAGTGACACTTGGACGACGGAGAAGTCTCCGTCGTCCAGGTAGTACTTGGACGACGGAGAATACCTTATCCGTCGTCCAGGTGATCACTTGGAGGACGGAGAAGACTCCAAGGTCCAGGTGTCCACCTGGACGACGGAGATGGTATTCTCCGTCGTCCAGGTGATCACCTGGACCTCGGAGTCTTCTCTGTCCTCCAGGTGATCACCTGGACGACGGAGAATACCATCTCCGTCGTCCAGGTGGACACTTGGACCTCGGAACAACTTGGGTCACCGTAGATGGCTTCCTCACGACCACCCATGGCGACAGGATGAAGCTCATTTCGACGGGACGGTAGAGAACAATCCTAAACCTCGTAGTTGGTCGGGCGAAGAGATTTTAGAGAGGTTGAGCTATTTCGACTTTGGTGTGTTGACCAATGACGCGGATGTAAAGAAATGCAATCCAATTCCTCCACATGATCTAAGCTATTGGGATCACAAGAGTATATTCTTTGAACTCCCTTACTGGTCGAAGTTGAAGCTAATGAACAACTTAGACGCGATGCACATAGAAAAGAATGTGTGCGACAGCGTGGTGGGAACAATTCTCGGTATTAAGTTCAAGACTAAAGATACTCCCAAAGTGCGCAAAGATCTGGAATCAATGAATCTACGTCGTCCCTTGTGGTTGAGGAGGGATAGGAAAGGAGTGTACAACAAGATCCCAGCTGCACCTTACACAGTGAAGCCGACACTTAGACGTTCTGTATTTCACTGGTTTAAGGGCGTTCGTTATCCGGCTATGTATGCAGCTACTATAACTGGAGCAGTGGACGAGGTGCAACACAAGTTTGTTGGTCTAAAGACACATGACTATCACGTTATGCTGCAACGTCTGATTCCAGTGGTAATTCAACCATACTTGCCTCGTGATGTTGTAGAACCAATAGTGGCATTGTGCAGATGGTGGCAGAGGTTATGCGCCAGAGAATTAAAGAAGTCAGATGTGGTGGAATTGCAACAACAAATTGTGCACATCATTTGCAAACTAGAGAGGATGTTTCCCCCTGCTTTATTTGACATCATGATTCACCTAATGATCCACCTGACCGAGCAGGTGCTCATTTCTGGTCCGGTCCAGTACACTTGGATGTATCCTCAAGAAAGGTACGTACAACTAATTAATTATACAGGTTTTTTGATTCATAATTTGTTCCACTGGAGATTAGTAGCTAGCTATATGTACTTATTCTTATTGTACGTTTGATTTTGTAGACAGCTTGGACAGTATAAGTCATTCGTCAAAAACAGGTCGGCCCCGGATGGCTCTATAGCAGAGACATACCTAATGCATGAGTGTGTTACTTACTGCAACAGGTACCTCAAAGATCCACCACCTCCCACTGCCTCCGATCGCAGTGCCCGCATCAATCTTTATGTCGTCACCAATGTCGTCCGACCGTTTAGAGGAGTATTAAAAGAATCGTTAACACGGGAAGAACTTATTGAGGCACATTGGGTAGTGTTGCGAGACTGTTACGAAGTTGAGCCGTACATGATGTCATACAGGGAGAGGCTTCAGGCGTTAAATCAAAACAAGAGTTCGGCGTGGATTGAGAAAATGGTTAAGAAGAAGTTTCCCAATTATTTCTTCCAATGGGTACGTACGTACCTCTCGGTATTTAATTAGTAATTTATATACGTACATATCGATCATGTTTGGAGAAAGTCCAAATTAAACCCTTATATTAATTTGCCCTTTTTTGCAGATGATTGATCTGCAAAAATCTAAAAACCACGGGGGGTGGTGGTCATGGCCAAAGCACTTGCTAGCAGGGAAGCCGGTTAAACACTATATTTATCCCGGATGTTTTGTGAACGGTGTAAAGTTCCATTCATTGGCCCGAGACGAAGGAAGAAGAACACAAAACAGTGGGGTAGCGGTTGGGAAAGACAATGATCTATATTACGGGGCTATTGTATATGTGGTTCAGCTATGTTACGGGAATGATGTCAACGTTTTTCTATTCAAGTGCAGATGGTTCAAGCGTACAAAGGAAGATCTGGGACTATTATCAGTCGATACAAACTCTAGCTGGTATGAGGATGAGCCTTTCGCTCTCGCCACCTTAGTTCGGCAGGTGTTCTATCTCGACGATCCGAAAGCCGGTGAAGGGTGGAAAATAGTTAACCATATCTCTCACCAAAGAATATGGAATACAGAGACAATTGAAGGGACACCGGCGACGACTGAAGATGCTGCTGAACCAGAAAGAGACATTCCTGCCTATCAAGAGCCTAATATTTCTGTCATCCGCTCCGATATAATGGACCTGCTTCAAGATGGTGAACGGTTACCCATGCCTGATGGTTGTACAAATCTAACTGAAGATGAGATTATCGATGAGGTAGATGAAGAAGACGAGCAGGAAGAGGACGCGGACGAGGACTCAGGTTATTCGTCGGACGATGTTGAGTACGATGACGAGGATGAACCGTCGTCTAACGGGGATGATGACGATGACGATTATGACGAAGAGTACGGTCATACGACGAGGATTATTAATTGGTAATTAATTATTGTAATTATTGTAATATATGATCGATGCAGGTTTACGGTAATTAATTAATCTGAATTATATATCCTGGACAACGGAGGAATTAATTACAGGTTGTCGCCTTTGGGTATTTTGGCTATCTCCCTAAATCCTCGACCCTAAATCTAGCAAATCGGATCGATCGATCATTTATTTAATTTTTTTTTTGATTCAAAATAATTGAACGGACACCTGAATTCAGGGTCTATACACCTGGACGACGGAGATGAGATATTCCGTCGACGTTTATATTAGGTCCCCCGCCATTTTCACCTTTGGCGCCCCGCCAAATCTCAATCTCATATAAAACCCTAAATCCTGGACCCTAAATCTAGCAGATCGATCGGATCGATCGATAAATTTTTTAATTATATTTTTGAATCAGAATAATTGAACGGACACACAAATGACCGGGGATGACCTAAACCGTAAACCCAAAGGCCCTAACCCCTGAATTCGGGGTTTAGAACTTGGACGACGGAGAAGGTCATTCTCCGTCGTCCAAGTGTGTACCTGAACGACGAAGAATGACCTTCTCCGTCGTTCAAGTGTTAAACCCTATACCCTATACCCTAAGGACCCCTAACCCCTGAATTCAGGGTCTATACACCTGGACGACGGATATGAGATTTTCCGTCGTCCAGGTTAGTACCTGGACGACGAATAAGATCATATCCGTCCTCCAGGTGAGTAACTGGACGACGGAAAATCTCATATTCGTCGTCCAGGTGCAGATATCGTAAATTTTTCTAAGACAACGACCATCTAGACCTTCTTCCAATGCATATTCTCTTCGTCAAGACTTTAGAGTAAACAATTCTTGGTGTGTGAGCTTCGACGGTTCGAAAATCGGAGTTGCGAAATGCCTTGTATCCACGTTTCCGGTTTGTTAAATTCTCGGTTTTGCGGTTGACTGTGCCGATGAAACCCTTCCCGAACTTATTATTTTATGGTCCTTTGAAGACAATTATATATTATGTTACGACGAACATATCTAACGGTTGTTTTGTCCAAATTCAATTTCGTTAATACTCTGCTGCAAATGAGCCTCTACTCCTGAACACTTAAGTCGTAAGGATTAGTCGATACTTACCAACTTTCAAAACGAAAAATTATTCGTCGGTTCAAATTTAACTGTTCATATATACGATGTGTTCATCGATATTGGACGACTATTTCACTCGAATGACAGATCGCTAAATTCCTAGCGAATTAATTTTAAAATTTTTTTTAACGTAAATTGAACCTGGACGACGGAGAATGACGTTCTCCGTCGTCCAGGTTCAATTTACCATGGCGGTTCGATTTTTTTTTATTTTTTTTTTTCAATGAATATTCTACTTGGACGACGGAGAATCAATTCTCCGTCGTCTAAGTCCAAATTTATGGCGGGTGAAACGTCCCGCCCATTAATTACGCGCCGCTTCGAAAATTTTTATCCCTTCACTTAGATGACGGAAAGCACTGTTTCCGTCGTCCAAGTGCACTTAGACGACGGAGAATAGTGCTCCGTCGTCTAAGTGAAACTCTATAAATAGAACAGCACCCCCCCCTCCTTTTCTCATTCCATCTCCTCTCCTCTCCTCCGGCGATCCTCCTCCGGCGACGCTCCGACGACTCAACTCCGGCTATATTCCCGATTACTCCGGTGAGGTAAATTTCCATTTTTTTCCTTCTTTAAATAATTTTTTCATTTAATTAATTAAATTCTAAATATAATTTATTAATTAGTTTTAAATATTTCATTATTGTAATTATAATAATTTTTAGTGGTTAATTATTGTAATTAATAATTAATTAAATGCATAATTGTAATTAGTTGGTAATTAATTAAATGAATAAATTTATTATTGTAATTATTTATTATTAGTTGATAAATGAATAAATGTATTATTGTAATTAGTTCATAATTAATTAGTTGATAAATAATAATTTATTATTGTCATTATTATTGTTTTACTTAATTGATAATTACGTGTATTTTCTAGTAAATTGCATGGTAGTACGTCTTCGATTTAAATTTAGTACATAGGCTTGGTTTATTAAGTCGCACTCTTTGGAATAGATGGCGCCTCTTTTCCTAGCTTATCTCCTTAACCCCTCGTGATGTGTGGATTTCATCACCGCACACCATAACCTAAGTGAAGTTATGGACACAAGGTTGATGGCGGAGTTTGCAAAGGACTTGAGGGAGTGTAAATTTTCGAAAAATTGGCCGAATGTCGGACATGGTGTCTAGAAACGGGTTATGACTGGTGACAGGATTTAGACTAAGAAAGACTTTTGTCGAAATTAGTCCTGCTTCTCGCGTTATCTCTATCCCTAACTGGCCATGTTTTTCGATTTAACCAAGGCTGATTAATTGAAAATTTACACTTTATCGCGCGGGTCGCACGTCCATTGAACGACCGAAAAAGCCAAGCTTGTGTACTTTATTTAAATTTTAACCGTACTTAATTAGCGTAAATTTTTCACTTGTAATTATTATGGTAAGTAGGTATTTTAACAACGTACTCCTAGGTTTAAATGGCTCCATCCGGAAAAAAGAAAGCGCAACAGGAGGCAGAAGATGCCATGCTCCGAATGTTGGCGGACCAAGTCGGTTGGGTTCAACAGGAGGGCAACGACGCCCTCAATCCGGACCCTTCATCTGGTTCGGAGGCGGCGCTTGTTGGGAAAATTCCGTCTGCCCCATTTATCTCCGGCGGTGATGACGTCGACCCCTTCCAATCTCCGTCGCCCGGTACCTATTCAACGGGAAGTACTCAGACGTACTCGACCGCCGAATCTATCATGTTCAGCGCCCGGCGTAGGCAAAGGAGGGCCCCCACTGACCCGGAACCGAAAAGGACTAGGGGTCTCGTTAAAGGGGGAAAAGCGGAGAAAATTTGCAAGGCGACGGGGAAAAAGATCGACTTGCCCTACGACGAATTCACCGGTGGCCCTCCCACAGCTCAGCTAGCAAGTCTCTCGGCGCATAGCATAGGGTCAATCGTCCGTAGCCGAGTTCGTATCACTGCCCTTACTTGGAAGAAGGCGCCGGACAATGAAAATGCGAAAGTCTTTAAAGATCTTTCGGTACGTAATACGTCCAATTTAGTTATTATATAATATTGTTAATATTAATTATAATTTCATAATATATACGATTATAATTTTCTATTTATTTTTGATAGGAACAATTTGCGGTGGATCCGACACCGGCGATGTTGAGGCATATCAACCAAACTGCCCACTCAATCTACAAAGATTGGAAGTACAGGCTCCATCAGTACTTCCAAACTTACGGCCCCTTGCCTCCCCCCGTAGAGCTGCGTGGGGATAGAGAAGATGAGTGGGAGTGGTTGTGTAACCACTTTGCCGATGACTCCTTTAAGGTGTTAATTTACTTTTTTTTATTTTAATTAAGATAATTGAATTATTTAAATTTTAGTTAATAATGTTTTAATGATTTAATTATATTGTGTAACAGAAATTCTCCGGTGTCAACAAAGCCAACCGGGGGAAGAAGGACAAACACCATACTACCGGCGCCAAGCAGTTCATTCAAATAGCCAAGGAGCATAAGGATAAGGGCTCCAAACACCCTTATCTTGATGCAAGCATAAGCGCGTACGTGACGCCTGGGCTCGATAATGAAGCCAGTCAATGCGGCGTAAGTGATATATATATATGTGCTTTTAATTATAGTAATTATTATTTAAAAATTATTTCATTATAATAAATTAATTATTCTTTTGTAGGCAAGAGTGATAGAGCGTGGGCAGGAAGAGTTGGCTAACACTCAGCTTGCGTTCCCAGATGTGCCGCCGGAAGACCTGCCTCCTCTATCCTTAGAGAGCCAAATTGCAATCGCCGATGAGGTCTACGGTCGTAGAGCTGGGAAGGAGGTTAGGCACTTCGGGCCTAGGGTGGTACGAGATTTGTCGACGACCTCCGACTCATCGACTACGGGAGGTTCGGGCCAGCGGAGAAGGACTCAGGCTGCGGCCGTCGAAGCAGCCTTTCAAGAGGCTCGACTAGCACGAGAGGAGAATCAATCCATGCGGCAAAGACTTGACGAACAACAAGCACAAATAGCCCAACTCATCGCCCTCATGCAACAAAATCGAGAAGTATGTCAACCTCCTCCGAACCCACACCCCGATGACAACGACCCGGCTGGAGGCGGAGGACTCGGCGGCGCATCTGCTCCTCCAGTATATTAGCTAGCTAGTAGTTTATTATCTCGTTTCTTTCCGCATTCCGAACAATATTTTAATTTTTAATTTATGGGTTTTTTCGATTATTCATGTATGTACAAATTATTTTTAATTATTTAATAATTAAGTAATATTCAAAATTTAGTTTATTTAATTAATTTTAGCATTTTTCATTATTTAAATTCAATTAATAGTAAATTAAATAAATATTATTTAATTAAAATTTATATTTTTTTTTAAATTAAATTTCCACTTGGACGACAGAGAACTAAATCTCCGTCGTCCAAGTGACTACCTGGGCCACGGATATTGATACGTTCTCCGAGGCCCAGGTAACCACTTGGACGACGGAGAACTAAATCTCTGTCGTCTAAGTGACTACCTGGGCCACGGATATTGATACGTTCTCCGAGGCCCAGGTAACCACTTGGACGACGGAGAACTACATCTCCGTCGTCCAAGTGTTTACCTGGGCCACGGAGATTGATACGTTCTCCGTGGCCCAGGTAACCACTTGGACGACGGAGATTTAGTTCTCCGTCGTCCAGGTGGTTACCTGGGCCACGGAGAACGTATCAATCTCCGTGGCCCAGGTAAACACCAGTACGACGGAGAACTAAATCTCCGTCGTCCAAGTGGTTACCTGGGCCTCGGAGAACGTTCGCGGTCCAAGTGAACTTGGACGACGGAGAACTAAATCTCCGTCGTCTAAGTGCTTGGACGACAGCACTTGGAGCACGGATCTTGGACGACGGAGATTCCGTCGTCTAAGTACGTAGACGACGGAAAACGTCACTTAGACGACGGAAATGCTCCGTGGTCTAAGTCCGTTTTTCTTGTAGTGAAGGAGAGGGAACTCTCCCTTTGAAGAAGAGGCTAACCAAGACCTCTTGAAGGAGGAGGCAATTGAGGACTCGACGCCCAATGGAGACGTCCTGGAGCTAGTGCTGAGGAGGAACGGCACTACAATCAGGGCGCCACGAGGGAGTAGGATCGCTGTCAAAGTCGCCCTTAGAAACATTAGCATTCTCTTATAGAAAAAGAGCATTTTTATATAGGTCAATTAAGTTTAGCGGCAATAGGTAAATTGCGAATGGTCTCTTGGCATTTTTGAGGAAGAATTGAATTGAATATGGGGGCTCAAATTAAATCTGAGAACTGAGCCTTATTGGTATCGATATCAAGCAATTGAATATTGAATTCAAAATATACAATGACATTTTGGTAAATTTAGATATCAGTTGTGATATAATAATATCACATTTGAATTCTCAAATTTATCAATGTCTTATATCTTGTAATGTATAATCTGTTGGATTATTTCTTATCAAAATTAGGTTGCAGGGACTATTATCTATATCTCCCTTAATTTTGTTATGCTACATGCAAGAGTGGTTGAGCATTGATGATTGGGACCAATATCTTGAAATTTTTCTAGGGATTTTGGCGGGAAATATAAGTAGACATCTAAGCAGATTAGTTGGCTAGAAAGAAAAATTTTAGTCGTGACGGTTAACCACCGCCTAACCCCTAAATGGAAGAAAATAATCAACTTAGATGGGATTTTCCGAACATTGATCGAGACTGACATGTCCAGAGCCAGTAACTCCATTTTTCGAGGTCATAATTTTATGGTCAGTTGCTCTAGAGTCTTGAGTTAAAAAAAATTATTAATAAGGTTACTTACATAAGATATTTACGTATAAAGTCACCTGATTTTTCTTTCATAAATAAAGTCACTTGATTAAACAAAATTTTTTTTTATTTGATTTATTTATGTTAAATGACATTACACTACCTCTTCCCTCTGCTGCTTCACACGAAAATTCAGAACAAAAATTTCAAATTCAAAAGCTTGCCTGATCTCTAGTAGACCTTTATTTTCCTCTTCACTTCGATTCTGATCCCATCCCACAGACCTTTGAGTTCGGATTCCGTCACAGTAGCCCCGCCTCCATCTCCTCTTCGATTGTTGTCGCTAGCGTGTGGTTTTGGAACACTGATGAGCCCGCCACCGCCCCTGCAGACAAACGTCGCCACCTCCCTAATCCTAATTTCAGATATCCCTCTCTCTCTCTCTCTCTCTCTCTCTCTCTCTCTCTCTCTCTCTCTCTCTCTCTCTCTCTCTCTCTCTCTAACACTAAGTTTCTCCCCTCCTGCAGCTTCAAACAATGGCTCCTCCAGCAGCTACAAACCCTAGCCTCCGTAAAAAAGTGCCTCCCCAAGCAACAAAGTACAGCTCATGCAGATGAAGGATTTAGTGTGCTCTGTACTAGTTTGTAGTGTTGTCTATGAGTAGTATGTAGACTTGTTGTGAGTAGTTTGTAGTGTTGTCGTGATTAATATGTAGTGTGCTTTGTACTAGTTTGTACTGTTGTCTGTGAGTAGTATGGAAACTTGTTGTGAGTAGTTTGTAGTGTTGTCGTGATTAGTATATAGTGTGCTCTGTACTAGTTTGTAGTGCTGTCTGTGAGTAGTATGTAGACTTGTTGTGAGTAGTTTTTAGTGTTGTCGTGATTAGTGTGTAGTGTGCTCTGTATTAGTTTGTAGTGCTGTCTGTGAGTAGTATGAAGACTTATTGTGAGTAGTATATATAATTTATGTAAGTAGTATGTAGTGTTTTGAAGGTCTATCTTATTGTTTTGCAGAAATTGCACAAATGGAGGACCCTAAAAAACCCAAGGTCCAAATAAGATCGACATTGAGAGGCTTCTGCAATGTCATGGCTGAAATGCATACAAAATTGCCTCCAAAAATAGTGAGTATCTTGTAAAAAACACCATTTGGCAGTTTCATATGATTGTTTTCACAAGGCTCAATGACAGCTGATGATTCACACAAGTCTATTGATGATATCACAAGAATGGCGGGATTTTGGGATGTTGAACAGAGGGCATTCTTGATCGGTGGAAAGACACATCATCTCACAATAGATGATGTGGAAAAACTCGTTGATCTTCCAACTAAGGGTATGATTCTTCTACTTTAATGTGTTAGTACGTTTGACTTTTAAGTGGTTCTTCTAGTTTAGTGTTATTTACCTGTGTTTTGTTTCTGGTCTTGATACTCCAGGCATGATCCATGATATGGATTCAATGTCCAAGAGAAGACGCGATTCAAGCTTCCTGCAAAGATACAAGATTCAGGATTCTATGCCAATTTCAACACTTGATAAGGCTCTGGAGATGGCTGTCATCAAAAAGAAGAATGACAGGGACGCTGCAATTTGGATGGTTATTTATGTGTTGTCGACATTCTTCTTCGCAAACTCCTTTTCCACAGTCACGTGCAGCATAATCAATATGGCTCAAGCTTTAGATGACCTTCATAATTACAATTGGGTGAAGATGATTCTGAATTATCTGGAGAAAGGGCTGGACAAATTGAAAGAGAACCCCACTTCTCTTTCTGGCTGTTTCTGATCTACGCATTTTATGCTTGATTCTTAACGTCTTTCTCTTTACATTTAGCTTTGTTTTGACCTTAGTACTATCATTTCTTACTTACTTTATGCTTTTAGGTAGAAATAAAGGAGAAAATAATAAAGGAGGCGATTTGGAGCTAAAAGCGTGCTAAGGAGGAAGTTCCTAATTTCGGAGAAGAAATGGTCCGAGGAATGGTCTTCAAATGGTTACTAAAATGCATTCCCATATGGTGTCAAGAATTGGAAACCAAATGCCAAATGAAATGGATACTAAAATGGTGGACAAAAAGATGAAGACATTTCTCCTGCGCGACCCAGGAAAGAGCAAATATGGCGGAATATATGGAGCATATAATGGACGAATTTTGGGAGGATATTCCATGAAGATAAATACCTTATTTGAGGGCCAAAATATGTGCAAGAATATGGTATATTCGGCCAAGAAGTATTAGGGAATAAGGAATGCAAGATTTGAAGATATGAAGATTTCCTTTTCCTTGAAGAAGAAGAAAACTGGGCAGTCAGGTCACTAAACTTCTAAAATCCGTAGTAAATTCAATTCAACTCCAAATATGGCGTTCATTATATAGATTTTACAGCCCTTTGAATAAGATTTCCAATGAAACAAGAATCAGAATTTTCTGAGCTCTAGAACTCCCGGAAAAGACGTTTCAAGACAGGCTGGCAATTCTACCCGAGTACACTAGGAAAACCTAGTTTGGAGAGGAAAGTTGAAATTCTTCACCTATAAATACAAGAGCTAGGTCTCATTCTCAGGCATCACTCATTCAAGATACCAAAAAGCTCTGCCCAACACTCCTCTCCATCACTATATCAAAATTCTCGCAAGAAGCCGCCCCTCCGTCCATCAAAGAACTCCTCCACCGAGTCGACTAGAAGGCAAATTCCTTTAGAGGCTCTCCATCTCCTAGAAGGCCGGATTGCATTCTCGACGTAGGGAAAATTCCTGAGCGAAGTGTATTTCGATCCCTTCTATTTTCATTCTTGTAGACTTTTGATATTATGATTGAAATAAAGTTTGTTTCGGTTTACTTCCTTGTCATCTTTGTGTTATTTTCGTGATTTATTATTATCTTAGAATTTGGTCAAGCATGTCAAACTTAATGAACCAATTTAGGCGAAGGCAAATTCCTTGTCAAGTTGGTATGTGTCGTAGGGCAAATTCCCGAGCACTAATAAAGATCATACATGTTAACTTGATTAAAGACTTAGATATTAATAGGTTGCATGTAACATGACTAGGTTAGTAAGACATGGTGGATGGAATGAGTTGATCAACGTGTATATATGTGATTAGACTTTATTTTCGGTCTAGTAAGCATGTTTAGGATTCTATGTTCTTGTTTGTTTTGCTTGTCTATGAGTTTAAGCATGTTAGAACTTAGAAGCCAACGATGTGTTTGCTATGCCACATTTTTATCTTTTATTTCGTTAAATAACAACCAAATCATAAACTCCCCCCAAACTAGCGTAAATATGCATGCACCCTCAATCCCCGGTTAAGAACTATACCCTATTTACCAATGCTACATCTACACCAAGGGTTTTAATTGCTTATGCGCTTTTGTTGTTTCCCACTAATTATGGTACGCCCTTGTTCCCTTGTTGTGTTGAGAGGACCCGACCCAAGATTAACTAGTAATCTATAATCAAGCCCTAACGACTGATCATAATCTACGATTTTTTGTGAAAATTTTGACATAACTTCTCTTATAAAAGAGACAACCAAAAACCTGCAAGGAAAACTGACACTCCACAGATAAACCCACAAACAATACCGTGGACCACCGATGTCCATCTGGATTTCTCAACATAAGACTGGAATTCAAACCTAATACATTAATCAGAATTCGAAAACAAACATCTAATAAAATACGGATTTACATACAAAGAAGCTCAACTCGACAACTATACGAGTGACAACCTATTCACAAGAGTCTCACTAAGACGATACTACATAACTAGTATTCAAGGTGACTTCAATAACACAATAGACATATTGACAGTGAGCTGAGACCTACGGCTGAAGGAATTGACTAGTGAAATGGTGAACTCGACGCCCTCGACGACATTCAGCATCCTCATGATACACATTGCAATCTGGGCATTGATAAACCGAAGGGCTTATGGAAAGACAAATAAAATGTAAAAACATTAGCGTGAGTGAAAAAAATCTAATAATAATCTGTATAAATCGCTAAATAGTAAATTCATGCATTTCCTCATGTTTCTGTAAAATAAAGCGAGTTTAAACAAAAATCTAAACTCTGATGGAGGTGGTCGCTCAGGAGTTTTCTCTAACCTGAGTTGACAGACAATGTGTAAAAATATAAGTGATGGGTCAGACGAGGCAACCTGACCTCCCCTGACTAGACTATCCGGTGATCAGCTGAATAGTGAGTGCATCGATGCTACTAACTAAATGCCATCACAATAAAAGAAAACCTCCAATTAAAACTATTCTAAAATATACTGTAATTTAAACTGAAATACTGAATTATTGAAATGCTGAAATACTGAAATAAACAAACTCGCTATCGACTGTGAAAATGATGGTCCACTCATAGATTCTGCCGGGATAATTACAAAGTTGAAACCTGTCGATTGGCACAATTATTCCTTTGACACGCCCGCTAACTCAATATCCTGAAACCATAATTAAAATTAATATCAGATCATCGGGTTCATATTGAATACCTAAGATCGGGTTCATACTGAATAGCTGAGATCATAATCTGTTGAGTTATAACCTCGAGAATCTTGTATACTCGAATAACGTATTTTCCCGTTTAATTACTAACTCAACTAAATTCTGAATTCAATTCCCAGTAATTCCTTACTAAATAAAAGCCGCAAACAAATCTCGAATATCAAACAACTCACAATTAAACGACAAATGACCCGCATTATGATCACAAAGTTACAAGAAGAAACACAAGAAACAAAGCAAAGTCCAAGTAGTTATTTCTGTTGTGTTAGGCTTCATGTAGTACATTCTTTTCTGTTATGGTCTGACATTACTGAACAGTAGTACTTGCATTGTGTTAAAGTAGTACCCTGGATATTTGTTAGTAGTACTTACTAGAGACTGCAGTAGTGTTAGTAATACACTAAATATTTTGGAGTAATGCTTACAACGGACAATAGTCGTGTTAGTACACTAAATTTTCGTGAAGTAGTACTTTCTATTATGAAGCAGTAGTGCTTACTAGAGTAATCAGTAGTATGTTTAATAGGAGTAGTGCTACTTTTTTTGTATGGTGAGTGTACTACTATTGTTGTTGGATAGTACTAATATAGTTGGTTCCACACACAAAGCGATGTCGCATACAAAGAACAATTGACCAACACAAAATCACAAAAATTGAAGAACAACAAACTCGAATTAGTATGTTAAAACAAAAAATCGCACAAGAAAAAATTACGTTAAAGTAGTATGTATTATATAATAAAGAATCACATTGTATGTTTATCGAAAAACACTCGATACAAATGATTTGGACCAAGTGTACTACCAATGACTTGTATTCGTACATACTATATCTTGTGACTAATATAGTGTATTTAAAGGAAATGGACATGCCTCAGCAAAAGTATCTGTTAATGCAGAGTGTACTACTGCAGATTGGTGAAAACACTACTTGTGACTAACATAGACACTAGTTGAGAAACTTATCTGTTCAGGCCGAGTGTACTACTGTAGACTGATGAATACACTACATGTGAGTAACATAGACACTAGTTAGCTGTTGATGACTTTGGTACATGTCAATTTGTTGTGTCTTCCTTTTTCGCCACAACGACCACATCTGATTGGCCTTGGCGCCTTCCCACCGTCAACGGAAGACTTCATGCGAGTATCCTTCGGAAGACTTCATGCGAGTATCCTTTGGACGACTAGATGGAATTCTTGTCAATGGAGACTTCACAATGGCCGGTTCATTTAGAGCATCATGGTAAAACTTCTCAATGTTTGGTATTGGCTGAATACCAAACTCATAGGTAGCATCATAGAAATTCTCGATGTAAGAGTAAATGGACTCAATACCGGCATGTTGTATAGCAGTAAGTGCATGGGGACAGAGAAAAGAATCGATCTGCCAATGTTGGCAACTGCAAATGTATGCCCCGAGATCAACCACCATATTCTTTAACGCCTGGACTTCATACAACGTTTCACTAGACCTTCGAACTGTCCAGTGCCTCCCCACATTCATCCTAGCCTTCAAAGTCTCCTAGCCTCCATTTTAGGACACAACATAGTGGTCCAAGTTTCCGATCTCATCTTCCTTTCAGCTATGTTCACCATCAATTTCTGTCTCAAACCATCGAGCATCTCAAAAATAGGAAGACAACGCAATTCATATGTCCAATTATTGAAAGATTCAACCACGCTGTTGGACATTTCCCCATATCTATTACCTTTGAAGAAGGCGTTACACCACTTCTCCAAAAACAACGTACTCAAGAAGTTCCTCATAAGATCTTGGCCAGAAATCAACAACTTCCGAAGGTTGAATTCATAACAAGCAACTGTTGGAGAGTATGCCACAGTCATGAAATCATGAATGATGGTTTCCACATCATAAACACCCATTTTCTTCTCATAAAGCTTTTCCACATTCTTTTTCAAGTGATAAAAATAGTAGGAATGAAGAGAGTCAGGTAATGTCATAGCCACAACATCCAATAACCCTTCATGTCGATCCGTGAAGAAAGTAATAGTCCTTCCTTGTGGCGACAAAATAGTGTAGAGATGATCGAAAAAACACTTCTAATTGGCTTTATTTTCAGAATCCACAACAGCAAATGCAAAATGGTAGAATTCTGTAAATTGTTAAGAGATGGAGTTAGAAAAAAAGCACTTGGATAGTTATTCTATCACATGGAAAACACTACAACAATTTGTTGCATGTACTACTGTAGTTTTCAGAATGTACTACTCTAGTTGTTGGATAGTACTACTCTACTGGGACTTGATGCATGCTAACTAAAAACTTTGTTGCATGTACTACTGTAGTTTTCAGAAAGTATTACCCTAGTTATTGGATAGTACTACTCTACTGTGACTTGATGCATACTAACTAAAACTTTGATGCGTGTACTACTGTAGTTTTCAGAATGTACTACTCTAGTTGTTGGACAATACTACTGTTACTAGTTTTACACACTACCCAGAAACTGAAAAACGAACCTTCGTTCCCATTCTTTCTAGTGGCACAGAGCATGTATCTCGTGTACTTGCCCTTGAGATGAGCAGTATCAACAAACAAAATAGGCACGCATGACACAAACCCCTTAATACAACCACCAAAACATAAGAAGAAGCGTTCAAAATGTCTAGTGAGTGGATTACCTCCAAGATGAAATAAGAACCGGGGTTAGTAACCAACACCTGATCACGATACCACGACAACTGAGAGTAGGAGTCACCTTCGTTGCCCCGTACAGAACGTGTAGCCAACTCTCTTGCATACCAAGCCTTGTGATAGGACACATGTAAGCCATACGAATATTGCAATGTTGACATGATTTCTCTCGGCTTTACAGAAAGATTGGACTTCAACTCAGAACAAACAATGGACTTGATGGCATGAGAACTAAGATGCTTACTTTTTTGGTCACGAATACCAATGGTACATGTATGAGTGTTATTGAGCTCTCAGATGACAAAAAAGTTATTTGTCTTACATCTTAGAGCACGAACTTTTCAGGGACAATTGCCTTCATTCTGAGAAAATTGTGCAACAGTTCTATCCTTGTGATTTCAGAAGTACTTGAAGGTAAAACCAGACTTGAATGCATAATGATTCAGCTTCTCTCTAAACTCGACAACACCACCTTCAAAATTTTGATTCACATGGCTGATATAACTTGACCATTCATTCGTCAAGTAAAGAATCAGAGCTTCTAGCCTAAAGCAAGACAAATAGTCATTTGGATCAAGCAATTTATTCGAAGATGACGACGTGCAAGTCAGAGAAGAAGAAGCATCATCAAAAGAGGATATGCCGGAATGCACAAAAGTACCCGAACTACTCTGCCCACAATCCCTAGCAACAATATCCACAGACGATACCTCAAGTTCGATCATGGTCTTCATTATCAATTTCAAGTTCTTATCGCAAGATATCATGCAATTCGGATAACGTGGAAATGAGAAACCAAGAGTGAAAGAATCCGGTTTCAAGCCAGGAAACCGCAATGACTCTTCCATCACCATATCAATGAAAATTTTAGTAGGCGTAAGATCAAACATGATTATTTGGTTGATGTAGGTGCACTTCGCATACAAATCAAAATCCATGGATACAATTCTGTAAATCAAACAAAAAGTGCTTACAAAACAGAAGTAGTATCCTTAATAGTCATCAGTAATATATTCACTTAATGGGACACACAGAACACACATAACAGCTACCTAGTGTGTTCAATGAGATCCAGTAGTGTATTCAATCAACAAAAGTAGTACTATCAAGTTAAAACACACACAGAACAACTAACTAGTATGTTCAATGGGATGCAGTAGTGTGCTCACTCAACAGAGGTAGTACTATCAAGTCAAAACACACACAGAACAGATAACTAGTGTGTTCAATGGGATGCAGTAGTGTACTCACTCAACATAGGTAGTACTAACAGTCTGTAACTTCTCATAATTTATACGAAATATCAAAAACACAAATTAGCCACATTAATCACACACGAACACATAAATCACAAGAGAAGACATAAAATAATATCACTACAATTTGCCATACATAATCCAAAGTAGAAGAACCAAAATCGAAAAACCGAAATTTGAAATCGGTTTATCACCTGAATCAAATCAAACAACACATCAATCAAAAGCATAAATCAAGCAAAACAAAGCACAAAATATCTACAGGTGAACAGAATGGAAACCTTACCCAATATTTTATCACTGAAATCCTCCTATTCGTCGGAACTTCTTCTCCCAAAATTCGCCGGAATCTTCTCTCTCTCTCTCTCTCTCTCTCTAACATATACACACAAACACAGAGTTGATGGAGAGAATCGAATTTGATTTTTTTGATCTAGAACACAGAAGCTCTCTCTCTAGAACGATCGCGCTCTCCCTCCCTCTGCTTTTCGGTTTCGGGCCATTTCTGTTTTTTGGTTTGAATTCAATTTGAATTCAGTAGATAGTTTATATATAAGGGGCAATTTTAGAAACTATTTTTTTGAAGGAATGTATAATGACCTTGTGTGTAAAACTTATACAATGACCTTATGTGTAACCTAATGCCTCTAAGTGACCGTAGGTGTAATTTCTTATTAAAAAAATGGAACGAAGTTTAAACAACTGATTAAGTGAGTTTTGTATAAAATATAATACAAATTTTTATTCTCTTACATATCGTTTCACTCAATACATGAATTTGATATATAATATTATAACAACTCAAACCAAAATTACGCACAAATCAACACGAGTTAGATTTATTGCTAATTAATCGTATCGTGCGGTTTGTTAACGACCTTTTCACGGAGCGAGAATTAGACTTTATTTTCTTCACGAGAGTTGTAGAGTATTTAATTTAAAGTTTGTAGAAATTATCGAGGAATTTTTCGGATAGGCGAGCTATTTTTTAATGTTTATCGGAAGCTTATGCGATAAATAATTTAAATATAATTAGTTTTTGGTCAGTTTAATCGTGATCGTTCGATCGAGATCAGAATGATTTTGGGCTGTTGATTTGGGCCAGCAGCTTATACGGGTATATATATATGTGATATTTTTGGAAAGTTTCCAAATTTGGAAGAAATACGTACGAAGCTCGACCCGTATTTTCGTACACGACTCGTTTCACTTGAACTGACCCGAACCACCATTTTTGGCCACCTCCGGCGACACCCTAGGTATGAAGAGGAAGCTCTCTTCCTCCTCTTTCATTTTATGTATTCGATTATGGGTTTGTGTTGATTTTGGATGCGAATCAACGCAATGAACTGCCGAATTTCGGGGTTAACGGTTAGTGGTGTTCCAGCTATTTTCCAGCGATGAGGCTAGGTGGTTTTGACTGGGTTTTATCCCAAGAGTCGAACCCCTATGGTCTTGAGGACCGAGGGGCGGGGATGACGACGATTTCGGCCGGAAACCGATTTTAGGACACTGCGTTTTCAGGCCATTTTTCGGCCAAATGATGACGATTCGGGTCTAGGCCCAGTTGGGAAAGTTGTTGTTCGTGACGGCAGCTTTCCAACGCGGGGTCGAACACTCCCATCGGAGCAGTTTGCGCCGGAGGCGCGTGTGACCCACTCGTCGCCGTCCACGGCGGGGCTCCGGCGAAGCAAAAATCCAAAATTTACCGGGGGGTTTTCGGGGTAGTTTCTGAGTTGATTTTCGCATATTTTTATCGAATTATAGTATTAAATGAATATGTTAATTATTCAGGAGACCGTGATCAAGATTTTGGCGAGGGGACTTCCGCCGGACCACAGAGCTAGCTCTGTACTGTGAGTGGACACTTTATTTTCACTGTTGTTTTGTGAGTCTATAGTTATGCATTTACAATTATACATTTTACAGTTATGTACTTTTCAGTTATGCATTATTATAGTTATGCATTAGCTTAGAGGCATACAGTATATTGTTTTACACAGAGCATAGTCACAGTTGTTGCATCGATGCACTGCTTCTCGGCTGATCCCCGAGATGCTCCGGGAGGGCTAGGGACCTGACCCAAAGATTTATAGAGTATCCAAGAAGGCTAGGAACCTGACCTGAGCAGTATTAGGACTTGAGGTCGGATGACCCGAGTCGTAGCCTCCACATATTTTATAGTATCCAGGAGTACCTGGATGATCATATTTTTAAACTCGCATTATTTTTATGTACATTTATAGTGGAAGACATATTATTTATAGTTTTCAGTTTTATTATTTTCGTCCATTCACTCTAACAGTTTTATTATTTTATATGTCTTTCACTGGGCTTTTCGGTTTCCTCCGCCCAGATTGCAGTTTGTATCTTGTGATTGCACGTCGATGACGGAGGCATAGAGTTCGTGTCAGTATACTCATCTAGTAGGTTCCTAGTTTAACCTGCTAGTTTTGTGTAATATGTAAATTAGAAGTTGCTTTGAATACTATATACAGTTTACTTCCATTGTATAGTATTTTCCATTCTGTCTTCATATTTCTTATCACCTTCTGTAAAATAGTTTATATTTCTAATGGATTCAGTGTTTGTTTGATTTGAGAAATCCGGATGGAATTGGTGCCCACGGTTTATTTTTGTGGACATTTTAGAAGTGTGTTTTCCTTGCAGATTTTTTGGTTTCTTGATTTTAGAGAAAACTCTGACAATTTTTTTGTAAATTCAGTTGTCGTTAAGGCTTAATTCCGGATTAGGCAATTAAATCAAGATTGGGTCTTTTCAAATATACTGAAAGTTTGAAGAATTACACAATAGTCTCTACAACTATTATCATAATATAAGTATAAAAATAAAATAAGAAAAATAAATAATATGATATAATAATAACTAGAGGTACATCATACTTGATATCATCATAAGAAGCTGCCTCGTACTGGACAATGAATAATAACACTCTCCTAGCTATAGCAATACAATCCATAAACACTACCTTCATATAAATCCCAAACCAAATAGCAAATACTATCACAACATACGCCGGCCAAAACCACCGGGAGAACCTCTTCAGTTCTCTCCTCGTCGTGCCGCCTTCGTGCAGTCGACTGTAGACTGCCAGATAGTTGACAAAAATATACAACCACAAGTTGATGAACAACAAGAAAGATCAAGTTGTTCCATCGTCTAAATAAACACAATTATATAGTGTGCCAGATTCTTTTGCTCTTTGCTCAAGCCATCTCATTCTCTCTTAAACACTCTCTCCTCATCAATTAAAAAAGTAACCAGCATTTCTCTCTCAATCATCTCACTATCTCCGCACACGTACATCCGGCACTATGTCCGGCTCTAACCATCGATTCGCCATATCGGTGAAGGCTAGGTACGTACGTAGTTAATTTCTGACAACCTTAATGTTTATATATATAATTAATTGTACGTTTGATTGATTGCATTGTTAGTACGTTTAATATTTATAATTAAGCTAGGTAGTTGATCGATATATATATATATTAGTTAATTAATTAGTATGCATGGATGTTTAAAAATTTGACTAATATTTAGTTAAAACGTAGCTGCATGTTAGATTAACGTAATTGATGTATAGTATATTCATAGTTAATTAATAAATATAATTAAGAAATATTTTAATTAATTATACGTTAAGAAGGTAGTTGAAAAAAAAAATATATATATATAATAGTTTAATAATTACTTGAATATATGTATATATAATAGTTGACTAATATGATAATTATTAAATTTCGTAGAAGTATGGACAAGAGTTGGATAAAGTTGCGGAATAGAAGTGATGTCCGGTATATAGACGGAATCAGAGAATTTGTGAATTTTGCGATGAAACATGGTCAGGGAAAGTAGCGTTTCAGGTGTCCGTGCAAAAAATGTCTTAACTATCAGTATATGGAGGTTAATGTTATGATGCAACATCTGTACGAAAATGGTATGATGTTGAGTTACACTACGTGGAGTGAGCATGGTGAAGTAGTAGACTTCAGCTCAGGTTACAGTTACTGTAGTGCCTTATCTAGCGGTAGTGGTGTCGGCCCCCCTGCTTGGAACCCAACTGCATATTTGGTCCATGATGCATTTCTGAAGATTTAGTCATGGTGGACACCAACACCAAGAGGGAGGTTACGATACCACTCATGGGCATGATGATACATTCTCTGCTGCTAGCTTGGTTATTGACACTATTGAGATGGATAAGTATAACAGGATGATACTTGAATCCCAAACCCCAGTGTACCCTAGATGTCGAGAGAATGTGTTGCAATATTTGATGAAGCACATGCAGATAAAAGTAAATAACAAAATGTCACAGAGTGCTTTTGACAAAATTCAAGAGCAAATATGTAAGTTGTTTCTTGATGATCACAATCTTCTGAAATCCCATTATAAGGTTAGAAAGATCTTGAGCAGCCTCGGCCTAAAGTACATGATAATTCACGTATGCCCAAATGATTATGTGTTGTATTACAAACAGTATGCACATTTGGCCTATTGTCTCATATATGGCTAGTGCAGATATATGGATGACGAGAATATCAAGAGTTCGAAAAAGAAAATTTTTGTGAAGGTTCTTCGATATTTTCCATTGATTCCCAGATTACAGCATCTGTACATGTCTCTCTACACAGCAGAGGTGATGCGATGGTACACAGAAAATTGAATAGATGACGATGTGCTGAGACACGCCACGGATGGGGAGGCATTTCGACAGCGAATTTAGAGACTTTGTAGTAGAGGTTTGAAATGCTAGACTTTGTAGCAGCGAATTCAATCCTTCGGTTAGTAATAGCTCTGCCTTCAGCACTTGGCTAGTTATTCTGATTCCATACAACCTGCCTCCATAGATGTGCATGAATAAGGAATTTAATTTCCTTACTCTGCAAATTCTAGGTCCTAAATCTCCGGGGAAGTGCTTAGATGTCTACCTCAGACCTTTGATTGACGAGCTGAAACTGTTGTGAGAAAATGGAGTCCCAACTTATGACAAATTCACTGACATGATGTTCATGATGAGGGTAGCCGTAATATAGACGATCAGTGATTTTTCAGCATATGGGATGTTGTCAGCCTACACGACGAAAGGATAAAATGGATGTCCTATATGTTTGGATGACATGAACTCTAATTGGCACGCGGGAAAAGTGTGTTACCTGGGTCACCGTAGATGGCTTCCTCATGATCACCCGTGGCTACAGGATGATGCTCATTTCGACGGAACGGTAGAGAATAATCCTAAACTCCGTTGTTGGTCTGGCGAAGAGATTTTAGAGAGGTTGAGCAGCTTCGATTTTCGTGTGTTGACCAATGACGAGGATGTAAAGAAACTCAATCCAATACCTCCATAGGATCTCAGCTATTGGCATCACAAGAGTATATTCTTTGAACTCCCTTACTGGTCGAAGTTGAAGTTGAGGAACAACTTGGATGTAATGTACATAGAAAAGAATGTGTGCGACAACGTGGTGGGAACAATTCTAGGTATTAAGTTCAAGACTAAAGATACTCCCAAAACGTACAAAGATCTATAATCTATGAATCTACGTCATCCCTTATGGTTGAAGAGGGATAGAAGAGGAGTCTATAACAAGATACCAGATGCACCTTTAAGAGTGAAACCGACACTTAGATGTTCTATATTCCACTGGTTTAAGAGTGTTCATTATCTGGCTACGTATGCAGCTACTATAATTAGAGCAGTGGACGAGGTGCAATACAATTTTGTTGGTCTAATTACACATAACTATCACGTTATACTGCAACGTCTGATTTTAGTGGTAATTCAGTCATATTTGCCTCGTGACGTCGTAGAACCAATAATGGCATTGTGCACATGGTGACAGAGGTTATGCGTCAGAGAGTTAAAGAAGTTAGATGTGGTGGAACTGTAACAACAAATTGTGCACATCATTTGTAAACTAGAGATGATTTTTCCCCATGCTTTCTTTGACATTATGATTCACATAATGATCCACCTACCCGAGCAAGTGCTCATTTCTGGTCCAGTCCAGTACACTTGGATGTATCCTCAAGAGAGGTACATACAATTAATTAATTATACAGGTTTTTCGGTCCACTATTTATTCGACTCGAGATTACTATATGTACATATTCTATAATTAATTAATCGTTTGATTTTATAGACAGCTTGGACAGTATAAAAGATTCGTGAAAAATAGGTCGGCCCCAAATGGCTCCATAGCAGAGACATACCTAATGCGTGAGTGTGTTACTTACTGCAGCACGTACCTCAAGGATCCACCACCTCCCACCGCCTCTGATCCCTATGGCCGCATCAATCTTTATGTCGTCACAAATTTCGTACGACCGTTTAGAGGAGTATTAAAGGAATCATTAACACGAGAAAAACTTATTGAGGCGCATTGGGTAGTGTTGCAAGACTGTGACGAAGTTGAGTCTTACATGAAGGCGTACAGGGAGAACTTTCAGACGTTAAATCCGGAGAAGAGTTCAACCTAGTTTGAAAAAGTGGTTAAGAAGAAGTTCCCTGATTATTTTCTCCAATGGGTACGTATGTTTACTTATTTAATTATATACATGTTTGTAGAAATTAAACCCTTTAATTATATATTCTTTCCATTTTTACAAATGATTGATCTACAAAAATCCGATAACCACGAGGGTGGTGGTCTTGGCTAAAACACTTGCTAGTAGGGAAGCCAGTTAGACACTATATTTACCCAAAATATTTTGTGAATGGTGTAAAATTTCGTTCATTGACCCGAGATGAAGGAAGAAGAACACAAAACAGTAGGGTCGCGATTGGGGAAGACGATGATATATGTTACAGGACTCTTGTATATGTCGTTCAGCTATGTTACGGGAATGATGTCAATGTTTTCCTATTTAAATGCAAATGGTTCAAGCGTACAAAGGAAGACCTGGGCCTTTAATCAGTCGATACAAACTCAAGCTGGTATGAGGATGACCATTTCGCTCTTGCCACCTTAGTTAGGAAGTTGTTCTATCTTGATGATCCAAAAGTTGGTGAATGGTGGAAGATAGTGAACCATATCTCTCATTGAGGAATATGGAATACCACAACAGTTGAAGGAACGCCGACGACTGAAGATGCTGAACCGCAAAGAGACATTACTACATATCAAAAGAGCCTAATATTTCTATCATCCGCTCCAACATAATAAAAATGGTTTAACCTTGTGAATGCATACACATGCCTGATGGCTCTACGGATCTAACTCAAGATGAGATTATAAATCTAGAGAATGATGGCAGTGAAGATGAGGCGCATGATGACCATGAGGACTCAGGATATTCGTCGCACGACGTTGAGTATGATGATGAGGAGGAGTAATCAAATAATAGTGGTGAAGAGGATAATGACGATTATAACGAGGAGTACAATATAACGACGAGAGATATTAATTGGTAATTAATTATTGTAATTAAACTTTGTCGAGGTAATGATGATTATATTATGACGAGGAGTACAAT
Organism: Geum urbanum; assembly: GCA_946800695.1. Lineage (NCBI taxonomy): Eukaryota > Viridiplantae > Streptophyta > Magnoliopsida > Rosales > Rosaceae > Geum > Geum urbanum. The sequence goes on along the minus strand of OX327008.1, from coordinate 51,090,528 downwards.
TATTCTAAACTTTTTTTGAACTAGGAGTACAATAATTAATTAATTATAATTATGAATTTTTTTGCATAACTAACTTCAAATTAATTAAAGAGGTCGCTTTGACCCATAGAAGGTGAAGATCTTAGATGACAGAATCTGGGCGATGAAATGTCACATTTTTCCTAAACCCTAAACTTACACGACGAAAAGTCGTTCTGTCTTCTAAGTAAACACAATTATATAAACCTAAACCCTAAACCATTTCCCTTAGACGACGAAATGACACATTTTCGTCGTCTATGTGACATTTTGGACGACGAAACATAGATGACGAAGTGTTTTTATCATCTATGTTACCACTTAAACGATGAAAATGCAACATTTCTTTGTCCAAGTAATCACTTAGATGACGAAAATGTGTTATTTCGTCGTCTAAGTCATGTATCGTAATTTCACCTCTAAGAGAACGACCATATAGACCATATCCCAATGCATATTCTTTTCATCGAGAGCATAGAGTAAACAATTCTTGGAGTGTGAGCTTCGATGGTTTCAAAATAGGAATTACGAATTTTTGTATATCCACGTTTCTGTTTTGTTTTAATTTTAGTTTTACGGTTGACTGTGCCAATGAAATCCTTAACAAACTTAATATTTACTAAAAATTATTCTACTTATATTATCTTATGGTGAATGTATCCAACAGTTGTTTTGTCCAAATTCAATTTTGTTAATATTGATGTGCAATAACACTTAAGTTATATACATGAGTAGATACTTAACAAGTGGGAAGACGTAAATTTATTCGTCATCTTAAATCCCACTTTATATATATACGATTCTTTAATCGATATTTTACGACCAAAAAAATCGAAAGACAAATTGGAAACTTCCATATGAATTATTTTTAAATAATATTTTAGGAAAATTTTACTTAAACGACGAAAATGGCCTGAAGTAAGGCCATTTTCGTCATCTAAGTCCAAATTTTGAGTGGTCCAAACTTCACCGCTATTTATTTATGGAACCGCCAAAACTGACTTACACGACGAAGATGATCATTTTCGTCATCTAGGTGAGAACTTAGACCATGAAAAAGGCATGCTTTCTCGTCTAAGTCAAAATTTTGGGCGGTCAACTTTTACCCGCCAATTAATTTGGGGCGAAATCCGAGAATCACTTAGACGACGAAACCCTAAGATTTTCGTCGTCTAAGTGTCCACCTAGACGACGAAAACCTAATGTTTGTTGTCTAACTTAAATTGATGATCACCTAGATGAAGAAATGTGGCCCTTCGTCGTCTAGGTGAATAAGTATATTTTGTAGATTCTAGCAGTTTCACGATATATATCTCTCTCACACACACACAAATCTTTCTCTCAAACGCCTCCTCTCAGGCCGGCGTCTCCGTCTCCCTTCGGCACCTCCCACCGGCCTGCACCTCCTCCAACCGACCTCCACCGCCTCCCACCGCCGGTAAAATTCTAAATTTTAAATTTTTACGTATGTACGTATAATTTTTTTAATATATATTTAGGTATAACAATGCATATTTACGTATAATAAGGTGTATTTATGCTTAATAATGTGTATAAATATTATTATTAAAATATTATAATAATGTGTATTTAGGTAAATATTATAAATTGGTAAAAAAATAATATGTATTTAGGTAAAATTTGTTTAATAATCTGTATTTAGGTAAATATTATAAATTGGTAAAAAAAATGGGAAAAAATGGTAAATATTGTAAATTGGTGAAAAGAATAAATTGGTAAAAATATTAGAAACAATTAAATAAAAAAATGGTAAAAATTAAAAATGGTAAATATTAAAAAATGGTAAATATGAAATATGGTAAAACCAAATGGTAAATAATGAAAATAGTAAATTTTTAAAAAAGGTAAAAATTATAAATAGTAAATATTAAAAAGTGGTAAATATTAAAAATGGTATATATTAAAAAATGGTATATATTAAAAATGATAAATATTAAAAATGGTAAATTTTGTGGTAAATATGAAAAATTGTAAATATTGTAAGTTGTTAAAAATATAAATGGTAAGATAGTTATAATGGTAAAATATGTGTAATAATTAATTTTTACAGATTATAGGTTAAAATAGTCCCATGGGGTAAGAAAAAGGCACAGAAAGAGGTCGAAGATGCTCGGTTCTGACACTTTGCAGACCAAGTGGGTTGGCAACGCTTGGAGGACAACGTTGCGACTCCTCCGGACCCTTCAACTGGTCCCTCGGTTGCGACGACTGGAGAAATTCCTAATGCCCAAGTTATAGCAGGCGATGACGGTGACATCCTTTCGGCCTGATCGTCAATGTCAGAAGGTGCCTAGGAGTCGGCCTCCGAGTCAATTCTCTAATGCGCGGTGCAAGGTCAGGAGGGCCTCGTCAGACCCTCAACAAAAAAGGACCCGAGAACTCGGAAAAGGCAGAAAATTCGAGAAGTTGTTCTAGGCGACGGGGCAACAGATCCAGTTGTCGTTCGATCATTTCACTGACGGCCCTCCAACCTCGCAGCTAGCTAGTATCTTAGCGCACAACATCGGGGCAATTATTCGCAAGAGCATCCATATGGTTGCACCTAGCTGGAAGGAGTTGTCGGACTTGGAGAAGGGGAATGTGTTTAGAGAACTCTCGGTAATATAATTTTAAATTTATTTTTTAATAACCAATAAAAATCGTAATTTCATAATATATACGATTTTAATTTTTTTTCTAGGTACATTATGATGTGGATGGCACACCGGGTGCTTAGGCACATCAACACCACCGCCAACGCCATCTATCCTGATTGGAAGTAATGATTTCACAAGTACTACTTCAAATTCGGCCGCTCGCCTACCCCCTTAGAGATGCATGGGGATAAGGAGATGAGTGGGAGTGGTTGGTCAACCACTTCGAAGAATAATCGTATCAGGTTCGTCTTTTTTTTTATTTAAATTGACGAAATCGAATAATTTTTTTTAGTCATTTATTAATTTTTTTAATGATTTCTGTTGTCGAGCAGACGAGATCTCACGCAAATAAGGCCAATCGGGAGAAGAAGAACAACTATCATACATCCGGCTCCAAGTAAATAATACAAATCACCAAGGTGCACAGAGATAAGGGCTCCAAACACCCTTATCTGGATGCCAACGTCACCGCTTACGTGACGCCTGGGTTCGACAATGAAGCGAGTCAAAGTGGAGTAAGTGTCGTATATATTTCCTCTCAATTAATGTAATTAATATTTATTATTTATTAAACTACCGTACAAATTTATAATTATTTAATTTTCATTATTATTTTCAGGCGAGAGTGCTAGAATTGGCACATGAGGAATTGGCCAACACGCAACTTGCACACCCGGATATGTCGTCGGAAGACCTGCCTCCTCTATCGAGGGAGAGCCAATCTGCAATCGCCGATGTGGTATATGACCGTCGAGCTAGCAAGGAGGTTAGGAGGTTGGGACGTAAGATGCAGCGAGATTTATATGACTCATCTATGACACGCTTGACGAGGAAGAGTGGTTAGGATGCGGCAGTCCATGTAGCCATTGAGGAGGCTCGACTCGCACAGGCAGAAACGCTATCCATGCGTCAGAGGCTTGATGAGCAACAAGTGCAGATAGCTAACTTCCTCGCCCTCATGCAAGGTAGGGTTCCAGAAGATTGTCGTCCTGCTCCGACCCCACACGCTGCCGCCGACGACATGGCTGGAGGTGGGGGACTTGGCGGCGCGTCTACTATTGCCCTATTTACTTAGTTTGTACGTAGTTTATAATATATATTTTTTCAAACGATATCTATGTACAAACAATTTTAAATTGTTTTAATTAAATTTATTATTTTATTTAATGTAATAATATTTTACTTTAAATTCAAATTTTAAGAAAAAATTATTAAAAAAATTAATTAAATTGACTTAGACTACGAAATATATGATGATTTCGAAGTCTAAGTGATGACTTATACTACAAAATCATATATGATTTCATAGTCTAAGTGATGACTTAGACTATGAAACCGTTTCGTAGTCTAAGTCAATTCTTAGACTAAGAAACAATTCCGTGGCCTAAGTCAATTCTTAGACTAAGAAAAATTTCCGTAGTCTAAGTCATCACTTAGACTACGAAACAATTTCGTGGTCTAAGGGATGACTTAGACTGAGAAACAACTTCGTATTCTAAGGTGTACTTGGACGACAAAATTATTATTTCGTCGTCTAAGTAGTGTCTTAAACGACGGATCAATTGCATCGTCTAAGTCTTCACTTAGACGATCGAATGCTGTATTTTCGTCGTCTAAGTATTTAGATTACGGCACTTGAACGACGGACTTTAGACGACAAAGATTTCGTCGTCTAAGTATTTAGACGACAAAAACTTGAACCTAGACAACGAAATAACTTCTTCGTCTAAGTATTTTGTTTCTTGTAGTGACTTCTTTATCAATACAACATATTTCACGCTGCCTAATGCTGCTTATGAAGCTATTACGATTTTCAAATGTTCCTAATTGATATAAAAAATATTTTTTCTTTTGTGATAGTAAAAATCCATTTCTTAGAAAATCTTGTGCTTCTTCTTCGTTATGATGAATATCTTTTGCTCGTATTATTTCTTTTCATTTTCTTTTGAAAAGTTCCATTTTGTATTATCAAAAGAATTTATTCTTACCGTTCTTGGTTGATTACTTATACTCAAAGTCTCTAACTTTTTAATTAAAGATGGAGGTATAGAAGATGATGTTGATGATGTTTTTAATGCTAGATTAATATCTGTTAATTGATTTTTGATTTTATCTAATTTTTATGATAAATTAATTAGTAATTTAATAATAGTATTATTTTACCTTATAGTAATATTATTGCTCGGAATAGTAGTTGTGATGCTTGAAAATCTTACTGGATCGTCGTCCAATTTACCATTTTTTTAAGTGCTTGTAAATAATTATGATTATCGGTCATTAAACCAATAAACGATTAATTTTATTATGTAACTTCTCTACTTACTCAGTTAACTCCTTTTGTATTAATTGTATTTTTTCTACTTCAACTTTTGAATTTTCAACAACTTCCAAAGATTGTAATTCAACTTGCTTCGACTTTCTATCAATGAAATCAATAAACTCTTTAATTTCTTTGCGATTAGGAAAATGTTGTATATTTTTATTATTATCTTCTAATTGAGATAAAATAAACTTAAGTTTTGTCGGATAATTTGTGAGGAATTTTTCTGAAAATGCTCCAAAATATGTTGTAAAGTAATATTATACTTATTTTGCTCAAACTTTATATGCTCAGCTTGACTAATTATAAAATCAATGATACTATTTATAACTGAAAATTTTTCAATGTGTAAAAGATGCTTGTGATTTTTCTGAGGAAAATAACAAATTAAATTATTTTGATTCAAAGTTATTTTTTGTTTTTTGATATTCACTTATTTTCAAATTAAGATAATCTATCATACAAATTCAGAGATACACAATTTTTTGTTTTGTCTTTCTTTTAATTATCAAACAAGAAACATGCAACAAAGGTAAACACTCATGCAACAAAGAAATCAAACATGAAAGAACACACAAGAATATGTTTAGTTTTAATTAATGTTTTTTCTCATTAATTGTGTTTATGACTTCTGTCTTCAAGGTACTTTACTGTAATAACTATATGATTATAAAACTAAACTTGGCTCTGATACCAAATTTGAGACGCGAGTTCGGTTATATTTGTAAGGCAAAAACAATCATCAAAAACTCGGTCTTGAACATGGTCAAAAACTTAAAACTGCAACAAAAACCAACTCAAGTGTTACAAAAGACAGAAACAAAGGTTCTTGTACCCAGAGGTCCTCTGGCTTAGTTTCTAATAACTATTTTGACATGCATGCAATTATAACTAAAAGTCGCCAAAGAAAATATGATCGCCAATTTAGCTATATAATCACATAATTATTCCAGTTTTCCCTGTTTTGGACAAGAAGTCATCTAAAGTGACCAAAAAATTAAATGTTAAGAAAATCTACCATTGTGTGCTAGCACAGAAAAATGTGCAATCTTCAAGATTCCAAAAGTGATTGGCTACAAAAGTATGAACTGGTATTGAAAATCTTGTGCTACTACTAAAATCCAAGGTATAATGTGCTACTGGATATGGACATTCAAGGTATGAACTGCTACTAGATATGTAAGGTATGAACAGCTCCAAGACATGCAAGTGTGTTGTGATGATCTTGCTTTGAAGATGAACATCTACGATTATAAACAGCTACTAGTTGACATGCACTGCTACTGAAAATTGACTGGTGCTGAAACAGACTACTACTGATATGGATTGGTACTGACAATTGACTGGTATTTTACATGCATAGATGATAAACAACTACAAATATGAACAACTTCGGGTATTTGATGTGGTTTTTGAAGGTGATGTTGGATTATGAACAAAGGTTGCTGGTTTTTGATATTATTTTGTAATCTAGGAGAGTGTGTCAAGTCAGACTTAAAGTTGTGTGCCTTTGCACGACATCTTCTTTTTGTTGAGTATCGGTGTATGTATAAGAAAGGGGGAGAAGAAAAGAGAGGAGAACAAACCAAGAACTCTCCAACCTCTCTAGCTTCCTGAAATCCTTTGTAAAAATTCTCCGAATCAATAAAATCTTCCACAAACCAAGAACTCTCCAACCTCTCTAGCTTCCTGAAATCCTTTGTAAAAATTCTCCGAATCAATAAAATCTTTCAAGTTCTTCAATCCTTTGTTCTTCAATAACTAGTAGTAGTAGTAGTAGTAGTAGTAGTAGTAGTAGTAGTAGTAGTAGTAGTAGTAGTAGTAGTAGTAGTAGTAGTAGTAGTAGTAGTAGTAGTAGTAGTAGTAGTAGTAGTAGTAGTAGTAGTAGTAGTAGTAGTAGTTATTGAAGAACAAAGGATTGAAGAACTTGAAAATTTTTATTGATTCGGAGAATTTTTACAAAGGATTTCAAGAAGCTAGAGAGGTTGGAGAGTTCTTGGTTTGTTCTCCTCTCTTTTCTTCTCCCCCTTTCTTATACATACACCGATACTCAACAAAAAGAAGATGTCGTGCAAAGGCACACAACTTTAAGTCTGACTTGACACACTCTCCTAGATTACAAAATAATAAAATATTTTGGGAATATGACTGTGATTCTTCCACTTGAAAACAACTCATCTTGGCATTAAAATGATTTGTTGACATAGATTTACGTCAGTTGTTCTTCCGTGTCCTCCACTTTACAACACTTTATATACGTCATATAGAAACTAAACAAATTCAATAAAACAAAGCCTGAAACAAAAAACATATTTAAACCTAGAGATCGAGGCTTGATGCTATCAGAAGGAACTGCTTCTTCTTCATCATGGATGTAGTAGTACTGGACAACCAATAATAACAATCCGCTAGCTATATCAATACAATACACAAACACTACCACAGTAAAGTTGGTATAAATTTCAAACCACCAAACAGCAAATACCATCACAACATGAACCGGACAAAACCACCAGGAAAACCTCTTCAGCTGTCTCTTCGCCATGCTCCCTTTGTGAAATCGACTGTAAATCGCCGAACAGTTCGTGATAACAAAGATCGGCGAAAAGTTGAATATGTTGAAAGACCATAATATATTGTGTATGTCTAGTTGATAATCTAAAATGGCAAAGATGAACATGACGGTGAGCATAATGAAGAAATCAAAGGAGGGAGAGGTCACCGTTGTTGTTCGAGCATCATCACCGTCCTCACTGTGGTCCATAACTTTTGTGTGTATTTTGGACATTGTTATTTTCTGTGGTGATCAAGTTGGTGTAGAACTACGAGTACATGTAATGTTTGAATAGGTTTTGTGTGCACTCTAGTTTTCCAAGTTTAAGGGGTTTTATAGTGGATCATACTTTGACAATCAACACTCGGAATGGATGGCATGGATCAGCTAGTTGGGCAAAAGTTAGGAAAATCTAGGTTAAGTGGGGATCCGAGTCTACATAATAGGAAGGAGAAAACTTCAATACTCCTCATTCGTCAAGAATCGAGAAATTGCCTGTGTTGAAAAGCAATGAGGAAGAACTTTAAAATACCAAGAATTGAGGAATTAATTGTCTTAGAATTGGGCCGAGTTGGGTCATTTGGACATGAACCAAAACCCGACCCCTTAAGTATTTAAAACAAACACTCAGAAATTAAGTGTGAGTGAGACAAAGATGGCCAAATGACTAGAGTCTTGAGTAACTTAAAAGAATCGAAACGATGTTTAGACTATTGGTAACACATGACATGGTATAATTTTTTTTTATTTTTTTAATTTTTAAATAATTAAAATTTTAAAACCTGCTGAAACTAGATATTCAAATTAGAAAATGACATGTGTATTTTTTAAAAAAAAAATTACTTCATTAACGACATATTTACCATAACATATGTAATTTGTCCTCAAACTTGTAATACAGATTGTAAATATGATAATTACAAAAAATTTAATAAAAGTTATCATATATTTGAAACATTGTCGTAGTTTTTGTAAAATGTACATCTAATAGGTAATAATGACACTCGTGATTAAATTTACTAAAAAAGTATTTAATTTATAGTATTGATAACACGAGTCTTTTTTTGCCTACTTGCAAATTTGACGACATATTTATTCTCAGATTTATAAAATGGTCTATAGTTTAGTTAACTAAATCATATAAAGTGTAATTATCATATATGATATCAAATTTACTATTTTATATATCAATATTAATATTTTTTGTAATTGTATCATAAGACTAGTAATTATCTTATTAATGATGAGTTTTACACAAGAAAGCATGTCAATTACCCATTAAGGTTTTTTAATACATTTGTTCACCCTACTTACTTATAAACTGATTTATTACCACAATAATGTTATAGTTGTTGCCGAACTAATAAATTCAATTATCAATATAATAATTAACAAATAACTATATATATATTACTACTTCATATATAATTTGCTGTAAAAAGCATCGTTGGAACGGAGGTTATTTTAACATTAACAAAATTGACATAAATAATGTCATTTATACAACTTAGAGGATTATATTTCATCAATAGTGTTATTGCTATATAATTAAGTTTTTATCATTTTAATAACATACATGTCATCTAAGTGTAAATGCAGTCATAAAAGTTGCAACTCATACAATTAACACATTTTGTACTACTTCATACTTCAAAATAGTATTTTACGTCATCAAACAAGTAATTTTATTGAACATAATTAAATTTATTAAAAAAAATATCAAATTACAATTACATCATCAAAACCATTGTTTATTCAATTATTCTCAAATCTTGAATTGGGTCGCCTTGAATTTCTAAGCTCTATCGGTGGTCTGATTTATGGGTTCGTTTCTATCGTTGTTGACTATCATGTTGACGAGACTAGCTATGACCCTTTGGAGGCTTCTGCAGAGAAGGCTGTTTAAGAGGCTATCTACAGCAGAGTTGTTTGATTTCGAATGTGTTGCAATAATGGCCTGTGGTATCATTCTTTAGGAGCAAACAGATATTAGTTTAATATATCACATGATTCGTGGTCAAGGAACTATCAAATTATAAGTGGTGTACAGTGTGTTGGAGATACTTGATAAACCATGCCAAAGTTTTAATGGAGATTTACTACATAACAACTGTGGTCATTACTGTACATTGCACTGTTCACTGTTCCGTGAGTGTGCCACTCATGCGGAACCACACACTCTCATTCAGCTCAACATCCTATCTCTCAAGCTATAGTACAATGTTGATTAATATTCTTCCTGCCATCATTTTAGATCAGAACCGATCGGATCCTTTCTCACAATCGATTACTCGATACCGACTATTCTTGCTACCATCGTTTTGGATCAGAACTGATCAGATAGTTACCATCAGATCCCACTCTTCTCGAACATTCGCTTGACTGGAGCCACTGTCATCGTTGGAGAGCTAGGCTCAATCGAAAGCTTAGAGCAAAAACAAGAATACCCCTATCTTGTTATCATTGTCGCCTATGCTGGTCTCAGCCTCATCCATAGTGGTAGTGGCACCGCTAGCGAGCGAAATCTCGGCTTCTTAAGAACCGTGGAGGAGTCTCATTGGCTGCACCAGAGGGATATCATCGTTTTTGCAATAACAAGGTCTAAAGCTCTCACTTTATTTTGTGCTCTGTTATCTGAATGGTCGGTTGATGCTCAATTCGTGATTAATGTTTTGCAGGTACAATGAGCTTTGATGTCGTTGATGTGTCATCTGGCGGCAGAGTCAATGTCAAGAACGACTCCAATATTTCATCCTGACATTGGTTCTATTGAATACTGTAAGCTATGTTGTCAAAACATCAAATGTATCTCAATCTTGATTCTTATCTCATTTTATGTACTTCCAAGGTCTCACTTTCACAGTTTCAGACTCTCTCTTTTATTATTACTGATTGTTCAATGTACTGTTATGTTTTTACTAAATTTATGATGCCATTTTGTTCTGTGGCTGTAGGTGAGAGTAGACCAAGATCCCGGATTCACTGGCAATCTTCTGGTCGAGCATTTGGTTGGTGCTCGTATTGAGTTGATTTTGAAATAGGGCTACACGAAAATTGGGAGTGTATATTCTCTTTTCTTGCTTACAATGTACTTTTATTTTATTTTAATAAGGTTACTATCTTAGATTCAAGTATGAAGTTGAAACATTGCAGTTTGGCTGGTGATTCTCTTTATAGAGACTACAAATTTAACAAGATACATAGCAAATTAACAATTTAAAGATCAGAAATTGATAGTCGCATATTTTTACGTCTATTTGGTATTTAATTTGTTCTCTATATTTAGTTTATTGTTATTAATCGAGTGAATTAATTATGTTTATTTGTTTTTAGGTGTTTTGGAGATTAATGAAGAAAATGAGATTAAATAATATATTCTGGAGTGCTTGGCGAGATAGCAGTTTGAAATTGGTCTTAGCGAGGAGTGATTTATATATATACTCATATTATGGCTGCTTGGCGAGGGAAACAATACAAAGGAAGGGAACAAGAGTCCACTTACAATTAAGATTGCTTGGCACATGATCACTAGCCATTTTAATTAGCTATTGCTAATTTTATATATTTTTAGCTAGAGGTAGAATTGGAATAAGAGTGTGACAGCTTGGACTCTAGCTATATATATTTTCATATAGCTGGAACATAAAAGGACGGCTTGGGCTGGAATTCTTGGGAGGAGAAAGAGAGAAACAAGAAGAAACAAAAACAAAGGGAAGATCTCATGCAAGAAGTCTAGCCCGATTCCGTCGTCGTCAAGAGTTTATTCTTTTTCCTTTATTTAATTTATCTTTCATGAACTCTTTGATGTTATTATTTATGACTTTTAGTAGATAAATTCATTGTTAAGGGGCTTCAAGCAGCCCCGTACATGAAGTCTTTTTAATGCACACACTTTTACTTAGTTTTGCATATTCTTTGAATGAGGTTTCTTTCTCTGAATGACTCACCATATGAATTCTTGTATGTTTACTTTGGTGCGCAACTTAGTATGCATACTAGGATTCTAGTTTCATGAGATATGGTCGACTGAAGATAATTTCTTCCACCAGATTCTCTACAGTGATACGCCGATTTTACCGTCGGGAGATTGAAATCCATAGGTCTAGCGAGACACGCCCATAGTGTACTTGTGAACCCTTGTAGCTTCTCAAAATTTTTCTAGAACTTAATGCTTTCTTCTTTGTAAACCTTGGGATCCATGACTATGGGTTCAATAGAGGGATAGATGTAGGGGAGGTCCATGACAAACCTGCATAGGCATATATAAGGATTAGGTAATAGGATGTGGTTGTAACGATCAACTCTTCCTGGGAACTTTCATTCATTGGATATGTGTATTAGGTTAAGTATGTGTTAGATAGATGGAATGACGGTGGTGGATTGCATTTCTCTTAACTCTTTAATCATATAGTTTAAACCATTTGCATTCATTAGCATATTTACTTTCTGCATTAGCTGTAGCTTAGACGATTTAGTTTGGTAACCAAATCAACTCAGAAAACCCTCAAATTTTGTGTGGTAGTCCGCCAATATGTCTAGTTTACTGTGTCCAAATTTCGTAGCATTTGAGTTTGTCTAGCTTAGGTTCGCATTGTCATCAGTGTATTGTATTTGAGTCTGTCAGCATAGTAGTCTAGTGTTAGGATTTAGTTTCACCAATTCCTTTTGTTCGACAACCCCTATTTATTTTACTACATTGATATATCTAGATTGTGAATAGGGTATCTTTGAGAGGTGTTTACCCGCCTTGTCAGAAATTGCAAGCTTAGAGCTAGTTTGATCAGAATACTGTTTGTCAAAATTCTAGAACTGCGAAAAAGGGAAAAAGAGATAACATAATTCTAGAAAAGATAATTAAAAGTTTGATGAAAAAAATTCTACATGTAGTTCACTTTTTCTTCTTATTCGGGGCACCAGGAGGGCGACCACGACCTCGTTTTTGTGTCTGCTGTACTTGTGATTCATCATTTTATGATTTTTGTTTGTGTATTTGCTACACTTGTGGCTGAACAATTTCTGATTAGATGTTCTTTACCTGTAGCTGAACAATTTCTGATTTGATGTTCTTCAGTTTTCCCAGACACTTGTCATTAGTCTCATGACTCTCATTGGGCTTGTTTTGTATAAATGTGTCTATTTCTTCGATTGTCTTCATTTTTTTTCCCCACACTACCACAAATTGAGACATTGCCAGCGACTTTTATGTCGCCGGCAATGTTTTTGGACATTACTGGCGATTTTTGCCAGAAAAATCGCCGGTAATGTCTTTCTTTTTTTTTTAACATTACCGGCGACATAAATGCATGTCGCCGGCAATGTCTCGATGGTAATGTAAAAAAAAAAAAAAAAACATTGCCGGCGACATCATTTATGTCGCCGGCAATGTCTTTTTTTTTTTTAACATTACCGGCGACATAAATGCATGTCGCCAGTAATGTCTTTTTTTTTTTTACATTACCATCGAGACATTGCCGGCGACATGCATTTATGTCGCCGATAATGTAAAAAAAAAAAAGACATTACCGGCGATTTTTCCGGCAAAAATCGTCGGTAATGTCCAAAAACATTGCCGGTGACATAAAAGTCGCCGGCAATGTCTCAATTTGTGGTAGTGCCATGTCTTATGTCATTTTGTTCTTCATAAGCATTCTGATCCTTAAAAAATGCTCTTTTCTTTGCTTCAATATTGGACAGTGTTAGGTTGTTCAGGTCCTTCAACAAGTCAACAGCTAGCTTCATGCACTCATTGGTAGAATAGAACTGCATGAAAATGTATGTTAGAATTTGTATGAAAAGACAACTTGAGATCCCTGTTCTTTAGTGAAGCACATAATCAAATTGAAAAAAAATTAGGTACCTGGTTCCCTGCTTTGAATGCATTGGTATAATCCTTCATGAATTTCAACATCTATACCCCACAATCAAAGCTATTCATTTTTATTGGAACACCATTAAGGCGAAAAACTTTAAAGGAACAAAATGACCACGACTCCGGGAAAAACCGGTCTATGTTAATTTCAAATATCATGTCCATGACCTTCAACTGCATATCATGTCTATGTCAATTTCAAATATCATGTTCGAGCAATGGTACGTAAGTCTGCAGGGCAACTGTCCCATATCTCAACCTCTTTCAGTTCAGCTTTTATTACCATCAAGAACTAGTGATGTGGTTCAGTGCCTTTATCATGCATTGGGATGAACATATGTATATTAAGAGATTGTATTATTTGTAAAACAAATTTTTTTACTTGTTAAAAAAATAGCAAGTTTGTTTGATATACACATACCTGTTTACAATGTAGAATTGAAGATTGGTACTTGAAAATAAGTTTGTGCTTCTTTATTGCTGAAGCAGCAAATGCCAACAGTGCATCACTTCGTTTTTCAATTTTACTAAATAGATCAGCCTAGAGAGGTAACCAAACTTAGTTGAGTAAAACTTTAACTTTTACAGATAGAATTAGGCTATCCATACAACTTACCACAAAGTATGTAGTGAAAACCAATCCAAGGATTCTGGCTTCCGGAAAGTTCCAATTATAGCGTTTATCACCTGCTTACATGAAGAAAACAAAGGAGGAGTGATCTATCTTTAGCTACAACAGATTAAGCTGAATATTGATTGTTCCAAAAATAGTCACATACTGCAGATGTCACAAGTTTTCTAGGCTCTAGGCATCTTATCTCCGACAGCTTATAAAAGAATAATCACTCTCGAAAACTACAAACCTGCTTAACACAATTTTATATGAAAATAACCCAATAATAATTTTTAAAATTTCAAGTGACAAAAAAAGAGAGAAAAGAAGTTAACTGGAATTACTCTGAATCGTACTCTTCAAACACGAAGCTAAGAATATGCCGATCATATTCCTCTATACTGAAAGGACCACGGAAGTCACCAATTGTAGTTACATAGCATTTGGTGTTTTCACGAGCTATTGTTTTGGTGATAGTGTCTAAGTGCTCCAACTTCTTACCAAAATTAGAATCTGAACCATTTGAATCTAAATCATCATCTCGCACATACGGACTTGAAATTTTTGAACCTGGCTTCCTTTGAGCAGTTTGTCTTGTCTTCATCGGACTTATTTATTTTTTTGTTACAATTGTCTCAATCAGACTTTTTTGTTCTCCTGCTGCTACAGTTGCCTTGATCAGACTGAACTCAATTGATTGAGACTCATTTTCTATTGTGTTGTTTCCGAGGTGTTGCTCTTTATACTGCAATGAAAATATAAAGTAAATGTGACAACAATTGCCCATATCTTAATTGAAAAAGGCTACATGATGTATAATGAAACATATGCTGGATGAAAATGTAACTATAATACTGCATGCGTAATTGTTGAATTTGCTATGCTACCTATGAACAATGATTTGCCATGTTATGGTGCTATGTTCGTATTATACATTCACAAGGATTTATTATAATAGTGTTGTCAATTTCATTCACTGAAGTTTATAAGAAAATGATCAAATCAAATTAAGTCGAATAAGAATACGAATACGAATAGTCAAATATAATATGGTAGCCGTTATTCTACATTCGATTAACATTCATAGTCGAATCTACGTTCTATAAGTAGTCAAGAATATAAAAATTTACCTAAAAATGTGTTCCCTCAAAGTTGTCCCGACTGTACATATGACATGATAATTCTTCATTAATTTGTAGACGAAAATCAGTCATCTTTGTAGTTGATTTATGAGTGTTTTGCTCAGTAACATTTTTTCCAGGTGCATTTCTTGTTTGATGCTTTGTCTCCCCTTCTTTATTGACATCATTATCAACATTGGTCTGTGTTGGCAACAACTAGTTTTCGATCCTTGTCATTTGGCATATCAATACATGAGATGCTACTGGAAGTTCTTTTGTTCCACTTTTATGCTCCTTTTTTAATGGTTTTTTTTTATTGTTATGATTTAAATGGGATTGGACTCTTGGATCGCTATCTCAGGTCTACCAGCTTTTCAATCGAGATATAAAGTATTGCTAGCTTTGTGCTTATCCACGTTTGGGTTTTGTTGTTTTCAATATTAGGTAATCTATTATTTTTAGAAAGGTCTCATCTGGACAACTTTGTTGTTGGATTTGTTTTATTTGGGTTTGGTTCATTATGTTTGGATGTATTTTTGCTTAATTTGTTTCTATTTGTTGGTTTCAGGATAAGTGGTTAATGTTCAAGGCTGATTCGATCACGTCTTGCATTTCTGGTTTCTTCTTGACTTTTGATCTACATGTTTCGCATATACCAACATTTATCACCTGTTTGAACTAGCTAATAAGGTGAATACTGCAACCCAAAGTTGTAAGTTCAGATCATTTTTGAGTGACTGTGCAGAGAATGTTGGGTTAAATCTCATTTATTGAGTTATTTGACAATGTTTCCTCCTCTAAAAGCATAAGCATGTTTTTTTGGAGAGTAGTCTGATTGATTGCATTGTTTTATATTTATATTACAGGTTAACTTTATCTTCAAGGAGCTGTGGAGTTTGGCACATTGGGTGAGTCATGTCTACGGTATGTTGTAGAATGTTGTTACTCTGTGAATGCATCATGCTTTTTATTTTTAGTAAGTTAGTTTGGTTTTGATTGGAGATTTGACATAATGTGGAAAAAATCATTTGGTTTTTTCTTTGCTTCCTCTATTGGTGGAGACAATTTGGTCTTGGGTAGGAGTGAAGACACACCACAAATTAAAAGTAGCAAAGGTATAGGTAGATATGTGCATCAATAATATGTGTTTGCTGATGGTTCTTGAAATTATGAAGTATGACCTGATAATTGCACCATTTTCTTAATGAAGCTTCTCTTGATGATGGGCTCCTTACGTTCTCAGTCATCGGAACGAAATTTCAAAGGCAAAAGTTATCAAGGTTTGTGCTTTTAAATTTGTTTTGCTACATTCTGATTGTAGATCATTTTTTCGCTGAATTTGAATTTGTTCTTTGATGAATTTTAGGTTCATATCTGGACAGGAGCATCTAGAACTCCCAATTGTTGCCCCTCTTTGATATCATGCTCATTCCCATTCTATGTGTAAGAGCTTTGTACTAGACTAGCAAATGAATTATGGATCTCAATGTTCTTCAAAATGTTGGTCAGTGTGTTTTGTTTGATTTACATCTTCTAACTCAAATTTTTTGTTATTTCATGTGTTCATTTCTGAAAATTTGATTGCTGAAGTTACTACCCGAGTGAAATGACATTTGTTATGAAGAAAAAATCAATATTTTCCAATATCTTGAGCTGCGAATCTCACAATGACAATAGAAGAAGGGGGAATAATGTGGATGCTCTGAAACCTGCAGTGATTAAATATAGACATAGATGTATTTTATGTATAACTGGCCATCGATTTTGATAGGCATCTTTAGTTTATACATCTCTACTCAGATGATTTCAATTATTGTATGATGTAATTTCAATTACATTTTAGCTTGCTTACATGTAATTCAAAACTTCTAGCTTCTACCATTTGTCATTTTCCTATGTATAAGGTTATTTTCTTTGTGTTATGTTGCTATGATATCTAATTTCTATTTCGAAATATTTTTTTTTCTTTTTCTAAGTTTGTATAATTGCAACACGACATTTACAGAGTGCTCAACATTAAATTACTTGATATCTATTTCAATTCACTTCATTAAAGCGGATAGCTACTCTAGTATACCAACAGACATGACATGAATAGAAATATAAGGAAGTAGTATTTCTCATCATCATCTCAGGATTGATCATATTTTGACATAGTAATCTCTTATATATTGTTTTACTCTCTCACACACGACGTTCTCCGCAACTATTACATCGATTACATATTTATATACGACATATAGAAACTAAACAAATTCAATAAAACAAAGCCTAAAACAAAAAACATAATTAAACCTAGAGATCGAGGCTTGATGCTATGATTGCTATCAGAAGGAACTGCTTCTTCTTCATCATGGATGTAGTAGTACTGGACAGCCAATAATAATAATCCGCTAGCTATATCAATACAATACACAAACACTACCACATTAACGTTCTTATAAATCTCAAACCACCAAATAGCAAATAGCATCAGAACATCAACCGGACAAAGCCACAAGCACAACCTCCTCAGCTGTCTCTTCGTCATGCCCCCTCTGTGAAATCGACTGTTAATCGCCGAACAGTTCATGATAACAAAGATCGACGAAAAGTTGAATATGTTTAAAGCCCAGAACATATTGTGCATGTCTAGTTGATAATCTAAAATGGCAAAGATGAACATGACGGTGAGCATAATGAAGAAAACAAAGGAGGAGGAGGAGTTCACCGTTGTTGTTCGAGCATCATCATCATCATCATCATCATCATCATCATCATCATCATCATCATCATCATCATCATCATCATCATCATCATCACTGATAGAAATCATGGTACAGATCTACAAAGCTCTCTATACAATCTCTCTGAATAAGCTAGCTCTCTGAATCTTAAGCTTTACAAGCTCTCCTCTCTCTTTTCTCTTTCACACTATTCTATCACAAGAGTGTTATCTTCCCTTAATCGTACAGAATTAATGAGCTAGCTATACACAGCTATATATCTCAGAAGATAATTGCAATGCCAACTGTCTAATGTAAGCCATACAAGTGTCAACCTTCCTTAACTTACTTCAATCACCTCAGAGCCGTATTCCTAGAGTGTAGCTAGACCGCCATAACACCGTCGTCCGTAAGTGTTTTGTGTCTATTTTCGACATTGGTATTGGCTACTGCTGGCTTGAGCTAGTAATTTCTGTGATGATGGATCAAGTTGGTATATAACTCATGAGTACATGAAATGTTTGAATAGGTTTTGTGTGCATTCTAGTTCCAAAGTTTAAGGGTTTTTATAATGGATCATACTTTTGAAATAATCTAGCGCATTTTGGAAGTAAAGAGGAGGAAACTTCAATACTCATTCGTCAAGAACCGAGAAGCGAGAAATTGCCTTAGAGTAGAGTTGGGCCGGGTCATTGTAAAACCCGACCCGACTCGTGAAATATTTAAAACCCTGGAGACATTGAGTGCGAATGAGACAAACGATGGCCGGAGGAGGAACGAGGCAGGTGAAATTGGAGAGAGAGTGCGAGCTCAGAATCGAAGTCGGAAACGACACGTCGCTCAAGCTCCGGCTACTCAACGGCACCGCCGAGATCTTCGGCACCGAGCTCCCGCCTGAAATCTGGCTCACTTTCCCTCCCAGGCTCAAATTCGCCGTCTTCACTTGGTATGGAGCCACCGTCGAATTGGACGGCAACACCGAAACCGATTACTCCGCCGACGAGGTATTCGTCGGCTTTTTGCTTCTTCAGTTCTGCTAAAATTAGAATTAATAGAGTTTTTGATTTATTCATTTTCTTTAAATTTCAGACGCCGAATATTAGCTATGTGAATGTACACGCTGTACTTGACGCCCGGCGAAACCGCGCCAAAACGACGCCGTCTGATGACCCTAACTCTCCTCAAGCTCAGGTACTTGAGTAGTGCAAGTTCATTTTAGAACAATGTGTTTGTTTCGTTGTGTTTTCGGTTGCGAAATCACATTATGAATTGTAATGTGTAATGTTTTGAATGTTCAGGGGCCGAGGGTGATTGTGGTGGGGCCAACGGATTCCGGGAAAAGCACGCTGTCAAGAATGCTGCTGAGTTGGGCAGCGAAGCAGGGATGGAAGCCTACATTCGTCGACTTGGATATCGGGCAAGGGGCGATAACGATTCCCGGATGCATTGCTGCAACTCCAATTGAAATGCCGATTGATCCCGTGGAAGGGATTCCGCTCGACATGCCACTCGTTTATTACTACGGGCACACGACTCCCGTGAGCAATGTGGATTTGTACCGGGTGCTCGTGAAGGAGCTTTCTGTGATGGTGGAGAAGCAGTTTACTGGTAGCACTGAAGCTCGAGCTGCTGGGATGGTGATTAATACCATGGGATGGATAGAAGGTGCAGGCTATGAGGTATTTACGTTAAGAGTTCATGTACTTACAGGGGCGCGGACATTGATAAGTTTAATCTTTGACTGTTGTTTTAATATAATTGAAGTTTGTGGTTCTAATAGTTTCTTCTTCTTTATCATTCTTGCAGTTGCTTCTTCATGCTATTGACACATTCAATGCCAATGTTGTCTTAGTTTTGGGTCAGGTAGATTACTCTAATCCTAGTTTTTTTTGTCTTGTCATGCTTAGATATCAGAGAATTGCTAGCCTCCACTTAATCTTGGAACTTTTCCTATTTTATATGTTGGTATGATTGATTCTGTGACAAAATTCCCAAGTGTTTTAGCATTTACCGAAATATTTTCCAAAAATTTATGCTTCTGTATGTTCTCCTGATGTTGGAGTTATCTCACTTATGCAGGAAAAGCTATGTAGCATGCTCAGAGATGTTCTGAAGAACAAGCCCAATGTGGATGTTGTTAAACTTCAAAAATCAGGGGGAGTTGTATCCAGGAATGTGAAATTCCGTCAAAAATCCCGGAGTCATAGGATTAGGGTAAATATCATCTTCTGTGGTACCAATCAAAAGTAGTGTAGCCTATTTGATCTCGTGTTCTTGCTCTTCCTATAACAAGGCTCATATACACTGATGTTTCTAACAGGAATACTTTTATGGCCTTGGAAATGATCTCAGCCCGCACTCTAATATTGCAAATTTCAGCGATTTATCTATCTTCCGAGTTGGTGGCGGGCCACAGGCCCCTCGTTCAGCTTTGCCAATTGGTGCCGAGCCTGCTGCTGATCCTACAAGAGTGGTTCCTGTGAATATTAACCGTGATTTGCTCCATATGGTTCTCGCTATTTCATATGCCTCGGAGCCTGATGAAATCATATCTAGGTAATCTCATAGCTTTCAACTTGACTAAGTTTGGGTCAATGGGTACTATAGTTACAGTGTTGCTGTATTTCATCATAGTAATGCAATCTCTAAAGACTAGTGATACAATTTACTCTCTTGTGTTTAACGAATTATTTTGTCTGCAGTAATGTTGCTGGGTTTGTCTATGTCACAGACATCAACATTGAGAGGTTTGAATCCTGAGTTATAATGTTCTGATGTAAATACTTCTTATATTCTGGAGCCATTGGATCTGACCTATGTTAACTTTCAGGAAGACACTTACATACCTTGCACCATCTGCTGGGGAGCTTCCGGGCAAATTTTTGATAGTAGGAACCTTGACATGGCTCGAAACATAACTAAAAAAAAACCCCAACACAAGTGTTCACGTAGACTTCCATGGCATCCGGTGATATGTACATTACAACTTTATGGATGTTGAAATCAGCAGTAGGGGTAGAACCGGTTGAAGAAAGGTGGTACCAGCAGAGTGCTTCAGGCATCTTGAACCGATTTCGATATTCTCCATCTAGTGGTTGAGTATATGTATCACTTTTGTGTAATATCTTTGTTACAAGTCCTATAGCTACTGCCCGCCCTTGTTCGTGAAGTTTCAACTTTCAGTGTAGTTGAACTGCATCTTCTTTTGCAATATAATTCAGGACTGTTCTATGCTCATTCTAATAAGAGCAAATTATACACAAGGTCGTTTTGACACCTTCTATGTATTATAAAAGGTCATCAAATTAATTTGATTATCTCAAATAAGGTCACTTTTTTTGTGGAAAAGAATTTACTAATTTAAACAATTATTATTTTGTCATTCTTTCGAAGTTTCTCCATTTATTTCCTTTTTAGACAGAATTAACTTTTGCCATGCCACTGTTTCACCTATTGACTCTTGCCTATCTAGTTACTAATGCTGGCGGACTCACTGTTGACTGTCTTTTAGTTTAGAAATGTTATCTTCTGAATTGCTCCACTTCCAGTAAGTACTATCTATGTTAAGTGAACATACTACTAATATGGACAGTAGGTACTACTTACTACATATTACTAACATGGACAGTAAGTACTACTTACTACACACTACTAACATGGACAGTAGGTACTACTTACTATTATCAGAAAACTCATTTTTTTCCCACCTTCTGGGGGGTAGTCCGCCTCCTAGGGGATTAAAACGAGTATGAACAAGTAAAAATAATCCACTTTCTTCCTCCTTCTGGGCGGTGGTCCATCTCTTAGGGGAGTTTAATAGGGTTTATGGACAAATAAGAGACAAATTGAAAGACTGGTAGTGGAAAAGCATAGCTTATTTATTCCAACATGATTACAGACTATAGATCTAGAGCCTCACTCTCTGGTAAACAACTATAAGTTGTTTAACCACTCATAGTAATAGACATACTTACTGAGAAATAAAGAAGTTGAATATTTTGCTTCCACTCTATCTCTCGACTCAGGCAAATAAACTCTAGATAGAATTCTCTCTATTCTCAAATTCGATGCCTAACACTAAGACTAAAGGCTCCTTATATAGGGAGCGAAACTTCAAATGGAATTGAAATACACCTTATTAATAGTAGATCCACTAGGGATAGTGACCCCATGTTGATCAACGTTTTGCTTTCCTCCATTGTCTTCTTTTGGAAAGCAGATTCTTTCACGATAAAAGATGTTCCCCACTTAGAAAAAAGACAGTATGACTTTACCTGTCTTTACATGTCATCGTATGTTTCTGAGTTTTCTCCCATATATGGTTCTTCGAATTCAATAAGTTTTTTTGTTTCATTTTCTTCCATGTCTGTATCAACATATATCCTGTAGTGTTTTTCTTTCTTGATCTTTTCGAGCCACTGGGCACATGCAAGGGTAGAATCTATCTCCTTTCTCTTCAGGGCAACAAACAAATCATTGGTTACAGCCTCTGGGTAGTCATAAGCAGTGACAATTATCTTATCTCCTGATGCAAGAAAAGTAATCTCATGATCTTCATCGATTATTTTCTTGACATATTCCAATGTCATCTCTTTCATCCATGAGATACTAGAGTTTGGATTTCCATTGTATCCAACACATGCTGGTTTTATGTATTGACCTTGGATGATCTTGACGTAGTGGTACGAAGAAATATACTCAGTTTCTCCAGTGGACTTCTGCACCCGCTCTGGAGGTGTAAATCTGAACTTGATTATAAGAATGCAGTTAGACTTCCTTACATTCTTAACAGTGTTGTAGATGATAGTTGACAGTGTTTTGAGATCATCATTTATTTTTGTCCATAGGTTATGAACAAATCTATTTTCAACCAGGTATAGTTTATGCTCCTGAGGATGTTCGCTCTGAACATTCATCAAATATCTACCCATGAATGGTCTTGGAACTATGTAGAGGGTATCAAGAATGATTGAATTGGATGAATGTTTGAGAATGAGGTTATGGAACTTGAACCATTCTGTCTCTTTCAGTGCTTGTATAAGTACCTTTGCACTTTCAGAGGTCCTGATGTATAACACAGCTGGTTCATTAACAACACTGTTGTTTTTTCTTTTGGTTCAGCTCTTCAGCTAATGTATCCATGACCTCTATCATAAGCCTCTTGTCTTGCACATGGAAGGCAAACATCAAATTGTCTAGTAAACTCTTCTGATGAAAATCTAGACCTGAGTTAGTCTGGAAAACTGATTCCGAAAAGGTATTTAGTTGATAATTAAAAATATTTACGAACCCTGTAGGAAAAATTCTGCTTCTTGGCAAAGCAGCAGCCATCAACGGTCTTGATGTGCCTTTATTGTCTGCCGTTTGAGACGGGCTAGCCAATCTTTTCCCCTGGAATTGGTCAGTTAAGGCTGGTCTTTTAAGACACAGCAAAAAATTCTTAAGAACCTTCTCAATAGACTTTTCTTATTGATCTTGTTCTTTTTCTGGTCTCGTGCTCCTAGGGTTTCAACCTTCATTGTCATTTTCATTCTGTCAGAACATTGCCATTTCTCTTGTTAAAGCGTCTGGAAGATAATTTCTATTACCTGCAATTAATTCAACATCATAAACATATTGGTTAAGAAATAACTGTTAATTTGCTAATCTTCCTCTATCAGCAGCTTTATCAAGTTTGAAGTTCTTGAAATTTTTTACTCTGGTGCAATCTGTTTTCACTATGAATAGTTTTCCTAAAAAGGCGGGAGAATTTTCAATTGTTTTCTTGATTGCCAGAATTTCTTTTTTCCCTGTGGGATAATTCTGTTATGCAGAATTGAACTTTCCACTGCAATACTTTAAAAAAATTTCCGTGTTGGTGCTTGACATTCTTGCCAGTACTACACCTACCCAAAAATTGTGACTAGCATCTGTCGAAGAATTATTTCATCATTTTCTTCAGGCTGATGGAGAGGAGGCAAAATTTTACAAAGTTCCTTAATTTTCCTGATGACATTTTCGTCATCTTCTGTGAATTTCCAAGCTCTCTTTGAGCTTATTTTTGGGGACAATATTGCTGTTAATCCAGCAATTTTGGGAAGGAAGTCTTTTCCATAGTTAATGACTCCTAAAAATATTTGTAGACTTTTAGCGTCAGGGATTCTCTCTGAGAATTTTCATCCTTTTTTTCTAAAATATGATATTGAAGCTTGATCACCCCAATTTTTATGTTAATTCCTAAGAAGTCAATTTCATCTAGGACGAGAAAAATTTTCTTTTCTCCTAGAATGATTCCATGTTGAACTATGTGCTTGACTACCTCATAGAGATGATTCATGTGCTCCTCTTTAGTTTTTGAGAAGACAAATATATCATCAATATAGACAACACAAAAGTTTGCAACCTGCTTGAAGATGTTGTCCATTTTTCTCTGAAAAATGGATGGAGTTTGTTTTAGCCCAAAATGCATTACTAGCCATTCGTAGTATCCATGTGGAGTTCTGAATGTTGTAAGGGAAATGCTATGAGGATGCATTCTGACTTGTCAAAATCCTGACTTTGCATCAAATTTTGAGAACACTTTGGCTCCTCTGACCCTGTTGATCAGTACTCTTGCCTGTGCTATCTGATAACCGTCTTTTACAGTTTTCTTATTGACATATCTGTAATCTATCACTATTCTTTCTTTCCTGCAAACTTCTTCTACATAATTTTTAACATAGAAAGTTGGAGCGTGATGAGGATTATTTGATGGCCTTATCTATCCTTTTTCCACAAGATCAACAATGTCCTTTCTGAACTCTTTCTGATCTTCTTCTTTGTATTGAGGGATTGCTTTCACGTGATAGATGGAATTCATGTCATGTAACTTGAGCTCACGGACCACTGAGTCTTTTCGATCAATGTCAATGTTTTGTCTTAACATTTTCTTGATCTCTCTAAGGGTATGCTTCTTCTATTTCTCAAGTTTAACCTTGAAGTGCTTGAGATTATGCTCTTTTATGAAGGCGACTTCAGACATCTCTTCATCTTCGTCGTCTGATAATTCTTCAATATGAAACTTTTCTTGTTGCTGGTGATAATTATCAGCAGGACTATAGAACACATAGTAATGGTACTTGTCCTGGTCATGAAGTGGCGCAATGGTAGGATCCCCATTCTCAAACCTTGTTTTCATACAAGGCTTCTTGGAATTCTTCACTTTCTTCTTGAGGATTTTTTTTCTTATTTATACTTATTACAATCCCTCTTGGAAATGTTGTATACAATATGTTCTTTGAGTTGGATTCTTGTAGGGGCATTGGATGGAGGATCAAGATGCTTGAATTCTCTATTGCCATGGAACCTACAGAACTCCATATTATTAGAGTCTTCTTCTTCTTTTGACAATTCTTCAATAATTGTAGTATCCTTTCGAATTTTGGTGTATATCCACCACTATTCTGCTGCGATCTCTAATATTGTGATGTAAATCCTGGACCAACCACACTTTTTGCTTGCTTTAGTCTTTCTGTCCAGTAAATTTTGTCATTCTTTTCGAAGCCTATTAAGTTTACTTTTGGCCTCTAGATGAATGTTTGTTGTAGAAGAAAATCATTGTCAATCAATATATATCTGAGTCTTGGATTTCTGATTGCCAGAGCTCATCAATTTCAAAGGTTCCTCCTCCAATCGAGATTTGAACCCTTTTGGCAGATGTATTCATGAAGATCTTTTTTCCTTCTACTGTCTTCCCAATTATACTTCTTTTTGGATTATTAATCCAGAGTTCTCAGGTATAGCAAACATTTTTGCTAGACTGGAGACAGAACCATTATCTACAAAGGCATGTAGATGATATTTCTTGTATCTTGGAAACTTTAATATAATTTTCATGTAGTTGCTAAACTTACTCGTAGAGACAGTTGTTCCTTTGCACAAATTTTGTTTCGAAGAACCTTCTTTTTCTACTATCTTTGAGAAATGGTTGTATTTCTCTTCTTCACAAGTTGGTATTTCTGCAGATACTACTTCTTCTTTCTCAGTAGTAGTATCTACTTTTATTCTTTCTAGATCTCTTTCTAGATTTTCATTTCTTTTTTCTAGCTCATAGAAGTAGTTTTCGTGTTCTTGTTCAATAATCTGGTTTATTGAACTATTCTTTGTTTTTCTTCTTGCTTCAGTTATGAAGCATTCTTTGTAATATGTCTCTCCTAACATTTCACAAAACATGGGAAGTCCCTCTTTCTCATAACAATGACAGTAGTCATAGATAAATGATCCGGGATTTACTTTGTAAGAAGAAATATTTTCTTCTTCAGTACTTTATTCTCAATTCTTTATTTCTAGGAGGTAAACCTCTTTAGCTTCATATTCTTCCTCATAATTTGTTTCTGATTCTTCTCATGATTCATCTTCTGTCCAAGCTGAATAGACAGATACATCATCATTTTCATCTTCCGAATAGACTACCTCGTAGCCTTTTACGTTAGCCATCTCTATGACCTTTTCGTATTCTATTAGAAGGGCTTTCGAACCTCTCTTTTCCCTTTTAGAGCATTTATTAGCATAGTGCCTTTCAGCCTTGCATAACCAACATCTGCATGTTTTTTTTTTCTTCTGTTTCTTGGGAGAATCTCTTTCTTGGGTTCTGTTTTTCTCTTCTGTAATTAGAACTTTTCTTGAATCTCCAATTCTTCCTTTCGTTTTCTTTGAAACGTTTATGGAAGTGTTTTTTTCTTAGTTTTCTGCTTATGTTCATCTCATCCCAAGTTGGTTGGGATATCAGCGATTCTGGTGCATAAATTGTTAGAACCTTTAAGCTGCTTCTTTTGCGACTTTTGCTTTTATGTTGGCTTTGCATTATTTCTGCATCAGCTATCCGACTCTTTCCGGCACCCCCCCCTACTGAGAAACTTTCTAGGGGTATATCTTCTATGCTTTCTCTCATGGTTGTCCTCCAAGTTTCAGGAAGCTTTCTATGCAATAAATGAATTAGATCGCTATTTTCTAGTTCTCCTATTGTGCAGTAGTATTCTTGGAATTTATTTAGATATTCTTCAAAATACTTCATATTGCATATTTTGAAAGCATATATGTTAGTTTTTGCTAACTCTTTAGCTTTGTCCCCAACATATAAGATATCTCCATAAAATTGTTTATAGATTAGAGTTGCGAAGGTATGTGGAGATTTATCACTTTTGATTTTCTCCAACCACTCTTAGGCTCTGGAGGTTTGTTTGAAGGCTTGATAGAACTTCTTTGTCATCCCTGTGACGGTAGATTCATAGACTAGTTGCAAATCTAGAGCTTCAAACTTTCCAAAAATAATACATGTTGCCATGACTAAGCTAGCGGCCTATTCATCTAAGACTTTCTTTTTGTTTAGAGATTTGTCTAGATCCAGCCATACGCCAAATTACGTAATTGGTAATTTTGGTATATTGTCCTGTGGAATGAACTTTTGAGAACTTATTTCTCTTTTCTTTCCAGTAGGACCTTTCATGTTTGGAAATCTTGGATCTCTATTAACCTTGATGATAGTGATTCATGAAGACTCTCCTTCCTCCATTTTTACTTCTTGATAAGGAAAAACTTTTCTTTCCTTTTTATCATGAAACTTTCGATCTCTTTGATCAATTGTTCTAGACGAGAAGGATCTTTGCAGTTTTCTGCTTCTTCATAAAGCTCAAAGAGCTTTTCTGATTCTGGTACTTTATATTTTAGCATGTTGATATTTCTTTCTAGTTCAGCATCTAAATCTTCCTCCATTTATGGGTTGGTTTCTTCCCTTATAGAAATTTTGGTACCTCTAGTACCTTTTTATCTAGAAGAGATGCATCTTCTAAGCAACCTGGAGCTTTCGCCTATTAGACTTTTGAGGGATACATCACTGTTTCTGTGTTCTTCAAATTTTAAGTTGACGTCTCCAATTCTTCTATTTTCATAGATTGCTGTTCTTACGCTTTATGGCTTTTCTATGGGGCGAGAAAGTTTCCACTCTAGTGAAAATGTTACTTCATCCCATGTAACCTTTTGGGTTTGTTCCGAATGATTTTTTAGATTAGTGAGGAATCTAGTAGTAAGACCAGGAATGTTTGTTATTTTGGTCTTTGGCTCTACTGTTGTGCACATCAGTTTATAGTAAACCCTATAAACTACAACAAACTCTTGTATGCTGTCTTTCATTGAATTGAAGTGTGTTTTGACACTTAGTCGTAAATAGTGAGCTGCATCAATCAGGCTAGTTGAAAATTTTGGGAAGCAGTTGAAATATGCAACTTGGTTGCATAATGAAGCTTTGAGAGTTCCCAATAGACTTTTCTGGAAATTATTTAGTCTATTGTCTTGTAAGATATATAAGACTGAATAATTTATGCCTTTCTTTGGCCAGTAATTTTATGTTGACTTGGATTGCTCATACGTGCATAAATTTGTAGTTTCTTTTTTCTTGCTTTAGCAACTTCTTCAGGTGTTATCAAAAGGAGATTTGTTTCTTCTGTTGTTGCCAGAGTAGTGAACTCAAGAATTTTGAACTGATGGATATCCAACAAGTCAAAATTTCCTCTTTTGTAGATTTGATTGAATTCAAATCTTGGAATTGAAGAATTTCGAAAATTTGCTTCAATTTCATTGAATTCAAATTCTTCAGAATTGACCAATTGTATTGCTTTTTTCTTCCCAAATATGCTTAACATATTCATGTTGCGGACATCTTCATTTTTAGATTTTGAAAATCTTATACTTGACGGACTTGTTGTTGAATCAAAGAAAAACGGTATTGGTGAAGGGTTTTCTCTTGGAACCTTTAATGGTTTAAAGTCATTTTTTCTTATGATTGTTCGAGGTGGACTTACTCTTGATGTTTTGGGTTCTCGGGCTATCCTTTAGTCAAGAATCTTCATCTGTTAAAGATTTAGTCCCTCGATTTTACTATTAACTCTTGTTAATAGTTCATTCTGGTTTTCCGGGTGATTTTGGATATAGTCTACTTTAGCTTCCAATTGCTGTAATTGGTTACTAATCACCGGAAGTATCTTTAGATATTCTCTGTTTCTAGAGATTTCTGTTATGCATTCTTGATGCATTATATCAGTAGAATTTAATAAAGAATATAGTTTCTCCATTATTTTCTCTGAGGAGTTCTCATATGTGGGAACTTGTTGAGCTATAGCAAGCTCTGATACCAGTAACTTTTCGGATCTAACCAAAAGCTCAGATGGAAAGTTTGTGTAAAAAAAATTTTGAATCTTGCTCAGTCCTTTTGAAGATTAGATAAATAAATTTGCTATGCAGTAATTTTTATTTCAGTTCTTGCTCTGTTTTGAAGAGGAACTCTCCAAGTGCCTTTTCTAAAAGTAATTTTTGTTTGCAGTTATCAATAAATTCTCGAATTAATTTAAGATTTCTGCTTGATTAGCGAATAACTTGACAATGAGAAATTTTTGTAGTAAAGAATAACTGTTTACCTTTGAGTATAAATGATAGATCTTCGACTACAAATGTTAGAATAAACAGTTTATGAGTCCACTATACTTCACAAAGAATATGCTACTTTAGTTATATGAAGAAACTACTCAACTAATATGAAAACACTACTTAAATATACCAAACCATGTTTTCCAAGGAGTGCTAAAAATAAAAAAGTTGTACCAAAGTTTTGATCTTATTTAGATAAAAATTTATGGATGACCTTACCGGGAAAAAACTTTCAAAACTAACATTCTTTATCATTTTCTATTCTAATAATTCGAGAATTTGTGGACGAAAATATACTTTGAGGAGGCCAACCGGAAAAGCCCATGCCCGGTTGCTTATTATTGACAATGATTAGGTCCCACAATAAATTAAGGTTCCTGCTATATATCCAAAAACAAACAAATTTTTTTCTATAAAAGAAAGTAGGATCCATCACGCTTGGTATTTGATTTCTTCTTTGTGGAGAATTCTTTTTGGGAGGAGTCTAAATTTTTTTATTTAATGGAAGAAACTTCTATAATAGGAGTTCAATGCAGAGCTGCATAATTTTCCGGTCAAGACCACCCTTCTTGTCACAACAAATGGATTGAAATTTAACTCTAATTAGCATTTACGGAATTTGAATCCCTAATGACATGGAGGAGAAGTCCCACACATAAAATTCTCACATAGTTTGATATAATTTTCAAGAAACAGCACTAAAATGCTCTTGGTCAATGATCGATGTTATGTTCGATCAACATGGGGCCAAAATTTGAGTAGAGTTGTACACTATGAGTGTATGAGGCCAAAACTCTATCACAAAGGCCAAATGAGCATAATTCAGAATAAAAAATTATTAAAAAATTTATATTATAACCAAAACCATCTAAATAAAAATTAAGTGATAATGAATGACACCGACCTTTGACACTATTTAAGTATCAATGACGTGAGGTTCAAAATCTCCACTATGATAAGAGTCTCCATCATTAATTATTTTTAATCAAATATTTAAGTTGTTTATAGTACCGATTTGGATAGAGATTTGTTTGATAACATACATCGAAGAACAATTAACAACTTTAAGCATAGTTTAACAAGATAAATACTAGCCGCACTTGTTAAATTGTTATCTTAATCCACAATCCAATGAATCCATCCCCACTAAAAAAGGAAAGCAAATTCTTAGGCTACATGACTCTTACTTGCATTATTGCCCAAATGTGCTCCTTCTATTCGCCATGTTCATCATGATCGTCCTTCATGATTCCACAATAACAAAAATAACAAACTTTAGTGTGAAACCAAATATTTTCACTCCACGAATTAGCTTTTACATCTAAGAAAAATTTATATGGTTACGATTTTAACATAAATAAGCAAAAATTCCTAGTCCAATACTTTATTTGGTGATTTGATGTTGGTTAAGAGAATATGCCAAAATTACTGTTCTAGAGCACTGTGAAAGAAGAAAGCACTTTTCTTTCTTTCTTTCTTTCTTTCTCCTTGTAGCTTATTGGTTTCTCTCTCCTGCCCGTCCTGCCCGTCTCCTCTGTTTTCAAGCCGCCCCGGCCTGCCCCAACAGTGGAATCTATTTTCCCTCTTTCATAAGCAGAGCATTCTCTGTCTCTCTTTCAATCCTTGTCTCTGCCTTTTTGACCAATTTTAGGTCTCTGATTCAAACTCAGCTTGCAGCTCACATTTCTCAGTTTGAGCTAGTTTGAGTTTCCATATTCAGTTTGGTTTTGGGAAAACATTGGTTTTGAGTGTTGTATGTGAATTTTGAGGAGTTGGGTTTTGGTAAAGGTGGAGACTTTATGAGTTTTTGACCATCTGGGCTCTCTCTGTAAACGCATTTCTCTGATAGTTTTGTGAAGATTTTTGGGTTTGCATATTTGAAATTTCTGGGGTTTTGGAGCTATGGGAGTCTGAATCTGAAGTCAGAAGAGAGCTTTTGAAGAAGATGGGTTTGGTAAAGATTGAGACTTGGGATGGGAGCAAATCAAAGGGAGGAGTTAAGAAGATGAAGAAGCAGAGAGATAAAGCTGTGGAGGAGGAAACTGGGTGTTGGGTTAGGCTCTCTTTTGGGACTTGCATGCCTTCTTCAAGATCCAAAGTTGATAGCACTACTATATCTTTTGGTAATTTGATGCTGTCCCTTTGTTTCCTATATCTTTTTTAGGCAAGTTCTTTGGTCTCAAGCAGCATTAATTTCAAGGACGGGGGTGGTTCTGTTGTGTTGTTTTCAATGTTTTGGGTCATAAATTAGCGTGTCAGCTGAAATAAGTCAAGACCCATGTTAACATCATAGTTTTTGCAATCAGAAAATGAAATCTCTGTCACACTCTTTCAGTTTAAGCTGTATATTTGTTAGGTAGATGATCATAAACACTGCATAGTATCTGAAGCTGATGCCTTTCATGTATGGTCAAACAACCAAATTGTAAAGTTTGGGCCTTTACTGCTTTTGCTTGTTGCACTTTTAGTTAGTTGATTGATTGTAATACTTAGTCTATTAGTTCTAACTTCTGAATTGATTTACTTGCTATACACTGGCAACTGGTTATGCCTTCATGATGACAAACAAGTACCAACATCACTCATTCTAGTGTAGTAATATGGATAATTTACTGAAGTGTGTTGAATCTTATGTAAATCAGCGGAAACTAAATCTTCAAATGAGAAAAGCAGAGATCGAGAGCTTACTCCTGTAGGGTCCTCTACAACTACTAGTAATGCTGGAAGTACTACCTCCACACCATATTTCAGTGAGGAGCTGAAGGTAGCTTCTCAGCTTCGGAAGTTCACGTTTAATGAACTTAAGCTGGCTACTAGAAACTTCAGACCTGAGAGTCTTCTCGGTGAGGGTGGATTTGGTTGTGTGTTCAAGGGCTGGATCGAGGAGAATGGAACTGCTCCTGTGAAACCTGGTACTGGGCTTACGGTTGCGGTTAAGACCCTCAACCATGATGGACTTCAGGGTCACAAAGAATGGCTTGTATGGCTTCTTCTCTTCTGATGTAATGTTGTTTTTTGGATAATATGCCTTTCCTAGTCAACTCCTTTTTCCATTGAATTTGTAGCATAATCTTTTGTTTATTTGAATTTCAGGCTGAAATCTATTTTCTTGGTGATCTCGTCTATCCTAATTTGGTGAAATTAGTTGGTTACTCCATTGAAGATGATCAGAGATTGTTAGTTTATGAATTTTTACCACGAGGAAGTTTGGAAAACCACCTATTCAGAAGTAAGGAACTGTGCTCCTTCAGATTCTCTATATTTACAGCATATATGCATTTGCATGCATGAATGCGTCCAATGTAGCTATGTAGTAGGTGCTGTCAGTGTATTTATATCCTATATCTAATGATCTTCATTGCTATTTTGCATTATGAAGGGTCTCTGCCTCTTCCTTGGTCCATTAGAATGAAAATTGCACTTGGCGCTGCAAAGGGTCTTGCCTTTCTTCACGAAGAAGTTCAAAAACCAGTCATATACCGTGACTTTAAAACATCCAATATCCTATTAGATGCTGTAAGTTACTATGACTCATAAAATAGAAATGGACTTCTATTTTCCTATTGTATTCTGAAAGTGAATATGTCAATTTAGGATTACAATGCCAAGCTCTCGGATTTCGGACTTGCCAAAGATGGTCCTGAAGGCGATAAGACTCATGTGTCCACGCGAGTTATGGGAACCTATGGTTATGCAGCCCCAGAATATGTCATGACTGGTGAGTTTGACAGTACTGCTATTTTGGGTTCTAGTAATTCCTTTTACTCTAACAATGCAAACTACTAGTTGATGATGGACAAATTGTAATCATTTCACTTTTTCTCTCAAAATGCCAACCAAATGTTTGACCAAGTTGTGACTTCTGTATCTTACAATCAACTTCTACGATGATAGAGGGCTTAGATATTTAAAAAAAAATTGCAAGTCCATCATGTATGCACTTGGTCTTTCCAGTGGTCTGTGGTTTTTCTTCGATGCATAGCAGGCATATACGTTGGAGGTTGTAATGTTGCTTGACCATGAATTGTCATTACGAATTATAACATTGTTTTTTATTCAGGACATTTGACATCAAAGAGTGATGTCTACAGTTTTGGAGTAGTCCTACTGGAAATGCTAAATGGCAGAAGATCTATGGATAAAAATAGACCAAATGGAGAACACAATCTTGTGGAATGGGCTAGACAACTATTCAAAGACAAGAGAAGGTTATTCCAGTTAATTGACCCCCGGCTAGAAGGCCATTTTTCGATTAAGGGTGCGCAAAAAGCTATCCAACTGGCTGAACGCTGCCTTAGCCGTGACCCAAAAGCCAGACCAATGATGAGTGAAGTAGTTGAAGCCCTAAAGCCTTTACCAAGTCTCAAAGACATGGCTAGTTCTTCTTATCACTTCCAAACCATGCAAGCAGCTCGATCCCGATCCAGCCTGAGCACTAAGAACGGCATTAGAACACAGGCAGTATTCGTAACGAGGAATGGACAACCTCTGAGGAGCTTGTCA
Source organism: Geum urbanum (assembly GCA_946800695.1). NCBI lineage: Eukaryota > Viridiplantae > Streptophyta > Magnoliopsida > Rosales > Rosaceae > Geum > Geum urbanum. Next base: position 51,056,732 of record OX327008.1, on the reverse strand, counting down.
AGCCCAAAGGGTCCTCCTGCTTCTCCATATGATCCTCAGAAATCACCTAAACCTAACTCCAAATAATATATAGTATATCACATTAGTTTTTTCTGTATGCATATTATCTTAGATTTGACACACTCAAATTATGACAGCTTCAGATTGTTGGTCAATTATAGCACAAAATAAGAAACTTTCTTTATGCTAGCTGAAGTGTTCTAATGTTCAATACCATGTATTTGTTAGTATCTGACCGTATCTGTTGAAATTAGGGACAAGCCTCTTCACATGTAACTAACTGTAATTTCTGTGATTTAGTTTTTATTTCACTTTGTAGATCAAGTTTGATTTAAATGCTTGAACTGACCCAACAACTCTTGGTTTGGTTGTTGATTTATTTTGAAAAATTTCAAACGAAATAGGTCACTCTTTACCTCTTTTGCTAACTATTTGAGAATATTGAACTGCAATTTTTACCAAAGTTATCTGCAAGATTGTAACAAACGACTCTCAGTCACCAACACGCAAACTACCACTTGTGGTCAAGAAAATGGACCGAAGTTACCACCATCCGTGATGGTGTTAAAACCAAGCTGCTATTTTACCGCACACAGTAAAAATAAATTCTAATACAAAGCCTCAGATATTTTCTTCTTAGCGTACGAGGGGAAAATTGGTAATTTTGTCACTGAGCCAGTGTTGTGTGCTCTTATTAAGAGCACCTGCAGCGCGAGCTGCTCGAGCAGGTGGAGCAGCTGCTCCGACGGTGGACCCCAGGCGGCGGTAGCACGAGCAGCTCGTTGAGGACGTGGGGGAGTTCGATCGAGCTGACCGCTCGTTGACCGGAGGCTCGAGCAGCTGCTCGAGCAGCTGCTGCTCGTCCTGCTGCTCGTGCAGGTGCTGACGTCATCCACGCGCGTGGGTGACGTCAGCAGGGTTATTTTTTCGCGCCGGTTAAAAAAAAAAGTTACCAGCCAATAGGATTGTGACACGTGGCAGCCCGGGTTAAAAAAAAAGTAACGGTCAGATTGATCTGGACCGTCCATTTCAAATCAAAAAATCTGATCGGACGGTCCAGATTCAACCGAAACAGTAACCTGATTTTTTTCTGATTTTTCTGATTTTTTCTGCCATTTTGCAAAATAACCCCTAAAAAATTGCAAAAAAATCCCTAAAAATTCTAAAAAATTGCAAATAACACCCTAGTATTTCTCTATAAATACTACATCAATTTCATTCACATCTCACACAAATTCATCCTCTCCTTCCTCTTCTCCTTCTTCCTCCTCACAAAATGTTCAATTGGCTTGATTCCGAAGATTTGCAACTTTGTATTTCTTATTGTCGCATTAGCGTTTGCCCAATTACCGGCAACATGCAAAAGTCTGACAAATTGTGGGAAAAAATCTATGCCGATTATAAGGAAAATTGGGAGCTTGCGCATGGTGAATCAAGGCCGGAGCCTAGGACCCAAACCGCGGTTTCTTCTCGTTTTACAAAGTTGAAGCCGAGTTTTAGAACTTGGGGTGCCGCTCTTGCATATGCACGAAGGAATGTACAATCCGGCTCAAATTTGCAAGATGAGGTAAGTGTTAATAATTTTGTCGTAAAGCTCATTTATTACATTTATTTTAATCAATGTTGACATCTCCATTTCCTAGATATTATTTTGACATACAAAATTTTGGCACCTTAGATAAGAAAAGCTCAATCATGGTACGTGGCACAAAAAAAGAAACAGTTTACCAAGTTTGATTGTTGGGAAGTGATGAAAAACCATCCAAATTTTCGGGCCGTCGAACCTACTATACCACCTCCTTCATATTCCAACTCCGCAACTACTCCTCCTTTTACCTCAATGCCTCCCCCCGTCGACGTGGAGGATGATGAAGTCATTCCAACACCACAAAGCAATGAAGAAGAAGTGTACTCTAGTCCGGTTAGACCAATCGGAGTGAAGGCGGCCAAGGAAGCCAAAAGAAATGGGAAAAGATCATGCTCATCTTCAAATGAGGTAAGAGATGAGGTTTTGAAAAGCATGATGGAAAATCAAAGAATGCATCTCGCCGGGCAAAAAGAAACTGATGCCACTGAACTAGCTTTGTACCAAAAACAACTCGCCCTTAAGGAGAAGGACTACAAATTGAGGGCCGAAGCGGAGGATTCAAGGATAATGGCAATGGATACGGATGCTATGACCCCAAAATCGAAGAGGTATTTTTCGAAGAAAAAAAAGAGTATCCTAAAGAAAATGGAGGAAGAGGAAGGAGATGGTAGCGATGAAACATTTTCAAATTGTTATCGCCCACTGTTCCAGTAGTTTGGTATTTGTTTTTCCATTATGAAATTATGTACTTTAAATTTCCAATAATTCTAGGGTTTGATTGAAATTATGTACTTTAAATTTCCAAGTAATAAAAACGCACTTTTCTTATTCCATCATAGCTCACGCACAGTACAACAACACATAATGACTTAAAATCAAACACACATCACTCAAACAACTAAAAGGAAAAACAAATAAAGAAAACATGTTGCAAACCAGGTTAATTAAAATTACACACCCACATCATTTAAAGTCGTTCGCCGGTCTCTAGATACCAGTTGTGCTTAACTAAGTCCTTTTGCAACTCTCCATGGATGTACCCAGATTGGAGATCTACAACACGGTCGGCAAATCGTTGTTCATTTTGTGCATCCCTTCCAACAGGCTCAAAAGGAATACAATTACCTTGTTCATCTACTGGCCCATTATAAACATTGAAAGCAGTTGATGGGTTTTGAAGATCTTCTTCTTCCAACTCCTCGAACTCCTCCTCCACAAATTCTTCTTCGACAATCATGTTATGCATTATAATGCAAGCCAACATGATGCTCTTCAATGTCGATTGGTGATGACACCTAGCTGCATGCCAAATAATTCTCCAACGAGATTGCAAAATTCCAAAGCACCTCTCTACATCTTTGCGGTATGCCTCTTGTTTCTTGGCAAAGAGTTTCTGTGGAAGCTCTTGGGGATTGGAGATTGTTTTCACAAACGAGGAGTACCTGGGATATATACCGTCAGCTAGATAGTAGGTATTGTGGTAAGTCATACCGTTGACTTTATAGGTCGCACTCGGACTGTTTCCGGCAAGGAGCGAATCAAATATGTCCGATTGGTGGAGCACGTTGATGTCATTTTGTGATCCGGGTACCCCAAAGAAGCTGTGCCATATCCACGTGTCATATGAGGCCACCGCCTCTAAAATAATAGTTGGACGCTTCTTTCGGCCCGAGAATGCTCCTTGCCAAGCTGTGCGGCAGTTCTTCCACTCCCAGTGCATGCAGTCAATGCTTCCGATCATACCAGGAAATCCGCGATGCCTTGCTCTCTTTAGAAGTCGGGATAAGTCTGTGGCATTTGGAGCGCGGAGATAGAGGTCACCGTAAAGCTCGTAGATATGCATACACCACTTCTTCATGCATTGTAGTGTTGTGGATTTATCCATCCTTGTTATTTCAGTACACTGATCTGCGGCTGCGCCGTACGCCAACATACGAAGAGCGCCTGTCATCTTTTGTTGTGGAAGAAGTCCAACCAATCCGACGGCGTCAGCTCTTTGGTGCCAAAATTGGTCGTGGTTGCAGAGATCCGTCATTATACGGTTGAATAAATTGGTACTCATTCGATACCTTCGACGAAAGGCTTGTTCGTTAAAGACGGGCCGTTCGATGAAGTAATCCTCCATCAGATTATATCCCCTTGACTCCCTCATTCTTTCTTCATTTGGTCGGCGGCGAGGTGGTTCGTCATCGAACATTGCATCGACCACGACCGCTTCAGTGATGAAAGCATTAGCAATTTCGGCATTTCGCCGACGTTGCTGTCGCCTCCTCCGAAAAAAATTCTCAAAACTAAAAGGATTCATCTTATCGGAATGTGGAATATATGGTTGGTTTTGGTGTGAATGAACGATGAGCACCGATCAACAAATATATAGCCGAGTGTAGATGACGTGATTAGATAAGCTGATGACACGTGTCGGCTTTCAATTGGTCGGAAATCTCTCCGAGAATCTTATACAATTATTAGAGCCGATCATGAACAGTGGACATGACACGTGTTGCCTCGTGATTGGTTGAAAATCTTATCGGAAATTTTGTACAATTATTTACCCGATAACCTTCTGTCGGCGTGACACGTGTCAACTCGTCATTCGTCGGAAATCTTACCCGAAATCTTATTCAATTATTCATACGACAACGACACGTGTCGTTTATGGATTGGTTGAAAAAAAAAATTATGAACAGTAATAGCACGTGCTATTTTTTGACACCGCTGCGCGAAAAACAGCTTCTGCACCTCCTATTCGATGAACAGTGACTGCTCCACCTCAAACAGTGCCTGCACCTCCTCAAATTGCTCCTCCTATTCGATTTTACCCATGCGGGTGCTCTAAAGAGCAGGTCACTCCCTTTGTTATGTACTACCAGAAACACTAAAAATTTCATATATATATATAGAGAGAGAGAGGGAGAGAGCCTTGTGAGAGGTACTAAGCCCTTTAGGGCATCTCCAATGAGAGGTGCTAAAAGCTAGATAGATAGCTTTGGTGATAAAATGTCATCTCCAATGGTTGAAATCAGAGGTGCTAAACCCTATAAATATAGGTCTGGGTGTTATAAGAAGTGCTAAACTAGATCCTTGTTTAGCACTTGTTCTATACTGATCAGAGTGGGTCCCATACTGATCAGAGTGACAGAGGAGAGAGGAAATGTAACATAAAACAAGGATTTTTTGAGAATATAGGACTTTACCATTGAAAACGATTGAAGTCCTAAATGAAAGGTCCTAAATTGAAGTCCTAAATATAAGTATAGGATTCCATATAGGACTTTACCATTGGAGATGCCCTTAGAGCTCTCTGCTTCTTCTCTTTCTGGTTTATGCTTCAGCTTTGAAATTCTCTGAATTTTTTTTCTTTCGTTCTTTCAACATGGTGTTTTAGGCTAGATCATTGATGATACTTGCTCTGTTTTTTTCTTTCTGTAAATTTTGTTACTTGGGTTAATTTTTTTTCTTTCTTTTCTATGTAAAATGTAATAGGGCTCTTCTTGTAAAGTTCTCTGAGGTTCATGAGCATTAGTGTTCTTCTAGTTCAAAACTCAAAAGAGAAGTCAAGAACCAAGTCACAATACAAAAATTTATAGGCAGAATACCGAAGTCTGTCTTTTAAGTAAAAATGAGGGTTCTTTGACTCACTTGTTCCAAGTTGTTTGCTTTTACATGTTAAAGTCAAAGAATTTATAGTTTTTTCCTTACTAGATGTTTTGCGTAGCCAATTTTGTATCTTTTGTAACTTTTCTTATGAATCTGTTTGTGTTCTCTGTGATGTATGCGTTTTTCATGTTTTGATAGTTATTCTTCTTTTTTTTGGGTAAAAGGAGCAGATTTGTTCTTCTGATTAATATAAAAAATTGATCTTCATTTTGGCCTTATTTTTTAAGTTATTGCAGAAAATTAAAATACGAACTCTTTTCTGATTTGAGAGTATATGCATTTTGTTCCATGGGTTTATGATTTTGTGTAACAGAAATAATCTATAATTGCTCTAGATGGGTTTCTGATATGTTATATATATATATATATATTGCAGAATTGAATAATGGGTCTAGTTTTTGGTTGTGCTCGGGTGAATGAGTTGATAGTTGCATGAATGTGCAACGTAATTATGCTTAATTTTACCCGATATTTAGTTTTATTGTGATGTTTTCGGTTTATTTATTATTATTATTTGCTTTGTAAGAATTTGGAGAAAAATGAATTAAAGATGTGTTATTGAACTTTCCTAGTGCAACAAGGAGAAGATGGGCTTAATTATTCCAAATGGGAATCATAATCCAACATGGAAACATGGTGCACCTGATGCATGCTTGCTAGGTTAATCAACCTAGACCTATATATAAACAAGAGTGGGTTGGAAAAAGGGAGGATGATTAACTAGAAGGAGAATAAAACAAAAAAAGAAGTTGCTTTGTATTAGGAGAATAAAACAAGTGAGAAGTTTTTGACTAGGAAATGGATTGCTTTCACGTGCTACCTTGCTAGCTAAATAAGAAGGGAGACGTGAAACAAAAAGTGGTGGTGGCATGCATATTTACTATATAACAAAGTTCATACACTATTGCTAGACTGTTCCTCCTATAGTGACCAGGTCTCACGTGTGAAGCGTGCGGGAAACTGAATTTACTATATAACAAAGTTGATACACTATTGCTAGAACAGTTCCTATACGTGTGAGGCGTGCGAGGTGAAACGTGTGAGAGAGAAGCCGTGCTTCCTTCTTCCATCAATTGAACTCGACCAACTCCACTTCTGATTAAAGCTAGCTCGGTCTCAGCCCTTCCTCTCTCAATTATTCTTCTCTTCGTTTCAATTTCAGTCATCCTCTTCTCTTTCTCTCTCTCCTCTCACTCTTGCTATAATCTCATACCTCTCTGTTGAAGTTGTATATGATTTTGTGATGTTTGATCGATTCAGTCGAAGGTGATCTACTAAATTGATCGGTTCAAATGGGGAATCTCTGAGAATCAACAAGTGGTGGTTTCACCTGTTGCGATTCATAGTGGAAGCCGCTTACTCGACCCAATTTGGTCCTCTCATCTGTTTCGTTGTAGCTGCCTCACCCAGAAATCAAAAGGTAGTTTCCGATCTCTCTCCCTCTCAATCTCATACTACCGCCGTCGATTCATCATGGTTAGAGTTTTAGATCGATTCTGAGTTTGAGATTTGGTTGGTTTTTTTTTCAATAGATCTGTTCGCGATCGATTTCGTCTATGTTTCATTTGATTTCATTGTTCGTCTTTGTATGATTCCGATGTATGTGGATCGGGTTCTCATTTTTTTCCATTCTCCAAGGTTCAACCCCGAAAGAGAAACAGAAGAGAGCAAGGACCTGGTGGATGTTTTATTGGATGTACAGAAAACACTCTGCTGACATGACTCTCACAATGGATAATGTCAAGGCTATAATCTTGGTTAGTATAGACTCTTTGATGCTTTCTATTATATTCCTTCACAGCTATATTTAATTTCAAATGAGTTGGACCAAAAATCAGTATCAATGTCTGTACCTACTGATGCAGGACATATTTGCTGCAGGAACGGATACAACATTCATCACCCTTGATTGGGGAATGACAGAGCTTTTGATGAATCCCCAAGTCCTGGAAAAAGTACAAGCTGAAGTACGCAATGTTGTTGGAGAAAGAAAAGCTTCTCGATAGTTAGTGGTAAGTAGGACCAAAAGTTTCTATTGACTCTATTTCTCGAATTATTTGCGTTTAGTGAACCGCTATGGCACATGAATTAAGCGTGATTAAAATTTGGTTTAGTTTTTCTTTTAAATTCCAATTTAAAGAACTGGGATTCAACTAATGGATTTTGCATAAGGTTTATTTTTATCG